>CM040120.1:346257513-347540475 GCA_022559845.1 Amorphophallus konjac
TCCTCCTGTGGCCATGAAGATTTGGCCCAACTGACGGAGAAAAGTGAAACAATTGGTGATGTGTGCTGGCTGATCCGTGAGGCGGCTTCCCGGGACAAGGCGCCAGTATTGCTTTACTGGCCACTCAGTCCTCGATACACGGGGCTGCCAGGTAATGCTTGTTTTCTTCTTCAGCCATGAAGCTGCTTCTTCTATAGTCAGTGTGCATCTTCTTACTCATGTGTTTTTGCAGCTAGCCTTTCTATGGAAGCGACCCGACACTGTAGGGAGTTGATATCTAAGGCGCAGAAGCCTTCATATTTTAATATTCCAGAGCCGGCTCCCACCACGACACCATTACCCCATGGGGACTCGCGGAAGCGGACCAGGTCCCAGGTCAGGGAGGCCGTCAGTAGGGCTAAGAAAGCCAAGAGGGCAGAGTCCCGTGCTACTCGGGCACGTCGGAGGAAGGCTGCTGAAGAGGAGTCCGCCGCTCCACTTCCTCGGGTTCCATCATTCTCTGAATTCGAGGCCGCATGGACGGAAAGGCCTGAGGGCGAAGGTGACTCCTTGTTCTTGTATTGGCTTATTTGCTTGTTTCGGCCGCCTGGGCTGACCATCTTTCTTTTCAGTAGCTGCCGGCACTATCCCCGCCATTGTTGGGTTGGAGGCGGCATCCGGAGCTGCTGCTGAGGAGAGAGGGGAGGAAGCCCCCTTGACCTCTGTTGAGGGTGACTTGCCTTCACCGACACCCCCTCGAGAAACAGAAGGTAATTTGCAGCTCGTCCGTAGAGCTCAGTGGCATGTTGTGTTTTCAGTCAAGTCCTGACTGTTTATTGTCCTTTGACTCCAGTCGACATTCGGCCCACACTGCTCCTTGAGGTCGGTGCCTCGGCAGGGGTCATCATCGGAGAGCGAGGGCTTCCAAGGGACCAGCCCTTAGATATTCCGCCAACGGATGCTCCCGAGGCGGAGATCGCTGAGGAGGCTCTGGATAGAGGGCCTCCTCCTAGCAGCCTAGTTCCCGCTCAGGTACTTGAGGTTCGAGAACAAGCAGAAGAGTCATCCTTTTCTGAACTGGTTGATTACGGTGGCGGCTCCGGCGATGACGAGGGGTTCCCGATGGCGGACACCGAGGCTAAGGACGCCGGGGCTTCTTCAGCTTATGAGAGCGACCTGCCAACGTTTAGCCCTCCGAGGCTATTGGGAGCCGAGCACGGGCCATCCTACCCGACTGCAGGAGAAGGGCCAGAATCTTCAGGGGTGACTCTTGGAGGCCTGAATATAGTGCCGGTTGAGGTAGGAGGCATTCTGATTCCCGCTTGCAGCACTTCTTTTGATTTTCAAGCCAGTTGGCTGATGTACATATATGGAATGCAGGCTGAGGTGGTACCGCCAGCTATAATGATCCGCATACCCCTTCCTGGCGCGGATGTGGGTCAGTCAGCCTTCCCGCCTATTGTACGGCCCATTGCCCTGCGGCTTCCACGGACCTATGCTGCTGCAGCGGTCTCAAAGGAGCCTGGCATGACTGTCGAAGTTAGCGCTCCGACCGAGGTTGCAAGGGTTCAAACCTTGGCGACCGGTGCAGAATCATTGTT
Organism: Amorphophallus konjac; assembly: GCA_022559845.1. Classification (NCBI taxonomy): domain Eukaryota; kingdom Viridiplantae; phylum Streptophyta; class Magnoliopsida; order Alismatales; family Araceae; genus Amorphophallus; species Amorphophallus konjac. Next base: position 346,259,094 of record CM040120.1, read on the forward strand.
GTTGCCAAGTGGTCTTCCGGATATAGAAGCAGGAGAAATTATTACAGACGAGGCCGATGTCATTCAGACCTTGTCGGTCGTAGAGGGCTCTCCTCCTTTGGCGGCCGGTAAGACTACTCAAGAGGAGCAAGCACCTTCCGTTGCCGATACAGCTGCTGTAGCCTCACCCCAAAGGGCGGGCAAGGAAGTTGTCACCATGGAGGCCCCTTTAGCCCCTACCGCTGCAATAATCGGGTCGGGTGTGGGCGTCGTGCAGACTATGCCGTCGACGTCCCTCGGGGTGGCCGATGACATTTGGGCCGCGATAGATAGCAGGGTAGACTTTCAGCTCCCCGAGACTTCGCCATTAGGCCTACAATTCTCTGGTGACATGGTATGGCAGTCTCTGGATAATCTCCAGCGAGCCATGTTAGCTTCTCCGGACCTGACCTATGTGCAGCTGAGGAGCTTGGTGGACCACCTCTCCCGGCCGTTATTAGCATTCGGTTGCCCCATGGATGATTGGACTCCGCGGGTTGTAATGCTATTAAAGCACGCCAACAGGCGGGAGTTCCTGAGCCGAGAGGTTTCTGATCAGCTGACGGTTGTGAAGCTGGAGAGAGCAGATTGTTGCACGGTTGCTTCTTCTTTGAGGGTGACCATGGAATAGCTGAGAAATGTTGCTGGCAACATCTCAGAACGTCAGCTGCTTCTCACGGCACGGGAGGTAGAGTTGCGCGCTGAACTTGCCGAGGTCGAAGCCGAACTGCAGGAAGGCGAGCGCCTCGAAGCCCAATCAAGAGAGGAAGCTGATCTGGCCGAAGGACAACTTGCCTCTTTGGACGAGAAGTTATCGCAGCTGACAGCTACTGAGGCACGGTTGCAAGAATTGACCCGACACTCCTCACTGGGTCTCTTGGAGTTGGCAGATATTTTTCGGCGTCCTTTGCCGTAACCTTGATTCCTTCTCTCTTTTTTGCATCCAATCTTGCTCCTTTTTGTCTTCGGAGCTTATGTACTCTCGGGGGGATGTCTCGGGCCAAAGAAATGTGTTCCGCCAATTCATACTAAATGAAAATATCTCTTTTTGTCGTCTCGATCACGACTTCTTTTCCTTCCTTCTTTTCTTTCTTCTGGCCGATCACCCGATCCTGGGGATACTTGCCGATGGCGCAGGAGAGCGCTCACGCCTTCAGGGAAGGGGTGAGGTGTTCGCTCCACCGCGACGTAGCCGTTCTCGGAACAGGGCCTTTGCCAATGTGGGACATAGGTAGCGTAGGCAGATGCACCTAGCGAATCTTGCCGCTGGTGATGAGAGGCGTGTGGTAACCATTGACGTGGATCCACTGTAGATGCAATTATGCTTTGTTGGTCAATGAGGGCGGGAGGCCCAGGTTAGAGGGTAGTCGATCGGGCTTGTCGATGCTGACAAGGGTCGAGAAGGTAGACGGTCTTGCCGATGGTGACAAAAACCGGATAGGGTAGCGACCGATCTTGCCGATGGTGACAATGGTCGAAAAGGTAGACGGTCTTGCCGATGGTGACAAAAACCGAGTAAGGGTAGCGACCGATCTTGCCGATGGTGACAAGGGTCGAAAAGGTAGACGGTCTTGCCGATGGTGACAAAAACTGGATAGGGTAGCGACCGGGCTCGTCGATGCTGACAAGGGTCGAAAAGGTAGACGGTCTTGCCGATGGTGACAAAATCGAGTAAGGGAAGCGACCGATCTTGCCGATGGTGACAAGGGTCGAAAAGGTAGACGGTCTTGCCGATGGTGACAAAAATCGAGTAAGGGAAGCGACCGATCTTGCCGATGGTGACAAAGGTCGAAAAGGTAGACGGTCTTGCCGATGGTGACAAAAACCGGATAGGTAGCGACCGATCTTGTCGATGGTGACAAGGGTCGAAAGGGGTAGACGGTCTTGCCGATGGTGACAAAAACCAGATAGGTAGCGACCGATCTTGACGATGGTGACAAGGGTCGAAAGGGGTAGACGATCTTGCCAATGGTGACAAGAACCGGATAGGTAGCGACCAATCTTGCCGATGGTGACAAGGGTCGAAAGGGGTAGACGGTCTTGCCGATGGTGACAAAAACTGGATAGGTAGCGACCGATCTTGCCGATGGTGACAAAGGTCGAAAGGGGTAGACGGTCTTGCCGATGGTGACAAGAACCGGATAGGTAGATGCATGTAGGTGGGATATCGGATGAAAATTCCCCGCCGACCTTGTAAATGGCCTTCTGGATGGAGGGTGACCCATCGCTATTCATCATTCATTTTTTATTCACATTACTGACCTAAGCGCCCTTTCGAGTTTTCACCGAGGCCAGCCCCCTCTTGCTTTTTCCCGCGCGCCCTTTCGGGTTTTCACGCGGCGGGGTACCCGATTTTGCCCGCGACGCCCTTTCGGGTTTTCACCACAGCTGGGTTACGGCCATTTTTGCACTTGTCCTGGCATAGGAGCAAGTCTGGCGGGATATCTCTATTTTTAACCCCATTTCTTTTCTTTCTTCTCTTTTTTTTGATTCGGGATGCGGACAAACCGGACCGCGAAGATATTGACTGGCCTTGTCAATGATGACAAGGCTCGAATCCTGTTTCAATTCATCGACACTGGTTAGACGTCGAAGCAAAGGACATGGTCTATTAATGAGGATGTCAGATCCGTGTCATGGGCAAAGATCGACCGATCTCGCCGACGATGATGAGGATCGAAAGTGGGTTTATTAGCAAGGACGGGATTGTTTAACAGGGACGTAAGGCCCAAGTTGAGAGTAGAGATCGGCCAATCTCGTCGAGGATGACGAGGGTCGAAAAGGGTTTGTTCATCGGCATATGCTATTGCCGAAACAAGGATGGGGTTGTCAACAGGGACGTAAGGTCCGAGTTGAGGGTAGAGATCGACCGATCTCGCCGATGACGACGAGGGTCGCAAAGAGTGTGTTAAAGGATTTCCGGCGGGACTTTGATAATTGTCCCTTTCGGAGTTTTATTGGGTGGAGAATAGGAGAGGCATTTGGAAATTACCACTTTACTGACTCAAGCGCCCTTTCGGGTTTTCGCCGAAGCCAGCCCCCTCTTGCTTTTGCCCGCGCGTCCTTTCGGGTTTTCACGCAGTGGGGTACCCGATTTTGCCTGCGACGCCCTTTCGGGTTTTCGCCACAGCCGGGTTATAGCCATTTTTGCACTTGTCCCGATATGAGAGCAAGTCTGGCGGGGTATCACTATTTTTAACCCCATTTTCTTTTCTTTCTTCTTTTATTGATATGTATAGGGTGGCAGGTCGAAGTGCGACATTCGACCCTTGGTTGACGGTAGATGGCTGTCGGCCGGAGCATCAGACCTTGCGCTGGACAGAACAGTTCATTCGTTAGCAAGGGCTGAATGCTAACGCAAAGGAGTGATCCCTTGCTGATTCGGGCGTAAGGCCAATAATGGCAACAGCGTGCTGTATTCTTTCAGGAGCTTGGTCAGGGCGGAGTGCCGCTAGACCAAGGAGAGGGTAGTTTGGTTAAGGCGGGATGCCATTAAACCAAGAAAACGGTAGCTCGATTAGGGCGGAGTGCCACTAAACCAAGGGAGAGGGTAGCTCGGTTAGGGCGGAGTGCCACTAAGCCAAGGGAGAAGGTAGCTCGGTTAGGGCAGAGTGCCACTAAACCAAGGAGAAGGCAGCTCGGTTAGGGCGGAGTGCCACTAAACCAAGGAGAAGGTAGCTCGGTTAGGGCGGAGTGCCACTAAACCAAGGAGAAGGTAGCTCGGTTAGGGCGGAGTGCCATTAAACCAAGGAGGAGGTAGCTCGGTTAAGGCGGAGTGCCACTAAACCAAGGAGGAGGTAGCTCGATTAAGGCGGAATGCCATTAAACCAAGGGAAAAGGTAGCTCGGTTAGGGTGGAGTGTCACTAAACCAAGGAGAAAGGTAGCTTGTTTAGGGTGGAGTGCCACTAAACCAAGGAGGAGGGTAGCTCGGTTAGGGCGGAGTGCCACTAAACAAAGAAAAGTAGCTCGATTAGGGCGGAATGCCGCTAACCAAGGAAAAGTAGCTTAATTAGGGCGGAATGCCACTAACCAAGGAAAAGTAGCTCGATTAGGGCGGAATGCCGCTAGCCAAGGAAAAGTAGCTCGATTAGGGCGGAATGCCGCTAACCAAGGAAAAGTAGCTCGATTAGGGCGGAATGCCACTAACCAAGGAAAAGTAGCTCGATTAGGGCGGAATGCCACTAACCAAGGAAAAGTAGCTCGATTAGGGCGGAATGCCGCTAACCAAGGAAAAGTAGCTCGATTAGGGTGGAATGCCGCTAACCAAGGAAAAGTAGCTCGATTAGGGCGGAATGCCGCTAACCAAGGAAAAGTAGCTCGATTAGGGCGGAATGCCGCTAACGAAGGAAAAGTAGCTCGATTAGGGTGGAATGCCGCTAACCAAGGAAAAGTAGCTCGATTAGGGCGGAATGCCGCTAACCAAGGATAAGTAGCTTGATTAGGGCGGAATGGAAAAGTAGCTCGATTAGGGCGGAATGCCGCTAACCAAGGAAAAGTAGCTTGATTAGGGCGGAATGCCGCAAACCAAGGAAAAGTAGCTTGATTAGGGCGGAATGCCGCTAACCAAGGATAAGTGTGTTCCGACCGATCACTCAGGGTGTGTCGACTGCGCTGCATAATACAGCTTAATGTGTTTTCCGTTGAGGGGAGAGAATTGGATGACTCCTTTGTGGTCTACAAGGACGTAGGCACCCCCTTCATATACTCGGCAGATGATATACGGTCCGACCCAGTTTTCGACCAGCTTCCCCTTGGGGTTAGAAGCCATCACTTCTCTTCTTTTGACCATTACCAGGTCTCCTTTCTTGAATTCTCGACCCTTGACTAGCTTGTCAAAAGCACGGGCCATGCGAGCTTGGTAGAGCTGGATGTTTTGCTGCGCCCGGAGGCATTTTCCTTCGAGCTCAATGAGCTATTCCAATCTTCTTTCTGCATTGGTCTGCTCACCATTGACTAGTCCGTGCTGGATGGCAACTCGCAATGAAGGAACCTCAAGCTCGATTGGCACCACAGCTTCTGACCCGTAGACGAGGGAGAAGGGGGAATAGCCAGTTGGGGTCTTGTAGACAGTACGATAGGCCCAAAGTGCTTCGTACATCCTTTCCTCCCAATCTTTCTTATTAGACTTGACAGTCTTTGCCAGCAACGTGCACAGTGTCTTGTTAAAGGCTTCTGCGAGTCCGTTGGCCTGAGGGTTGTAGGGGGAAGATGTCCTCCAATCGATTTTGTATTTGTCGGCCAGCCGATAAATCTTCTGATTTCTAAAATGGCTGCCATTGTCAGAGATGATTCGGCTAGGGATCCCAAACCGAAATATTACATTCTGCTGGAAGAATCTTGCAACTAGTTCTCCCGTCATATTTCTTAGTGCTACTGCTTCTGCCCATCTGGAGAAGTAGTCTGTAGCCGCTAAGATGTATTTGCACCCTGATGAAGATGCTGGTAGTGGCCCTACCACGTCCGTGCCCCACTGAGCAAATGGCCAGCTCGGCAGGGTGGGATGTAGAGGCACTGGAGGTCTCCTTGCCACATTAGCATGTTCTTGACATTTCTGACAAGCTTTGGTAAACTTGCAGCAATCATCAAATATAGTGGGCCAATAGTAACCCAGCTTCTTTATCTCAATTTTCATTTTCGGGCCAGCCTGGTGTGCTCCAGCTGATCCTGCATGGACTTCCTGCATCACCTGTCCTGCTTCCGCTGAAGACAAGCAACTGAGTAGGACTTTCCTTCGGGCATCTGCCATAATTCGGAACAAGGTCCCGCTTCTCATCTCGTAAGAATCCTTGATCCTCAGGAGCTTCATTCTTTGTTCCTTTTCTTTTGGAAGTTGCTGGTGTTGAAACCAGCGTAGGAGATGCTCTCGCCAATCGGGCTGCTGAACCCCTTCGATGACTGCTACTTCCATCTCTTGTTCATCGGCCAGAACCTCTGTTACGCTGGGGACCTGTCGGCGGTTGATCACTGTTATATTCAGGCTTGTGTCTGGCGGGACCGCCAATGAACTGGCCAGCTTAGCGAGGGCATCCGCCTGAGCATTCTGGCCTCGGTTGATGTGCTTGATGCTGATGAAGTAAAATCTTGACATCAGGCGAGTTGCCAATTGGTGATAGGGGAGGAGCTCTTGCTTTCGCACCTCGAACTCTCCTTCCAGCTGTTTTATAACTAGCATGGAGTCTCCGAATGCTTCCAGCATCTGAATTCCCATGGACAGAGCAATCTGCAACCCGATTATCAGGGCTTCATATTCTGCTTCATTGTTTGTGCATTGCTTGTTTATGGAACAGGATGTATGCACCACTTCTCCTTCTGGGTATTTCAGGACTACGCCCGCTCCTGCTCTGACCCTGGCTGACCCGGTGGTAGAGGTGTCAATTCTGGAAGCGCCGTCAAAGTATAGTTGTCATAAGGAGGGCTGTACTTGCACGGCTTCTAGGGTTTCATCTTCAGGAAGCTCCGGCTCCAACGGGCGATCCCCGGGCACTGGGTGCTCAGCGAAGAAGTCTGCAATAGCTTGGCCCTTGACGGCCTTGCGCAGCACGTAGGAGATATCAAACTCCATAAGGATTACCGCCCACTTGCCCAGGCGGCCTTTGAGGGCCGGTTGAGACAAATGTACTTCAGGGGATCCTCTTTGGATACCAAGCTGATTTCATGCGACAACATATAGTGTCGGAGCTTTTTAACTGCGAAGACCAGCGCCAGACAGATCTTCTCAATATAAGTATACTTCTCTTCAGTTCTGACCAGTCTCCGACTGAGGTAATAGAGGGCTTGTTCTTTCCCTTCTTCATTATTCTGGGCCAGCATTGCCCCCAGAGAATTGTGTGTAGCTGCTATATACAGTATTAATGGTCGCCCTTTCACCGATGCGCCCAACACTGGAGGGGTTTTCAGGTAATCTTTTAGCTTGTCTAAGGCTGCCTGGCAATCTTCATCCCAATAAAAGGGGACATCTTTCATCATCAACTTGTGAAAAGGCTGGCACCGCCCTGACAAATTGGAAATGAAACGCCGGATATAAGCCAAACGGCCCTGTAGTGATCTCAGCTCGGAGATGTTCCTTGGCGGAGGTAACCCCTGAATCGCCTTGATCTTTGCGGAGTCTATCTCGATTCCCCGATATCGGACGATGAAGCCCAAGAATTTTCCGCTCGACACTCCGAATGCACATTTCATAGGGTTCATTTTTAGCTCATGCTGCCTCAGCCTCTGAAAAACAGAGGTCTTACAGATGATCTTCTTTTCTTCTGGTTTTGACCACCAGGTCATCTATGTAGCACTCGACCTTGTGGTAGAGCAATTCATCAAAAATCTTAGTCATTACGCGCTGATAGGTTGCGCCAGCATTCTTTAGTCCGAATGGCATTCTCTTGTAATGATAAATGCCTTTAGGAGTTCGGAAAGCAGTATGGACTCAGTCACGCTCCGCAATCCAAATCTGATTGTAGCCGGAAGACCCATCCATGAATGACAAGTCTTCATGGTCGGTTGTAGCATCAATCATGACCTCGGTTATTGGCACCGGGAAGTCATCTTTGGGGCAGGCTTTATTTAGATCTCGGAAGTCGACACATATCCGGATCTGTCCATTCTTCTTTTTCACGGGGACGATATTCGCCAGCCATGTGGTGTACTGGTTTTCTTCAACAAATCCCACGTCAATGAGCTTGTCGACTTCAGCACAAATTTGGGTGATGAGCTCTGGCCTCATGCGCCGCGGTGGTTGCTTCACCGGCTCGGCTTCAGGGTTGATTGCCAGCTCATGTTGTGAGACAGCGGGGCTTAGACCTGGCATCTCTTTATAAGTCCAGGCGAAGCAATCCCGGTATTCTAGCAGTAGTTGAATGTACAGCTCCCGTTCTTCTGGGGACAGTTGGGCACTGAGGAAGGTAGGCCTAGGGTCCTTCTCATTTCCCAGGTTGACTTCTATCAGTTCATCGACTATGGCTTGTCCTCCGTCTTCTATCTCCGGAGGTGCCGGTTGGAGGTCAACGAAGTCTGGAATGCCATCTTGAGGGTCGAGTACTTCGACTTCCTCGTCAGACACTGCCAGAGCTTCCTGAGGTTTCTTGATCTCTTGTGCTAGCGGCTGGGTGGATTGTTCTATCAGCAGATCCATTGCCGTTGCAGCTTCCAAGGATGAAGGAGCAGCCTTGGTGTTTGCAGATGAGATTATAGCCATGACGGGCTGGTGACTGTTCACTGCCAGGCCCGGACAGCATGCTGATTTTGCAGCAGAAGTTGAGGAAGTTTCGCCTTATGGGACAGTTGTATCTTCCGCAGAAGTGGCTTTTTCTTCTCTGGTAGCTGGCTCCCCTTGATTGGAGTTGACCAAGGCCTCCCTGATTGGCAGAAAGGGTGTTGAAGTTGTCATTAGTAGGACCCCTGTAGAGGGAGAGACTCCTACTTCTTGAATGTCTTCGACTTCGCTGCTACTAGCCGTATCAAATTGGGCTTGAAAGGCCGCTTCTTTAGGATGAACTTGCTCCCAGCATCGGCAAGGGGCTGAGGTTTCTGCTTCTTGATTTCGGGACTGAGCGAGTTCAAGATATTCAGCTTCCGCCGGATATTCATCAAAGGTTGCCCTCAGAGGGCTATCTTGAGTAGGATAGAAGGCGGCGATAGTATCCACCTCGTACCGCCCACTGTAATAATATTCTTCCAGGGTGAAGCCCAACCCTGGATGTTGAGAGACACGTCTCATTTCCTTATCCAGATTTGCAGGATACCACATCTTCTGGAAAACTTCCTTGCGTTTTTGAGACTGATCGGGAGGGACGTGTTGCTTTTGAAACATCCTGGCCGTTCGATCAGTTGTAAATGCCAGGCCCTGAACAGGAACCCGCGGGTTGGCTAGATCCTCAGGGAGGCTGCAGTCGGTGTCTTCCTGAGTGGGATGCTCCTCAGCTGTATAGAACAAGCTGCTGGGCCCATCTTCCTGTGTCACCTCCCAAGCTTTGAAAGGTTCGACAGTGGGATCATTGAGGCCGGAGACTGGCTTGGTGAGGCCGGCCGGGACTCCGATGCGGTCGTGCTGTCGATCGACATGTACTTCCTTAGCTTCGGGGTATAATGCTGGGGGTGTCACCCTGCCGACATCTCCAGAGGTCATGATGTGGGAGACCACCTTTGGCTTGACATATCCGCGCGGCGGTGGTGGGTACCAACCGTCACCCGATCTATTTTTTGATGCTTCTGTGGGGGTTTCAGCTTCAGAAACCTTCCGGGGAGACCCCGTATATAGGTTGGCGTCCGCCAAGTGACATTCAAACACCTCGAATGGGTGGACATCAGTAAATATCCCCGCCTCCTCCCCCTGGAGGCTGTATTTGATGCATTGGTGGAGCGTAGAGGGCACCACCATATTTTCATGCAACCATGGGCGGCCGAGCAGTGTTTTGTAGGAGGTGCGAGAGTCAATGACATGAAACTGCACCGTTGTAGTGAAATCTGCCATGGACAGTGTGAACTCTGCCACTCCCATAGATACTTCACATTTTTGGTTGAAGCCAGCGATACGCATATCCCCGACTTTCTCGAGATGCACATTAAAGTGGTACCTCTCGTATATTCTATATGGCAGGATGTTGACTGCTGCACCAGGATCGACCAGAATCCGGTTCAGTTCTCTTCCGTTCAGGTGCCCTTTCATATATAGCGGCCTGTTGTGGCTGGCAGTAGGCAGTAGCATGTCTTCTGGAGATAAGGTCATACTGGCTTCTGGTATAGCCTCAGCTATGCAGGCTTCAAAATGAGCAGGCGTCTGTAGAGCAGTGATGATCGCCTGTCGAGTTTCTTCACTCAAAGAGAGAATTTCCCAGATCGTAAATCGAGCGGGGAGCTTCTTGAGCAACTTCATTATTCAGCTTCCATCCCGGACATTGGAGAGCTTCATCTCTTCAGCCCATCTGGGCTTGGGGAGGTTTTGATTTGTGGGTCCAGACGGACCTGCTTCATCTTCCTCGGACTCGGCACCCTCTTGACTGGCACCGGCTGTCGGGTCTTCTTTATTAGCTGCTGTAGGGCAAGCTCCATCTGCATTTGCATCCTCAGTAGATTACGCTGGCTGCGGGTGAATGGCCCCGAGTGTAGGGTTAGCATCTTGGCAGGGCTGCTTCCCTTTTGACATCTTCATAAATTCAAGGAATGAAGGGACTGCCTTGCCCCCACTCTTGTTGTATAGGCCTGACGGAGGAGGGATTTGGACTCCCTTAACTTCCGGCGGAGGTGTCTTGTAGGGTTGCTCCCCTCTGAACATAATGTTGTGATTGGGTGGTGGCTGGCGCCCCCATTTTCGGCCTGACCGAGTGGCATGTGCAGCAGTTGCGGCCTCGGCCTTGCCTCCCCCAGCATGGGGTGTGAAGCAAATTTCTTCTTCTTCCTCTTCTCTGGGTAGGTTGAAGAGTGCTGACAGGGTATTGCAGGAGATGACTTGTGTTTTATGGGCCCTAGCGCCCTTTCTTTTCTTCTTCTTTTGCTTTTTCTTCTTTTTGGTTTTTGCAGGTGCTTGCCCCCAGAACAGGTTGCTCTCTTGAGGTGGTGCTGCTTCAGCTTCCTCCTCTTACTTGAGTGAGAGTTGCTCCAGCTCTTGCCATGGGACGTGGTCCCGTACCAGCAGAGGTTTCAGTTCAGGCTGCACATATTCATCTAGCCCATCAATTAAGTGTTGCAGTCGAAGGACTCCAGGATTGGTTTCCTTGATTACTGGCAGCGGAGTTTATCTCCTCCTGTTAGGTGTATGTATTCTGACAGCTGTAGGTGGAGTGACCCATACGGGTGCTACCACTGGCGGAGCAGGCCGGGGTGTAATGCCACGGATATGTGCCCCCTCTTTTGGGCGGGGTGCCCTCTTCTTCTTGTGCTTCACAGGGATTTGCTGCCACCCCTGTTGTTCTTTCACGGGCTCCAGGAAATGGATTTCATAGGTGCTCCGTGTGCTTGCTTTAGAGATCTCCTCAGGGAACGCCTGGTAGAGGGAGATCATGTTGATTGCTGCCCTCCTGAAAGGGGCTTCATGTGGCTGAGGAGGGTCTACTTTGTACTCTCCCAGCTCTATCTCATTCTTTTTCACCATCCCTTCGATGACGTCTTTGAAAACATAGCAGTCTTCGATTAGATGTCCCAACATCTGGTGGTAGGGGCAGAATCTCGGACTATCTTTTCTTTTCAGGTCCTCCGGCCTCCTTGGCTCGGGCAGAGTGACCATGCTGTATTCTGTTACACAGTCGAATAGGACTCGGGTCTTATCTTTTGGAAAGGAATAAGCTTTCTTCATTTTGTCCCTCAGCGAAGGACCTTCTTTATCATCTGGAGCTTTTGCAGGCTGCGGGGGAGCCGCTTTCTTGCCCTTCTCCTTTTGTTGCTCGAATGCCTTGATGTCAAGCGCATTCGCTTCTTTAGGTGTGGGACGCCGCTCCGCAGTCTTGCCTTTCTGGACTGTGTTGGCAGCTGATGCCGGGACAGGCTTGGCTAGAAAGGCCTCTACCTCGGCCACCACATTATTCAGCCGGTCAAACGACCGTATTTCCATTCCAATCATTTTTTCCAGGATTTCCCTCCTGAGATTTTGTTTGCATATTTGCACAGTGTCCTCCTGATGCGGGGGCCGCTTACATCTCATTCCGAGGTTCCTCCACCTCTTGATATAGTCAAGGGCAGTCTCATCTGCCCTTTGCCTTGTTGAGTAGAGTTCGGCCACCGTGACCTCCCTCTCTGTGACATGGAATCTTTCTCTGAACTTCCTCTGCATATCCGACCAGTCATTAATTGACCCGGCCGAGAGGCTGGAGTACCATTCAAATGCGAGCCCCGTCAGCGAGGACCTGAAGAATTTCAGCAGATATGACTCGTCGGTGGCCAGATCACCCATAACGGTCATATAGTAAGCAATATGTTCTTTAGGGGACCCTTTCCCGTTGATTTTGTCAAACTTAGGTGGCTTGTTGACTCCCGGGGGCAGTCGTTTAGCTGCATGGTGTTGCGGGTAGGGCACCCGATATGCATCGAATGCGACGTAGTCGCCTTCACTTTTCTCTACGAGCTTCAGCTCGATCATCCTTTCCACCATCATCCGGTTCACGACCGTGGGGTCGACTGGCTCCAGATAGAAGTGCGCTGGCTGCAGGTACGGGGTGACCAGGGTGGTCGCCTGTGGAGGATGCAGCAGCGGGGGTGTCGGGTGCACCTGAGGGAGCACCGGAGGTAGCAGCGGCTGAGGCTGTGGCGGTCGCTGTTGCGCTGTCGCCATGCTTGGCTCTGATGGCTGGGGTAGTGTATAGAGCGGTGGAGGGTCGTCTCGACGAGCCGCTCCCCGTGATGATTCACCCTGGACTTCGGGTGGTTTAGAAGCTGATGAATACTCAGTCTTTTCTATCAGCTGTTTCTTCAGAGAATCTATCTCCCGTTGATATTTCTGCAGCAGCATCAGAACTGATGGATCTATAGTGGTGGGGATACCCTCGTCGTTTCCCCGGACGTACCCTCAGGCAGGATGTCGAGGAGGACGTCGTCTTCTTCTTCCGTCGTCACCACATTAGCGGTCAAGACGGGGGCCTTATCATCCCAGCGGGAATAGACCTGGGGTTGTTTCTGTTTCATCATCGTCAGAAGCCCTCTTGCTGCTTCTGTCCTGCGGGTAGTTGGCCCCGGCCGTACGGCCAATTGAGCCAGTTCTTGGGGGTCTTCAGGAAGCTCCCCATATCGGCTGGACACACCAGCCATGTTGCAAGTGAAAACCTGCATCCTTCTTCTTTGTCGATGGACCCTCCGCCTGGCTTGTTGCGGAAAGGTCAGCCTCTCGAACATAGAAACTCTTCTTTCTCCTTCCCGCTCGGGGAAGGCTTCATCAGCTTCGATCTCGAAGCCGTCGTTGTACCCATTATCGTCAACTGACGACACCATCATTCTATCTTCCATATCTTCTTCATCCGCCGCTGACGGGAAGTAGTCTTCGTCAGTGGCGACTGTCTGCATTAGTCGCTGCTGACCCAGCGAGGGGTTGCCCAGCCCTCGAAAGTAGTTCCTGATCAAACAGGTTACCTCCTCTTGACCCCGCTCTTGATAGAGTACGGGGGATAGTTGTCGACCTCCAGTAGGAGGGATATAGGCCAGCCGAGCTCTGTCGGCCGGGTGTTGGAATCTTCGTCCCGTGACTGGGACGTTGGCTTGGCGGGCAGCAGCTCGGAAACTTCTGGGGCGCGGAGGATCCGCAACCACTTCTTCTTCCATCTTCGGGGGCAGGCCCCTTTCTCTTCTCACCTCCGCCCCGTCATTCACAGGATGGCGGCGGATGGGTGTCAGCTGGTGGACAGGTCGAGTCCGTTTGGGAACCCACACCTGTTTGAACTTCCTCGGCTTGAGTGCCGGGTTTCCTTGGCCATGGTGGCCGGCTTCTTCCATTTCTGCCCTCCTTCCAACAAGGGCTTGATATGTGTTGTGGACAGGAACGTTGGGGATGACTCGGTCCAGGGTCACCCGTGCCGTGCGTCCGTTGAGGAAGACGCGCATGCCTCCAACCAGCATTGATTTCCCAGACTGAGACACAGTTCCGGTGATCACAGTAGCGTTCCTGCGGACCTGGCGACGCTGACGTCCTCCAGGGTGTTTGTTGGCGACAGCGGGGTGCGTCCCACGTACAACGTGGTGCACCATACAGCTAGCGGCCGGGGCCGGATTCTTGAGCAAGTCGTCGCAGCGGGGAACCTTCAGAGGCTCCACCTCCTCCATAGTTTGCTTGGCAGGTTCTGGGGCTTCGACTTCCAGGATGTCGACGAAGGCCAAACCCAGAAAGTTGGGGGAGCCTACGGCGGGAGGGAAGCTGCCGAATTCCATGGGCACCGCCAGGTACCCTTGCGCATGTCTGGCGACGATCGAAGGACCGAAGTCGGCACCAGCTATTCCATGAGTTGTCATTGTTTGCCTACAAACACAAACAGGGAAATAATCAGTAGCCTTTGAAAGGGCTTCGAAGCCCGGATATCTCGGCAAAGAGATGAAAGGTGACACTGGTCCCACCGGGCGTGCCAGACTTGTTTGCGACCTTTTTTTTTTCCTTTTCGTTCGCGTATCGATCAGCCATTTGACTAACTGGTAATCAACTGACTGATTGACGACGCGGGCGTGCCAGTCACATGAGTGACGATTTTATTGTGCGCTCATTCTGACCCATATCGGGTGAATGTGAGGTTCGGTCGGGACCAGCAGTCTGCCATACCGTAAAGGTTATGGCGTTAATTACATCCCCCACGAGGAGGGAACACCTTTGATTAATTGCCGAGATATCGGGCTGTCAAAGCCAGAATAAAGGATACAGAGCATGCGAGTGATCATGCAAGATGCTACGATTGACTACACACGATTTATTAGGGTGGACCCTGATACATGGCGGAGGACTTAGGCTCGAAGGCCACCTTCACACGTAACAAAGCCTCCAATCAAGCGTAACCTGGCCTTCTGGCAATGTTATTTGATATACCAAGGATGCACCTATTTAGGCATGCATTAATGCGATATGAAAGCTTGGACTAAGGCATGGCGGCAAGATTCGAGGCATATCAATTCAAGCTTGAACATGCTAATTTATCCAGTTTATTTGGTCGAGGAGCTTGTGTCCTTCTATGATTAGCATAGGAAATCATCCCATGAGTGGGAAAAGGGTTGGAATGACGCGACGACACGATTCGGAATGAAACCGGTGCAGTGCATGCGAAGAAAGGGGCTAAAACGCTTGAAACGGCGCCCTGAAATGTAGGTAAAAGGCTTAAAACGGCACCAGAACCATAGGTAAAGGGGAAAACCCCTGTTAAAATGGCGCGGCGGGCTGGGGCGCGCCGGGAAGGGCGCGCCGGGAAGGGCGCGCCGTTTTAAGGTGTTATCACGCATGAACTCGCCGATTTAACCCGATTTCGTGGAAACAGGAGCTTCGTTAGTTTATTCATGGATTTATATATATGTATAAAAAGGGTTTTGGAGGATTTTGAGAATTCATTGAGTTGATTATTCATCGGATTGGTCCCAAGTCATCCAAAGGTCAAATCACGGGCTCGCGCGAGGTCCGGACTCGAGCGCGGCGATTGTTCCGAGTTTAAACTCGTTCGAGCCGGAATTTCAGCAGCATCTCCCCATCCCAAAGCATTATCGGGGAGACACGGGGAATACTCACGTGGCGGAGTAAACCCCTAAAAGCCGGGTGGCGCAACGGCGGCCGGCAGACCCAAACGGATAGGAAGACCCTGAGGGCTAGCCTGCTAGGGGTACCGAGTCCGTGGGTAACAATGAGTGAGTGAGGCGACTCGATATGGGAGTGAAAACCCCGAGGGCTAGCCTACGAGGGGCACGTGACCCGAGTCACCACAACACTCGAATCGGGACGACCGATTAGAGAAGGAAACCCCGAGGGCCAGCCTACAAGGGGCACACGCATCTCACGGCCACCACAAAGTCCATTAGGGACTGTGGATTTGAAATGTCGGGATTAACCCGTTTACTATTCACTCATTAATCCATAGGAGATTCGTCACTACTGGACGGTCCCCGGTGGACAGAGTGTTATCACAACGGAACAGTGGGGGATGTTCCCCCTCCCCGGGTTACCGATCCAAACTAATGAAACAGTAGAACGGAGCAGTGAGATCATTCGCATAACCAGCAGGCCCAAAACTAATGCCTGTAGATATACATACGTTCATGCATGTGCACGTTCACAAATCAAAGAAATATTCATCAAGGAATGTTCAGAAAATAATAACGGGAATGTGGGGACGCCCTTATCTCCCTCTGTTCATGGTCGAGAACAGAAAGGGTATTACGAGGGCGGCCTAGACAGGTTGAAGGAACCCACGTATTGACCCACCTCACATGGTGAAAATTCCTAGCATTCGATCAGAAGAGAAAAACACCCCCGGGGAGGGGAATCGATGTAGCCCTTGCCATAGCAGGGCATAAAGCGTCGGGAAGACGGAACAGAAGTAAGATCATTCGGCCAAAGGAATGCACAATGCTTTGTGTTCATCCTCCACGGCTCCGGCATCATTGTCGGACGCCGCTTCACCGGCTACAGGGAAGAAGAGGAAACAAAAAAAAATCTATAGGAAAAGGAAAGCAGCATTCATTCATGATATAAGCAACAGGGCAAGGAAGTGCACAGAGCATCGTTTCGGCACCGGCGTTGTCGCCCGGCCGCCGTTTTCATTAATATAAGGGACTCGGTACAAACAGAGAGGAAGAATAGAGATGTTGGTGAAGGAGGGGAGGTCAGGCTCATATCATCGCCCCTCCCCTCACTCACTTACATTGTTTAGAGAGAACCGAAGATAGAACAAAAAGGGGGAATCCGCCGAGAGAAAACACGGGGAACCCACCTAAGTAAATGAGAAACGGATGATCTCCTTCTTCGACTCCGGGAAGCTCGGGTGGAGCAGGGTGGCGGCCGTCGAGAGGCTCAGACGGAGGTTTCTGTCGACAGAAGAAAACCCTCCGATCCCTCTCTCTGGACCCCTCTCCTCTCTTTCTAATTCTCTTTTTTTTTCTTTCGATTCCGCCCCTTCCTCTCTACTCCTTCTTTTTTTTTCCTTTGAAGGCAGACTATACATATATAGCCTGTTGTTAATCTGGCGCCATGGAAAGGGGGCGCGCCGGATTAGGTGGCGCCGGGGAAAGCCTTCCCCCACTGGGTTTTTGCCCGCCGGTTCGACGGCGCTGGGAGCGCATCCCCTGTTGTCCCTGACGCGCCGGTTTGACGGCGCCGTTTCAACTTGTTCACTTGGGTGCCCGGTCCGGTGGGTCCGGAGATGATTCCGGAAGCTCCCGTTGACTATTCCTCTCGCCCTGGCCCTCGGAAACCCTGACGAGGTGTTGACGAAGCTCTCGGTACGACGAATGGCCTTGATCAGACCTTCGAGTGTGTCTGGTCCGAGCACACAGATGTCCTGATAGTACATCCTTCGGCATTGTGATTTGTGCTCCTGGCTGAGACGGACTCGTGCTCAAAGCTTCTCTGCGGGATGGTGTTTAGACTCTGGATAATTCCACCATGAGCGGTGATCAATCGGCCACTAACGAGCCCATTATGGCGAGAAGCCGATCCCGTGCCGGGTGATCGGGGGCTTCCGTATACAGAACCTTCGGCTTCTTGTCGGGGACAACCGAGGGCGCTTCTCTTCCTTAGGAGAGTCGTTGGGTAGACTGTCGTGCTTGGTCGGGCGACGGATATGTGGTAGCGGCATGACGAGGTCGATGCCGGATCATTGGGCAGGCTTGATCGCGCTGCCGGTTGGTTGCGGGTTCATTTCAACTCTCCTAAGGCGAAGTCCCCGATGTTCCCTTCAAGGTGGCTCGGGGTTCTAGCAGCTTGAAGAGCCTTCAGTAAGCCAGCCTTCATCGGCTTTTGTACTTTGGTGGGCCGTATCATTCGTCTTTGCGGCTTGGTCGCCGAAGGGTTATATTTTGAGTGCCAACAGCATGCCACCGCTCCCTCAATGCCTGGATAAGAGGAAGGTCGAGCCGAAAGGGCTCGATCCTAAGGAAAGCTCCAAAGCCCATGGCGTCCACACGCGCCCTCTGAAAGTCTGGCAGCCCACGGTATGCTGCCACCACTAGGGACCAGCTGATCCGGCCCTTCATCACGCCCTGCACACCACAAAACCAACAAAGAACACATCAGCATCATGAATAGTAATAAACAATAACACTGTATATACTACTTATTTATTTTTATTTTTTTAAAAAAAATATTTATGTTTTTTTGGAGGCGTCCAACACCTTGGACGCCTCCTTTATATTTTCTTTATTTATTTTTTAGAAAAAAATAAAAACAAAAATAAATAATATATATATATATATATTATCATGGAGGCGTCCCCAGCCCTAGACGCCTCCTTATTTTTAATTCTATTTTTATTATTTACCTAAATAAATAAATAAAAAAGAAAAAAAAGAAAATGTGGAGGCGTCCAGGCCACTGGACGCCTCCTTTCCTCACTCACCGTCCCTCACCACACGGCCTCTCGTTCGCCTATCCAGCCTATTAAACCAACAGATTGAAGTTCCGAGGGGCTTACCGGGTCGTGATCATCATCTCCCACGTCGCCAGCACCCGCAGCAGCCTCCACGGCCAAAGAAGGAGCCTCCTCCTCCACGGCAATCTCCTCCGCCGCAGCAGCCTCCTCGGCATCATCCCTCAGCCTCCTCGGATGACGAGCCCGTCGTTTCCGCTTCTCTCCACCCTGGCTCGGGCCTCCTTGCTCCATTGGGACTAAGAATGGGTCGTCTGGTTTGACTGGGTCGTCTGAATGAACAGTAAATGAGCAAGGGGGGGAGGCCCCCCCATATATATATAATCCAACTTCTTTGGGGCGTCCAGGCGCCTGGACGCCCCACGTTTTTTATTTTTTTTCAAAATTCAAAAAAAATTAGGGGCGTCCAAGCGCCTGGACGCCCCCAAAATAAAACTAAAAAAAAAATTAAAATAAAAAAATTAGGGGCGTCCAGGACCCCGGACGCTCCCAAAAAAAATATAATAAAAATTTTAAAATAAAAATGTAGGGGCGTCCAGGCCCCTGGACGCCCCCATAATAAAAATTTCAAAAAAAAATAATAAATAAGATAAGAGTATGTATATAATCCAAACAAAAGCACAAAATAAAAACACAAAGAAAAAGAAAAATCACCAAAAAAATAATAATTAAGGGGACAAGGGTCCAAAACTTCCAAATGCCAGATCTTATTCCATCAGAAAAGCAGAATGAGCTACATCAGGGGCTTAGGCGCCTTAGGCCTTAACTTCCCCAGTTCGGTTACATAAGCCCTCCACAGCTCACATTCTTCCCCCACGTGCGCTAAGGCCTTTCCCGCAACACTTGTCTTCCAGGGAGCTTTAATGGCTTTCACTTCCCTCGCATCCGCCTCCGTGCCCAACTCCCTCTTCTTCAAAGGGACGATGCCAGTCGGTAATGGGAA
Source organism: Amorphophallus konjac (assembly GCA_022559845.1). Taxonomy (NCBI): domain Eukaryota; kingdom Viridiplantae; phylum Streptophyta; class Magnoliopsida; order Alismatales; family Araceae; genus Amorphophallus; species Amorphophallus konjac. Next base: position 346,278,070 of record CM040120.1, read on the forward strand.
CGAATGACGTGGAATGCCGATCTGGAGGTAGCACCGATGCGCGTTGTAAAGGACAAACTCGGTCGCACCAATCAGTTGGAGATCAACTTCACGAGAAGACCTCATGAGGAGCTCAAGCGAAAGCAAACATGTCGGTGCGCAAGTAAAGAAGCCTTGTGTCACGGTGCGAAAGTGAGACCGCCAGTCTTCACGTTTCTTCAGCCACGGAACGCGGTTCACTACAGTACCACCGAAGCCTAACACGTCGGCTATGTGATGAAGAGGGCTTTGTTGGAAGAGCTTCGAAGCAGTTGGCATTCCCTCGCGGTGGTCGAATTTGAAGTGCAAATCAAGCCAGTAATTCAAGACAAGTGCGCAACCAAAAGGAGGCTTACCCATGCTCGAGGCAGTAAGGCCGCTGTAAAGATAGGCAAGGACGGCGGGTCCCACCCTCTTTCCACGCCAGATCCCGCAGATAGCACTCAGTTGGTCTTCCTCCACCATGTTGTCGGTATAAGGAAACAAGAGAGCACCCGCCAGACAAATGGTGAACCCTTTCATGTTTCCCTCCAAATAGTCATCGTCTGGTAACCCTCTCAAGGCCTCCATGACCCATTCAGCGAGCTTTTGCAAATCAATTCCCTTTTGAGTACGAACCTTTCGGGCTGCGTCGGGCGGCATGAAGCTTCCAAGGACGCTTTCGGAAGTCCCCCGTGTCAGCATCCGCATAGCCTTCACCTTCCCGTCACTCTTGAATTTCTTCAATCCGAGCAAAAGTTCCACCTCCTCGAGGAGGATGGTCACCTCGAAGGTCGGGAAGATAAAAGTGTGGGTCTGGGGATGCCAGATCTCCACTAGTGCGCCCATAGCCGCCCAGTCCATACAAATCTTCTCGTAGTGTTTGGCGTGAATAAGGAGCCCCTGCAGATGCCACTTCGAGAGTATGGCCCTCATGCCGATGGAGATGTTGGAAGTTAGCTTTGAAAGCCATGGCAGTTTGGAAAACTTCCTCGGACCTGGGAAGAGTGGATATGGTTGGAAGAGAAAAGAAAGAAGAAGAAAGGAAGGAAGTAAGAAGAAGGTTCACGTGGAGAAATTTGAAATGAATCAGCTTACCATATGCGACATGATCGTCCCACTAAGATGACCCTCGAGGTCGGAGAGTCGCCTGATCTCGCTGCTAGGCCTGCTCCTCTTCATAACGCGGGAAGACTCTCCTTCCATCCTGAGATCTCTAGATCCCCCTCTCCTTCCTCTCTTGAGCTTCCAAAACCCACCTTGGTGCATTTGAATGAACTAGCCTAAGGGGAGTTCTTATAGGAAGGAAAGATCGCTACAAGATAAAACATGTCACATCAGTGGTCATTGTCAAGATTTTGTCTGGATCTCCTTTGTACTGTGGTGCGATTCTGCTATGATTCTGCTACTTTCTGATGTTGCTAACCTTTGCTAGTCTGTGCAGGTATTACTAACGGACGTCTTTGTCCTGTTTCTTGTCCCAACTTTCAATGGTTGGTCCCACCATGTCATGCATCATAGTATATGATACCTACGCTACTAGAACATGTCAAGGACCTTGCGGCCCGAACGAATCCGGGATTTGAGTTCCCCTTCAACAAAAACAGTGATGATCCCGAAGAAATTGGGTTGTACGGATAGGCCATTAACTTGTGGTAGCATGGGGATGACGGTTCCATTCAGTGAGTTGGTGCACGAATAAACGGGCCCCAGCCCAGTGTCGGCTCACCGGATCGGTATCCTGACCCGTTCTTAACAAGTTGACAATATTATCCTTGGCTATTTTCTATTTTTTTAAAAAAATTTTCTTTAAGCCCAGCATGCATTCATATAGGACTTTGATTTATTGCGGAAGATCATTCAAGTGGTTCGATTGCGAAAGCCGTTGTGCTTCAATTCTTACAAATATGAGATATTCCACTCCGAATGAAATACTGAATTTCCTTGAAACGGCCCTACGCTGCTCTTCCAAAGGAGACCCTTGTTTGGACAGACCCTCAGATATTCCTTTACTTTTTACCTTGTTTGACCCACCTTGGCCGCAGCACTTCCACATCGGCTGGTAATCGCTCACCAAAGGTGAAACCTGCGGGTTTATGACCCAGGCACTTCCACACCGAGAAGTTGGTCTCCTTTATTTTTCGTGCCTGAGCGCACATCTCACCCTCCCTTATTTGATCTCCGTCCAAGCAATCGTCAAGATTTGAAAGACCTTCTTCAAGGTCGCCTCATTGAAACTCCAGGAAAAATTCCAGACAGTAACGTCAAAAGCGTGTCTCATCACACCTTGGCATCAACTTATCAGTCCACTCCCACTTCATTTCACTCCACTTCGATACCATTCCACTACGTGTCACTCCCTTGCAAAGCAGACGCCAAGGCGGGGCAGCTGTAGACACGCCATTCCTGACGTCTCCTGAGAAAGTCTCATATTACTATACGACGCCCCGCAACGGCTTACGCATTTCGAATCTCTTAAGTGCTTCCTTTTCTTGGGTCTTCTTCTGCCTTTTTCGGCATCCAGAATCGTCTCGTCACGGCATTCGGATGGCATCAACACCAGTCGGACGCATCGGAGGTTCCAAAACCAGGAAGGGTGTCTGGCGGGCGGCCGCCAACGCCTGAACTAAGGACTCGGGTGGGTCTTTATGGGGGCGTCTAGGCCCCTGGATGCCCCCATTCTTTTAATTTATTTTTTTCACAGCCCAAAACCAAATAAAAAAATAATATATTAATGGAGGCGTCCAGGCCCCAGGACGCCTCCATAAAAACAAGTATAAAAAATATAAAATGCCAGCTTTGGCATAAAAACAAAACAAAAAATAAAAAATAATATATTAATGGAGGCGTCCAGGCCCCTGGACGCCTCCATAAAAACAAGTATAAAAATTAATATGCCAGCTTTGGCATAAAAACAAAACACAAAAATAAAAATAATATATTTATGGAGGCGTCCAGACCCCTAGACGCCTCCATCAACTCCCTCACGGGCGCCGCCCACCGAACGACGGTTTGTCGTATGTGAAAAAAGCCAAATTATGGAGACGTCCAGCCAGCTGGACGCGCCCATTTCTGAATCACGAGACGCAGCTCACAAAACCACGCGTTGTGCCAAACCGCGTGCGGCCGTCGGTGGGGTTCGGTGGACCTGTTGGAGGCGTCCGGGGCCCTGGACGCCTCCACAAAATTATTCTAAAAAAATAAATAAAAATAGAATAAAATATCTTTTTACCCTGATGGAGGTGTCCAGGGTCCTGGATGCCTCCACCCTCCGGAGCCCTATAAATAGAGGCCCACCCCTCAGTTCTGGAGGAGCTTCTAAGAGATCCGATAGGCTGCCGGAGCCCAGAGGCTACCGGAGTCATTTCTAACCCGTGGGGTCTTTTGTAAGTGGAGGTTCTACCAGCTTCTCTGGTGCCCACGCTCGCGAGAGGAAGGTCGTCTTCATCCATCGCGCTTCCACGTCGTCCCTACGCTGCCGGAGCTCCGCCGGATCTCACCCTCGGCTCCTCCAATAAGCCTTTTCTTCCCATTTTTTTCCATAGTTCTTTACATTCATCATACTGCATCCTCTATCTCCCTACATAAGGGCACCATCTCTTGCATACTTCTTGCATTCATCATCGCATTTTCCTCTTACTCGAGTCCGAGAGGGGTTTAAAACCACACCAACCAGGTGTGTGTCCACGATCTCGTTACTTTTATTGCAAGGAATTGTTACTACACTGCCATTTTCTAATTTCGTTCGTTTATTGTCTACTGTTTTGCAAGGGTAACCAAGGAAAGCCCTCTCCGTCGGTCGGCCGAAGGGGGAGGAAGAAGCAACCTGCCATCTCCCGCTCTTGAGGTAGGCGCGATCACTTTCTTTATTTTGGGGTCTTTTGGCCCCTAGCGATCACATCTTGTTCTCGAGGCCGCGGCGAGTCACTTCCCCAATGGCCGTTTAAATTTCCGTTCTTATATTCTCTTTATATTCTGTTATATTTTGCTCATATTCTCGAGGCCGCGGCGAGTCACTTCCCCAATGGCCGTTTAAATTTTCGTTCTTATATTCTCTTTATATTCTGTTATATTCTGCTCATATTCTCGAGGCCGCGGCGAGTCACTTCCCCAATGGCCGTTTAAATTTCCGTTCTTATATGTTATATTCTTATCTATTCATATTCTCGAGGCCGCGGTGAGTCACTTCCCCAATGGCCGTTTCAATTCTTGCTATTTAATTTCTGCACCATTCCCGTCCCCCCGAGGCCGCGGCGAGTCACTTCCCGCTATGGCCGTTTAACCCATATCTTGCTATATTGCATTTGTCCCGCTCGCCCCACCGGAGCAATCTCCCGTGGTGGCCCCTTCTCTTTTCTCTTATTTCTGTGTTGCAGCAAACAAAAGAGGAGCCCGCGCGCTCCGCGTCTTCTCCGCTTCCCCGAACCGCGTGACGTCGCTCACACCTGGTGAGTGTTTAAATTCTATATGCAAGTGAACTTCTGAATTATTGATGATTAGCTACTGACAATCTCAATAAATGCGGCGTGCCCAACAGGGAGAGAGACGGGAGAGGCCTCTAGCTCGAGAGGACCTAGTGCAGAGGCAACTGCACTAGTGGAGCAGCTAGCCGGAGCGATGGCATGGGCCGAGGCGGCAGAACGCGACCTCATCACACGGGTATGCCCTTAAACTAAAACTCAATTTTAAATTATTTATGATATGCTCATGAAAAGTTGTGATCACAGACTGAGGAGCTCCGAGCTGCTCTTACTTGCGTCGCGGAGGGACAACAGGCGATGGCCTCTTGGGTGAGTTATTTAATTTCCGTTATTACTTGCTTATTTCCATGAATTATTGAATTGTGTATATGAAATTGATGAATCGTTTGAATGTTTACAGACTTTGGAGCTACAGGCATCGCTTACCCAGACCGCTTTAGCTGGGACAAAGTTGGCCATCCGCGACCAGCGGGTTGCGGAGCTTGAGCGGGCTTTGAGGCGACGAGAGGAGCTGCCCCAGGACATGGCGGAGCTGCGAGTCACCCTCGAGATGGAGCGTAGAGAGCGTGCCTGGGAGAGAGAGGAGCACCAGGCGGACCGTGCCCGCAACTGTGAGCAGCACAAGGCGGACCGTGCCCGGGATCGAGAGGAGCGGTCAGCTTGCGAGCGGGAGCTTACAGCCTTGAGGGTCCAGCTAGCCGTTACGCAGGAGCGGCTACGAGCGACCGAGGAGCGGCTTCAGCAAGGTCGAGAGCGGGCGCGAGCTGCAGGGTACGCCTTCACCAGCTCTACTTTTGTGGCGGGTTCCTCTCTCCGGCAGAGGAGCGAGGCAGAGGAGCCGGCTCGAGCTCCAGCTACTTCCCGGGGGTCCATGCACCCTCCACCAGCACCTCGTCGGGAGGACGAGAGTGAGGCAGAGAGTAGGAGAGAGGAGGGTGGAGGCGAGAGCTGAGAGACTTACTTGTACTCCTCCACCCTTACACCTGTACATTTGATATATATATATATATATATATATATGAGATTGAATTTTTTTGTTACCTGAGCACTTGTGTAGTTGTGCACTTGTGTCTTCTTTTCCTTCTCGCCTTTTACTTTTTCCCTGCGCTTGTTGTTCACACTTGAACAAAACAGGTTAATCCATCTGTTCGACTTGGCCCCTTGCTCAATAAGCAAGGGACGTCTTTACTTTGACCTTGATAACGGGTCAAGGGGTCAAGCCTTTAATCAATGAAGGCAAATATAAAATGCGTCATGCAAGCAAGCAAATGCTAACTGAAAATAAAAGATGCCCCATACAAGAATGCAACCAAGCATATGAGAAACAAAGGGTTTGAAATTCCAAAATTTTTTTATTATTTATATATATTTTTTGTTTTTTTTTTGAATTTTTGTTTTGAAAGTGGCGCCCTCGATATGGTTGTTAATACTGAAAAGGACGCCTATTCCAAGAGGCGTGATTTTTAATTTGAAAAAAAAGTTTGTTTTGGAGGTAAGTATAGTACAGGGCTTTAAAACCTTAACCATCATAATCTAAAATTCATTAGACTTTCTCAAGAGACTTAACAAAAGAGTCAATGTGACTTGTACTTAGGCTTTTACTCATATTCTCTCGCAGCCCATCCTTCTTAGTCGGTCTTCACCATTCTTCGAGTTCACAACCCACCATGGAGGGAGAAGAGAAGAATGATTAAGGAAGCTCACGAAAGGTTTTCAAGAATGGGGCGCACTCCTCCCCTGCCCTAATGCCTGTTGGGATTCCGTCTTTGGCTTAGGAAAATTTTGTTGCTCTTTTTGCCCTTATTCATGCACGCTTACGACCAGGGTTTTCCCTGCAGGGACTTTGCCCTCTTGACATGCTTTCTTTTATCATAACTTCCTTTTCCTTTCTTTTCTTGAAACAGATAAAGATCTAATTGTACTTGGGCTTTAAGCATTTGGTTCCCTTTTGGGCCCTGACTTCCACCTACTAGGGCAGCGGGCAGGCTTGGTTAGTAACCCCTAACTTGTATTCCCTCTCGCGAGCCGAAGGGAAGAGAATAGGTAAGGCTTTTTCACTCTTGTTTGGGTCGGACTTCCTCGAATTCCGGGCTGCTCGAGCTCAAGAATAAAGCGTGTAGTGTGTGCATGAATTGACTCGAGAATTAAACTGTCGAGACTGAAGAATGAATTAAGGATTTTGATTGTTTCGGGCTCGTGGCCCATGTACCATACCAGCCTCAAAATTCCTTTTTCTTTTCAAAAAAGTTTTTTTGTTTGTTTTATTTTCCTTTTTTTGGTTTTGTTTTGTTTTTATTTTTTTTATTTTAGGGGTAGTATTTCTTTAGATAGAGACTATTCCAAGGATGAGTTAGCTCTTCGCCTTCAGCATTAATCAATCTATAAGCATTGCCAGGATAAACATCTTTTATGATAAAGGGTCCTTCCCAGTTTGGTTGGAGTTTTGAACGAGGTCCACCTGGTCTTACAAAGATTCTTTTGATTACCATCTCACCGATTTTGAACTTTCTCTCAATCACTTTCTTTTGGTAAAAACGTGAAAGCCTGTTTTGATAAATACGTGCATGCTCCGCGGCGACTAAACGCTTCTCATCCAGGAGTTCCAACTGGGCAAGGAGAGATTCACGTCGTTCATCAATAGAGAATTCCTTGTCCAATTGTACTCGCAGAGAGTAAATGAGAATCTCATAAGGAACTACCGCCTCCATTCCATAAGTGAGGGCGAAAGGGGTCTGCCCAGTAGGGGTGCGAATGGAAGTGCGATAGGCCCAAAGAACTTCAACCAGCTTTTCTGGCCAATCCGCGAATTTATTAGCCTCACACGTTTTCTTAATAATTTTAATCAAGGTTTTATTAGTTGCCTCTGCTTGGCCATTGCCCTGTGGATAATAAGGAGATGAATGATGCAATGCAATGTTATACCTGTTGTAGAGATCTTTAAGCTCCTAAGAGATGAATTGGGGTCCATTGTCAGTGACGATGGTACTTGGGATGCCAAACCTTGCGATGATGTTCTTCATTATAAACTTGCAAACGGTTGATGCTTTAACCTCCACGTATGCTTCCGCTTCCACCCACTTGGTGAAGTATTCCGTCGCCGTGAGGATGAACGACTTTTGCCTTGTAAGGAGGTTGGAATCACCAAGAGGTCCAATGATATCGAAAGCCCACATGAAAAAAGGCCATGGTGAAGACATAGGATGGAGTGAAGAAGCGGGATAATGGATCTTGTCGGCGTGTAGTTGGCACTTAACACACCTTCGGACATAGATAGAACAATCCTCTTCTAAAGTGGGCCAATAAAAGCCCAGCCTAAGGATCTTCTTAGCTAGCATTTGGCTGTTCACATGACCATCACACACTCCTGAATGCGCCTCTTCCACGACCTTCCAAGATTCATCATCGTCGAGGCATCTTAATAAAACACATGTGAGCCCTCTTCTATAGAGCACGCCCCCAACCAAAACATAACGTTGAGCCACTCTTCTAATTGCTTTCTTCTCTTCCGCAGTGGCTTCTTCAGGATAGGACTGATCATTGCAATATCTGTCAATCTCGTAATACCATGATTTTTCCTCATCAGCTAATTCTTCTTCCCAATCTAATAACATGACCTCTTTGCTTTTAAGAGCTTCACTCTGCCTGACCTTCTCAAGCACCTTGTCCCTAACGTCGAGGAATGCACGATCCTTAATAGCTGGAGTGTCACGCTGATGAATGAGGGGAATATGGAAATCTTGTTCTGGAGGGAAGACTAAAGCAAAAGCCAATGAAGCAAGGGCGTCAGCTAAGATGTTTTGGCTACGAGGGACATGGACAAAGATCAACTTGGTAAAGAGTTTGGCATAAGCTGAAGCAAGTTCCTGGTATGGCTTGAGCTTAGGATTGATAGTGCGGCATTTGACAAGCACGTGGCGTAGAATGAGCTGACTATCACCAACGATTCGTAATTGGGTGACACCATATTCATGAGCGGTTTGCAGGCCGGTCAAAAGAGCTTCATACTCAGCTATATTGTTTGTGACAGGGAAAGTAAGCTGAGCAGCGAATGGGATGGTGACCCCTTCTGGTGTTAATAGAACCATGCCGATCCCTCTTCCCTGGGAATTTAGAGCTCCATCAAAATGTAATATCCACATAGGATCGTGGGGTTGATTAATGGACATTAGTTCCTCATCTGAAAACTCTGAATTGACTGGATCAAATCGGGGTAGAGGGTGGTGAGCAAGATGTTCGGTAATGGCGTAGCCTTTGATAGCTTTCTGTTGAATGTAAGTGATGTCAAACTGTGAAAGGAAACTTTGCCAGCGTGCTAATCAGTCGATAAGGATAGATTTTTCAAGAAGGAATTTAATCGGATTCATGCGAGCAATGAGGTGAACCTCGTGAGCTAAGAAAAAATGCTTTAACTTCTGAACTACCCAAACTAAAGCGGCGCAAGTCTTCTCCATGGCTGAGTACTTCTTGCTCACAAGGGTTAAGAAGTTTAGACAAGTAGTATGCGGCCCTCTCCTTCCCTTTTTCATCTACTTGGGCAAGGACAGCACCTACAGAGTCATCTAGGACAGAGACATAGAGAATGAGCGGTTTGCCTGGAACTGGCGGCCTCAAGATAGGAGGATTGGCCAGATAATTCTTCAGTCCGTCAAAAGCTGCCTAACACTTGTCATCCCAATTAAACTTGACTCTCGGCTTAGTAAGCTCGTAAAACGGCCTGCATCTTTGTGAATGTTGGGAGACAAAGCGGCGAATAAATTACAACCTCTCGATTAATCCTCGAACTTCCTTCAAATTCTTGGGAGGAGGCATATCTCTGATAGCCTTCGCCTTATTTGGATCAACTTCAATTCCCCTTTTGTTGACAATAAATTTGAGTAATTTCCCTGATGAAACGCCAAATACGCACTTCTTGGGGTTCATCTTCAACTGATACTCTCGTGATCTTTGTAAGACTTTAGCTAGAACCCCAGGATGTTCAATCCTTGTCTTTGATTTTACTACCAGGTCGTCCACATACACCTCAATATAAATGTGAATCATATCATGAAAAATTACCATCATAGCCCTCTGATAGGTGGCTCCAGCATTCTTAAGTCCAAAAGCCATGACCACATAGCAATATGTTCCCCACGGTGTAGTGAACGATGTTTTCTCTTGGTCTTCCTCAGCCAGGCGAATTTGATTATAGCCTAAAAAACCATCCATGAAGGAGAGAGTCTCATATCCTGCCGTATTATCAATCAAAACATCAATATGAGGGAGGGGGAAGTCATCTTTAGGACACGCACGGTTGAGGTCCCGAAAGTCTATACAAATCTTGACCTTTCCATCCTTCTTCATGACTGGGACGATGTTAGCCACCCAATTGGGATAGAGGACAACTCTAACAAATCTAGCCTTATGAAGCTTGTCGACCTCTTCTTTCATCTTTAAAGCCATATTAGGGTGGAAATGTCTCAACCGTTGTTTGACCGGGACAGACCCTGGCTTAAGTGTAAGCCGATGTTCAACGAGCACAGGGTCTAGTCCAGGCATATCTTCATAACTCCATGCGAACGTGTCCTTGTATTATTGAAGTACCAGAATTAGCGCCTCCTCTTCGGACGGCGGCAAGCTTTTGCTAATTAGGAGAATCCTAGGGTCTTCTTCAGTACCCAGATTTATTTCTTTGGTAGGCTCTTCTATTGAGGCTGATGGTTCATCAAATCTCCTCATGCCACTGGCAAAAGCATCAGCCTCGTCCTCATATTCTTCGTAACTTTCATCCCCCTCTTCAATAGGGTCTTCATCATTCATAATCTCATAAACACCAAAACCTTCATAAAAAGCACAAGTATCATCATATTCTAATTCCGGCAGGATAATCGGATTCTCCATAAATTCGGGGATGACTAAGCAAGCCTGACATCTGACAGCCAACTCTCTGAGAAATCTACGGGGAATCTGCTTACCCTTGGATTTCTTATGTGAAGCTACCCCATGAGTCTTATCATCAGAGGAATAAGAACAACTAGCTTGATCACTAGAACCTGACCAAGAAGAGAAAAGAGGAGAAAAAGCGGGTACAGAAGGGGATACAGATGAAGACCCCTCACCAGAGGGGTAGAAAAAATTTATCAATGAATCCTGGAAGAGCGGCCCCTGGGTCGGGACACACTCAGGAAGGAGATAGGAGGTCTCCTCAATGGAGATGAAGGATTGAAAAGTTGGATTTTTGGCATTTTTTTTCGTTTTCATTTTCATTTTTATTTTATTTTTTATTTTCAAGGAGGAAGCAATGCGAGGAGGAAACAGGAGGTGGAGTTGAAATTGACAAGTTGCCAAAAGATTGAATGAGTGATGACCCGCATGAGGGTGTGATGGAGAGTCTTGAAAATTGCTCGTGGAGCAAGGGAGGAATTGGAGGAGAAACTTGAAGTGGATTTGGGGGAAAGTTTATTAAGACCGCGGGTGGTCTAGGAATGTCTGAGAAAAATAATTGAGCAATTAAGCGGACAACAGCCGTCGGGTGAATGGACTTGGTAAGGAAGCATATCCTATCTATATTGAAGCCTTCCTCGAACGGCACATCGGGCTCTTCGGTATCTGTATAATCACTTAGCAACTGCCTCTTGTCTGTGATCGCTACTGGCTTTTCAATTAGCTCATGAATCAACGGCGGCCATTCCGGATCAGTTGGCATAAATAGACGGCTCAAAGCAATAGTAATATCATCCATATCAAACCATCTATACCAGTCACACTCCGGATCATCCATTTTCCTTCTTTTGTCCGGCCGCAAAGATTCCAAGGCTTTGTAAGTGGCCAGTGGGGCTATATGGCGAGCAAACTGTCTTGCATGCACATCTTGATAGTCTAGCATAGAAGTAACTATTGTAGTCTGCTCATTGTTTTGATTGCCACCTTTGACAAAATGTGTTTGCAGTGTCCAGGTAAGCGGTTGGCGATCTATCTTCAAAGTGGATGTCATAATTGCCCATGGTTCATTTTCATTCTTACTCGGCCCTTTATAGCCTAGGTCGGCCCGTACCATTAATTTTTGTGGCATGACAGGCTTAGTTCTGCCTTGGAAATTGACACCCAGGCCTTTGCCGACCTGGTACCCCATTTTCATCAGAATATTCCAGCCAGGGGTATTCATTATGCTCTTCTTCTTCTTCCCCTTGGAAGTCAGGGGTGTCATGGCAACTGTTGTAACTGTCTTGGATGGCATCGGTCGTGGGTTAGTGACGTCTAACACTGATAGCAACGGTTTATTGGAAGGCCAAATAGAAGGAACTGACGTTGCTAAGTGTATGTCTTCATCTGGCAGAATCGGCATGCTAGTGACTTTGATAATGCGGCCCTTATATGGAAACTTGAGACATAGATGATTTGTAGAGGGCACTGCATCTAGATGTTGAATATAGGGGCGGCCCAGGATGCCATTAAATGTTGGATCCATGTCCAAGATGTGAAAATCTGCTGTGATTGTAGATGGGCCCAATATGACTTTTAATGTTATCATGTCCAAAGGAGGCTTCTTGGTGTTGTCGTAAGCCGTGACTGTTATAGTGGACGGCCGAATCTGACTTCTCGGAATGCCGCACATATTTAAAGTGCTGGGCGGCAATACATTGATGGATGCCCCAGTATCCACCAAACATTGTTTTACTGCCACCTTGTTAATGTCCACTGTGATACACAGGACATTCAAATACTTCGAACGGGTGGAGGTCAGCAAATATTCTCTCCTCCTTCCCCTGAAGACTGTATTTCATACATTGGTGGAGCGTGGAGGGCATCACCATATTCTCATGCAGCCATGGGAGGCCGAGTAGTGATTTGTACGAGGTGCGGGAGTCGATGACATGAAACTGCACCGTCGTAGTAAAATCCGCCAAGGTGAGTGTGAACTCTACCACCCCCATCGACACTTCACATTTCTGATTGAAGCCGGTGATGCGCATATCCCTGACTTTCTCGAATGCACGTTGAAGTGGTGCCTCTCGTATATGCTATAGGGCAGGATGTTGATCGCTACACCGGGATCAACCAGAATCCTATTCAGCTCCCTTCCATTCAGGTGGCCCTTCATATAAAGCGGCATGTTGTGGCTGATGGTAGGTAGCAGCATGTCTTCTGGAGTGAAGGTCATGCTAGCTTCCGACATTGTTTTAACCAAGCAGGTCTCAAAATGAGCAGGCGTTTGCAGAGCAGTGATGATCGCATGTCGAGTTTCTTCACTCAAAGAGAGAATCTCCCATATTGTAAATCGAGCAGGGAGCTTCTTGAGTAGCTTCATTATTCGGCTCCCAGCTCGGACATTGGAAAGCTTCATCTCTTCAGCCCACCTGGGCTTGAGAGAGTCCTGAGTTGCGGCCCCTGATGGACCTGCTTCATCTGCTTCGGACTCGGCACCTTTCTGGCTAGTACCGGATCCTTGGTGCTCTTCATTAGCTGCTGCAGGGCAAGCTCCATCTGTATTTTGAGCTTCGGCGGATTGTGTTATCTGCGGGTGAACATCCCCGGGCGTAGGGTTAGCCTCCTGGCATGGCTGCTTCCCCTTAGACATCTTCATAAATTCAAGGAATGAAGGGACTATCTTTCCCCCACTCTTGTTATATAATCCTGGCGGGGGAGGGATCTGGACCCCTTTGACCTCCGGGGGAGGTGTCTTGTAGGGCTGCTCTCGCCTGAATATGATGTTGTGGTTGGGCGGCGGCTGGCGCCCCCATTTCCGGCCTGATCGGGTGGCATGTGCAGTAGTTGCGGCCTCGGCCTTGCCTCCCCCAACATGGGGTGTGAAGCAAATTTCCTCTTCTTCCTCCTCTCTGGGCAGGTTGAAGAGTGCTGATAGAGTATTATAGGAGACAACATGCACTTTATTGGCCTTAGCGGCCTTTCCTTTCTTCTTCTTTTGTTTCTTCTTCTTCTTTGCTTCAGCAGGCGCCTGCCCCCAGAACATACTGCCCTCCTTATCGGATGCTGCTTCAGCTTCCTCCTTTTGCTCGAGTGAGAGCTGCTCCAGTTCTTGCCATGGGACATGGTCCCGCACCAGCAAAGGCTTCAATTCAGGCTACACGTACTCGTCTAGCCCTTCAATAAGGTTTTGTAGTGGGCGGACCCAAGGATTGGTTTCCTTGACCACCGACATCGGAGTTTGTCTCCTCCGATTGTGTGTAGGTATCCTGATGGCTGCAGGTGGAGTGGTCCACGCAGGTGCTGCCACCGGCGAAGCGGGTTGTGGTGTAACACCACGGATATGTGCCCCCACTCTCGGGCGGGGTGTTTTCTTCCTTTTATACTTCGCAGGAACCTTCTGCCATCCCTGTTGTTCTCTCACGGGCTCTAAGAAATGAGTTTCATAAGTGCTCCGCGTACTTGCTTCAGAGATCTCCTCGAGTAATGCATGATATAGGGAGATCATGTTGACTCCTGCTCTTCTAAGTGGGGCTTCATGTGGCTGAGGAGGGTCCACTTTGTACTCTCCCAATTCTATTTCATTTTTCTTCACCATCCTTCGATGATGTCCTCAAAAACATAGCAGTTTTTGATTGGATGCCCCAGCATCTGGTGGTAGGGGCAGAATCTTGGACTGTCCTTCCTCTTCAGGTCCTTCGGCCTCTTTGGCTCTGGCAGGGTGACCATGCCATACTCCATTACCCAGTCGAATAGAATCCTGGTTTTGTCCTTTGGAAAGGAGTAGGCTTTCTTCATCTTGTCCCGTAGCGAGGGACCTTCTTTACCGTCTGGGGCTTTTGCAGGCTGTGGGGCGACCGCCTTCTCGCCCTTATCTTTCTATTGTTCGAACGCCTTGATCTCAAGGGCGTTCGCTTCTTTAGGAGTCGGGCACCGCTCCACTGCCTTGCCCTTCTGGGTTGTGCCGGCAGTTGATGCAAGAGTAGGTCTGGCCAGAAAGGCTTCCACCTCGGCCACAATATTGTTTAGTCGGTCAAACGACCGTATTTCCATTCTGATCATCTTTTCTAGAACCTCCCTTATGAGGTTCTGTTTGCATATTTGCACAGCGTTCTCCAGATGCGGGGGCCGCTTGCACCTCATTCTGAGGTTCCTCCACCTCTTAATATAGTTAAGGGCTGTCTCATCTGCCCTTTGCTTTGTCGAGTAGAGTTCGGCCATTGTAACCTCCCTCTCCGTAACATGGAATCTTTCACTGAACTTCCTCTGCATATCCGACCAGTCGCTGATCGACCCGGCTGGGAGGCTGGAGTACCATTCAAATACGAGCCCCGTCAGTGAGGACCCGAAAAACTTTAACAAGTATGATTCATCGGTGGCTAAATCACCGATGACAGTCATATAATACATGACGTGTTCCTTCGGGGATCCCTTCCCATTGAACTTGTCGAACTTGGGCGGCTTGTTGATTCCTGGGGGAAGCCGCTTGGCAGCATGGTGTTGCGGGTATGGCACCCGATAGGCATCAAATGCGACGTAGTCGCCTTCACTTCTTTCTACGAGCTTCAGCTCGATCATCCTCTCCACCATCATCCGGTTCATGACCGTGGGGTCGGCTGGGTCCGGATAGAAATGTGCCGGCTACAGGTATGGGGTGACTAGAGTAGTCGCTTGAGGAGGACGCAGCAGTGGGGGTGCCTGGTGCACTTGAGGGTGCACCGGAGGCATCAACGGCTGCGACTGTGGTGGCCGCTGCTGAGTTGTTGCCATGCTTGGCTTTGACGACTGAGGCAAGGTGTAGAGTGGCAGAGGGTCGACATGATGAACCGCTCCCCGGGATGATTCACCCTGGACTTCGGGCGGCTTGGAAGCTGATGACTGTTCAGTCTTCTCCATCAGCTGTTTCTTCAACAAGTATATCTCTTGCCGATATCTTTGAAGTAGTATCAGGACCGATGGGTCCAAAGTTGCCGTGCTGGGAATGGCTTCTGTTGCTTCTCCGGACGGACCCTCAGGTAGGATGTCGAAGAGGACCTCTTCTTCTTCTTCCGCCGTCACCACATTGGCGGTTAGAATAGCAGCTTCCTCATCCCATTGGGGGGAGACCAGGGGTTGTTTTCCTCTAGGTATCGCCAGGAGCTACCTTGCGGCTTCTGTTCTTCGAGTATTCGGCCCCGGCCAACTCGCGGGGGTCTTCAGGAAGTCCTCTGTATCAGCCCAGTATGCCGGCCATGTTGCAGGTGAAGACCTGCATCCTTCTTCTCTATCGACGGACCCTTCTCTTAGCCCGATCCAGGAAGGTCAGCCTCTCGAACACAGAAGTCCTTCTTGTATCCTCCCATCTAGGGGTGGCTTTATCGGCTTCGATCTCAAAGCCGTCATCATAGTCATTGTCATCAACTGACGACATCATCATCGTTTCTCTTTTATCTTCTTCAACTGCCATTGGTAGGCAGAAGTCTTCACTGGCTGCGACTGCCTGCATTAACCGGTGTTGTCCAAGCGAGGGGTTGCCTAGCCCTCGGAAATAGTTCTTGACCAAATTGGTCATCTCTTCTCGACTCCGTTCTTGATGCAGCACGGGGGACAGTTGTCGACCTCCCGCAGGAGGGTTATAAGCTAGCCGAACTCTGTCGGCAGGTTGCTGGAATCTTCATCCCACAGCAGGGACGTTGGCTTGGCGGGCCCAGGCCCAAAAACTTTCGCGGCGCGGAGGGTCCGTGACCATTTCTTCTTCTCTCGGGGCCAGGCCCCTTTCCTCCCTTCCTTCCGCTCCGTCGCGAGCAGGGCGGCAGTGGACAGGTGCAGCTTGGTGGATAGGTTGGACCCTCTTGGGGACCCACACCTGTTTAAACTTCCTTGGCTTGGGGGCCAACTTCTCTCGGCCGTAGCAACCGGCTTCTTCTCTTTCTGCCCTTCTTCCAACGAGGGCTTGGTACGAGTTGTAGATGGGGACGTGACGCGGGACGGAACTGACAAATGGACTAAACCTATGATGAAGACCAAGTGCGGCCAGCACTCACACGTGACAAGGCAAGCCGAGTGATCGACCTCCGTACTATTCCTCCGAAGAGAGGCGTCTCTCAACAAGAAACCCAAGTCCACGGTCGTCCCTATGAGGGAAGCGAGTGGATCAAAGCGGCAAAGGAGCCGACGCGCAACTATAGGAGTCTAGTCCGAGCTCGGTGCTCGACTAGGGCCACTCTCACTCACGATCTCGCGGTGTTGAATGCTAGCTAGGATCCCTACGCTCTCACGCGGCATATAAGATCACATACTAGTAAAGCAAAATGCCAAGGGGGGAGCGTCGCACGTACCTCCACGCCTAGGCGTGGGGAAGGAACCCCGGCCGAGACCGACAACCCCGATACACACAATGAAAGAATAGGTACAAGCCAGCAATGGTGCCCACTCCTCGCAGGGAGATAACAGGCTACAACAATTCCATTCGGGGCGGCCGATACACGGGCTGACGGGCAGCACTCGGTGAAGGGTTGGCCACGAGGAGGGTCCGGATGACGATCGGCAGAATCGCAGCAACGCGCGACTCGGTGGTAAACGTTCCCACGAATGGATCCGGAGTCCGATTGGGGCGCCGTCAGTGAAGGCGCGTAGTTAGGTCGCAGGAGGAAGCCTCGGCCAAAAGGCGTGCTCAGATTCCGTCCGTGGAAGCCGTGGCCGCACCTGCAAGTGGGGACAAGGAATCTGCTCCCAGAACTGCGCTGTCGAGCGGGGAAAATGGTAACTCGCTGCTCCGGTAGACGAACGAGGCCCCGCTTGTGGGAGGACGTCGGGGACGCAGAGCAGCAGGTCGGACCAAAGAGCTCGATCAGATCTGGTCGTGGTTGGACGCTGTGAACTTTGGAAATCGCCGGTTGTCCTGGCACCGGGTGGACTGGGCAGACCCGCGCGACCTCACGGGAACGGACGCCACGAACAGCTCGGACGTCGGAACGAGACGAGGTTGGCGGCGTTGGAAAGAGGACGACGAGAGGTACAAACCCTGAAGAAATCAGCTCCAAACTCGGCGTTGTCCGTCCTGTGGGATTTTCGCAAGAAGGAGGGTGGATCTGGGCGCGCAGAGAGGGAGGCTCCTGCGCTAGCTCACGAGAAAACTCGCCACGGGTGGTGCCGACCTCGGATCGAGGCGAAACCAAAGCCCACGCGCTGCCGACTCGTAGATGTATCCACCAAAAAAAGGAGATGCTCGGATTCGATCCGCACCGGATGGGGACGCCGCTGCAACTCGGGGCCGAATCTGGAACACGTGAACTCGAACCGGAGACGAAGTAGAAGGGAGGAAGAACCTCGGCGTCGCACCGAGGGGATGGGGAGTCGCACCCCGGGGTTGCTCCCGTCGCAGGAGCAGAGGAGGAAGAGAGGGTCGCCCTCTCCAAGGGGTGGCTGCGCCAAAGGCTGCTCAATCAAAATAGTTCATGTATTCATTAATTCTCTAAAGAAAATACAAGAGATCTTTTATATGGGGAGGGGAAATGCTAGGTTTGAAACCCTAGCCACAAGGGAAAGGGGGAATGCGCAATGGGCTAGGGGGGAAAGGGGTGCGCACCACTCCTAGAATCTAGGAGTGGATTGGGGGATGGGGGGCGGCCAAAGGAGGGAGGGGGGTGACCGAATGGGGAAGGAGAGGGGGGGCCGCACCCCTCTTCCTAAAATCTAGGAGAGGGGCGGCTGCCACCTTCCAAGAGGAGGGAAAGAGGGGAGGGGGCGCCCAAACCCTAACCCTAAGGATGGGGGCGCACATCTCCAGGTGGGCCAAACCCAGGTTGGGCAGCCATGCCCAATGGGCCAAGGCTTGAACCAAGGAAGTGGCCCAATAACCCCAACTACTACCTAATAAGCATAAAAGACTCAAGTAAAGCCTAATTGGCCCCAATTGGCCTACAAAGGTCCACACAACTAATAAAAGTGTCCACGCAGGGACTAAACCAAGGCCCAACATGGCCTCAAATGAGAAAAAGATCCTCTAGTCGATGCCGTAGTCGCCTAGCCAAAGAGATGCTGACGTGCTCCGTGTGCTCTGTCGAGTGATGCGGCGCGTGTCCTCACCAATTCTCCCCGGGTGGGAAGAACTCGACCCCGTCGAGTAAGGGTCACGGTCGCTCAAGTAGCGCTCCAGCAGGTCCGGGTCGATCCTCTCCAGCTCTCCACGTGTGATCCAGGTGTCGTCTGTCGCAGGGCGCCCTCTCCAGCGCACTAGGAAGCGCTGGTAGGCTCCGCTCCTGGTCGTGGTCACCTGCTCATCCAGTATGCAATCTATATGCTCGCGTGTCTGTAATGGGGCTGGAGGAGGTGGACGCTCAGAAGGTGTAATGCTCTCAACAGGAGGGGTAGGCCCAAAAAGCTCACTGGGAATCACCGCGGGATCCCGATATGCCACCAGATCTGAAACATTGAACGTCGAACAGATCCCATAGTCGTCTGGCAGCTCAATCTCATACGCATTCGACCCAATTCGCTTCAAGACTCGAAAGGGTCCGGCACCGCGGTCCTGGAGTTTCTTCACGGCCCCCGAAGGGAACCGTTCAGGTCTAACCCTGATCATGACGTACTCTCCCACTTGGAACTCACGGGTGCGTCGATGCGCGTCAGCTAATTCCTTATAACGTGCGTTGCTGGCCTCTATATGACGACGTATATGCTCATGCAACTGCCTAATATGCTCTGCAAAGGACTCAGCTGACTCAGAGACACGGGCCTGGATGGGTAAGGGGACCAAATCTATCGGTTTCCTAGGTCTACGACCAGTAACAATCTCAAAAGGGCTCAGACCTGTAGACCTATTGACCGAGTCATTATAAGCAAACTCTGCTAAAGGCAGAACCAAGTCCCAGTCCCCGACACGATCACGCACTAGGCACCTAAGAAGATCCCCCAAACTCCTATTGACTACCTCTGTTTGACCATCGGTCTGGGGGTGGTAGGCGGTGGAGAATTTAGCTGGGTGCCCATCATATGCCAAAGGGTTTTCCAAAAGTAGCTCGTGAAACGCACATCCCTATCAGACACTATGGTACGTGGAAGCCCAAATCGGGAGACACAATGAGTGAAGAACAGACGGGCAACTCTAGAGGCGTCAGATGTCTTGGAACAGGGAATAAACAAAGCCATCTTAGAGAACCTGTCTACCACCACGAAAATGGAATCATGACGACGCGAGGTACGGGGCAGACCTAACACAAAGTCCATGCTGATGTCCTGCCATGGACTGTCCGGCACGGGGAGGGGAGTATACAGGCCAGTATTCTGCTTCCTCTGCTTGGCCATAGCGCAAATGCGGCACTGGGCCACGATCCGGGCAACATCACGCTTCAGGCTAGGCCAATAGAAGCGATGCTCAACTGCCTCGATGGTCTTATTCCGGCCGAAGTGGCCGGCTAGACCGCCAGCATGCATCTCCCAAGCAAGAAAATCGCGAACCGAGGTCCGCGGAACACATAAGCGACTCCCATGGAAAAGATAATCGTCATGCAGCATGTAATCCGAATACTCTCGGGACGGGCCTGCCTGGAGGGTGGTGTAGATCGGACCGAAGTCCGGACAATCAGCGTACAACTCCCTCATCCTATCCATCCCCACCACCTCTACACTCATGGTGGTCAAAAGGTGAGCACGGCGGCTCAAAGCATCAGCTACCCGGTTCTCCACACCGGCCTTGTGCCTCAGCACAAAAGTATACTCCTGGAGGAACTCTACCCAACGACTATGACGAGAGTTGAGTTTCTTCTGGGCATGGAGATATCGGAGTGCCTCATGATCAGAAAATAGGACGAACTCCTGGTGTAGAAGATAGTGTCTCCAATGCCGCAGAGCCTGCACGACTGCGTAGAACTCCTTGTCGTATGTAGAATAACGCAGTCGGGCATCGCACAACTTCTCGCTAAAAAAGGCAACGGGGTGAGCCTCCTGACTCAGAACTCCTCCAATACCAACCCCAGAGGCATCGCAAGAGACCTCAAACACCTTCGTGAAATCCGGTAGACGAAGGATAGGTGCCTGGGTCATGCGCTCCTTGAGGAGCGCAAATGCAGCCGAAGCGGCCCTGGTCCACTCAAACGCCCCTTTTCGAATGCAATCAGTGATGGGGGCGGTGATGGAACTGAAACCTCGAATGAATCGGCGATAGAAGGTCGCCAGCCCGTGAAAACTACGGACATCGTGCAGGGTGCGAGGTTCGGGCCACTCCACTATAGCCCTGACCTTCTCCGGGTCGGCGGAGACTCCATCACTAGATACAATGAACCCCAAGAAAGTGACCTGTGTAGTCATGAAAGCACACTTCTTCGGGTTAGCATAAAGGCTCTCTCTCCTCAGAATAAGACAGACCTGCCTAAGGTGTTCTAGGTGGTCCTCCCGGGTGCGGCTATAAATGAGAATATCATCGAAATAGACAACCACGAAGACCCCAATCAATGGCCGTAGAACCTGGGTCATCAGCCGCATAAAGGTGCTGGGAGCATTGGTCAGCCCAAAGGGCATGACCAGCCACTCATAAAGACCATCCTTGGTCTTAAAGGCCGTCTTCCATTCATCACCAGGCCTGACTCTCACCTGGTGATAGCCACTCTTTAAATCTATCTTGGAAAACACAGTGGCTCCCGCCATCATATCCAACATATCATCCAAGCGGGGAATGGGAAATCTGTACTTCACCGTGATCTTATTGATTGCACGGCTGTCTACACACATCCTCCAAGTACCGTCTTTCTTTGGGGCAAGTAATGCAGGGACGGCACAAGGGCTCATGCTCTCACGAATGTATCCCCTAGCCAGTAACTCCTCAATCTGACGCAGGAGCTCAGCATGATCAGCGGGGCTCATCCTAAAATGGGGTAAGTTGGGTAGAGATGACCCCGGGATCAAATCAATAGCGTGCTGTATATCCCGCATGGGGGGAAGACCCTCAGGCAACTCAGCAGGGAAAACATCAGAAAACTCCTGAAGGATAACAGCAACATCAGAAGGGAGCTCACCCTCCGCCTCACTAACCCTCTCCCGAACAACGACAGCGTAGATGGGGTCCCCTCTAATGAATTCGCGCTCCATCTCCCGGGGACTAATAAGCATCAGCCTCCTAGTCGGAGGATCAATCGGGGTGGGAGCAACAGGAGGGGGTGTCGTGGTCGGAGCCAAAGATGGGGTACTGGGCCCAGGAATATCAATGCTGGGGGTACTAGGCCCAGTGGGACCCCGAACGGGAGGGCGTGTCGGCTGGGATGGATGAAGGGTGATCCTCTGGCCTTTGTGATCGAAGGTGCATGTGTTCGACCGGCCATGGAGGGTAGCATCTCTATCGAAAAGCCAGGGTCTCCCTAAGATAATGCTGCCTACCTCCATAGGCAACACGTCACACCAAATCTCCTCCTGGTAGGTGTGGAACTGCAAAGGCACCAGACATCGCTGCCTGACTGGAATAGAGGTGGTGTCTACCCATGACACACGATAAGGGGAGGGATGGTCCACGGGGGTTAACCCCAAGCGTTTCACTGTACCCGTGGAAATGGCATTAATGCAACTCCCACTATCAATAATCACCTTACAGACCTTCCCACCCAGCCTGCAAAAGGTGTGAAAAATGGTGGTGCGATGCCAGTCATCACTCACCAAAGGCTGGGTCAAGACGCACCTGACAACACCTAGCTGAACACCATCCTGACACTGCGTGCCCTGGACACCTGACGACTCTCCCTCTAACAACTCATCAAAGAACTCCTCGGCGAGCTCTGGGTCTGCCTCATAACTGACAGGCTCGACCTCGGGTGCGGCCTCACCTGCTAAGGTATCTCCAAAGGCCACGGTCTACTACCGAGAAGGGCACAGAGCAGCATAATGGCCGACCCCCCCGCATCGATAACAATCTCCACGAGGCCTAGAGCCCTGCGGTGCTCCACCAATCATCGGCCCCTTTCCCTTGTCATCACGACGGGCCGGGGGTGGTGGAAGCTGAGGTCGGGTAGGAATAGTGGGCTGCTGGGGCCGAGGGGGTGCGGGAGCAGGGGCCTGGGGGCGAGGTGGATAGTCCCTCTGGGGAGGTGGAGGCCGGGGCCTAGGAGCAAAATCCGGACGAGTGGGGTCCTGTGGTCGGGCCACGGGTCCCCTCGCATACTGTCCTGTGCTAGTGCGAGAGTCCGTCCCACGAGGGTATGTGGGAGCGGGGCGCTGATCGGGCACAAACTCAAACTCAAACAGCTCCATATCACGAGCGACCTGGTACGCCTCATCTAAGGTAGCCACGTGGCGGCGGAGTAACTCAATCTGGAGGTTCCGTCGCAGACCTCGACGGAAGCGGGCTATAGTCATGATGGCTTCCTCCGAGACTCCACATCGCAGGAGACAATCATCAAATTCGGCGATGTATTCTGCCACAGGCCGGTTCCCCTGACTAAGGGTCTGCCACCGATCAACTAACCGGTGGCGGTAGGAACGAGGGACGTACTTCTGCCGGAGCTTCTCTTTCATATCTACCCACGTCTCAATCGGGGGTGTGCCCTGACGTCTCACTAGGCTCTCCACATTGGCCCAGTAGGTTTGGGCCCTTCCAATCAACTTCATCTTGGCATATCGGACTTTCCGATGTTCTGCCATGTCGACCCACTCAAAATAACGATCCATACTAGCAGCCCAATCACTAAAAACATCGGGGTCCAATGACCCATCAAAGGTAGGAGGGTCCACCCGCACGGATCCAAGGAGACGCTCATCTTCCTCATCCCTATAATACCGATGGCCTTGGCGATCACGGCCATAGCCCTCACTCTCATTATCGGACCCAAAATCATCTACCTCATGCACGTGGGGTCTCCTATTGCCTCCCCTAGGCTGGTCGGGTCGAGGAGCAGGGTCACGTTGGCCATGGGCCTGCTCGGGAACATCTACCGGTGGGGCTCTACCCTGGGGGCGATCAACCAGACCTTGGATGGTCCGGTTAGAGGCCTCAACCCGACCCTCCACATCTCCCAGCCGATCCTCCATGGCCTTCATCCGGCCCTCCATCCGATCGGCGTGGTCCCTAAAGTGGAGACTCAGGGTCTCGATCATCTCCCGCAGGGATAGGTCATCTGGGACGGGATTCCTAGGGTCAGCCATCTGGATAGGGCGATGGTAGGATGTACCACGCCGGGTGGGCATGCAAGACTCTAAGGGACAAGGATGAAAGGGTACTAGACACGAACCTAGACAGAAAACTCCTAACGCAACAAAGGACTCCAATGCAAGTAGTAGACCTATGGACTCAAATGAACTCCAGCAAATCTAATGACTCGACATGGCCTAGGACCTCAGTCTGTAGGGACAAACTGGACGACCATGCTCTGATACCAAATTTGACGCGGGACGGAACTGACAAATGGACTAAACCTATGATGAAGACCAAGTGCGGCCAGCACTCACACGTGACAAGGCAAGCCGAGTGATCGACCTCCGTACTATTCCTCCGAAGAGAGGCGTCTCTCAACAAGAAACCCAAGTCCACGGTCGTCCCTATGAGGGAAGCGAGTGGATCAAAGCGGCAAAGGAGCCGACGCGCAACTATAGGAGTCTAGTCCGAGCTCGGTGCTCGACGGAATGGGATACTCTCACTCACGATCTCGCGGTGTTGAATGCTAGCTAGGATCCCTACGCTCTCACGCGGCATATAAGATCACATACTAGTAAAGCAAAATGCCAAGGGGGGAGCGTCGCACGTACCTCCACGCCTAGGCGTGGGGAAGGAACCCCGGCCGAGACCGACAACCCCGATACACACAATGAAAGAATAGGTACAAGCCAGCAATGGTGCCCACTCCTCGCAGGGAGATAACAGGCTACAACAATTCCATTCGGGACGGCCGATACACGGGCTGACGGGCAGCACTCGGTGAAGGGTTGGCCACGAGGAGGGTCCGGATGACGATCGGCAGAATCGCAGCAACGCGCGACTCGGTGGTAAACGTTCCCACGAATGGATCCGGAGTCCGATTGGGGCGCCGTCAGTGAGGGCGCGTAGTTAGGTCGCAGGAGGAAGCCTCGGCCAAAAGGCGTGCTCAGATTCCGTCCGTGGAAGCCGTGGCCGCACCTGCAAGTGGGGACAAGGAATCTGCTCCCAGAACTGCGTTGTCGAGCGGGGAAAATGGTAACTCGCTGCTCCGGTATGCGAACGAGGCCCCGCTTGTGGGAGGACGTCGGGGACGCAGAGCAGCAGGTCCGGACCAAAGAGCTCGATCAGATCTGGTCGTGGTTGGACGCTGTGAACTTTGGAAATCGCCGGTTGTCCTGGCACCGGGTGGACTGGGCAGACCCGCGCGACCTCACGGGAACAGACGCCACGAACAGCTCGGACGTCGGAACGAGACGAGGTTGGCGGCGTTGGAAAGAGGACGACGAGAGGTACAAACCCTGAAGAAATCAGCTCCAAACTCGGCGTTGTCCGTCCTGTGGGATTTTCGCAAGAAGGAGGGTGGATCTGGGCGCGCAGAGAGGGAGGCTCCTGCGCTAGCTCACGAGAAAACTCGCCACGGGTGGTGCCGACCTCGGATCGAGGCGAAACCAAAGCCCACGCGCTTCCGACTCATAGATGTATCCACCAAAAAAAGGAGGGGCTCGGATTCGATCCGCACCGGATGGGGACGCCACTGCAACTCGGGGCCGAATCTGGAACACGCGAACTCGAACCGGAGACGAAGTAGAAGGGAGGAAGAACCTCGGCGTCGCACCGAGGGGATGGGGAGTCGCACCCCGGGGTTGCTCCCGTCGCAGGAGCAGAGGAGGAAGAGAGGGTCGCCCTCTCCAAGGGGTGGCTGCGCCCAAAGGCTGCTCAATCAAAATAGTTCATGTATTCATTAATTCTCTAAAGAAAATACAAGAGATCTTTTATATGGGGAGGGGAAATGCTAGGTTTGAAACCCTAGCCACAAGGGAAAGGGGTAATGCACAATGGGCTAGGGGGGAAAGGGGTGCGCACCACTCCTAGAATCTAGGAGTGGATTGGGGGATGGGGGGCGGCCAAAGGAGGGAGGGGGGTGACCGAATGGGGAAAGAGAGGGGGGGGCCGCACCCCTCTTCCTAAAATCTAGGAGAGGGGCGGCTGCCACCTTCCAAGAGGAGGGAAAGAGGGGAGGGGGCGCCTAAACCCTAACCCTAAGGATGGGGGGCGCACATCTCCAGGTGGGCCAAACCCAGGTTGGGCAGCCATGCCCAATGGGCCAAGGCTTGAACCAAGGAAGTGGCCCAATAACCCCAACTACTACCTAATAAGCATAAAAGACTCAAGTAAAGCCTAATTGGCCCCAATTGGCCTACAAAGGTCCACACAACTAATAAAAGTGTCCACGCAGGGACTAAACCAAGGCCCAACATGGCCTCAAATGAGAAAAAGATCCTCTAGTCGATGCCGTAGTCGCCTAGCCAAAGAGATGCTGACGTGCTCCGTGTGCTCTGTCGAGTGATGCGGCGCGTGTCCTCACCAGGACGGCGGGGACGACCCGGTCCGGTACTATCCGTGTAACCCTTGTGGCAAAGAGATGAAAGGTGACACTAGTCCCACCGGGCATGCCAGACTATTTCGATGAGATTTATTGATTTTATTTTCTTTTTATTAAAAATTATATTTTTTTTAGCTTATTTGGTTTATTTGTGCGTCGATCAACTAATTAACTAACCGGTAATTAACTGACTGATTGACAGCGCGGGCGTGATAGTCACGTACGTGACCAGTTTATTATTCGCTCATTCTGACCCGCGTCGGGTGAGAGTGAGGTTCAGTAGGGACCAACAGTCCGCCACACCATAAAGGCTATGGCGTTAATTACATCCCCCACGAGGAGGGAAAACCTTTGATTAATTGTCGAGATAGCAGGCTGTCGAGGCCGGAATAAAGACGCAATGGTATAAACGTGACAAGGTCACGTGAGATGCTTCTATATGTCATGCGAAAGAGGCATGGTTCATTAAGTTGGATACCCTCGATACGTGGCGGAGGACATAGGTCCGAAGACCACCATCGTGCATGGCAAAGACTTCTAATCGGGGGTAACCCAGACTTCCATCAGTGCTATTTGATATATCGGAGGGAGTCCATGCAGACATGCACGCATGATGCTCATGACAACATTAAGAATGGTCACAGGGTTGTAAAGATGAACAATGATCAATCAAGTTTATTAATATCCACCGAGGGAGACGAAAGTGATAACATGGGCATGATAATGGAAGCATGATGACAACAGACATGATAGTAGAAGCATGAAAATAAGGTGATTTGGACTTGAACATCCCTTCCCTTATTCAGTTTATTAATGATTAGGGTTTATTAATCTCGACCATAGGAGGCGAAGATCGCTCCGGAGGTGAGTGAGTAACTAGAACGGCACAACGATTCAAAATCGGCGCGACTGCGCGTAGGGATAAGTTTCCCCGGCGCAGCCAAACGTAGGAAAAGGGTCTTAATCCAGCGCGGCCATGGCAAGCATTAAAACGGCGCGGTGGCATTAGGGCGCGCCGGGAGCAAACCAATTGAAATTGTGAAATTGTGAGTCTATCGTTAATCCAGCGTGGGGGGGGGGGGCGCGCCGTATTAGGGCTCGCCGAATTAGGACTGTGTCGTTTTAGTTGATTTTTGAGGAATTTTGAAACTATTTTGGTGTATTAAGATGTTGTTGAGGGTCTTGAGATTTAATTGGGTTGATTGCCTGTTGAATTAGAGTCCATGGCTCTCCAGGAGCAAAGTCATGAACTAGTGCGAGGTTCATGCTCGAGCACTAGGGTTTTTTACCTCAGAACAAGTGTTTTCTTGAAGTCAATTCACAGAAGTGTGATCTTATTCGTTTAAAGCTCTGCCGAAAATTGGGCAGCATCTCCCCCGTCCCTGAAGAGTTGCAAGGGAGAAACGGGGTCATACCCACTTGTGGAGTAAGCCCCTAAATCGTCGGTCTGTATGGAGGCAGCCAGTAAATCCCGATCAGATAGGATACCCCGAGGATGAGCCTGCAAGGGGCACCATAGCTCCGTGGGTTAGAGTAAGCAGATAAGGTGACTAACAGGGGGTGAGGTCCCTGAGGACTGGACTACAAGGGGGTACACGGCCCATGGTCAACTCCCAATCCGACAAAGGGACGGCCAATAGTGATGAGAGGCCCCGAGGACTAGCCTGCGAGGGGCATGCAACCCATGACCACCACAACGTCCCTGGGGACAGTGGGTTTGATATCGGGCTGAGCCCTTTTGGTATTCACATTATGGCCCCTAGGGACCCTCATCACTCGCAGATGGGGGCCCTTTGACTGAATGGTGATTCTGAGATGCCAATGGGGTATGTTTCCCCCTCCCCGGAATATTGAAACTACCGTTCTCGTAAATAATGAAACCCGACGATCATGGACCATGTATGGGATAAGAGGGTCAACATATTAATGCACATAGGGTTGGCAGATTAATGCTCACGGGGGTTAATGGGTTAGCATTGCTTACTGCACCAATTAAGATACGGAACATGAGAATCGTTAGCATATAATGGATGCGGGGATTATAGAGATGACCCTATTCACTCTGGACTATGAAGAAGTGCATAGGGGTATCGATGGGGTCAACCTCGGAACAGGAAACCGGCAGAGGTGCACACGCGAGCGTGCCCCCAACCACAAACCCATAATATGCACACGGCAAGGCACGGCCCTTGCATTCGAAAGGAAGAATCCCGGGGAGGGGGATGATATTAATGTAGCCCATATGGCTCCGGGCATGTTCGATTCCACAGAGAGGAACTCAGCAATCGCGTACAGAGAGTGATCGGGCATACAGACTAAGGAAGCAGCAGGAAAAGCATCAAAGACATAATCATCATTCATTCCACCGATGGGAGACGAAAGATCAGGTATGTTATAAACATTCGGCACGCCGGCGTTGTCGCTCGACGGACGCTTCATTGATTCCAAATCAAAAAATAAGGGTCATAGGGGACGTACAGGGAAAGAACGAACAGATGAACAGATGGTGATGGGGGAAAAAGGATGGGCTCATATCATCGCCCCTCTCTCCCCCTCACTTACATGATAGCAGAAAGGGGAAGCAGAGGAGGGGTCTTTGAGAAGCAATCCGCAGAACCCACCTAGACTTCATCGGCAAAACCAGAGTATCGGGCTCTTCTTCTACTTTTCCGGCTCCGGAGGGCTCCAGGCAGAGAGGAAGACGGTGGAGAGAGGGGAACGCCCGATGAGAACCCTGCTTGTCTCGCAAGGAAACCCTTTCTCCCTTGAAGGTGATTGGCTCCCTGACTCTCTCTCTTTTCTGCTAATTCTTCTTCTTTTCGAAAACCTCCTCATGTTGTTTCATTCTGTTTCGAATGGCCTTTTATGCAGGCACATTTGGGGGTTAATCCGACGTGGAGAATGGCGCACCGGGGAGAGGGGCCTATGGAGCTTTTTGCGCGTCGGAATAAGAGGGCGCCGGATAAAGGGTGCGCACCGGTTTAGGGTGCACCGTATTAGCATCCTCGCTCGTCACGGGCTAGCCGGTGAGTCCGGAGATGATTCCGAAATTGCTGTGAACATTCATCTTGCCACAGTTCTTTGAAACCTCGACGGGATGCCTCGTCGAAGCTCTCAGGATGACGTATGGCCCTTCTCGGAGGCTCAAACGTCTTTTGCTTGAACACGTGGGTTTTCCAATGACACGACCCTCGGCACTATGATTCGTGCTATTGGCTCGGCCTGTTTTGTGCTCGAAGCTTCTTGGAGGGTGGGGTGACACCCGGGATAGTTCTGCCCAGGCCGGGCGATCATTTGGCCACTAATGGACCCAACTTGGCGAGAAGCCGTACCCGTGCCGGGTAGCCGGGATCTTCCGCCGACAGAGCCCTCGGTCCTCTATTCTGAAGAGCCAAGGGAGTTCTTCCATCTCAGGAGAGTCTTTCATGAGGTGGCAGGCCACCGGGTAGGCCGTCGTCCTTGGTCGAACTACGGGTGTAGTGTATGCGGCACGGCGGAGTCGATGCCAGTTCATTGGGCAGGCCTGGTCGCACTGCCGGTTGCTTGTGGATTCATCTCGACTTTTCCTGAGGCGAAGTCCCTGGCGTTCATCCCGTGTGACTCGAGGCTTTGGCAGCTTGAGAAGTCTTCAATATGTTGATATTTATCAGCTTCTGTGCTTCAGTGGGCCGTGTCATTCATCTTTGAGGCTTGATTGCCGCGAGTGATATTTTGAGTGCCAACAATGCTTTAATTGCGCAATCTTTTGAAGAGGGATTCATTCACCCCCCTCTGAATCCGGGCTTAGCACCTTAACAATTGGTATCAGAGCGGTCTCTAACTTTCTAAATCCAACGATCTGCAGAGGATCCTGCTATCTTATTTTTGGTGCGTTACTTATCGATTACTTTGTGCGTTGAATCTATTTGCTATCCGTCTTAATGGCTCGTCCTTTTGCGTTTGATGGTTCTAACTTCAGTCAGTGGTTAGGCGGCCTATGTGTTTATATGAATTCCATTGACCCTAATCTATGGAATTTACTTTCAAAAGGCCCATACCGATTACCTCATGATGAGACCAAGTGGTCTAGAGAGACAGAGTAAAGAACCGTGATAATGTCACAATTCTTAACATTTTAAAAGCTATAGTTAATACTGACATATTTCCTTTTGTTCTCAGGTGCGCTTCTGGAAAGGAAATCTTAGATATAATTACTAATACAAATGGGGAGCAAGACGATCAATGTTTGATGGCCGACCGGAGTGATCACAGCAGTAACCATTTGAGTGAGGATTCATCATCTCAGGTAAGCTCCGGATCAGAAGAACTTTCGTTTGATAAATTGGTCATGATGTATGAAAAGTTGCTAGAGTTATCTAGGAAAATTAAATCTGAGAATAAAAGGTTAAAGAAAAAGATTGAATAGAATAAATATGAACTCTCCTATGAAAATTGTCTGATGTTGAAACAATCTTATGATATGTGCTTGGTGGATGTTCATAACAGTAAGGAACAGATTTCGTCCTTAAAAAATGAAAATCAAGAATGTCTTAACAAAATTTCTAAATTGGAAGATCAGCTGAATGTTAAAAATGATGAACATCTAATGAAATTGCAAGAATTAAATAAGGTTAATTCTGAAGTCGATAAACTAAAAATTGAGAATGCTGAACTTCAGAAGAATAATGAAAACTTTGTAGCTAGAATAAAAGAATTCATGGAGGAAGCTTCACGCAATTGTTCTATAAAGTCAGCTTGCAACAAATGCCCTTTCCTAAAGGAACGTAATGAAGATCTCTACCTTGAAAATGAATGGCATAGGAAGTTGATTGCCTCCCTCAAAGAAGAAAACAAAGATTTGTTGAATGAGAAACTTGAATTTGAACAAAGAGAGGAGAAATTGATTGAAAGACTGGACTTGATATCCAACAGTGAAAAATATGATGAAGAAATCGAGAAGCTGGTAAAAGAAAACAAAGATCTGAAAGAACAAAATAAGAAACTCATGGTCCTAAATGTTGTTATTTCAGAGAGGCTTCTGGCTATCGAGAAAGAAAGATCTGCTGATAAAGAAATTCAATCTAATAAGCTTGAGGAGGAAAACATTGAATTAAAAGCTGAAATTAAAAAATTAAAACTGTTAAACACTCCTATGTCCAAAAAGCTTCTCACATTAGAAAAAAGAAAATCTGTCTGCATTGAAGAATATGAAAAACTGAGCAATCTAGAATAAGATGTTGAGAAATATAAAACTGCAAACAAGGTGCAGAGTGAATGCGTTAATTGCAGTGAACAAGAGATTGCTGGTTATGAGATACATATTGCATCTCTAGAAAATGAAATTCATGATTTGAAAAACTCTTTGTTAAAGTTTGGTAATGGTCAAGAAAGCTTAGATAAGTTGCTAGGAGTTAAGATAGATTTTCAGAAAGAAGGGTTGGGCTATAACCCTGCAAAGAAAAAGTGCTTTGAAAACATAACTCAAACATCCTCTATTTCCAGTGTTGGTTCTCACAGCTCACCGAACCCACCTGTGTTTCTGTTTACTGCTCAAAGGAGTCAGAAGCAAAATGCTCAAAAAAGTCAGAAACCAACTAAGAGGATTAAAAGGGTTGACCACCTGCAGAAGAAGCCTACTCAAACCAATGTCAAAAGTGTGCATTTTGTAAACAACACTAACACACACAAACATGCACATAAAAAGGAAAATCAGAATTTTAGAACAATGAATGCTGAGAATTCATCCGATAGAAACCATGCTATTAAGAAATCTGATGCTTCATGCCATTACTGTGGTAGGGATGGTCATTTCATGAATGAATGCTTTGTCCTGAAACAAGATGATAGGATGCCTGCTAAATTCTCTGTAAATTATCATGGCCTTAATAGAACAAATCTGCTTCAAATCAGCACATCATATGTTTTAATTGTAACAAGCCTGGTCACAAGGCTATTGAATGCTGGTCAGGGTCTCATAGGAATAATACTAGTTCAAGAGGAAAGCACATCAGGTGCTTCGAATAAGGAAAGCATAGCCATACAGTCAAGGACTGTTGGCATGCTCAGGGAAACACACTTAACTCAAAATCTGCTAAATTCCCTGTTAAAAGACATGCTTTTGATAAGAGCCCTAACAGAATGAATTCTTCATGTTTTAATAGTGGAAAGCCAGGACATAAATCTGCAGATTGTTGGCTAACAAATAATAAGAGACAAAATGTTCATGCAAACAACAAAAATTTTCATGCTCATGCGCATAGATTTCATGCTTATGTTGATGCGCATAATAGGATAAAAATTTATTTTGTTATTTGTAGATATTATGGAAAATTTGGACACTCTATGGCTGATTGTTCTCTGATGGAGTTTGATGACTACCTAGCTAAGAAATTGTTTAGAACACCTGCTGGGAGTAATAAAGGACCCAAAGTTGCTTGGGTTCCTGCTGGATCGAAATAACCCAGTTGTCATAGGTGTGCCTTGGAAAGGAATAAAAGGGTAACAAACCAGCGCACCTGAAATGACCCCATTTCTAAGCTTTCCAGGTAAAGTAACTGTATTCTCTGTCTTTACATTCACTGCTTCATTTGTCAGTTGAATTTATTGATTGCATAACATGTTAAATTTGGTTCAACATTATATGCATTGCATATCTCTTGCATAACATGTTAATTCATCTGTGCGTCTTCTAACTGACTTCTCTGAAAATCTGAATTGATCATCAAGATGATTGTTTCATGAGCATATTTCATGATTTTCCTCACACAAAGTTTTGCGTGTTTGTAGCACTTAAATGACAGTTTCATAATGCACATAGTCAGGGAGAGTCAGTCAAAGCATTTCTTGTGTATCATGCAAACTTGTTAGGCTAATTCCCTGCATGGTCTTCATGTCATTCATAAGTGGTTAATGCATATGCATACATGTAGTAAATTGCATAGGATTTCTTTAATTTTGAAAACACCAAAAAGAATGTTGAGTGCATGCATTCAGGGGGAGCTCACGGGTACTCTTTATACACGTATGTCAGTCTTCTTATTATGACATATACTCTCTTGATATCTCATGCATTCTGTTAGGGAGAGCATTTATTCTAATTCTTAATTGTCTGGCCACATTTTCACTCATTCTGCTATCCTTGCTCTTCCTATAACATACTTCAATAATCAACATCAGTTTGTATCACTTCTTCCTACCAGTTCTGAGTTCACTCGAATTAACACTCTTCTTGAGACTGAAATTCTTTGATTGCTACTCCTTAATTTGTTAAAGGAGAGCTTCATTTAATGCGTAATTTGTTAAAGGAGAGCTTCATTTAATGCACTGTGATCACATCTGCTACAAGTAAGAGCTCCAATTCCCTCACTTTCTTTGCATGCCTGTTAATGCCTCTGCTGCTGGATGTTACTGTCAAAATATTGATTGAACTGATTTTAAATAGACTTAAATCTGTGTACCTTAGTTATAAACCTAAAATCTTAAAAGAAACTCCTATCATACAGGTTTAAGAATAACTACTATTCTAGATTGGTATAAGTCTAATGTACTCATGAATTTGAATCTAAAAGACTGGAAAGTATCTGAATCACAAGTTTTAATAAACTCTAACCATTTGTTTCATGTAATCTCTAGACAAAATCTTCTCAAATCTGAAAATTTGAAATCGAGGTTACTTTGGTTGAGATACATGTTATTAGTATTGTTCTTAAACATTAAACTTGTATGAAGTTATTGAACCCCCTCCTTGTGGGTATTACTAAATAGATTTTGATGATGACCAAACACTATTTTTATGTGTGAATTGAAATTGAGTTGTTCCAACATGAAAAGCTTTGGAAATGCACATCCTTGATGTAGACTTGAAGTTTTGGAGGTACAAGAGTAACTTCGTCTGGTAAGGCTTTTTGAACGTAAAATTACAATGCCAAATCTAATTCAGAATGTATGTCTTTACAGGGCAAGGAACGTGCTTAAGGAACTCGAGGACGGTTGGTGAGATCGACTTCAACATATTGACTTTTGAATATGTGGTTTGAAGTTAATTATTTTGATCTCTAGGATTAAATTGGTTTAGAACTTATCTAAGTCTAAATGGTTTGAGTTTCATTCCCTCTCATGCTTTAAAAATCATATTGAAACCCCTAGACTTGTTCTTGGACTTAGTGGGTCTTTCAATCAATCTTTTGGATGTTCTGGAACAAGGGTCGACCCCTAGGTCCCCTGGTTCTGTTAACGTGGGTCTTTTATCTCCAGCTGAAAGGGTCGACCCATTGGGTCGACCCCTGGTGATTATTTTTTTGAACCCGGCGGGCTCCTTCACTAGACCTGGTGATTATTTTTTTGAACCCGGCGGGCTCCTTCACCAGACCTGCAAGGGTCGACCCATTCACTCGAGGGTCGACCCTTGAAAACCCCTGTTGCGAGAATTATTAAACCAGCACAGGTTCTTGGAAGGGTCGACCCCAAGGGTCGACCCATGCTGTCTGGCCCATCTGGCCCCTCACGAGGGTCAACCCCAAGGGTCGACCCTTTCTGGTCTGGGCGGCGCCGTGATTGTGGACTCTTGGCATTTCGACCAAATGGTCCAACCACACTTGTGTGGCTGTCCTTAATCCACTCCATAACAAGTGGATCTTGTCCCATGGCTGTCCCTTGACCACCCTTGGCCTATATAACAACTTGTAGAGGATGAAAACCCTAAGAGAAATTTGTATGTCCTGATTTTGGGTTTCTTTCTAACATTGGTGTGTGCAGGTCGCAGCAGCCACCTACAGCCCTTGTTCCACCTTGGTGTGTGCGTGAATGTGAAGGGAAGATGGAGGAATCAAAGTTCCAATCAAGCCTCTGTTGCTGGCTGCGAGCGAAATCGAGATTCAGCCACATCCGAGCCAAGATCGTCAAGAACGGTCATCATGCTGCACAAGTGTTTGATAAAATTCACAGAAGAGAAAGGGGGAGCTCCAACCAGGATAAATCAATCCTTCTTCACTCTTTCCATTCTGAATCATTTAGCTTAAACTTGAGCATACGTTTGTAATCATTATTTCAGATATTTGTGTGTGGTGTTCGTGTTTGGTAACACGAACATGTGTGTGTGTGTGTGTGTGTGTGTGTGTGTGTGTGTGTGTGTGTGTGTGTGTGTGTGTGTGTGTGTGTGTGTGTGTGTGTGTGTGTGTGTGTGTGTGTGTGTGTGTGTGTGTGCTTGCTGTTCTACACAGCGTGTGTGTGTGATTCACTACATAGTGAAGCCTTAATCCTCCGTGTGAGGGGTGGACGTAGGGGACACGGCAGTGCACCCGAACCACCTAAAAATTTCGTGTGTCATTTGTGGTTTGCTATTCCGTTTACTTGTCGAGTGGGCTTCGCGGTGAGGTGAGCATTCACCATTTTCTCTATCAATCACACCCACTTCACACGCATTCACGAGTGTGATCCTATTCGTGTAAGGCTAGAGCTTGTGTGCATAATTAGTATAGAATTCACGTAGGTAGTTTCTTTTAATTGGCCATCAATTCACCCCTCCCCTCTTGATTGTCACCCTCCGGGACTCAACAATTGTTATCAGAGCCTTGGTCTCTATGTAATCTCGACCACATGGTCGTCAGAGCTAGATCTCATTAAATGGCAAACAAGGGGATGATGTCCGAAGGGCATTCTATTCAAAGACCTCCGTTCTTTGATGGATCAAACTACCCCTACTGGAAAAACAGAATGTATGTTTTCCTACGTGCCCAAGACTACGATGTTTGGCGTGTCATAAGTAGGGGTCCATATGTATTATCTGAAAATGAGAATGAGTGGGATGAAGAAGATATTAGGAAGTGTTCAGCGAATTTTAAAGCTATGAATATAATTCAATGTGATGTTCATCCTAATGAATGCTCATGTATATCTACGTGTTCCTCTGCACAGGAGATGTTGAACAAGCTACGGCTTATCTATGAAGGAACGTCGGAAGTAAAGGAAACCAAAGCCAATCTTTTAGTCCGGGACTACGAGCTGTTCGCAATGAAGCAAGATGAGTCCATTTCTGACATGTTTGCTAGATTGACAGAAATTACAAATGGACTAAAGGGACTTGGCAAGGAGTATTCCAATAAGGAGCTTGTCAGAAAAGTTCTAAGATCCCTCTCTCCACAGTGGCATACAAAAGCCACTGTAATTGAAGACTCCAAGGATCTCAGCACTCTAACTCTGGATGAGTTGATCGGCTCGCTGGTGACATATGAAATAAACATCAAAAGGAGCGAGGAGGATCACAAGAAAAAGAAAATTGTCACACTATTGGCCCTAAGGGTGAATCCACAAGATTCAGAGGACAGTGACAATGATTCCATTGGCAACACTGAAGATGAGGAACTGGTTGCCATGATCACACGAAGAGCAAGAAGGTTCGTCAAAAGAACCAGAAACTTTGGTGGTCAGTTCAGGAAGGGACCAAGAAGGCAAGGACCAAACAGAGGAGAAAGTAGCAAGAAAGAAGAAGTGATTTGCTATGAATGTAAGAAACCCAGCCATATGCGGGGTGAGTGCCCCGATCTCATCAAGAAGGTGAAGAAAGGCAAGTTCAGGAAGCCCAAGGCCATGATGGCCACATGGAGCGATGAAGATCAGGAGGAATCCGAAAATGAAGATGGACTAGATGAGCTAGTCCAGAATCTATGTCTCATGGCCAATGACGACGAAGGAAATGAGGTAGATTCTGAAACTGAAACTCTTACTTGTGAACAATGACAAATTACATACGAATCTTTATATGAAAAATGTAAAAGATTCAAATCTGAAAATAGAAATTGGAAAAAGAAAATTGATCATTTTGTGCATACTAAAAAATCATGTGAAGAGTGCCATACTTTAAAATCAGAAAATGAAAACATGAAGCATGAAAATGAAATTCTTGCATCCAAAATTGAACTATTTGAAGAAGAGATTTCATGCATGAGAGAAGAACAATCCACATTTCTGAAAAAGCATGAAGAATTGAAAAATGATATGAAACAAGAAAAGCTTGAAAGCATTACTTGCAATGAAGCCAAAGTAAAGGCTGAAAAACAAAGCCAATCTCAAATGGCTCAAATAAAAGAGCTAAAGGATGCTCTTGCCATCCTTGAAAAATCAAAAGTTCAAACAACCCATTGGGCCCCATAAGTTCAGCATCATCCAAACCAAAGAAACACATGCATAATTCCTTTTCAAATGTTGGTAGAAGGAGAAAAAGAGATAGAGCCATCACTTGTTTCTATTGTGGAAAAATGGGTCATGACATGTATGATTGTAGAATTCTGAAATATGATGAAGAAAATTCTGCTAGATTTAGACATAGATCATATATGCATCATGCCTCTAACCGTCATAGACCCAAGCTTGCTTGGGTACCAAAATCTCCATAAGCACTTTGGTTGAATTGCAGGTCTACTCGAGAGCTTAAAGGAAAAAATGGTATTTGGACAGTGGTTACTCTCGGCATATGACGAGAAACAAGGAATGGTTTCTGGACCTGCATGAAAAGGATGGTGGGACGATAGCATTCGGTGGTAAAGACAAAGGTAAAATCATCGGAGAAGGTAAGATAGGTAAGAATCAAAATCATACCATTGAAAATGTATTGCTTGTGAAAGGTTTGCATCATAATCTCTTAAGCATAAGCCAACTTTGTGATAAAGGATGCAATGTGATTTTTGATTCTAACCACTGCACTGTTTTGAATAGAAATACTCATGAGATAAAGTTCATTGGTTTTAGGTATAACAATGTATATATGATAGACTTGAATGATGCCTCTCATGAGAATTTATGTTTAATTGCAAGGAATAATGATGATGCTTGGCTCTGGCATCGCCGGCTTGGGCATGCTAGTTTCAATGTTTTGCTGAAATTATCTAGAAATGATTTGATAATTGGACTGCCAAAGTTGAAGGTCGTCGATGATGGAGTGTGTGGGGCGTGTAGCATGGGGAAACAAACAAGGACATCATTCAAGAGCAAGAATGATGTGACCACATCGAGACCTCTTGAAATCATCCACATTGATCTCTTTGGACCAAGCAGAACACACAGCTTGGGTGGTAAATTATATGGTTTTGCAATCATGGATGATTACTCAAGATTCTATTGGGTTTACTTCATTTCTCATAAAAATGATGCTCTGACGGAATTTGAAGCATTTTGTAGAGTGGTTCAAAATGAAAAGGGGTTTTGCATCAAAACCGTGCGGAGTGATCACGGCAGAGAATTTGATAACCATGAGTTCAGCAATTTTTGTAGGGCTCAAGGCTACACTCATGACTTCTATGCACCAAGAACCCCCGAACAAAATGGCGTTGTTGAAAGGAAGAATAGAACACTAATCGAAATGGCAAGAACCATGCTAAATGAGAATAATCTGCCGAGGTACTTTTGGGCTGAAGCAGTGAACACAGCCTGCTACATAATCAACCGTGCAATGGTAAGACCATTGTTGAAGAAAACCCCCTATGAGCTGTACTGAGGTAAGAAGCCAAACATTTCATATCTTAGACCATTTGGCTCAACCTGTTACATTCATAATAATGGTAAGATAGACCTGGCAAAATTTGATCCCAAAAGTGACAAAGGTATACTTCTTGGGTACTCACTTAGCTCAAGAGCATATCGAGTGTACAACTTGAGAACTCTTGTAGTTGAGGAAAGCCCCCATGTCATTATTGATGAATCATCTCAAAATAGAACTAATGAAAAATCTGTCTTGCAGGATGATGAGTTGGATGTTGGAGATATCGGGAAGAAAGAAAGAAAAACTGAGAAACAAGAAGAAGAAGAACCACAAGAAGATGATGCTAATCAGGAAATTCAAGTTGAACAGCAACTACCAATGCAATGGACCTTTCCAAAGGACCATCCGTCGGACAATGTGATGGGCAATGTAGAAGAAGGAATACGGACACGAGCCTCTTTCAGGGAAGTTGAAAATCAGGATTACATAGCCTTGCTTTCTCAATTTGAACCTCACTCCATAGAAGAAGCCTTGAATGATGAGTCATGGATCATGGCCATGCAAGAGGAACTACACCAGTTCCAAAGGAACAAAGTGTGGTTCCTTGTTCCATGCCCTAAGAATCACTCCGTGATCGGAACGAAATGGGTTTTCTGAAACAAAATAAACGATCAAGGAGTGGTAACTAGGAACAAGGCCAGGCTAGTAGCCAAAGGCTATAGCCAAGAGTTAGGAATTGACTTTGATGAGTCTTTTGCTCCAGTAGCAAGACTTGAGGCAGTGAGGGTTCTCTTAGCATTTACATGTTGTCACAATTTCAAATTATTTCAAATGGATGTTAAGAGTGCATTTTTGAATGGCTATATCCAGGAGGACGTGTATGTGGAGCAATCACCGGGGTTTGAAGACACAAAGCATACAGACCATGTGTACAAGCTGGACAAGGCACTTTACGGTCTGAAACAAGCACCCCGTGCATGGTATGAACAGTTAAGTGATTTCCTCATTCAAAATTAATTCAAATGAGGTAATGTTGATCAAACCCTCTTTACAAAATTGAATGGTAAGGAAATCTTAATTGTTCAAGTTTATGTTGATGATATTATTTTTGGCTCCACTAATGATACTCTCAGCAAAGACTTTGCAAAACTAATGCAAAGTGAGTTTGAAATGAGTCTTATGGGAGAGCTAACATTTTTCTTGGGATTGCAGGTAAATCAAATGGTAGATGGGCTGTTCATACATCAAAAGAAGTATGCAATGGAGTTGCTGAAAAAGTTCAATTTGACATCAACAAAACCACAACCAACTCCTATGTCCACCTCAATAAAAATTGATCAAGATGAGACAGGTAAATCAGTGGACCAAAAACTCTTTAGAAGCATGATAGGTTCACTACTGTATTTAACTGCCAGCAGGCCCGGCATTCAGTTTGTTGTTTGCCTATGGGCAAGATTTCAGTCAAATCCAAAGGAATCACATATATCGACTGTAAAATGGATTTTTAGATATATTGCTGGTTCAAGTAATTTAGGATTATGGTTTCCGCGTAATTCGAGCTTTGATTTAATTGCTTATTCCGATGCCGATTATGCGGGTTGTAAAGTGGATCGGAAAAGCACTAGCGGGTATTGTCAATTTCTTTGAGGATGCGTGGTCTCATGGGCCTCCAAGAAACAAAACTTAGTGGCTCTATCAACCGCCGAAGCCGAATATGTGGCTGTTGGGAGTTGCGTTGCCCAAGTGCTATGGATCTAACAACAGATGATTGATTATGGCATTTCTTTCAAAAACACTTACATCTTGTGTGACAACACTTCAGCCATAAACTTGTCAAAGAACCCAGTCCATCACTCTCGCACAAAGCATATTAAGATTAGACATCATTTTCTCAGGGATCATGTGAGCAAGAGTGATGTAGAAATTAGGTTCATTGAAACATACCAACAAATTGCCGACATTTTCACCAAACCTCTAAGTGAAGATAAATTCATAACATTTAGAGAGAATTAGGGGTTTGTTGGATAGACGTGTCTGAGTCTTGATCAGTTGCATATCTATGTATCTCCGTCAGCATCGCATGCATTTGCATTAGTATAGTGCATAGTTGAATTTCCCCTTGTCATGCATGTGCATTATTATTGCTTGAAAAACAAACAAAAAGTGTATGAAAAATCTTGATTGCATGTCTTGCATGTCTTTTATTTATAGAAAACAACCATGTCTTTGTAATTTCTATGGCCGATATTTCCTTGAGTTCTTTTAATGCCAGCAAGAGAGCATACTCCCTCGAAATCTGAAATTTGGAGACGTTAGAATATGAACGTCTACTATGATCCTAGATTTTCTTGAAACAAGTTCCCCAATGCATTCACCCATAAAACAACTCAAATTCCTTGATTCAAACATGATATTATCATTGGGGATTCGAGCCACATCATTTTTTTTCTCTCTTCCCTTTCCCTTCAAAATTTTTGGTGAAAAATAGTGGAAGGGTCGACCCCAAGGGTCGACCCTCGCGATAGCGGATCCTGTATGGGGCCGGGGTGAAAGGGGTCGACCCATTAGGTCGACCCGTTACGGTCGGGCGGCGTCTGCCGCATCCGAACCACCCTAAACGGGGTGGAAACCCTATGTTTCCCCCTTCCCATCTCCTAAAACCCCCAAAGCCCCCTTCTAGCCCTAGCCACCACTCCTTTCATGCCCTCAAATCCCCTCTTGGCACCCACATGCTCAAGCCCTAGCCGCGGCTCTCTCGGTGGCGTCCCGCGCACAAATCCTTCCTAGCGATTCCAACGCGTCTTCCTTGAGCTTCACTCCCACTGAGGTATGTTCTTGATGTGTGGAGGATCATAAATCTTTGTGGATAGTATTCCTCTCTCGTTGAACCATCTAGATCTACACCCTCATCAACTGGTTCCTTTGGTCTATGTTTAGATTGCCCCAAAGAGGCGTTCTTCTCGCAGCAGAGGGGAGTCTAGTGCGGCCATGGCACGTCGTGGTAGGGCGGCTGCATATGGCAGAGAATCTGCGCCT
Source organism: Amorphophallus konjac (assembly GCA_022559845.1). Taxonomy (NCBI): domain Eukaryota; kingdom Viridiplantae; phylum Streptophyta; class Magnoliopsida; order Alismatales; family Araceae; genus Amorphophallus; species Amorphophallus konjac. The sequence goes on from CM040120.1 coordinate 346,319,412, forward strand.
TCGAGCAAGGTCTTGGACAGAAAGGTACTCCGACCTCGAGCGGTATCATTTGTCAATCTTAACCGCCATCTTCCGAGTTTAGTGGATGTTCTTTACAGTCAGCCAAATTTAGATTTCTTCATGTCTGAACATTGACGCATTTATCCGAATTTGGTGCATCAATTTTATAGTAACTTCACCATGTCCGGGGAACATCTGATTACTGTGGTTAATGGCCAACGGGTTATACTCTCCACAGAATTTTTAGGAGTGGCATTTAATCTCCCTCATGAAGTCTTTACATTTGGAGATATTGTGGTTCCTAAAGAAATTGTTTATCAAATGATGACATCTGAAGAAAAAGGTGCACATTCACTTGCTGGGTTAAACACCAATCATTTTCCTCCCCTGCAGCATATATTACACAGGATGATCACTACTATCCTGCTCCCAAGAGGAGGAGGCCATGACAAAGTGACAGAGATCCATATGTTCTTATTTTACTGTCTCTTGGGTGGTATTCCAGTTAATTTTCCAGCTATGTTTTTAGCTCATATGTGTAACAGCATGAAGCACAAGAATAGAACCCTTCCATATGCCGCCGCACTTTCTGCTATATTTGCACACCTGGACATCAACCTCTCAAAAGAATCTTCTCAGGACATTAGAGAGGCAGATATATTTACTGTTCATTCTATTTGTCATAATATGGGCTATGAACTGCGAGATGGTAACTTGGTCCGGACATTGAAAAGTGCTGCACATGACATCAGTTCTGAGGAGAGGATGATGATGATGCACAGGCCGGTGTGCAACAGCCACATATTCCTGTTGAGGACATGCCTTCCAAGGCAGTTCAGCTGCTCATGGACCGTTTGGATACTATTGATGATCGTTTAGACAATTATGGGGAGACTATGGAGGCTATGCAACATGCTCTCGCTGATCTGAAGCTATCTCATCAAGAGCACTCTCAGTCTGTTACTGATACTTTGGCTACTCAATCCCACTTGCTTGAAAAAGTCTTGGAGTATATTAGGCGTCCACCAAGCTCACCGACTCCGGATGACGATTAGACGACTATGCTCTTGCAGAATGGCACACTTCCTATCCCTTGTCACCCCCTCCTTTTTGATGATGCCAAAGGGGGAGAAATCTTGTACTATATGTGTGCCCAGGCAATCGGCTATCGGCTACTTATATTCTATGTGTGTGTTGTGTGCTTGCATGTCTGTGTGATTTCATCATATTTCTGATATTTCTGTTCATTAGCAATGTTGCATTTAAGTCTTGTTGCATTTCAGTTTGCATTTCAGTTGTGTTCAGTTGCATCTCATGCATTGCATCATGTAATTCGCCCTTGAACTCAGACCGTGTTTACATTTAACCTATGTTGTCGGCAAAGTACTTTGGAACGTGTTTATGTTCTTCAATCTTACATCGTTGGCTGGTCTTGTATTTCACTATTACAATGCTTCTTGTGTTTTACTCTGAATATGAAGGTTTAAGGTGGAACTCAATCATAATGCTAAATCTTTTTGAAGTCATATGTGTATGTAAGGCATGTAGTATTTTGTCATCATCAAAAAGGGGGAGATTGTTGAACCCCCTCCTTGTCGATATTACTAAATAGATTTTGATGATGACCAAACACTATTTTTATGTGTGAATTGAAATTGAGTTGTTCCAACATGAAAAGCTTTGGAAATGCACATCCTTGATGTAGACTTGGAGTTTTGGAGGTACAAGAGTAACTTCGTCTGGTAAGGCTTTTTGAACGTAAAATTACAATGCTAAATCTAATTCAGAATGTATGTCTTTACAGGGCAAGGAACGTGCTTAAGGAACTCGAGGACGGTTGGTGAGATCGACTTCAACATATTGACTTTTGAATATGTGGTTTGAAGTTCATTATTTTGATCTCAAGGATTAAATTGGTTTAGAACTTATCTAAGTTTAAATGGTTTGAGTTTCATTCTCTCTCATGCTTTAAAAACCATCTTGAAACCCCTAGACTTGTTCTTGGACTTACTGGGTCTTTCAATCAATCTTTTGGATGTTCTGGAACAAGGGTCGACCCATTGGGTCGACCCCTAGGTCCCTTGGTTCTGTTAACGTGGGTCTTTTATCTCCAGCTGAAAGGGTCGACCCCCAGCCGCAAGGGTCGACCCCAAGGGTCGACCCCTGGTGATTATTTTTTTGAACCCGACGGGCTCCTTCACTAGACCTGCAAGGGTCGACCCCAAGGGTCGACCCATTCACTCGAGGGTCGACCCCTGAAAACCCCTGTTGCCAGAATTGTTAAACCAGCACGGGTTCTTGGAAGGGTCGACCCCAAGGGTCGACCCATGCTGTCTGGCCCATCTAGCCCCTCACGAGGGTCGACCCCAAGGGTCGACCCTTTCTGGTCTGGGCGGCGCCGTGATTGTGGACTCTTGGCATTTCGACCAAATGGTCCAACCACACTTGTGTGGCTGTCCTTAATCCACTCCATAACAAGTGGATCTTGTCCCATGGCTGTCCCTTGACCACCCTTGGCCTATATAACAACTTGTAGAGGATGAAAACCCTAAAAGAAATTCGTATGTCCTGATTTTGGGTTTCTTTCTAACATTTGTGTGTGCAGGTCACAGCAGCCACCTCCAGCTCTTGTTCCACCTTGGTGTGTGCGTGAATGTGAAGGGAAGAAGGAGGAATCAAAGTTCCAATCAAGCCTATGCGGCTGGCTACGAGCGAAATCGAGATTCAGCCACATCCGAGCCAAGATCGTCAAGAACGGTCATCGTGCTGCACAAGTGTTTGATGAAATTCCCAGAAGATAAAGGGGAGCCTTAACCAGGATAAATCAATCCTTCTTCACTTTTTCCATTCTGAATCATTTAGATTAAACTTGAGCATACGTTTGTAATCATTATTTCAGATATTTGTGTGTGGTGTTCGTGTTTGGTAACACGAACGGGTGTGCGTGTGTGTGTGTGTGTGTGTGTGTGTGTGTGTGTGTGTGTGTGTGTGTGTGTGTGTGTGTGTGTGTGTGTGTGTGTGTGTGTGTGTGTGTGTGTGTGTGTGTGTGTGTGTGTGTGTGTGTGTGTGCGTGTGATTCACTACATAGTGAAGCCTTAATCCTCCGTGTGAGGGGTGGACGTAGGGGACACGGCAGTGTACCCGAACCACCTAAAAATTCCGTGTGTCAATTGTGGTTTGCTATTCCGTTTAATTGTCGAGTGGGCTTCGCGGTGAGGTGAGCATTCACCATTCTCTCTATCAATCACACCCACTTCACACGCATTCACGAGTGTGATCCTGTTCGTGTAAGGCTAGAGCTTGTGTGCATAATTAGTATAGAATTCACGTAGGTAGTTTCTTTTAATTGACCATCAATTCACCCCTCCCCTCTTGATTGTCACCCTCCGGGACTCAACAGAAGTTAACTAAAAAAGAAAACAAATGTCAGAGTAATGACAATGGTCACTGAGAAATTGGGTTCTCCATCAAAGAAATGAAGTAGACCCATGTCATGAAGTACCACTGTTACCTCTATTGTAAAATTTTTTATGAAATCTGACAGAGCAATAGCATGGTTGTGTTGAGTAACTGGGGATCCCGGCCTCTAATCAAGGTGTTTCCTCATGTAAAAAGACACTCCAATTGCTAACTCTGTTCCCATGTTTGAGAGGCAATGCTGTTATCACACTGAGTAACTGGGTCATTTCACCTAAGACGTGTGTTGCCTCGTGTAAAAAGGTGTTGATCAACCAAGATTGCTCAAGAAAAATATAGTGTTGATCAAGAGTAAATGTCAGAAAATTTCTGCTAACATAGTCTACTTCAAATACTATTAAAGGTGTTTAATCTCAATACTATAATGTGTAACTCCTAAAAAAATCATTGAGATTATTTGAGTACGATGGAAGAAGATTGAACTGGAATATCACATGAATAATTGGTTCACCTTTATTAAAACTCAAGTTCAGATATGAGTATTGAATTTAATTAACAAATTTGGTATACATTATGCTTAAACATGTCGTGTCATGCAGTCCAATTCATAAGCCCTTATGATAGAAGAGTCTATTTGTACTTGGATTTATAACAGTGGTACATGCTATAAGATTCTTCTGATCAGTTACTCTTTTAAAAACTTCATCACTCTTGTGTTTTGCTAATGCTTTCTTAGCAATATCCTTCTGAGGGGGAGAATCATCTATGACTCGTCTTGGCTATATCAGGGGGAGCATGTGATTCTTTGACATTTTCTTAATTTTCAGCTGCTCCTGATATCATGTTTTGTTCTCATCTCTCTACCCACTTGCTCTCACCATTTGAATTCCTTCTCTATCTTTCCTTGTGATGAAATCATAGGGGGAGGTTTGTCAAAGTGAACATAGACTTGATTAGTTCTTGATTGTCTAACTACTCCTATGTTCTTGTCGATTTAATTCCTTCATCCAGGGGGAGAACAGTTCTTCTATGTCTTAATGATAAAATCAAAAAGGGATATTTTCATTCAATCATATCATGCATGTCTGTATTTCTTGGTTCAAACTATTTTCTTTTTGCTAAAGTCAAAGGGGGAGAATATTTTACATGAGTCAGTGTGACTCATAGTGTTGCCATCATCAAAAAGGGGGAGATTGTTGTGCCCCTGTGATTTTGATGATAGCAAACACTATAAGTCACCATGTGCTTGCATGAAAGATTTAATGATTGCATTTCTACATTGAAACAAGACATTCCATTGAACACTTGCTGTATATGCATCATAATTGTGTTTCAGGTGTCTAGCACATGCAGGTCAGTGCTAGCTTTGATTTTTAGCAAACCAAGGTCGTTGTTAGTTTTGCCTCATGCATACTTCAAGTTGATGCTAGTTTCTGTAGCATCAAGTCTTAGTCTCCAAGGTCCGTGCAAACTCTATTTAACTCGATGCACATGTTTTGTTGCTTGTTAGTAATCTCGGTGCACATTTGTCTTGTATGACACAAGGTCTGTGCATGTCCTTGTACATGTTTATAAGGTCTGTGCACATCAGTCGTTAGGCAGAACAACATCAGTGCACACTTGGTGTTTGCCTTGTTAGCATCGGTGCACATTTGGTATTAGTTTGTTAGGGTCTGTGCATGTTGCTTAATTGGTCTGTGCATGTTTCACCTTTTGCATAGCCAACTCCGTGCACTTCACTGTAGCACAGCAATGAAGGTCAGTGCACGTTCTAGAGTCAGGTGCATATCTTCCCTGTGCATACTGAATGTCTGTGCATACTTCATCTTTTGCATGGCCAAGTCCGTGCAACTCACTGTGCACAACGAGGTCGGTGCATTCCTTGCCTCGGTGCAAATCTTGCATTAGACATAATAAGTCCTTGCCTCGGTGCATGTTTCTCTGCTAGCGTATGAGGGTCGGTGCTAGTTTGCATTATGTTAATCATGCCCGCGCACACACAAGGGTCGGTGCATTGCCTGGTTTGCATCTTCAAACTCGGTGCAAGTCTGTGCACTTCACTATTCATGTCGGTGCAATCTTCGCATCGGGTTGGCATAGGGTCGGTGCAACTTTAGTCACTACATGCAGGTAAGGTCAGTGCAGTTGTATGGTTTGCATAAAGTAAATTTTGTGCATGTTACATATACACACAAGTATTTCATATAAGTCAATGCATTTTACCGAAGCATGCATATTCCAAGTCGGTGCATACCTTGCCCGCACACATAAAGTCAATCCAGGTTATGTTCTGCACGCACCAAGTCGGTGCATACCTTTGGCTGCTCATATACAAGGTCAGTGTAGTTACAGCTTGTGTATAATCCACGGTCGGTGCAAGTCTTTACTTGTGCTACTCATGTCGGTGCACACCCTGTGTTACCTTGTCTAAAGTCAGTACGTGTCATTGAGAATCCATGCATGTTTTCTTTATGTTATCAAAATTCTTGCACATTCTTTACTTGTGTGATACAAGGTCGGTGCACACTTCTTTCTGTTGCACACTCATGGTCTATGCCCACTTTGTGACACGTTACCCGATGTCTGTGCATGTCTTGCTATATGACTATGCATGTTTTATTATATGCTACCTAAGGTCTGTGCATTTTCGTACGTTACTTTATGAAGTCGGTGCTAGCACGAACAGCTAACACTTCCAGTTGTTTCCCAGGCCAGTAACTTGGTCGAGCATGTGCTGGATGAACCTACAACCTGTGAGCATACTCCACGTGGAAGTTAAAGTATCAGGTTTAAGGGTTCATGATCCGAGGCAAGGAACTGGATGGAAGAATCTGCCACGTGGTCAGACACAACGCTAAGATGCTGACACATGACTAAGGCATTCCAGAATTCTCTTGGCGGGAGTGCTCCCTCCACGCGCCCAACGTGTGAGCTCGTGGGTCCCACATCTAAAGCCATATAAGAAGGCCTTCTCTGCGATCAAAGCGGTGGTGAACCCAAGAGAGGAGAAGGATCTGAGGAGAGACGAAGAGTAGAGCTGAAGAGAGGAAGAGCAGAGCGTGAGAGAAAAAGAAGCAGAAGAAGAGGAAGAGAGAGAGAGAGAGAGAGAGAGAGAGAGAGCCCGAGGAAGAAGAGAGGAAGAAGTTAGAGGGATCTAGCAGAGAGAGAGACATGACAACAAAGGAAAGGAGATCGAAGCAGAAAGAGAGAGTAGAAGGAGAGCAGAGCTGAAGAAAGAAAGAAAGAGAGAGATCAGCGATAGTCTGAAAGAGTAGCACGAAAGCAGTGAGAAGAAGAAGAAGAGATTGAGAGTTCGTGAGAAAGAGGAAGAGGAAGAAAGAATGAGAGAGAGTTCGTGGAAAGGAAAGTGAAGCTGATTGAAGACCTGATCAATTGGACTTTTGGATCAGATCCAATTCAGTCAGCTCCTGCAAGAGCCACATGTGTTTTAAGATCGTTTCTAGCTTTCCGGTGCTGTGATTTTCCATCCATTGTTTTTATTTTAAACCTTTGTTTCAAGCTGTGAGTCAGCGGAGGAAGCTGTGTTGCTCAGCGGGTGCAGAGGATTGGTTCCTCTGGTCAGCAAGCTGTGATTGCTCAGCGGAAGCAAGCTGTGTTGCTCAGCGGTTGTAGGCAAGCTGTAATGCCCAGCGGTTTAAGCTGTGTATCAGCGGGAAGCTTTACTCTGGTTTGAGTGGGGGATGGACGTAGGTCTGCGGGCAGCAGACTGAACCATCTAAAAAATCCCTTGTCCATCGTGGCTTGATTGTCTATTTTGATCCGCTAGATGTATGCTTAGGCTCGTTCATGATAGTCTGATCTTATATCTAGTGAGAGATTGGTTTGCACACCGTGCATTTGATTTCGGTCTTGAGAGAGTCAAGTTGATTAGATGAACTGAGTCATCTCTTTAGCTTATACAGAGTAGATCAGAAGTTCACTTTATCGTTTCTTCATTCGTTATTCAAAGAAGCGCATCTGAGTTGTTCAAGGCATTTGTACGTTTTTATTTCCGCATCATTGTCCAGTAATGCTTTAGATGGGCAAACTTTTGAAGAGGGATTCATTCACCCCCCTCTGAATCCAGGCTTAGCACCCTAACAATTGGTATCAGAGCAGTCTCTGACTTTCCAGATCCAACGATCTGCAGAGGATCCTGCTATCTTATTTTTGGTGCGTTACTTATCAATTACTTTGTGCATTGAATCTGTTTGCTATCTGTCTTAATGGCTCATCCTTTTGCGTTTGATGGTTCTAACTTTAGTAAGTGGTTAGGTGGCCTATGTGTTTATATGAATTCCATTGACCCTAATCTATGGAATTTACTTTCAAAAGACCCATACCGATTACCTCATGATGATACCAAGTGGCCTAGAGAGGACATAGTAAAGAACCGTGATAATGTCACAGTTCTTAACATTTTGAAAGTTGTAGTTAATACTGACATATTTCCTTTTGTTCTCAGGTGCGCTTCTGGAAATCAAATCTTAGATAGAATAACTAATACAAATGGGGAGCAAGATGATCAATGTTTGATGGCCGACCGGAGTAATCACAACAGTAACCATTTGAGTGAGGATTCATCATCTCAGGTAAGCTCCGAATCAAAAGAACTTTCGTTTGATAAATTGGTCGTGATGTATAAAAAGTTGCTAGAGTTATCTAGGAAAATGAAATTTGAGAATAAAAGGTTGAAGAAAAAGAACTCTCCTGTGAAAAATGTCCGAAGTTGAAAAAATCTTATGATATGTGCTTGGTGGATGTTCATAACAGTAAGGAACAGATTTCGTCTTTGAAAAATAAAAATCAAGAATATCTTAAAAAAATTTCTAAATTGGAAGATCAGCTAAATGTTAAAAATGATGAACATCTAATGAAATTGCAAGAATTGAATAGGGTTAATTCTGAAGTGGATAAACTGAAAATTGAGAATGCTGAACTTCAGAAGAATAATGAAAAGTTTGTAGCTAGAATAAAACAATTCAAGGAGGAAGCCTCACGCAATTGTTCTTTAAAATCATCTTGCAATAAATGCCCTTTCCTAAAGGAATGTAATGAAGATCTCTACCTTGAAAATGAATGGCAGAGGAAGTTGATTGCCTCCCTCAAAGAAGAAACTAAAGATTTGTTGAATGAGAAACTTGAATTTGAACAAAGAGAGGAGAAATTGATTGAAAGACTGGACTTGATATCCAACAGTGAAAAATATGATGAAGAAATCGAGAAGTTGGTAAAAGAAAACAAAGATATGAAAGAACAAAACAAGAAACTCATGGTCCTAAATGTTGTTATTTCAGAGAGGCTTCTGGCTATCGAGAAAGAAAGATCTGCTAATAAGGAAATTCAATCTGATAAGTTTGAGGAGGAAAATATTGAATTAAAAGCTGAAATTAAAAAATTAAAACTGTTAAACATTGCTATGTCTGAAAAGCTTCTCACATTAGAAAAAGGAAAATCGGCCGGCATTGAAGAATTTGAAAAATTGAGCAATCTAGAACAAGATGTTGAGAAATATAAAACTGTAAACAAGGTGATGAGTGAATGCGTTAATTGCAGTGAACAAGAGATTACTGGTTATGAGATACATATTACATCTCTAGAAAATGAAATTCATGATTTGAAAAACTCTTTGTCAAAGTTTGGTAATGGTCAAGAAAGCTTGGATAAGTTGCTAGGAGTTAAGATAGATTTTCAGAAAGAAGGGCTGGGCTAAACCCCATCAAACACCAAAAAAAGTTTTTTTTTTCACAAAAAAAAACCCCAGCCCATGCCCAGTTCTCCTAAACCCCATGGGTTTAGGCGGACCAGCCTGCCCCCCCACCCAGGCAGGTCCGTCCAAACCCATCCCAAACCAAAAAAAAAGTTTTTTTAATTAAAAAAAAACCTCCATGGAGGGTTTAGACGGACCAGACCAGCCCGTTGGGCTGGTCCGCCTAAACGCCCCTTGGGGGAGGGGTTTAGGCAGACCAGACTAGCCCCTTGGGCTGGTCCGCCTAAACCCTCCCTCCCCCACTCCGTAAACAAAAAAATATATATATTTCTAAGGCTTTACCGGGACCAAACCCAGCTCTCAACTTAGTCCGCCTAAACCCTTCCATGCCCCTTCAACTTCCTATAAATTCCACCCCTTAGAAGCTCAAGGGGCAATGAATGAAGGCCTACAGCAACTAGAGAACCCACGACCTAACTGTTGCACCCTCGGAGTACCTCCGTAGGCATCTAGCAAGAGTCGAGGATGCAAGGAGCTAAGTGCGTGTGGTTGGCTTGTGGATCGGCTTGTACACGCCGAGGGTATGTCACACGTACTCTCCTCACGCGGCGTCTAGCCATCGCACACATGTCCATCCCCGTCACACGTAAGGCGTTATGATAACATCGAACACACCGACATCCCGGGTCCGCCCATGTGTGACAACCCGTGGTGGCTACACATACGCCACGATGCCGCACCTACTTCTACCACGGAATCGCGTGCCTACTGCTCACCCCGAGCTGGCCGCCGACCGCTCTGATTGATGACTCGAGTTAGCAGGACCCTGGCCCAGGAGTATTATTCTCGGGGCCGGCCTCGACTCCCCATTACGATGACATTCGCCTCCCGAGGCCCGAACATGACCGCTAATTTTTGAGCCACGTCCAACCTCCGCCAGGTGCCTGCCTACGACCGTCCCTGCCACGTAGGCAATCGGGCTTGTCTCAATTCCCTTATGGAGAACCTCTGTAAAGTACGCGGATATCCGCCTTATTATGCATTGACCCGGGGACCGACCCACACGTCAGAATTGTCCCGCAACTTGCGCCAGTTGTACTTTGACCTCCACGGCCCGTTTGTAAAGCCCGTGTGGCTCTCATATAGCATCAAACTAGTTGAATACGAGCGCCCGTATGCAGGCCCCAATTTTGTACCTACGCCACATGGCACGTGTGCCTAATACCCCTGACCCCAGCAAACACCTCCCAGTCGAAAGCCCACCTATCGCTGTGGAATGCTCCTAGCCCCCTATCCATGGTTTCAGACACATACAGACTTTTCTTTAGCACAGAGCATAGGTGGTCGGATTCAATCCGATGTAAATAAACACCGATCACTTGCGGTCGGTGGGGAAAGACATCTAGTATACGATTCCTACAATCGCCTGCGCACTCGCTCCCATGGAACCCCTTCTATCCGCGTGTCGCCCGATCTCTCGAGCCCACGTGTCGCGTCCTGGCGACGCTTCCCCGGTCAACCCTTGGTTCAATGGGTGATTGTCAAGAAATCGACTGGCACGCCCGCACCCTATCCTGCCAACCTACACCCCAATATTTTCTTACCATTCGACCCTTTTCAACTTTCCGTGAAAGGAGAGTGCCCGGTACCGCCGTGGCAGGCATGCAACCATAAAGGAGGATACCCAAGATACATCAAACTCCTGTATTTTACTTCCCCGATGTATTCCTACCTTCACCCCGGTCATCGGCATAAAAACCCCCGCAACACTAGGTAAATAGGTTATATTCCTTGTTTTAACCCCATATTCGTGATATTGGATATGTTGTGCTTCAATCATGATAGGTCTCATGTCCTTTAGGTGTTATAATCATATTTTAAACTTATGTTAGTTTCATGCAGCTATGGGTCAAAGAGTCTTTGTAAACTTTGTGAGTCAATTATGTAATTTTCATTTTATTGAGTCTAGTTTGTCAAAGAGTCTTTGTAAACTTTTCATTATGATTCAATGAAGTCAAGGTTTTTGAATTATATCCTCTCGTGTTCACTTTTATGTGTGAATGATTAGCGCTCTGATTATTGTTATCACTTGAGGCTTCTCTTGCCGGCTGTTGATGTTCACGATTAGTTTTCGCTGCATAATCTCGAGGAGTGACAGTTAAGTGGTATCAGAGCATAGGTCTCAGGACTTACTTATTTCTAGGAAAATATCATATCATTGGTTAAGTCCAAGGTTAAGGACCCATACCTATGAACTAGAAAAAGAAATTTCCAAAACCCATGTGAGATCGGGTAGACACCAGGATCGGATAGTTATTTAGAATTTATCTCTTGAGTAACTCCCTTTAATCCGTAGGAATTAACAAATCGTTCCTTTTCCTCAGGTACCTTATTCTCACAATGGCTCACCATGTCAACTGGGATGAGACGCAATAAACTGTCGCGGGTCTCACCCTAGCCCTACAAACCATGGCCCAAGCTGGCACAAGGGCTGGAGTGGGTAATTTACACGGCAGCTTCCAAAGTTTGAATCCTCCGCGATTTTTCGGATCGTCGAACCCCAACGAGGCTGAAAATTGGATTGATGAGATGAATCGGATATTTGAGGTCATGCAATGCACCGACCAAGAGAAGGTCTGTCTCGCCGCATTCCAACTGAACAAAGGCGCCCGTACTTGGTGGAAGGCATAACCTCAAAATGCTCAGCTCCCTTGAGATGGATTTCTTACGCTCTTCCGAGCAAAATACTTCTCTGAACATGTCAAGGAGAGAAAGGCTGTGAAATTTGCCTCCCTAAGGCAAGGAATGATGTCTGTAGCAAAATACAAGCTTCACTTCTCTAGATTGGCACCATATGCTCCCCATTTGGTTAGTACGGACCTATTAAAGGGTAACCGATTCATGGATGGTTTAAGGCCCGGCTTTATTCAAAAAATGGGTTCACAAGATATTTGGACCTATGCAGAGATGGTCCAATGGGCACATTTATGTGAAAGGACCCTGGAGAAGGTAGAGAAGTTCTTGGGGAAAGAAAAAAGTCGAGCCGAAAACATGATAGGCGAGAGGAGAGAGAAACGAAAGATGACGAGCCTCATCACAATAAGAGGTCCTGCAATGGGAACGGTAATGGTAATGGAAAAAGGAATGGAAATGGCAATGGCAATGGAAAGAGAAATAGAGCCAAGGAGGAAGAAAAAAAAGCCATCATGACTGCTTGTTCATTCTGTGAGAAGTTCGGGCACTCGGCTGAAGAATGTTGGAAGCGTCTCGGCGCTTGTCTCAAATGTGGAAGTCGGGAACATCACTTGCCCATGTGTCGTCTCCTAAGGGAACAATCTTCAAGGGATAACAATGGACACGGGCGACAAGGCTAACGAAATGCCATCTTGGAGGGGGAAGGTGTTGTGTTAGGTTTTTGATGATAGCCAAATTGATTGTTGTGCTGTTGATGATAACTACACTTCATGTTTGAGTGATTGCATTGTTACTGATGACTGTATGCATTCATGTTGTTGAAATATGGTTGAGATGACAAATGGCTTTTAAGACTTTGAATGAACATGTTGAGTAGATGCCTTGCTATAGCATGTTGATTAGATGCATTGCTATATGGCCTTGACCCTTGGTTGAAACTGTTGATTCTACAAGAGGTTCAAGCCGACTCTGAATGAACAAGGCTCCTGTGAAATTCATGGTGTATTAACCTTGACTATCTTGCTTGCAGGATCAAACTTATAATCTCATGGCAGTCGCTTGGTAAACCAAACATGTTGATAAGTACCTTGCTTTTCTACAATTCAACACTGGTGGTATATGTCATTTACTATCAAGAACCATTGGTAAGATTCTTACCTTGTTATAGCATCAATCACACCATGGGTATTCCATATACTTCTCTTTTATAGACTTCACTCATGGTAATTGAGGTTCACAATGGTTGTATGGATTGATAGCTTACAAGTTCGGTTTGAATGCATAAGTTCTTTGATTGCATAAGTTCTCATTCCAATCATGACAAATGCTCAAATGGTTTAAGCCTTCCAAATGTATAAACCAAGTAAAACCAAACCCAAAAATACATGGAATGAATGAGGACATGCATCATATGAATGTTTGAGCTATAGTTCTAATCAATTGTCAATGTTCTTGCAGGTCAAAATACTCCGTACAAATCCTCAAGGTCAAAGGAGTTTGATCCCATGGACTGCAAATGGGTTTAAGGGGTTGAATGTTGGAAATATGGAAAATCACATATTTCGGTCGACCGCCAGTATTGGGTCGGTCGACTGATTTTCCCAGCAACAAAAGTGATGGGGACAACAGAGCAAGAGCACTAACATTTTATTTGCATTTGTGTCCTTTAGTTTATTTTTATATCCTTGGGAAAGCATATGTGCAATTGTAAGGCTTTATAAGCCAATATGTCATTCCCTAGGATTGTTTGGGTTTTTATGCAAAATGTCAGTAGTCGCAGTAAGGGGGCCCCCACTCCTTCCCCATTGGTCCACCTAAACCATAGGGGTCCATGTGGGGCTGGTCAACTATCCTAGGTGGCTTCTAGATGGTTTGACATTCAAAGGGGGACAAATGGACTAAAATGTCCAAGATGCCTCCCCTTAAGTCAAGGGGGTGCCCCCCCATTAAAATGACATTTAGTATTTTATATTTTTAGGCCAATTGACCACATGGGGAAAGAAAATGCTACCCCTCCCCTCTCTCTCACGAATTCTAACCCCCTCCCCCTTCCTCCCCTTCTATATAAACCCATGTATAGTGTTTTGTAAGGAATTAATGAAGAGAAAAATTTGTGAAATTTGGTTGGAGCCAAAGAAGGGTGTGCCCTCCTCCTCTCTCCCTCCCCCTCTTACAGATGGATTTCTGCTAAATCTTGGGTGCGAAGCCCTTCTATCTTCTCCTTAGCCCCTCTGGATTCTACTTCTGCTGCCGCCGCCATCGCACCGCCATCGCGCCGCCGTCTTCATCGTCGGAATTCTATCTACATCAGGACATAGCCCTACTCTGTGATTTTTAGCTCTCCATCAAGAGCTCAGATAGCAACCAAACTTGGAGGGTGAGTCATCCATGTCCACCCCAGCCTGCACAAAAACAATCTAGTCATTTACCTTTTGTTTTCTATTTTTCCATATTCGTGTATTTCCACCTTTCAGTTCTATCTTTTGTTCAGATCCTATCATAGTAACCCTGAGTTTCCCATCTTAGACCATCTTCTTCTTATTATTTTGAATCCCCAAATTTATTGGGAGTTCTATCCACCACCCCCATCATCCACGAATTTTCTTGTAATTTCTAAAGTCCTTTTTGTATTTTTAAAAATTGTTATCTTCTCCCAAATCTATTCTATCCTGTGCAGTTCAGATCCGACCCCTTGTCCGTATAAAATCCCCTACAAATCGAAACCTCCACCAAAAGTCAAATACAAATTATCTCCATCTTCATTGTTTCCACCTCTACAACTTTTGTGAAGAGATCAACTTCTAGATCTGAACTTTGATCCACGGTCAATGTCAGTTCTCAGGAAAAATCACTTCTGTCTTGAGATTTCGGGTCCTGTCCAACAGCAGCTTGTAAAATCGGTCAAGGCCAGATCTGGGAAATTCAAAATTATTTCCCTATCCCTATATCGAAGAATTTTAAAATAGCTTTCCAACAATACCTCTTGTGCATCGATCCGACGTCGGGAGTGATCGCAGCATAAGATCTCGCCGGGTCGCCCGCTGTAAAACAGCAACTTTAGATCCGTGGGCAGCACGGTCAACAAGTGAGACCGGAGCCGACTCGCCTCCCACGAGGTGAACCAGCGTACTGCCGTCCCAGGGAGCGTCTCTCCAGGAGCCAACATCATAGCAGTACCACTCCGGGCCCACTCGGACCCGCCGATGAGCACGTGGGCCCCACGTTCATGAATACGCGTGCCGCTAAAGCTACATCGAAAGCTGCCCGTCAACCCAAGTTCGGTCCTCCCGGGCCCCATTTGTAGCCCATTACCTCCCTGCATGGAGTGGGCAGTAGAAATCATTTCTGTAATTATTATGATAATTGTTTAACCGGGAGTTACTGTCTTGGCCGGGATCGTCTTCCCCACGCCCGGAGTGTGGAGGTAAACTCGCCCCCTCTCTCTTATCGCATTTTGCTCAATTCGTATATATTTGAATGCCGCTGCGAGTGTTAGGTATCTAGCTTGTTATACTTTTATTCACCACTGCGAGAGAGAGTGAGTGACCCATTCCGTGACTCGATCTGAGTTCACGCGGAAAGGCCGATACCCGAGACTCACTGCCGGTTTCTCAACCGCGCACTATCCACGTCTTCCCTCGCTTAGGGACGATCGCGGGCTAGAGTCCCAGGTCGCGTGTTCGTCTTGCATCAATTTGGTATCAGAGCGCCAGTTGAGTCTAGGGTAGTATGGTGGAAAGCAAACAAAAAAAAGAGTTGTTTAAGTCGAGTCTAAGTCTATGTCGGTCTAAGTGTCACATTTGCATACCAGTAATCGGTATATCAAAAGGTGTTGTTCGAACGTTAGGCTACGCCTATCGGGAAGGCCGCACACTTACGCGAGTGATCTTCGGATCGATTAACTCCGCCACGTACCGAGTCTTGGTTTAAGTCTAGGGTCCTTAGTGTGCATTAGTTAGTGCATTCCAACTTGCATTATCGTTTAGGGTCGTGTCTAGTGTCTTGTCTCCATGTGTCGGCATGTCCGCCTTATAGCTCCTCATTCCCAATGGAATCTCGGTCGCCCAGGCGATATTACCGTTGGCACCCTCATGGGCTTGGGCCCGAAGCCCCGGACTTTTATGGCACCAAAGTCCCGAGTGACTACCTACATTGGGAAGCCGCTATGGATAAATATTTCGCTTATTACATCATGTCCGAGGCCCATGAATTCTCTTTTGCCAAGGATAGGCTGCTTCACGAGGCTGTCGAGAAGTGGGGATACATTGAATGCTTGAGGTAGATTAGGAGGCAAGGGCCCGTTGAATCATGGTCGGACATGAAAAGGGAGCTTAGGAAGGTTTACCTACCCCACCCGGTCCCCTCAAAACCATCCCACTCAATCACCTCCAGCCGGCTCCACCCACCTACCTCCAACCATGGGGGTTATACCACTAGTCGGCCCCACAAACTCACCCGCAATCAAGTGGGCCACACCTCCATCCAAGCCCACCAAAGCACTCCCAATCAAGTGGCCCGCCCAGTCGCCTCCAACGAACCTCCCCTTGGCACCTCCGTCCAATCCCACCCAGTCGCCTCTAACCAAGTGGAAGCCCCACTTATAGTCGAGTCTAGGTCCGCATCCGGGCCGAGAGATGAGGAGCGAGTCCACCCCGAGGCCCCTACTCCAACCCGCACCTTAGATGAAATCAAGAAAATACTTTCGGATTGGTTAGATAGGATAGAAAGGACACATGCTCCTTCACCACCCATGAGAGCTCCAATGCCACCGCCATCTACTTCCGATCTTTATTCGGAACCATCTCATTTGGAGCCACTTCATCCCGAGCCACCTGTGTTTCTAACGGGTACGCTTTTCATAGCCGAGCCGCTTCTTAGTTGGCTCAAGGATGGCTTGGTCCCACTTCCTTACCCATCCATGGACCCCACATTACCTCTAGTGCCCGTCAACTCCTACCACACGACATTCCGATCTAGTCACCATGTTGATACATTGGGTGACCTTATTTTGGGTTTAGGGTGGCAATGGAAGTTGACACACTTATTGGCCCGAGGCTTCGACCAACCCACTAGTCGTAGCTTCACTCATCCGGCCTTAAGGTCCATTACCTCAGTGTGCACCATGGGTTGTGTCACCACAGAGGTTCTCTTATTCCTCCCTATGTCGGCCGAGCTCGACTTTATTCCCTTTTGCCCAAGGGAGGAATCTTATTTTTTTCACATGACCACCGTCCCATTCACCATAACGGATGAGGGTGACCACCCACACCTTCAAGAATTTCACAATTGGGACCGTGTCATATGGGAGCCCATCTCAGGGGGTCATACCTTCTTTGACCCTTTTGACCCCTTCACTAGTGAACTTCCCGAGCTATCATCTTCACTCCACTTCTTCCGCGGAGTTCACTATCACAGCTCTTCCACTCGGGCCAAGCAACCTCCACATAGCCATAGGTCTGAACCATCATTTGGGGGTAATGAAGACTTTGGTTCCCCCAGCCCACCTAAACCACCCGAACCTCCCAGACTTCCCAAATCCAAGCCCAATGTCCATGATTGGCGCATCGTAGGATGTCTAGGAGTTCCCCATGACGTCAACCTCCGGTTACGTCAAATGCATGCATGGCACACATTCGGGTGTCCTGATCCGCCGTCACACACGTACGGGTCAGACTAACATTAGGTTTGTTTAGGATCTTTGTGAGTCTTTGCCTCGTTTGTCTGTCGTGTGTCCGTGCATACGTCGCATCGAGTCGATTTTTTGTATGCTCGCGATGTTAGTCCCTTTCGAGTGCGAGACTTGTCGGACTTTGGGATCGATTCTACTTCATATCGGATCTAGTCACATAAGGGACAAGCGGTGATTCCTAGTGAGTCTTCGAGTCGCCTTCTCTCTTTTGAGAGTGAGCCCACCCCGGAGTGTCCACCTCTTGCCTCTTCCCCAGCAGCGTGTGCATATCGAATCTATACGGGATGAGCAGGTGTCGATTACTTGGAGTGGAGCGTACTCCGCGCTTCCAAGTTCGGTGACGCATCCGCCGGAGCTACTCAAGCAGCCGCACCCCTTACTCGACGGGGTCGAGTTCTTCCCACCCGGGAAGAATTGATGGGGACATCAGAGCAAGAGCACTAATATTTTATTTACATTTGTGTCCTTTAGTTTATTTTTATATCATTGGGAAAGCATATGTGCAATTGTAAGGCTTTATAAGCCAATGTGTCATTCCCTAGGATTGTTTGGGTTTTTGTGCAAAATGTCAGTAGGTCCAGCAAGGGGGCCCCCACTCCTTCCCCATTGGTCTACCTAAACCATAGGGGTCCATGTGGGGCTGGTCAACTATCCTAGGTGGCTTCTAGATGGTTTGACATTCAAAGGGGGACAAATGGACTAAAATGTCCAAGATGCCTCCCCTTAAGTCAAGGGGGTGCCCCCCCCATTAATATGACATTTAGTATTTTATATTTTTAGGCCAATTGACCACATGGGAGAAGAAAATGCTACCCCTCTTCTCTCTCCCATGAATTCCAACCCCCTCCCCCTTCCTCCCCTTCTATATAAACCCATGTATAGTGTTTTGTAAGGAATTAATGAAGAGAAAAATTTGTGAAATTTGGTTGGAGCCAAAGAAGGGTGTGCCCTCCTCCTCTCTCCCTCCCCATCTTGCAGATAGATTTCTACTAAATCTTGGGTGTGAAGCCCTTCTATCTTCTCCTTAGCCCCTCTGGATTCTACTTCTGCCGCTGCCGCCGCCGCCATCGCGCCGCCGTCTTCATCGTCGGAATTCTATCTACATCAGGACAGAGCCCTACTCCGTGATTTTTAGCTCTCCATCAGAAGCTCAGATCACAACCAAACTTGGAGGGTGAGTCATCCACATCCACCCCAGCCTGCACAAAAACAATCTAGTCATTTACCTTTTTTTTCTATTTTTTTTATTTTCATGTATTTCCACCTTCCAGTTCTGTCTTCTATTCAGATCCTATCACAGTAACCCTGAGTTTCCACTCTTAGACCCACTCCTTATTATTTGTTTGAATCCCCAAATTTATTGGGCGTTCTATCCACCACCCCCATCATCCACGAATTTTCTTGTAATTTCTAAAGTCCTTTTTGTATTTTTAAAAATTATTGTCTTCTCCCAAATCTATTATTTTCTGTGCAGTTCAGATCCGACCCCCTATCCGTATAAAATACCCTAAAAATTGAAATCTCCACCAAAAGTCAAATAAAAATTATTTCCATCTTCCTTGTTTCCACCTCTACAACTTTCGTGAAGAGATCAACTTCCAGATCTGAACTTTGATCCACGGTCAACGTCAGTTCTCAGGAAAAATAACTTCTGTCCTGAGATTTCGGGTCCTGTCCAACAGCAGCTTGTAAAATCGGTCAAGGCCAGATCTGAGAAATTAAAAATTATTTCTTTGGCCCTAGATCGAAGAATTTTGAAATAGCTTTCCAACGATACCTCTTGTGCGTCGATCCGACGTTGGGAGTGATCACAGCAGAAGATCTTGCCGGGTCCTGCGCTGTAAAACAGCAACTTCAGATCCGTGGGCAGCACAGTCAACAAGTGAGACTGGAGCCGACTCCCCTCCCACGAGGTGAACCAACGTACCGCCATCCCAAGGAGCGCCTCTCCAGGCGTCAACGTCATAGCGGTACCACTCCGGGCCCACTTGGACCCGCCGATGAGCACGTGGGCCCCACGTTCATGAATACGCGTGCCGCTAAAGCTACATCGAAAGCTGCCCGTCAACCCAAGTTCGGTCCTCCTGGGCCCCATTTGTAGCCCGTTGCCTCCCTGCGTGGAGTGGGCAGTAGAAATCATTTCTATAATTATTGTGATAATTATTTAACCGGGAGTTACTGTCTTGGCCGGGATCGTCTTCCCCACGCCCGGAGCGTGGAGGTAAACTTGCCCCCTCTCTCTTATCGCATTTTTCTCAATTCATATATATTTGAATGCCGCTGCGAGTGTTAGGTATCTAGCTTATTATACTTTTATTCACCGCTGCGAGAGAGAGTGAGTGACCCGTTCCGTGACTCGATCCGAGTTCACGCGGAAAGGCCGATACCCGAGACTCACTGCCGATTTCTCAACCGCGCACGGTCCACGTCTACCCTTGCTTAAGGATGATTGCGAGCTGGAGTCCAAAGTCGCGGGTCCGTCCCGCATCAGAAAGCCCACCTTCTGAAAAATTCCGGTCGACCGCCCTATGACCACCGGTCGACCGCTAGCCCCGATGCAGCCTTGTTTGACTTTGTGGTTCAAGCTCGTGGAGAGGTCTTTCTTCCCATTTGTTTAATCCCAATGCCCCCAATTAAGCCATATTTCGTGGATCTGGTCTGGGGCATGTCTCTTGACCATTCAAGAGATATAAAAACAACCTAATGGGGTTATAAACCCAAATCACTTCAAGAGAGATCTACGAGAGGCTATCATGGGGGAAAGTAAGCTATTGCAAGAACAAGAAGAGCTGCGTGAATAGTACTCCGTACAGCAATCTCTTCATCCATCTGAAGCTATTCTAGCATAATCTGAAGCCAACAAATGCTCCAATCAAGAGAAGAAGCAAGCAAGCAAGCAAGGATTCAAGCGGAGGCTGCCCAAGGGAGAAGGAAGAACTACTGTATCTTCATGAACAGTACTTCGTGCAAGAGTTCATCATCCATCTCCAAGGTGATTCAAGCTCAATCTGAAGCTAGCAACTTCAAAGGAAGTGAAGAAGCAAGCAAGCAAGGATTCAAAGGAAGATTGTCCAAGGGAGAAAGAAGAAGAAGCAAGCAAGCACAGATTCGAGAGAAGGCTGCTAAAAGGTGAAAGAATATTGTTTCTCAAGATCCATCTAAAGTCTTTCAAGCTCTGCTCAAGTGAAGATTGAATCCACGTTCAAAGATCAGCAGCATACATTCAAAGGGAAGCCAAATCAGGAGTTTTCTAAACTGTGCCGCATTGACTTTGTGTTTTGGGTGTTATATTTATGTTCCTCATAAATTATAAGCACTTGTGTGTGTGTGGATCGTTTTGGATCCGTGCTCGTGTGTGTGTGTCGTGTCTGATTCATGTGTGTGCGTGGATCTTCCTAGATCTACGTGTGTGTGTGTGTGGATCTATATAGATCCGGTCGTTCTAGTGTGTGGAGTGCTGCATCTGTCGCAGCGTGTGTGTGTGTGTGTGTGTGTGTTGTTGATCAGGTTGTCGGATCGTGTTGGAGACCACGTCTCCGTGTGTGTGCGTGTGTGTTTGGGCGCGTCCCCGTGTGTGTGTATGGGCATCATCCCGTGTGTGTTTGGAGCGTCGTCTCCATTTGGGGATTTTTCCCCGAGTGAAGCCTCACTGGGTTTGGTGAGGGGTGGACGTAGGATTACCGTCGTTGCATCCGAACCACCATAAAAATCGTTGTGCATTGTGTTTTGAATTGTGTGGTTTGGTCCTTTTCTTCTACCTCCATTCTACATGAGTGTTAGTGTAAATTGTTGTTCCGGATTTATCCACGTGTATCTTGTATAATCCATATCATCATCAAATTAAGTTTGATAAATCCAATTTGTGAATTAAAAGATTTGAACCTCTTGATTAGTATTGTATCACATTCTTTAAAAAGGCCAAAAGTTTTCTTAAAATTTATAAACACCCAATTCACCCCCCTCTTGGGTGTCATTGATCGCGGGACTTCAATTGGTATTAGAGCTAAGGGTCTATTTTCATAGATCTAACAATCTAGAGAGATCAAGATCAATGACTACCGAAATGTACACATTGAACTCTCCGCCTGTGTTTGATGGTTGTAATTTTGATTTATGGTTAGGAAGAATGCTTAGTCTAGTCAATTCATACGATCCTATGCTATGGAAGCTTATTTCACATGGTCCTTATGAATTGCCTAAAGATAAATGTGTCTGGACTGCAAATCAAAAGCTCAAACATGATCAAAATTGTGTAGTTTTAAAGGTATTTGCTGCCGCAGTCAATTCTAATCATTTTCCGTTTGTCTCCCATTACAGATCCACGAAGGAAATATTGGATGGATTAGCAGACTTCAAGGAAGAACATGAAGACCAATGTCTTGTGGCTGGCACGAGTGATCAAGGGAGTGATCATCAAACTGGATCAAGCTCAAAGGTAAATTCTGATTCATATAATGAAGATGAATTTAGCTATAAAGAGTTGTTGAATGCATATGATGAGCTTGCTGATAAATACAAGAAGTTAAAATTGGAAAATAAAAAATTGAAAAAGGATGCTGGACAAAATAAGTGCAATTCCTCTTGTAATAAATGCTTGCATCTAGAGGAATTGATTGAGTCTCATGTGTTCGATCTTGAAATTCATAAAGATCAAATTTATTCTTTGAGAAATGAAAATAAAGAGCTGAGAGAGAGAATAAGTCTGATGAACAATGGCCAAAACGAATTTGCTCATGATAAAAAACTTGGAAAAGAAAATGAGAAACTGAAGGAATTGAACACTACCATTTCTGAAAGATTGCTTGCTTTTGAAAAAGGAAAATCTGTGAATATTGATGAATCTGAAAAAATGCATGCTTTGTTGCAAGAAATTGAAAGTCATAAAACCATCAATGCTACTTTACATGAACAAGTCAATTCACGTGAAAATGAGATGGCTTCCTATGAATTGCACATTTCATCACTTGAAAAGGAAATCCTTGATTTGAATGCTTTATTGTCTAGATTTGTGAATGGTCAAGAAAACTTGGACAAATTATTGGGAATGAAAGTGAACTTTCAAAGAGAAGGGCTGGGGTTTAATCTTGGGAACAAAAAGAAATTTGAAAGTAAACTACATACTTCATTTGTTCATACCACTTGTGCACCCAGCACCTCCACATCTCACTCCTAGCAACACACCATGTCAAGAACTCTACCAGATTCGAAAAATAGTGTGAATGTCCAAAAGATTCAAAAAGAAAACAAAAATCAGAAAATCACCTTGCATCAAAAATCATAAAATGATGTTAGCCTCACTATGCATGTTAAGCATAATTCTGACACACATACACATCTATTGATGAAGAAACTCTCATGCTTTTACTGTGGAAGACATGGACATGCCATGCACAATTGTTTCATTATGAAAGATGATGACTTGAGAGCAT
Organism: Amorphophallus konjac; assembly: GCA_022559845.1. Taxonomy (NCBI): domain Eukaryota; kingdom Viridiplantae; phylum Streptophyta; class Magnoliopsida; order Alismatales; family Araceae; genus Amorphophallus; species Amorphophallus konjac. The sequence goes on from CM040120.1 coordinate 346,342,351, forward strand.
GTTGAAACCAAGCTGGTCTGAAAAATTCAAAGCAATCATTTACCATAAAACCTTGCATGCATTGTAATCAGTGTGGTAAAAGAGGTCACACAAAGTCACACTGCTGGTTACTCATGAAGAAAAAGAGTTTTCACTCAACACGTCATACTCACATACACAAACCAGTAGAGCCAATGAGAAAGAAAATTGTAATGCCACGTGTTTCCCCCCATCACTTTGGAAAATCTGGAAATGTTAAGCATGATTATTTTCTTGTGACAAATGATGATTTGAATGTTGTTAAAAGTTAGAAATTGCATGCCAATGTTACTGCTAACCCACAAGGACCTAAAAGGATTTGGGTACCTAAGATTGCCAAATAAGAAATCTATTTTACAGGTGTGCCATGGAGTGTAAAGTATGGAATCTATTTTCAATCAAGAAGGTAAGGCACATGGGCCAAGTGGCATAAGTCAGGTCAAAAGAAAAACAAAAAATGGAATCTGAACACTCAGGTGATATCCCTCTCACTTCTCTAGAAAAGGTGCTATATCGTGTGTTGACTTGTGCTGAATCTTATGAGATAATGCATATGGTGTATATGAATGTCATTCATGACTCTTTGCATATCTTTGAGTATATCACTTGTCATATAGCATCTTGTTAAAGGGGAACTTAAAGATTCGTTAAATCATGATTTCACTACTTGAGTTTGCATACACCTTCAAATCCTGTCATGCCAAAACTCATCCTTGTGAACTCATGCCATAATGCATTGTAATTCTCTTGTCTTCATCACATCCATGACTGCATATGGCATTAGAACTTTTTGGATCAATTGGCATTCATGCATACATTAAGGGGGAGCAACCACATTCATCATATGAATTTAGTCTTTAGGTTCACATATAAGTCATGCATTAAATCTAGAGCTTTCTAGGAGATGTTGGTTGTTAAAAGAATTTTTCATGTCATTGATTAATAAATTTGAATCGAAATTGACAAATCAAGTCCTTTTATCTTTGGATGTAGATTATACTCCCAAAATCTAAATGATGATGGGTTGGTCATGGCCAAGCTTGAGTCAATGAAAGGAATACCTTGCAAGGATGAAAGATGATGAGAACTTTCTCAACTGCCACCAGGAGATGGATACCAGAACTTGAACAACCTCCAAGATCGACTCAAGTACAAGCCGATGAAAGTCCTGTACGTGCTGAATCAAGTATCCAAGACATGGTATGAAAGACGCACATCTCTTTTACTTGAGAATGGGTTCAATAGGTAAGGTTGATCAAATACCTCTCACGAGGCTAATCAGGTAAAGGATATTTTAGTGGTTCAAGTATATGTGGATGATACTTTTGTTGGAACTACTAATAATGCCTTATGTGATCAATTTGTAGGGATTGTGGAAGGAGATTTTGAAATAAGTTTAATGGGTGAACTGAATTCTATTCTTCTTTGGATTGCAGGTGGAAGACTTGAAAGATGATTGATGCTCAAGGAACAAGTATTGAAAATCAACTTCTAAGCTCTGTTTGAAAAATCCATATTTATTTTAACCATATTTCCATGAATGAAAATAATAAAAAAATTGGTTTTTTATTAGAATGCATATCCATTTTCATGCATACACATTGTTGATGAACCTTGACATTTGCATGTGAGAGATTATGGAATGCACCTCTCAACAGGTCTGCTGCACTCAGGTATACAATTCTGAAAACTTGACAAATTGGTTGAATCTAGTTTTATGTGATGAACTTGTCAAATTGGTTGAACCAAATTGAAGATCTTGAGAAATGTGATTGGCTATTGAATATTTCTCAATTTGAATTGCATAATCACATTTGAGTTTAACTGCACATCTGGTATATTAAATGGCGTCTGTGGAAGAGTGGAGTATGTCTACTTAGAAGCATTCTCTATTCGTTGAGCTGGGTCTTCAGACTAAAATCTCCACCTCGTACTAGATCTTGAAAATCTTTGACTAGCTTGTGATTGGTTGATTTGTGAATGAATCCTTAAACTGAGCTACTTAAATTGAAAATATGTTTATGATCAAATAATCTAAACATTTGGCTTGTGGATGATCTCTCATTTCAAAAACTTATGAAAGACTTATGAAAATCTGTTGTGAACAATTTCTAAAAATTGGGTTGCATTGCTTAATTTTTGATCATGTATGCACCCTTATTCATAATGGTCATGTCATGAAAGATGCTTGTTTGATTTATTAATAAAATGTGAATGCCATTTGTCTCACTGGTTTGAAAAATAAGCAATTGCATCTTACCTTTGCATATTGCATTGCATTCTTATATCCTCATAGGCCGCATTGCATTAGAACTCATGCATTACATGCATTTTGTTCATTCAAATGAAAAACAGGCAAAACACATATTGCACCCATCTTAAACTTTTTCATGAAATTAGAACCTTCAAAGAAAATCTAAAATCTTGCATCACCTTGCATATGTGCATTTCATTTTCTGCATATCATTCACATAGTGCATTTGTAAAATAAAAAATGAAGCTCATCGTGTGCATCGTTATATAGTTGGCATCTTAAGCATGCATATCTTTGGGGCCAATATCTCAAATTGCATATCTTTTCATCTTGCATTGCATATTGCATTAACTCCCAATGTGTGCGTGCATGCTTATATATGTTATTCACCCCCATCCCTTGGAATTTCTAAGATCTTATATCTTCTTGATAAATAATGTTGCATTTGAGTCATTATTGGAGTGTTTCATGTTATACACTCTGGGGGAGTTCTTATTTCAAAAGTGCATCTATTTAGGGGGAGTTACACTGTTATTTGTTCCTGATATTTTCGGTATACATGCTGAATCAAATTCATACACTTCTTGCACAATATGTGAAAATGAGTGTTAAAGATAAGGATATATGAATTTATTTTCAACACTCTCGAAATGTTAAACTTGCTGCATGTATGTTGACGAGATAGTTGAGGAAAAAGTTACCTACCTATCCTTGTTGAAAAATCTGGAATGAAAATGAAAGGCAGAGCAATACTCAGTCTCACTGAGTAAATTGGGCACATGTCACCTGAGACATGATGTGGTTCATTTCTGAAAAGTGTTGACTAAAGTAGCTCTATTCAAAATGAGGTGAAATGGTTCAGTCTTCTGAGTAACCGGAGATTCTGGCATGAGCTCCATGCGTCTACTCACATAAAAAGGAATTATTTGAACTTGATCACTCTTAGAAAAAACTCTGATTATCCTTGTGAAATCATTGAAATTTAGTGTGAAAATTTTTGAGGCAGAGTGAAGCCTCCAATACGCTGTTCTCAAAATTGAAGTGCAGTCTATAAAATATCTCCTTGTGTTGATCTGAAAACATGAATATCTATATTGCAACTATCATTTTTCATGTTACTCACTCACACTCTTGGAAATTTGATTTAATATGTATTCAGAAAAATTGATTGACTGCATTGACCATTGCATGATTCTCCTATATAATTGCACAACCTCCTAGGTGCTATATATGAATATTCCGATTGTCATGACTCTCATGCATCTTTTTTATCACATTCCCTTCTTAAAGAAGTATGGGGGAGCTGTATTGTATGTACATATATGTATCTGCATGATTGCATTGATGTGCATCTCACATGTCATCACTTGTATATGTTGCATTTCATGCATTTCAAATCAAAATTTTAAAATCTAGAAAATGATGAAAATCCAAAAATTGAAGGGACTTCAAATGGTATCAGACTTCAAATGCTTCAGACTTGCTCAATCAGTTTTAGGCGTTGAATGGCTAATGGGGAGAAAGATTGGAATCATTTTGATTTGTTGGTCTCAGGTCTACTCCTATTCCTATGTCAGAATAATTCACCTTTTGGTATCACAAGAAAATAAACTAGCTTGTCCATGATTTGTAGTTGCTTCATCTGAATTCTGGGGTATTGATGTTTCAAGGGGGAGAAAGATTTGCTCCTACTTCGTTGGCTTCTACCTGCTTTTTGATAATGTTGATAGGGGAGAAAGATTTGCATTATCCCACTTTTTGATAATGTCAAAGGGGGAAAAAGATTGATGATTGTGTGTGACAGGGGGAGACGAATATCTATGTCATTCTGTTGTATCATCATTAAGTTTGTCATCCTCACTAAGTTTGTCATCATCACAAGGGAGAGATTGTTGTGTTAGGTTTTTGATGATAGCCAAACTGATTGTTGTGCTTTTGATGATAACTACACTTCATGTTTGAATGATTGCATTGTTACTGATGACTGGATGCATTCATGTTGTTGAAATATGGTTGAGATGACAAATGGCTTTTGAGACTCTGAATGAAAATGTTGAGTAGATGCCTTGCTACAGCATGTTGATTAGATGCATTGCTATATGGCCTTGACCCTTGGTTGAAACTGATGATTCTACAAGAGGTTCAAGCCGACTCTGAATGAACAAGGCTCATGTGAAATTCATGGTGTATTAACCTTGACTATATTGCTTGCAGGATCAAACTTATAATCTCATGGCAGTCGCTTGGTAAGCAAAACATGTGGATAAGTACCTTGCTTTTCTACAATTCAACACAAGTGGTGTATGTCATTTACTGTCAAGAACCATTAGTAAGATTCTTACCTTGTTATAGCATCAATCACACCATGGGTATTCCATATACTTCTCTTTTATAGACTTCACTCATGGTAATTGAGGTTCACAATAGTTGTATGGATTGATAGCTTACAAGTTTGGTTTGAATGCATAAGTTCTCTGATTGCATAAGTTCTCATTCCAATCATGACAAATGCTCAAATGGTTTAAGCCTTCCAAATGTATAAACCAAGTTAAACCAAACCCAAAAATACATGGAATGAATGAGGACATGCACCATATGAATGTTTGAGCTATAGTTCTAATCAATTGTCTATGTTCTTTCACGTCAAAATACTCAGTACAAATGCTCAAGGTCAAAGGAGTTTGATCCCATGGACTGCAAATGGGTTTAAGGGGTTGAATGTTGGAAATTTGGAAAATCCCAGATTTTGGTCGACCGCCAGCATTGGGTCGGTCGACTGATTTTCCCAGCAACGAAAGCCCTCCTTCTGAAAAATTCCAGTCGACCGCCCCATGACCACCAGTCGATCGCCAACCCCGATGTAGCCTTATTTGACTTTGTGATTCAAGCTTGTGGAGAGGTCTTTCTTCCCATTTGTTTAATCCTAATGCCCCCAATTAAACCATGTTTCGTGGATCTGGTCTGGGGCATGTCTCTTGACCATTCAAGAGATATAAAAACAACGTAATGGGGTTATAAACTCTAATCACTTCAAGAGAGATCTAAGAGAGGCTATCAAGGGGGAAAGTGAGATGCTGCAAGAACAAGAAGATCTGCATGAACAGTACTCCGTCCAGCAATCTCTTCATCCATCTGAAGCTATTCTAGCTCAATCTGAAGCCAACAAAAGCTCCAATCAAGAGATGAAGCAAGCAAGGATTCAAGGGGAGGCTGCCCAAGGGAGATGGAAGAACTACTATAGCTCCGTGAACAGTACTTCGTGCAAGAGTTCATCATCCATCTCCAAGGTGATTCAAACTCAATCTGAAGCTAGCAACCTCAAAGGAAGTGAAGAAGCAAGCAAGCAAGGATTCAAAGGAAGATTGTCCAAGAGAGAAAGAAGAAGAAGCAAGCAAGCACGGATTTGAGAGAAGGCTGCTAAAAGGTGAAAGAATATTGTTTCTCAAGATCTATCTAAAGTCTTTCAAGCTCTGCTCAAGTGAAGATTGAAGCCATGTTCAAAGATCAGCAGCATACATTCAAAGGGAAGCCAAATCAAGAGTTTTCTAAACTGTGCCTCATTGTCTTTGTGTTTTGGGTGTTATATTTGTGTTCCTCATAAACTGTAAGCACTTGTATGTGTATGGATCATTTTGGATCTGTGGTCGTGTGTGTGTGTTGTGTCTGATTCGTGTATGCGCGTGGATCTTCCTAGATCTACGTGTGTGTGTGTATGTGGATCTATCTAGATCCGGTCGTTCTAGTGTGTGGAGTGATGCATCTGTCGTGGCGTGTGTGTGTTGTTGATCAGGTTGTCGGATCGTGTTGGAGACCACGTCTCTGTGTGTGTGCGTGTGTGTTGGGGCGCGTTCCCGTGTGTGTGTATGGGCATCATCCCGTGTGTGCTTGGAGTGTCGTCTTCCTTTGGGGATTTATCCCCGAGTGAAGCCTCACCGGGTTTGGTTAGGGGTAGACGTAGGATTGTCGTCGTTGCATCCGAATCACCTTTAAAACCGCTGTGCATTGTGTTTTGAATTGTGTGGTTTGGTCCTTTTCTTCTACCTCCATTCTACGTGAGTGTTAGTGTAAATTGTTGTTCCGGATTTATCCACGTATATCTTGCATAATCCATATCATCATCAAATTAAGTTTGATAAATCTAATTTGTGAACAAACAGATTTGAACCTCTTGATTAGCATTGTATCACATTCTTTAAAAATGCCAAAAGTTTTCTTAAAATTTGTAAACACCCAATTCACCCCCCTCTTGGGTGTCATTGATCGCGGGACTTCAGAAGGTACGATGATTGAAGGTATCATCTTGACTTATTAACATTTTAGCATTGCCTTAATTATCAGTCTGACTAATTAAACTCATGCATTGAATTTGTGGACCAAATTCTTTTTAAGTGGGGGAGGGTGTAACACCCCAGATTTTTCTAGGAATTTTATGGGATTGTTCTCAAATTAAAATGATTATTAAGTATTTAAAAAGGCTTAATGGGCTACAAAAATACTTTAAGGATTAATTAAACCAATTTAAAGGCCCTATGATAACCAAAGGACTAAGTCCAACTCAAATAGGCCCATAGACCAAATTTCAAACCCGTTTGGCCCAAGCCTATTACTAGAAACATAATTAAGGTAATTTACAGAATTAAATTGGATAAATAGGCGGATAATAAGAAAATATGAATTTTTTGGAATAAATGAAAAATGGTGGTCTATCGTGATACCGCCACTTCCAAGAAACGGTCCGGATAGGACCGCTACCTTGTTCCGTGATCGCAAGTTGTAGAAGCGTGGGAAACTTGAATTTTCCCCATTCTAATCCCTGTGGTTCGAAGCTAACTGGCCTAGAAACTTGGTATATGACTCTTAGGGATTGATTCGAGCCAAGAATAGGACTCTATGTTGACCTAATCTAGTAACCCTAATGCAAAACCCTATAAATAGATCCAACTTCGACACATGCGAACCCTAATATTGGATCACGTTTTTCAAAGATAAGGAGACCACATTGCAGGTTGGTTCTTTAGAACTTTATGTTATCCTTAGTTTTATCTAACTCACCGCCAATTTTCATGTTAGAAGACCCAGCCGTTGGAAAGCTAGAGTGTCTTCAAGTCTCTGGTTCGTTGTAGGCTGCACAGAAAATGATGTGCCGTCCAATGAAGATCAGAAGATTAGATGCTTTAAACGAGGTTAGTTCAAGTGGAGTCTTTAGAATTTTTTGTTCTCCTTCGTGTCTTCTACCTACTCTCCAAATTTCATAGATTTAGGTCAAGAGATTAAGGAGAATGAGGGACAAGAAGTTGCTGGTTTGGCACAGGATGTGTAGGAACTAGGGTCTTCTTCCAGTCAAAAATTTGAAGTCTAGGGATCGAATCAGAGGTAAGTTATCTCTTGAAAATGCTAAAACAACATGTTAGGAATAAAAGCCCTATGGTTTTATTCCGTTTCATGCTTTCTACTGATTGTATTTCATGTTTTATCAAGACTGCGCATCTAGGTTAAGTCTGCATGTTTTCCCTTACACCTTAAGAGAAAAGTTATAACTTTAGCTTAAATTATGCACCCCCATGCATCTCCATGTTTTAATATGGTTGTATCAGGCCTTACTTACCTGTTGGCATGTTTTTCCATGCATCTATTTGCTCTGGATTAGGCCTGTTCTTTGGTTTTTAACTCTGTCTGGCACAAGGAAGAAACAGTCTACTTTAAGACCGCCATATTTAAATTATGGCCCTGCGATAGACCGCTAAACCCCAGCTTGTGGTCCGCACCTGACCGCTATTTGACTTCTGAGTTTGCACCCTATTAACTCCAAATAGATTGCTAATTGGCCCTATTAACTATATGATAAACCTTGGTAACTAGGTTCTATTCCTAGTTTTAACCCCATATTCGTGATATTGGATATGTTGTGCTTCAATCATGATAGGTCTCATGTCCTTTAGGTGTTATAATCATATTTTAAACTTATGTTAGTTTCATGCCAAAACCATATACTCTTGTATTAAATTCATATTTCAAATGATAAATGGACTTGTTTTATTGGTGATTTGATCACTGATTTCCCGTGTCTCACTCTCATCTCCCAGTCTTTCATCAGTATATAGCACGTAGTCCGGTATGTGACTATTAGATACACTTTGCACTTATAAGTACATTTCCTTGAACTTGTGAACCTCTCCGTCGTATATTCCTTCTGTCGGACTAGGGTATCATGTTTCAAGGCCTCCATAAGTCTCTACGAGCCTGGGCTTCGCACTAGGACACCGAGCTGGTTGTACCCTCAAAGCCCAATTGTCTAGAAAGCACTCAAGTTACCAGCATTTTTCTGTGTCCTGGATAGTAGCGGCCCTTAGGAGACCTCCATTGTTAATTAGCGGCTATCCATAGACCGCAATAGTCAAGTAGCGACCCTTTCCCAGTCCGCTATTTTCCAGAATTTCCACTGTGTCGACCCTTCTTGCTTCATGCCTCGACTCTGTCCAATTTGCGGCTATCCTCTGAACCGTCACTTTCAGGTTGCAGCCAGGTATATAACCGTTATTTCAAGAGACGGCCCTGGCATGACCGTTCTTTCTCAAGTGCTCTTAACCCAAGGTTTGACCCACGGGTTGATTTTCTTTAATTTCCTAGATGGTCTATTGATTATCAAGAACCTAACACTAATGCGGGACGGACCAGCGAACCTAGTACTCTAGCTCGCAACTCGTCCCTAGCGAGGGAAACGCGGGATCGTGTGCGGTTGAGGAACCGACAATGAGTAGGGTAGTAGGCTCTTCTGCGTGTACTCGGATTGAGTTACGGGACGGGGTCACTCACTCACTCTCGCAACGGTGATAAAAAATAAATATCGAGCTAATTACCTATCACTCTAGCAGCGGCATTCAAAAATATAAAAGATAAGTAAATGCGATACGAGAGTGGTGAATGTACCTCCACGCTCCGGGCGTGGGGAAGATGACCCCGGCCAAGTACGGTAACTCCCGGTAAAAACAATTATAATAACTATAGCAGTGATATTATTGCCCACTCCACGCATGGAGGTAAAGGGCTACAAGTGGGACCCGGGAGGACCGATCTTGGGTTGACGGGCGGCAACTTGGATAGCTCCGGTGGTACCACATGTCGGCAACTGTGGGGTCCACATCCTGGCTGGTGGACCGAGTTGGCCGGGGATGGTACTGCTGCGACGGTGGCTCTTGGAGGGACGTTCCCTGGGAAGGCAACGTGCTGGTTCACCTTGTGGAAGGCGAGGCGGCCAGCCCGGGGGTGATTGTTGCTTGCTGTCCACGAGCTGCTTCTTCTATTCCTGCAGCATGTGACCCTGCGAGAAAGGCTGATCCGATCAGCCCCGACCTCTGATTGATGCGAGATTGGCACTGTTGGAAAGCTCTTTCAAAGAGCTACGACCCCAAGCTAGAGAAGGAATTTTGTCTGTCTCTGTAATGGCCTTGGTTGAATTTACATCATGTTGGTTCATAGGACCAGATCTGGCAGGATATATTTGAATTTGCCTAAGAATGGGGTTTGACCGGAGGGAAAACGTCGGATCTAGAGGCTGATATTTTTATGGGAGATAGAGGGGGAAGTGAGGAAGACGCCAATATTTTTTTTGGATTTTCTAAAGGTAGTTTGACAGGGGAAATGGATTTTAGGGTGGTCAGGGGTCGGATCTGGACTGCACAGGACAGAACAGATTTTGGCCTTAGTTTTAATTTTCTAGAGGGGTAAATGAAATTATAAATTCGTGAAAACAATTGTGGAGGTGGGTTTTGGTGGTCAGAACACCCAGTCCAAATTTCAGATCTATTTGAATTTGGGAAGGGGGTCCAAAGGGAGAAGAATTGGGTTGCTGGAATAGAGATCTGCACAGAAGGCATATTGCTGGGGGTGGAAAGATAGAATTGGGAAAAATAGCTAACGTGGGTTTTATGGCATGAATTGTTTTGTGGAGGATGGGGGGAACGTGGGGGACTCGCCCTCCAATTTTGGGCACGACTGGAGCTCCTGATGGAGAGTTAAAAATCGGCCTTTACTGTTCTGTCCAAGGGTGGACAGAACTCTGAAGATGCGGCGGTGGCGGTGTGATGGCGGCTCGATGGCAGCGGCGGTGGTGGTGCTGAGCTTCTCACTCAGGAAGGGGGTAGAAGAGAGGCTTCACACCTCAGAAGAAGGATCTTTCAACTCTGCAAGGGGGAGAGAGGAGAGAGAGAGGAGGAGGGCGCCCTTGGGCCTTGCTCTTGGCAATTTCACAAAATTTCTTCCATTAATTCTCAGAAAATGGGAAATACAAGGTATTTATATGAAAATACAAATGACCTAAACTACCATCAAATCTAGGGTTAGGGAGGGGCAAACAGGGGATGGAAGAATTATTTCTCCCATGTGTTTACAATAAAATTAAAAAGAATTTCTATGGGGGGCGCCCCCTTGACTTTAAGGGGAGAGAATATGGACTTTCTCTCCTCTTTGTCCCCTTGAATGGTCAAGTCTTCTAGAAGTCCACCTTGGACATTTGACTAGCCCCACATGAGCCCTAGAGCCTAGGTGGACCAATGGGGAATAAGGTGGGGGCCCCTTGCTGGACCTACTGGACTTTTACAAATAAACCCAAACATCCTTAAGGAATAACAAATTGGCTTATAAAGTCTTACAATTGCAAACTCATTTTCCCAAGGATGTAAAAGCAAACTAAAGGACACCAATGCAAAATAAAAAGGTTAGTGCCCGATGTTGATTCCCATCAATTCTCCCCGGGTGGGAAGAACTCGACCCCTTTGAGTAAGGGGTGCGGCTGCTCGTGTGGCTACTTTATAAGCATACTCGGACAGACACCAGCATTTTTGGTTTAATCTCCTGATTGCAGCTTCCAGAGTGAGCAATCTGACGCCGTTGACGATCTCGGCACGGTCATCTCGACACAATACTTAAACGGCACGGGCTCCATATCGGCACAACACTTGGTCTCGGCGCCTGAGCCTCGGCGCGCCTTTTCCAGCTATTGCTCTCGACGCGGAAATGCTCTCGGCGTAGAGGGGCTCTTGGCGCAGAGGGGCTTCCGACGTGCCTTTTCTTTGCTGAGCTTTCGGCACGGGACGATCTCGACGCGCCTTAGGGTTTTCACCCTATTTAGCACCGAGAGGGAGGAGGAGAGCTCATTTTCAACTGAGCTCTCTCTCTCTCTTCACCCTCCAGCTTCCGTCGCGGCGGTGATCGGCGCGAGGGCCCTTTCCCTCCCCATTTCTTCCATTCTCATCGCGATGTTTTCTTATGTTTCTTCTCATTCGGGACTACGTCTCTCTTTATTACGGAGTCACCCCCTCTTGGTGGGTGTTCTCCTATTTGACTTCTGGGCATACCCCGGACATGGGGAGGTGCTGTCAAAATTTTCTTGAAATTTTCTTTTCCATTTTGTCTTCATATTGTTTTATTTTCCCTTTATTTTTATCTGTAGTTGCTGAAATGGCCGCCACTTCTAGCTGTGCTACGTCTCTCTTTATTACGGAGTCACCCCCTCTTGGTGGGTGTTCTCCTATTTGACTTCTGGGCATACCCCGGACGTGGGGAGGTGCTGTCAAAATTTTCTTGAAATTTTCTTTTCCATTTTGTCTTCATATTGTTTTATTTTCCCTTGATTTTTATCTACAGTTGCTGAAATGGCCGCCACTTCTAGCCGTGCTACTTCCGGAACTGCTAATGTTGATGCTTCTTGATGCGGGACGGACCACGGACACGACAAGCTCGCGATTGTCCCTTAACGAGGGAAGCGTCGGACGTGCGCAGTTGAGAAACCGGTAATGAGCTAGGGTGATCGGCTCTCTTTTGTGCCCGGATCGGGTCACGGGACTCTCACTCTCTCTCTCTCGTAGCAGCAGTGCTAAACATCAAATAGCGAGCTAGATATCCCTACACATGCTCTCTAGCAGCGGCATAAAGATATATATGCGAAGGAAAGTAAATGTCGAGAAGGGAGAGAATACGATACCTCCACGCACTCGACGTGGGGAAGACGAACCCAGCCGAAACTCGTACTCCCGGAACAATAATACACGATTGTTACAGCAATGAATCACTGCCCACTCCACGCAGGGAGGTAAAGGGCTACACAAGTGGGTCCGGGAGGACCGATTTCGGGTTGACGGGTGGCTTATCGCGTCTCTTCGGCAGCACACGTACTCGCGACCGTGGGGCCCACGTGCTGTCCGGAGGGACCGTGTTGGACCGGGGCGGCACCACTGCGGTGGGGACACCTGGAGGGGTGCTCCCAAGGATGGAGGTGCGCTGGTTCGCCGGCTGGAGGCCGGGTGACTCCGATCGGCACCGGTCGGAAAAGCCGGCCACGAATCTGTTGTTTCTATTTTTCAGCACGTGACCCGACCAAATCGCTCGCTACGACCAGCACCGATGTCAGAATGCAATGAAACTAGCGACGTTGGAAAGCTGCTTTGAAATCCTTCAAGATAGGACTAGAGAGAGATGATGGATCTTCACAGATCTGGGCCTTAACTATTTTTGAAGCTGCTGTTGTACAGTACCCGAACCCTCAGATCAACAGGGAACTTTCCTGTGGATTGCCTTTGACCGCGAGGTAGACGTCCGAATCTGAAGTTGGGTTCTTCAGAAACGTTGTAGGAAATGAAAAGAGGAAACCATGACTATTTTTCGGTCTGGAACATATGGTGGCCTGGATTTTCTAGAGAGTTTACACTGGACTGAGGTCGGATCTAGACTGATGCAGACAGAACTGTAAATGAGTTGGGACATGAATTTCTAAAAATATGGAACGAACTTTTTAAATTCCACGAAAATTTGGAGAGGTAGAGGAGGGTGGATAGAACTCCCAGTAAAATTGGGGGCTCCAAGAAAAATCAAAAGGTTGTTGGGAAATGGAAAACTCAGGGAAACTATCACTGTAGATAGAGATCTGGCAGAACTAGAATGACAGTTTGAACGAAAATGGAAAAATACCAAATGAAGGAAATATGACTTGAAATTTTGTGTGAAGATAAGGGTTCGACAGGTGAACCACTCCAGAAAATTTCAGCTCCATAGGAGGAGGGAGGTGCGAGCAGAAATTCGTGGAAGCTACCTCTATCTTGGATGGACAGATTACCGAAGACGGCGTCGCGGCGGCTCGATGGCGGCACGAACGGCGGTGGCGGCGGCACCGATGAACTCAGAGATTGAGGGGGAGGCGATAGAGAGGATCCACTCTAGAATTGGGGGTTGGAGAAGGAATAACCAGAGGGAGAGAGCTGGGGGGGCAAGGAGCTCCAAGGAACACAATGAATTTTCTTCTCTTCACTAATTTTCAATTGGAAAATACACCCTTTTATATGCTATGAATCTAATCCATTATCCACCATTAGATCTAGGGATGGGGAGTGGATGGCCTAGATTAAGTGTGATCAACCCACACAAAAAATAAAATAATACAAGTGGAATGGGGCGCCCCCTTGACTAGGGTAAAGGGGTTGAATGGGTGGGTAGCCTACCTTTGAAAATTTTAACCCCTTGTCTCCCATGTGGTCAATTGGCATTCAACCCTTCTAGATGGCCACCTAGGATGGTTGACCAGCCCCACATAGGTGACATGGACCAATGGGAAAGGGCTGAGGGCCCCCTAGCTTGACCTACTACACAATTGTACAAAAATCCACACAATCCAAGGGAATGACGCATTGGCTTACAAAGCCATACATTTGCGTACATACTTTCCTAAGGATATGAACACAAACTAAAAGGACATAAATGCAAAAGAAAATGTACATGCTCGGCGTCGATTCCCATCAACTCTCCCCGGGTGGGAGGAACTCAACCCTGTCGAGTAGGGGTGTGGATGCTCGGGTACTCCGGCGGATACGTCACCGTGCCAAGTAGTGCGGGTATGCTCCACTCCAAGTAATCGTCACCTACTCATTCTATATATACTTGATATGCACAAACTGCTATGGGCTAAAGGTGGACACTCCGGGTGGGGCACTCTCAAAATGAGAGGAGGTGGCTCGAAGACTCACTAGGAATCACCGCTGGGTCCCTGTAGGTGATTGATCCGAGTATAGAGGTAGAACCGTTCCCAAACTCCTCGAGTGAGTCTACTCGCTTTCACACTCATAAGGGACTGACATCGACGAGCTTGCACACGACACATGCAGACTCACCACGCACTAACACACATATGCAAACCACACAAATACGAAATCGACTCATGACTCGAGACAAATCTATGGTTAGTCCGACCCGAACATGGATGACGGCGAACCAGGACACCCGAACGTATGCCTTGCATGCATCTGACGTAACCAGTGGTTGACATCATGCGGAAATCCTAGACCTCCTAAGGTAGGCCATGCATGCATATGGGATGTGGATGTGGGAGGACCAAGAGTATTTCCCCTAGATGATGGTGTATCTTGTAGGTGTATGGGCTTAGTGGGCGTAGATGACCCGGCCCGTGGGGTAGGAGTGTGATAGTGGACTCCCTCTAAGAAGTGAAGTATATATGGAGGGTCTAAGGATCCACTAGGGAATGGGTCAAAGGGATCAAAGAAGGTATGACCCCTTGTGGTGGGTTCCCACAAGTCACGGTCCCACGTGTAGAAGTTTTGAAGGTGTGGATAGTCACCATCTTTAATTGTGACGGGTGGGGCGGGGATCGTAGGCAAGAAGTATGATTCCTCCCTCGGACAAAAGGGTACGAATTCGGGCTCGTCCGGTAGCGGGAGAAGTAGAAGAACCTCCGTGTTGACACAACCCAGGGTGCACTCGGAGGTAATGGATCAGAAAGCCGGATGGGTAAAGCTAAGACTAGCGGGTTGGTCAAAGCCTCGCGCCAAAAGATGCATCAACTTCTATTGTGAATCTAATCCCATGACAAGATCGTCCAATGTGTCAACATGGTGACCAGATCGAAATGTGGTATGGAAGGAGTTGACCGGCACTAAAGGGAGGATGGGGTCCATGAATGGAAAGGGAGGTGGGACCAAGCCATCCTTGAGCCAACTAAAAAGTGGCTCGGCAATGTATAGTGTACCCGTTAGAAATAAGGGTGGCTCGGACCTTGGTGGCTCCAAATGAGATGGTTCCGAATCACGTTCGGACATAGAGGGTGGTGGCATTGGAGCTCTCGAGGGTGATGGAGGCGTGGTATCCATGGTGGGAAGAGGGCTTGGGGATGCTAGAGGTGGGGCCGGGTGAAGACTACTGGCTATGACCTCCTTGGGCTCGGGTTGGAGTAGTGCCCTCTCAATCCTATCCAACCCGTCCGTAAATTGTTTCAAGATCTCGGCAAGGGTGCGGGTTGGAGTAGGGACCGTGGGGTGGACTCGCTCCTCGTCCCTCGGCCTAGGTGGGGTCCTAGGCTCGGCTATAAGCGGGGCTTCCACTCGGTTGGAGGTACTTGAGTGGGTTGGGATGGGGGTGCCAAGGGGAGGTTGGTTGGAGGTGACTGGGCGGGCCACTAGATTGGGGTCGCCTTGGTGGGCTTGGATGGCGGTGAAGGGGTGGGATTGGGTAGAGGTGTGGCCCACTTGATTGTGGGTGTGTTGGTGGGGTTGGTGAGTGGTATGACCTCCGTGGTTGGAGGTAGGTGGGCGGGGAAAGTAGGCCCTTTTTAGCACTCTCTTCATTTCCCACCATGACTCGATGTGCCTTAGATTCCTATCCTCCCTCCAATATTTGATGTCCCTCCATGTTTCGGCGGCTTCACCAAAAAGTCACCTTTTGGCAACATCGACTTGCATGGGCCCATACATATTGTACACCTCGAAGTAGTCGTCCATAATGGCTTCCCACTCTAGGTAGTCACCTGGGTCATCGGACCTGTAGAAGTCCCGGGTTTCGGGCCTAGTGGGGTGATTCGGGTGGTCCTTCCATTTGAGATAGTATCGCCACCATGGATAAGATCCGAGTGTTCGATAATACATGGGAAACGGAGAAGCTAGTGGATGGCCATGTCGACACTAGTAGATAAACCAACTAGACAATAGACTACAACCCTAGACATGACGACCAAGACTCGGTACGTGGCGGAGCTAATCGATCCGAAGATCACTTGAGCAAGTGTGCGGCCTTCCCGATAGGCGTAGCCTAACGTTTGAACATCACCTTTTGATATACCGACTAATGGTATGCAAATGCAACTCCTAAGACCGACTTAGACACTTAGACTTAAATGACACTCTTTTTTTTTTGATTTTAGACACCCTAGAGTCAAACTCGCTCTGATACTAAATTGATGCGGGACGGACCACGGACACGACAAGCTCGCGATTGTCCCTTAATGAGGGAAGCGTCGGACGTGCGCGGTTGAGAAACCGGCAATGAGCTAGGGTGATCGACTCTCTTTTGTGCCCGGATCGGGTCACGGGACGGTCATTCTCTCTCTCGCAGCAGTGGTGCTAAACATCATATAGCGAGCTAGATATCCCTACACGTGCTGTCTAGCAGCGGCATAAAGATATATATGCGAAGAAAAGTAAATGCCGAGAAGGGAGCGAATACGATACCTCCACGCACTCGACGTGGGGAAGACAGACCTGGCCGAAACTCGTACTCCCGGAATAATAATACACGATTGTTAAAGCAATGAATCACTACCCACTCCACGCAGCGAGGTAAAGGGCTACACAAGTGGGTCCGGGAGGACCGATTTCGGGTTGACGGGCGGCTTCTTACGTCTCTTCGACAGCAAACGTACTCACGACCGTGGGGCCCACGTGCTGTCCGGAGGGACCGTGTGGAACCGGGGTGGCACCACTGTGGTGGGGACACCTGGAGGGGTGCTCCCAAGGATGGAGGCGCACTGGTTCGCCGGCCGGAGGCCGGGCGACTCCGATCGGCACCGGTCGGAAAAGTCGGCCACGGATCTGTTGTTTCTATTTTTCAGCGCGAGACCCGAGAAAATCGCTCGCTGCGACCAGCACCGATGTCGGAATGCGATGAAACTGGCACCGTTGGAAAGATGCTTCAAAATCCTTTAAGATATAACAAAAGAGAGACGCTGGATCTTCACGTATCTAGGCCTTAAACTATTTTTGAAGCTGCTGTTGTACAGTACCTGAACCCTCAGATCAACAGGGAACTTTCCTATGGATTGACTTTGACCGCAAGGTAGACGTCCGAATCTGAAGTTGGGTTCTTCAGAAAATTTGTAGGAAATCAAAATAGGAAACGACTATTTTTAGATCTGGAACATATGGTGACTTGGATTTTATAGAGAGTTTACACTGGACAATGGTCGGATCTGGACTGATGCAGACAGAACTGTAAATGAGTTGGGACAGGAATTTCTAAAAATATGGAACAAACTTTATAAATTCCACAAAAATTTGGAGAGGTAGAGGAGGGTGGACAGAACTCCCAGTAAAATTGGGGGCTCCAAGAAAAATCAAAAGGTTGTCAGGAAATGGAAAACTCAGGGAAACTATCACTATAGACAGAGATCTGGCAGAACTAGAATGACAGTTTGAACGAAAATGGAAAAATACCAAATGAAGGAAATATGACTTGAAATTTTTTGTGAAGATAAGGGTTCGAGAGGTGAACCACTCCTGAAATTTTCAGCTCCATAGGAGGAGGGAGGTGGGAGTAGAAATTCGTGGAAGTTGCCTCTATCCTGGATGGACAGATTACCGAAGACGGCTTCGCGGCGGCTTGATGGTGGCACGAACGGCGGCAGCGGCGGCGGCACCGATGAACTCAGAGATTGAGGGGGAGGCGATAGAGAGGATCCACTCTAGAATTGGGGGTTGGAGAAGGAAGAACCAGAGGGAGAGAGCTGGGGGCGTAAGGAGCTCCAAGGAACACAATGAATTTTCTTCTTTTCACTAATTTTCAATTGGAAAATACACCCTTTTATATGCTATGAATCTAATCCATTATCCACCATTAGATCTAGGGATGGGGAGTGGATGGCCTAGATTAAGTGTGATCAACCCACACAAAAAATAAAATAATACAAGTGGAATGGGGCGCCCCCTTGACTAGGGTAAAGGGGTTGAATGGGTGGGTAGCCTACCTTTGAAAATTTTAACCCCTTGTCTCCCATGTGGTCAATTGGCATTCAACCCTTCTAGATGGCCACCTAGGATGGTTGACCAGCCCCACATAGGTGACATGGACCAATGGGAAAGGGCTGAGGGCCCCCTAGCTTGACCTACTACACAATTGTACAAAAATCCACACAATCCAAGGGAATGACGCATTGGCTTACAAAGCCGTACATTTGCGTACATACTTTCCTAAGGATATGAACACAAACTAAAAGGACATAAATGCAAAAGAAAATGTACATGCTCGGCGTCGATTCCCATCAACTCTCCCCGGGTGGGAGGAACTCAACCCCGTCGAGTAGGGGTATGGATGCTCGGGTACTCCGGCGGATACGTCACCGTGCCAAGTAGCGCGGGTATGCTCCACTCCAAGTAATCGTCACCTACTCATTCCATATATACTTGATATGCACAAACTGCTATGGGCTAAAGGTGGACACTCCGGGTGGGGCACTCTCAAAATGGGAGGAGGTGACTCGAAGACTCACTAGGAATCACCGCTGGGTCCCTGTAGGTGATTGATCCGAGTATAGAGGTAGAACCGTTCCCAAACTCCTCGAGTGAGTCTACTCGCTTTCACACTCATAAGGGACTGACATTGACGAGCTTGCACACGACACATGCAGACTCACCATGCACTAACACACATATGCAAACCACACAAATACGAAACCGACTCATGACTCGAGACAAATCTATGGTTAGTCCGACCCGTACATGGATGACGGCGGACCAGGACACCCGAACGTATGCCTTGCATGCATCTGACATAACCGGTGGTTGTCATCATGCGGAAATCCTAGACCTCCTAAGGTAGGCCATGCATGCATATGGGATGTGGATGTGGGAGGACCAAGAGTATTTCCCCTAGATGATGGTGTATCTTGTAGGTGTACGGGCTTGGTGGGCGTAGATGACCCGGCCCGTGGGGTAGGAGTGTGATAGTGGACTCCCTCTAAGAAGTGAAGTATATATGGAGGGTCTAAGGATCCACTAGGGAATGGGTCAAAGGGATCAAAGAAGGTATGACCTCTTGTGGTGGGTTCCCACAAGTCACGGTCCCACGTGTAGAAGTTTTGAAGGTGTGGATAGTCACCTTCTTTAATTGTGACGGGTGGGGCGGGGATCGTAGGCAAGAAGTATGATTTCTCCCTCGGACAAAAGGGTATGAATTCAGGCTCGTCCGGTAGCGGGAGAAGTAGAAGAACCTCCGTGGTGACACAACCCACGGTGCACTCGGAGGTAGTGGACCAGAAGGCCAGATGGGTGAAGCTAACACTAGCGGGTTGGTCAAAGCCTCGCACCAAAAGATGCGTCAACTTCCATTGTGAATCTAATCCCATGACAAGATCGTCCAATGTGTCAACTTGCTGACTAGATCGAAATGTGGTATGGAAGGAGTTGACAGGCAATAAAGGGAGGATGGGGTCCATGGATGGAAAGGGAGGTGGGACCAAGCCATCCTTGAGCCAACTAAAAAGTGGCTCGGCAATGTATAGTGTACCCGTTAGAAATACGGGTAGCTCGGACCTTGGTGGCTCCAATTGAGATGGTTCCGAATCACGTTCGGACATAGAGGGTGGTGGCATTGGAGCTCTCGAGGGTGATGGAGGCATGGTATCCATGGTGGGAAGAGGGCTTGGGGATGCTAGAGGTGGGGCCGGGTGAAGACTACCGGTTATGACCTCCTTGGGCTCGGGTTGGAGTAGTGCCCTCTCAATCCCATCCAGCCCGTCCATAAATTGTTTCAAGATCTCGGCAAGGGTGCGGGTTGGAGTAGGGACCTTGGGGTGGACTCGCTCCTCGTCCCTCGGCCTAGGTGGGGTCCTAGGCTCAACTATAAGTGGGGCTTCCACTCAGTTGGAGGTACTTGAGTGGGTTGGGATGGGGGTGCCACGGGGAGGCTGGTTGGAGGTGACTGGGCGGGCCACTAGATTGGGGTCGCCTTGGTGGGCTTGGACGGTGGTGAAGGGGTGGGATTGGGTAGAGGTGTGGCCCACTTGATTGTGGGTGAGTTGGTGGGGTTGGTGAGTGGTATGACCTCCGTGGTTGGAGGTAGGTGGGCGGGGAAAGTAGGCCCTCCTAAGCGCTCTCTTCATTTCCCACCATGACTCGATGGGCCTTAGATTCCTATCCTCCCTCCAATATTTGATGTCCCTCCATGTTTCGGCGGCTTCACCAAAAAGTCACCTTTTGGCAACATCGACTTGCATGGGCCTGTACATATTGTACACCTCGAAGTAGTCGTCCATAATGGCTTCCCACTCTAGGTAGTCACTTGGGTCATCGGACCCGTAGATGTCCCGGGTTTCGGGCCTAGTGGGGTGATTCGGGTGGTCCTTCCATTTGAGATAGTATCGCCACCATGGATAAGATCCGGGTGTTCGGTAATCCATGGGACACGGAGAAGCCAGTGGCTGGCCATGTCGACACTAGTAGATAAACCAACTAGACAATAGACTACAACCCTAGACATGACGACCAAGACTCGGTACATGGCTGAGCTAATCGATCCGAAGATCACTTGCGCAAGTTTGCGGCCTTCCCGATATGCGTAGCCTAACGTTTGGACAGCACCTTTTGATATACCGACTAATGGTATGTATATGCAACTCCTAAGATCGACTTAGACACTTAGACTTAAATGACACTCTTTTTTTTTATTTTAGACACCCTAGACTCAAACTCGCTCTGATACCAAATTGATGCAGGACGGACCATGGACACGACAAGCTCGCGATTGTCCCTTAACGAGGGAAGCGTCGGACGTGCGCGGTTGAGAAACTGGCAATGAGCTAGGGTGATTGGCTCTCTTTTGTGCCCGGATCGGGTCACGGGACGGTCACTCTCTCTCTCGCAGCAGCGGTGCTAAACATCATATAGCGAGCTAGATATCCCTACACATGCTCTCTAGCAGCGGCATAAAGATATATATGTGAAGGAAAGCAAATGCCGAGAAGGGGGCGAATACGATACCTCCACGCACTCGACGTGGGGAAGACGGACGCGGCCGAAACTCGTACTCCCGGAACAATAATACACGATTGTTACAGCAATGAATCACTGCCCACTCCACGCAGGGAGGTAAAGGGCTACACAAGTGGGTCCGGGAGGATCGATTTCGGGTTGACGGGTGGCTTCTCGCGTCTCTTCGTCATCACACGTACTCGCGACCGTGGGGCCCACATGCTGTCTGGAGGGACCATGTGGGACCGGGGTGGCACCACTACGGTGGGGAGACCTGGAGGGGTGCTCCCAAGGGCACCGGTCGGAAAAGCCGGCCACGGATCTGTTGTTTCTATTTTTCAGCGCGCGACCCGACAAAATCGCTCGCTGCGACCAGCATCGATGTCGGAATGCGATGAAACTGGCACCGTTGGAAAGCTGCTTCGAAATCCTTCAAGATATGACTGGAGAGAGACGCTGGATCTTCACGGATCTGGGCCTTAACTATTTTTGAAGCTGCTGTTGTATAGTACCCGAACCCTCAGATCAACAGGGAACTTTCCTGTGGATTGCCTTTGACCGAGAGGTATACGTCCGAATGTGAAGTTGAGTTCTTCAGAAAAGTTGTAGGAAATCAAAAGAGGAAACCAGGACTATTTTTAGATCTAGAACATATGGTGGCCTGGATTTTCTAGAGAATTTACACTGGACTATGGTCGGATCTGGACTGATGCAGACAAAACTGTAAATGAGTTGGGACAGGAATTTCTAAAAATATGGAACGAAATTGCTAAATTCCACGAAAATTTGGAGAGGTAGAGGAGGGTGGACAGAACTCCCAGTAAAACTGGGGGCTCCAAGAAAAATCAGAAGGTGGTCAGGAAATGGAAAACTCAGGGAAACTATCATTGTAGATAGAGATCTGGCAGAACTAGAATGACAGTTTGAACGAAAATGGAAAAATACCAAATGAAAAAAATATTACTTGAAATTTTTTGTGAAGATAAGGGTTCGAGAGGTGAACCACTCCTGAAAATTTCAGCTCCATAGGAGGAGGGAGGTGGGAGCAGAAATTCGTGGATGTTGCCTCTGTCTTGGATGGACATATTATCGAAGATGGCTTCGTGGCGGCTCGATGGCGGCACGAACGGCGGCGGTGGCGGCACCGATGAACTCAGAGATTGAGGGGGAGGATATAGAGAGGATCCACTCTAGAATTGGGGGTTGGAGAAGGAAGAACCAGAGGGAGAGCGCTGGGGGCGCAAGGAGCTCCAAGGAACACAATGAATTTTCTTCTTTTCACTAATTTTCAATTGGAAAATACACCCTTTTATATGCTATGAATCTAATCCATTCTCCACCATTAGATCTAGGGATGGGGAGTGGATGGCCAAGATTAAATGTGATCAACACACACAAAAAATAAAATAATACAAGTAGAATGGGGCGCCCCCTTGACTAGGGTAAAGGGGTTGAATGGGTAGGTAGCCTACCTTTGAAAATTTTAACCCCTTGTCTCCCATGTGGTCAATTGGCATTCAACCCTTCTAGATGGCCACCTAGGATGGTTGACCAGCCCCACATAGGTGACATGGACCAATGGGAAAGGGCTGAGGGCCCCCTAGCTGGACCTACTACATAATTGCATAAAAACCCACACAATCCAAGGGAATAACGCATTGGCTTACAAAGCCGTACATTTGCGTACATACTTTCCCAAGGATATGAACACAAACTAAAAGAACATAAATGCAAAAGAAAATGTACATGCTCGGCGTCGATTCCCATCACTTCTTCCCAGGGCGGAGTATTCGACCCTATTGTGACTTGGAGGAACATCAGACAGCTGGACCGAGGTCTTGGGCAGATCGCCATAGTTGATGAATCTTCCGACTCAGAAATGGACACGGTGTCTACATCTCGTGTCCTGACCACTAAGGATAGATTGGACTTCAATCGTGATGGCGACTATCATCCGGACTTTTCGAAGGATCGCCATCTCGCACCATTCATCTGCACCTTCAATGTATCGGGAAAGAGAGATGTCATGCTGGCTCGGATGGTAGAACGGGCCATGTTGGTGGATAGAGACAGCTTGAAAGGCTCCGTATATCGTGGAGACACCATCTATCTCCCGGGAGAGCGGCGTAAGTGGAAAGTCATCTTGGGAGTGACTGAGCTGGAGGCGGAGCAGAAGATGCTGATGCGGGCTCCAGAATTCACACCGGTCAGGTGGGACACTACTGCAGGTCGGGTCAACAGAGAAAAACCCGGCTATGGTTTGTTCCTGGAGCCCATCAAGTGGGGCTATAGAGATGAGCCATTCGTTCTGAACTACCTGGCTGTTCAATTTAAGTTCCAATTGGCTGCTGGATGGTTCGTAGACACAAAAGTGACTGACGCTCATCTTTTCAGCGTGGGAGCGGTAGAATTTAGAGAATATGTTCTGAAGGAGTATGCGCCTTTACTGGTCAGGGCCGGGGTGTATCACAGTATATACGCATCCTGTTTCAGGTACCCTATTTCAAAGGGCTTGTGCTGCGGCATGTTCGAAGTGTTCTGCCCACAGTTTAATACTTTCTACACAGTAGAGGGTGAAACTTCTTTGGACCTCTGGAGCCTGTCACAGCTTTCGGGTCTACCGATTGATGGAGAGCCATACGAAGAGGTCTACCTTCATGACTTCATCAAGGATGAGACAGACGGTGAGGGTCAGTACTACTTCGGCTTCTCATATCGGTATTTGATGAAAGCATACCGCTCCCTCTGTTTGGCACTTAACAGGGGATCATCAAAGGGGTATCAGACCCGGGAGAAGAGTAGCAAGTTGAGAGTCTGAGTAGGACACTGGATTCAGTATTTCTTTGGCGGCCCTCTGAAGTACAATGAGTTCCCTCATGTGGCTCCTGTTGCGGGTAAGCCCAACAAGCCTCCTAGATTTAAGTCAGAGATGCCTGCTTCACTTCGGTGGCTCAGCCGTGGAGGACCGAATCCAACTGGGGTGGATCCCCTCACTCATTGTGCTGCTTATCTCACCTTTTGGTTGTGCACTTTCGCTCTCCCGTAGGGAGATGAGACAGTTATTAGACCAGAGGCAATATACCCGGCCTGTCAGATGGCTTGGGGCATGCGGCTTGCTCTTTGTCCAGCAGCACTCTGCCTGATCTACATATCTCTTGGAGACATTCATAGGCATCAGATCACCTGCTCTTTCAGAACAGTGGGGCCGTTTCATTTCTTCAATGACTGGGTCTGCAATTTGTTTCCAGAGCTGGCTCTCAGGACCTTGCAGACAGTGACATTGTACCCCAGGATGCTGGAATTTGCTAGTGCTGAACCCGGTCTAGTGTCTCAGCAGCTTTTCTCTATCAGAGGCCGGCTCATAAGGGTCCCGATGGATTCAGTGGGGACCATTCATTTCTGGAATTTAGCAGCACATTCTACCCCCTTGGTGAATCGCCAGTGTGAATGCAAGCTCGAGGCAGTGGAGACTTTCACACATTTCATTTCGGGCAACACAGTGACCCGACCAATCTTGGAGCCTGAGCTCATTGACTAGGCTTTATAAACTTGCCCTAGTGTCTTAGTATTCAGAAAAGGGGGCATGGTTCATCTAGAACCCTATTACCCTTTTAGATTTGGCCGAAATTTCGGCTATGATCAGCACATTCCGCCTTCAGTTGCTCTGCTTCCCTTGGACAGCAGGTCGAAGCATAGCTCGACTATTGCAAGTGAGGGTCGCTCCTGGTGGGATTACTTCCACCGTCGGGATGCCCATGTCTTCAGAATACCAGTGCCGAACCGCGTACCCTGGGTCACTCCAGAATATGTGAAATGGTGGAATGCTCGAACCGGCTTTTACCGCAATGCCAGAATGACATGCTGGGATGTAGCCGAGCGCACCTTTCTGAGCCAGCAGCCTGGGCTGGTTTTTGATATTGATGAGGCCCATTTGAAGAGGCTGTTCTCCCAACATTCGAAGGAGGTAGATGTGTATATAGCGCGCAGGAAAGCTGTGAAAGAGGAAGCCACTGAACAGCTAGTGCCTGTGCTTGCTGACATAGATGAAGATATTTTCACACAGAATTTAGAACATATGTACCAGATTGGTGATTCTCGCTTGGAGCTTCAGCAGTACCCATTTCTCATTGAGGAGCCGCTCTCCAAAGCAGTTTCATGGAAGTGTGAGGTTGACCGCTTTTGCCCATACCGGGCGTTTGTTAATAGAGAAGATAGAACGCCGACATATTATCAACATACGTCTTGGCTGTTTGTCTTGATGAATGTCCATGAGCTGACCCTCGACAGTCCCGTAGCAAGCGTCCTGGACAAGCCTTTGTTTGTATCTTTTCATTATACCGATGGCTGGGGTTTTGACCACCTTGGTCTGTATCATTGCATTACTTCCCATGGTCATGCGGACTTGGCCGACTTAGCCGAGAAGTGCAAGAAGATTGGTGACATTTACTGGCTTGTGCGGGAGGTTGCATCCCGAAGCAAGGAGGTGGCTTATCAGTATTGGCCCCTCTCATCTTTCTACAATGGCCCGGCAGGTAAGTCTTCTTCAGTTGACATGTAGAGTATCTTGTTGCTCAATTCCCTTCATAACGGCATGTGCCTCATTTGACAGATCGCCCAGATATAAAGCAGCATGGACTTTATAGGAAGATCATCTCCCAAGCCCAGAAGCCGGAATATTTTGAGGCTCCTGCACCAGTGCCGACCACTACTCCACTGCCACCTGGTAAAAAGAGAGCGGCCTCCGTGCTGAAAATTGCAATATGCCGAGTGAAGAAAGCTCAAAAAACTTCCTCGAAGTAGTCTTCGACCGATGCGGCTGGGGCTCCTTTGCCTAAAGTGCCATCATTTGAACAGTTTGCTGCTCAGAAAGAGGCCACTCAGCAAGCAGCTGAAGGTGACATTATTTTCCTTTGCGGTTTGTAGGAATGTTCTTTTCATGATGTCTTCATTCTTTTGACGCCTCCTTTGTTGGATTTCAACTCAAGGAGCAGATGGCGCCACTACGAGTGCTGAGGAGGTCGCCTTGGAGACGGAGGATATGGGATCTTCTGCCAAGGCCACGGTAGGGGCAACTGGGATAGTTGAAACCATAGGGGAGAGTCTCCCCACTATTGAGGAGGATGTCAGACTCCCTTCTCCAACGCCTGCCGGTGAGGCCGAAGGTGAGCCAAATGACTGCTATCCTTCTGACTCTTCTTTCTTTAGCGATCTTCGCTCCCTGCCTTATGTATATCTTTGTGTTGTAGTGGCAGGAGTGGTTAGCACAGTGGTTGAGACCCATGCCATGGAGGCTCCTTTACAGCATGAAGGACACAAAACTATGTTAAAGAAAGGTGCCATCCCATCACGGCGTGTAATCACCCGCTCAGCAGCCCGTAAGGCGACAGAGGAGGCGAACCAACCCGAGATTAGCATAGATATCTCCTCCAGCAGTTTTGCCACCCCTTCTGACAAAGAGGTTGCTTATGCTTCTTCAGAAGGTGACGAACAAGCACCTGCGGCAGCCAGCAAAGGGGCAGCGGCACCTTTCATATCGTTGAGTGGTCCTTTGATATATTTTTTTTTTTTTCAAAAAGCCCTGCCTAGGGACAGATGGGAGGAACCACCATCAGACCACTAGGAGGTGAATTTCAAGTCCTTTGATATTTAGTCCCCCGAGGTTGTTGGTGACATTATCTGAGAGAATATTGCCAGAAGAATTTGCCGGGATAGACACGGAGGTGGAGATAACCCCTCCTTTTGTTGCTTCATCTGCAGAGTTAGAGTCCTCTATAAAATCACTTGAAGAGATGGGTGTTGTGATTATAGTAAGCTTTGCCCGTCCTTTTGAAGAGCTGCATATCCTTTCATTCTTTTCTGCCATCTTGGTGCTTACTGGAATCTTTTTCTAGGAGTCCGACGCAGCCGATCACCCTCTGGTATCATCTTATGATGCTATCGTGGTTTCGTAGGAGGCTTTGGATATGCTATCGCTTGCCACAGTGTCTTCTTCAGAGGCAGTTACGATACTTCACCCTGTGCTAGTAAGAGTACATGTAGCTGCCGAAGTATCATCATCAATGGAGTTGAGCCCACTGGGAGAAAGTCTCGCCCTGGTGCCTGTGACAGAATTGAGGGCTGAAGTTGATCCGTCGAGGGGTTCTGCCTTCGTCCCGATGGCCATAATGACTATGGCGCCTAACCCTGCAGCTCCATACGTGCCGATAAAAGAGTCGGAACCTTTGCCTCTTCCAGCACCTGGAGAAGAGAGTTCTTCAAAGAGTCCGATGGAACATGAGTACGCCGCTGTGGTGCATGCTACTTTGGCTCTAGTGGCCATCCCATCTTCTTCTTCTGCGCCAGACATTGGCTTATGGGCTTCCATAGACAAGGAGGTGACCTTTGAAGTGGCACCGGTAGCTTCCCTCGGCTTTACTTCATCGGAGGACTTTGTCTGGCAGCATTTAGAGATATTACGTCAAGTCGTAGAATCTCAACCGACATTATCTTACCTACAGTTGATGGAAGTGGCTACGATTAACGGTTGGGCTACAGGCACTAGGCTGTCCTTTAGATACCTGGACCCAGCGGGTGCTGTTCCTGCTAAAATTTGTACACTGCCAGGACTTTCTCGGGAGGATAATGAATGACCGACTGGCGGTGATGTGACACCACCTATGGACCTATTTTGCAAGCATTCAAGTTTGAGCAGCGGACTCACACTAGCGAGCTCACCCGTATGGCGCACACTAGTGCCCGATGGCGACTAGGCGATGTTGGAGAGGGTCCGAGGTGGGACCTTGAGGCTCCAATGGTTGGCTAGCTTGGGCAGAACCCCAAATGGGCCTAGGATGCCCAAATCATGGGCGGCCAACACACCAAGGGTGTGGGTTAAGTGGATGCTCTCACAACTCGCCCATGGTGGTCACTCAATTTGGGTAGCAATTTAAAATCAGACACTCTCTTACCGCCGACGGAGTAACTATAGCAATACTAAGCTAAGCAAGTCCATTACAGCAATGAGAGATGTTCAGGAGCTCACCTAGCCGGCGTGAAGATACCGACTCCGGCCGGAGACGGGGGCGAGCGGGGAGGCGAGGGTATGCACCCGCACGCCGCGTCGGTGTCGCTTCAACCTGAAATGGAAAGATTACACCACTACACCTCTCGCAGGAGGGGTGATCTTGGGGTGGGGATTAATCTTATTACATCCAATACTACCTCCACGCAGGGAGGGGCCTTCAGCCTGCCAAGCGGGGTGGGGACTTATGCTAAGGAAACCCGATTTGCCGATCCCCGCCGGTTCTGCCAACCTTCAGAATTATTGGACAGGGGGCCGGTGATGTCACTGCCACAAATTCCACAGAGCTCAGATCTTGATGAAACCTGCGGCAAAAGTTTCCCAACTGACAGAGGATAATGCCTGAATGTTTTGGGAAGCTCTGGACCTCGGGCTGATCGGACTGGTGACTGGAGCAGGACAGCAACACTCTGCTTCGGACTGATGCAGTGGATTGCAGAAGGCGCTGCGGTCGTTCCCGAACTTCAAATTGAACGAAACTGGCGGTGACACGATCGTGGTCGGAGTAGCTTCAAGCAGAAGTTGACGGGGCCACAATCCAAGGTCGGAGATGAGAATGGTGGCCAGATAAATGAAGACAGGTCAAACCTGAGTCCACTGGTGGCAGACTGCACACTCCGACGAAATAATTCAGAACAAATAGCTCTGGCAGGCGATTGGCGTCGTTCTTTCTGCTACTGATGGAGGACGAGACGAAAAAGAATTTTGTAGAAGGAAGTGTGCTCGAATTCCTCCAAGGTTGACCGCAGAACAGCTTTCAAGATCGCTCTGGTCTTCAGTCTGGGACAGATTGCATAGTCGTTGAAGATGACGCTCCTCCGGACAGCTCCGAACTCGGAAGCCGGCGAGACCACCACCGTTGGAAAGTTATCTCGATGACGATTCCATAAATGTAGGCCTTGCCACCTGAATCTTTGAGAGACGGTCGTGGTTGCCTCTGCAAGTTGCTGTAACTCTGCTGCCTGAAACAGAGGCTGAATGAGAAGAAGATGAGGGGGTGGGGAAGGGGATGGCCAAGAGAGTAAGAGGTGGAGGGTGAACTTGGCTGGTATGGGGAAGGGGGGCTGCGACTTTGGGTGGTTTGGGAGGTGGGGAGATGGAAGGGCACTGCCCTAGGGAGAGGGAAATTTGAATTTGGGCTTAGGGAAGAGCCCCTTCAACCTTGGGGAGAGGAAGGGGTGCTTAGGAAGTGGTGTTGGGTAGTTGGGGGTTGGGAGGTGGGGTGTGGATTGGAGGATGCCACCTTGGGTTGGGGGGGAGTTAAATGGGTGTATGGGGAAGGGGAGAGGTCTTAATGAGGGGTGAATGGGGAGGAGAGAGAAAATTCCGAAAATTGGGGTGGAGGGAGAGGGAGAGAGAGGGGGGGACCCCTTAGAGAGAGAGAGAGAGAGAGAGAGAGAGAGAGAGATCTAGTGGGATTTGGAAGTGGATTTCAATTTTCATTCAATTGTTCATTACTTCAAAATGAGGGGAATGGGGTCCTATATATAGGTAACCCACATTTCTACAAAAGTCCCTGACATTTGACTCAATGACAAATAACCGAAGGGATAGGGGTGCCCTTGGGCCAAGCCCAATGAATTGGGCCCACTAGCCTAACAAACCAACCTAATGACACAATACTTAGAAAAATGACTCACTAACCTAGGTACATGACTCAAATAAAGGGAAAATTACATGATATTGACTCAAATAAAATGTGAAGATTACATGACTAGACTCAAAAATACATGACTAACATAATGGCGCTTGTCGACGAACAATCCGAGTCCGGAGAAAATGTGGAGGGGCAAGGGATGCCCTCATCAGGCGGCCCTCAAATTGAAGAAAGCCGACTGTCAGACGGAGCTGGCATCCCTGACCTCCGATCATCATAGGAACAAGGCCCATGTTGAAGCTTCAGCCGCTCGTGCATAATTTCTATGTAGCCGACGGGAAGAACTCCAGGCTGAATTGGATGATGTTGAAGCTGAAATACCACTGTTGGAGGCTGTAGAAGTTCAGGGGCATCAAGGAGACCACCTTGCTAGAGGGTCGAGTCGCATCCCTAGAGACTGAGATGACTCACGTTCAGGAGGAAGAAATGCAACTCCGTGAACTGGGAGCGGCTCCATATGTTGGGCTCATTGACTTTGAAGATATCTTCAGGCGGTCTTAGTTGATCTGCCCTTTTTAGTCCGTCCCCCTCGAAGGCCCCCTTTTATATTTTCTCCTCTTTTGTAATGAAATACAAGTTTCCCTCGATGCTTCAAGGTGTCCTCTTTCACTTGTTTTCTGACAATTTTGGTGACCTGTATGGAAGTATACCCGTATCTGTACCGCAGGAGAGCGTCCACCCTTTCAAGGAAAGGATGGCGGCCTCGCTCCACCGCGTGCCGGGGTCCCGGAGGCTGCCCAATTAGTACAAATATGAGTCCCCTTGGCCAGAAATGTCGGAAGTACGACTGCTGGCTGATGAGAGGTCCATTCGGGATAGGCTTTATTGCCGGTGAGACAACTGATGAGAGTGCCACCCAAAGGCATAGCATATGTTTTATAGTAACCACATTACTGACCCAAGCGCCCTTTCAGGTTTTCACCGGGGCCAGCCCCCTTTTGCTTTTGCCCATGCGCCCTTTCGGGTTTTCACGTGGCGGGGTACCCAATTTTGCCTGCGACGCCCTTTCGGGTTTTCGCCACACCTGGGTTTATAGCCATTTTTGCCCTTGCCCTAGTGTAGGAACAAGGCCGGCGAGGCACCTCCATTTTAAGCCTCATTTTTATTCATCATCATTTTTTTATCATATATATATATATATTGAACTCAATTCTCAGGGTAGAGCCGGGCTTGAGGAAATGTTGGCCAACCTTGCAGACGGTGACAAGGGCCATGAGGAAGCTGACCGATCTTGTCGATGGTGACAAGGGTTGCAAGGAGGCTGACCGATCTTGCCGATGATGACAAGGGTCAGAAGTAGGTCGACCGGTCTTTCCGATGATGACAAGGGTCACAAGGAGGCTCACCGATATTGCCGATGGTGACAAGGGTTAGAAGTAAGTCGACCGATCTTGCCGATGATGACAAGGGTCACAAGGAGGCTGACCGATCTTGCCGATGGTGACAAGGGTCAGAAGTAAGTCGACCAACCTTACCGATGATGACAAGGGTCATAAGGAGGCTGACCGATCATGCCGATGGTGACAAGGGTCAGAAGGAGGTCGACCGGTCTTGTCTATGATGACAAGGGTCAGAAGTAAGGTCGACCGATCTTGTCGATGATGACAAGGGTCACAAGAAGGCTGACCGATCTTGCCGATTGTGACAAGGGTCAGAAGGAGGTCGACCGATCTTGCCGATGATGACAAGGGTCACAAAGAGGCTGACCGATCTTGCCGATGGTGACAAGGGTCAGAAGGAGGTCGACCGATCTTACCGATGATGACAACGGTCACAAGGAGGCTGACCGATCTTGCCGATGGTGACAAGGGTCAGAAGGAGGTCGACCGATCTTGCCGATGATGACAAGGGTCACAAGGAGGCTGACCGATCTTGCCGATGGTGACAAGGGTCAGAAGTAAGTTGACCGATCTTGCCGATGATGACAAGGGTCACAAGGAGGCTGACCGATCTTGTCGATGGTGACAAGGGTCAGAAGTAAGTTGACCGATCTTGCCGATGGTGACAAGGGTCGCAAGGAGGTTGACTGATCCTGTTGATGCTGACAACAGTCAGAAGTAAGGTCGACCGATCTTGCCGATGATGACACGGGTCACAAAGAGGCTGACCGATCTTGCCGATGGTGACAAGGGTCAGAAGGAGGTCGATCGATCTTGCCGATGATGACAAGGGTCATAAGGAGACTGACTGATCTTGCCGATGGTGACAAGGGTCAGAAGGAGGTCGACCGATCTTACCGATGATGACAAGGGTCACAAGGAGGCTGACCGATCTTGCCGATGGTGACAAGGGTCAGAAGTAAGTCGACCGATCTTGCCGATGATGACAAGGGTCACAAGGAGGCTGATCGATCTTGTCGATGGTGACAAGGGTCAGAAGTAAGTCGACCGATCTTGCCGATGATGACAAGGGTCACAAGGAGACTGACCGATCTTGCCGATGGTGACAAGGGTCAGAAGGAGGTCGACCGATCTTGTCGATGATGACAAGGGTCATAAGGAGGCTAACCGATCTTGCCGATGGTGACAAGGGTCAGAAGGAGGTCGACCGATCTTGCCGATAATGACAAGGGTCACAAGGAGGCTGATCGATCTTGCCGATGGTGACAAGGGTCAGAAGGAGGTCGAGAAAGATCTCCGATGGGGATCGAGGTGATCACCCTTTTCGGAGTTTCACTAGAATGAGGGTGAGGTGGAGCTTAAATTACCACATTACTAACTTAAGCGCCCTTTCAGGTTTTCGCCGAAGTCAGCCCCCTCTTGCTTTTGCCCACGCGCCCTTTTGGGTTTTCACGTAGCGGGGTACCCGATTTTTCCTGTAACGGCCTTTCGGGTTTTCGCCATAGCCAGGTTATAGCCATTTTTGCCCTTGTCCTAATATAGGAACAAGGCCGGCGGGGCACCTCTATTTTAAGCCCTATTTTTATCATTATTTTATTATCAATTTTTTTGAACTCATATAGGAGGAGGATGTTGAGAGGGTTGACTAGGGCACGAGGTCTTGCGCCGAGAAAAGGCTTATTCGTCAGCAAGAAGGTAATACTAGCGCAAAGGATAGATTTTGAGCCAATTCAGGTGTAGGGCCCGTAATGGTAATACTGCATAAGGGTCGGCTAGGACACGAAGTCTTGCGCCGAAAAAGGGGTTTATTCATCAGTAAGAAGATAATGCTAACGTAAAGGATAGACTTGTGCCGATTTGGGCGTAAGGCCCACAATGGCAATAATGTATAGGGGTTGGCTTAGGACACGAAGTCTTGCACCGGAAAAGGGATTTATTCGTCAGCAAGAAGATAATGCTAACGCAAAGGATAGACTTGTGTCGATTCAGGCGTAAGGCCCGCAATGGCGATGTTATTTATTATATGCGAGCTCGGCCAGGGCAGAGTGCCACTAGACCAAGATAAGAGTAGCTTGGTCAGGGTAGAGTGCCTTTGGACCAAGATAAAAGTAGCTCGGCCAGGGCGGAGTGCCACTAGACCAAGGGGGGGTAGCTCGACCAGGGCGGAGTGCCACTAGGCCAAGGTGAGGTAGCTCGGCCAGGGCGGAGTGCCACTAGACCAAGGTGAAGGTAGCTCGATCAGGGCGGACTGCCACTGGACCAAGGTAAGTATAGAGCTCGGTCAGGGCGGAATGCCACTAGACCAAGGTGGGTAGAGCTCGGCCAGGGCGGAATGCCACTAGACCAAGGTAGGGTAAAGCTCGGCCAGGGCGGAATGCCACTAGACCAAAGGTATACAGGGGTCATTCCGGGAATGCTGGCTGAACTGTGTGATACAGCTTCAGGTGTTTCCCATTAAGGGGGGAGAACTTGACAACTCCTTTGTGATCCACAAGGACATACGCACCCCCTTCATATACTCAGTAAATGACATACGGTCCGACCCAATTTTCAACCAACTTCCCCTTAGGGTTGGAGGCCATCACTTCTCTTCTTTTAACCATTACCAGGTCACCTTTCTCGAATTCTCGTCCTTTGACCAGCTTATGAAAAGCACGGGCCATGCGGGCTTGATAGAGTTGGATATTTTGTTGCCCTTGGAGTCGCTTTCCTTCGAGCTCAGCGAGCTCCTCCAGTCTTCTTTCTATGTTGGTCTACTCGCTGCTCACCAATCCATGCTGGATGGTGATTCGCAACGAGGGGACTTCTAGTTCAATTGGCACCACAGCTTCCGACCCATATACGAGGGAGTAGGGTGAGCAGCTAGTTGGGGTCTTGTAGACTGTACGGTAAGCCCAAAGTGCCTCGTAGATTCTTTGTTCCCAATCTTTTTTGTTAGCCTTAACCGACTTTGCTAGCAGAGTGCATAGCGTCTTGTTGAAGGCTTCTGCAAGTCCATTGGCTTGAGGGTAGTAGGGAAATGATGCCCTCCAATCAATCTTATATTTATCGGCTAGTCGGTAGACCTTTTGATTCTAGAAGTGACTGCCGTTAACAGAGATGATTCGGCTGGGCACTCCAAACCGGAATATTATGTTTTGTCGAAAGAACCTGGCAACTAGTTCTCCCGTTACTTCTCTCGATGTTACTACCTCTGCCCACCTGGAGAAGTAGTCTGTAGCTGCTAAGATATATTTGCATCCAGATGAAGATGCTGGTAGTGGCCCCACCACGTCCGTGCCCCATTGAGCAAACGGCCAACTTGGGATGGTAGGATGCAGTGGTACGGGTGGCCTTCTTGACACAGTGGCATGTTCTTGACACCTTTGGCAGGCTTTAGCGAACTTGCAGCAATCGTCAAACATAGAAGGCCAATAGTAGTCCAATTTTTTTATTTCGATTTTCATTTTCGGACCGGCTTGGTGTGCCCCGGATGACCCAGCATGGACTTCCTGCATTACCTGCCTGGCTTCCCCTGGGGCTAAGCAGCGAAGTAAGATTTTCTTTTGGGTGTCTACCATTATCCGGAACAATGTTCCATTCCTCATCTCATAAGAGTCTTTGACTCTCAGGAGCTTCATTCTCTGTTCTTTCTCCTTCGGGAGTTGCTGGTGTTGAAACCAATGCAGGAGGTGCTCCCGCCAATCGGGCTGCTGGATTGCTTCAACAGCTGTCACTTCATTTGCTTGTTCATCGGCTAGGGCTTCAGTCACACTGGGGACCTACCGCCGGCTGATCACTGCTATATTTAGGCTTGTATCAGTCGGGACCGCCAGAGAACTTGCCAGCTTTGCGAGGGCGTCAGCTTGAGCATTCTATCCTCGGTTGATGTGCTTGATGCTAATGAAATATAATATTGTCATTAGGCTTAGGGCCAGATGGTAGTAAGGGATGAGTTCTTGCTTCCACACATCGAACTCCCCTTCCAACTGTTTTATAACCAGCATGGAGTCTTCGAATGCTTCTAGCATTTGAATCGCCATGGACAGAGCGATCTGTAGCCCGATTATGAGGGCTTCATATTCTGCTTCATTGTTTGTGCACGGCTTGTTTATTGAGAAGGATGTATGTATGACTTCTCCTTCTGGATACTTTAGGACTATGCCTGCCCCCGCCCAGACTCTGGCTGATCCCATTGCTAAGGCATCAATTCTGGAGGCGCCGTCAAAATACAACTGCCATAGGGAGGGCTGCACCTGGCTGACCTCTAAGGTTTCATCTTCAGGAAGCTCTGGTTCCAGGGGGCAGTCTTTAGGTACTGGATGCTCAGCAAAGAAGTCTGCGATAGCTTGGCCCTTGACGGCCCTTTGCGGTACATAAGAGTTATCATACTCCATAAGAATTACCGCCCATTTGCTTAGGCGGCCTTTGAGGGCTGGTTGGAACATGATGTATTTAAGCGGATCCTCTTTGGAAATCAGCTTAACTTCATACGACAGCATGTAGTGTCGGAGCTTCTTGACCGTGAAGACCAGTGCCAGGCAGATCTTCTCGATGTAGGTGTATCTCTCGTTAGTTCTGACCATTCTTCGACTGAGGTAATAGAGGGCTTGTTCTTTTCCTTCTTCATTATTCTGGGCCAGCATTGCCCCCAGGGAGTTGCATGTGGCTGCTATGTAGAGAATTAGCGGCCGTCCTTTAACCGGTGTACCCAACACTGGAGGAGTCTTTAGATGGTCTTTAAGCTTGTCAAAGGCCGTCTGGCATTCTTCATCCCAGTAGAAGGGAACATCTTTCATCATTAGCTTATGGAAGGGGTGGCATCGCCCCGACAAGTTGGATATGAAACGCCGGATGTATGTTAGGCAGTCTTGAAGAGATCTTAGCTCGGAGAGGTTCCTTGGAGAGGGTAGCTCCTGAATTGCCTTGATCTTTGCGGGGTCTATTTCAATTCTCCGGTATCTGACAATGAAACCCAAGAACTTGCCGCTCGATATTCCGAACGCGCACTTCATAGGGTTCATCTTTAATTCACACTGCCTTAGCCTTTGGAAAATATCTCGGAGGTCTTGCAGATGGTCTTCTTTCTTTCTGGTCTTGACTACCAAGTCATCTATGTAGCACTCGACCTTGTGGTAGAGCAGCTCATCGAATATTCTGGCCATTGCCTGCTGATAATTTGCACCGACGTTCTTTAATCCGAACGGCATTCTCTTGTAGTGATAAATGCCTTTGGGAGTCCGGAAGGCAGTGTGGACCCGGTCATGTTCCGCGATCCATATCTGGTTGTAACCGGACGACCCATCCATGAATGATAGGGCCGCATGACCAGTTGTTGCATCTATCATGACCTCCGTTATTGGCACCGGGAAGTCATCTTTGGGGCAGGCTTTATTCAGATCTTGAAAGTCAACACATATCTGGATCTGTCTATTCTTCTTTTTTACGGGCACGATGTTAGCAAGCCACGTGGTATATTGATTTTCCTCGATGAAACCCACATCAATGAGCTTGTCAACTTCCTTGCATATTTGAGTGATGAGCTCTGGCCTCATGCGCCGCGGCGGCTGCTTCATCGGCTTGGCTTCAAGGTTTATGGTCAGCTCATGCTGTGAGACTGCGAGGCTCAGTCCTGGCATCTCCATGTAGGTCCAGGCAAAGCAATCCCGATATTCCTACAGCAGCTGGATGTACAGCTTATGTTCTTTAGCAGACAGTTAAGCACTGAGGAAGGTTGGCCTGGGGTCATCCTCGTCTCCCAAGTTGACTTCTATAAGTTCATCGACTGTTACTTGGCCTCCATCTTCTATCTCAGGGGGTGCAGGCTGAAGGTCGACAAAGTCTGGTATATCATCTTCAAGGTCGAGGACCTCGATCTCTTCATCTTGCCTTATCTGAGCTTTGTCAGGAATCTCTTGTTCGGCTGGTAGTGGCTGCAGGCACTGTTCTTCCAACAAGTCTACCTCAATAGCAACTTCCAGGGGTAAGTTGATTGCCTCACCCCCTGCTGAGGGGGTTGCAGTCACTAGGGACTGGTGTTTGTTTGTCATTAAGTCAGAGTAGCACTGCAGCTCTATGGTACAGGGTGAGGAGGTCTCACTCCCTTGGATCACCATGTCTTTAGTGGAGGTAGCTAATTCTTTTCGAGCAACACCTATCTCTTGATCAGGCTTGGGAGAAGCTTCCCTAACCGGTTCAAGAAGTGCCGACATCACCAATAGAGTAGGGCCACTGTAGGTTGGCAGCCCCGCTTCTTCAACATCTTCAGCTTCACTACTGCTAGCTGTGTCAAATCTGGCTTGAAGAGCCGTATCTTCAGGATAGATCTGCTCCCAGCACCGGCAGGGGAATATGGCCTCTCATTCCAGACTTCTTGGTTGAGCTAGCTCAATATATTCAACTTCTGCTGGGTGTTCATCAAAAGTTGCTCCCAGTGGTTTATCCTCAGTTGGGTAGAGAGCGGAGATGGTATCCACTTCATAGCGTCCGATGTAATAGTATTCCTCGAGGGTGAAGCCCAACCCTGGGTGTTGAGAGACACGTCTCATTTCTTTATCTAGGCTCGGGGGATACCATAGCTTCTGGAATGCTTCTTTCTTCTTGCACGGCTGGCCAGAGGGGATGTGTTGCTTCCGGAACATCTTGGCGATTCAACTTGTTATAAATGTCAACCCCCGTATAGGCACTGACGGGTCTTCTATATCTTCAGGTAGATGACAATCAGTGTCTTCCTGTGTAGGGTGCTCTTCGGCTGTGTAGAATAGGCTGCTGGGACCATCTATCTGTGCCACCTCCCAAGATTTGAAAGGCTCGACAGTGGCATTATCGAGGCCGAGAATTGGCTTGGTAAGGCCCTCTGGGATCCCGACGTGGTTGTGCTGCTGGTCGACCCTGACTTCATTAGCTTCGGGGTAGATGGTGGGAGGTGCTATCCGGCCTACATCCCCGGTGATAGTGATGTGTGAGACTATCTTGGGATTAACATATCCGTGCAGCGGCGGAGGGAACCATCCGACTCTGGAGGTGCTTTTTGTTGTTCTAGAAGAGGTCTTGGCTTCAGGGGCCTTCTGTGACAGTTCTGCATATAAGGGGGCATCCGCCAAGTGGCATTCGAACACTAAGAACAGGTGGAGATCAGCAAATACTCTTTCCTCCTTCCCATCCAGGTTATATTTGATGCACTGGTGGAGCGTGGAAGGTACCACCATGTTCTCGTGTAGCCAAGGGCGGCCAAGCAGCGCCTTGTATGAGGTGCGAGGATCGATGACATGAAACTGCACTTTTGTGACAAAGTCCGCTAGAGTGAGTGTGAACTCTGCTACTCCTAGCGATACTTCGCACTTTTGGTTGAAGCTGGCAATACGCATATCTCTGACTTTCTGGAGACGCACGTTGAAGTAGTGCCTCTCATATATTCTGTAGGGCAGGATGTTGACAGCCGCCTGTGGACGTCGAAAAATGTCGATGATGATCATACGGCATGCACGTCTCGACACTCGAGAGCAAGCCGAAGACGGAAATGCCGAATAAACCTCATGACTCACCCGATCAGGACGAGAAGTCGCTTGGTGGTCCGCTACCCGTTAAGGAAGCCCCCCAGGCGGAAGATACGGCTACAACTCTCCAACCGGCCATGCCGAGAGCATAATCAGAGAAAAGCCAAGAACTCCGGCACAATCTCAACATGCACCGAAAGTCGCACAAAGTATGGGACCGAGCCCCAAAGGCTGCGAACGAAACATTGTGAAGGGAATGCATTGCAATTAGAACATTCAGGGAACGCCAACATTCGTATGAATGGCCGCGACTTCGAAAAGAATCCATTCGATGCTTAAAACGGCGCGGAAAGGTCTAAAACCGGCGCGCCTTAAATCGGCGCCCCCTTGCTTTTAAGGCGCCCCCCCTTTTGAATGCACTAAAACGGCGCCCCCTTGCTTTTCTTAACATGGCGCACTCCATTGCCATGACCCCCTTGCAAGGCTTTAATCCAGCGCGCCCCCGGCCGCGCCGTTTTAACCGAAGGGCCCGTCATGCCATTTTTAAAAGCCCTTTCCTTCAAATACTCAACTTGGTGTGATCATGTTGCAGACCAATATGGTTATTCCGGCGCGATCACTATTCCCCCGCGTCATATTAAGTAATGCAAACAAGCCATTCTCTGAAGCGTTTCTCCGGCGCGCAAACAAGCCATCCCATCTACACTCCGATGCTCTGTTCTGCACCATACGCTACACAGAGAGCATTTAATGTTTGAATCCATGCCTTCACCCCCGTTCGACAGCAAA
Source organism: Amorphophallus konjac (assembly GCA_022559845.1). NCBI lineage: Eukaryota > Viridiplantae > Streptophyta > Magnoliopsida > Alismatales > Araceae > Amorphophallus > Amorphophallus konjac. Next base: position 346,381,957 of record CM040120.1, read on the forward strand.
GCGGCAGTGATGGCAGCTGCAGCAGATCCTCCCGGCAAATCCGTGAACATCCCATCCTCGGACGAATGACAAGGTATGGTGCCAATTACCGGATGCTAGCATAGAAGCCAACCATGTTCGTCTGGCAGACGAACGCAGTGGCGGGAGCTTTCTTCCGTTCAAGAAAGGAAAGGAAACCCCACTGTATATATGCTCTGCATGCTCCCTGAATAGAGCCCCCGGCTGGCCCGTCACAGAGAGGGCCTGGAAGAGGAGCAAAAGAAAGAAAGCTCAGTGAGGGAAGAGGCCCGTGCTCTCTCTCTTCCTCCCCTGTCAATGTATTCTCCCTCTTTTCCCTTGCAATGTTCCCCCTTTTTTTCTTCCCTCGAGGATGAATGAGAAGAATTGGTTCTCTAAGCATGCGCAGTCTTCCACTGTTGTGATCTCTTCCCCTTCCTCTTGATTTTCTTATCATCCAGGGACTTCGGAGGTCTGCCTCTCTGTGGCATTGCCTTTGGGGAACCCGTCCGTGGGATGAAGAGCTACAGCCTTCCATGGCAAACATCTAGATCATCGCCTGTGAGTCGTGGTCGCTCTCGTAGGCTAGCCCTCGAGCGTTCCACACTTACACTTGGGCTAACGGACCGCCGTGAGGCCGTTCTGTATTTTGAGAGTTTACCCGGGAGTAATCCGTGTGGTGGCTTTCGCTTCTCTCTGGCAAGTCCCGGTCCGGGAGAGGTGCTGCCGGAATTTCGCCAGGGCCAAGAACATACAAGAACACCAAGAACAAACGAACAAAGACACCCTCTGTGAATTAACCCCTAAAATCTTGCACAACAAACTCATCCGAACAAATCACTTAAACCCCCTCATTACCAATCTAATTTATCAACTGAACGAACAAACCAACCATTAAAATCCACCCACGGGTGAAAGAAAAGAAATACACAGTCAATCCCTGTGAAACAAACCCTCGGGAGAGGCTAATCCGATGCGATTACTATTCCACCATGCCGGTTTAACCCTCCTCTCAAAAGCCCCCATCTCCTTCTTTGAACCTTAAAACGGCGCGCTCCCCTGGCCACCCTTAAAACGGCGGGCTCCCCTTGCCACCCTTAAAACGGCGCGCCCATTTCCCTTGTATTGCATTAAAACGTATGCGGCCCCTATAGTCTTCTTAACACGGCGCGCCCCTTGCCCATTCTTAATATGGCGCCCTCCTTGAGGTTCCATACCTGGCGTGCTCCCTTGCCATCCTAATCCGGCGTGCCTCCTATAAAAAAAATACAATTAACTAAATGGAAGAAAAGCTTAAAACTCATAAATAAATTAAAAGAAAGGACCCAAACAAATGAATGAAATAAAAGACTATGAACCACTCTCATGAGAACAAACAGTGTAACCCTCTCTATAATCAAAATTTTGTTCCGGGGGTGCGTGCGAGGGCGCACGTTGGCGAGTTCGGGCTTCACACTTAACAATTCGCTTCCCCGGACTGTGTGTGAGGAGAAAAGTAATGATGCCCCATGGTATCAGATGTGGACCTCGGAATCCCCGACATGGCCATAGTCTGAAACCATCCCGGGCCAACAATCCATCAACTTGACCCACTTCTATCGGGATCCAATCCTGCAATCCCATTAAACTTGCCGTACTCGCGGCAGACATTCGTACGGTTTTGTTGTCGTCTTCGATGCTACTAATGCGGGCTCTCGTCCGAACAATGAATGGTCCATTAGTGACCGACATATATACCGGGATCTAATCTCGCACTTGCATTAAACCTGCCGTACTCATGGCAGACATTTGCACGGATTCGCTCCCGTCACCATCTTGTTTTCTATACGGACCTTTGTCCGAACATAAAACGGTCCGTGTATGACCGACAAAATCCGAATTAAACGAGACGGCTCTCGTCCTCCCCGAACCCTACGCATGGGAATATCGATAAGACCATCGTGAGTCACGCTCGGACCTCGGGTTCGTTCCGACCATGGTCATTGCCTGACCCACATCCTAGGCCTATAGCCAGTTATCTCTGTACACGTCTTTGTTTTGGAATCTAGTCCCGGGACACTTTCCCGCTGCCCCTCAGCACCGGAAATATTAACAATGCCCACACAAGCCTCGTTTGGATCGCGGGAGGCACCCCCGGAATGGTCCTGACTCGATCTCGCACCAGGCCAATAAACTCGCTGATTCCCGACCACTCTAAATGGGATTCAACCGAATGTCTCCTATCCCTTTGAACAATAAATTTGCTGCACCCCGTCATACATATGCTCCGGTTTTCCCCGTGACGATCATGATTTTCTGAGGCCGGACGCTCGTCCGAATATCAAAATGGTCCCTTGAGTGACCGACATATGTCATATGCTTGCTTCCCTAGACATCGGGCTTTCCGACTGATTCGAGACTGCTATCGGCTTGTTTCTCTCAATATAGTTTCCTGGCCATGAGGCCCTGATTCCCGGCGATTAATCAAGAGTGTTCCCCTCTCCGAGGGGATGTAAATAACGCCGTGACCTTTATGGCGCGGTGGGTTCTAGTCCCGACACGAACTACACAATCGTCTGATTAGTCAGATCAAGCGCACAATAAATCATCACTTTGTGACTGGCACGCCCACGCACTTAATAAACGAATAAACCCACCTAATAAACCGACTTAAAGAAACAAACAAATGAGCGCGTCGAAAAGTGCGTCTACATAGCCCCGGGATCCACCAAGATTCTGTTCAGCTCCCGGCCATTTAGATGCCCCCTCATATACAGGGGTCTGCTGTGGCTAGTGGTGGGGAGCAGCATGTCCTCCTGGGTGAAGGTCATGCTGGCCTCCGGTAGTGCCTCAGATAGGCAGGCTTCATAATGCGCAGGCGTCTGCAGGGCAGTAATGATCGCATGTCGGGTCTCTTCACTTAGAGAGAGGATTTCCCAGATAGTGAATCTTGCCGGGAGCTTTTTCAATAATTTGACCACCCGAATTCCTACTCAGACGTTGGATAGCTTCATTTCTTCTGCCCACTTGGGGTTGGGAGATTCTTGGACTGCGGCCCCTGATGGACCTGCTTCATCAGACTCAGAGACTACACCCTTCTGCTTGGGGTCCTCTCCTTGCTGTTCCGTACTGGCTACTGCTAGGCAAGGTTCTGCCTCCTCTGGAAATTCGGAAGACTGCTGGAGTTGTGGGTGAATGTCCCCAGTTGCTAGTTCAGCATCCCTACATAGCTGCTTCCCTTTTGACATTTTCACAAATTCTAGGAAGGAGCGGGAGTGTTGTCCCCACCCTTGTTGTATAAGCCTGATGTAGGAGGGATTTGGACTCCCCGAACCTCTGGAGGGGGTATTTTATAGGGTTGCTCCCCCCTGAAGATAATGTTATGGTTGGCGGACGGTTGACGCCCCCACCTTTGGCCTAACCGGGTTGCATGTGCAGTAGTCGCGGCTTCGGCCTGACTTTCCTTGGCGGCGAGTGTGAAGCATATCTCTTTTTCATCCTCCTCACCGGGCAAATTGAACAGAGCAGAGAGGGTGTTGCAGGAAAGGATTGTACCCTTTGTAGCCTTGCTGGCGCTTCTCTTCTTTCTTCGTCTTCTTTTCTTTTCTTCGGCAGGCGCTTGCCCCAAGAACAGACTGTCATCCTTGTCTGATGCTTTGTCAGCTTCCTCTTCCGGCTCTAGTGAAAGTTGTTCCAGCTCCTGCCACGGGACATGATCCCGTACCAGCAAAGGTTCTAGCTCGGGCTGTACATATTCATCTAGCCCATTTATGTAGTCCTGTAGCCGCCGGGCTTCTGGACTAATTTCCTTGATTGCCGGCAACGGAGTCTGCCTCCTCCGGTTATGGGTAGGTATTCTGATGACTGCTGGTGAATTGGTCCATACAGGTGTTGCCACTGGCAAAGGGGGTCGTGGTGTGATGCCACGAATATGTGCCCCCACTGCTGGGTGAGGCATGCCCCTTTTCTTGGTTCTTGCAGGGACTTGTTACCATCCCTCTTGTTCTCTTACTGGGGCCAAAAAGCAGACTTCATAGGTGTGCTAAGTACTGGCTTCTGCGGTCTCCTCAGGTAATTCTTGATATAAAGAGACCATGTTGACGGCGGCTCTTCTTAGAGGTGCCTCATGTGGTTGTGGAGGGTCAACCTTGTACTCCTCCAGCTGTATCTCTTCTTTCTTTATCATGCCTTCGATAATATCCTTGAAAACATAACAATCCTCAATTGGATGCCCCAGCATCTGGTGGTAGGGGCAGAATCTTGGGTTATCTCTTCTCTTCAGGTCCTCCGGCCTCTTTGGCTCAGGCAGGGTGACCTTATCATACTGGGTAACCCAGTCAAATAAGATCCTGGTCTTCTCCTTCGGGAAAGAGTAGGCCTTCTTCATCTTATCCTAGAGCGACGGACCTTCTTTGCCATCCTCGGTCCTAGCAGGCTGAGGGGCAGCCGTCTTCTTGCCTTTGTCTTTTTGTTGTTCAAACGCCTTGATATCAAGGGCATTTGCTTCTTTAGGTGCCTAGCGCCGCTCTGCTGCCTTGCCTTTTTGTGCAGCGGCAATATTTGGTGTAGGGGCAGGTTTTGCTAGAAAGGCTTCTACCTCGACCACAATATTATTCAGGCAGTCGAACGACTGAATTTCCATACCAATCATTTTTTTCCAACACCTCTCTTCTGAGGTTCTGCTTGCAGATCTGTATAGCGTCCTCCTGGTGCGGGGGCCGCTTGCATCTCATTCCGAGGTTCCTCCACCTCTTGATGTAGTCAAGGGCCGTATCATCTGCCCTCTATTTTGTTAAATAGAGTTCAGCCACTGTGACCTCCCTCTCTATGACATGGAATCTTTCTCTGAACTTCATCTGCATGTCCGATCAGTCGCTGATCGACCCGACCGGAAGGCTAGAGTACCATTCGAATGCGAGCCCTGTGGGTGAGGACCCAAAAAACTTCAATAAATATGACTCATCGGTGGCCAGGTCACTCATGACGGTCATGTAGTAGGTGACATGTTCCTTTGGGGATCCCTTCCCGTTTAACTTGTTGAACTTTGGCGGCTTGCTAATCCCATGAGGGAGCCGCTTGGCAGCATGATGCGGCGGGTATGGAACCCTATATGCAACGAATGCGACATAGTCGCCTTCGGCCCTTTCAGCGAGCTTGAGCTTGATCATCCTTTCCACCATCATTTTGCTCATGACGGTCGGATCAACCGGTTCTGGGTAGAAGTGTGCCGACTACAAGTAGGGGGTGACCAGGGTGGTCGCCTACGGCGAAGGACGTAGTAGTGGAGGTGTCTGGTGCACCTGTGGTAGCACTGGCGGCATCAGCGGCTGTGATGGGCGCTGTTGAGTTGTCGTCAAGCTCGGTTCTGCCGGCTGAGGCAGGGTGTAGAGTGGGGGAAAGTCATTTTGGTTGACGGCTCCCCTTGATGACTCGGCCTGCATATCAGGCTACTTGGACGCTGAAGACTGCTCTGTCTTCTCCATCAATTGCTTTTTCAGCTGTTCTATCTCTTGGAGATACCTTTGGAGTATCATCAATACGGCCGGATCCATAGACGCAGTGCTGGGGATAGCCTCTATCGTCTTGCCAGATGCACCCTCAGGTAGGATGTCAAGCAAGACATCTTCTTCTACTGCTGCCATCACCACATTTGTGGTAAGAATAATAGCATTGTCATGTTGCTGGAGGTGGGCCAGAGTTTGCTTCCTCTTGGTTGCCACCAGCTTCTCCCTTGCAGCTTCCGCCATTCGAGTACTTGGCCCCAGTCTTCCGACCAGCCGGGCCAACTCCTGAGGCTCCTCGGGTAATCTTCCATAATGGCCAGATATCCCAGCCATGTTGCAAGTGAAAATCTACATCCTTCGTCTCTGTCTGCAAACCCTCCTTTTGACATTTTCCGGGAAGGTGAGCCTTTCAAACACATAGACTCTTCTCCTTTCCCCTTGGCGGGGAGTAGTTTCATCGGCTTGAACATCAAAGCCATCCTCATACCCATTGTCATCGACGGATGATGTCATTCTTCTTTCTTCTTCTTCTTCTTCCACTGCCATTGATGAGCAGTGATCTTTGTTAGCGTAGCAAGAGTGATATAGAAGGGGGGGATGAATAGATCACTCCCAATTTGTAAAAACTTAGGCGGAAAATAAATTCTACTGCTTACTCCCCTCCTTAACCCGCACACTGAGAAATGTAAATACAGTCACCAAGCAAGATAGTATAAGTAAATGAGAATGAAGAACTGATCACATGGAAGCAAAGAGACAAGCAGATGGAGAGCGCAGATAACAACAACAAACCACAGAGGAGGCACTCGGTGTTTAGGTGGTTCGATTGCAGTCCGCAATCTACATTCACCCCTCACTCCAACTAGAATGAGGATTCCACTAGACAATGCTAGATCACTGCAGACTCAGTCTGCGAACAACATGCTGCCACACAGCTTGAACAACCAAGGGAAACAAATCCCTCAACCAAGCTCTGCTACCCACAGAACTTGATACATGTTCCAGCTACCAGCTAGAACAGAACTGGAGACACCTCTCCCTTCCTCCACACACCGGAGGGAACCTGCTAATGACAACCTGTCACTAGCAACACCAGAGATCACCGATCTCTCTTCCTCTGCAACCCAGAGGGAAACTGGAGTAATACTCCCTTCCTCCACACACCGGAGGGGAACCAATTCGAATCAGAAGGATGAACAAAATGAAAAGAAAACAAAATAGGAACAAAGACAAATGAAGAAGTAGTCGGTTCAGAAACCAATACAAATGTAGCTTCAAAGGAAGCAATTCATCAAACCACAGACACTGCTCTCTCTCTCTCGAACATACTCCTCTCGGATCTGGACACTATGGAACTCTTTGCTCTTTTTCCCTTTCTGGATCGTGCAGCCTCACACATATGCCTTCTGCTTTTTCTTTTCACGATCAAGCTTCTACTGAAGGATGAAGCTCCATATTTATAGCAGATATTGGGCGTGTGGCTGCCAGGTTCCCGCCCATGAACTTTTTGCCAGATCATTTGAATTTCGACCACATGGCAGCATCCTGACTAGGTTGCCATCCACGTGTCATGTTCCTGGTGTCTTGGATCACGTGCCAGGTGCCAACCTCGGATCACGTGCCCAATCATCAGCCTGAATCGCCTGCAGACAGAGACAGATGGAATGTATATACTTAGTTAGTTCAGGCTATTTAACAAGAGTGTATATACTTCAGAAACATCAACTGAGTAAGTGTGTACAACGTGAGAGAGTGTATAGACTTAATGAATAATGTGCATGTGAAGGCAGTGTATAGACTTAATGAATAAGCGCATGAATGGCAGTGTATAGACATGTGATGAACAATGCATGAACTAGCCTTGCCAATGTGTAGACTTTACCATGCCCAGCCACTGTGTAGACTTCACGAAGCCTAACCAGTATACAGGCTTGGAAAGAGTGTGCTGTGAGCATTGAAGACTCAAGTTAAAACAACAGAATGTATAGAGTTGTGGTCGGACAATCCCAATGTGTAGACTTGAAACAAGAGGCCAGTGTTCAGACTTTGAGGAAGAGATGCACTGTTCGCAATGTACAGACTTGATAGTGTAAGACTCTTAATAAGACTGTGAACAGTGAATTGACTTGATGCCCAACGGTGATGTACAGACTTTGACAAGCTTGAGCCAGTGTATAGACTATGCCAGAGTGAGACGATGCATGAGACGCTCGGCTGTACAGACTTGCAAAGTTATGAATGAGACGATCGGCTGTAGGACCGATGTACAGACTCTGAATATAAAGGCAGGCTGTATAGACTTGAATCGCTTGAAGCGATGTACAGACTTGGTGAAGCTCAAGCAGTGTATGGACTTGTGAAGGCTTCAGCGTTGTACAGACATGGAAGAACCACTGTGAATGTATAGACTTGATGAACCACTGTGGATGTATGGACTTGAGCGAATGAAGCCGATGTACAGACTTGCCGATTCGAAGCCACTGTACAGACTTTGAAGAGCAGTTCAAAGTATAGACTTGAACCCCCTGAGCTAATGTATAGACTTCACACTGTACAGACTTTGAGCTTTGATCGTTTGAGCAGAATGCAATGTACACACTTAGCAATGTATAGACTTGGAGAAGCGAAACCGATGTACAGACTTTGAAGGATTTGAACGGGAGAGTGTATGGACTTGGTTCCTGTAGCAGTGTATGGAGTTGAAGGTATGAAGGTGATGTATGGACTTGGTGAACACTGCAATAGTAATCGGATGTATAGAGTTGAAGTTTAGACAAACCAGTGTATAGACATGAAGCTTGACAATCCAGTGTATAGAGTTGAAGCTTGGAAGGATGTATAGAGTTGAGCTGTACTGACTTTGGCAATGTGCAGACTTAACTGGTCGGGCAGTGTACAGACTTAGAATATTAAGACCAGTGTATAGACTTCAGTTAGAAGGTGCCCGATGTACAGACTAGAAGAAGATATGCCAATGTACAGACTTAATAGATCAAGCTGGTGAAGACTTTGGTACCCAGTCTATCAATGTTCTGATGCGTCGACCCACCCTTGCTGATGAGTCGACCCACTACTGTCCATATTAACCAAACAGTGTAGATAGATGAAATAATGAAATAGCATATGAAATGTACTCACTTTGGTGATGAACCAGCATAAATCTAGAGATAGAAGATTGATTTATAGTGTGAGACATCATCAAAACCATAGGGATGCAACAATCTCCCTCTTTTTGATGATGACAATACTATGAATCAACCAATATCAAGGTTCAACAAGAGATTAATATCTGCTGCAACAAACAGATTAAATTCAAGGCGTGCTCATGCAGATGAATTATATATTCCCTACAACACACTCTCATCTCCCCCATAACTCATAACCATATCTTCCCCTAAGCAACATGACTCCCCCAAAGCTCAAGACAAATCCAAGACTCACTGATATTGCAGAACTTCTCTCCCCCTTTGACATCAGCAAAAAGAAATACAGAATGTATGACAGTGCTGGAAACATGAAGAGTAAGGGCAGTAACTTCTTAGTGCAGAAAGTCACGAGTAGGTCTTAAGAGAATAAGTGAGTTTCTAATCTCAAGAGAGGATTCTTTAAACTCCAATACACAATAGAGAAGTAGAATGATAGAAAAGTTTATCAGCATACATGGTGTATGATTTGGAGCAGGAGTTAACAAGTATGGCCAGATATAGCTTATCATTCAACTATCCCACAAGACAGCAAGAGACGAAATCAGAGAGGTGTTCTCAAGGTATTGAGGACAAGCAATCCATTAGTTTCATAACAACAAGGAATTTTTTGTTGGAGATGATTTTCAAGAAGATCAATGAGTAAGTTGGTAATTCACTCCTTTGACATTAGAGAGACACCTTGATTAGAGGCCTGAATCCCCAGTTACTCAGAGTGAGTACCTTATTACTTCCTTTTTTTTTATTAAGGAACAGAGTTAGTAACTGTGGCTTTTGACATGAGGAAACACCTTGATTAGAGGCCAGAGTCCCCAGTTACTCAACAGCAAGCCACCATTGCTCTATCATCTCTTTCCATTCATTTTAAGCATTTGACACCTCATGACATGGGAGAAATATTCATTTCATTGATGAAGCTCCCAGTTTCTCAGTGATCAAAACAGAACATGTTTGTTTAGTTAAGCCCTTGAGTTAAAGAGATAGAATGATTGAAAACAATACCAAAAGGACTATTTCTTGAATTAAGTCTTGAAGTCTAGATTTCAAGTTGATTGGGTCAGATATCAAGACATACAGGTTTTGGCCTGAACCAGAATCAATGATAATGTAGGAAGATATACTTTATGCAATTAGTCCAGATCTCTGAAGGAGTACCAAAGGAAAGATTCTAACTGGATATTAGAGTCACTGACTTATAGACTTAAGAGATAAGTGACACTCTACAGTCTGAGAGAACTACACTAGATCAGTCATGCAAGACCAGCAAAGTTACACATCTGGACAGCCCTTTTGAATCTGTCAAAGAACTTCTCTTCTCACATTACAACTCAGCTCCCCCTAAGACATAGCATTCCTCAATAAAATAATCTAGCATAATCTCAAAGCTTCCCCTTATTCAAAGCATTCCGAAAAGCTAACCAGTAAGTATTCTGAACTCCCCCGTTAAATCAGCATGAAAGAAGGCTAAACATCAGACAAACACAACTCCCCCTCACAACAAGAACATGCTTTATAATTAAGATAATTTGTATAAGCCTAATTCTCTTCTCAATGTGGTGAATTTTTCATTATCCAGAGGTTTTGTGAATATGTCAGCAATCTGATTATCTGTGCCTACATGAATCAGTTCAAAATTATTCTTAGACACCTCATCTCTTATAAAATGGTGTCTTATCTCTATGTGTTTAGTTCGTGAATGCAAAACAGGATTTTTAGCAATATTGATGGCACTAGTATTATCACAGTAAATTGGTGTGCACCCCAGGTCTACTTGGTAGTCCTGAAGCTGGTGTTTAATCCATATTACTTGTGTTCCACAACTCCCTGCAGCCACATATTTAGTTTCTGCAGTGGAGAGGGCCACAGAATGTTGTTTCTTGGAGCCCCAAGACACTAAACACCCACCCAAAAATTCACAATGGCCACTAGTGCTTTTCCTGTCTAGTTTACAGCCTGCATAATCAGCATCTGTGTATGCTACTAAGTTAAGTGTGTGAGATGCAGGAAACCATAAACCAAGAGAATGAGTAGCTGACAAATATCTGAAGATTCTTTTAACTGCAGCTAAGTGTAATTCAGTAGGTCTAGACTGATACCTTGCACACATTCCTACACTGAATTGTATATCTGGTCTAGAGGCTGTCAAGTAAAGAAGTGATCCAATCATACCTCGATAAAGTTTGGCATTTACTTCTTTACCTGTCTCATCTGCATCCAATGAGGTATTGGTGCCCATGGGTGTTGTAATGTGCTTTAAGTTTTCCATACTAAACCTCTTGAACAGTTCCATTGTGTATTTGGTTTGGTTGATGAAACACCCATCCTCTAGCTGCTGTACCTGCAATCCAAGAAAGTATTTTAGTTCACCAACCAAGCTCATTTCGAATTCAGCAGACATCATGGTAGAAAATTCATTATATAGTTCATGCTTAGTTGATCCAAATACAATGTCATCTACATATACCTGAACTATGATAAGATCTCTGTTTATGCCCTTGGTGAATAAAGTTTGATCAACTTTACCTCTTTTGTAGCCCTTGCTGATCAGAAATTCAGACAATCTTTCATACCATGCTCTTGGAGCCTGCTTTAGACCATACAAGGCTTTGTTTAACCTGAAAACTTGGTTAGGTTGAGGAGAGTATTGAAATCCAGGAGGTTGTTCAACAAAAACTTCTTCTTTAATGACTTCATTTAAAAAGGCACTTTTAACATCCATTTGTTGGAGTTTTATATTCTTTGAGCAAGCAAAGGCAAGCAACAATCTTATAGCTTCCATCCTAGCAACAGGTGCATAGGATTCATCAAAGTCTACACCGAATTCCTGACAGTAGCCTTTGGCTACTAATCTGACCTTATTCCTTGAGATAATTCCATCTTCATTCATCTTATTTTTGAACACCCACTTGGTTCCTATGATATTAATACCATCTGGTCTTAGGACAAGCTCCCAGACATTATTCCTTTCAAACTGACCTAATTCCTCACACATAGCATTGACCCAAGCTTGATCAGCCAAGGCCTCTTCTACTATTTTGGGTTCAATTTGTGAGACTAAAGCAATTAAGTCATCATTATTCACATTTTTAAAATGAGACCTAGTCCGAAGAGGATCTTCAGGATTGCCTATGACTTTATCTAATGGATGGTCTTTAAGAAATCTAATATTTGTTGAAGACTCACCTGTTTCTCTTGGCCCTTCCTGATTGTGGGAATTTGTTTCTCCACTCGGCTGAGTCTTCTCTTCTTCCTGTTAGTCTTCTAGAAAATCCCCACCATGATTGGAATCCCTGTCAAGATTTTCAACATTAGAAACATCTTTCTTTTCACTAAAAAGGATGTGTGGAGACTCTTCCACTATCTGATCTGATATGTTAAATACCCTATATGCCCTTGACACTTCAGAGTAACCCAAGAATATTCCAGGTGTGCTTTTGGCTTCAAACTTGTCTAAATATTTCTTATCATTGTTATGAATAAAACATTTTGCTCTAAATTTTTTGAAATGAAACAAGTTTGGTTTCTTACCTTTTAGAAGCTCATAGGGTGTTTTCTTGTGAATGGGTCTTACCATGGCCCTGTTGATTATGTAAGTTGCTGTATTGGCCGCTTCTGCCCAAAACCTTCTAGGTAATTTACTTTCAATCAACATGGTTCGGACCATCTCCACCACAGTTCCATTTCTTCTCTCCACAATCCCATTCTGTTCAGGTGTCCTGGGAGAAGAAAACCTGTGAGTTAGTCCTTCTTTTTCATAAAGATCAGTAAATATGGAGTTTTCAAACTCACCTCCATGGTCAGATTGAATAGAACAGACCTTGTACTTCCCTTCTTGTTTGACCTTATTGAAAAACAGATTAAACTTTTGAAATGCATCACTCTTATTTGCTAAGAAAAATATCCATGAATATCTAGAGAAGTCATCTATGATGACATAGCCAAACCTGTTTCCATTAAGACTCTGAGTTCTAGTGGGACCGAAAAGGTCCATATGAAGAAGTTCCATTGGTCTAGAAGACAATGGCTCAGATCTTAATTTAAAAGAATTTCTGGTCTGTTTGCCTAGAGCACAGGCATCACATGCTTTTGATATTGAGTTGAATTTAATTCTAGGCATGCCTCTAACTAAATCATGCTTGACCAATTTATTTAAAGTTGTAAAGCTAGCATGACCTAGACGTCTATGCCATTCAAAAGCATCATTTTCAGAGTTGGCAGATAAGCAAATAGTAGATTCAGATTTCTCATCTAAGTCTACAATGTAGACATTATTAATCCTGTTGGCTACAAATTTAACCACATCAGAATTTGTTTCAAGGATTTTGCATGAACTATCATCAAATATAACCCTGTGACCCCTGTCACATAACTGACTAATGCTAATCAGGTTGTGTTAAAGCCCTTCCACAAGTAAGACTTTTTCAATGGAGTTTGTGGAAGACTTACCTACTGTACCAACTCCAATTATTTTACCTTTGTTCTTTCCTCCAAACTTAACCAGACCCCCTGGCTTCATCTCTATCTTGCTAAACTTAGATCGGTCTCCTGTCATATGCCTGGAGCAGCCACTGTCGAGGTACCACTTGTTGTCTTCAGCTGCCAGGCCGACCTACACAAATACATCAAGCAGAGTGATTTGGAACCCAAGATGAGTTGGGTCCAAGGACATTATTCAAATCTCTGATCAAGTGTTTAGGTATCCAGATTTACTTCAGCATGGTTTTCTCTGGCACCTTCCTTTCTGGTTTATTAAAGTTGAATCCAGCTGGACTGGAGAAGTGAGTTCTATTCCATTCATTAGTCTTCCTATTCCTAGGAAATTTCCTGTAAACTTGTTGATTAACATATTTTTGACCATGAAACTTATTTCTCCAGTAGGTCCTGTTTGGACCCATCTGATTGTTGTAATTCCAGCTCTTATTCTGATTCACTTTCTTGGTCCATCTACCATTTGTGTTCTGGTGAGTGGGCTTAGTGTTATTCTTCATAAAATTCATTCCCATCTTAAATGGTTGTCCAGTACTGGTTTTTGTGTTTTCTTTAGGACTTTGAATTTCCTTAGAGCTGTTTGAGCTGGATGGTGTGTCCAGCTTCTCTTTTCCCTTCTCTGGGCATAAGGTGATGGTCTTGAATTGCAAGGGTCTCTTGTTGGTTGGGTCATAGCCTAGACCCTCCTTATTGAAATTGACCCTAGTCCCTAGTATAGCATCTAAACTAGTCTTTCCTTGGACAAACTTTTCTAAGACTTTCTGTTTGTCTTCCAGCTCCTTTTGAAGGGACTCAGAATTTTTTAGGAGTTCAGCATTTACTTTCTTCACAGCTTCATATTTCTCTGAGTTCACTCTAATTTCATTCATGCTTTCTTCAATTTTAGTTTTGAATTCATTGAGCTGTTTTTGACTCTCTTGAGTTTCTCCCTTGAGCTTATCATTTTCTTTCCTTAGTAAGGTCATTTCTTCTAGTTGTTCTTTTAGCTTCTCATTTTCCTCACAGACCAGAGTTTGTTCTTCAACATTTGTGTTAATTTTTTTTTCAGAACTCTGTGCTCTTTACTAAGAGAATTAAATTTATCTAACAATTCACCATAAGCATCCTCCCAGTCATCAATTGAGAAATTTTCAAAAACATTTATTACCTCCTCTTCACTGTTTGCCATAAGGCAAATTCCATCTTCATATTCTTCTGAGGAAGCGTCTTCGGGGTCTTCTTCTTCCTCGCTCCATGTGCAGACCATCACCTGTGGCTTCTTCTTCTTCTGCACCTTTATGTTTTTCTTCTGAAGATAGGGACCCTTCTTCTGGAGGTCTGGGCATTCGCCTTTCATATGTCCCTGTTTGTTACAATTAAAACAAGTCAGTCTCTTAGGATTTCTATCCCTGTAACTAGTAACTTCAGCACTCTTGTTGAAAGAGTGTGGCTTCTTCTTCCTAAAGGTCTTTCCCTTTTTCTTCAAAAAATTTCTGAACTGTCTAGTGAGCATTGCCTGCTCCTCCTGGTCGAGATTTGACAAACCTTCAAGCTCGGACTCGGACTCGGGGCTACTGCTGCTGCTCCCGCTGTTGCTACCCTTGTTGCGGGAAGCCCTTAGATCCACATTTTTACCCTTCCTCTCACTTCCTTCTCCACCTCCTTGGAAATTCATCTCATAGGTCATAAGGGATCCTATGAGTTCATTCACAGTCAAGATAGTCAGATCTTTTGACTCCTCAATCACAATGGCCTTAGTGTGCCATGCCGGGGATAAAGATCTAAGGATTTTCCTGACTATATCTGCCTCAGCAAGATCCTTCCCTAGCCCTTTAAGAGTATTTGTGATCAAAGACAACCTGGCATACATTTCAGTTATATTCTCATCTACATTATTCTTAAACATTTCATACTTAGAAGTGTAGAGGTTTACCTTCGAGGCTTTCACTTGAGCTGTACCTTCATAGATCAATTGCAGCTCATCCCACATTCGCTTGGCAGTCTTGTAGGCAGATATACGGGCATACTCCTCTGGATGAACAGCACACTGGATGATATTCAGCGCCGTCCAGTTGAGTGAAGAGAGCTTGACATGGTCATCTGTCCAAGCGTCCTCGTTTGGTGGCAGATCATATGGCCCCACCGTAATTACTCTCCACAGTTTATGGCTCTGAGCCTGATAAACACTTCCATCCTGTTCTTCCAAAATAGATAGTTACTACCATCAAAATACGGAGGGCGACTAATGGATTGACCTTCGGCCATGAAGGTTCTAGGACCACTAGAATTTCCTTGATCGTTCGTCCACATGGCGTAAACCTGCTCTGATACCAATTGTTAGCGCAGCAAGAGTGATATAGAAGGGGGGGGATGAATAGATCACTCCCAATTTATAAAAACTTAGGCGGAAAATAAATTCTACTGCTTATGCCCCTCCTTAACCCGCACACAGAGAAATGCAAATACAGTCACCAAGCAAGGCAGTATAAGTAAATGAGAATGAAGAACTGATCACATGGAAGCAAAGAGACAAGCAGATGAAGAGCGCAGATAACAACAGCAAACCACAGAGGAGGCACTCAGTTTTTAGGTGGTTCGATTGCAGTCCGCAATCTACATCCACCCCTCACTCCAACAAGAATGCGGATTCCACTAGACAATGCTAGATCACTGCAGACTCAGTCTGCGAACAACATGCTGCCACACAGCTTGAACAACCAAGGGAAACAAATCCCTCAACCAAGCTCTGCTACCCACAGAACTTGATACCTGTTCCAGCTACCAGCTAGAACAGAACCGGAGACACCTCTCCCTTCCTCCACACACCGGAGGGAACCTGCCAATGACAACCTGTCACTAGCAACACCAGATATCACCGATCTCTCTTCCTCTGCAACCAAGAGGGAAACTGGAGTAATACTCCCTTCCTCCACACACCGGAGGGGAACCAATTCGAATCAGAAGGATGAACAAAATGAAAAGAAAACAAAATAGGAACAAAGACAAACGAAGAAGCAGTCGGTTCAGAAACCAATACAAATGTAGCTTCAAAGGAAGCAATTCATCAAACCACAGACACTGCTTTCTCTCTCTCGAACATACTCCTCTCGGATCTAGACACTATGGAACTCTTTGCTCTTTTTCCCTTTCTAGATCGTGCAGCCTCACACATATGCCTTCAGCTTTTTCTTTTCACGATCAAGCTTCTACTGAAGGACGAAGCTCCATATTTATAGCAGATATTGGGCGTGTGGCTGCCAGGTTCCCGCCCATGAACTTTTTGCCAGATCATTTGAATTTCGACCACATGGCAGCATCCTGACTAGGTTGCCATCCACGTGTCATGTTCCTGGTGTCTTGGATCACGTGCCAGGTGCCAACCTCGGATCACGTGCCCAATCATCAGCCTGAATCGCCTGCAGACAGAGACAGATGGAATGTATATACTTAGTTAGTTCAGGCTATTTAACACGAGTGTATATACTTCAGAAACATCAACTGAGTAAGTGTGTACAACGTGAGAGAGTGTATAGACTTAATGAATAAAGTGCATGTGAAGGTAGTGTATAGACTTAATGAATAACCGCATGAATGGCAGTGTATAGACATGTGATGAACAATGCATGAACTAGCCTTGCCAATGTGAAGACTTTACATTGCCCAGCCACTATGTAGACTTCACGAAGCCTAACCAGTATACAGGCTTGGAAAGAGTGTGCTGTGAGCATTGAAGACTCAAGTTAAAACAACAGAATGTATAGAGTTGTGGTCGGACAATCCCAATGTGTAGACTTGAAACAAGAGGCCAGTGTTCAGACTTTGAGGAAGAGATGCACTGTTCGCAATGTACAGACTTGATAGTGTAAGACTCTTAATAAGACTGTGAACAGTGAATTGACTTGATGCCCAACGGTGATGTACAGACTTTGACAAGCTTGAGCCAGTGTATAGACTATGCCAGAGTGAGACGATGCATGAGACGCTCGGCTGTACAGACTTGCAAAGTTATGAATGAGACGATCGGCTGTAGGACCGATGTACAGACTCTGAATATAAAGGCAGGCTGTATAGACTTGAATCGCTTGAAGCGATGTACAGACTTGGTGAAGCTCAAGCAGTGTATGGACTTGTGAAGGCTTCAGCGTTGTACAGACATGGAAGAACCACTGTGAATGTATAGACTTGATGAACCACTGTGGATGTATGGACTTGAGCGAATGAAGCCGATGTACAGACTTGCTGATTCGAAGCCACTGTACAGACTTTGAAGAGCAGTTCAAAGTATAGACTTGAACCCCCTGAGCAAATGTATAGACTTCACGCTGTACAGACTTTGAGCTTTGATCGTTTGAGCAGAATGCAATGTACACACTTAGCGATGTATAGACTTGGAGAAGCGAAACCGATGTATAGACTTTGAAGGATTTGAACGGGAGAGTGTATGGACTTGGTTCCTGTAGCAGTGTATGGAGTTGAAGGTATGAAGGCGATGTATGGACTTGGTGAACACTGCAATAGTAATCGGATGTATAGAGTTGAAGTTTAGACAAACCAGTGTATAGACATGAAGCTTGATAATCCAGTGTATAGAGTTGAAGCTTGGAAGGATGTATAGAGTTGAGCTGTACTAACTTTGGCAATGTGCAGACTTAACTGGTCGGGCAGTGTACAGACTTAGATTATTAAGACCAGTGTATAGACTTCAGTTAGAAGGTGCCCGATGTATAGACTAGAAGAAGATATGCCAATGTACAAACTTAATAGATCAAGCTGGTGAAGACTTTGGTACCCAATCTATCAATGTTCTGATGCGTCGACCCACCCTTGCTGATGAGTCGACCCACTACTTTCCATATTAACCAAACAGTGTAGATAGATGAAATAATGAATCAACATATGAACTGTACTCACTTAGGTGGTGAACCAGCATAAATCTAGAGATAGAAGATTGATTTATAGTGTGAGACATCATCAAAACCATAGGGATGCAACAATCTACTTCAGCCATGGCTGCTTGTAATAGTCGTTGTTGGCCGAAGGAGGGGTTGCCTAATCCCCTAAAATAGCTCCTGACAATACTGGTCATTTCTTCATGCCCTCGGCCCGGATGCAGGGTCGGGGATAGTTGTGACCTCCCATTGGAGGGATGTAAGCAAGTTGAGATCTTTCCGTAGTCTACTAAAATCTTCCTCCCACAGCGGGGATGTTGGCCCATCGGGCGCAGGCCCTAAAGCTTCCATGGTATGGAGGGCCCACCACCGTCTCTTCCTTCTTCGGGGCAAGGCCCCTCTTCTTGGTCTTGTCTGCTCCGTCAAATCTGGAGCGGTGTTGGACTGGAGCATCTTGGTAGACAGGCTGGACCTTTTTGGGGACCCAAACCTGTTTAAATCTTCTTGGCTTGGGGGCCAACCTTCTCTGGCCATGGCGGTCGTGATGGGAATCGACGCCGAGCATGTATTTTTTCTTTTGCATTTATGTCCTTTTAGTTTGTGTTTATATCCTTGGGAAAGTATGTACGCAATTGTACGACTTTGTAAGCCAATGCGTCATTCCCACGGATTGTGTGGGTTTCTATGTAATTTATCAGTAGGACCAGCAAGGGGCCCCCAGCCCTTTCCCATTGGTCCATGTCATCCATGTGGGGCTGGTCAACAGTCCTAGGTGGCCATCTAGAAGGGTTGAATGCCATTTGACCACATGGGAGACAAGTGGCTTAATTAGTCCAAGGTGGGTTACCTACCTCACCTACCCATTCAACCCCATTAACCATGGTCAAGGGGCGCCCCTCTCCCCTTAGTATTTTATTAATTTTTGTGTGTCATTCACACTTAATCCCAGTCCTTCAATCCCCAACCCTTGATCCAAGGGTCCACATTAGATTAGAATGGTAGCATATATAAGCTTGTATTTTCATGAGAAAATCAATGAAAAAAATCAGAATTTTTGTGAATGCTAGAAGGCTTCTCGCGCCCCCTTCCTCTCTCCTCTGGTTCCTCTCCTCCAACATCAAGTTCTAGAGTGTTTCTACCTCCTATTCCCTCCCCTCTATCTCCGGTGATCATCTGTGCCGCCGCCGCCGCCGTTCGTGCCGTCTTCGAGCCGCCGCGAAACCGTCTTTGGTATTCTGTCCTGCTGGATAGAGGTGTCTTCCCAAAATTCCTGCTACCAGCCACGGCCTCTTCGTGGTCTTCAATTTTTATGGTGTGTTCCTATATTCCACCCCATCATCCACAAAAAAATTCAGGTCCCAAATCCCTCGTTTAGTATTTTTCCGTTTTCGTGCATCTTTCATTCCCAGATCTATTTTATCTCTATCTACAGTGACAGCAGCCCTGTGTTTCTCACCTCTGGCCTTCTTTTTGATTTGTCCAAACCCTCCCAAATTTACTGAGAGTTCTGTCCATCACCCCCTACATTCACAAATTTTCTTCATTTTTTTATCAGCCTTCTATCTATTTTTAGAAATTCGTGTTCTTCCTTAGCTACAGTGTTGTCATCCAGATTCCAGATCCGACCGACTGCTAGTGCAAAACTCATAGAAATTCGTAGCCTTCCCCAAATCCAGATCCAAAAATAGTCCTGGTTTCTTAGCTTGATGTGCCACAACTTTTCTGAAGGACACAACCCCAGATTCGGACGTCTACCTTGCGGTCAAAGGCAATCCACATGAAAGTTCTCTGCTGACCTGAGATTTCAGGAACTGTACAAAAGGAAA
The DNA here is from genome assembly GCA_022559845.1 of Amorphophallus konjac. Lineage (NCBI taxonomy): Eukaryota > Viridiplantae > Streptophyta > Magnoliopsida > Alismatales > Araceae > Amorphophallus > Amorphophallus konjac. Next base: position 346,401,822 of record CM040120.1, read on the forward strand.
TTAGAAATTCCATAAGTCTAGATCCGTGCGGATCTAGATCATATCTCTAGGCCTAGATTGAAGGATTTGAAGTTAGCTTTCGAACGGCGCTAGTCTCGTGTCGATCCGACATCGGGGCTGATCGCAGCGCCCGTTCTCGCCGGGACACGCGCTGAAAATCAGAAGCTACAGATCCGTGGCCGGTTATTCCGACCGGTGCCGAACGGAGCCGCCCGGCCTCCGGCCGGCGAACCAGCATGCCGCCAGCCCGGGGAGCGCTTCCCGAAGTGTCCCCACTACAGCGGTGCCACCGGGTCCCACACGGCCCCTCCGGACAGCACGTGGGCCCTACAGTCACAAGTTCGGGTGCTGCCGAAGAGACGCGAGAAGCCGCCCGTCAACCCGAATTCGGTCCTCCCGGGCCCATTTGTGTAGCCCTTTACCTCATTGCGTGGAGTGGGCAGTAATTCATTTGCTGTAATATGGTGTATTAATTATCCCAGGAGTACGAGTTTCGACCGGGTCCGTCTTCCCCACGCCGAGCGCGTGGAGGTATCGTTTTCGCTCCCTTCTCGGTATTTTGCTTACTTTATATATATTTGTTTATGCCGCTGCTAGAGAGCATGTGTAGGGATATCTAGCTCACTTTATCTATTCATTACCGCTGCAGCGAGAGAGTACGTGACCGTCCCGTGACCCGATCCGGGCACAAAAGAGAGCCGATCACCCTAGCTCAGTGCCGGTTTCTCAACCGCGCACATCCGACGCTTCCCTCATTAAGGGGCATTCACGATCTTGTCGTGTCCGTGGTCTCGTCCCGCATCAATTTGGTATCAGAGCGAGTTGAGTCTAGGGTGTCCAAAAAAAAAGTGTCATTCATTAGTCATTTACGTCTAAGTCGTGTTTAGGGTCATCATTGTTTTAAAACAAACAAAAAAAAAAGTGTCTTTTTGCATTGCATCCCGATAACCCGGTATATCAAAAGGTGTTGCCCGAATGTTAGGCTACGCCTATCGGGAAGGCCGCACACTTGCGCGAGTGGTCTTCGGATCGGTTATCTCCGCCACGTACCGAGTCTTGGTCGTCATGTTTAGGGTTGTAGTCCATTGTCTAGGTGGTTCATCTACTAGTGTCGACATGCCCACCCACTAGTCCCTAATCCCCATGGATTCCCAAACACCCGGATGGTGGAGATACTATCTCAAATGGAAGGACCACCCGAACCACCCCACGAGGCCCGAGACCCGGGACTTCTACGGGTCCGATGACCCGAGTCTCTATCTAGAATGGGAAGCCATCATGGATGATTACTTCAAGGTGTACATTATGTACGGGCCCATGCAAGTCGATGTTGCCAAAAGGTGACTTTTTGGTGAAGCCGCCGCAACTTGGAGGAACATCAAATATTGGAGGGAGGATAGGGATTTAAGGCCCATTGAGTCATGGTGGGAAATGAAGAGAGCGCTTAGGAGGGCCTACATTCCCCGCCCACCTACCTCCAACCACGGAGGTCATACCACTCACCAACCCCACCAACTCACCCACAATCAAGTGGGCCACACCTCTACCCAATCCCACCCCTTCACTGCCATCCAAGCCCACCAAGGCGACCCCAATCTAGTGGCCCGCCCAGTCACCTCCAACCAGCCTCCCCTTAGCACCCCCATCCCAACCCACTCAAGTACCTCCAACCGAGTGGAAGCCCTGCTTATAGCCGAGCCTAGGACCACACCTAGGTCGAGGGACGAGGAGCGAGTCCACCCCAAGGTCCCTACTCCAACCCGCTCCTTTGAGGAATGCAAGAAAATGATTTCGGATTTGTTGGAAAGGATAAGTGCTTCTTCACCTCTCGTAGGTGCTCCATCACCACCCGCTCCTTCCGAGCTCTATTTGGAACCTTCTTCTTTGGAGCTACCAAAGCCCGAGCCACCCGTGTTTCTTACGGGAACACTTTACATAGCCGAGCCACTTCTTAGTTGGCTCAAGGATGGCTTGGTCCCACATCCCTTCCCGTCCATGGACCCCACCCTACCTTTAGTGCCAGTTAACTCATTCCATACCGCCTTTCGATCTAGTCACCATGTTGACACATTGGACGATCTTGTCATGGGATTGGATTCACAATGGGAGTTGACGCATCTTTTGGCGCGAGGCTTTGACCAACCCGCTAGTCTTAGCTTCACCCATCCGGCCTTTGGGTCCATTACCTCCGAGTGCACCATGGGTTGTGTCACCACGGAGGTCCTCTTACTCCTCCCCTTACCGGACGAGCCCGAATTCATACCTTTTTGTCCGAGGGAGGAATCATACTTCTTGCCTACGATCCCCGTCCCACCCGTTACAATTCAAGAAGATGACTACCCACATCTTCAAACCCTCTACACGTGGGATCGTGACTTGTGGGAACCCACCACAAGGGGTCATACCTTCTTTGACTCTTTTGACCCCTTCACTATTAGGCTTCCCGAGTTACCACCCGTACTCCCCTTCTTCAAGGAAGCCCACTTTTATGTCCCTTCCCCTCGGGATGGGCCATCTACATCCACCAACCCCGACCCACCAACACTCGGCCCTTCTAAACCACCCGAGTCACCTACATTCAAAAGACCATCCACGCATAACCACATCTGACGTATAGGTGTTCCCCATGCCATCCATTCCCAGTTGCACAACATGCATGCATGGCACATATTCGGGTGTCCTGGTCCGCCGTCGCCCATGTACGGGTCGGACTAACATTAGGTGTGTCTAGGGTCATATATGAGTCGGTGTGTTTTCCTTATGTGGTTTGTTTTGTGTGATTTGTTTACATGGTTTGTGTGTCGTTTGTTTGTCTGCATGCGTCTTGTGTAAGCTCGTTGTCGTTCTCTTATGAGTAAGAGGCGAGTGGACTAACTTGATGAGTATGGGATTGGTTCCACATCCATACCCGGATCAGTCACCTATAGGGACTCAGCGGTGATTCCTAGTGAGTCTTTGAGCTGCTCCCTTCCCTTTTGAGAGTGTCCCACCCGGAGTGTCCACCTCTAGCCCATAGCAGCTTGTGCATATCGAGTATATATGGAATGAGTAGGTGACGGTCACTTGGAGTGGAGCATACCCGCGCTACTTGGCACGGTGACAGATCCGCTGGAGTACTCGAGCATCCATACCCCTACTCAACGGGGTCGAGTTCCTCCCACCCGGGGAGAGTTGATGGGAATCGACGCCGAGCATGTACTTTTTCTTTTGCATTTATGTCCTTTTAGTTTGTGTTTATATCCTTGGGAAAGTATGTACGTAATTGTACGGCTTTGTAAGCCAATGCGTCATTCCCATGGATTGTGTGGGTTTCTATGTAATTTGTCAGTAGGACCAACAAGGGGCCCCCAGCCCTTTCCCATTGGTCCATGTCATCCATGTGGGGCTGGTCAACAGTCCTAGGTGGCCATCTAGAAGGGTTGAATGCCATTTGACCACATGGAAGACAAGTGGCTTAATTAGTCCAAGGTGGGTTACCTACCTCACCTACCCATTCAACCTCATTAACCATGGTCAAGGGGGCGCCCCTCTCCCCTTAGTATTTTATTAATTTTTGTGTGTCATTCACACTTAATCCCAGCCCTTCAATCCCCAACCCTTGATCAAGGGTCCACATTAGATTAGAATGGTAGCATATATAAGCTTGTATTTTCATGAGAAAATCAATGAAAAAAATTAGAATTTTTGTGAATGCTAGAAGGTTTCCCCTTCCTCTCTCCTCTGGTTCCTCTCCTCCAACCTCAAGTTCTAGAGTGTTTCTACCTCCTATTCCCTCCCCTCTATCTTCGGTGATCATCTGTGCCACCGCCGCCGCCGTTCGTGCCGCCTTCGAGCCGCCGCGAAACCATCTTCGGTATTCTGTCCTGCTGGATAGAGGTGTCTTCCTGAAATTTCTGCTACCAGCCACGGCCTCTTCGTGGTCTTCAATTTTTATGGTGTGTTCCTATATTCCACCCCATCATCCACAAAAACATTCAGGTCGAAAATCCCTCGTTTAGTATTTTTCTATTTTCGTGCATCTTTCATTCCCAGATCTGTTTTGTCTCTGTCTACAGTGACAGCAGCCCTGTGTTTCTCACCTCCGGCCATCATTTTGATTTGTCCAAACCCTCCCAATTTTATTGGGAGTTCTGTCCATCACCCCCTACATCCACAAATTTTTTAATTTTTTTATCAGCCTTCTATCTATTTTTAGAAATTCGTGTTCTTCCTCAGCTACAGTGTTGTCAGCCAGATTCCAGATCCGACCCACTGCTAGTGCAAAACTCATAGAAATTCGTAGCCTTCCCCAAATCCAGATCCAAAAATAGTCCTGGTTTTTTAGCTTGAAGTACCACAACTTTTCTAAAGGACACAACCCCAGATTCGGACGTCTACCTCGCGGTCAAAGGCAATCCACAGGAAAGTTCCTTGCTGACCTGAGATTTCAGGAACTGTACAACAGGAACTTGGAAATTCCATAAGTCCAGATCCGTGCATATCCAGATCCGATCTCCAGGCCTAGATTGAAGGATTTGAAGTTAGCTTTCCAACGGCGCCAGTCTCGTGTCGATCCGACATCGGGGCTGATCGCAGCGCCCGTTCTCGCCGGGACGCGCGCTGAAAATCAGAAGCTGCAGATCCGTGGCCGATTATTCCGACCGGTGCCGAACGAAGCCGCCCGGCCTCCGGCCGGCGAATCAGCGTGCCGCCAGCCCGGGGAGCGCTTCCCGAAGTGTCCCCACTACAGTGGTGCCACCGGGTCCCACACGGTCCCTCCGGACAGCACGTGGGCCCCACAGTCACAAGTTCGGGTGCTGCCGAAGAGACGCGAGAAGCCGCCCGTCAACCCGAATTCGGTCCTCCCGGACCCGTTTGTGTAGCCCTTTACCTCTCTGCGTGGAGTGGACAGTAATTCATTTGCTGTAATATGGTGTATTAATTATCCCGGGAGTACGAGTTTCGGTCGGGTCCGTCTTCCCCACGCCGAGCGCGTGGAGGTATCGTTTTCGCTCCCTTCTCGACATTTTGCTTACTTCATATATATTTTTTTATGCCGCTGCTAGAGAGCATGTGTAGGGATATCTAGCTCACTTTATCTATTCATTACCGCTGCAGCGAGAGAGTATGTGACCGTCCCGTGACCCGATCCGGGCACAAAAGAGAGCCGATCACCCTAGCTCATTGCCGGTTTCTCAACCGCGCACATCCGACGCTTCCCTCATTAAGGGGCATTCACGAGCTTGTCGTGTCCATGGTCTCGTCCCGCATCAGGTCGGCTTCTTCCTCATCAGCTCTTCTTCCAGAAAGGGCCTGATAGGAGTTGTAGACTGGTACGACAGGGATCACCCGATCCGGGCTCACTCGAGCTGGGCGTCCATCGAGGAAGACGCGAAGACCACCAACCAGTATAGACTTGCCAGACATAGAGAGACGTCCGGTCACAGCAGCATCAGCCTTCCTTCGGTGGTTCTGGTGTCGGCGCTTCCCGAAATTCTTGGCAGGAACGGGGCGGGCCCCGAGAGCTATATGATGCACCATGCAGTTGGCGACTTGAATCGGATTCGTAGGTGAACCAGTACAGCGTCGAGCCTCCGGGGCCTCGACCTTCTCAGTAATCTTCTTCTCTGTGGGCCTTGAGGACTCTATCTGCAGCATATCAGCAAAGGCCAACCCCAAGAAGTTGGGGAAGCCTACAGCTGGTGGGAAGGAGCCAAAAACTGTGGGCACCACCAGGTACCCGTGCTTAGCATGGCCAGCGACGATCGTGGGGCCGAAGTCAAGACCTGTGAGTCCCAATGACGTCATCGTTCACCTGAGACAGATAGACAAACAGTCAGTATTCTTGGGGGAAGCCCCCGAAGGCATCCTCTCTTGGCAAAGAGATGAAGGGAGACAACGGTCCCACCGGGCGTGCCAGACATGTGGACGATGGATTTATTTGGTTTATTCATTAGGAGTGCCAGTCACTAGCGTGACAATTTATTGTGCGCTCGATCAGACTTGGTCAGTCGATTATGATATTCGTGTCGGGACCCGAAAGTCCATCATACCATAAAGGCTGTGACGTTAATTACGTCCTCTCAAAAAGAGGAGCACCCTTGATTAGTTACCAAGAAAGGATGCCTCGAGGGCAAAACAAGATAAGACTGCAACGCTAACTTCGCCAACAGGATGCGTAATATGCATAGAAAACCATGCAACGCGAGACATGATAATGATGTATGGCATAAATCCGGCGGCACATCCCCTTGTTTTGGACTATGCCAAAAGGGGAATATAGGTCATCCATCCACGAAATGCTGGGATGGAAGCCAAAGGGAAGATGGGCGTGGCCCGAGATCCAGAAGGATCTAAGTGTGATGGGACAATGTCCACTGTCATGGTGTTTGTTGATGTTCCCTTTAGAGACCATTGGAGGACATGCAGTGGCAGAACTCCAAGGGTCAGCAGGGTTAGAAGAAAACCTGGCAGTCCAATGGCATGTAATGTGGGGGTAAGACCCTGTTGATTTAGCTCCGCTAGACATGGATGAAGAACCATGATTTCCCTCCATGATATGATGAGAACTGGCATGACGGTACACGGAGGTTAGGGTACTGGGTCTAGACTGGTTTTAGGCTTAGTAAAGTTGCTGAGAAGTTAAATATTGAATGGTGGCTAGTATTAGGGTGAACCGGCGCGACTGAGGTCCCGGCGCGAAGACAAACCGACGCGACAACGAATGCAAAGGGATCGGCACGGCCAGTCTCTCGGCGCGCCCATCACCCGGCGTGAAACTGGCGCCGAGAGAGGGATGCGCCAGGAGGTTATGTGGCGCTGCTAAGAGGTGTTTCTTTAGTTTGCAGGTGTTTCGAAGGCTTTATGAGATTGAGGGGGTCTTTTACGTTCAATGGGGGTTTCACAGGTTTGTCCATGGTGGTATTTGGGTAGGGCGGAGGGCGAGGTCTGACTCATCCATGGAACGTCTACGGAGACCATGCGACTATAATGGTTATATTCCCCTCGTATGGTAGACAAAGGATCATGAGATGGTTTAGCTCAGATCCCTGCCACACAGCCGGGGTTAGATTCATTATTTCAGTGAAAGCGTCACACGATACGATAAAGTAAGGATCGGAGATGAATTTTGACAGCATCTCCCCTTATTTTTGGATCACGCCAAAAGGGGAGTATAGGTCATCCATCCATGAAATGTCGGGATGAAAGTCAAAGGAGAGATGGGCGTAGCCCGGGATCCAAAAGGATCTCAATCCCATCGGACAGTATCCACTTATTGTGGGATTTATTGATGTCCCCTAGATAGCCAATGGAGAACATGCAGTGGCAGAACTCCATGACTTGATGGGGTGGCAAAATGTAGGGGGGTTATCCCCATTGATTTGGCTCCCGTGAGGGTTGAGTGAAGGATAGTGCTTCTCCTCAGAGCGATAGGGTCTTGTGACCAAGGATCACATGGCTCAGAACTGTTGAGGCGAAGCTATCGGCATGGCTGACTTCTACATGAAGGACACAAAGGCCACGGCGCGACAAGGAGAACAAGCCTCGGCGCGATGGGAAAGGCCCAACCGGCGCGGGTGGCACTCGGCGTGGGACTGGCGCCGAGGGAGGGCCGCGCCGGGAGGCTAGGAGGGTTTTTGAAAGTGAGGGTTTCAGTGAGGTTGGAAGGGATTTTTGAGCATAGGATTTCAGAGGGTTTTGGGGGGTTTTAAAGGGGATTTATTCAAGGACTTTGAGGTCTTTTACTCAAGGTTCTGGGGAGTTTTGTGTGGGATTTCAGAGGGGTTTCATTCGGGGTTTGGGGCGAGCACTGGGGATGATTCTGGAAAGGGTCATCCGAGGAGAAGATGGCTTTCCCCCTTGGGGACTCACTAGGAGCCGGATCGCAGGTGGAACCTCATGGGTTCCAATTCAAGAATATCCCTCGTCATTTCACCAAATGAGAAGCCATGAGATGAACTGTCTCAGACTCTCGGTGTGGTTGCGAGGTGGGAAAGAAATACGGCAGAAATACAATCATGTGGATATGAAAAATAGATACACGACAAGATCTACTTCATTTGCAGTAGCTATCGAATACGGTGAACCTCAGATGCAGAGGAAGAAAGAGAAGGAAAGGGCGAACTTCAGCCCCCCCTTTTATTAACCATTTCATCCAAATGGAATACATACATTTAGCTCAGTAGAGAATCAAACTGAAGAAATTACACACAGACTATATCCCTGACAGCAAGGTTACATTGGCACTGCTAGAACAAGGATGCTCGAGAGCAGACCCAAAAGAGGAAAACCATACTCGAATAAAAGACAGGAGGAAGGGAAATGTAGCCCCTCATGGTGATGTGGCACAGCCCAAGGATGACTAAATATGAAATGAACAACCTAGGACCTAGATCCGCAAGCATACAAGCACTCCAATGATTCTTACAATAGCATCTTACTCACACGGCACACGCGATCACCCGGCGGGGCCGGGGGATGATGGCAAGGGTCCGAGGCGAGACCCAATGATTCTAATTGACTTAGTGGGCTTTGGCTGACCCCTAAGGATCTGGGATACCCAACTTCGTGGGCGGCTGGCCCGCAGGGGGGGATTTGGGTGGCACTCACTCTCGGTCCGCGGTGGATGCACTTGAAGTGGCAAACAAGAACGGGCTCTCTTCTCACCGTCCGACGGGCATACAAAGCAATACTAAATTTGCAGAAATGAGGCAATCAAGGATGGTATCAGATGCTCACCTGATCGGTGTGTAAACACCGATCCTGCTCGGAGACGAGGGCGCGCCGGGAGGTGAGGGTATACACCCGATCGCCACGGCGGTGTCGCTTGACCTGAAAGTGAAAGGAGTACAACACTACGCCTCTCGCAGGAGGGGTGATCTTGGGGTGGGGATTAATCTTAGTACATCCAAAACTACCTCCACGCAGGGAGGGGCCTTCAGCCGGCCAAGCGGGGTGGGGGAATTATGAAGAAAACCCGACGTTCGGAGCGTTGCCGGTTCTGCCAATCTTCAGAGTTGCTGGACAGTGGGGCGGTGATGATGCTGCCAAAAATTCCACAGAGCTCCGATCTTGATGATACTTTCTCAAAAGCTTCCCAACGGACCAAGGATGATGTCTGAATGTTTGGGGAGGCTCGGGAACTCGGGGCTGATCGGGTCGGCGACTGGAACAGGACAGCAACTTCTATCTCTGGCTGGTGCAGAATGGATGCAGTGGGTTGCAGAAGGCACTGTGGATGCTCCCGAACTCCGATCGAAACGGAACTGGCAGTGACGCGAGCGTGGTCGGAGTAGCTTCGAGGAGAAGTTGACGGGGCCACAATCCGAGATCAGAGGAGAGTGAGGTAGCCGGATAAGTAGGGACAGGTCAAACCTCGACCCACAGGGGGCAGACTACACACTCCGACGAAGAAAATGGTAACTGGAAGCTCCGGGGGCCGAATGAGGTCCTTCTTCTTGGAGATGACAGCTAACTGGAAGTAGTTTCTGCCCTCCAAAAATGGCGCCCAGATCTTTAAGGAAGAAGCCGTGGTCGGACTGGAGCTGAGGCTCTGGTTCCCTGCCAGAGGGCTTCTGCGTGGTCGAGGGAGATCGGCTCCTGCGGACAGCTCGGAACTCGGATGTCTACGAAACCACCTCGCCATGAAAGCTCTCTGGAAGTCCTTTCCATAAATGTAGGCCTTGACACCAGGAGGAGCAGGGAGCGGCCGGGGATGAAGCGACTTCAGGACCCCACTCTGCTGCCTGCGACCTGCTACCTGAAACTGCAACTTGCAAGAACAAGGGGTGGGGCAAGGGGAGTTAGCACAGCTTGGGGTGATGGCTGATGGTTTGGGAGAGGGGAGGGACGTGGTTAGGGCTTCCAAGGGGTTCTGGTGGGGCAGGGATGGGTGGAGAGGGAGCTGGAGCTGCAAGAGGTGGTGGTGGAGAAGTGGGTGTGCACAAGAGAGAGGGTGAGTGGGAGAGGAGGTGGGGGGGGGGGCGAATTTGGCCTAATGGAAGGGGAGAGGGGCGGCCAAAGCTATGGAGGGAAGGGTTTCAAATTCAAATTGGTCTTGGAAGTTGGGAGATTGTGTGGGGAAGAGAGGTGATTGTGTTGGAATGGGGAAGAGAGTGTTGGAATGGGGAAGATTCTTCCTTGGGACTAAGGGGGGTGAGTAAAGATGGCTATGGGAAGTGGGAAGCTTTAATGGGGGTAGGTGAGAGTTGGAGGTAGTTGGGAGGAGAGGAGAGAGAGGAGGGGGGCGAGCTTCTCTTAGGGAGAGAGAGAGAGAGTGTGTGTGAGAGATTATGAGAGGTGGTAGAATGGCTCTTTCAATATTCATCCAAAAGTTGAGTACATGAGGAGAGATGGGCCTATATATAGGCAGCCATTCTTTACATGACCAAAATGACCCTGACATTAAGACAAAAGACTCAACAAGTCCTAGACTCAACCCATTAGGCCCACACTAAGGTACTAAGGCCCAATTACACAAAATAAGAGAAATAGACTAGATACCAAGACTCAATAAAAGAAAGTACATAAGATAAGATTCAATAAAATGAAAATACATAAGATGGGATCATGGAAAAAGAAGATAACATGTAGAGATCACAGCCATCCCATATCAAAAGTGTGCAGGCAACTCGAGCTAGAGGGAGGGTCGTGAGATGCCCTCATCAAATCCCCCGGGGTGGGGAGAACTCGACCCCGTCGAGTATGGGTCCACCTGGCTGTCGTAATGCTCCAGCATGTCGGGGTCCAAGCGCAGCAGATCCTCCCGACTCACCCACGTATCCTCTATCGGGGAACAGTTCTTCCACCTAACCAGGTAGCGCTGATACACCTTGTGCCTAGTAATGATACTCTGCTCATCCAGTATTGCCTCTATCTACTCTCGTCGGTCTTTCAGGCTAGAAAGTGGAGTCCCTCCGGGAGTGTCTCTCTCAAGGAGGGGTAAAGGCTCGAGCTCCTCACTAGGTTCCACCGCGGGGCCCTTGTAGGGTACCAGGTCCGCCACATTGAAAGTAGGATGTACCCCAAAACCCTCAGGTAGGTCCAGCTCATAAGCATTACTGCCAAGTCATCTCAGAACTCGAAAGGGTCCCGAACCTCGTGCCCTCAACTTGGAGGCAGGCCCTGGAAGGAGCCGCTCCGTCCTCACCATCATCGAATCTCCCACTTGGAACTCGCAGTGGCGCCGATGAGCATATGCCCACCTTTTGTAAGCCTCATTACTCTTTCCTATATGCTTGCGGATGTCATCATGCAACTCTTTGATATGCTGTGCAAAGGACTCAGCTGAGACTGACACTCTAGCATGTGGGGGAAGGGGAATAAGATCGGAAGGTTTTCTAGGCCTATAACCATGTACAACCTCAAATGGACTCTTGCCTATGGACCTATTGACAGAATCATTGTAGGCAAACTCAGCTTGAGATAAGAGGAGATCCTAATTCCCAGGGTGGTCCCCTACAAGGCAACGGAGCAAGTTCCCAAGGCTTCGGTTGACGACCTCAGTCTAGCCATCGGTCTGAGGATGGTAAGCAGTGGAGAATTTGAGGAGGGTTCCCATTAGGTGCCAAAGAGTCTTCCAAAAATAACTGGTAAATTTCACATCCCGATCAGATACAATAGTCTTAGGTAATCCATGGGGTCGGACCACCTCATCAAAGAATAATCGGGCGACCCTAGAAGCATCGGAGGTTTTGGAACATGGGATAAAGTGGGCCATTTTTGAGAACCTATCAACCACTACAAATATGGAATCATGTTTGCGCAAGGTCTTAGGTAGGCCAAGGATGAAGTCCATGCTCAAATCCTCCCAAGGTCGGTCTGGTATGGGTAGGGGTGTGTAAAGCCCAGTATTCTGCTTCACTTGTTTGGCTGAGGCACAAATACGACATTGTCCCACAATGTGGGCCACATCCTTCTTGAGACTAGGCCAATGGAATTGCCTCTCAACTAACTCTATGGTCTTTTGGACCCCAAAGTGTCCAGCTAGGCCACCACTGTGTAACTCCCAAACTAAGAAGTCCCGAAGTGAAGTCCGGGGTATGCAAAGCCTAGCTCCCTTGAATAGATACCCTTCTTGAAGTATGATCCCCTCATGTTCCTTGTGGGGCTGAGTGGAAAGGGTGTTGTAGTGAGTCCCAAAGTCGGGGGAATTTGGATATTCTCCTTTGATTCTCTCAAACCCGTTCACTTCTACCTGGATGGTAGAGAGTAAGGCTACCCGCCTACTTAGCGCATCGGCGGCGCGGTTCTCACTACCCATTTTGTACTTGAGAACAAAGGTGTAAGCTTGAATGTATTCTACCCATCGGGCATGGTGGGCATTGAGCTTTTGTTGGGTGTTGAGGTACTTTAAAGCCTCATGGTCCGAGAAGATCACAAACTCCTTGGGTAGGAGATAGTGCCTCCAATGCCGAAGGGATTGAACTACGGCATAAAGCTCTTTGTCATATGTGGAGTACCTAGTCCTAGCCCCACAAAGTTTCTCACTAAAATAGGCTACTGGGTGACCCTCTTGGCTAAGAATGGCCCCAATCCCTACCCCGGATGCATCACAAGTGACTTCGAAGACTTTCGAGAAGTCGGGTAGGCAAAGGACCGGGGCTTGGGTCATCTTTTCCTTGAGCTCTACGAATGCTTTGGAGGCTACCCTAGTCCACACAAAGGTGCCTTTCTTGAGGCAATCCGTGATAGGAGCGGTGATTGTGCTAAACCCATGGATGAATCTCCTATAGAAGGTGGCTAGCCTGTGAAAGCTTCAGGCTTCATGAAGGGTCTTGGGCTCGGGCCACTCCAGAATAGCTTGGACCTTTTCGGGGTCTATGGATACCCCTTGGGATGAGACAATAAATCCTAGGAAGGCTAGTTGATTGGTCAAGAAATGACACTTCCCGGGGTTAGCAAAGAGACTCTCCTTCCTAAGAATGGTGCACACTTGTTTGAGGTGATCGAGGTGGGCTTCCTTGGATTGGCTATATATGAGGATGTCGTCAAAGTAGACAACTAAAAAGATGCCAATGAAGGGCCGGAGGACCTGGGTCATGAGGCGCATAAAGGTGCTTGGTGCATTAGAAAGGCCAAAAGGCATGACAAGCCATTCATAGAGACCGTCCTTAGTCTTAAAGGAAGTTTTCCACTCGTCCCCGGGCCTAATGCGAACTTGATGGTAGCCACTCTTGAGGTCAATTTTGGAGAAGATGGTGGCTCCAGCTAGCATGTCTAACATATCATCTAACCGAGGGATGGGGAACCTATACTTGACCGTTATCTTGTTGATGGCTCGGCTATCCACACACATGCGCCAAGTTCCGTCCTTTTTGAGTGTGAGAAGAGCTGGGACGGCACAAGGGCTTTTGCTAATCCGGAGGAAGCCCTTCTTGATGAGCTCCTCAATTTGCCTCCTGAGCTCGGCATGCTCGGTGGGGTTGAGGCGGTAGTGTGGGAGGTTGGGCAAGGTGGCCCCGGGCACGAGGTCGATGGCATGTTGCACATCGCGCATGGGTGGTAGTTTGTCCGGGAGTTCCTCGGGAAACACATCATGGAATTCCTCAAGGAGCTGTTGAATTTCTATTGGGTGTGGGTTGGTTGGGGTGGATTCCCCAAGGCAAATGACAATGGCACACACTTGTTCTCCGTGGTTGACTTCTTCCTCAAGCTCTTTCCTAGTGATGAGGTGTAGGCTCTTAGGAGGCTCATTGATGATACTAGGATTAAGGCTTGATGGGGTGGGGTTTGGTGGGTTTGGAATAGTGGGAGGGGTAGGAGATCCCTCAAGGGAGGGAGATGTTTTCTTGGGAAGGGTGCGGGGTGGAGAAGGGTTGAGTTGGATTTTCTTTCCCTCATGAGTGAAGATGCAAGTGTTTGTCCTTCCAAGGAAGGTGGCTCTACATCGTAGATCCAAGGCCACCCTAGGAGTATACTCCCAACTTCCATTGGTAGGATGTCACACCATACTTGGCCTTGATAGGATTAGAATGTAATGGGGACAAGGCAACGAGCACTAACGGGTATGGAGGTGGCATCAATCCATGCTACCCGATATGGGTGTGGATGTAGGGAGGTGGTAAGGCCCAAAAGTTTGACGGTGTCGGGTGACACCACATTCACACTACTTCCATTATCCAAGATGACCTTTCTAACATGGCTCCCTATCCGGATGTAGGTATGGAATATGGTGTTTCTTTTCCAATCATGCTCTTGGGTTTGAGTGAGGGTGCACCTAACCACTCCGAGGTGGGAGTCGGTGGATGGAGGGAGTTGTTCTTGGTTGGTCTCTATGTAGTGGTTCTCATACTCCTCCTCCCATTCAAGAGAGGGTTCATATATCTCAACTTCCCCTTCAAATTCAGCTTGGGGTTGGGGGTTAGTCTCCTCTATGAGCAAGTTAGATGCTCCCTTGGTGGGGCATTGATTGGCAAAGTGTCCATACCCATAGCACCTAAAGCATTGCTGCCCACTTTGATGGTTTGGGGTCATCTTAGTGTGAGGGGGGGTGGGTGTCGGATTGGGCCTATTGGGGGTTGTGTTTAGGGGCCCACTTGTGGGGCGGGGTGATGGAGTGCCACTAGGAGGGGTGACCCGGGTGGGAGGAGCTCCCATGGGTGTGGGAAGGAGACCTCTTTGGGGAGGTGGAGGGTTGGCCCGAGGTGCCATGGCTTTAGGGTCCATTCCCCGAGGGGGAACCATTCGTGTATACCGAGAGAATTTCTCGGCATCCCGAGCTACTTGGTAGGCTTGCTCTAAAGTGACTACTTGACGCATGAATAACTCCTTTTTGATATGAAATTGGAGTCCATTCCTAAAGCGGGAGAGTGTGACGGCGGGGTCCTCTTGGACTCCACACTTGAGAAGGTAGTAGTCAAACTTCTCAATGTACTCCATAACGGTCTTTCCCTCTTGGGTCAAGGCTTGCCACTCATCTAGGAGGTTTTGATGGTAGAAGGGTGGGACATATTTGAGTTTGAGTTGGTCTTTCATGGCCCCCCATGTGGTGATGGGAGCTTCCCTCCTAACTATCCTTAATGCCTCAACATTCATCCAATGAGTCTTGGCTAGTTTGGTTAATTGCATCTTTGCAAGCCGGACTCTCCTATCCTCAATCATTGGGTACCAATCAAAATATTGGTCCATGGCTGCCTCCCAATCTAAGTAGATGCTCGGATGATGAGACCCATCAAAGGTGGGTGCATCGATTTTCACAAGTCTCATAAGTTGGTCATCCGGATTGTCCCGGGGGAGTCTCTCATTCCTTCTAGGAGGTGGGTCCCTTTCCGGTTCGGGAGGGTGGTCAAGGTTGGGCTCTCCTATGGCTGGCTCCACATGTGGGGGTGGTTCCCTCCTATCTCCTACCCTTGGGGCAGGCCTATTTTCCTCAATTTGTTCAAGTCGGGCCGTTATATCATCAAGCCGTCCCATAATATTGGTCATGCCTTCCACAAGAAATCTCATGTGGTCGGGAAGCTCATGCTCATTGTGAGCGGGATTTCCTTGGGGATTGGGATTCATGGTGGTATTAGAAGAGGATGGATTGACTTGATAATGGACTCCACTACGAGTGGTCATGCAAAGTTGGGTGGGCTATGCAAGGGTGTGCGGATGCACCTATGAAAGACTTAGTGTGACCCAAGACAAGACTTGTAAGGACAAGCCTTTGACCGCTCTGTTACCACTTGATGTGGCACAGCCCAAGGATGACTAAATATGAAATGAACAACCTAGGACCTAGATCCTCAAGCATACAAGCACTCCAATGATTCTCACAATAGCGTCTTACTCACACGGCACACGCGATCACCCGGCGGGGCCGGGGGATGATGGCAAGGGTCCGAGGCGAGACCCAATGATTCTAATTGACTTAGTGGGCTTTGGCTGACCCCTAAGGATCTGGGATACCCAACTTCATGGGCGGCTGGCCCGTAGGGCAGGATTTGGGTGACACTCACTCTCGGTCCGCGGTGGATGCACTTGATGTGGCAAACAAGAACGGGCTCTCTTCTCACCGTCCGACGGGCATACAAAGCAATACTAAATTTGCAGAAATGAGGCAATCAAGGATGGTATCAGATGCTCACCTGATCGGTGTGTAAACACCGATCCCGCTCGGAGACGAGGGCGCGCCGGGAGGCGAGGGTATACACCCGATCGCCGCGGCGGTGTCGCTTGACCTGAAAGTGAAAGGAGTACAACACTACGCCTCTCGCAGGAGGGGTGATCTTGGGGTGGGGATTAAGCTTAGTACATCCAAAACTACCTCCACGCAGGGAGGGGCCTTCAGCCGGCCAAGCGGGGTGGGGGAATTATGAAGAAAACCCGACGTTCGGAGCGTTGCCGGTTCTGCCAATCTTCAGAGTTGCTGGAAAGTGGGGCGGTGATGATGCTACCAAAAATTCCACAAAGCTCAGATCTTGATGAGACTTTCGCCAAAAGCTTCCCAACGGACCAAGGATGATGTCTGAATGTTTGGGGAGGCCCAAGAACTCGGGGCTGATCGGGTCGGCGACTGGAACAGGACATCAACTTCTATCTCTGGCTGGTGCAGAACGGATGTAGTGGGTTTCAGAAGGCACTATGGATGCTCCCGAACTCCGATCGGAACGAAACTGACGGTGACGCGAGCGTGGTCGGAGTAGCTTTGAGCAAAAGTTGACGGGGCCACAATCCAAGATCGGAGGAGAGCGAGGTAGCCAGATAAGTAGGGACAGGTCAAACCTGGACCCACAGGGGGCAGACTACACACCCCGACGAAGAAAATGGTAACTGAAAGCTCCGGGGGCTGAATGAGGTCCTTCTTCTTGGAGATGACAGCTAACTGGAAGTAGTTTCCGTCCTCCAAAAATGGCACCCAGATCTTCAAGGAAGAAGCCGTGGTCGGACTGGAACTGAGGCTCTGGTTCCCTGCCAGAGGGCTTCTGCGTGGTCGAGGGAGATCGGCTCCTGCGGACAGCTCGGAACTCGGATGTCAACGAAACCACCTCGCCTTGAAAGCTCTCTGGACGACCTTTCCAGATATGTAGGCCTTGACACCAGGAGGAGCAGGGAGGAAGCGACTTCAGGACCCCACTCTCTTGCCTGCGACCTGCTACCTGAAACTGCAACTTGCAAGAACAAGGGGTGGGGCAAGGGGAGTTAGCAAAGCTTGGGGTGATGGCTGAGGGTTTGGGAGAGGGGAGGGACGTGGTTAGGGCTTCCAAGGGGTTCTGGTGGGCAGGGATGGGTGGAGAGGGAGCTGGAGCTGCAAGAGGTGGTGGTGGAGAAGTGGGTTTGCACAAGAGAGAGGGTGAGTGGGAGAGGAGGTGGGGGGGGGGGGCGAATTTGGCCTAATGGAAGGGGAGAGGGGCGGCCAAAGCTATGGAGGGAAGGGTTTCAAATTCAAATTGGTCTTGGAAGTTGGGAGATTGTGTGGGGAAGAGAGGTGATTGTGTTGGAATGGGGAAGAGAGTGTTGGAATGGGGAAGATTCTTCCTTGGGACTAAGGGGGGTGAGTAAAGATGGCTATGGGAAGTGGGAAGCTTTAATGGGGGTAGGTGAGAGTTGTAGGTAGTTGGGAGGAGAGGAGAGAGAGGAGGGGGGTGAACTTCTCTTAGGGAGAGAGAGAGGGAGAGAGAGATAGAGTGTGAGAGATTATGAGAGGTGGTAGAATGGCTCTTTCAATATTCATCCAAAAGTTGAGTACATGAGGAGAGATGGGCCTATATATAGGCAGCCATTCTTTACATGATCAAAATGACCCTGACATTAAGACAAAAGACTCAACAAGTCCTAGACTCAACCCATTAGGCCCACACTAAGGTACTAAGGCCCAATTACACAAAATAAGAGAAATAGACTAGATACCAAGACTCAATAAAAGAAAGTACATAAGATAAGACTCAATAAAATGAAAATACATAAGATGGGATCATGGAAAAGGAAGATAACATGTAGAGATCACAGCCATCCCATATCAAAAGTGTGCAGGCAACTCGAGCTAGAGGGAGGGTCGTGAGATGCCCTCATCACATGGCACTCTAGAATCGATCCCACCTTAATTCTTTCCTCCGAACCTCTGCAACTCTTTCCTCTCTTCGGCTTCTTTAGAGGGCTCTCGAGCTCCCTTTTCTTCCAGTGGCTACTGTTCTCTTTTTTCTCTTTCTATTTTTCTGTCTCTTCTCTCTATTATCTTCCTCTTGTTCTTCTGTCTCGAAGGGCAACAGCTTTTATAGAGGGATGGCCTTCAGCTTCTGGCACGAACTCTCCGACGCGCCCAGCATAAGCATCTCGGCGCGCTTGGCATACAACCCATCAGCGCGTCTCACTTCGTACTGGGCTTGGCCCATTTCAACATCATTCGGTGCCAGGTGAGGATCCACCTAATGGGCTTCCTTTTATCGGCCTGGTGGGCTTATCGGAGTGAATATTTGCTCTACCTGAGGCTAGCTTAACGCCTTGCATTCATGACCGCGTGTGAGGCTATGTGAACCCCTTTCTGTGAGCATCAGAATTGTCTGAAGATCCTTTCAACAGGCGGATGGTTGCTTGGATTTTGTTATAGTTTTTTATCAGCCTGACTATCTGAATGATAGCAGTGGTGGGCAGCGGCCTAGCCAGAGATGGCTTTAGCCGGACAGAGTGTTAGGGGTAGTGGATCTCTTCTATTCTGATTCTCAGAACTTCTAGGGGTGACATAGGAGCCGCACCCTTGATTGGTCATCAGAGCCCTGAGTTTGCTTTTGGCTTCTTCTTGTATATTTTAGGTGTCAAAAATGCCCAGTAGGTATCTTTGTATCAACATGAAGGCAGTGTTTAAGTAATTAACATTTTAGCTCTAGAATAAAGATAAACGAAATAAGATGATAGAAGATGCGGTGAAAACCCAAAGTAACACCAGCAACATGGTATTATCATGATTGAGATATGAGATTGAACAGATATATAACAAGAATGTAAGTTTGGCCTTTCATGAACAAGAATATGCTTGCATGTAAAGAGAACGCACTTTCACATTTTTCTTTTCATAACCATAAAGGGTATGCACTAGAATGTCATGTAACAAGCATGTAGCAATCCAATCATGAGATAGCCTTGTGGATTCACTTATTTATAAAGAAAGTACTCCCAGTGCAATGCGACGCCAGTAGCATCATATCCCATGGTTTATAGTATGTTTCTGACAATCTGTCGAGGGGACTAACATCGAGCCCTTAGACACAATCAGTGCCCGAACTGCATCTTCACGTATAAATCAAGCTAGTTCCACGAGTATAACAATAACGTATGGCCAGTAATGTAACAAGTTCAAATTATAATCTCATGATAATTATATCAAGGTAAGAATGCTTCAATTTAGACATGAGAGTTCAAAAATGACTTAAAGCAAGGTCATGCCATGGAAAGAATTCGGCAGCACAATAGTACATTCATTACTTTCCATAAATTATTAATATCTTATTTGAAAAGTGTTAAGTTCCAAGCAATCACTAGTCCATCTAGGAACTTACAAAACCCAACCCAAAGGTCAAACCTTGGGTTAGACAGGTTAAAGACCAAGCGGTCGTTTACTGGACCGTTTTCATACTCAAGCTGTCTAGATAGGACCGTTTAAGATAGCATGCGGTCTAGTTAGGACCGTTTAGAAACAAGGTCGATGAAACGAATGAACCAGAACCATACGGTCTAAACAGGGCCGTTAGGAGTCCTTGGCGGTCAGATAAAGGGCCTCTAAGTACCTCTGGCGGTCGTCTACAGGCCGCTAAGGTCCAGAACACTAAAAACACTGGTTAAGTGCTTTCTAACAATTCAGTTTTAAGGGTACAACCAGCTCAGCGTTCTAGTGAGAATCCCAGGCTCGCGGAGTCTTAAGGAGGCCTTGAAACAAGATCACCTAGTCCGGTGGAAGGAATATCAAACGGAGAGGATCGTAAGTCCAAGATTTGTGTGCTTGATGTGCAAGGTGTAACGAATGACATCATACCGTAAAACGTGCCATGCACTTAAGAAAAGACTCAGAGATAAGAAAGAACCATGTAAAACAGCGATCAAAACCACCAGTAAAATGAGTTCATCTTTTTGAAGCATGGATTTAATATAAGAGTATAATGTTTGGCATGAAACTAACTTAAATTAAAATAATTTCTAAGTATATGCGACACATGAAATCTACTAACAATAAGCCATCAATAGACCCAAGTTTGTAGATATAATACTTAAAACAAGGGTAAAACCTAATTATCTAGGCTTACCATATGATAAATAACGATATTCTGTATTATGTTTCGGGTTAACATAAATACAAAAACTCAGAAAACAAAAACGGTCTTGGGAGGACCATTTTATGGGCCATAGCGGTCTATCGTAGGGCCGCTATCGGTCTCAGGCGGTCTCAGGAAGACCGTTTCTTCCTATCTACTGTAAGTAGCAATATAAACTGAAATATGGCTAATCTAGGGCAGATAGATAGGTGATAGAATATGCCAATAGGTAAATATGGCCTCATAAAATCATAATAAAACATGAAGATGCATGGGTTGGAGTGAAACAAACTAGAATTTATCTTAATTGCATTAGGGCTAAGTTCATGCATGGAAAATTAAACTAGATGCGCAGTCCCAATAAAACAGTATATACTCTGAGTACAATGCATGAAATTGACTGTAACTTGAGGGCTTTTACACCTAAGATCATATTTAAGCCATTTATGAGATAACCTACCTCTGGTCTAGACTTTAGACTTCAAATTTAGGGCTGAAAGTCAACCCTAGTTTTTGCTCGTTCTGAACTGAACTAGTAACTTCTTGCCTTTCTAACTCCTGATTCCCTTCACCTATGATAACGAAAATTGGAGGGTAGAAAGAGGGTACTAAGGTGAACAATTAAGTCTAAATAACAATCTTCTAATTACCTCGTTTAGGACTTCTAATCTGCTGATCTTCCTGGGTCGTTCGCACAAGTTCCTGGGGTACTTGTACTGAACTAGTGTCTTTGCAGGCCTATAACTTCTTGTAGGATTGATCTCCTAGAACAAAATTTTTAGAGAAGTTAGACCTTACTATAATGAATGAAATCTTCTAAAGAACCTACCTCAAATAATGCTTCCTTACCTTAGTTCCACGCGAGCCAAAAGTAAGGGTCGCGCATATGAAACTTGGGATCTATTTATAGGGTTAGCTAGGGTTTTGAGGATTTGAATGAACCTAGAGTCTCAATTAGACCTTGCATTCGATCTTGATACCTTCTACACCCTTCCAATTAACAGATAGCATCGATCCCAAATGATTTGGATGCCAAGGATCCCAGCTTTTTCATGTCTTCTTCCATTCACGGAACTGGGTTGCTAAGCGGTCATAGACAGATCGCTAGGTGGGTCTGGCGGTCGCGCAATAGACCGCCAGGCTTCACTAAATCCAAAATTATCATATTTTTGTATTATCCTCCCATTTATCCCCTATTTGATGTATATATCCCATTTAAAAATCCATAATTTACCTAAATTACGTTTCTATTAATGAGCTTGGGTCTAAAAGCCTTGGAATTGGGTCTTTGGGTCCATTTAAGTTGGGCTTAGCCCTTTAGTTGATATAGGGTATTAAAATGGATTAAATAAATCTTTAATTCTTTTTAATAGCCCATTCAATCTTTAAAATGTTTAATAATAATATTTTCAATTCAAAAATTCCTAAAAAATTCTCGGGTGTTGCACCCTCCCCCACTTAAAAGAATTTGGTCCCCAAATTCATAATATGAGTTTTACGTGGAGTGTGTGTGTTTTAATTAGCTAATCAACTACAAAAAAAATTAAGGCAATGTGAATAGGTTAGGATGATACCTTGAATTGTTTTACCTTCCTCGTCCAGGATGGCATTTAGTCTACGTCGTCGCCCGCGTCCATTATTATCCCTCAAAGATTGTTCCTTTTGTTGTGCCCCTGTGATTTTGATGATAGCAAACACTATGAGTTACCATGTGTCTGCATATGAAAGATTGAATGTTGCTGCACTAATGGGATTGCTTATTTCATACTGCTTTTGCAAGGCACACACTTTCAGAGGGTCCTGTCTGCACATTAGGCCACTGTATATGTTCAACGTCAGTGCGTTCAATTATGTTCAGCACTTCATGTCAATGCATTCTTGTGGTTCATCATACTAGGATGCACAACAAAGTCAGTGCATGTCACTGGTCATGTGCATCTAGGTTTGAGCATTTAAGTCCGTACACACTGTCTTGGCAGATGCAAGTCGGTGCACACTTGGCATGTGCGAAACTGAACTCGGTGCAATTTGGATTTCATGCATTCACACGGTCGGTGCACATCTTCCCTGTGCATGTGCACTATGCTAGCTTGTGCATATCTGCTTGTATGTCTCCGTGGTTTGTGCATCGTTTCATGTAAGTTGGGAATAGGTCGGAGCATTCCTTGCCTCAGTGCAAGTTTTGTGATACACATAATAAGTCTTTGCCATGGTGCATGACTACGTCTAAGGCATATCTAGGTCAGTGCAAGTTATTAGTCAGTGCAACCTTCGTTGATGCACACGACTAAGTCCGTGCATGTTGTTTGCATCTTTGCACTTAGTCTGTGCATTGAGTAGAGTCAGTGCAACACATGGTTAATTCTCCATTGAGTCTATGCATGCATATATCAAGTCGGTGCAACCCTTGTTCTCCAAGTCGTTGCAATACCTTCCAGGCATTAAGCAAGTCGATGCAACACTTCTCGTTGCACGCGATCAAGTCAGTGCAACTTCTGCACCGTGCACTAAGTCTGTGCAACATTTATCTTCTGCATGGACTAAGTCTAAGCAATGTTGCTCACGGCACGATTAAGTCTGTACAAGTGTATGCATGCTGCATAATAAGTCTGTGCATATCTCATTTGATGCATAATAGAGTCTGTGCAACCTTTTTATCTCGCACGAACAAAGTCTGTGCAAGATAGGATTTGACATTTTACGTTAGTGTAGTGTATGTATTTTGCACACACTATGTCGGTGCATTCAGTGCTTTTGCACATACGTAGTCCGTGCATCTCTTAGCTCTACACTCATAACAAGTCTGTGCATTTCACTGTTGGGGTCTGTACATGCTTTCTACCTTGGCTCGTGGGGATGAGTCAAGGGGATGAGTCATCTAACAGGAACTTAAGCGATTCAAGGGGATGAGTCACGTGGCTCGAAGTCCAACTTAACAAAGGGGCACATGATCCAAGGAGCAGCCAAGCCTGGAAATTTTGCCACATGGAAATCCAACCTCTAAATTCTGATGCGTGGCTAAGGAATTCCAGAATCCTCTTGGTAGGAGTGTTCCCTCCACACGCCTAGGGCGTGAGCTCGTGGGTCCCTGACTGAAGATATATATGACCCTTCTTCTGCGAACAAAATTGCTGCTGAATCGAAGACATCTGTGTGGAGATATGAGAAGAGAAGAAGAGTAGAACAAGCGCAGAGCAGAAGTGAAAGAGAGAAAGCTCATGAGATCGAGAGAAGAAGAGAGAGAAAGAAACAGAGTGAAGAGAGAGCTCGAGGAGAAGAAGATAGAAGACTTTGCTGAAGATTAGTTCCACAGGACCTTGGATCAAATCCAGGCCAGTCAGCACCTGTGAGAGCTTTAGTTGGTTTACGATTTTTTAGCTTTCAGTCGCTGTGATTTCCTATCTCATGTTTTCCTTTTACACCCTTTATTACAAGCCGTGAGTCAGCAGAGCAAGCTGTGACGCTCAGCGATTTCAGAGGAGGATTCCCCTGGTAGGCTAAGCTGTATTGCCCAATGGGTCAAACTGTTAAGCAGCAGATGGCTAAGTTGCATTACCCAGCGGAAGCAAGCTGTGACGCTCTACTGTTGTAGGCAAGCTGTGAGGCCCAAATGTAGCACCCTGGTGTATTATTAAATAAAATAAAGGAAATTATAAAGAAAATTCTTGAAAAATACAATACGTTAAATTTTAACCAATTTATAAAAATCCTGAAAAATGATATTCGTGAAAAGGACTAATAGCTTAGCAAGTTTGTCTTCTATGACCAACCTAAAAGAAAATCCTATGTGAGCCGAATTAGCAGATTTAGGCCAAAATCAACACTTAATCTAACCGGACCTTAATTAGCGAAATTGGAGCCCAATTCTCGATCAATTAAGCCCAAACCAGACCCAAATGAATGGGCTAGATTAGCTAATCATTTCTCCTCTTGATCCCCATAGAAACCCTAACCCTAAGAGGCATATTTGGAAGAAAATGGCGACGGCGACCCGGTCAAGCACGATTCGCGCACCCCACGATTCAGAGGACTCTATCCTCCCTAATCGACCCTTCTAGACTCAATTGACCCTATTTAGTCAAACCCTAGTCGACCTAGAAAAGATTGGATGTTGTGGCGGCCGACGAGGAGCGCGGATGAGGGCGAATTCCGGCGATCATCGGAGAGGTGTCTCGTGCGCGACCGACGATCTTCATCCCTCTTCTTCCCTCGATTAAGATAGGTGATAGTAGACCAAACCCTAAGTACTATATACCATTGAACTCGTTTTGGAGTCTTCTTTCCAATGATCTAAAAAGCTCAAATTTTGGTTAAGTATCTTGCGCATATTAATCAAGTTAGTATAAGCATGTCTATTTAGGGTTTTGCTTGTTTAACCTCGATTAATGTAGGGATTAGCAGGCCTAAATATTAAATTGATCATGCCATCTTTTACATCTTCTTGTTCTCGTTCTATTGATGGGTGTTTGCCAAATTTTCATATTTTACATAGGGTGTATTTCATCATTTTTGCTAACCCTAGTCGGGCTCACCGGAGTCGGGCAGGCTGACCTTAGAGCAGTCCTACAGGAACCGCCTTGTTTTGAATGGCCCCTCGATAGACTGTATGGTCGATATCGACGGCCAGAAGTTAACCATTTATTGTCCTTGCGTTTTGAATCTTCCATGGGCAGAGCAGCCATATCCAGACCGTGCAGAGACCCCCGCGGCCTCTCGATAGACCGCTCAAACCCTGTCGGGCCCCCTGGCCTTTAGGGATTGAACGGGCTATCGACCGACCGCCAAGGCCCTCTGAGCGGTTCTTGACAAACCGTTCTATCCCACCGAATGCCTTGTTCTTGATTTAGCATGATTCGTCTTAGTCAACTAATGTTAATGATAATTTAGCAACCTACATATTAATTGGAATGTATGAAAGTTAAGAGTTTAGAATTCTTTGCTTAATTACTCTCTCATGACCTTGTTCATCATTTTCAATGAAGTTAATCTCAAACATGTTATAATGGAGAATGAACTAATGATACTAGGGTTGATTGACAATCATTCTATTCCGGTGGAATTGACTGACTGCCGTACACTCGTTTTCCGATGATTTCTAGGCTTCATTTCTTATAATGGTTGTAACTCTCAGCCGGATATTCCTTCCATCGGAATAGGACCTCCATTATGAGACCTCCGTAAGCCCCCGTGAGCCTAGGATTCCCACTAGGACGCCGGGCAGGTTGTACCACACGTCCTGCACATGTTGACTCGATTAAATCGCTTGGAATACCCTGGTTTGAGCCACGAATCGCATTGGACTGTCCAAGTTATTGCGTGGCTAGAACTGGACCGTGTAACACTCAGGACGGCCCAATAGGAACCGTGCAATTCTGGCAGAATGCCCTATCTTGATTGGTCGATTGTCCTTGTTCCATCTTTGACCTGGTCATGTTTAGTCAACCCAAAGGCCTCTGGGCTGACCAGCGGATAGTGGGCTGGACCCTGGTTCAGTTCCACCCCGCCTATGGCAACCCAGGAGCCCGTTTGTGTGGACTTTTCCTTGACTAGTTAGGACCATTATTGATCGGACTGGACAGGCCCATCTAGGTTGATTGCACGGATTCCCTTGGACCGTTCAGTTCCTGAGCGGCCCAATTCAGCCCGCTTACTTTCATCGTGGGCTTCAGATCTTTCTTGTGCTGAACGGCCCATTTTTGACCGTTCTATAATTGGAGCGGCCGATAATAGACCGTTCATTCTTGGCATCTATTAGGCTATCCTTCAGCCCAATCCTTTTAGCACGGTCTAGTTCGTGACCGTCAATTTTCTGAGCGGCCCAATATGGACCGTTTATCTTCCAGAAATGTTTTTCGTGATTCTTGGTGTTAGAATGCAAGGACCTGTTGGTTCTTGATAACTTGAACTTTCTGGTCAAAATATCTACTTCACTTACCCTTGGAATTACCCGAGGTAAGTTCTATACCTTGAAATTATTGGCCATTTAACTTGATTAATGTTTAGACATAACTTGGGATCTTGGATCCATTAAATCAATGCCAACACATCATAAGGGCCTGGTTTGGTCCTGGGAGGAGCGCCCGAAAAGTACTAGTGCCCCAGGGAGTTGTAATGACATGGTGAGACATTGCACCGAGTGCATGACTAGCGTGATGTCTACGACATATTCTTGTACATTATCTCTCTCTTGTATTCTAAATTGTTGATTTCCTTCGGAATTAGTTACATGACTTGGTTATTACATGCTTGATTGGCCAATTCTAGTTATACTTGTTCATATTCTCTTACTATCCTTATTCGGTTATTTATATCATCTGTTCTTTTCTTCTTGCACAACATAAATGCAATTGTTTAATTACTTAAACTTACCTGCTATTACCTACTGAGCGTTCGCTCACCCAGTTGTTTTCCCCTTTTCAAGTAGCTCAGGTGAGGTCTCGCAAACTGATGGGGACGGGCAAGAGTGAAGGCCTGGAGCGAACCAGTTAGAAGGCTATCTGGAGTCTTTCATAGATGTATTGAGTCTAGTTGTGGTTTAGAATTGAGGTCAATGGTGGTGTAATGAAGTTGGTGGTTGTAACTATGTTAAGTCGAATGTTGTTTTAGAAGTTTTCTTAAAGTTCTTTTTATTGGGATTGTTGTAAACTTGGTTTTGATATATTAGAAATTATTAGATGGGTAGAATCCCTTTTGGTTTTGTGATGAATGTTCGACTCTCTAGCGCAGGTCAAAGCATGTCTGGAAATCAACATATTATTATTAACTCTTTCTACTACCGGTCCCGATATTCCGCATCGGGGCGTGACAGTTTGGTGGTATCAGAGCCTAGGTTTTCTAATATTCTTAGGTTTTTCTAAGTTCTAGAGTTCTAATTGGTGTCATAGAACCTATAACCTTGTTACAAGTCTAATGATCCAACCGAGTGAGAAATTGGGTAGAGACTTGGGTTAAGTTAATAATTTAACTCTAGAAAGATTCCTTCTAAAAGATTCTAAATTAATTTGTTCTACGCGTAGGGTATCTCAAATGGCAGCCGAACGTGCGCAATGAAGGGATATACAGCGAACAGTTCAAGGACTAACGCGGGCACTGCAGTAAGTGGCCTAAGGAGGGGCGGCGCACCAAGGAGCGGGAGAGCTTCATCAGAACTTTCGTGGGATGAATCCCCCATGATTTGGCGGCTTGACAGATCCTGACGAAGCTAAGCATTGGCTGAAAGAGATGGAGAGAGTCTTTGAAGTGATGCAGTGCAGTGATCAAGAACGTGTCCTTCTGACGACCTTCCAGCTTGAACGAGATGTGAGATCGTGGTGGGATGTTGTTAAAGCCACCTTGGGAGATAGGAAAGTGACGTGGAAGGAGTTCGAGGAACTATTTAACAATAAGTATTTTTCCGATAGAGTGCAAGAGAAGAAGGCGGCATAATTTACTGCTCTGAAGTAGTGAAACCTTTCGGTCGCCGAGTATGAAGCTCAGTTTTCTCGGTTGTCCCGTTATGCAACCCATTTGGTATCCACAGAAAAGATGAAGGCCAAGCGCTTTCTTAATGGATTGAAGCTACATTATATCAACCAGTTGGCCCCAATGGAAATGTAAACTTATGCTGAGATGGTGAGAAAGGCC
Organism: Amorphophallus konjac; assembly: GCA_022559845.1. Taxonomy (NCBI): domain Eukaryota; kingdom Viridiplantae; phylum Streptophyta; class Magnoliopsida; order Alismatales; family Araceae; genus Amorphophallus; species Amorphophallus konjac. Next base: position 346,429,649 of record CM040120.1, read on the forward strand.
CAAGTCTTGGAGGACACTTTAGAGATGACTGAGAGAATCCGTGGAAAGAATCCTAAGAAGGAACAAACTACTGGTTCCGGGAACTCTAAACCCGGCAATGGCAAGAAAAGGCACAATGGTTGGTCCAGTGCGTGGAAGGGCAAGGTGTCGAAGAATGAAGATAAGAAACCTAGCCCGATTGTACCATTCAAAGGCCAGTGCAAGTATTGTGATCGTCCAGGTCACAGAATAGAGGAATGCTGGCGCAATTTGGGTGCCCGTTTACGCTTTGGAAGTAGGGACCATCGTATTTCTGAGTGTCCCCTCCTGTCAGATCAAGCTACACTGACCAAGCCGCAAGGAAATAGGAAGCAGCAGGGCAAGCTTCAAGCCTTACAAGAAGATGATGCGGGAACCACCGAGGAGGGTGGACTTGTTGAAGGTACACTTATTATACATGATAAGCTGGCATTTGTTCTGTTTGATATCGGAGCGACTCATTCTTTCGTTTCTCAGAAATTTGCTAAGTCCTTAGCTGTGAAACCTGTGTTGATAAATTCTCCATTAGAAATTTCAACCCCTATTGGATCTAGATCTGCTATTAAAACTTTCTATCCCTCTAGTAAGGTCATGATTAGTGAACAAAATATGCCAGCAGATTTAGTTTGTATGGATATGAAGGATTATGATGTAATCTTAGGAGCTGATTGGTTGGCTAAGTATGAGGCCAATGTTCACTGCAGCACTAGTTCGGTGTCTTTTTCTGGACACCCTGAACTTTCTTTTGTTGGGGTTAGGAACTATAAGTCTGTGCCGCTTATTTCGGCTCTTCGAGCTGAGAAGTTGTTGAGGAAGGGATGTCAGGCTTTTCTAGCCTTTGTTTCTATGACCCTTGAGAGGAAGATTGAGGTAAAGGACATTCTTGTTGTCCGAGATTTTCAAGACGTCTTCCCGGAGGATTTGCCAAGACTTCCACCTGAGAGAGAGGTTATCTTCTCTATCGATTTAACTCCGGGCGTGTCTCCTATTTCAAAGGCTCCATATCGTATGTCTCCTGCAGAGCTGAGGGAATTGAAGTGACAATTGATGGAATTGCTTGAGAAGGGGTTCATTCGTCCAAGTACATCCCCGTGGGGAGCTCCAGTGTTGTTTGTCCGGAAGAAGGATGGCTCGATGAGATTGTGTATCGATTATCGGCAATTGAACCAGCTTAATATCAAGAACAAGTACCCATTGCCAAGGATTGACAAGCTGTTTGATCAGATAGCGGGAGCTCAATATTTTTCTAAGATCGATCTCTGATCTGGATACCATCAGTTGCGGATCAAGGATGAGGATATTTATAAAATAGCTTTTTGTAGCAGGTATGGGCATTTTGAATTCGTAGTAATGCCTTTTGGACTAACCAATACACCTGCAGCTTTCATGCAGTTGATGAACAGCGTGTTCTGGCCCTATATTGATCAATGGGTCGTGGTGTTTATTGATGAAATTTTGATATACTCTAAGAGTGGGGAGGAGCATGCTGAACATTTGAGGATGGCATTGCAGTTATTGAGAGACCATCAGTTGTATGCCAAGTTTAGTAAGTGTGATTTCTGACTGCAAGAAGTACCTTTTCTGGGACATATTATAACTAAAGAAGGTATATATGTTGATCCTTCGAAAGTTGAGGCAATAAAGAATTGGGATAGGCCTACTAATGTAACCAAAGTAAGAAGTTTTCTAGGCCTGGCAGGCTATTATCGAAGGTTTATTAAAGATTTCTCCAGAATTGTGGTACCTCTGACAAGATTAACTCGCAAGGAGAACCAATTTGATTGGTCAAAAGATTGTGAGCTAAGTTTCCAGACTCTGAAGGAGTGTTTAACTACTGCCCCTGTTTTGGCTTTACCTTCTGGAGGAGGAGGATTTGTAGTGTACACGGATGCTTCAGGTATTGGCCTAGGTTGTGTGCTTATGCAACATGGGAAGGTGATAGCTTATTCCTCTAGGCCGTTAAGGAAACATGAAGAGAATTACCTTATTCATGATTTGGAACTTGCAGCATTAGTTTTTACCTTGAAGATTTGGAGGCATTATTTGTATGGAGAGACATTCACGGTGTTTTCAGATCATAAGAGCTTGAAGTATTTGTTCTCTCAAAAGGAGCTTAATATAAGGCAGAGGAGATGGCTTGAGTATTTGAAGGACTTTGATTTTTCTATAGAGTATCATCCTGGAAAGGGCAATGTGGTGGCAGATGCTTTAAGCCGCAAATCGATAGCAAAATTATCAAGTCTCATGTTGCAAGAATGGAAATTATTAGAACAGTTGGCTAGTTTAGACATCAATGTTGGTGAGGACCGGGTTATGATTGCACAGTTTTAGCTTCGTCCAGAGTTATTAATGGGAATCAAGACTTTACAAGACAATGATCCGGTATTGGTAGAGATCAAGGAAAGTTTGAGTAATAGACCTGATTTCTTGTTAGCTAATGACGGCAGATTATTATTTCAAGGAAGGACCTGTGTGCCAGATATAACTTAAGTAAAGAGCAAGATCTTAGAAAAAGCTCATAGGTCCAGGTATACTATTCATCCTGGAGGCACTAAGATGTATCAAGACTTGAAGAGGTCCTTTTGGTGGCCGAATATGAAGAAGAAGTTGCAGAATTTGTAAGCAGATGTTTAGTGTGTCAACAAGTCAAGGCGGAGCATTTCAGACCTGCAGGGAAATTAAAACCACTTGATATACCTCAATGGAAGTGGGAGATCATTGGTATGGATTTTATCATGGGTCTACCTAGGACTCGTGGTGGATTCGACGCAATATGGGTCATTGTCGATAGATTGACTAAGTCTGCCCATTTCTTGTCCATTAAGTCCAGATGGACAGTTGATGTTTTGGATGCTTTGTATATGAAGGAAATTGTAAGACTTCATGGAATACCAGTCAGTATTGTGTCTGATAGAGACCCCAGGTTCAGTTCGCATTTCTGGAAAGGATTACAAGAATCTCTGGGTACTCGTCTGAATTTCAGCACGGCTTTTCATCCACAAACGGACGGGCAGACTGAAAGAACCAACCAGATTGTGGAAGATATGCTTAGAGCTTGTGTGATTGATTTTGGGGGCTGTTGGCATGAGCATTTGGCTCTGATTGAATTCGCCTACAACAATAGTTACCAGTCCAGTATCCAGATGGCCCCGTTTGAAGCTCTGTATGGAAGAAGCTGTCGATCCCCATTATGTTAGGACGAGATAGGCGAGAAATAATGGTTGGGACCATATCTCATTTCAGAATCATCTAAGAACATCAGTATTATCAGAGACCATTTGCAAGTGGCTCAATCAAGACAGAAGAGTTATGCTGATAATAGGAGGAGAGCCTTAGAATTTCAAGTTGGCGAGCATGTGTTCCTAAAAGTTTCACCAACAAGAGGAATCCAAAGGTTTGGTGTTCGTGGCAAGCTAAGTCTAAGATATGTTGGTCCATTCGAGATTCTGGAAAGAATTGGAGAAGTTGCATACCGTTTAGTTTTACCATCCCAGTTATCTGGAGTACATAATGTCTTTCATGTATCGATGTTACGAATGTACGTGTATGACCCCACTCATATCATCCATCATGTGGATTTGGAATTGAAGGAAGATTTGACTTATGAAGAAAGACCCATCAAGATTTTGGACCGCAAACAGCAGCAACTCAAAAATTGATCTATACTTATGGTTAAGGTTCAGTGGAGTCGGCGAGGAACAGAAGAAGCTACTTGGGAATCTGATGATATTATTCGAAAACAATATCCTGATTTATTCTAAGGTTAGTTACCTTAGTCCCCATTCTGATACGTGCAGTGAATTTAGAGGACCAAATTCCTTAAAGTGGGGGAGGGTGTAGCACTATGGTGTATTATTAAGTAAAATAAAAGGAAATTATAAAGAAAATTCTTGAAAAATACAATAGGTCAAATTTTAACCAATTTATAAAAATCCTGAAAAATGATATTCAAGAAAAGGACTCTTAGCAAGTTTGTCTTCTACGACCAACCCAAAAGAAAATCCTATGTGAGTCGAAATAGCATATTTAGGCCCAAATCAACACTTAATCTAACCAGACCTTAATTAGCGAAATTTGAGCCCAATCCTCAATCCATTAAGTCCAAACCGGACCCAAATGAACAGCCTAGATTAGTTAATCGTTTACCCTCTCGATCCCCATCGAAACCCTAACCCTAAGAGGCGTATTTGGAAGAAAACGGCGATGGTGACCCGGTCAAGAGCGATTTGCGCACCCCACGATTCGGAGGACTCTATCCTCCCTAATCGACCCTTCTAGACTCAATTGACCCTATATAATCAAACCCTAGTTGACCTAGAAAAGATTGGATGCTGTGGCGGCTGACGAGGAGCGCGGACGAGGGCGAACTCCGGCAATCATCGGAGAGGTGTCTCATGCGCGATCGATGATCTTCATCCCTTTTCTTCCCTCGATTAAGGTAGGTGATAGTAGACCAAACCCTAAGTACCATATACCATTAAACTCGTCTCGGAGTCTTCTTTCCAATGATCTAAATAGCACTAATTTTGGTTCAGTATCATGCACATATTAATCAAGTTAGTAGAAGCATGTCTATTTAGGGTTTCGCTTGTTTAACATCGATTAATGTAGGGATTAGCAAGCCTAAATCTTAAATTGATCATGACATCTTTTACATCTTCTTGTTCTCGTTCTATTGATGGGTGTTTGCCCAATTTTCATACTTTACATAGGGTGTATTTGATCGTTGTTGCTAACCCTAGCCGGGCTCGCCGGAGTCAGGCAGGCCGACCTTAGAGCGGTCCAACAGGAACCGCCCTGTTCTGAACGGCCCCTCGATAGACTGTGTGGTCAATATCGATGGCCAGAAGTTAACCATTTATTGTCCTTGCGTTTTGAATCTTCCATGGGCAGAGCAGCCATATCCAGACCGTGTAGAGACCCCCGCGTCCTCTCGATAGACCGCTCAAACCCCGTCGGGCCCCCTGGCCTTTATGGATTGAACGGGCTATCGACCGACCGCTAAGGCCCTCTGAGTTGTTCTGGACAAACCGTTCTATCCCACCGAATGCCTTGTTCTTGATTTAGCATGATTCGTCTCGGTCAACTAATGTTAATGATAATTTAGCAACCTACATATTAATTGGAATGTATGAAAGTTAAGAGTTTATAATTCTTTGCTTAATTACTCTCTCATGACCTTGTTCATCATTTTCAATGAAGTTAATCTCAAACATGTTATAATGGAGAATGAACTAATGATACTAGGGTTGATTGACAGTCATTCTACTCCGGTGGAATTGACTGACCGCCGTACACTCATTTTCTGATGATTTCTAGCCTTCATTTCTTATAATGGTTGTAACTCTCAGCCGGATATTCCTTCCATCGGACTAGGACCTCCATTATGAGACCTCCGTAAGCCCCCGTGAGCCTGGGATTCCCACTAGGACGCCGGGCAGGTTGTACCACAAGTCCTGCACCTGTTGACTCGATTGAATCGCTTGGATTACCCTGGTTTGAGTCACAAATCACATTGGACTATCCGAGTTATTGCGCAGCCAGAACTGGACCGTGTAACACTCGAGACGGCCCAATAGGAACCGTGCAATTCTGGCAGAATGCCCTATATTGATTGGTCGATTGTCCTTGTTCCATCTTCGACCTGGTCATGTTTAGTCAACCCAAAGGCCTCTGGGCTGACCAGCGGATAGTGGGCTGGACCCTGGTTCAGTTCCACCCCGCCTATGGCAACCCAGAAGCCCGTCTGTGTGGACTTTTCCTTGACTAGTTAGGCCCATTATTGAACGGACTGGACAGGCCCGTCTAGGTTGATTGCACGGATTCCCTTGGATCGTTCAGTTCCTGAGTGGCCCAATTCAGCCTGCTTACTTTCATCGTGGGCTTCAGATCTTTCCTGTCTTGAACGGCCCATTTTTGATAGTTCTATAATTGGAGCGGCCCATAATAGACCGTTCATTCTTGGCTTCTATTAGGCTGTCGGTCCAGTTCGTGACCGTCCATTTTCTGAGCGGCCCAGTATGGACCGTTTATCTTCCAGAAATGTTTTCCATGATTCTTGGTGTTAGAATGCAAGGACCTGTTGATTCTTGATAACTTGAACTTTTTGGTCAAAATATCCACTTCACTTACCCTTGGAATTACCCGAGGTAAGTTCTATACCTTGAAATTATTGGCCATTTTACTTGATTAGTATCTAGACATAACTTGGGATCTTGGATCAATTAAATCAATGCCAACGCATCATAAGGGCCCGGTCTAATCCTGGGAGGAGCGCCCGAAAAGTACTAGTGTCCCGAGGAGTTGTAATGACATGGTGAGGCATTGCACCGAGTGCATGACTAGCGTGATGTCTACGACATATTCTTGTACATTATCTCTCTCTTGTATTCTAAATTACTGAATTCCTTCAGAATTAGTTACATGACTTTGTTATTTCATGCTTGATTAGCCAATTCCAGTTATACTTGTCCATATTCTCTTACTATCCTTATTCGGTTATTTATATCGTCTGTTCTTTTCTTCTCGCACAACATAAATGCAAATTGGTTAATTACTTAAACTTCCCTGCTATTACCTACTGAGCGTTCGCTCACCCAGTTGTTTCCCCTTTTTCAGGTAGCTCAGGTGAGGTCTCGCAAACTGATGGGGACGGGCAAGAGTGAAGCCCTGGAGCGAACCAGTTAGAAGGCTATGTGGAGTCTTTCATAGATGTATTGAGTCTAGTTATGGTTTAGAATTGAGGTCAATGGTGTTGTAATGAAGTTGGTGGTTGTAACTATGTTAAGTCGAATGTTGTTTTAGAAGTTTTCTTAAAGTTCTTTTGATTGGGATTGGTGTAAACTTGGGTTTGATATATTAGAAATTATTAGATTGGTAGAATCCCTTTTGGTTTTGTGATGAATGTTCGACTCTCTAGCGCAGGTCAAAGCATGTCTGGCAATCAACATATTATTATTAACTCTTTCTACTGCCGATCCTGATATTTCGCGTCAGGGCGTGACACCAGCTATTTAAGCTGTGTATCAGCGGAAGCCACACTCTGGTTTGAGTGTGGGGTGGACGTAGGTCTGCGGACCGAACCACCTAAAAATTCCTTGTCTATTGTGGTTTGGTTGTCTTATTCCGTTAGATGAATGCTTAGGCACGATCTGTCTCTCTATGTCCAGTGAGCATGTTGGTTGCACGTTTTTTCTTTGATTGAGCGACTCACTATGCTTCAGACTTGGTAGAACCTAGTTTGATTTAATTCTGCATATCTGTTTCTTATAAGATTTAATTGGGTAAAGTTTCGAAGAGGGATTCATTCACCCCCCCCTCTAAATCTGGGCCTAGCACCCCAACACTTGGTATCAGATTAGGTCTCTGACTTTCCAGATCCAACGATCTACAGAGGATCCTGCTACTTTTTGTGCTTTACTGATTTCTGTTATCTTATTCTGGTGCATTACTCATTGAGCGCTTACTGTTGAGAAAGGGTATATAGACAATTTTGGTTAGTGTAGGGTGAATAGAAAAGTCTCCGTTCAAAATCACGACCGTTATTAAGCTGTTACTCACGAAATTACGACATGTAAGGTGTCGTTATTCAACTAAAGTAGATACATAAGGATGAAAATGATATATATCTATTTTTGGTCCTCAGAGGGTGATAGGAAAATGCTCCAAAGGAAGTAACGACCAATGCATGGTCGTTATTCACAAACAATGACATATGTTAGGTCGTTATTTCCTAAACGTGAATAGTGTCACTTTTTATTTAAATAGAATTTTTCAAAAAAAATTATTTGTAAAAATAGAGAAAAATGTAAGGATGTCACCCATTAAATTTCACAAACAAATTCCATCAATTTTTAAAGATAAAAATCTTTGAAGTTTAATCTCGAAATCTTAACTTATGAAAAGACACGATCCTCTCTTGGGCGCCATTTCCCATCCGACAACTTTTCGAATATTTTAACACAATAGCATGTATTAGTTGGCATCGCATTATAGGTGGCCACGGTACCCTGTAAATGCGGATCTTGTCTACCTATCATGTCTACCTACAACCCAAATCCTACAATATATCCCTCTACTTCCCCTTGTATCCTGTTAGTTCGAAGGATTGATGCAGAGAACGTGGGAGCATTCTCTGAAGCATTGCAAGGAGGAAGGAGCTGATCTTCTTCCACCTGTACCCTTCCTGCCACTTCACAGAGGTAGGTGTTCTCAACTTTTAACTAAACTAATAGCTAATCTAAGATGATTAGTCTAGGTAGTTAGTCTTAGGCTTATTTCCATGCGATATTTAGTGTTTACACAGCATGTGTTAGCCTTATATCTAGGATAATTAGCATGTATTAGCCTCATACCTAAGATAATTTGCATGTATCAGCCTTAATTAGCATGTATTAGCTTCAATCTAGGGTAATTGGCATGTATTAGTTTTATATCCATGCGATATATCCTGTGTAAGGCAAGTTTTATCGTGTTTTTACGTAACCTGTTAGTTAAGCTATTAACTAATCTATTAGCATACCTCATTAACCTGTTAGTTGATCTACTAACCAATTAACATACCTAATTAACATGTTAGTCTACCTAATCTATACACCAGATTAGATATAGATAGAGTTCTGCCTCTCTAGAAACCCCGTCTCCATTTAGTTCCTGTAAAATGTAAACTAGTATGATACGTCATGTTAAAAATTTGATATTTGAGAAACTAAAGTATGAAACGAGTGCATGAATACAGATCTGTAATCCTCACAATATTCGCTATCTGTCCATGTCATCAATTTTTCATAAATCAGCCTAAAATGAAGGGCGTCCTTGACACGGACGCCATTCACTGAACAACGACTGTACAACAACCGCTTATTCCAAATAGCAAATGGGCAAAATTGCCCCTCTGTGATGGGCGCCTATTAAAAATTCATGGCATCCCCTAGGGCGCCTTCTAACAGAAGATGGCAGCCCCTGAGGCGCCTTCTTCTGATAGATGGCAGCCCTATGGACGCCTTCTATTAACCTACAGTTAATCGATCAGTTAACTTAAGCCCTAGCTACTTAGCTTAACCAACTCTTAATAACCTCTATCATTAGTTAAACCTAGATTAGTTAAATCTCTGTTTAAGCAATAAATCATCTAGTTAAATCCCTATTATTATTAGTTAAACCAGATAATCACGTAGTTAACCCTCAGTCATTAAGCCTTAGCCATTAGTTAACTTGGACACATGTTTGATAGGCGCCTGACCCTTGGGCGCCTATAAGTGAAACATGGCAGCCATCAGGGCGCCATTTCTTTAAAGAAGTCTGACCCTGGGGTTCCAATTTCAAGAAAATGGCAGCCCCATGGGTGCCTATTAAACCTACCCCTTTAAAGCCTTTAAAAGTGGCTGACCCTAGCTAAGGCGCCTATCACTTAAGACATGGCAGGGGTATGGGCACCACTTTTAAGAAGATGGCATCCCCTTGGGCGCCAATTTCAAGAAGATGGCAGCCCCCTGGCGCCAATTTTAAGAAGGTGGCAGTGACCCAGGCGCCTACTAAACAGACCCTGAGTTTTGGTTTTTCCGAGACCTTAAACCCCTGAATGACGCGTCCTGATTTCAGGATGCCATTCCCTAATAAATGACAGCCTGAGAGGCGCCATTTAACCTCTGAAAGGGTTCTTTAAACCCTTTATAGTTCACAGGAAGGGCACTCCGCTGTGAGGGTGTCATTTTTGAACATGTCAGGTAGCCTACAAGGCACCGATCTCACCCAATTTTTCCGTGTATCAAACGTTGTTGGTTTTACTCCTAGTTCGTCTCTACATATCAATACGCCCTTGGATTCCCTTCCATAAATCCGCCTTATATATCCTATTGGTCAAACCTTGAAATTCCATATTGGCTATAAATGAGAGTGGATGTCGACAAACATGACCAATGTTGTGCATATAGGGCCCGGTCTGGTCCTGGGAGGAGCACCCGAAGGTACTTGTGCCCATCGGAGTTTATTGACCACGGTGTTTGACATTGCACCGGAGTACTTGCTTGCTAGAGTTTAGGCATGTCACTCGTTCCCGTGATATTACTTGATTGATTGACTTGAGACCCGCAGAAGGGTAAACGTATTTACTTGAATGAAATTGATAAATAGCCAATTCCAATTCTACATGCTTGAAATTACGTTACTTACTATTACTTGCTTGATATGAGTTCTTACCTTTCTTAGAAAATTATTGTTAATTCCAGTTATTACTTGCTTGATATCTCTTGCTACTGCTATATCGATGAAGTTGGTATCTATATACTCTCACTTGACTACTCTTGTCGATTTTACAATCCTTGATATCTACTTGTCTACATGCATAGATTTACCTACATTAATTGAACTTGTAAACCACTTAAAGCATGTTAAATCTTGAGATGTAAATGCTACTGAGCGATTCGCTCATCTAGTTGTTTCTAACATTTTCATGTGATTTGGATGACAACCAACACTCAGAGGGGAATGAGACTGAGTGATGAGTGTTAGCACTGAGTTATAATATTGTCATGTTAATTGTGTTATTGTAATCTCACTTATGTCAGTTGTATCCAGTTATGTCAGATGTTAGTTGTATTAGTTCACTATGTCAGTTGCATTAGTCCAATTGCTTAGAACTGTAATAAGGACTTGAAGCCTAGTAGTCAGACCTGGGAACTCTATGTAATTGTCATTTGGTTAGTTGAAATAATGATCAGCTCAAAATCTCAAATTTATTCTTAAAAGAATTGCGCACTCTATTAATTGTCAAAGGAAGAATTCCATCAAATAGCTAGCTCGCTTTGGTTCTATATAAAAGACTGTCGCGCCACGGGTAATCTTCCGCGCTCGAGACGTGACAGCTCTTTCTTGGTATCAGAGCTTAGGATTACAACTTCCTAGGTAAAAACCCAAGTCTAAAGATAGAAATGTCTAAGGATAGGTTTAGACCTTACCTGGTAAGATTTCTAGGTAAGTCTAACGATAGAATTGTTTAAGCATTGGTTTAGATCTTACCTGGTGAGATGGGTAAAGCCATGGGTTAAGTTTAATAACGACAATTGATCCTTAACCCTAAAACTCAATAATTATTACACCTTAATTCTTTTGTAGGATTATGGTTGCTGAAAGAGCACAATGGCGCGAGATGCAGCGCACTGTGCAGGGACTTACGCAGGCGCTACAGCAAGTGGCACAAGGCGGTGCTGGCGGTGCTCACCACGGAGCTGGTGACCTTCACTGGGATTTTCGCAACATGAACCCACCAAGGTTCACGAGTTCGGTGGACCCCGATGATGCCGAGAATTGGCTGAAAGAAATTGAGAGGATCTTCCGTGTAATGCAATGCACGGATGCAGAGAAGGTTTTATGGGCTACGTTCCAACTGGAACTGGATGCTCGATGCTGGTGGGAATCCGTAGAAACAACACTGCCTGGCAACCATGTCACTTGGGCGGAGTTTGTTGAACACTACAACAGCAAGTATTTTTCTGACCGTGTTCAAGAGAAGAAGGCCGCGAAATTTGCCGCTTTAAAGCAACGGAGCCGGAAGGTGGCCGAATATGAGGCCCAATTCTCAAGACTTTCCCGTTATGCACCCCACTTGGTGTGTACGGAAAAGATGAAGGCAAGGAGATTCCTCAACGGGCTACGGCCCCAGCATATTACACAGCTTGCGCCGATAGACATCCAAGTATATTCGGAAATGGTTCGACGCGCTCAATTGCTGGAAGACGCCACTGAATTCTCCGAAAGGATTCGAGGCAAGGACAAGAAGGAACCCGTCACAAGTCCGGGAAACTTCAAACCACCATTTGGCAAGAAGCGATTCTTCAATGGAAGAGAATTTTCCAAAGAGAAGAGGTTCCAGAAAAGCAGCAATCCTCTCCACTATCGGCAATAAGCCTTCCTCTGCCATCACACCTTCCAAGGAAATCTACAAGTATTGTGACAAGGCTGGTCATAAGACTGAGGAATGCTGAAGGAAACTTGGAGCTTGTCTCCGATGTGGGAGTCGAGAGCATCGAATCCCCGACTGCCCCTTGATGAAGGAACAAGCCAATAAAGATGATAAGCGTCTGGTAAAGAAACAAGGTCGTCTATAAGCTCTTCAAGGGTCGGAACCCATGTAAGGAGGAATCGTGGAAGGTACATTAACTGTTTGCTCTAAACCTGCTAAAGTTCTATTTGATACTGGAGTAACTCATTCATTTGTTTCCAAGAGATTTACTACCTCATTTTCTAAAGAACCTGAATGGTTAGATTTAGTAATATCTACACCTCTCGGAAACAAGTCTGATATCATGTATCACTACCCAAGTTGTGAGGTTATGGTTCAAGGTAACAATCTGCTGGTTGACCTTATATGCCTTGATATGAAGGATTATGATGTCATACTCGGCACTGACTGGTTATCCACCTACCAAGCAACGGTAGATTATCGACACGGCAAGATAACTTTTATGGATTATCCCAAGTTGGTTTATGTTAGCCCTCAGAATAGACCCCTACTCATCTCAGCCCTTCGAGCAAGCAAACTTGTGAGTAAAGGATGTGTGGCTTTCATAGCTTTTGTGACTGCCACGGAAGTCGAGAAGACTGAAATTGAAGACATTCGAGTGATTCGGGACTTTCCCGATGTATTTCCAGAATAATTGCCTGGTTTACCCTCGAAAAGGGAAGTGTCATTCACAATCGACATTGTTCCTGGTGCCGATCCTGTTTCTAAGGCACCAGTGTCATTCACAATCGACATTGTTCCTGGTGTCGGTACTGTTTCTAAGGCACCCTACAGGATGTCTCCCGCTGAACTGAAGGAGCTAAAATAGCAGGTGATAGATTTATTGAAAAAGGGTTTCATTAGGCCGAGTACTTCCCCCTGGGGAGCACCCGTGCTCTTTGTTAAAAAGAAGGATAGAACATTGAGGCTATGCATTGATTATCGACAGTTGAACCATCTTACAATCAAGAACAAATACCCGCTGCCGAGAATTGATGAGTTATTCGACCAATTATCTGGAGCTAATTACTTCTCAAAAATTGATCTTCGGTCTGGTTACCACTAATTGAGGATTAAAGAAGAAGACATTTATAAAACTGTGTTTCGAAGCAGGTATGGGCATTATGAATTTACTGTTATGCCTTTGGGACTAACAAATAACCCCGCAGCTTTTATGCAGTTAATGAACAGCATCTACAGGCCTTATTTAGACCAATTTATTGTGGTCTTTATCGATGATATATTGATCTATTCAAAAACTGAAGAAGATCATGAAGTGCATCTCAAGAAGGCATTACAGATATTGCGAGACAATAAGCTATATGCCAAATTTAGCAAATGCCAGTTCTGGCTTGAAGAAGTGTCCTTCTTAGGCCATGTCATATCAAAGAATAGAATTTCTGTTGATCCTGCGAAGGTCGAAGCTGTACAAAATTGGGGACGACCAACGAATGCAACAGAGATTCGTAGCTTCTTGGGTCTAGCTGGCTACTACCGACGTTTTATTAAGGACTTCTCCAAGATTGCTGTCCCTCTTACCAGATTGACTCGCAAGGAAGTGCCTTATGAATGGAGTGAAGACTGTGAGAAGAGTTTCCTAACTTTGAAGGATCTCTTGACTACTGCTACGGTCTTATCTCTACCAGTTGAAGGAGAGAAGTACGAGGTATATACCGATGCATCTGGTATCGACCTCAGATGTATATTGATGCAGAATTGAAGAGTCATTGCATACTCTTCCCGGCAATTAAAGAAGCATGAAGAAAACTACCATGTGCATGATTTGGAACTAGCCGTAGTGGTATTGGCTTTAAAGATCTGGAGGCACTATCTCTATGGAGAGCAATTCACCGTATACTCCGATCATAAAAGCCTTAAATATCTATTCTCTCAGAAGGAGCTGAACATGCGACAAAGACGTTGGCTCGAGTATCTCAAGGATTTCGACTTCACTATACAATATCATCCTGGTAAGGGCAATTCCATAGCAGATGACCTTAGTCGGAAGCCGAGAGCCCTGGTAGCCAACTGTATGGTTCAAGAATGGAAGCTGCTGGATATTTGGTGACCCTCGGATATTTTTCAGCCGAATATACAGCATGTGGTCCCCCATGTGCTTCTTGCGGGTAATCTCCCATCTGAACAACGGGCCCTTTGTTGAAGTGGTTTGATAGGGTCCATGTGAGGGGCTTCCAATCCCCCTTGAATGGCCCTTTGAAGCCTAGGCCAAACCTGCGGTTCGGCCTAATCTCCTTTGCTGGTTTCAACCTACCTTGTAGCTGTGCGCCCAGACCTTTGCCCATGTTGATAGCCGATGTTCCTCATAATCTCCCAACCTTTGGAGTGAAAAGGGAGATATGGCGTTGTTGCCTTGATCGGCTTCTTTGATGCTAGCGGAATGTGAGATGAATCACACACATCCAGCAATGACAATATGGGCCGATGAGACGACCAAACAGAGGGCAGAGAGGTGTTGATAGCATTCACCGTGTGAAGGACAGGTGTGCTGACCACTTTAATAATTCTTCCATTGTAAGGAAACTTCAAGCACTGATGGTTGGTGGAAGGCACAACATCTATGGCTTCAATGTAAGGGCGACCCAGTATGGCCTTGAATGTGGGGTCCATGTCGAGGACATGGAATTCCGCGGGGACTGACATAGGACCTAGCTCTGCCCTCAGAATAATCATCCCTTGCGACGGCCTTTTGCTATTGTCAAAAGCCATGACTGTGATTGAAGAAGGTCTTATATGTTCCTGTTCGACCCCACACAACTGAAGGGTGCACATGGAGATCACATTTATGGATGCACCCGTGTCTACAAGGCATGGGTTTATGGATACCCCATTAATTTTTATTGAAACACACAATGCATATTTCTGAGCTTCCTTGGGAGCGAGCTCGTAGTTGTGGAACATGATGGCCGGTTGCGTGTCCGTTGGGGTCAGGATGGCAGAAATCTTTTCTACAGGGAGGTCTTCATTCACCATGACCTTTTGAAGATACTCCATTAAGGCTGTCTGATGGGGTGTGGATCTCTGAAGCAGCTCCAAGATGGAGATCCGAGCAGGCGTCTTGTCCAAGTGTTTCAACAGATCATACTATGTTCCAGGGATAGATCTTTCCGGTTGTTCTCCATCGTCCCTCTCTGGCTGAGACTGCTCGGGATTCTGACTGTTCTGGAGGAAAACCCTGTGGAAAATCCTTCCACTCTGGAACACCATTGCCTGCGACTTTTGTACCTCTATAGGGGTAGCAATGGGTTTTAACAGAGGTTTGAGGGGTAGTGGTGGAGGGATGGTTGATGAAGCAGGGGTGATGATGGGAGCAGGGATTCTGATGAGGGGTTTGTTAGGTGAAGGCATGGTGGAGGTAGAGGGGATATCGCATGGGTTATAAAGGATAAGGGGTCTGGTAGGTGGAGGTGGAGGCAAAGTGGAAGTGGGTAAGGTTTGGAGCGGGTAATGGTTTTGAGATGGATGGTGGGTGATGAGTGGTTTTGAAGGCATTGGCGGTGGTATGGTGGAGACAAGCGGGGTTACGTACGATTGACGGATTATAAGGGGCTTAGAAGGCATAGGGGCCAATGCGGTAGAGGTGGATGGTATAGCGGGGGAGTGAGAGAAGATGAGAGGGTGTGAGGGCGTAATGAAGGGTGTTGGATGATAGGTCATTGGGGTGCGAATGAGAGGGCGTGATGGCAGTGGAAATGGTGAAGGCGGTATTAACGCGGGTTGATGAGAGAGAGGTGCTACCCGGGCAAGGCGAGGGGGTTACATGAAGATAGGGTTGGCGGCAAAAAGAATAGAGGTACTTTCTGGGTGCCACACCTGCTCTCTCCCGACTTCCGGGAAGGAGGAGATGGGGTTGACCTGGTGATTGGGCTGTTGGTGCTCCGGTAATGGATTCTGGATTATGCCCATGTTGGGCTGTTGTGGTTGGGCCTGCTAAGGCTGCTGTTGTTATTGTGGTTGTTGTTGTGGCTACTGTTGTAACTGCTGCTATTGTTGTTGGAAGTGTGGCCTAGGAGGAGGTCTCCTAGCCTTGAGAGTGGTGACGTATCACCTCATTTCATCCCAGTCAATTCTGCCTTCATCATTCGTGTCGTGGATGTAATCTTTGAACTGGAAGCAGTTGTCTACTGTGTGTTCTGGCTGCCTGTGATAGATGCAGTATCTGGAGGTATCAACATTCGGGGGCCACACAGGCCTTTCCCTGGGTAGGATGAGGGTGTTTGAGGCCATGAGGGCGTTGAAAATATCAGCCAGAGTTTCTGGCAATGGTGGGTAAGAGGCTCTCTTGGGACCAATCGGCCTCCTTTGTTGCTGTGGGGGACCGTAGTTTCATGGGGGTGGAACTTGGTTGTACTTAAGTGGTGGTTGTTGTTGCTGGGGTCGAGGTTGTTGCTGGGGTTGAAGTAGTTGAGGCATGTTGTTCTAGGGTGGATCGTTTTGGGGTGGAGGACGAGAGGGGAAAGGACCTGGTTGGAGGGGAAGTCGGGGCATTTGTGGAAGCCTTGGGTTGGCTGCATAGTTGGCGTTGTTGACCGCACTCACTTGCTCATTTGTTACGACCCCTTCTGTTGCTCCGCCTGGGACACCAGCGCCTATCTTTCTGACCACCATGGGCTTCGGTGGCTCAAACATGTTCATAATGGGGGAGTCTTTTAACTGGTTCTGGATGTACCGGGCTCTCTCATAGAGCTCTTCCATGGTGGTGAGCTTGTTCATGGCCAAGACATGCCTGAACTGTGGGGTGGCATTGGACACAATCATCTTCACTTGTTCAGGTTCCGAGAGGGTATCTCTTATCCTTTCTGCTAGAGACCTCCATCTATTAGCATAGCGAACAAAATCTTCGTCGGGCTTCATTTTCTCGGCCACTAGGTCGGTGATGGAAAGAGAGGGACCGACCCTATCCCTATACTTTTGCAAGAGCCTTCTTTGGACTGTTTCAAAATTCTCGGCCTCGCGGGGCTCCAAAGAATAGAACCACTCTAGCGTAGGACCGTCCAATGACCTCCGAAAGAGGTATGCCAGGGATCTCTGGTCGTTTTGCCAATAGGAGGACTCATACATGAAATCCTTGAGGTGAATGAAGGGGTTGCCAGTGCCATTGTACCTGCGGTACGTGGGCATTTCGGAGGGAGGAAGGTGGATGACCGGAAGGATTGGCAAAGCAACCTCCGGGGTGGCTTTCACGTCCACCATTTTCTTCAAATTTTGAAATTGTTCATCCATTCTATTGAACCAGTTGAGGAGCGATTGGGCGAGCTCCTCGGGAGGTGAAGGTGACACGTGCCATTGGGGAGGAAAATGTCTCCCGGAGACTTGAGGGGGAAATCCCGAATGAGAGGGAGCTGCCGGGCCACCGGTAATTGGCCCCGGCTGGAGCGGTATATGGGGAACAACAGGAGTTTGAGATTGTGAAGGGAACTGGAATGAGGGAGGTTGTTGGCTCGCCTGCCCTTGAAGCGAGGGAGATTGGATGGCTTACGCCAGTGAAGGAGTGGGATGGCCTGCACCGACTCTTGGAGAGATGCGATGGCTAGAGTTGATTCCTAGGGAGTGGGGAAAATAGATTTCCCCTTCAGAATGGCCTGCAGGGCCCGAAGCTGTTCAGAGGTAAGCTCCGTGTTGGCGAGGACGCCTAGCAAAGAGGAGATGTCCTGTGGTGGGGATGTGTCTCTTGCAATAATCTGCACCTCATGCGAGGGCTCATAAGAAGGACCCGCGTCCATAGCATGGACTCGCGGCTCGACTGACTCACCACGACCAGGGTGGTTTTACTCAAAAGACTCGTGACCCATGCTCACAGTTTTTCTGGAACGCAAAACCATACACTAGCAAGCAAATAGCAGAGATTATCAAACAAGTGGATGCCTTTATGCCCTTTTTGTGTTTTGATTTTGATGATTTTTTTTGTGTTTTTAACCAGATCCGAAGTTCACACAAAATAGGGACCCTAGTTCATTTTCGTTTCACCTCCGTGTCAGCTACGGGCTCTCGTCTCACCACGAATGGGTCGACTAACTCCGGGGAACTTCAATGGTACAACCAGCCCAGTGAACGAAGAGGAGATTCTTCGATGTCGGGGACTTACGGAGGTCCCAGTGGAGGAGATTCTAATCCGTCGAGAGGAATTCCCGAACGGAGATTCCTTCTTTCACCGAGAGAGGGTGATCCTTAGAAAAAATGAAAAAGAATAGAAAAAAGGGGTGGATGTATGCAATGGAATGCTGATAGATGTATGGGGCACAAAAGAATAAGAAAACAATCAAGATATAACAACACACAAGAGATAATAAAGCCAATCACAAGAAATTGCAAGTGTGACTGAAAAGAAAGCAACTGACGTCCCACCGTGATCGCCAATCTGTGAACGACATCATGCGGTTTGAGAAACAAAAATGCGGAGCGCGTGGGCTCGTTTTGTTTACTGCAACACAGAAATAAGAGAAAAGAGAAGGGGCCACCACGGGAGATTGCTCCGGCGGGGCGAGTGGGACAAATGCAATATAGCAAGATATGGGGGTTAAACGGCCATAGCGAGAAATGACTCGCCGCCGCCTCGGGGGGACGGGAGTGGTGCAGAAATCAAATAGCAAGAATTGAAATGGCCATTGCGGGAAGTGACTCACCGCGGCCTCGAGAGTATAGCAGATATAGCAGCAATTCAAGATATACAAGAGAAATGACAGAATTTAAACGGCCATTGCGGGAAATAACTCGCCGCGGCCTCGAGAATATGAGCAGATAAGAATATAACAGGATATAAAGAGAATATAAAGAATGGGAATTTAAACGGCCATTGGGGAGGTGGCTCGCCGCGGCCTCGAGAATATGAGCAGATAAGAATATAACAGAATATAAGGAGAATATAAAGAACGGAAATTTAAACGGCCATTGGGGAAGTGACTCGCCGCGGCCTCGAGAATATGGGCAGATAAGAATATAACAAAATATAAAGAGAATATAAGAACGGGAATTTAAACGGCCATTGGGGAAGTGACTCGCCGCGGCCTCGAGAATATGAGCAGATAAGAATATAACAGAATATGAAGAGAATATAAGAACGGGAATTTAAACGGTCATTGGGGAAGTGACTCGCCGCGGCCTCGAGAATATGAGCAGATAAGAATATAATAGAATATAAAGAGAATATAAGAACGGGAATTTAAATGGCCATTGGGGAAGTGACACGCCGCGGCCTCGAGAATATGATGTGATCGCCTGGGGCCAAAGACCCCAAAATAAGGAAATGATCGCGCCTACCTTGCTAGCAGGAAGTGGCGGGTTGCTTCTTCCTCCCCCTTTGGCCGGCCGACGGAGAGGGCCCTCTTTAGTTACCCTTGCAAAATAACAAACAGTAAATAAACGGAATTAGAAAATGACAGTGCAGTAGCAATCCCTTGCAATGAAAGTGATGAAATTGTAGCAGGGCACACACCTGGTTGGTGTGGTTTTAAACCCCTCTCGGACACGAGTAGGAGGGAAATGTAATGATGAATGGAGTTATGCAAAAGTATAAGATTCCCTTATGGAGGGAGACGAAGAATGGAAGATGATGAATGCAAAAGAACTACGAAGAAAAGGAGAGAGTTGGCTTATTGGATGTGCCGATGGCGAGATCCGGCGGAGCTTCGGCAGCGTAGGGACGACGTGGAAGCACGGTGGACGAAGACGGCCTTCCTCCTGCGAGTGCGGGCACCCGAGAATCCGGCAGAACCTCCCCCTGCAAAAGACCCACGGGTTAGAAATGAGATCCGGTAGCCTATCGGACCTCTTGGAAGCTCTCTTCGGACTGAGGGGGGGGTCTCTATTTATAGGGCTCCGGAGGATGGAGGCGTCCAGGACCCTGGACGCCTTCATCAGGGCAAAAATAATATTTTATTCTAATTTTATTTATTTATTGTGAATATTTTCAAGGAGGCGTCCAGGGACGCCTCCATAAAAGCCCACCGAATCCCCGCCGAAAGTCGCACGCGGTTTGGCACAACACGTGGTCTTGATCGGCACGCGTGATTCATGAGTGGGCGCGTCTAGTTGGCAGGACGTCTTCACAATTTGGATTTTTCCTCACACGACAAACCGACTGTCGGTCGGGGGGCCCCGTGGGCAAGTTGCCCTGGACGCCTCCATGAAATTATTATTTTATTTTTATTTTTATTTTTTATCATTATTAATATTATTTATTTTTTATTATTTTGTTTTGATGGAGGCGTCCATGAGACTGGATGCCTCCATTAATTTATTATATTTTTATGTGTTTTTTTGTCTTTTTATATATATTAAAGTCATGAAGGCATCCATGGGCCTGGACGCCTCCATGAAGACCCCCCCGGGTCCCCTGAAAAGGCATCGGCAGCCGCCTACCAGACATTCTTCCTGGTTTTGAAACCTTCCGGTGCGTCCGATTGGTGTTGATGCTGTCCGAATGCCGCAACGAGATGATTTTCGGATGCCGAAAAGGCGGAAGAAGACTCAGGAATAGGAAGCACTCAGGCGATTCAAAATGCGAAAGCCGCTGCAGGGCGTCGTATAGTAATATAAGATTTTCTCAGGAGACGTCAAGAATAGCGTGTCTACAGTAACATGGGAGACTGAGGAATCTATGAAAAGAAGATACCCAGAACTATTTTAGACTATAAGTATCCTATACTTTCGACAATACCCTTATACAGTTGAATTTACCCTTACCCTTATATAGTTGAATTTGGGAACCAAACTCTTTTAAGTAGGGGAGGGTGTAACACCCCGGAATTTTAAAATAGAAATGTACAAATAAAAAAAAAAAAAATATATATATATATATATATATATATATATATAACACTATTGAACTCATATTCTAATTCTATTTGATTAACCATTTAGTTAATACTTTAAAAACTAATAGATACTTTAGAAGATGCCAAATTATATTTTAGGAAATGCTAATTTATATCACTTAGGAAACTAATAATACATCTTATTACACTATTCTAAAGGAATAGGAAATATGTTATATAGATAGAGTTTTAAAGGATAAACATCAATTTTATAAGATGCCAAATCATATTCTCATAATTTAGAAATTTTCATATTCCAACTTTTACATTATATCATTGTTTTGAAGAAATAAGGGTATATAGATGAAGGGTTAAAGGATAAACATAATTTAAGAAGTGAGAAAGGGTATATAGATAATTTTGGTTAGTGTAGAGTGAATAGAAAAGTCTCCGTTCAAAATCACGACCGTTATTAAGCCGTTACTCACGAAATTACGACATGTAAGGTGTCGTTATTCAACTAAAGTAGATACATAAGGATGGAAAGGATATATATCCAATTTCGGTCCTTAGAGGGTGATAGGAAAATGCTCCAAAGGAAGTAACGACTAATGCATGGTCGTTATTCACAAACCGACATATGTTAGGTCGTTATTTCCTAAACGTGAATAGTGACGTGAATAGTGTCACTTTTTATTTAAAAAGAATTTTTCAAAAAAAATATATGTAAAAATAGATAAAAATGTAAGGATCTCACCTATTAAATTTCACAAACAAATTCCATCAATTTTTAAAGATAAAAATCTTTGAAGTTTAACCTCGAAATCTTAACTTATGAAAAGACACGATCCTCTCTTGGGCGCCATTTCCCATCCGACAACTTTTCGAATATTTTAACACAACAGCATGTATTAGTTGGCATCGCATTATAGGTGGCCATGGTACCCTGTAAATGCGGATCTTGTCTACCTATCATGTCTACCTACAACCCAAATCCTACAATATATCCCTCTACTTCCCCTTGTATCCTGTTAGTTCGAAGGATTGATGTAGAGAATGTGGGAGCATTCTCTGAAGCATTGCAGAGGAGGAAGGAGCTGATCTTCTTCCACCTGTACCCTTTCTACCACTTCACAGAGGTAGGTGTTCTCAACTTTTAACTAAACTAATAGCTAATCTAAGATGATTTGTCTAGGCAGTTAGTCTTAGGCTCATTTCCATACGATATTTAGTGTTTACACAGCATGTGTTAGCCTTATATCTAGGATAATTAGCATGTATTTGCCTCATACCTAAGATAATTAGTATGTATTAGCCTTAATTAGCATGTATTAGCTTCAATCTAGGGTAATTGGCATGTATTAGTTTCATATCCATGCGATATATCCTGTGTAACGCAAGTTTTGTCGTGTTTTTACGTAACCTGTTAGTTATACTATTAACTAATCTGTTAGCATACCTTATTAACATGTTAGTTGATCTACTAACCAATTAACATACCTAATTAACCTGTTAGTCTACCTAATCTATACACCATATTAGATATAGATAGAGTTCTGCCTATCTAGAAACCCTGTCTCCATTTAGTTCCTGTAAAATGTAAACTAGTATGATACGTCATGTTAAAAATTTGATATTTGAGAAGCTAAAGTATGAAACGAGTGCATGAATATAGATATGTAATCCTCACAATATTCTTTATCTATCCATGTCATCAATTTTTCATAAATCAGCCCAAATTGAAGGGCGTCCTTGACATGGACGCCATTCACTGAACAGCGACTGTACAACAGCCGCTTATTCCAAACAGAAAATGGGCAAAACTACCCCTCTGTAAAGGGCGCCCCCCCTAGGGTGCCTATTAAAAATTCATGGCAGCCCCTAGGGCGCCTTCTAACAGAAGATGGCAGCCCCTGAGGCGCCTTCTTCTGATAGATGGCAGCCCTATGGACGCCTTCTATTAACCTACTGTTAATCGATCAGTTAACTTAATCCCTAGCTACTTAGCTTAACCAGCTCTTAATAACCTCTGTCATTAGTTAAACCTAGATTAGTTAAATCTCTGTTTAACCAATAAATCATCTAGTTAAACCCCTATTGTTATTAGTTAAACCATTGGTTAAACCAGATAATCGCGTAGTTAACCCTCAACCATTAAGCCTTAGCCATAAGTTAACTTGCACACATGTTTGATAGGCGCTTGATCCTTGGGCGCCTATCAGTGAAACATGATAGCCATCAGGGCGCCATTTCTTTAAAGAAGTCTCACCCTGGGGCGCCAATTTCAAGGAAATGGCAGCCCCATGGGCGCCTATTAAACCTGGCCCTGTAAACCCTTTAAACGTGGCTGACCCTAGCTAGGGCGCCTATCACTTAAGACATGGCAGGGGTATGGGCACGAATTTTAAGAAGATGGCAGCCCCTTGGGCGCCAATTTCAAGAAGATGGCAGCCCCCTAGGCGCCAATTTCAAGAAGGTGGTAGTGACCCAGGCGCCTATTAAACAGACCCTGAGTTTTGATTTTTCTGAGACCCTAAACCCCTGAATGGCACACCCTGATTTCAGGATGCCATTCACTGATAAATGGCAGCCTAAGAGGCACCATTTAACCTCTTACAGGGTTCTTTAAACCCTGTATAGTTTACAAGAAGGGCACTCTGCTGTGAGGGTGTCATTTCTGAACATGTCAGGTAGCCTGCAAGGCACCGATGTCACCCAGTTTTTCTGTGTATCAAACGTTGCTGGTTTTACTCCTAGTTCATCCCTACATATCAATACGCCCTTGGATTCCATTCCATAAATCTGCCTTATATATCCTACTAGTCAAACCTTGAAATTCCATATTGGCTATAAATGAGAGTGGATGTCGACAAACATGATCAATGCTGTGCATATAGGGCCCGGTCAAGTCCTAGGAGGAGCACCCAAAGGTACTTGTGCCCATGGGAGTTTATTGACCATGGTGTTTGACATTGCACCGGAGTACTTGCTTACTAGACTTTAGGCATTCCACTCGTTCCCGTGATATTACTTGATTGATTGACTTGAGACCCGCAGAAGGGTAAACATATTTGCTTGAATGAAATTGATAGATAGCCAATTCCAATTCTACATGCTTGAAATTACGTTGCTTACTATTACTTGCTTGATATGAGTTCTTACCATTCTTGGAAAATTATTGTTAATTCTAGTTATTACTTGCTTGATATCTCTTGCTACTGCTGTATCGATGAAGTTGGAATCTATATACTCTAACTTGACTGCTCTTGTCGATTTTACAATCCTTGATATCTACTTGTCTACATGCATAGACTTACCTACATTAATTGAACTTGTAAACCACTTAAAGCATGTTAAATCTTGAGATGTAAATCCTACTGAGCGATTCACTCATCCAGTTGTTTCTAACATTTTCAGGTTATTTGGATGACAACCAACACTCGGAGGGGAATGAAACTGAGTGATGAGTGTTAGCACTGAGTTATCATATTGTCATGTTAATTGTGTTATTGTAATCCCACTTATGTCAGTTGTATCCAGTTATGTCAGATGTCAGTTGTATTAGTTCACTATGTCAGTTGCATTAGTCTAATTGATTAGAACTGTAATAAGGGCTTGAAGCCTAGTAGTCGGACCTGGGAAATGTATGTACTTGTCAGTTGGTTAGTTGAAATAATGATCATCTCGAAATCTCAAATTTAATCTTAAAAGAATTGCGCACTCTATTAATTGTCAAAGGAAGACTTCCATCAAATAGCTAGCTCGCTTTGGTTCTATATAAAGGACTGTCGCGCCACGGGTAATCTTCCGCGCTCGGGACGTGACAGCGGTTGTTAAAAGATCCTTTAAGGCTTGAAATCTCCTCTCGCATTCTTCGTCCCACTTATAAGGAATCTCTTTACGGGTTAGCCTAGTAAGAGGCACGGCGATCTTGGAGAAGTCCTTAATGAATCGTCGGTAGTAACCAGCTAGGCCGAAGAAGCTTCTGTTGAGTATATCCAAGTGATTTTGATGATAACAAAACCCCGGACATGTGCTCTATCACGTGCCTTGTATTAGTGATTAAATACGAGCTTAGTACGCAATTAAAGACTAATTCCATCCTGAATTATGCTTAGAAGTTCGTAACCTTCCAAATGTGTTAAAAGAGCTCAAATGGACTTAAAATCAATAACAACATACGTCCAATTCAATACTTCATCATGTGGATATAATTCACTAGATTGACAACTCATTTTTGCAGGTTTTCAACAGTTCGGTCGACCAACGGACAAGGGCCGGTCGACCAGTTTTTCCAGCAATAAAAAATGAACAGAGTTGTTACAGTCCAGTCGATCTGAGGTTACAGACCGGTCGACCGGAATTTCCAGGGATGAAAAATCAACAGTCTGTTATAGACCGGTCGCCGCCCCATGTCGTCCAGTTGACCGCCCGCCCCGAAGTAGCTTATTTTGACTTTTTATTTCAAGCACGGGGAGAGGTCTTATTTCTTTTTTGTTTAAACCCAAACCCTCCATTCATGCCATGAATTATGGATCTGGTCCTTGGCTTGTCCCTTGACCATCCAAGATCTATAAAAACCTCTCATTGGAGTCAAAAACTGATGCGGGACGGACCAGCGAACCTGGTTCTCTAGCTCGCAACTCGTCCATAGCGAGGGAAACACGGGATCGTGCACGGTTGAGGAACCGGCGATGAGTCAGGTAGTCGGCTCACTTTCATGCCTGGATCGGGTCACGGGATGGGTTTCGCTCTCTCTCTCGCAGCGGTGATATAAAAATATAACGAGCTAGTCCCTATCACTCTAGTAGCGGCATTCAAAAATATACAAGATAAGTAAGGGCGATAAGAGAGTGGCGAATTTACCTCCACGCTCCGGGCGTGGGGAAGATGACCCCGGCCATGTACGGTAACTCCCGGTAAAAATAATTATAATAATTACAGTAGTGATACTATTGCCCACTCCACGCAAGGAGGTAAAGGGCTACAATTGGGACCTAGGAGGACTGATCTTGGGTTGACGGGCGGCAACTTGGATAGCTCCAGTGGTAGCGCGTGCCGACAACCGTGGGGTCCACGTCCTGGCTGGTGGGCCGAGTGGGCCGGGGATGGTACTGCTGCGATGGTGGCTCCTAGAGGGACGTTCCCTGGGGAGGCGATGTGTTGGTTTGCCTTGTGGAAGGCGTGGCGGCTGGCCCGGGGGTGATTGTTGCTTGCCGTCCACGAGCTGCTTCTTCTATTCCTACAACGCGTGACCCAGCAAGAACGGCTGCTGCGATCAGCCCCGACCTCTGATTGACGCGAGAGTAGCGCCGTTTGAAAGCTCTTTTAGAGAGCTACGACCCCAGGCCAGAGAAGGAATTTTATCTATCTATGTATTGGCCTTAGTTGAATTTACAACCTGCTGGTTCCATGAACCAGATCTGGTAGGATAGATTTAGATCTGCCTGAGAATGGGATTTGACTGGAGGGAAAACGTCGAATCTGGAGGGTGGGATTTTTATGGGAGATAGACAAGGAAGTAAGGAAGACGCCAATATTTTTTGTAGATTTTCTAAAGGTGTTTTGACTTGCAAAATGGATTTTTGACTGGACAGGTGTCGGATCTGGACTGCACAGGACAGAAAAGATCTTGGCCTGAGTTTTAATTTTTAAGAGGGAAAAATAACTTCTAAATTCATGAAAAAACTTGTGGAGGTGGGTTTTGGTGGGAAAAACACCCAGTCCAAATTTTAGATTGATCTGAATTTGGGAAGGGGGTCCAAAGGGTGAAGAACTGGGTTACTGGAACAGACATCTGCACAGAAGGCAGATTGCTAGGGGTGGAAAGGTAGAATTGTAAAAAATAGCTAACATGGGTTTTATGGCCTGAATTTTTTTTTGGACGATGGGGGGGACGTGGGGGACTCACCCTCCAATTTTGGGCATGACCTGAGCTCCTGATGGAGATCTGAAAATCGGCATTTAATGTTCTATCTATGGGTGGATAGAACTCCGAAGACGCGGCGGTGGCGGTGCGATGGCAGCGGCAGCGGTGGGAATGAGTTTCACACTCAAAGGGGGATGGATTGGGAGGTATCACACGTCAAAGATCTGAACTCTCACAACTGGAAGGGGAGAGAGGAGAGAGGAAGGGGACGCAAATGGCCTCTTGGGCAATTTTTCTCACAATTCATTCAATAATTCTTCATTAATTCCACAAATGACACTATACACCCCCTTAAATAGAGAATGGCAAGGGGAGGGGCTGGGAATCTCGTCGGAGAGAGGAGAGGGGTGAGGGGGGGGCGAACTTGCCAAGTGGGAGAGGGGGGGGACCAAGGGGGGGCCAAGGAAGCTTCCTTCCTTTGAATTTTGAAAGGAAGGAAGTCCAAGTTTGGTAGGTTGCCTACCTTGGACCAAGAAAGGGGGCTCCCCCTTCTAGAAGCCTACAAGCCACCAAGCCCCATTCACACTCGCCCATGGGCTTGGCCCATTTAAAAGCCCAATAACTCTAGACCACTATTCTAGCCCATTACAAGACCATAGGCCCATTAGCCTTATTACAATAGTACAACCCAAGAATTGTCCATATGTTCTAAATAGGGCCCAACAAGGCTGAAAGGCATAAAATGAAGATAAGTTGCTTGACTTGGCGTCCCTGTCCTCTGTGACCTAAGCGAGCCCCGGCGTATCCTCGGCCACCAATGCGTATTGCGGCGTGTGTCCGCACCAATTCTCCCCGGGTGGGAGGAACTCGACCCCATTGAGTAAGTGGTGTGGCTACTCGTGTGGCTCCAGCAGATTTGTCACCGATCTGGTAGCGCGGAGTACTCTCCACTCCAAGTAATCGTCACCTGCTCATCCCGTATATATTCGATATGTGCATGCTGCTGTGGGAATGAGGCTAGAGGTGGACACTCCGTGGTGGGGTCACTCTCAAAGGAAGGAGACGGCTCAATGACTCACTAGGAATCACCGTTGAATCCCTATATGTGACTAGATCAGACACATAGATAGAGCTGAACCCAAATTCCAGCAAGCCTACAACGTACGCATTGGACCCAACTTGACTCGACTCGACGTATGTAGACTCACTATGCACTCGACAAATGTATGTATAAACTCAAACACTCATGCATGCATGGGGGATGGGATTAGAGCTAATGACTTCCTAGACCTACGACTAGGGACTGATTTGAATAAAAACCAAAAAGTCCAAACATCACCCATGAACATCATGAATAGAAGCAACTTGACCCAAAATCCAATGTTTCAGGTCTCGGCCCACGCCAATCTCCACTGGTTTACAAAGATACGTCCTCGGGTCTTGAAGTGGTTGAGGACAAGAAGGTGAAAGATGGGGAAGTCATGCTTGGCATGGGTCACAAGGAAGGTGAAATCAGGATGCCATCTCTCATGGAAGTGGTAAAAGTCAAGCCATACTGCGTCAACATAGGGTGTTGACGGTGGTAAGATAGAAATGAGTGATAGTTCAACAGATGGCTCGGGAGAGACCGACAAACTAGGGACGGCTGACTGCTTAGTGGCCGACTGGGTAGGGGTTGACTGCATATGGGTAATGGAGGTTTCCGACTCCAAATGGTGATCTATGGATGATGGTGACACCTGATTAGCAGGCAAAGTAGGGTCGCCTGACTGAACATGGGTGACAGGTAACACTGGGACAACTGACTGAGTGTCATCTATTGGTGCGACTGCCAAAACGTGGTGAAAAGTGAACTCGTCGGGCAAATGTGGAGGATGTAAAGTGCAGGTCCTCCGCTCTGGGTCAAAGGTCACACTCCTATCTTTAAGCCAAGGTTTCTCTAATATAATGCATGGTCCTACTAGCGTACCGATTTTGCACCATGCACCATCGAAGTAAAGATCGGAGCCAATCTTCTTTTGGAACTTGACAAAGGCTAAATTACCATTGTAGATAATCTCACCAGTCCGGGAGAGGGACTCAATGATATCCAGGGAAACGTAATTATCCGACTCCATATAACTGAAATCGAGTTCCGAAGTGGACCCATTGGGTAGAGTGGCAGTAAAAATGATAGGGTGCCGGAACAACTCAGTCGTCGGCCTAGGGATCGGGTCAACTGGTGGCTGAAGGGTAGGGGCAATGGTCGGGGGTCGGGCAATGAAGGCATTGAATTCGGCCACCAAGGATGACCATTCGGACGCATGGTCTCGGGGGACGGCCATGGGGGTGGCGGCTAGTTGACATGCAGACACTGGACAAGACCGACTGACTCTAATTGGGCTAGACCATGACCCTATACAACGATGCAAGGTTGGCTTACCGACTCGACTACAAACCTAGACTCAACCCATATCCGGTACTAGGCGGAGTTCTGGGATCCGAAGATCCTCTCACACAAGTGTGCAACCTTCCCGATAGGCGTAACCTAACGTTTGGGCAACACCTTTTGATATACCGAATAAAGGAATGCAAATGCAACCTTGGACCGACTTAAATGACTCCTTTTTTTTAATCAAGTACTACCCTAGACGCTAACCTTCCGCTCTGATACCAATTTGATGTGGATCGGACCAGCGAACCTGGGACTCTAGCTCGCAACTCGTCCCTAGCGAGGGAAACGCGGGATCATGCGCGGTTGAGGAACCGGCGATGAGTCGGGTAGTCGACTCACTTTCGTGCCCAGATCGGGGCACGGGACGGGTTTCGCGCTCTCTCTCTCATAGCAGTGATATAAAAATATAACGAGCTAGTTCCTAGCACTCTAGCAGCGGCATTCAAAAATATACAAGATAAGCAAATGCGATAAGAGAGTGGCGAATTTACCTCCACGCTCTGGGCGTGGGGAAGACGACCCCGGCCAAGTACAGTAACTCCTGGTAAAAATAATTAAAATAATTACAGCAGTGATATTATTGCCCACTCCATGTAGGGAGGTAAAGGACTACAAGTGGGGCCCGGGAGGACCGATCTTGGGTTGACGGACGGCAACTTGGACAGCTCCGGTGGTAGCGGGTACCGGCAACCATGGGGTCCGTGTCCTGGATGGTAGCCGAGTGGGTCGGGGATGGTACTACTGCGACGATGACTTCTGGAGGGACGTTCCCTGGGAAGGCGACGTGCTGGTTCGCCTTGTGGAAGGCGAGGCAACCGGCCCGGGGGTGATTGTTGGTTGTTGTCCATGAGCGGCTTCTTCTATTCCTACAGTGCGTGACCCGGCGAGAACAACTGCTGTGATCAGCCCCAACCTCTGATTGACGCGAGACTAGCACCTTGGAAAGCTCTTTTAGAGAGCTACGACCCCACGCTAGAGAAGGAATTTTTTTTGTCTCTGTAATAGCCTTGGTCGAATTTACAACCTGCTGGTTCACAGAACCAGATCTGGCAGGATAGATTTGGATCTGCCTGAGAATGGGGTTTGATCGGAGGGAAAACGTCGGATCTAGAGGCTGGAATTTTTATGGGAGATAAAGAGGGAAGTAAGGAAGACGTCAATATTTTTTGTGGATTTTCTAAAGGTGTTTTGATAGGAAAAATAGATTTTTGACTGGACAGGGGTCGGATCTGGACTGCACAGGACAGAACAGATCTTGGCCTGAGTTTTAATTTTTCAAAGGGGAAAAATAACTTATAAATTCATGAAAAAATTTGTGGAGGTGGGTTTTGGTGGGCAGAACACCTAGTCCAAATTTTAGATCGATCTGAATTTGGGAAGGGGGTCCAAAGGGGGAAGAAATGGGTTGCTGGAATAGAGATCTGCACAGAAGGTAGATTGCTAGGGGTGGAAAGGTAGAATTGGGAAAAATAGCTAATGTGGGTTTTATGGCCTGAATGTTTTTGTGGAGGATGGGGGGGACGTGGTGGACGCACCCTCGAATTTTGGGCACGACCTGAGCTCCTGATGGAGAGCTAAAAATTGGCCTTTACTGTTTCGTCCAGGGGTGGACAGAACTCCGAAGACGCGGCGGTGGCGGTGCGATGGCGGCTCGATGGCGGCGGCGGCGGTGGAGATGAGTTTCACACACAAAGGGGGATGGATTGGGAGGTATCACATCTCAGAGATCTGAGCTCTCACAGCTGCAAGTGGAGAGAGGAGAGAGGAAGGAGGCGTAAAAGGCCTCTTGGGTAATTTTTCTCACAATTCATTCAATAATTCTTCATTAATTCTACAAATGACACTATACACACCCTTAAATAGAGAATGGCAAGGGGAGGGGCTGGGAATCTTATGGGAGAGTGGGGAGGGGTGAGGGGGGGTGAACTTGCCAAGTGGGAGAGGGAGGGGGACCAAGGGGGGGGCCAAGGAAGCTTCCTTCCATTGAATTTTCAAAGGAAGGAAGTCCAAGTTTGGTAGGTTGCCTACCTTGGACCAAGAATGGGGGCTCCCCCTTCTAGTAGCCTACAAGCCACCAAGCCCCTTTCACACTAGCCCATGGGCTTGGCCCATTTAAAAGCCCAATAACTCTAGACCACTATTCTAGCCCATTACAAGACCATAGGCCCATTAGCCTTATTACAATAGTACAACCCAATACTTGTCCATATGTTCTAAATAGGGCCCAACAAGGCTTAAAGGCATAAAATGAAGATAAGTTGCTTGACTTGGCGTCCCTGTCCTCCGTGAGCTAAGCGGGCCCTAGCGTATCCTCGGCTACCAATGCGTATTACGGCATATGTCCGCACCAAAATCCCTAATCACTAGAGAAGATTAAGAAGGCTATCAAAGGGTGGAAGAGAGCTGCTACTATAGCTCCGTGAACAGTGCTACGTCTAAGAGTTCTTCATCCAAGGGCAAGGTTTTCAAGATCATCTGTAGGCCATTCAAGTGAAGATCTAGCTGAGGAGGAAGCTTCATCCAAGATCACCTTCATCTACTAAGGGGGAACTTGAATCTAGCTTTTATTTTCTACTTTCTCCCTCTATTCTTGTTGGGCAGTAATCTTGTGTTCTTGTAATATCAAACACATGTGTGTGTGTGGATCTACGCAGATCCGTGTGTGTGTGTGTGATTTCTTCGTTTCCTCATGTCTCTTTGTGATTCGGTGCCTGTGCACCTTCGTGGGAGTTCCGAACTCCTCACGTGTGTGTGTGTGTGTGTGTGTGTGTGTGTGTGTGTGTGTGTGTGTGTGTGTGTGTGTGTGTGTGTGTGTGCGTGTGTGTGTGTGTGTGTGTGTGTGTGTGTGTGTGTGTGTGTGTGTGTGTGTGTGTGTGTGTGTGTGTGTGTGTGTGTGTTTAATCTTATAATCTCTTATAAGATAGTGTGAGAATCCTCACAGATTGTGAGGGGTGGACGTAGGTTACTGTTGCTACATCTGAACCACCTAAAAATCGCTGTCTATTGTGTGGTGTGTTCCTTTTCTTCTATCCTCATTCTGTGCAGCACACACATTGATTAAGTTGGTTGTATTGTTTGAATTACATCTAGCATATTTTATCATTCTCATATTAGATCTTGGGTATATTAAAAGGTGGGTTCGGATCGACAAGACAAACCTTGTCAGGAAGATAACATCTTGCGTGAGTAGAATCTCTGGATTCTCACCTCCGCCATCGTACCTAAGATCGGTTGAGTGTGATAGATTCTATTAGATCTGAGTGTTTTCATATAGTTCTGAAATTCATTACGGCTATTATTCACACTTGTTTGAATTGGACAAGATTTTGTTAAAAGTTTGTAATCACCCAATTCACCCCCCTTTAGGTGTCATTGATCGCGGGACTTCAATTGGTACCAGAGCTAAGGCTCTAACTTTCACAGATCTAACGATCTAGAGAAAGATCCCGGTCAATGGCCAACAAGGGGATGATGCATGAGGGTCATTCCATTAACTGTCCTCCATTCTTTGATGGTTCGAACTACTCCTACTAGAAAAATAGAATGCATATTTTTCTAAGGGCTTAGGAGTACGAGGTCTGGAGGGTTGTGGACAAGGGTGCTTATAAACTCTCGGATGATGAGGATAAATGGTCAATTGAGGAAATTAAAAAATCCACAGTTAATTTTAATGCTATGAACATCATGCAATGTACTATACACCCTAACGAGTTTTCTCGTGTATCCATGTGCAGCTCAGCCAAGGAGATGTGGGACAAGTTGCGGCTCATATATGAGGGAACCTCCGAGGTCAAGGAAACCAAGGCAAACCTTCTTGTCAGAGATTATGAGTTGTTCAAAATGAAGCCTGAAGAAACCATCTCAGAAATGTTCGCGAGATTAACGGAGATCACAAATGGTCTCAAAAGCCTCGGGAAAGAGTACACAAACTCTGATCTTGTGAGGAAAGTTATGAGATCACTTCTGTCGGTGTGGCACACAAAAGCCACAGTAATTGAGGATTCGAAAAATTTGTTCACACTTTCTTTGGACGAGCTCATAGGGTCACTCATGACCTATAAGATAAACATGAAGAGAACAGCCCAGGAAGATATGAAGAAGAAGAAAGTGATTGGATTGAAAGCTCACCAATCTGATGATGACTTTCAAGAAGAAGAATCCAGTGAGGGAAGCAATGAAGAAGAAGACTTGGCCATGATAACATGCCAAGTAAAGAGATTTTTGAGAAAGAAGAAGAATTTCCAAGGCAACTTCAGAAAGGGGCAAAGGAAGCCCATTCAAACCAAGGGCGAGCTGAGCAAGCCCAATACTGTCATTTGTTACGAATGCAAGAAGCCCGGGCACATGAGAGGAGAGTGCCCAGATCTGAAGAGGAAATTCAAGAAGCCCAAAGCCATGGTCGCCACATGGAGCGACGAAGAGGATGAACCGTCAGATGAGGAGCTGCAAGATCTCGTGGAAAGTCTATGCCTCATGGCACATGAAGATGAATCAACAGAGGTACATTTTGACCCTTATTTCATTTCAACTGAACAATGGGAGTCGGAATATGAAAAATTGTATACGAAATACAGAAAAATCAGATCTTAAAATAAAAATCTCAAAAAGAAAATTGATGAATTAACACATGAGGATACATCTGTTAAGTTTGAGAAATTAGAACAAGAATGGTTTGAGTTATCGGAAGAAAAAGAAAGCTTGTTGCAAATAATTTCAGCAAATGAGAAAAGCCAGGAGCAATTGATGAGTAAGCTATCTGAAATGGAGAAAGCTTTTGAAAAATTGAAAAATGAAAAGAAGTTTTGCAATCCTCAATCTCAGAACTTGAAAATAAAAATGTGAGTTTGAATAAGGAGGTGACTGACTTGCAATTCACCCTCTCTAGATTTGTTAAGGGAAAACAAAACCTAGACAACATATTGGGAGTTAAGGTTAACTTCTAGAAAGAAGGATTAGGATACATTCCCCAAAACAAAAAATCCTTTGAGAACAAGATCACTACATCCTATGTTTGTGAAAAAGAAAAAGACTGTGCTTCATGTTCAGACCCCAAGCCAACACATGTCCAAACCAAACCACGATAATTTCAAAGAAAATTTACACATGTCAATTGCTTTCACTGTGGTAGACTTGGTCATGTTATTGCAAATTACTGGTTCAAACAAAACTCGCCAAGAAATCACGCATTTTGGACCAAGAAAAGATATGCACGGAATTGGACTAACTCCAACAGACCCAAACTAGTTTGGGTATCAAAAATAATTGGATGAGAATTTTATTTCTTGCATATATGCCTTGAAGCCAGGGGGAGCAAATGGTACTTGGACAGTGGCTGTTCAAGGCATATGACAGGGGACATGAAGGCATTCTCTATGCTGCAAGATAAAGATAGAGGCTCAATTGCCTTTGGTGGAAAGGACAAAGGTAAAATAATTGAAATTGGTAACATAGGTAAGAATTCTAAAACCTTGATTGAAAATGTCATTTTAGTGAAAGGCTTAAATCACAACCTACTGAGCATAAGCCAATTGTGTGACAAGGGCTTTAAAATTATTTTTGATGAAACCCACTGCCTTGCCATAAATAAAACATCCAATGAAATCAGATTCATCGGCAAGAGAAATAACAATGTCTACACTATTGATCTAGATGATGTTTCTGGTGATAATGTGTGCTTGGTAGTAAACAATCATGATAATGCATGGCTATGGCGCCGAAGACTAGGTCATGCTAATTTTGGAGTAATCTCCAAGTTGTCTAAACATGAGTTGGTGATTGATTTGCCAAAATTGAAATTTGAAAGTGATAAAACTTGTGAGGCTTGCACAAAAGGCAAGCAAACACACATTTCTTTCAAGAATAAGAACATTGTTTCTACCTCCCGGCCTCTAGAATTGCTGCATCTTGATCTATTTGGTCCTACTAGGACATCCAGCCTAGGAGGTAAATCTTTTGGATTTTTTTTTGTTGATGACTACTCCAGATTTATATGGATATTATTTTTAACCAATAAAAGTGATGCCTTGACGGAGTTTGAAGTGTTTTGCAGGAAATCTAAAATGATAGAGGCTACCTTATCACTACCATCCAAAGTGATCATGGTGGTGAATTTAAAAATCATGAGTTCAGCAATTTTTGTAAAGAGCAGGGGTACACGCACAACTTCTCATCACCAAGAACGCCTCAACAAAAAGGAGTAGTGCAGAGTCAAAATATAACATTGATAGACATGGGGCGGACCATGTTAAGTGAAAATTCTCTACCAAAATATTTTTTAGCCGAGGCGGTAAATATAGCGTGTTACATCATCAACAGGGTGTTGGTAAGGCCCATTTTAAAGAAAACTCCTTATGAGCTCTACAAGGGTAAGAAACTAAATATTTCCCATCTTAAACCTTTTGGATGCCCATGTTTCATCCTGAACAATGGTAAGTCCAACCTAGGTAAGTTTGATGAGAAAAGTGACAAAGAAATTTTCCTAGGTTATGCACTTAACTCTAGAGCCTATAGATTGTTTAATAAGAGGACTTTGGTTGTTGAGGAAAGTCCTCATGTGATTTTTGATGAATCTGAGCTAAAACTGACAAAGTAATCTATTTGAAATTATGGATGCAGATGAAGATCCCAGATGTTCCAATGATGCCAAGGTCAAGGATGAACCAACTGAAGGGATCTCCAGTAAGAGTGAAAAGGATGAAGATCCTCCAATTGAAACACTTCAAGAGCAACAAGTGCAACAC
Organism: Amorphophallus konjac; assembly: GCA_022559845.1. NCBI lineage: Eukaryota > Viridiplantae > Streptophyta > Magnoliopsida > Alismatales > Araceae > Amorphophallus > Amorphophallus konjac. The sequence continues at coordinate 346,465,479 of CM040120.1, forward strand.
CCCGACTTGCTCATCTCTTCTACGTTCTTGAAGGATCACCCAGTTGGTAGCATAATCGATAATTCTCAAGATGGGGTAAGAACTAGATCATCACTAAGGTAAGTAGAAGAAGAGGATTTAATGGCCCTAATCTCTCAAGAAGAGCCTAAGGATGTACTGGAAGCTATGCAAAATGAATCTTGGATTCAGGCTATGCATGAAGAGCTGCACCAGTTCGAAAGAAATGAGGTGTGGACTCTTGTGCCGCGTCCTAAGAATCAACCCATAATAGGAACCCGCTGGGTTTTTAGAAACAAATTGAATGATACGGGACTGGTTGTTAGGAACAAGGCCCGGCTTGTAGCCAAAGGGTATAGCTAGGAAATGGGTATTGATTTTGACAAATCTTTTGCCCCAGTTGCTAGATTAGAAGAAGTCCGGATTCTTTTATCCTATGCTTGCTCATCTAACTTCAAATTATTTCAAATGGATCTTAAATTTGCGTTTCTAAATGGGTATATCAAAGAGGATGTCTTTGTAGAACAACCTCCAGGTTTTGAAGACCCCAAACATCCTCGACATGTGTACAAGCTCCAGAAGGCTTTGTACGGGCTGAAGCAAGCACCAAGGGCATGTTATGAAAGGCTTACTTCATTTCTCATGAAAAATGGTTTCAAAAGAGGTAAGGTTGATCAAACACTCTTCACAAGAAAATCAGGTAAAGACATATTAGTAGTTCAAGTATATGTGGATGACATTATTTTTGGAGCTACTAATAATGCCTTATGTGATCAATTTGCAGAAATTATGCAGGGAGAATTTGAGATGAGCTTAATGGGTGAACTAACCTTCTTTCTTGGATTGCAGGTTAAACAAACGCCCGAAGGTATCTTCATAAACCAAGCCAAGTACACCCTAGAGCTGTTAAAAAAATATGGGATGGCGGAAGCAAAACCCATATCAACTATGATGGCCACAACCACGAAGTTGGATAAAGATGAAAAGGGTAAAATAGTAGATCCTACACTGTTTCGAGGTATGATCGAATCACTACTGTATTTAACAACATGCTGCCCTGACATTCAATTCAGTGTATGCCTATGTGCTCGTTTTCAGTCATGTCCAAAAGAATCTCATCTAATGGCTGTTAAATGGATTTTTCGGTATCTAATTGGCACACTAGACTTTGGCTTATGGTTTCCGATCGAGAGCTCATTTGATTTGATTACATATACCGATGCTAGCTATGCTGGATGCATTGTTGATCACAAAAGTACTAATGGGTACTGTCAGTTTCTTGGTGGATGCCTAGTCTCATGGGCCTCCAAGAAACAATATTTAGTAGCTCTCTCAACGGCCGAGGCTGAATATGTAGCCGCCGGAAGTTGTGGAGCCCAAGTACTTTGGATCAAAAATCAATTACTTGATTTGGACGTTGAAGTGAGTTCTGTGCCAATCTTGTGTGACAATACAAGTGCGATTAACTTATCTAAAAATCTTGTTCAACACTCCAGAATCAAACACATTGACATTCGCCATCATTTTCTGAGAGATCATGTAGGCAAGGGGGATTTTGAGTTAAACTTTGTTGATACCCACAATCAACTGGCAGACATCTTCACAAAACCCCTAAACCAGGAACAATTCAATAAAATCAGGAGAGAACTTGGCATGTTCAAGGGTGAGGGCATACATACTTAGGTCTGCACTAGGATTAGTAATGCATTTACGTTGAACAAATAATTAGAAGCATAAAGGGTAGATTGTGTGAAATGCATGCACCATGCATAAGTTGTGTGTATTCTTCTACTTTTGTGCATGATATTACCTTGTATGTGTGCTTGTTATATATATATATATATATGCCTTTTATTGAAAAATTTGAAAAATTTCTAAGGCCTAATACTCCTTGATAAATAAATGTGGACTAGTAACCTGGGGATTCTAGGCAGTCACTGAGGGGGAGGTTTGGAAAAAAACTCTTAAGGTCTATTCTTGTCAGAAGTCATCACATTCTCTTTCCTCCTAAAGAAACAAAAAAAAGGGGAAAACAAAAAAGAGTGAAATAGAAAAGGGCCAGCAAGACAATGGAGCTCAAAATCATCACAAGGGAGGTATGGTGGAGATCAAAAATCAATGTTTGGGCCTTGAAGGGGCAAATCGACCTTTCCGGTCGATCGCCGCCCTCGATCCGGTCGACCGTTTGCGGCGAACCGGCCGAACCACGATCGAACCCTATTTTATGGGGGTTTATCTATCCTCTTCACTCATTCTTTCACACCCACTCTCTCTCCCATATATCTTCCTACCCCTAGAACATCATTCCACCACTCTCCGAGCCCCAAAACCTCATTCCTTGACCATCCGCACATCATCCGACGGATTCATAACGGATTCGGGATGACATCTCTGTGGTTCTTCGTGCAATCGTGCAGCTCATTCTCAGTTTCCAGAGTGTGGAGAAGGTCATATCTAGCCTCCAGAGTGTCCTTTCGTCCGTCCTTCTCCCAGGGTTGAGATCGTTCCCTTCAAGGGTTTCCTAGACTAAGATGCCGCCTAGAAGGAGTTCTCGGCATCCTCATCAAGGGGAATCTAGCGCTCGGAGACGTGAGGCTCCGGTTCCTCCACCACGGAAGGCTCCAACACCTCCTCGCGCACCTAGGTTGCCTCCGAGGACCATTATCAACCCTCGTCTTGTCAATTTTAATGAGGTGAATGAAATCCTACCTGACATTTGTGCAGTGTTTGAGATTCAATCGGGTTGGACCGATTTTGTCACTAGATATCCCAGATATTATACATATCTAGTGCAACAGTTTTATGGCAATTTAGTTGACAGAAATGAAGAGTTGTACACAGTGGTTCAGGGTATTGAGATTCATATAACTCCAGATCTATTTGCACGCACTTTAGATGTATCCGCCAGGGGTGCTGATATGACTTTTGGCCAAGGTGAAGTTGAGGCCACTTTCATTGTCATGACGAGCTGTGATTATGTGCGTGGTGTGAGTGATTTAATTGAATTAAATGCAAATTATTTTTCACCACTACAACGAGTTCTCCACCACATGTTTACCTCACTGATTTATCCGAAAGGTAGGAGCAGAAATGAAGTGACTGAAGTTAACTGATTTCTCTTTTATCATGTTATAAATGGCAATTTAGTCAATATGGGTCGGCTCATGACAAATTTGATAGGTTTATGCTGTACCCAATTAAGGAGATCCTTGCCTTATGCTTCACAGTTGATTGGAGTATTCATCCACGTTGGGATACATTTAGGTGCTGAAATGTTCATTCAAGTTAGACAAGATGATATTTATAATGCCCACAAGATCTTCACAGATATGGGATACTATTGGGGTCTAGATGGTGAGCTTCGTCGTGATGTACCCACTTATGGGGATGAATCAGCAAGGGAAGAAGAGCAGGAAGAACAACAAGATCAAGGGGAAGCACATGCACTAGTTCAGGCCGAGGACCAGCCTCCTCCACCCTCACCACCTCACATGGATCCCGCAGTGCCTCCACCACCACAGTTTTACCACGGGGAGTCCTCAGCTCAGGGTGCTAGATATCCTCCTTGTGGGGATTATGAGAGCTTTGATAGGCGCATCTCGGGCATGGAAACCCGCCTTGACTCAACTCTTGGGAGGCTTGATACTTTCATGGACACTATGGATGGCCGTATGAACACTCTCTCTCACACCATGGATACCCTTCCTGCCCACGTAGCCTCTCTTGCCACTGGCTACGCAGATACCACCAGTGCTTACCGGACCACCACTCATTCCCTTCTTCACATTGAGCACCTTCTGCGTGACATTGAGACCCGTATACCTCCACCTCCTCCTCCACTTGCTGATGAGGATGGCTCCGACAATGAAGATGATGGCTCTGACGATGACGATGACGAGGGGACTCCGGATCACCCTGCTCCTTAGTTGTTCTTCCATCACCTAGTGTTACTTTTTGTCCACTACTCTTGTATCCCACTCCCTCTTTTTGATGATGCCAAAGGGGGAGAAGTAGGCTACTCATGTTTATATATATGTTATGCCTGATGTATGTTTGCGTGTGTGTTTGCCATTGAATGTCTACACTTCACTTGTGAGTCATTGCAAATGTGAGTCTTGTAGGTGTCTTGCCTTCATGAGTCTTGTAGGTGTTTTGCATTTTTTCCTCGAGTTTTGGTGTACCTTGTACTGAACTAATTTGAATGAGATATGAAATGATGCAAAGAATGCACTTTGTGTTTGGCATTACATGATTGGCACCCTATCTCTCACTTTCCTTTCTATCGGGCAAACAAAATGTTGAATGGTATGCGTTAGCTGGATTGATATGATAACAATAAATGGATTGCAATTGTTTTCAAACATTGATTTCAAATATTGATTTAAAAATTCCAAAATTGCTTAAAGGCACGCAATATAATTAAACATATGGAGTTTTTTCATCATCAAAAAGGGGGAGATTGTTGAGTATATCCAAGTGATTTTGATGATAACAAAACCCCGGACATGTGCTCTATCACGTGCCTTGTATTAGTGATTAAATACGAGCTTAGTACGCAATTAAGGACTAATTCTATCATGAATTATGCTTAGAAGTTCATAACCTTCCAAACGCGTTAAAAGAGCTCAAACGGACTTAAAATTAATAACAATATACGTTCAATTCAATCCTTCATCATGTGTATATAATTCATTGGGCTGACAACTCATTTTTGTAGGTTTTCAACAGTCCGGTCGACCAACGGACAAGGGCCGGTCGACCAGTTTTTCCAGCAATCAAAAATGAATAGAGTTGTTACAGTCCGATCGACCTGAGGTTATAGACCGATCGACCAGATTTTCCAGGGATGAAAAATCAACAGTCTGCTACAGACCAGTCAACCGCCCCATGTCGTCCTGTCGACCGCCTGCCCCGAACTAGCTTATTTTGACTTTTTATTTCAAGCACGGTGAGAGGCCTTATTTCTTCTTTGTTTAAACCCAAACCCTCCATTCATGCCATGAATTATGGATCTGGTCCCTGGCTTGTCCCTTGACCATCTAAGATCTATAAAAATCTCTCATTGGAGTCAAAAACCCTAATCACAAGAGAAGATTAAGAATGCTTTCAAAGGGTGGAAGAGAGTTGCTACTGTAGCTCCGTGAATAGTGCTGCGTCCAAGAGTTTTTCATCCAAGAGAAAGGTTTTCAAGATCATCTGCAGGCCATTCAAATGAAGATCTAGCTGAGGAGGAAGCTTCATCCAAGATCATCTTCATCCACTAAGGTGGAGCTTGAATCTAGCTTTTATTTCCTACTTTCTCCCTCTATTCTTGTTGGGCATTAATTATGTGTTCTTGTAACATCAAACACATGTGTGTGTGTGGATCTACGTAGATTCGTGTGTGTGTGTGTGTGTGTGTGTGTGTGTGTGTGTGTGTGTGTGTGTGTGTGTGTGTGTGTGTGTGTGTGTGTGTGTGTGTGTGTGTGATTTCTTTGTTTCCTCACATCTCTTTGTGATTCGGTGCCTATGCACCTTCGTGGGAGTTCCGAACTCCTCACGTGTGTGTGTGTGTGTGTGTGTGTGTGTGTGTGTGTGTGTGTGTGTGTGTGTGTGTGTGTGTGTGTGTGTGTGTGTGTGTGTGTGTATTTTTAATCTTGTAATCTCTTACAAGATAGTGTGGGAATCCTCACATATCGTGAGGGGTGGACGTAGGTTGCTGTTGCTGCATCCGAACCACCTAAAAATCGCTGTCTATTATGTGGTTTGTTCCTTTTCTTCTATCCTTATTCTGTGCAGCACACACATAGATTAAGTTGGTTGTATTGTTTGAATTAGATCTACCATAATTTATCATTCTCATATTAGATCTCGGGTATACTAAAAGGTGGGTTCGGATCGGCAAGACAAATCTTGTCAGGAAGATAACATCTTGCGTGAGTAGAATCTCCAGATTCCCACCTCCGCCATCGTACCTAAGATCAGTTGAGTGCGATAGATTCTATTAGATCTGAGTGTTTTCATATAGTTCTGAAATTCATTATGGCTATTATTCACACTTGTTTGAATTGGACAAGATGTTGTTAAAAGTTTGTAATCACCCAATTCATCCCCCTCTTGGGTGTCATTGATCGTGGGACTTCAGCTTCGGATCTCGGTAGCATTAGTCGGCCTTTCCCAACTCTTCACGGCATCATCCTTTGACGGATTGACAAAAATTCCATCCTTCGAGATCACATGTCCTAAGAAGGACACTTCCTCGAGCCAGAAGTCACACTTGCTAAGCTTGGCATAGAGTTGATTGCTTCTTAATATTTATAATGCCGTTCTTAAATGCTCTTCATGATCTTCTTTGGTCTTGGAATAAATTAATATGTCATCAATGAAGACCACTATAAATTGATCTAGATGAGGCCTGAATATGCTATTCATCAACTACATAAAGGCTGTAGGGGCATTCGTTAGTCCAAAAGGCATAACAACAAATTCGTAGTGCCCATACCTGCTCCGAAATACGGTCTTATGAATGTCCTCATCCTTGATCCTCAATTGGTGATATCCTGACTGAAGATCAATCTTGAAGAAAAACTTGGATCTAGATATCTGATCAAATAACTCATCGATCCTTAGTAGTGGATACTTGTTTTTGATAGTGAGGTGATTTAACCACCGATAATCGATGCAGAGTCTCATCGATCCATCCTTATTCTTTGCAAATAACACAGGCGCTCCCCACGGGGAAGTGCTTGGTCTGATAAACCCTTTCTTCAAAAGTTTCAATAGTTGCTCTTTCAACTCCTTGAGCTCAGCAGGGGACATCCTATATGATGCCTTAGAAACTGGACCCGCACCAGGGACAAGGTCAATTGTGAAGGCCACTTCTCTTTGTGGGGGTAATCCTAGCAAATCTTCCGAAAATACATCGGGAAATTCCTGAACGACACTGATATCTTCTATCTTGGATTCCTTAGTCTCCTTTATAGTGACAAGAGCAAGGAAAGATACACACCTTTTCCTTATCCGCTTGCTAGCTCGGAGAGTCTAAATAATGGGTGACTTGTTCCGACCCTTAGGGCAGGTGTAGACAAGTTCTGGAAACTCCTTAAAAGTTACCATGCTGTTACGGCAATCTACAACTACCTTGTGCGTGGATAGCCAGTCGGCTCCTAGTATAACATCATAGCCTTTCAGGTCTAGGCATATTAAATCTGTTGGCAAATTTCTCCCTTTCACCATAACTTCACAATTCAAATAATGGTGTGTGATCTCGGATTCATTTCTGAGAGGGGTTGAAATAACTAAATCTAACCATTCCGATTCCATAAGTAATGGATTGGCAAACTTCTTGGAAATAAAAGAATGCAATGCACCGGTATCAAACAAGACATGTGAAGACTTGGAACATATCTTTAGTGTACCTTCCACCTATCTGCCTTCATCTTGTTTTGCTTCCTGGAGAGCTTGTAGGCGTGCTTGCTTCTTTACCGGGCGCTTCTCATCTCCGGCTTGCTCATTAAGTAAGGGGCAGTCAGGAATCCGATGATCACGGCTCCCGCATCAGAGGCAAGCTCCTAGCCTCCTCCAGCATTCCTCGGCCCTATGGCCGGCCTTGTCATAGTGTTTGCACACCTCTTTGGAAGGTGCGGCAGTAATGGAGAAGGGTTTGTTATTCTTCTTGGGTTTCTTTTCTTGGGAGGATTCTCCTCCATTATTTGCTCTCTTCTTGTTAAAGGTTGGCTTGAAGGTATTGTAACTTGTAACCTATTCCTTCTTGTCTCTCCCACGAATCCGATCAGATAGCTCCGTGGCATCCTCCAATAATTGGGCTCTTCGCACCGTCTCTGAATAGACTTGAACGTCCATCGGCGTCAGTTGGGTTATATATTGCGGCATGAGCCCATTCAGAAACCTTCTAGCCTTCATTTTCTCAGTGCCTACCAAATGCGGTGCGTACCTCGATAATCTAGAGAATCGGGCCTCATACGCGGCACTGATAGAGTTCGTTGCTTGAGTGTGGCGAATTCTATGGCTTTCTTCTCTTGTATACGATCGGCGAAATACTTGTTATTAAAGTGCTCCACAAACTCCGCCCATGTAATATGATCATGTGCCAAAGTAGCTTCCACCGACTCCCACCAGAAGCTGGCGTCCCTTTCCAATTGGAAAGTTACTAGTAACACCTTCTCTTCGTCCGAGCATTGCATAACTCGGAATAACCTTTCTACTTCTCAGATCCAGTGCTCGGCATCATCGGGGTCGGATGAGCCAGTAAATGATGGGAATCAACACCGGGCACTAACATTTTATTTTTGCATTTGTATCCTTTTGTTTACATTTATACCCTTGTGTTAAATGGGTTTGCAATTGTATGGCAAATATAAGCCAAAGTGTTAGTCCTTAGAAGCCTTTGGGTTTTTTTGTAAAAGGCCCAAGTAGGTCCAGTGGGGCCCCCACCCTCTCTCTCATTGGGCCACATTGCTGATAGGGCCCATAGGGCTGGTCCATGGTCCACCTTGGACTTGGACTAAGGAGAGGAAAGAGGAGAATTCCAAATTCCTCTCTCTTGGTCAAGGGGGTGCCCCCCTTATATAGTATTTTATTCTTGTTGTAATTTTTTTATTAACGGTCATTTGACCACATGGGAGATTAATCTCCCATACCCCATTTGCCCCTCCCTAACCCTAGATCTAGGGATAGTTTAGGTCTTTTTGTTAATTTCTATATAAGCTTGTATTTCCACAATTTCAAGAATTAATGAGAAGAATTTATGTGAAATTGCAAGGAGCCTTGGGCACCCCCTATCTCCCCTCTCCCCTTAGAGTTGGACTGCTCTGATTTCTATGGTGTGAAGACATAAACTTGGTGGATTCCAAGTTCTATCACCTCTGCTGGATGTGATTTCTAGCCACCGCCGCCACCGCCTCCGTTCGTGCCGCCGACGAGCCGCCACAACCATCTCTTTAGCCTGCTGTCCTAAACTCCGAGATTCAAAATAGCAAGCTAAAGAATAGGTCAGTTCTCTCAGGTCCCAACTCTGATCGAGCTGAGATTTTGAAGGATTATTTCTCTGTGTTAGCTTTCCATCCATATAAATTTTGTGTCAATCCGCTACCGTTTGGTATTTTCCCTGTATTTTAGTGCCACCCCTGACAGTCTGCCAATCAGCAGATCTGCGGGATAGTGTCTTATTGTCGTATTTTTCTCCCACTCTTAGCCTTCTCTAAAAATTCCTAAAAACTTCATACGTGTTCCTCACATCACCGTCTTCCACCCATAATTTTTCCAGAGTCTAGATCCATCGTTTTTGTGTCGGTCAAAATTCATTTTCAGGCCAAACCTGTTTTGTCCTGATTGTCTGTAATCCGAGTCAGTAAAAAAACCTTGAGAACAATCATTTTCATTTCTAATCCATCTAGTGGATGGATCTGAAATAATTATATGTTGTACCCCTTTGAGTCCTCTATCCATCGGTACCAATTGTGCCTCGATCCGACACCGGATCTGGGCACAAAAATTCATTTCGTGGAGTCGCGCATTTCTGATCCGAGAACAGGCCAGCAAAGGCAGCAGCAAGTTAATTCTTGCAAAATTACTTCTGCATCGATTCAGCCACCGCCGATCTCGAGGATCGAATAGTAGTCTTCCACCGATGTCCCCGACAGCCACCGTGGCTAGAAGGTGACCGGAAGCCGCCGTCACAACAGCCGAGTTCGCTTGTTGTCCAGCGGGCTGAACTGAGTTGCTGAACCGAGTTGGAATGGTACCGAGTCGGACCAGCAGCTCGTCTCTGGCCCGAAAGCCCTTCCAGCTTGTTGCCCGTCAACTCGAGTTTGCTACTCCTGGGTCCCACTGTAGACCTTTACCTCCCTGCGTGGAGTGGACAATTAAATTCACTATTGTAATTATTTATTTACTATGTACCGGGAGTACGAGTTTCGGCCGGGGTTGTCTTCCCCACGCCCGGAGCGTGGAGGTATCGTTTCCTCTCCCCTCTTTGGCATTTGTTTTACTCGTATATACTTTTATATGCTGCTGCATGAGTGATAGGTTAATTAGATCGTTATATCATTTCAATCGCCGCTGCGAGAGAGAGTGAGTGTGACATGTCCCGTGACTCAATCCGAGTACGCGGAAAAACTGATACCTGTGACTCATTACTGGTTTCTCAACCGCGCAGATCCACGCGTTTCCCTCGCATAGGGACGTCCGCAAGCTAGAGTCCCAGGTTCGCGTCCCGTCCAGCATCAAATTGGTATCAGAGCTAAGTCGAGTCTAGGGTAGTCGGTTAGTCGGTCCAAAGTTTACATTTGCATTCCTATACTCGGTATATCAAAAGCTGTTCCCGGAACGATAGGTTACGCCTATTGGGAAGGTTGCACACTTGCGTGAGTTCAATTTTTAGATCACACCTCTGCCACGTACAGGATATTGGTTGAGTCTAGGTTTATAGTCGAGTCTGCATTCCAACTTTGCATTGTTATTTTAGGGCCGTGTCTAGTCCTTTAGAATGTCACTTAGTTGTTTGCATGTCCAACTACCCACCAGCCCATGGCCATTCCCCGAGACCATGCGTCCGATTGGTCATCCCTGGTGGCCCAATTCAATACTTTCATGGCCCGACACCCGATCCCTAAGCCCACAACCGAATCGTTCCAGCGCCCTATAGTGTCCACTGCCATTCTACCTAATGGGTGGCATACGGAAATTTACTTCATCAGTAGGGTGTCATCTAACTATGTCTCACAAGACATAGTTGAGTCTCTCTCTAAGACAGGGGAAATTATTCTCAATGGTGGCTTAGCATTCATAGAGTTCTGCTGACGCACTTTTTATTACATCTTGGTTTATCAGTTTATTGAGTTCGTTTATTGGTTTATTATGTGCGTGGGCATGCCAGTCACAGAGTGACGATCTATTGTGCGCTCGATCTGACTAATAAGACAATTGTGTAGCTCGTGTCGGGACTGAGAACCCGCCGTACCATAAAGGCTACGACGTTAATTACATCTCCTCGGAGAGGGGAAAACCCTTGATTGATTGTTAGGAAAAGGGGCCCTGTGGCCAGGAATTCATAATAATGAAAGCGAGAACTGAATCTCGGATTGCATCTAAACAAACCCCGCATTGGGGCGTAAACGTTCACAGATATGCATATATCGGTCGCTTGTGGACCATTCTTTATTCAGACAAAAGTCCGTATCAGTAGCGTAGGAGACGGAGACAAAATCGTACGAATGTCTACCGTGAGTACGGCAAGTTCAATGCAATTGCGGGGTTAGATCCCGATATATATGTCGGTCGCTAACGGACCATTCGTTATTCAGCCGAGAGTCCGCATTTGAAGCATCGAACACGACGATAAAGCCATATGAATATCTGCCGTAGGTACGGCAAGTTTAATGTAGGGTTGTGGGATTGGATCCCGGGAGAAGCGGGTCGAGTTAGCAAACTATTGGCCCGAGATGTGTTCAGACTATGGCCATATCGGGAGTTCCAAGACCCACGTCCGATACCACAAGGCATCATTGATTTTCTCTTTGCACCCAGTTTGGGAGAGAGGTTTATTAAGTATAAAGCCCAAACTCGCCATCGTGCACCCTCACACGCGGATCGACCTGCGCGGTCAGGTCGCGGGGATGGAGTTTCTTTTATTTTTTATTAACATGATTGACCTTTTATTATTATTTTTTGCTTGTTTATTCCCTTTTTGTATTAAGCAGGCACGCCGTTTTAAGGGTTCAAAGGAGGGGATGGGGCATGCCGTTTTAAGGGTTCAAAGGAGGAGATGGGGCACGCCGTTTTAGGATCTAAAGGAGGGCGCCGGATTAAGGATGGCAAGGGGGCGCGCCGGGTATGGAATGAACAAGTGGGGGGGCTCCATTTTAACGGTGTTAGGTGCACAGGGATCGCGCCATTTTAGAAACTCAAGGAGGGCGCCGGATTAACGGAATGCAAAGGGGACGCGCCGGATATAGGCGCGCCGTTTTAAGGGTGGCAAGGGGTGGACAGGTGCGTGCTGGGTAGATGCCAAGGAGGAGGAGCGCGCCGTTTAAAGGATGGGCAACAGAGAGGTTAAACCGACGTGGCCAAGGGGCGCGCCCGAATTGGCCACACCGGAATAGGAGGATATGGAATGGAAATGGGCGCGTCGTTTAGCATCCAAAGGAGATGGGGCTATTGTGAGGAGGGTTAAAATGGCACGGTGGAACAATGGCTGCGCCGTATTAGCCTCTCCCGAGAGTTTATTGCTCTGACTGTGTGTTTCTTTTCTTTCACTCGTGGGTAAGTTTTATGATGTGTTTATTCATTGTTCTTGGTGTTCTTGTATGTTCTTGGCCCTGGCGAAAATCCGGCAGCACCTCCCCCGGACTGGGACTTTCCAGAGAGAAGCGAAAGCCACCACACGGATTACTCCCGGGTAAACTCTCAAAATGCGGAACGGCCTCACAGCGGTCCGTTAGCCGATATTGAGATTGTGGAACGCTCGAGGGCCAGCCTACAAGAGCGACCACGACTCATAGGTGATGATTTTTGAAGCGGGACAAGTGTTTGCCACGGAAGGGCCATGATTGCTCATCTGGTGACGAACTCCTTCGAATGTCGTGCTATAAAGAAGCAAGCTTCGAAGAGTCTTGGATGAGGAGAAGGAGGAGAGAAGAAGGAGGAAGTGGGGATTAAAGCAGAGAATACTAAGATTGCAAAAGGCCCTTTTCTTTTTATTCATCCACATGACCGAGGAAGATTTTAAAACAGAAGGGATTCATCTCTTGATAAGGAAGAAATACATCGTGAGGAGGGAGAGAATACATTGACGAGGGAGGGGGAGAGAGCACAGGCTCTTCCCCCTCCGACTCACCTCTCCTCTCTCACACTCACTCTCTTCTTCTTCTTCACCTTACCGGTGCGAGAGGGTGGAACCTCTCTCTCTTTTTCTTCTTCTCCTCACTGCGCACAGCCGAGAGCCCTCTCTTCTCCTTGATCACCAGCTGGGGGGAGAAGCCAGCGCGTTGCTCTATCGAACCTGCAGAGTATATATAATGGGTCACCTTTTCTTTGCTCGAATGGAAGAAACTCCTGCCACTTCATTCCTCTGCCAGACGAACAGGGTTGGCATGTCGCTGGCATCCGACGATTCGTGCCGTACACTGTCGTTCGTCCGAGGACAGCATGGTTGCGGGTTTGCCAGGAGATCTTCATCCGAAGACATGCCTTCGCCGATGATGTTAATGCACTATCGAGTGGAGACGAAGGCACGGCTTCAAAACATTGAATGCTCTTTGCGCACCGCATTTAAACAAAATAGAGCATCGTGCTAGAGATGGGATGGAATGGGGTTAAACCGGCGCGGCCAGGGGGCGCCAGTTTAAACCCAAATGCAATTAGCGCGCCGTATCACCAAGTGAATAGGGGCGCACCGGATCAGCAAAGGAAGAGGGGGCGCGCCGGTTTAAGGGCCATGCAAAGGCGCGCCGGTTTAAGGCCCAAGCAAGGGTGCACCAGTTTAAGTGCAGGCCGTGCCGGTTTAGACTTTGGCTCAACTTCGCGGCCATTCAGGTGAACAGTTGTGCTCCCAAAGAACTTTAGCTGCAATGCTCCTGCTCCGAGCTGTTTAGTTCAAAGTTTTCGAGTCCCGGTCCTGGGCTTTGTATGCTTTCCGGCATAAGCCAAACCGTGTCCGAGCTCCCGAGCTTCTTCTGATTCGGCCTTCAGCCCTTCAGCCCGAGGGGCTTCTTTGTTGGGTGGCAGAGCACCGGGTAGGTATTTGTCCTGCTTGGAGGAGGCATATGGTTTCTTCGGCCCTTCCGTCTTCGACTTGCTCTCGAGTGCTGAGACGTGCATGCCGCATGATCGTCATCATTTTTTTTGACGTCCACAAGTTCCAATGGAGGTTCGGCCCCGTTCTTTATGATGATGGAGCATGGTGCAAGGTCGACACACTTACTGGCCCATGCATCATTTTAGGGCAAAATTGGTTGGAAGAGAGGAGAGCGACCTTTGACCGGGATAGGAGGACTTTCACCTTATACCCACCTTACCTACCCGGCGAGTTCGTCTTTCACGATGGCATTCAGCCGACCACCTCCGTGTCGCCAACCACCCAGCCCCAGTGGCCCATTCCGCCTCCGGACTCACGCGCACCACCTCTCGCGGAGCCCACCCATGTGGCCCCCTATAGTGGGATTAGCCATTTCTCTGACCTGTGTCCTTCACATTCCCCTACCTTAGAGGACAACCATTCGGAGGATGCCTCACTCGGGCCTATTTTAGTGAGTTATGAGGCTGACCAAGAGTTGGCCGAGGAGTACCTCGCTGATGTTTTGGGGATAGAGAGTGATTCAAGAGAGGGCCAGGGTCTGTTAGCCACCCAACCCCACCGGTCATCCCGGAGCTGTCTATCCCGCCCACTTTGCCCTCGGTGGATATGCCATCTGCCGACTCTATACAGTCAACCATCCCGCTCTTACCTGTCTCTCCTACGGTAGCGCAGCCACTAGTGACTACCGTACCACTATCGACACCCTATGTTGACACGGTATGGTCTGATTTCTGTCACGCGTACGAGCGACAGTATTCGGACTTCCCATTTTCCATGCTCCACACCAGACGTCTGCAATACATTCCCGTCACCCTCCCCCTCATCCTCCCGCACTTCCATACCCGTGGGCGAGTCTTCTCGAACCGGAGATGGTTGACGAGGGATGAGACTCACGGCATCAACTTATGGGTCAGTCTATCTTTACACTTAGTGTATGCAGATGGTGTCTGACATTCATACTGAGTCTTCCTTAGTAAGTCTAGGGTTATGTGTGAGTTTTCTTTTTGATTGTCGTCTAGTCTGTTGGGAGTCTGCATACGTAGAGTCGAGTCGGTCAAGTGCACGATCGCGGTGTCAGTCCCTTTCGAGTGTGAGGCAAGTCGGGTCTAATACGTACGTTGTACACTTGCTAAAATTTGGGATCGACAATGGCTTATATGTCTCAGATCTAGTCGCATAAAGGGACCAAGCGGTGATTCCTAGTGAGTCATTATGCTATCTCCGTCCTTTGAGAGTGACCCCACCCTGGAGTGTCCACCACTAATCCTCATTCCCACAGCAACATGTGCATATCGAATATATACGGGATGAGCAGATGACGATTATTTGGAGTGGAGCGTACTCCGCGCTACCTGGTTGGTGACAGATCCGCCGGAGCCACACGAGCAGCGAGCAACCGCACCCCTTACTCGACGGGGTCGAGTTCTTCCCATCCGGGGAGAAATTGATGGGAATCAACACCGGACACTAACATTTTATTTTTACATTTGTATCCTTTTGTTTACATTTATACCCTTGTGTTAAATGGGTTTGCAATTGTATGGCAAATATAAGCCAAAGTGTTAGTCTTTGGAAGTCTTTGGATTTCTTTGCAAAAGGCCCAAGTAGGTCCAGCGGGGCCCACACCTTCTCTCTCATTGGGTCACATTGCTGATAGGGCCCATAGGGCGGGTCCATGGTCCACCTTGGACTTGGACTAAGGAGAGGAAAGAGGAGAATTCCAAATTCCCCTCTCTTCGTCAAGGGGGCGCCCCCCCCCTTTATATAGTATTTTATTCTTGTTGTAATTTTTTTATTAATGGTCATTTGACCACATGGGGGATTAATATTCCATACCCCATTTGCCCCTCCCTAACCCTAGATCTAGGGATAGTTTAGGTCTTTTTGTCAATTTCTCTATAAGCTTGTATTTCCACATTTTCAAGAATTAATGAGAAGAATTTATGTGAAATTGCAAGGAGCCTTGGGCGCCCCCTATCTCCCCTCTCCCCTTAGAGTTGGATTGCTCTGATTTTAATGGTGTGAAGCCATAAACTTGGTGGATTCCAAGTTCTATCACCTCTGCTGGATGTGATTTCCAGCCACCGCCGCCGTCACCTCCGTTCGTGCTGCCGACGAGCCGCCACAACCATCTCTTTACCATGTTGTCTTGAACTCCGAGATTCAGAACAGCAAGCTAAAGAACAGGTCAGTTCTCCCAGCTCCCAGCTTTGATCAAGCTGAGATTTTGAGAGATTGTTCCTCTTTGTGTTAGCTTTCCATCCATATAAATTTTGTGTCAATCCGCCACCGTTTGGTATTTTTCCCCGTATTTTAGTTCCACCCTTGACAGTCTGCCAATCAGCAGATCTGCGAGATAGTGTCTTATTGTCGTATTTTTTCCCCACCCTTAGCCTTCTCCGAAAATTCCTAAAAACTTCATACGTGTTCCTCACATCCCCCTCTTCCACCCATAATTTTTCCAGAGTCTAGATCCATCATTTTTGTGTCAGTCGAAATTCATTTTCAGGCAGAACATGTTCTGTCCTGATTGTCTGTAATCCGAGTCATAAAAAAAACCTGGGGAACAGTCGTTTTCATTTCTAATTAGTCTACTGGATGGATCTTAAATAATTATATGTTGTACCCCTTTGAGTCCTCTATCCATCGGTACCAATTGTGCCTTGATCCGACACCGGATCTGGGCGCAAAAAATCTTTTCGTGGAGGCATGCATTTCTGATCCGAGAACAGGCCAGCAAAGGCAGCAGCAAGTTAATTCTTGCAAAATTACTTCAGCATCGATTCAGCTGCCACCGATCTTAGGGATTGAAGAGGAGTCTTCCACCGACGTCCCAGCCAGCCGCCGCGGCCAGAAGGTGACCGGAAGCCGCCGTCATAGCAGCCGAGTTTACTTGCTGTTCAGCGGGCTGAACTGAGTTGCTGAACCGAGTTGGAATAGTACCGAGTCGGACCAGTAGCCCGTCTCTGGCCCGAAAGCCCTTCCGACTTGCTGCCCGTCAACCCGAGTTCGCTACTCCCGGGTGCCATTGTAACCCTTTACCTCCTTGCATGGAGTGGGTAATTAAATTTACTACTATGATTATTTATTTACTGTGTACCGGGAGTACGAGTTTCGGCCGGGGTCATCTTCCCCACGTCCGGATCGTGGAGGTATCATTTTCGCTCCCCTCTTTGGCATTTTCTTTACTCGTATATACCTTTATATGACGCTATATGAGTGATAGGTTAATTAGCTCGTTATATCATTTCAATCGCCGCTGTGAGAGAGAGTGAGTGTGACCCGTCCTGTGACTCAATCCAAGTACGCAGAAAAGCCGATACCCGTGAGTCATTGCCGGTTTCTCAACCGCGCAGATCCACACATTTCCCTCGCATAGGGACGTCCGCGAGCTAGAGTCCCAAGTTCGTGTCCCATCCCGCATCAATAAACTTGGGTAGGTTCATGTTACGGAAGCTTCGGTGGAGATCTCCCGCTCCACAGTTAGCTCCTCCCTGCACCACTTGTTGTAGTGCCTGAGTAAGACCTTGGACAGTGCGTTGCATCTCACACCACTGGGGACGTTCGGCGGCCATGGTCCTACAGGATTTTAATAACTATATTAGTGTGTGATTAACCAAGAGTCTAAGTCCCTAAGTTACTTAACCCATGGGTCTACCCAATCTCACCAGGTAAAGGTATAAACATATCCTTGGACTTCGTTTCCTAGCTAGGAGTTGAATATCCTAGGCTCTGATACCACAAAAACTATCACGACCCGCGCGTGGAAGGATCCCAGTATGCGTGACGAGTTATATTAATCATGTCAATCAGAGCATAAGTGTATTCGATACATAGATAGAGTGCACAAAAGTAAAGATAACCAAATCATTTATTAATAATAACCATGAAGGTGAATCTGATTACATAATTCTCAATAAATGTACTAAAAGACACTTCTGACTCAATAAAAGAATATTACAACGTTTGACTCAAGAAACTAGGAAAAAGACACTGATAGATGGTTGCTTCTATGACTAGAAGGCTCTATGCTCGTCACTCATGTACTTTCCCTTCCGAGTGATCCTCGTCATCGGAATTACCTTAAAAATATGGAAAACACTAGGGTGAGCGAATGCTCAGTAGGAATTATATCTCAAGTACAAGCGAGCTTTAAGTAATTACATGTTAACATGAATGCAAGTCTAGCCATGTATGTATGCATACAAACGACAAGAGAGAGTATATCAAGAGATAATAGAGCTCGACTAGCAAGTTTTCCAAGATAACCATGTGAAATGTAACAAGATAGTCAAGCATGTAAATATTTCAAGTCATGTCACGTGAATTGGCTATCATTATATCAAGCAAGTAATACCCATTCCGGGCCATGCAAGTCATGTCATGTCAAGTCAAGTACGAGTTATGGAATGTCAATCTAGCAAGTCAAACACTTCGGTGCAATGTCACACCGTGATCAATATAGCTCCCATGGGCATAAGTACTTTCGGGTGCTCCTCCTAGGACTAGATCGGGCCCTATATGCGCAAGCATTAAGTCATGTTTATTTTAGACATCAACTATAGTTATAATCAATATAGAGTTCCAAAGGATAAACCATTGTAAATTGATAAGGAAGACTCTAAGAAGAGAGTTCAAGGGCTGAACTTTGAACAAGAATGACTCATGATTCAATCTTCATAAAAATCGAGACATAGCGTAAATCTGGGTAAATGGCGCCCACTTGGTTGCCACAATTTATAGAAAGAGTGCCCACATACATGGTCGCTAATTCCTGTGAACAGTACAGGCATGAAGAATTTGCGACTTCTCAAGCAGTCGCTCATTCATAAATAGCGCCCAGGTTCAGGTCGCTATATCAGGAAATAACGGCTCTGGACAAGTCGCCAATTCCTTATGGCGGCCAGACCTATGTCGCCAAATTACTGACAGAACAGAGTTCTCACAAGAGGCCTAAAACAATGCTCCGTGAGGGCTAAAACATCACGTTTCTTTAGAGTGATGTGACAAGACACAGTGTCATGGGTTTTTAGGGTACAACCAGCTCAGCGGCCTTGAGAGATTCCAAGGCTCCGCGTAGACTTACGGAGGTCTCTATGATGAAATCACTAGTCCGAAGGAAGGAATATCCTGCGGAGGGTTCAAACATCACCGAGAATTAGTGTGTAATCGATAAAAATAGAAACAAGGACTCCATCTACGGAAGTGAGATGAGAGTGCCAAGTAACCCGCAGTATGGGTTGAGAAAGCTCGATGAAACTGTGAGTCAGGAAAACGGCGCCTGTACAGAAGTCGCTATTTAATGAAATAGCGCCCTTCTGAAAACTCGTTCATTCCAATTTTTATATCAGAAATTTTTTGGCATTTAATGAAAATAACGACATTATATAAGGGTGTGTATTATAAAAATTTCCAGTTATTAATATTCAAGATTTTCAAATAGCGATAGTGTGCAGTGGCGTTTATTTTGTAAATAACGCCCTGACATAAGTCGCAAATTAATAATTTCCCATATTTTCTATATTTACAGGTTATTCACTAATCAGCGCCCGTGTATGGAGGCGTCATTATAAAATAGTGACTATAAGATAGTCGCTCATTCTTTGTCATGTGATACTCACCGGGCATGTACAATCGTAGACACATGGAAATTGCAATTTATCAAAACAGGAAACTGGAGACATGTACAGGTAGAGAAAAATATGCAGATTTCATAAACATGATCATGCATTAAATTTAGCATCATGTTACATAGTTATTTAATTTTAAGCATGCGTATTTATTAAATTCCTGAACTAATTAGCGACTGTGTGTAGGGTCGTTTATTCAAATAGCGCCCAAGACAGGGTCGCTATGTACTGAAAAATAGTAAAATTCGCTAGTATTAAAACAGAAAGACATGGTATCCATGCTATATGATCTACATGCATGATTTTTACTTCTAATTACAAGTTGGGCTTTGTATCTTGAGAACACCTACCTTTGCTTGATGATTTGGACGACAGATAGAGATAATAAGATCAACTGCTAGCAACACTTTTAACCGCAGATGATCGAAGGAAGTGCAGCAGCCGCTTGTGTTTAGAAGAATAGCAGGGGAAGAAGACGACAGCAACGGCAATAACAGTACTGCAGTGGGATGAAGAACTCCACAGCAGTAATACGTGCGTGGAAGAAGACTTGTGAGATTATGGCAGAGTTATAAGCGGCAGGAAGAAGCTCTCTTCTTCATGCAGTAATAACAACAAGAATAACAGATGCACCGACGATGATGGAAGCAGTAGGGTAGCTCACGCAGGGGCAACAACAACACTAGGAAGAGGGAGAGGAGGAGGAAACGACAAGGTCAAGCAGCCGCTGTAGCCTGCCTCGTTCGGAAGAGGGTGATATAAATAGAGTTTGGGTGTTTTGGATCTTAGTAGTATACAAGTTTCCCATGTGAGAATCCTAATGGAGCTATGTTTTCTTTGTTTGCAGCCGCTATCCAATTTGAAGTTCAAAACCCTAAAAGTTCATGCATGCTTCGAACAGAATAAGGATATAGATATATATATATATATATATATATATATATATCTTTCCTTTGGACGTAAGAAGGTCTATGGGTATTTTAAGGCCCATTTTCTTTAAGTGAGAGGTATGAATTAAAGGCCCATATCTTCAAAGGTTTAAAGTCCCATGTGTACATGGGTTGAGGCCCGTAGGCTTCGAACATGATAATGGGTTTTGGGCTTTTTGTATTACTAAGGCCCACTAATGGTTAGTTGTACATATGTGCGGGTGGCCTTTTCACGTATGTGGGTTAGGCCTTTTTAATTGTATATTTTGTTTAGTTAGGAAATTTTATTCCCAATACATCCATATATATATCTGGGTTGCTACAGATGGCTCGCCTTTCTGCTTGAATTGCTTCTTCCTTTTTCTGAATTTCCCAGAAAATCTTCTTCTTTGCTATAGAAATTGCCTAACTTTTCTTGTGAGCATGGCAACTTCTTCATCATATGTATTCTCCGTAGAGTCCTCCTGGCTTGAGATTGGCTGGGTTTCCTTTCAGGGCTATTGACTTCTTTTTCTTCGTTTCCTCTTCCGTCCTCTTGATATTTATCTCATAGGCCATTAAAGACCCTATGAGTGCATCCAATGTAAGAGTTGTTAGATCCTTGGAGTCCTCTATCACAGTTGCCTTGGTGTGCCAACTAGGTGACAACGACCTCATCACCTTTCTGACCAAGTCGGTATCCTTGAAATCCTTTCCGAGTGACTTCAGTCCATTAGTTATCTCCATGAGACGTGCAAACATCTCGGAGATTGTCTCCTCGTCCTTCATATGAAACAGCTCATAATCCCGATAAGCATATTATCCTTCCTCTCCTTGACCTCTGAAGTACCTTCAAAAATCAATTTCAGCTTATCCCATATTTCCTTTGCACTGCTGCACATAGAAACAAGAGCATATTCAGTCAGGTGAATAGCACACTGAATAATATTTAAGGCATTGAAATTCACAGTAGACTTCTTTATATGATCATCATTCCACTACTCCTCATCTGGGGGTAAGGTGTATGGACTATTCTTAATAACAATCCATATTTTATGACTTTGAGCACGGAGGAAAACCATCATTTTATTTTTTCAATAACTATAGTTATTTCCATTAAAGTAGGGAGGCCTGTGTATAGAACACCCTTCGGGCATCAACCCCTTGTTAGCCATTCCTAACAGATCACTCTAAACCGTGAGGTTTCAACATAAAACAGAGCCGAGACTCTGATACCAATTGTTGGCCCAATTAGGAATGCAAGTAAGAGGGGGATGAATTGATTGCGCCCCCTTTTTCAAAAAAATAAATGCAGTGATGATTAGATATGATTGAAAATCACTCTAAATGCAGAACAATACAAATAAACAGAGTAAATATCAGCCAAGCTCTCATAGCTCTCCAACGACAATTTGTATGAATCACTCGGACAAGGTGTGAAATGCTCACAGATTATACGTAACTCTCCACTCACCGCATCACACACGCCATCAAGAACTGACAGAGTAAAATAGCAAACACACAGATAGCAAACAACAGCGCGACAGTTTTTAGGTGGTTCGGACGCACCCAGTGCAATCCTACGTCCACCCCTCTCAACCTGAGAGGATTTCACTAAAACCACTACACGATGGCAGCAAAACGATCACAATGATGACACACAGGCATAACGGCCCGACACACACTCGCGTTCTCGCAGGACAACGAGAAACCACGCACACGGAGACGATGCTCCGAAATCATATATGGATGAAAAATATAAAGAAATACAAATCCCAGTTCAGATTTAGATCTATGCTTCAAATAGAAATATGGAAGAGATAGAACAAGAGATCCCCCTCAGATCTACAATGAATTCCTTCGATCGGAATGGTAGGATGGTTTTGGAGTTTGATCCTCGGAGTGGGAAGAAGCCGGTCTTGTAGGAAACGCCCAAAATAAGACCCCAATGGTGAGCAGCACAAGCAGTCTTCAGATCGGCAAGAATGGCTCGTGGATGGCATTGTCCTGCAACTTTCTTCCTGCTCCTACGATGGTGCGACCCTCCACTCCCTCCTTCTGCAAGAAAGATAAGAACTATTAGCTCAAAAGAATGCTTCATCGAATGCAGTTCGCGGGATATAAATACCCAAGGAAAGAAGATGCAAAAAGACATAATAGCCCATGAGAAAACCCCTCTAAAACAACACCCAAACAAGTGGTGAAACCCTAGGGATAATATGGTAAAAACCCATGGCAAATGGATCATGAAAAATGGGGTTCGAAGCCAAAACTGGCAGACCCGATCCGGACGCCCGGGACAGGTGTCGACTCTTAGAGTCGACTCTTGTTCGTGGGTGTTCTTCCAGAAAAGAAAAAATAGAACACAAGGTGAAAAGTGTCGACTCTCATCAGGGGTTCTGATTCGATCAAAAGAACAAGGCCCAGCCGAAAGTGTCGACTCTTGGAGTCGACACTTTTTGGTGAAGCTTCTGACTGCACCAAAAATAATGCCCAGGCCTTCAGGTGTCGACTCTGAGAGTCGACACTTGCAGCCGACTGGCTGGGCCAGTCGACACTTGCAGTACCCAAGCCGAAAAGGCCTTATGTAATGAAAAATAGCCCAAATCAAGGTAAACCCCTTCAACCCCTTTCAAGGCACTATGAAACAAATTCAAAGGTAATCTTACCATTGATCCAATCGGTTATATATAAGATTTGTGACTTACCATGGACCAAATGAGTTGAGGGCAAATTTGAACCTGCACTTTACACAAAATTTCATCATGGTCAATCTTTGATTAATGCAAATGAAATAAGAAACTGTCTTGACTTTAGACATTCACATAAATCTTTGAACCTGCAATTTGAAGCCTTGGAATACATCTACCTATGAAGATGATGCATGGACTTCCAATTCATTCACAGCACAACTCTCAAATCAATTTAGGTTCATGCATGGCAAGGCCATCACCAACTTAAACAAACCCGTATCCATCTAGTTATGAAGTAACACATGAATTACAAGTACAATCCAAGGCAAGCTATACTTACACAGTCCATGGATAGCAAAATTCAAGTATCAAGCTTTTATGCTCAGATCATTGAAATCAATTCATGAAGCCTATCGAGTTTACTCACATTCATCAAATGATGTGCAATGCGAATTTCACAAAATAGAACAATTTGTCTTTGTCGAAATACGCCGAGGCATAATAGAGTTAAAAATCGAAGAACAGGCCTAAGCCAAGGCAAATAGATGCATGGAAAAATATGTCAAAAGGTAAGTAAGGCCTGATACCACCATATTAAAACTTTGAGATGCATGGGGGTGCATAATTTAAGCTAAAGTTATAACTTTTCTCTTAAGGTGTAAGGGTAAACATGCAGACTTAACCTAGATGCACAGTCATGATAAAACATGAAATACTACCAGTAGAAAGCATGAAACGGAATAAAACCATAGGGCTTTTATTCCTTACATGTTGTTTTAGCCTTTTCATGAGATAACCTACCTCTGATTCGATCCCTAGACTTCAAATTTTTGACTAGAAGAAGACCCTAGTTCCTGCACGTCCTGTGCCAAACCAGCAACTTCTTGTCTCTTGTTCTCCTTAATCTCTTGACCTAAATCTATGAAATTTGGAGAGTAGGTAGAAGACACAAAGGGGAACAAAAAAAGACTCCACTTGAACTAACCTCGTTTAAAGCTTCTAATCTCCTGATCTTCAATGGACGGCGCACTATTTTCTGTGCAGCCTGCAGCGAACTAGAGACTTGAAGACGCTCTAGCTTTCCAGCGACTGGGTCTTCTAACATGAACATTGGAGGTGAGTTAGATAAAACTAAGGAGAACATAAAGTTCTAAAGAACCAACTTACGATGAGGTCTCCTTACCTTCAAAAAATGTGATCCAATTTTAGGGTTCGCATGAGTCAAAGTTGGGTCTATTTATAGGGTTTTGAATTAGGGTTACTAGATTAGGTCGACATAGAGTCCTATTCTTGGATCGAATCAATCCCTAAGAGTCTGCGACCAAGTTTCTAGGCCAGTTAGCTTCGAACCATAGGGATTGGAATGGGGAAAAATCAAGTTTCCCACGCTTCTTCAACTTGCGATCACGGAACAAGGTAGTGGTCCTGTCCGAACCGTTTCTTGGAAGTGGCGGTCTCGCGATAGACCGTCATTTTTCATTTATTCCAAAAAATTTGGATTTTTTTATTTTCCCCCTATATATCCAATTTAATTCCATAAATTACCCTAATTACGTTTCTAGTAATGGGCTTGGACCAAAAGGGTTTAAAATTTGGTCTATGGGCCTATTTGAGTTGGGCTTAGTACTTTGGTTATCATAGGTCCTTTAAATTGGTTTAATTAATCCTTAAAGTATTTTTTTAGCCCATTAAGCCTTTTTAAATACCTAATAATCATTTTAATTTGAGAACAATCTCAGAAAATTCTTAGAAAAATTTGGGGTGTTACACCCTCCCCCACTTTAAAAGAATTTAGTTCCCAAATTCAATGTATGAGTTTAATTAGTCAGACTGATAGTTAAGGCAATGCTAACATGTAAATAAGTCAGGATGATACCTTCAATCGACGTGCCTTCCCCGTCCAAGATGGCATTTAGTCGGCCTTGTCGCCCGCGTCCATTGTTATCCATTGAAGATTGTTCCCTTATGAGAGGAGACATGGGCAAGTGATGTTCCAGACTTCCACATTTGAGACAAGCGCCGAGACACTTCCAACATTCTCCAGCAAAGTGCCCGAACTTCTCACAGAATGAACAAGCAGTCATGATGGCTTTTTTTCTTCCTCCTTGGCTCTTTTTCTCTTTCCATTGCCATTGCCATTTCCATTCCTTTTTCTATTACCATTACCGTTCCCATTCCGGGACCTCTTCTTGTGATAGGGTTCGTCATCTTCCGTTTCTCTATCCTCTTGCCTATCAAGTTTCCTGCTCGACTTTTCTTCTTTCCCCCGGAACTTCTCTACCTTCTCCAGGGTCCTTTCACATAAATGTGCCCGTTGGGCCATCTTCGCATAGGTCCGAATATTTTGTGAACCCAGTTGTTGAATAAAGCCGGGCCTTAAACCATCCATAAATCGGTTAGCCTTTAATAGGTCAGTACGAACCAAATGGGGAGCATATGGTGCCAGTCTAGAGAATTGAAGCTCGTATTCTGCTAGAGACAACATTCCTTGCCTTAGGGAGGCAAATTCCGCAGCCTTTCTCTCCTTGACATGTTCAGAGAAGTATTTTGCTTGGAAGAGGGTAAGAAATCCATCCCAAGTGAGTTGAGCATTTTAAGGTTATACCTTCCACCAAGTACGGACGTCTTTGTTCAGTTGGAATGTGGCGAGACGGACCTTCTCTTGGTCAGTGCATTGCATGACCTCAAATATCTGATTCATCTCGTCAATCCAATTTTCAGCCTCGTCGGGGTTCGACGATCAGGAAAATCGCGGAGGATTCATACTCCTGAAGCTATCGTGTAAGTCACCCACTCCAGCCCTTGCGCCAGCTTGGGCCACGGTTTGTAGGGCCTGGGTGAGACCCGCGACGGTTTATTGCATCTCATCCCAGTTGACACGGTGAGCCATTGTGAGAATAAGGTACCTGAGGAAAAGGAATGATTTGTTAATTCCTACGGATTAAAAGGAGTTACCCTTGAGATAAATTCTAAATAACTATCCCATCCCGGTCTCTACTCGATCTCACATGGGTTTTGAAATTTTCTTTTTCTAGTTCATAGGTATGGGTCCTTAACCTTGGACTTAACCAATGATATGATATTTTCCTAGGAATAAGTAAGTCCTGAGACCTATGCTCTGATACCACTTAATTGTCACGCCCCAATATTATGCAGCGGAAACTAATCGGGAATGTGAACTTCCGGCAAGAGAAGCATCAAGTGATAATAACAATCAGAGCGCTAATCATTCACACATAAAAGTGAACAGGAGAGAATATAATTCAAAAACCTTGACTTTATTGAATCATAATGAAAAGTTTACAAAGACTCTTTGACTAACTAGACTCAACAAAGTGAAAATTACATAATTGACTCTTGACTAGACAAGCTACGACTTCTCTCGAACCATCAATCGCTCTCAGATCCATCACTTGCATAGTCTGAATCCGACCTGCTAGAATGTCCTGAAAAGATTAGAAATATAGGATAATGAGCACACTTGCCTAGTAGGTATCTTCGTATCAACATGAAGGCAATGTTTAAATAATTAACATTTTAGCTCTAGAAAATAAGATAAAAGGAATGCGATAAATCACACGAGAAAAACTAAAGTAACAAGGTATAGATCATAGAGATATGAATGTCTATGTAGACTGATAATATGATCAAGCAAGATCGAATGTGGCCTTTCACAAATGAGAATATACAAGCACTAAACGAGAACACACTTTTCACTTTTCATAACCATAAAGGCTATGTACTAGAATGTCATGTAACAAGCAAGTAATAAGAGATAGCCTCATTGTGATGACCCAGGAGATAGGAATACCGATAACCCGATATCATTAATTTACCGATACCAAGAGCTCGGGGAAGTCACCCAAGAGGCTGATGAGGCCCCGTATAGGTTAATGAGTATTTGTTGAGGGGATGCATAACAAATAGAAATTACACGCGCAATATTAATTACGGCAATCATTTGAACTTTAAATGGAGGCATCTATATAAATATCAGAGTGGTAAATTTACATAAATAGTCCAGATTCATATATCACAAGTCCCACATTGTACAATGGTCCAAAAATAAATAACTACACGGGACGTAGCCTGACCAAAAGAAGAAAAAGGACATACTGACCACTGACCGACCACTGCTGGCTCTATGATTTTTCGCCAAAAGCACGAGAGAATCCTGCAGCTGGTTGCTCTGCCTCAGCTGTAAAAGGAAGGGGTGAGTCTCACAGTAGAGGCTCAGTAGAGTTTACAGAAATCCCTAACTCGCAACTAACTAAAGGAAAGCAGTAAAGCATGCATTGACATAAATAAATGACAATTTAATAACGTTGTAAAACTAACTAAACAGTTCATGAACAGATAACTAGCATGCCAATTAGGATTTAAACACAAGTGCTCGAAATCTACCAATAGACAATAACTCAATCATTTCCAAGTGACAAAAGTGAGAAGGAGAGGAGCTCCACCAGAAGAAGAAAATAGATGCGTCCACTGACAGCTTACACTGCATCTCAAGCATCTACGCAAGCCTGATCATAGCAAGCGAGACGCGTAACAGTACCAAAATAAGTAACTACTCATAGCAACACCCGTCAGTGTCAGTCCAAGTCTCTGACCACGTGTGCACACACCGGCTCGTGTCTAGAGCCAGGCCTCTAGCTAGTATTCCCCTCCGTAGGACGCTACGGTTGGACTGGGGCCCATGGAACTAGCTTAAAAACCGTGAAACTGGGATACCCCGCCACCTCTCCCGGGTGGGATCAACACTAAAAGTCGTCGGGCTACGACTGGTGGTTCCATCACTAGGAAAGAGAATAAAGCTCTATTGGGATCTAAAAACATGCCATAATTTATGATAACAATTAAATATGGTAAATATGCAAACTTCAAGGCATAATTAACTGAATATGCTAAGATGGCCATTATTCAATAATTCAATGCATAAATAATCGAATATGCTAAAATGGCAATCATTCCATAATTAAATGCATAATTTAAATGAACACACATCATTACAGAACAAGCGGTCGAACAAGGGCCGCTATGGTTTTAGGCGGTCGAACGGCGAACCGCCGCGTGCTACTCAACGGACTAACCGTGAAATTTCTTCTACCATTCAAATTTAATTTGTTTACGCGGTTTAATCGTCAGCCGCTCGGTTCATTAAAAGGTTTATAGCGAACCGTTATAAAACCTAAAATAAGGTAAACATAGTCCTTACCGGAGAACCGGACTTACTCGAATCATAACCGGATCCCCTCCCGGTCGACTCAAATCGACGGGAGTTATTATTTTAACCTGTTCCCTGCCAATCCAATTTTAACATGTTCCCTGTCAATCCATCATCTCAATATAACAATTTATAATCTATGAACTTAGTGACGATGGGCATGTTTTTATTACTCTATGAACTCAGCGACGATGGGCATGCTTTCATTACTCTATGAACTCAGCGACGATGGACATGCTTTCACTATTCTATGAACTCAGCGACGATGGGCATGCTTTCATTATTCTATGAACTCAGCGACGATGGGCATGCTATTAAAACATAAAGACAATGGGCATGCTTTTGGAATAATTTAATGGGCTAGGGCATTGATCCCCCTACCTCAAACGTGCCAAAATGTCAAATCCGGCAGCGAACAAGCCAAGGGTCTTTGCGTTTCGCTCGTTCCCGGCCGTCTCTCCACTCCACGGATCGTCCCGAGTAGATGCCACGCCATTCCTTGTCGCTCCAAATGAGGCTAGAAAGCCGTCCCCCCACCGGATCTAAGCTGAGAAAGCCGATTTTGCCGCAAGAAGCAAGGGAAAGGGCCGTCGATGTCGTCGTAGGGTTCGCACCACCGCGCCGGGGTCGAAGCCGACAAGGGTGCGGCCACGTTCTCCACTCCTGTAGGCTCGCTGGGGAGGCTCCGGCACCTCCACCGTGGCCTTCGGGTTGTTGGCGCACCGGGAAGGAGAGGAAGGGGGCGAGAGAGGGGGGACCGGTCGCAGTCCTCCTCCTTATGCTAGCTCGCTGCCGACGCTCCTCCACTATGGCTGGTCGGTAGCCGGACCTCCGCCGTCTAAGGCTGCCGCGTGCCGAGGAGAGGCACGAGGAAGAGGGGAGGTCGCCCTTCGCACGGGTCTGCAGGGTGAGGACGCCGCCATGGTCCGCCATGGCAGGCTAGGGTTGCCGCGCCACCGACGCCGGCCCTGGGGTCACCGCCACCGCCGTCCTCCACCGAGAAGAGGGCCGAGGGGTGAGGGAGTCACCGCCGTGGTGAGCTCGCACAGCCGCCTGCGGGTTCGCCCGTGGGTTTCCTACGCGTCGGGTGAAAAGAGGGGGAGGGGGTGAAAGAATTGGGAAAGTGGGAGAGAGGGAGGGTCGACCATGGGTTAAAAAAAAGTTAAAATATTATTTTTTTTATTTTTAACCCCTTTTTTCATTCTAAACCCCCAAAAAAGGATAATTATGCATATGCCCATTGATTTCCTTATAAGCTTTAACCTAATTAGATTAAATACTATAAAAAGTCCATAAATTTCATAAAATTAGCCGAAATTCACTGATTAAATTCTATTCTAAAACTGGCAGAGATCCGTTAAAGAACGGGTCTCACAGTCCCTCCCTCCTAATAAAAATTTCATCCTCGAATTTTAATAGGAAGAACAAAGAAAGAACTGAAAGGAATATACCTTAGTCGAACAAGAAGGGAAATTGCTGACGCATTTCGTCCTCACGTTCCCATGTAGCTTCATCGCCAGAGTGACGCTGCCAGACAATCTTAACCAGAGGAATTACTTTATTTCTTAATCATTGCTCACGACGATCATCAATTCTGATCGGATACTCTGGTGTGGATAAATCTGCAGTCACTTCAGGCCAAACTGAATCATCAAGGACGTGAGATGCATCTGAAACATATTTCCTCAACTGAGACACATGAAAGACATCATGGATTGCTTGCATTGCCGCTAGCAATTGAAGACGATACGCCACTTGGCCCACACGTTCCAGAATAAGAAACGGACCAATATAACGGGGACTGAGCTTTCCACGCTTCCCAAACCTCATAACGCCTTTCATCAGAGATATTTTTATAAACACCATATCTTCAGGCTCAAATTGCAATGGTCGCCTGCGCTGATCTGCATAGCTTTTCTGTCGACTCTGAGTTGTCAACATTTTCTACCTGATCAAGCGAACCACATCAGCACATTGCGGAACCATATCAGGTCCTGTCAATAATCTGTCACCGGCCTCAAACCAGTTCAAAGGTGTACGACAAGGATGCCCGTACAAAGCTTCATACGGTGTCATGCCGATGCTAGAGTGATAATTGTTATTGTAAGCAAATTCCACAAGTGGCAAATGCTGACTCCACGAACCTTGCCAATCTAGGTAACACGATCTCAATATATCTTCTAAAGGTTGAATAGTCCTTTCTGATTGACCATCTGACTGCGGATGATAAGCTGAACTAAAGGCTAACTCTGTGCCCAATACCTTTTGAAAACTGCACCAGAAGCCCAAAGTAAACCGTGGGTCGCGATCTGACACAATTGATATTGAATTCCGTGCAATGGCACAATCTTTTGAACATAAAGCTCGGCCAATTTCTGAACACTCCTGGTAACTTTAATTGGCAATAATCTTGCTGTCTTTGTTAATTGATCAACTAACAGCCAGATTCCATCGAAGCCTTGTGAAGTGCGGGGTAAACCTACAACAAAATCTGTCGTGACATGATCCCATTTCCACATCAGAATTTCTAAAGGTTGAAGCATTCTTCCAGGTTTTTGATGCTCGGCTTTAACCTGTTGGCATGTCAAACACTTAGACACAAATTCAGCTACATCCTTTTTCATTCCTGGCCACTATAACTGCCTTTTCAGATTTTGATACATCTTGGTAGTGCCGGGGTGAATAGCATAACGGGATCCATGGGCTTTACACAAGATGGTATTTCTCAATTCATCAACAGCTGACACATACAGTCTATCACGGAAGCTGACAACTAAGTCATCATCAAACTCCACATCGTGCATCATTATAATGCGGGACAAATCAGAATCTGCCAGATGAGCTTCCTTGATCTGCTGATAAATAGCTGGATTCATTACAAGACTAGCACACACAGCTACCGTTGGATCAGAAGGAATGTCCACGCTGAAAGTCTCACTAGGAAATTGTTCTCACAACTTCCATTCATGAACAAGCAAATGACTAATTTGCACTTTCCTGCTCAGAGCATCAGTCACAACATTTATTTTTCCTGGCTGATAGGAGACAGTGAAATCATAGTCTTTCATATATTCCATCCATCTGCGCTGTCGGAGATTCAAATCTTTTTGAGAAAACACATACTGCAAGCTTTGATGATTGGTAAAGATCTCAAATTTCTCGCCGTACAAGTAGTGTCACCATATTTTTAGTGTAAAGATCACCGCTGTAAGCTCCAAATCATGAGTTGGATAATTCTCTTCATGCTGTTTTAATTGTCGGGATGCATAAGCTATGACTTTACCATGTTGCATAAGCACTGCACCCAAACCTACTCGAGAAGCATCCGTGCAAACCATGAATCCACCCGAGCCAGAAGGTAGTACCAGCACTGGAGAAGAAGTGAGAAGCCTTTTTAATTCATTAAAGCTCTGCTCACATTGATCTGACCAGACAAAAGGTACATCTTTATGTGTCAGTCTAGTCATCGGCGCGGCAACCCGTGCAAAGTCTTGAATGAATCTTCGATAATAACCAGTAAGACCCAGAAAACTTCTGATCTCTGTCACAGTCCTTGGTCTTTGCCATTAAAGAACAGCTTCGATTTTAGCTAGATCAACTGCTACTCCGTCGCCAGAAATCACATTGCCGAGAAAATGAACTTCCCGAAGCCAAAACCCACATTTACTGAATTTTACATAGAGTTCGTGATCTTGCAGAGTCTGCAATACAATCTTGAGATGCCGAACATGTTCCTCTTCAGAAGCCGAATAAACAAGAATATCATCGACAAAGATCACAACAAACTGGTCCAGATATGGACGGAACACACGCTGCATCGGGTCCATAAAAGCTGCTGGAGCATTTGTTAGCTCGAACGACATAACCAAAATCTCATAATGACCATAACGCGTGCTAAAAAGTAGTCTTTTCCACATTAGATTCTCGAATCTGCAATTGAAAATAGCCAGATCGAAGATCGATTCGTAAAAAGACAATAGCAAACTGTAATTGATCAAACAAATCATCGATCCTGGGCAGAGGATACTTATTCTTGTCAGTCACCTGATTCAATTACCTATAATCAATACACAGCCTCAGGCTTCCATCTTTCTTTTTCACAAACAGGACTGGAGCACTCCATGGAGAAAAGCTGGGACAAATATAGCCTTTTTCCAATAATTCTACCAATTGTGCCCTCAGTTCCTTCAATTCAGCTGGAGCCATACGGTATGGTGCCTTTGCCAAAGGTGACGTACCTGGAATCAATTCAATCACCATTTCTATTTCTCGTTGAGGAGGCAAGCCTGGTAACTCATCAGGAAATACATCAAGAAATTCACAGACCACAGGAATAGCATTGATATCCTGCTGTGGTGCCTCAACAGCAACCACGGAAGCTAAGAATCCCGGACAACCTGTATTAAACAATCTACAGGCCCGAATAGCAGAAATAAGCAAGCGAGAAGAATGAGATCGAATACCTTAGAAATAAAATGTTGGTTTCCCTTGTGGCTGAAAATAGACTTTCTTTGATCTGCAATCAACCACGGCTCTATATTTTTCTAACCAATCCATGCCCAGAATAATATCATAATCAACCAGCTGCAACGCATACAATCTAGCCAGCAACTGATGATTACCAATCATAATAGGCAACTCTTCCAGACAAAGAGGAGTGAACATGAAATCCCCAGAAGGTAGTTCCACAAGCAACTCACAATTAATTTCAGAAGTCGGCTCCTCAATATAGGCAATGAAGTTTTCAGAAAAAAACGAATGAGATGCGCCTGAATCAAATAAGACATGAGCCGCATGTCCATAAATCATAATCGTACCTTCAATAAGATGAGACGTCATAGCTTCAGCCCGGGTAATATGAGAAACTTTTCCCTTCTGCTTTCTGCCCGCTGAAGTAGACTGCTGGGAAGAAGACACTGAAGCTTGAGGATAATACTGTTGAGGTTGAGGTGGTGGAGGAGGTCTGAACTGAGACGGTTGCGGTTGAGAAAACTGCACTGGCTTCGGCCTCTGCGGACAGTCTCGAACCACATGTCCCGGTTGATCGCATCAGAAACAAACCACCGACAGCGAACACGGCTTGCCTGGGTGGCTCCCACCACATCTTGCACACACTCTCGACTGACTAACTGCTGAGCTTTGACGCTGCTGGAAAGAAGGTGCCGATTGCTGCGGCATGGTACCCGAAGATGCCCGACTACCATATCGCTTCCTGAACTTCTTGAATTTCTTCAACTTAAGCTTAGAAACAGGAATGCCACTGGCAGCGGGAACAGCAGGTGATACTCCTGTAGCAGAAGGCTGACTAAACTATTACCGTTACGCACCTGGCTGGATTGACGCCATTTGAGTATGCCCTCGGGATCTATCCATATAAAGCTCTAAAGCCACAGCTACCTGATACGCTGCATCCATCTCTGCCACTCTGGTTGCAATAAACAGCTGCCTCAACTCTGGTTTTAATCCACGTAGAAATTGCTCGGTCTTTAAGCTTTTGTCAGCAAGAATGTGTGGCACATACCGACCCAATTCCATGAACTTGCTCTGATATTCCAGCACAGTCATATCACCTTGAGCTAGTTCCATAAATTGGTGCATTTTATCCATCCTGAGATAAGCTGGACTGAAGGTGTGCTCAAAGGTTGTGACAAACTCCATCCATGTAATTTGACGAAGAGGACGGGATCTAAAAGCGACCTCCCACTCAGTGGTCCACCACGTGAGTGCTGCTCCTGGAGTTGAAAAGTAGCCAGCATAACCTTTTCATCCTCCGTGCACTTTATGGAACGGAATACACGTTCAGTTGCATCAATCCACACTCTGGCTGCTTCCGGATCTGCCTGTCCTTCATAAGTTGGCGGGTGGAACAGCAAAAATTCTTTAGAGCTCTGCCACGGCCACCAAGAGGCAAATCAGCTTGGGGAACAGGATCAGCTTGAATTGGAGCTGGCACGTTAGCCGGAGCAGGAGGAGAAGTGCCACTTCCTTCCCTTGGGATGCATGCCCTTCTACGAGGTGGTATTTTAATCTAGAAGAAGACATGCAATAACAGAAAATACACCAGTAATCATGGAAAACATCCTAAACCAACAGTAGACTCACATGGACTTGTTCTGGACTAATGCAATTTCAGTTCCTTATACAAATCCTCAACACCGCTCTGATACCAACTGTGGCGACCTAGGAGATCCGGATACCGATAACCCGATATCATTGATTTACCGATACCAAGAGCTCGAGGAAGCCACCCAAGAGGCTGATGAGGCCCCATAAGGGTTAGTGAGTGTTTGTTGAGGGGATGCATAACGAATAGAAATTACACGCACAATATTAATTAAAGCATTCATTTGAACTTTAAACGGAAGCATCTATATATATATCAGAGTGGTAAATTTACACAAATAGTCCAGATTCATATATCACAAGTCCCACACTATACAATGGTCCAAAAATAAATAACTACACGGGACGTAGCCCGGCCAAAAGAAGAAAAAGGACAGACTGACCACTGACCGACCACTGCTGGCTCTAAGGTTTTTCGCCAAAAGCACGAGAGAATCCTGTAGTTGGTTGCTCCGCCTCACATGCAATAGGAAGGGGTGAGTCTCACAGTAGAGGCTCAGTAGGGTTTACAGAAATCCCTAACTCGTAACTAACTAAAGGAAAGCAGTAAAGCATGCATTGACATAAATAAATGACAATTTAATAAAGCTGTAAAACTAACTAAACAGTTCATGAACAGTTAACTAGCATGCCAATTAGGATTTAAACGCAAGTGCTCGAAATCTACCAATAGACAATAACTCAATCATTTCCAAGTGACAAAAGTGAGAAGGAGAGGAGCTCCACCAGAAGAAGAAACCAGATGCGTCCACCGACAGCTTACACTGCATCTCAAGCATCTACGCAAGCCTGATCATAGCAAGCGAGACGCGTAACAGTACCAAAACAAGTAACTAGTCAGAGCAAAACTCGTCAGTGTCAGTCCAAATCTCTGACCACGTGTGCACACACCGGCTCATGTCTAGAGCCAGGCCTCTAGCTAGTATTCCCCTCCGTAGGATGCTACGGTTGGACTGGGGCCCATGGAACTAGCTTAAAAACCATGAAACTGGGATACCCCGCCACCTCTCCCGGGTGGGATCAACACTAAAAGTCGTCGGGCTACGACTAGTGGTTCCATCACTAGGAAAGAGAATAAAGCTCTATTGGGATCTAGAAACATGCCATAATTTATGATTACAATTAAATATGGTAAATATGCAAACTTCAAGGCATAATTAACTGAATATGCTAAGATGGCCATTATTCAATAATTCAATGCATAAATAATCGAATATGCTAAAATGGCAATCATTCCATAATTAAATGCATAATTTAAATGAACACACATCATTACAGAACAAGCGGTCGAACAAGGGCCGCTATGGTTTTAGGCGGTCGAACGGCGAACCGCCGCGTGCTACTCAACGGACTAACCGTGAAATTTCTTCTACCATTCAAATTTAATTTGTTTACGCGGTTTAATCGTCAGCCGCTCGGTTCATTAAAAGGTTTATAGCGAACCGTTATAAAACCTAAAATAAGGTAAACATAGTCCTTACCGGAGAATCGGACTTATCGGAATCATAACCGGATCCCCTCCCGATCGACTCAAATCGACGGGAGTTATTATTTTAACATGTTCCCTGCTAATCCATTTTTAACTTGTTCCCTGCCAATCCATCATCTCAATATAACAATTTATAATCTATGAACTTAGCAACGATGGGCATGCTTTCATTACTTTATGAACTCAGCAACGATGGGCATGCTTTCATTACTCTATGAACTCAGCGACGATCGACATGCTTTCATTATTCTATGAACTCAGCGACGATCGGCATGCTTTCATTATTCTATGAACTCAGTGACGATGGGCATGCTTTCATTATTCTATGAACTCAGCGATGATGGGTATGCTATTAAAACATAAAGACAATGGGCATGCTTTTGGAATAATTTAACGGGCTAGGGCATTGATCCCCCTACCTCAAACATGCCGAAATGTCCGATCTGGCTGCGAACAAGCCAAGGGTCGTCGCGGTTCGCTCGTTCCCGGGCGTCTCTCCACTCCACGGATCGTCCCGGGTAGATGCCATGCCATTCCTCGTCGCTCCAAACGAGGCTAGAAAGCCGCCCCCCCACCGGATCTATGCCGAGAAAGCTGATTTCGCCGCGAGAAGCAAGGGAAAGGGCCGCCGATGTCATCGTAGGGTTCGCACCACCACGTCGGGGTCGGAGCCGACGAGGGTGCGGCCGCGTTCTCCACTCCTATAGGCTCGCCATGGAGGCTCCGGCACCTCCACCGTGGCCTTCGGGTTGTCGGCGCACCGGGAAGGAGAGGAAGGGGGTGAGAGAGGGGGGACCGGTCGCGATCCTCCTCCTTGTGCTAGCTCGCCGTCGGCGCTCCTCCACTGCGGCCGGTCGGTCGCCGGACCTCCGCCGTCTAGGGCTTCCGCGTGCCGAGGACACGCACGAGGAAGAGGGGAGGTCGCCCTTCGCGAGGGTCTGCGGGGTGAGGACGTCGCCGTGGTCCGCCCTCGCAGGCTAGGGTTGCCGCGCCGCCGCCGTCGGCCCTGGGGTCACCGCCACCGCTGTCCTCCATCGAGATGAGGGCCGGGGGGTGAGGGAGTCACCGCCACGGTGAGCTCGCACGGCCGCCCGCGGGTTCCCTGCGCGTCGGGTGAAAAGAGGGGGAGGGGGATGAAAGAATTGGGAAAGTGGGAGAGAGAGAGGGTCGACCGTGGGTTAAAAAAAAAGCTAAAACATTATTTTTTTTATTTTTAACCCCTTTTTGCGACCTAAACCCCCAAAGAAGGATAATTATACATATGCCCATTGATTTCCTTATAAGCTTTAACCTAATTAGATTAAATGCTATATAAAGTCCATAAATTTCATAAAATTATCCGAAATTCACGGATTAAATTCTATTCTAAAACTGGTAGAGATCCGTTAAAGAACGGGTCTCACACTCGTGGATTTCACTCATTTATAAAATAAAGTACTCCCAACGCAATGCGACGCCAGTGTTTATCATACCCCATAGTTTATAGCATGTTTCTGGCAATCAGTCGAGGGGGCTAGAGTCGAGCCCTTGGACACAATCAGTGCCTATCTGCATCTTCACGTTATAAATCCAGTTACTTCCACGAGTATAACAATAAAGCTCGGCCAATAATGTAACATTTCAAATAATGAGCTCATGATAGCAAATATCAAAGTAAGAATGTACCAAATACGATCATGAGGGTTCAAAGAGTGAAGTAAAGACAAGGTTACGCTACGGGAGAAATCCAACAGCATAACGGTACATTCATTAACTTTCATAATTCATTAATAACGTATTGAGTAAGATGTTAGGTTCTAGATAATCAATAGACCATCTAGGAACATAAAAAAAATCAACCTGTGGGTCAAACCTTGGGTTAAGAGCACTTGAGATAGAACGGTCATGCCAGGGACGTCTCTTGAAATAATGGTCATATACCTGGCCGCAACTTGAAAGTGATGGTCCAGGGGATGGCCGCAAATTGGACAGAGTCGATGCATGAAGCAAGAAGGGTCGACGCAGTGAAAATTTTGTAAAATAGCAATCAAGGAAAGGGCCGCTGCTTGACTATTGCGGTCTCTAGATGGCCGCTACTTAACAGTGGCGGTCTCTTGAGGGCCGCTACTAGCCAGGACACAAAAAAATGCCGGTAACTTGAGTGCTTTCTAGACAATTAGGCTCTGAGGGTACAACCAGCTCGACATCCTAGTGGGAATCCCAGGCTTGCGGAGACTTACGGAGGCCTTGAAATATGATCCCCTAGTCCGACAGAAAGAATATCCGACGGAGAGGTTTAGAAGTCCAAGAAAATGTGCCTATAAGTGTAAAGTGTATCTAATAGTCACATACCGAAGTACGCGCTATATACTGATGAAAGATTGGGAGATGAGAGTGAGACAGGGGAAATCATTGATCAAATCATCAATATAACAAGTCCATTTATCATTTGAAATATGAATTTAATACAAGAGTATATGGTTTTGGCATGAAACTAACATAAGTTTAAAATATGATTATAACACCTAAAGGACATGAGACCTACCATAATTGAAGCACAACATATCCAATATCACGAATATGGGGTTAAAACTAGGAATATAACCTATTTACCTAGGTTTATCATATAGTTAATGGGGTCAATCTGTAATCTGTTTAGAGTTAACAAGGTGCAGACTCAAAAGGTAAATAACGGTCAGGTGCAGATCGCAAGCTGGGGTTTAGCGGTCTATCGCAGGGCCGCAATTTAAATATGGCGGTCTTAAAGTAGACCGTTTCTTCCTTGTAGCAGACAGAGTTAAAAAGTGAAGAACAGGCCCAATCCAGGGCAAATAGATGCATGGAAAAATATGCCAATAGGTAAGTAAGGCCTGATACAACCATATTAAAACTTGGAGATGCATGGGGGTGCATAATTTAAGCTAAAGTTATAACTTTTCTCTTAAGGTGTAAGGGTAAACATGAAGCCTTAACCTAGATGCGCAGTCATGATAAAAGATGAAATACTACTAATAGAAAGCATGAAACAGAATGAAACCATAAGGCTTTTATTCCTAACATGTTGTTTTAGCCTTTTCTTGAGATAACCTATCTCCGATTCGATCCCTAGACTTTAAATTTCTGACTGGAAGAAGACTCGAGTTCCTGCACGTCCTGTGTCAAACCAGCAACTTCTTGTCCCTCGTTCTCCTTAATCTCTTAACCTAAATCCATGAAATTTGGAGAGTAGGTACGTAGAAGACACGAAGGGGAATAAAAAGTTCTAAAGACTCCACTTGAACTAACCTCGTTTAAAGCTTATAATCTCCTAATCTTCACTGGACCGGCGCACTATTTTCTGTGCAGCCTGCAGCGAACCAGAGACTTGAAGACGCTCTAGCATTCCAACGGCTGGGTCTTCTAACATGAAAATTAGAGGTGAGTTAGATAAAATTAAGGAGAACATAAAGTTTTAAAGAACCAACCTGCGATGAGGTCTCCTTACCTTCAAAAAATGCGATCCAATATTAGGATTTGCATGAGTCGAAGTTGGGTCTATTTATAGGGTTTTGAATTAGGGTTACTAGATTAGGTTGACATAGAGTCCTATTCTTGGCTCGAATCAATCCCTAAGAGTCCCATACCAAGTTTCTAGGCTAGTTAGCTTCGAACCATAGGGATTGGAATGGGGAAAAATGAAGTTTCCCACGCTTCTTCAACTTGCGATCACGGAATAAGGTAGCAGTCCTATCCGGACCGTTTCTTGGAAGTGGCGGTCTCGCGATAGACCGCCATTTTTCGTTTATTCAAAAAATTCATATTTTCTTATTATCCCCCTATTTATCCAATTTAATTTCGTAACTTACCCTACTTACATTTCTAGTAATGGGCTTGGGCCAAAAGGGTTTGAAATTTGGTCTATGGGCCTATTTGAGTTGGGCTTAGTCCTTTAGTTATCATAGGGCTTTTTTTTTACTCCAAACATCTAATGGGTCGACGGGAGAGTGCACCCCTTTCCAAAGGAAAGAAATGTTCTCACTCCACCATTTAACCACTAGATGAGATTTTTATTGATGTAGAAAATGAGGAAGAGTACATGAGGGAAAGCCCCTGGATTACAATTAAAGAAAGCAAAAGCACTATAGCTAGACTCGCCTAAGGCGAATAGTCGGTATACAAGAGGCATCAGCCGTAGCCTGACCTTTGGCTATTAGGGACAACTCTCTAGAAGAGATAAATTCTGAGTTATGACCGATGTCTGTAGCATACTTAGCCAATGCATCTGCCAATTGGTTAGCTTCCCTATATACATGCACAATAGGGCAATGGAATGATATAAATAGCTCGATTAATTGATTCCACCAAGGCAGCAGTGACCACGATGGGCTTCTCTTGAAGTTAAGCAACTTAGCCAATACCATAGAGTCAATATATATGACAGAAATAGGGATGGTATGGTGTCGAGCTAATCTTAGGTCATCAAGTAATGCTCTTCCTTCAGCCACCATACTTGATCCGAAGCCATAACAGTAGGAGAATCCAAGCAGCACTTTACCATGAATATCTCTGAAACAACCTCTACCTCCTGAAATCCCAGGATTGCCTTTGCTTGAGCCATCAACATTAAGGGAGAAAGCTACTTTCGAAGCCATCCAGCGAACTGTGATGAACATGAGAGATTTATGCTTAATAGAGAAGCCCATAGATTGAAGAGTTTTCATAAAGGGTTGGCTTGCACCCTGCTTAAAAGTAATTTTACTAAGAAGCTGGGTGACTTCCTCTTGAATATGCAACGCTATCCGGGGGGGATTTACTTCAATATCCTCAAATCTATTACGGCATCTGCTCTTCCAGATTTCCCAGATAATCAACATAGCTATTAACAAATTTAAAAAACCATAAGGGCTGTGTATAGCAGAATCCACAATGATGTTTTGAAGCCAACTGATAATAGAGGTATTCCTTAGCTGAGTGTAATCCATGATAGGGCTGAATTTATTCCACAGAAAAGAGGCTAGCTCACTATTAGCAAATAGGTGATCTATGTCTTCAGGTGAGCGGGAGGCAGTGCAGCAATTACAGCAAGAAGCAAGTTGAATACCACTATAAGCAAATATGGCCTTTAAATTGGTTTAATTAATCCTTAAAGTATTTTTGTAGCCCATTAAGCCTTTTTAAATACTTAATAATCATTTTAATTTGAGAACAATCCCAGAAAATTCCTAGACAAATCTGGGGTGTTACATCCCGTTTCAGTGTGTCCTTTGTGTCAGCATCCTTTTCGTAGGTTTTCCCTTTTCCTGGGACTGTCAGATAGTAGAAGAGTACTTATTATTTTGTAGAAATGAGAAGGTCAAGTAATGTCATATTAAAATACTCTCTTCTATTCTGCTACTATCGAAACGTGTCCCTAAGTATTCTGCTTTTGTCAAGCAGCCTGAAGCATAACAAAGAGCTTGACCTTTCTAGGCTGTTAGTCAAGTGTTTATCTGAAGCAAAAAACACGGTATTGTTTTTTCATATGTTCTGCAACAACTGTTATTTGAATTTTGAATTTTGAATTTTACTGAGATAGCCGTTCAGGCTTTTTGTCTTTATATAACATAGTCATTCATATGGAAGTTTATCAGCGACTAAGTGAAGTTCTTCACTTGTAGTTATTTATTGAATAAAGAGCAATATAAGATAGATAGTTGATGTATGCTAACTATTCAGACTAGCAACTATCTAAAAAATATAAGGCAGATAGCTCGAATTCAGAAATAAATATTTTTGATTTTAAACTTAGAAGTATAGACTTCTTTTAATCATACTAAGATAAAATTAGCTATCTTAAGAATTCATAGCTATAAGATAGATAGACATAAGCAATTGATTTTCTTAAATAATTTGTTCAGCTATCAAGAATGATGAAAGAGATGTAAGAAGTAAGATAGCTGAATAAATAATTCACCTAAGAAAAAATATATGAATTAAGTTTATTTATAATAAGACATCCATCAAAAGAATAAGGAATTAATACACAGATGGCTAAATATTCAGACAGGCTTTGTAAAGAAGATAAGCTGAGATAGTTTTAATTATAGTTGAAGTTCCAGTGCCTAAGTAGTTTGTCTTATAGGATAGGCAAAGTAAGATAGGTGAAATGTTAGTGCGCCTATATGCCTTTGTTTGTTTGGTTTGAGATAAGCAAAGTAAAAAGGATAACATAGGTGATATATCGGATAGGCGATGTAGTGCCTAAATAAACTTAGTATCACCTAAGTGAGATCATAGCGCCTATGATAACAAGGTAGGTGAAGGAATAAGGTAGGCGAAGGTACACCTGAAGTGAATGAGATAAGTGATAGGAATTTTGCCTAAGTGAAAAGAACGCCTATTAACCTTACATTGTGCCTATGTTATTTTAGCTCTTCTTGCAGCGCCTAGGTGATATTTATATTGCACCTAAGTTAAAGATAGGCGAAGTGAGATAGGCGATAGAGATTCGCCTAAGTCACAGTTTTGCGCCTATATGAAGTTGAATGCGCCTAAGTCCATTTATAACGCCTAAGAGTGATTTTAATGCCTATGTGATCTTGTTAGTGACTATTTTATACTTAGCCAAATTTCTTTGAGTTTTTTTGCTTCTTCTTATCTTTCAGTCTTATTTTATACATCAACCATTTATGATCTTATTATCATCACTGATCAATCAGAGTTGTGTTCTACAATAATTTTGTTATCACTAAAACTGATAAAGATAATAGTTAGATCTAGTCTAAATATACCTAACACCCTTGACCACGAAATATTGATATAGTTAATCCATATTTTAATAACAACAACTCAATGCCTTTCTTGAGTGTTTGAGTTGTAGTATTTAGAAGATGCATAATACCAAGAAAATATTGTACTACATGTCCATTTTTGTCCATATAATCTAAAGCGACTTCTAGTTGTTCTTTATTTGACATATCTCAGCATTCATCTACTAAGATAGAAAAAAATGTTTCCCCAAGATCATCAATGTTAGTATTTATTGTCTCTACGGCATATGCATGAGCTATTTCGTTCTGAATTTTAGGTGCAACTAGTTTCAAATTTTCTGGAATATTATTTAAAAGAACATGAGCAATACTTTCATTATGTTTAGCAAGAAAATATAGTAATTCAAGAAAATTATTCTGATTTCTTGAGTCTTCAGATTCATCGTGCCCTCTAAAAGGTAACCCTGTCTTTAGAGAAAATGAACATAACCAATTGATGCCTCTATAAACATGCTTTTCTTGCTCTGATTGCTTAATCATAATTGACTGGTTACTTTGATTCTGTTTGAATAAGCTCTTTCTTCTAGTCTCGTTATATGTACTATTATGTCTTCCAACATGACTTCCTATTTTTTCCTTTTTCTTTCAATTTTTAAATCCTTCAATAACTAATGCATCCCCTCTACCCTATTATTTCTCGATTCTAAAATAATAGCAGTATAAATAGAAAACAACATCTTTCTCTTTGCTATACTCCAACCAATCTTTCATCATATCATGAATGATTAAATCATCCTTTTGCTTTACCAAACTTAGTATGTGAAAATTTAATATCCTTAAGTTGAAAAAGACCTTTTTGTAAGTATGCTCTTCTAATTTGATCTTGATCATTTGGATGGTAATCAATAATCATTTTTCTCAATCCTAAGTCTGACAGAAGATTTTCAATGCCTACAACTTCACATTGTCTCTTTGATGAAGTTGATATCTCAATAGACTCATTGTCCTTTTGCTTAGTCATTTGTTTCTTTTAGAGTTATTCCTCTCTTTAAAAAATTATCCATAAAAGAAAAGTATATAATTACTTCAACTTAGTACTCTAGTAAAAACAAACTTTTCCATTTATATTTAAACTTTGCTTCTTACCAATGTCAAAATCCACTTATATTCTTTATTGAGTGCTTCGACAAATTTTTCCTAAATGACATTTTAGTGGGGCCTTTTTCTTAGAGTCAATATCAATAAAGAGAGAACATGAGGAAAGCTATATCAAGATTTTTAAGGATTGATGCATAATTATCAAATACATGACTCTAATATGATATTTAATGCTCTAAAAATTTACATTCTGCCATAATAGCGATCAATACTTAAAATCTTAAACTATTAAAATTAAATTGATAAAAATAAGACATAAAAAAGAATACACAAGAGACGTAATGATAGAAATCAAGATGGTACTTATTTTATGACATATCTATTTTATGGGACAGATGCCAAGAGTCAAGAGATATGTATTTTTTAACAAAATAAAACTTGCAAAAACTTTGATGGAGATGCAGTATACCACTAAAACATGGGTGTTTGGAGGAGCATATGCTAGTATATGTGACTGTCGCTTGTGAGATCTGTGGGAGATATATGCTATTACGAGTTGTATTGTGCAGTATGGGATTTGGAGCAGAGATATGATTGTGGGACCGAAGAGGCATAACTTGCATTGGGTGTTACCGCTAAAAATAAATCTAACTCTCCTAAAGTCTTATTCACATAAGATTAGA
The DNA here is from genome assembly GCA_022559845.1 of Amorphophallus konjac. NCBI lineage: Eukaryota > Viridiplantae > Streptophyta > Magnoliopsida > Alismatales > Araceae > Amorphophallus > Amorphophallus konjac. Next base: position 346,509,829 of record CM040120.1, read on the forward strand.
GATATATTTTACAGTGGAACGGCCACTCGATGACTTTAACTAAAAGTAAAAATTTCCGGAGGAGGGGGGGGGGCAGGAGATATTCAAACAAAATCTAAGAGGTCAAAAAAAATTACGCACGGAATTTGGGGGGGGGGGGGGGTGGCGTAGCCCATCAAGTCTTGGGCTAGATGAATTTTTCTTGTCCCATAAAAGAGGTTTTTATATCAACCCAAAGAAAATGTACGATACCAAAGACAAACATGCAAGCTAACATTGGCTCAGCCTCCAGGTCCACAAATAAAACTACATGAGAACGTGAAAGAAAGGGCTCCAACATAGATGGCCATAAGCAAAGGAAAAGACTAAACGGCATCCGAGAGGAGTGGGCTTCAACCTTGATGAAACAACTGCTCTTCATTAATTTTTTGGTAGCGAAATAGTAAGAGGGATCTCGAGGGATACACATGCACACGGGCGTGTGGGATGAGCGCAGAGGCACAAGAAACCCCCAATTGTCCTTAAATAATTAAACCCACACATGACCACTTTCAGCATATATATATATATATATATATATAAGCACAGCCTTCTTATCTAGACGAACCCTAAAATATGGCGAAGACGGTGATATATGTAAGCGTTCGAACACCAAGAAGAGAGATCACACCGAGTATCGGGTGTCCGGGAGGGAACCATGAGATGTGGACATGGCCAAGGTTACAACCTCTATTAAGCCTTCCCGAATTTATCTACTTCACTAGTGTTGAAGTGTTAAAGCTAGCTTCATGAATTCAGGGTGTTAACGATAGGTTACAGTGGGTTGCCAGAGGAATGGACCAGAAAATTCACCCCTTTAAGCATATGATAGAAGGAAGAAGACGAAGTGACATTTCATGACGGATACGGGGAAATAAACAAGAGTTTTGAGGAGGAGGAGGAGGAGGAGGAGGAGGGGGGGGGGGCCTGTGCCAATTAATTTTTCATTAAAAAGTACATGTTTAAGTCTTTTATTTCTAATGGAAGCTTCCGCCGTACCGGGCAGTTTAGTCCATATGCATATATAATAGTAGTTAATAGATATGTAGGCTCTTCTGTGCCAGGGGACACAACATAGAAGTCCGCCCTATCCACCCGCGGCGCCCCCCGCCCCCTTCCCCTGCACCGCAGCTGCTCACCTCCTTCCTTCCTTCCTTCCCTGCCATCTCCATCCCCAGAAGCATTGCAGAGAGAAGGAGAGGCGCAGAGCGAGTCCATGGCGCTCATCCGCACGCAGGACCGCCCCTTCTACTACCCACCGCACGCCCCGTTCCCTTTCCACTCCCGTAACCAGCACCCCAAGGCGCCGTTTGGCCTTCCTACCTCCCATCCGCCTCCACCGCCACCATCGTCACCAATAACCATTAAAATGGCAGATGCCCCTCCCTTCATCCCCCGTTCCAGTTCCCCACGCCCGCAAGCGCCGGATGCCCTCCGTCATCCTCCCCTACTGCCAGCAGCACCCACGGCCATGGCGCATGTTTCCTTCTTCCTCCGCTCCTGCCCCCAGCCGCCGCCGCTTCCGATATTGCCACCCGTGTCGCCTGCGCTGCTCCACCAGGTGCTCGAGTTCCAGCGCCCCCCAGTCCCGAACCCCATCCACCAGACCTACTTCTTCTACCAGCCTCCGTACCCTCTTGCTCCAGCGTTCTCGGCCGCCCCCTCTCCCGGCGTCCCCCCTCCCACTAATTATATCTACCATGCTCCCGCCGCTGCTTCCCAGCTGATCGGTGGCGGAGGGACAACGAAAGTGGTTCCATCCTCCATCCAAATGGAAGGTGTGGAGAAGCCCGTCAATGGCGTCGGTGCCGGCGGCCGAGGGTGGGCAGCGGGCTGCAAGGCGGGCGGCACTCTCTTCCCGACTCGGCGGAGCAGGCCGCGGAAGTGCACCAGCTGGTCGTGGGTGACAAAGGATGAAGCCGAAAGGAGGCGACGTGTGGTGGGTCTCAACGTCCGCCGCTCCCCCGCTACGTTCTCTTCGTCCCCCTCGCCGCCCTCCGACTCGCCATCTGCCTCCACCTTCTTTTCTGCCTCTTCCTCTGCGGATTCCCCAGCTCTCCCACCTTCCCTGGAGTTTGACGAGACCCTCGCCGAGCAGGACACCAGGACAACTCTCATGATAAAGAACATCCCGAACAAGTACAGGTCTCGCCCCCCCCTCTCTCTCTCTCTGCGTGCATGTTTGTAGACTTTCCCTGTTCATCTGTATCTAATGTACACACACATATATACACACTCAAACACACACTGAGAGACAGTGAGAGAGAGAGAGAGAGAGAGAGAGGACCATTGTCATTGTTCCTTTAATTTAGTCGGTTTCATAGCTTTTCCTATTTGAATGTTTATGTTTTTCTGGCTCGATCCTCCTTGTCTGTGGTGTCAACAAACACGTGAAACAGGAGAGAGATGTTGATGAAGCTGCTTGACGACCATTGCATGGAGGTAAACCACAAGGTCGAGCCCGACTCGGCGCCACCGCCCGACGCCCCTCCTTCGGAGTACGACTTCGTCTACCTCCCCATGGACTTCAGGTGCCTACCCAACCCAAAACCCAATCAACACTGCTCAACCCAAACCCAGTCGTTCCTCGCATTTTTAGCGCCTCCCACCGTCCGTGACATGGTGCTGGGAATGGGAATGGAATTTTACCGTCCCCCCTCCGATACATATGCCTGCCGCTATTCATTCATTTATGATTGCACCCGGACGGCCGGCCGGCGGCTTGTTCTTTCTTCCATGGTGCAATCATTTATCTTTTAACCATTCATCATAACTACGTATTTATTGCTGGGAAGTAGACGAGCAGGCACCGCCGGGGGGAGGCGGGTTTCCTTTCATTTCATCGGTTTCCTTCCCCTTGGGGAAGCGGAAGATGAATAAGTGGGAGGAGGATTGGCGGGGGGGGGGGGGGTTCGTCGTCTTGCGACTTCTTCTTAATTCCCCCTTTGCTTCCTTGCTCTTCTCACTATGAGGCGTGTTGGCATGCATAAATATGTATGTATGTAGGACCAACAGCTGCATGGGCTACGCCTTCGTCAACTTCACCACCCCGGCGGCGGCTTGGAGGTTCTACCAGGCGCTGAACAACCATAAATGGGACATGTTCGGGACCAAGAAGATCACACACATCTGCTACGCTCGTATCCAGGTGCGCTCCTCCCGCTGCTCCCTTCTCTGTTATTCACAATTTCATGCATCACATTCGGTAGCTAGGGTGCGACGAGGGGCGGTGTGCCGAGAGGGGTGGTAGCAAGCCACGTCCTTTTTTTGCTCTCTGCCTCGCTGCAGCACGACGCACCCGCTGAGCGTCGCAGGCAACATAACATGATGATGGGCTCTCATCTCACACTTTTGTCGTTTATGCGTGGGTGGTGGGTGCTTTGTCTTGTTATGTGGTCGTGTGGGCAGGGGAAGGAAGCGATGCTGGCCAACTTCGGGGCTTCCTCTTTCAGGTGCGACTCGGACGAGTACCTGCCGGTGACGTTCTCACCTCCGCGGAGTGGGGCTGCGGCGCCCTGCCCGCCACCTACCCTCGTCGGCAAGCGCTGGCCTCGCAGCACAAACATCCCGACAGCAGCAGCAGCAGCACGCCGCAGCGGCAACAGCGGCAGGGAGCACCACCGGATATCTCTAGCTCGTCCTTTTCCTCCGCAGCCCAGTCCAAAAACCTGACAAAAGGAAAACGACGTCTCTGCGTAGGTTTCGCTTTGCACCACCAGCGGCGGGGTTTGGGAATTTGGAGGGGGGTAGTAAGAGGGGCATTCTCGGAAGTGAATGCAACAATCTCTTTCACTGTGTCCTCCCAGTCCACACTGACGTGATCTGGCCGTTCTATTTTAATTAATACCTGGGTTTCTTCGACCCGTCTCCCTCCCTCCTGCTGCTCTTCTGCCTTTTTCTTTCCCCCTTAAAAAAAAACATATTTATCTTGTCCAAATATAGTTTATGCTTTGGCCTCGTGAGTGTGTCTTATTAAGAGCTTAGGTCACTTCCCTTGGTCCCCTGGGAAGTGAGGTTAAAGAGTTTATGTGCGTCAGGCTTTGTAGGCCTTAAAAGTAATTACTTCGAACATCTGTGTCGTGTAAAACTGTCTGACGTGATCGGTGCAGTGTACTCGTAGGTGACGAACCAGCGCATCTTTGGTTATTGTATACCTTACATTGCGAGGAAATGGTATGAAGTAAGGTAAAGCCCGAGTTTTCATTGCAGGTATTTCTATCGGTGGTTTGTCCAACTCCGCTCCAAAGTATTTGAATCTTTTATATATTCTGCAGCCTACACAATATAGAAGCATAGTATCGCATCATATGTAACGATCGAGATAAACTTGACAAAGAGATGTCCCGCTGGACGAGATTGGCATCCTTGTCATCAGTCTCGTTTTGTTTTGTTGTAAACTGGCGGAGATTTGAGGGTAGCGGAGCATGTGTTGCAGGGTTTCGTGTCTTCGCTCTTTTGCCGGTTGGGTGCGTACCGGAGCCTGTAATGGAGAGAGAGAGAGAGAGAGCGCATTAATTTGGGTAGCACGTAGGAGAGAGGTCGGGGGGAGGGTGATGATGAATACCTGCGTGCGTGACGCACCCCGTCCCCGTCCCCGTTTACTTGTGAAGTGACACATCACTCGCCGCAGCATCGACATTCCTTCCTAACCCGCCCCACGTATATGACAATTGACAAGATGTGCAGCCACACGGAGAGAGAGAGAGAGAGAGAGAGAGAGAGAGAGAGAGAGAGAGAGAGAGAGAGAGAGAGAGAGAGAGAGAGAAGTAGAAACGATATCATAACCAAAAAGAAAAAAAGAAACAGTAGAGAAGGGTGTGCATTCTTCTGGGTGCGTCCTATCTCTCCCCCTCGCTTCAACCTGGTCTATTCACCCAATGAAGACGAAAGAATTACAAGATAACTTATTATACAGTATGATTTGTGGTATGTGGCCAGTTGTATCAGATTGTACTTGAGTAGAGTTGAGAGTGTCGACGACTCAGTCAACGAAGATGGCACTAGTTTTTCCTGAGTTAGACCCGATATGAGTCGATATGAATCGTCGACGTAACAAATTTTACTATATAGGGCATTTGTGATTCTACTCTACAATAAGATCGATGCAACAAGAATCAGTCCATAGAATCCAGGTTCAACAACACCATCAGTTGACGACGACAACGGCATTGTCAGAGCGAGCGTACACGTAACCAGCGGCATGCATGCACTCGGTCGGGGGTTCACAAATGTCCACTCCTCTAAAATGAAGTGCTGCCTCGCAGGCGTCAGGTTACTTCACACTTCACGCGTAACCCAACGGAAGCTCACGTTCTAAAGCACTCCAGCGCGGCCCAGCCCAACACCGCCGGGAAAAGGGGGTCGAGGGGTCGAAGCACACACACAGGCCACAACAGCGACAGCGTCGCCCGCACTGGCCAAGCGAGTATCTCAAGGGGGAGGCGTCCATGTCACAGAACACGGAAAACTGCTACTTAATAGTTTTTACGAGTGAGTGCGACTACATCTACATCTGTATAGGACAAAGAATGTACCGGCGAGATTATCTGACATGCTATCGGAGGGAGATATCGTATCTTCATCTTATAAATTAGATGTAGATTGACATGGGGTTGCATGTATACCATCGAAATGCCAGGTAGTCTAGTCATGGAAAAGAACAAAGCTATGTTTAACAGTGAAAAAACCCCAAATAGAACTGTGTCACGACTACTGCACAGATGCTTGGCCATTAATTTACATATACATCATGCCACCGGCGGTGGGAGATCAAGCTGTGTAAAACCAGAGACTGGTAAAACCAGAGGCTGGGAACAAAAAGAAAAAAAAAAAACACATTTTATTCACCTGCGCGAACATCCCCAGAATGTCGACGAGTTTATTATAGACTTGATTTAGAGTATGGACATCAAATGACTAACAAGATGATCTCTCGCATTTTTTATAAGGTGTTTAGGAATAATTTTTTTTTAAAAATTATTTCTATCTAAAAACTTATGTTATGTCAATTTTTGATTTAAAATTTAAAATTTAAAAAAGTTGACACATTTTGTTTGGCAACAGTGACATAATTTTTAAAATTTATGTAGATATGTTTGACAGATAATTTTTTAAAATTAAAATATCCATCCCATCACTAATTGATGCTTTGGATGGGGAGAAGGCACAGGAGGGGGATCGGTGGTTGGGTGGTCACCTTGCATAGCGGCGGACAGGGGGGGTGCCAGCGGCAGCCAAGGCGGCGGTGGGCATGGCCGGCAAGGATCGGTCCCTGCTCAGGGGTGTGCCGCGGGGGGAGCAAGGGAACCGACTATGGGCCGACAGCACGGCGGTGGCGACGCGGGCGAATGGCAGCGCCTCACAGCGCCGACTGGACACGGGGTTGGCCGGAGGTGGCCGACTGCATCTTGTGTATGCCGGTGGTCGCAGCCATGCGTAGAAGGAGGATGGGGGGAGAAAGAGCCCCACCCAGGATCATGGCCGTTGGCGCTTGTGGCGGCTCCGCGGAGGGGTTGAAGGCGGAGATGGGTCTTGCCGGAAGAGGATGGCCGCGGAAAGATGCAAGATGTAGATAGGTACGGTGAGAGGGAAAAATAGGGGGAAGGGGGGAGGGAGAGGCCGGCCAGCGGGGAAGGGGGAGGGAGAGGCCGACGGCGACAGGGAAACACAGGGGGAAGGGAGGGAGAGGGGAGGGGAGAGGAACGGGAGGGAGAGGGGGGCCGCGGGGGAGGGGAGGGGGAGCCGCGGGGGTGGGGGGTCGTGCATGGGAGGGAGTGGGAGTCCCAAGGCGTCGTGGGTGATTTTCAAAAAAAATTGCTCCAGGCTTGTTTTATTTTTTAAGGAAGGTTTACACATGGTAAGATTCCTCCCTAAAATATAGGATAGGTCTTACCAAACGTATTTAGTGTCCTCTTCTTTAATTTTAATTTAAAGAGAAAAAAGAGAGAAAAAACTACAACCAAACACCTTACTATAGTTTTACCTCAATCTTTGTCGAGCACTTCCTTCTTTGTCATGTCGGAGTCTAGTTGCTATGTATCTCTCATAGTTGTTGAGGTGTTAAAGTCAACTCAAGAGGTACTTGTGATCCTCGAACATCCAATCACTTAGGCACATGTCAAAGCGGCGCTACAGCGTCAAATTTATAAAAAATATGATTAATAATATATATATATATTTTACATAAAAATATTCACGACCATTAAAAATATAAGAAACAACAGCATTAGTACGGACATAGAAATAAAAATTAATATAAATAATATTACAATAAAATACCAAAATTAATTGTTAGATAAAATTAACAATAAAAATTAGACTTCTAGAATGATGAAAATACTATCGTGATGTTTGCCAATTTCTTTAAAAAAATTACAAATCATACTTAGAACAACGTACATATAACATAAAGCACGTACTAAAAGAAAAAGATATCACCAATTATCACCTACAAACAATAATATGGGAAACAAACACAAAACTAGTGAAGCACTAGAGACAATAGTAACCATAAAAGTCATATAATATTTAATTAAAAATTATAAAAAAATCTAAATTGTGAAACTAAACATTACATTCTGAAGAGCTATGTCATTTCAAATTTGTACATCATTCCCATCTCCATCTTGATCACCATCTTTATTATTTGACTCCTATTGTAGCACCCCCGATAAATATCTTTGAGTAAATTCAAAACTTCTCCTTAAAAAAAATCATACATGAAGGTCTTACATAAAGAACCCAACCTCATGAGGACTATAATATAAATATACAAGTCAACCTTACTTTATGTCATAAAAGAATCACGAGGGTTTTATGTAAAGAGCCAAATCTTAGGGGGCTAGTATATAAATTACAACCCATCACTTTATGCATACATAATCTACTCTTCTTAAAAGAATTCTATATGGAGGCTTTGTTTAAAGAACTAAACCATAGGAGGACTAGCATATAAATGTGCAATCCAACTTTATGCACATGGGTAGTACGTAGTGAACTTTCCTAAAGAATCTTACATGGAAGGTCTTGTACAAAGAACCAAATCATGAGAGGGTTATTATATAAATATATAAGACAACTTTAAACACATGGGCCATGGGTAGTACGTAAGTGTGATTTCTTTCCACCCATTCAACAAATGGAAGACCTTGCATGGAGGCACCATTTTCCCTTGGGGCCCCATCATATTATGATATTAATATATGTATGTACACCATGAATGCCAACACATGAAGTTGATAGTTTTGTCTAACAGTTAACGCCCTCTTGCAAAGGCGTCATTCTTATCAATAATGACACCCAGATTAATAGACGCCCTCATGCAGAGATGTCATATACATGAATAGTACCACCTAGATTAATGAACGACCCCTTACAAGGGCGGCAGTTAATCTATGTTTCTAGAAGGTTGAGACACGAACAACCCATTTTAGCTGGCAAACACCATGCCCACTCAGTAGGACCCGTAAGGCAATAAACCAATGCCTTGTGATTCCCTATAACTAATTCCCTCCGTAGCACTGTCAGAGGCTACTGCCGCCATCAGTGTTGAAGGAGCATCTTCTTCCCAGTCTACGTCCTGCTGCGATCCTGCTGCAGCTTCTTTATTCTGAACCTCGTAGCTCACGTCAAAAGGTAGGTGTTCTCAAATTCGTACCTAACTAATAGCTAAATAGGTTAACTTATGCATGCTTAGAGTAAGAATAACTCATCATCCATGCTATATATTACCTGACTTTACCGTGATCAAGAAATAACCATGTATATATCATGTTATACATATTTTAATAGCATGTTACACATGTTGCATATACATACTGTAACCATGATCTTCATGAGTTTGAACATAGTCTATTAGCATGATTTCATGAGTTTTTGAACATATTTTATTACACTAGTTTTACAGTCTTAATAATCATGTTTTAAACCTTAGTATAGAACCTCCATACACAAAATACTCACATGTTTTAAAAATCCGAAAGCCCTAGCTCTCAGGTAAATGGCGCCCCTGACCAGGCCGCCAATTACCAAATTGAAGACCCCTGACCAGGGCGCCAATTCTTAAATTGAAGACCCATGACAGGGCGCCAATTTGTAAATTGAAGACCCTGACCAGGGCACCAATTTGAAAATTGAAGACCACTTGAGTGGTCGTCAATTAAATGAAGACACTTCGCAGTGTCGTCATTTCCATTTCTGTAATTTTTAGTAATTGATAATTCAACACATTCAAAAATCCATAACTATCGAACTAAAACATGAAATTTTTACATGAACATGTTTCTGGAATCCTGACATTTATTTCAACATGCTCGTACCATTACTTCCTGATTCGGAGCATTTTGATACTCATGAATAGTGAACACTCACCTGTAAATGGCGCCCCTGACCAGGGCGCTAATTTCAAAAATGAAGACTTCGCACATGGTCGTCAATTAATTGAAGACATGTGTAATGCCGTCAATTCCATTTTCTGGAATATCTAACAATTAGTAAATCAATGCATTCAGAAATCTATAACTAATAAACTGAACCATGAAAATTTTGCCTGAACATACTTCTGTGACCCAGAGATTTTTCTCCACCTGACCATGTCTTCGGATTCTGATTCGGAGAAATTTTGGAAAAATAAATAGTAGCTTGTATCACAGAATGTACAATTCTGATACGAAGCATAACCCACTTGAAAAATAACTAAATTGGTAACCCTACGTAGTGTCATCAATTAGTTGAACCTGTACTTAAATTGGTGACACCCCGAAGAGTCTTCAATTAAATGAAGACTACTCACAGGGGCGCCAATTCTATTTCTTGAAAAAAATTAAAGATACAACATTAGAAAATTCATATATGTGAAACCAAAACTCAACAATTATACCTGAACATGTTTCTGGACTCCCAAGGATTTACACTACCTGTTAATATCAATAAATTATATTTTTGAGAAATTTTTCCGAAATAAATAGTGTTTTGAGTCACAAAACGTATCTGCTGGGTGAAAATCACCCATTGAAATTGGCGCCCCAATCCAGGGCGCCAATTCATCAAATAGCGACAGCCAGCAAGTCTTTAATTAATTGAAGACTGCTTGTAAGGGCGCCTATTGTGTCCCCAGGTTTTGATGATAACAAATCACAAATCATTAGTAGGTAGTTGAGATATATCTAACTTTATTTGGTTTGATGAATGGTTTAAACAAGTGCAGCTGAATCTCACCAAGTGATGTCTCGACACGGCCCAATCATGTCTCGACACATCCAGAAGAGCTTGTGTTGAAATTCTAACAATTGAGCTCCGACATACCAAAATGAGTCGACACATTCAACTTATGTCTCGACACATCCATAAGAATTCAAGCTGAAGCGTTCTGACTAAGTATCTGGATTCACCAATGTCTCGACACATTGGGCGTAAAGTGTCGACACATTCGTGTGAAAATCTCTGCACAAGGCGCTCTTGTCTCGGCACCTTTTTACATCAACTCTGCATAGGGCTCACTTGTCTCGACACTGTTTGGTGCTATCTCGACTCATCAGCCATAGTACTTCAAGATCTCAAAGCGATGTCTCGACACACTCAAGGAAAGTGTCGACACACTGTGATCGTCCAGAACCGATCCGATTCCGACGAAAGCTGATTTCAAGATCCAGAACTTAATCCAGAGGATCTATCTACTCTGAAAAAGCCGTCAGATTGCGTTGGTATCAGAAGACAGTGTTTTGGTAGAGATATTTTCTGAAGAAAATCGTACCTTTGCTCAAATGGTCTCCTACCTACCCACATTCCTGCTAACCTGTCAAGAAGAGAGTCAACTGTGCAAGTGGAAGCAAATCTAATAATGTGGATGTGACATTCTGGGTGTTGCTTGGATAGCGGACAACGTTGGTGTCGCCCTAAGACACGAATATAGATAAGGAGTATGGGCTCTAGTTGGTTGGTGTTGAAGGTGAGCACATGAGCTAAGAATGAGCTGAGGAGAAAACGGAGAAGAAGAAAAAGCTTGCTGCTCAAGCTCTCCTGGTCCTGATGCTGCATGCGTGAGTAAATCCAGAAGAAGATATTCTCCATTCCTCACGACGAAGAGAAAGCCTCCGTAGCTGCTAAGAAGATTCAAAAAGAAGTAGAAAGCCAAGGCTCTCTCAAGCTCATCTCCAGACAGGATATCTCTTAGTCATTGCACTTTCTTTACGATACTCTGTCTGGACCTTTCATCCTTTGTTTCCTTTTTCTTCTGAACAAACTTCTCATCATTAGATCCCTACCTGCGTGTAGGAAGACAGAAGGCGTGGTTGCTTATCTGTGTGGTCAGGGGTGTGATCCCTCAGGCTGTGTGACAGTGGTCTATGAGAGTGTATCTCTCTATTTGAAGCTGTGAATCGGCGGTTGTGCTTTGGCACTAGTGAAGCCTCACTGTGTTGTGTGAGGGGTGGACGTAGGTCTCTAGATTGAGACTGAACCACCTTAAAGATCTTGCCTTGTGGTCTGTCTTCTCTCTCGTTCCATCGATAGAAACTTGATAGGACCGCTTCCAAGTATCCTATGTGCATCATGTCTTTCAGATAGTGATTAAAATCTGTCTTTTTATCTGCTGTGCTAGTCATTATTTTTAATTATACAAAGAAGGGCAAAAAGGGGTTGATCTATTCACCCCTCCCCTCTAGATCTGCCTATCACTACTCAACAAGTGGTATCAGAGCAAGGCTCTCTGAATGTGGTCTAACGACCTTGAGAGAACTGGTGATATGGCTTCTAAAGGTCCTATGGCTGAAGGACATTCTGTAAATAGGCCTCCCTTTTTCACTGGGATTAATTATCCTTACTGGAAAAATCACATGCAGGTCTTCATTAGAGCTTAGGATCATGAAGTCTGGCGAGTGATCAGCAAGGGACCTTTTGAGCTGCCTCCTGATGAAGATACATGGACTAAAGAACAAATCAGGCAATCAACTCTGAACTGGGGTGCCAAGCATATCATGCAGTGCTCCCTTCATCCAACTGAATACTCAAGGGTGTCAACTTGCAAAACTGCAAAAGAAATGTGGGATCGCCTTGAGGTAATATATGAAGGGACACAACAGGTACGTGCAACCAAAGCTAATATGTTGGTATCTGAATATGAGAAGTTTAGAATGAAATCTGATGAGTCCATTTCGGACATATATGCTAGGCTAACCTCGCTCACTAATGGCTTGACTGAGCTAGGTAAGACATACACTGAAGAAGAGATAGTAAGAAAGATACTCAGATCACTAACTCCCATTTGGCATACAAAGGCCACTGTGGTTGAAGAATCAAAGGACCTAACCACCATCAAAGTAGAAGAACTCATAGGGTCCCTGATGACCTATGAGATGAATATGAAGAATAAAGAAGTTGAGACAAGTAAAAAAAGGCCTTTGGCTCTTAAAGCAGGACCAAGCACCAAGGACCTATCTGATGATGAGCATTCAAGCAGCAACACTGAAGAAGATGAAGTGGCCCTACTGACAAGAAAGTTAGAAACTTTTTAAGAAAGGAAGGTACATGTTTTACTAAGAAGAAGTCCCAGGTAAGAAGAAGTTTCAGGCCAAGACCTGAAAATGTTAAAAAATCTGAAAAGCTTGTATGTTACTCTTGCAGGAAACTAGGACACATCAAGTCTGAATGTCCTGAAGAAACTAAAAAAGCTATGCCCAGGTGGAAGAGCAAGAAGAAGCAGGTCATGGTGTGCACTTGGAGTGATGATGAAGAAGAAGAAACTGAAGATAACTCTTCTGAAGAAGAAAAGGACGATCTCTGCCTAATGGCCAAAGAAGAAAATGACAACGAGGTGAGCTTTTCCTTTGAGCATTTCTCCACTGATGATTGAGAAGAAGCTTACTTTGAGCTGATGAACAAATATGAAGTATATAGAAAAGAAAACAAAACCTTAAAAAGGAAGGTTGAATCCTGCGGATATGACAAAGCTCTCAATGAAAACATAATCCTTCTAGAAATTAAAATTGAAGATTTAAGAAAAATGAATGAAAATCTTGAAGAAGGAAGAAAAGAAATGAGAGACTTAGAAGATGAAAATGATAGATTAAGAGATGAAATTGATGAATTGAAACTGAAAATGCAGAGCTATGAAAAGGACAACTGCTTGTGTAATGAAAAGTCAGAAGCCCTTAAACATGTCAATTCACAACTAATAAAAGAAAATGAAAAGCTTCAAAAAGACTTAGCAGATAAACAAACATCTCTTGAAAAATTTGTTGATGGAAGTGAAAATCTGAATGCCCTACTAGGAACCAAAGTAAACTTCAACAGAGAAGGGCTAGGATATGAGCCAACCAAAAAGAAAACTTTTGGGCTAAAAATCACCACCTTTGTCTCATCTTCCGAAGCATCCACCTCAAAATCAACACACCAAGAAAATATTAAAAACAAAGGAAAAGAAAAGATAGGAGATCTTATTAACATAACTGTCCAACAACCCAAAAAGGATCACAAACGATCCCAAACGAATCGACAACCATCCAAGTCTCAGCCTGCACATCACAGAGGTGGAGATAGTTACCATGTTAGAAAAGGTCGGGACATTCCTTGGAACATGTCGACACCCACCAGGTCAAACGCCCAACAAAATCTCAGGTTTGCACCAATAGGTCGACAGTTTCCTTACAGGAGGTCGACGCATCCATCATCCAGAAATAGTTATAGATGGACTGAACAGTGGACAGGTCGAGACTCTGCCTTCTACAGATCGACACCTCCATAGGTCAGGAACAATAATGCTCCCTATGGTCATAGGTTCACTCAGCCTCATCGATCCAGGCGGTACGACACCTTCTGCTCATCTAGACCGACAAACTGGAACAGATGGACCATTCACCAATCCTCCTCCACCACTCATAAAAGTCACAAAGTCCAAAAGACTAAAGAGAAAAAAAATCAGAACTGCCAACAAAGAAAAGTGGCTAAGAAAGTTTGGATTTCAAAGTCTGTCTTATCCTGCTTTGCTGAAATGAAGAAACTATTGGGACCCAACTGTCCTTGGGTTCCAAACATTGTCGCTTATTCCCTTGTGCAGGAGTGTCTTGCAGCCGTGTACAACCGTTGGTATCTTGACAGTGGCTGCTCAAGACACATGATTGGAGACAAAACCAAATTCTGTCTCCTGGTTGAAAAGGATGCTGGACATGTCACATTTGGAGGAAACAATAGAGGAAAAATCATTGGTTCAGGTAAAGTTGGTAAGAACCCCTCCAACTCAATTGATAATGTATTACTTGTTGATGGTCTGGAGTACAACTTGCTGAGCATTAGTCAACTTTGTGATAAAGGTCATACTGTAGTTTTTGACTCTAATGAATGCAAAATCTTGCAACCAAATTCAAAGGAAACCATGTTTTCAGGCAAAAGAGTCAATAACGTGTACATGATTGACTTAGATGACCCCGCAGACATAAATCTTTGTCTTACTGCATCAAAATCTGAATTAGCCTGTTTCTGGCATCGCAGACTAGGACATGTTAGTTACAACACTCTTCATAAATTGGCAAAGTATTCAATTGTCAAAGGGTTGCCTGAAATAAAATTCAAACTGAACACTAAGATGTGTGTTGCATGTGCTCAAGGAAAACAGACTAGAAAGTCATTTAAAAGCAGAACTGAAAACTCATCATCTAAACCACTTGAACTAATCCATATGGACTTGTTTGGCCCAACCAAAACAGCTAGCTTAAGTGGTAAAAGATATGGTTATGTCTTGGTGGATGATTTTACTAGATTCACTTGGGTATTCTATCTTGCACATAAAAATAATACCTTTGATGAGTTTCAGACACTGTATATGCAAGTGAAGCAAGATGGTAAGTTTAAAATTTCCAACATTATTTCAGATCATGGTGGTGAATTCGACAATGCTGACTTTGAAAATTTGTGTAGGACTGAAGGAGTCGTTCACAAGTTTTCATCACCATGAACTCCTGAGCAAAATGGGATTTTTGAGAGGAAGAATAGAACTCTCATTGAAATGGCACGCACAATGCTTGCAGAAAGGCATCTACCTAGGAGATTTTGGGATGAAGCGATAAACACTACATGCTATATCACCAACCGGTCAATGGTAAGACCCCTCACCAAAATGACTCCATATGAGCTGCTGAAAGGTAAAAAGCCATCTCTCTTTCACATGAAGGTGTTCGGGTCAAAGTGTTTTGTTCATAATAATGACAAAAGAGTTCTGGATAAGTTTGAGCCCAAGAGTGAAGAAGGGATATTCCTTGGGTACTCTGACAAGTCTAGAGCTTATAGAGTCTATAATGTTAGGACCCTTTACGTAGAAGAATCCCCTCACATTACTTTTGATGAGATTGATCATAACAACAGCCCTTGCAGGGAAGATGATGATGGGGAATTCCTTAACATAAGAAGAAAAGAGGAACTTCCACTAGAAGAAAAGCAAGCAAATGAGGACCAAGGAGAACCAAGCAATGCTCCAGTCACCGAAGCAGATGAAGGTAATGCTGAACCTGACCTAAGAGTGTTACAAGATCATCTGTTGGAAAACATCTTAGGTAATCTGCATGACCGAACCAAAACTAGGTCGCATTTTAAAATTATGGATGAAATTGAACAACTTACTTTTGTGTCTCAAGTTAAACCCAAGAATGTTGTAGAGGCTCTAAAAGATGAAAATTGGATCAATTCCATGCATGAAGAGTTAAACCAGTTTGAAAGAAATAAAGTATGGCATCTTGTTCCAAGGCCTAAAGAAAAATCGGTCATAGGAACAAAATGGGTATTGAGAAATAAACTAAGTGAAGATGGAAATATAATAAGAAATAAATCTAGATTGGTGGCTCAAGGGTATAATCAATAATTTGGCATAGATTATGAAGAGTCTTTTGCTCCTATTGCTAGACTTGAGGCCATTAGAATTTTGCTAGCATTTGCATGTTCTCATAAGATTAAACTACATCAAATGGATGTTAAGAGTGCTTTTCTTAATGGTCTCATTAAAGAAGAAGTCTATGTAGAGCAACCCCCCGGTTTTGAATGCACTTACTTCAAAGATCATGTTTATAAGTTGGACAGGACTTTGTATGGCTTGAAGCAGGCACCTAGAGCTTGGTATGACAGATTAAGCTCATACCTCACCAAACAAGAGTTTTCAAGAGGTAATGTAGATCAGACACTATTCACCAAGAAACAAGGTAAAGATATCTTGATTGTTCAGATTTATGTAGATGATATAGTGTTTGGGTCCACTAAACCTCAAATGTGTGAAGAGTTTGCTAAACTTATGACCAATGAATTTGAAATGAGTCTAATGGGTGAGCTTCAATTCTTTCTTGGCTTGCAGATTAGTCAGAGCAATGAAGGCTGCTTTATCAATCAAGCCAAGTATGTGAAGGAGTTGCTGAAAAAGTTTGATCTAACCAACTGTAAGCATTTAGGAACTCCAATGGAGACTGCCACTTCACTAGATGCAGATGAATAAGGTAGTCTTGTAGATGCAAAGAGATACAGAGATATGATTGGATCATTACTATATCTAATTGCATCTAGACCAGACATTCAATTTAGTGTTTGCCTGTGTGCCAGATTTCAGTCTAGTCCTAGAGAGTCCCACTTGACTATTGTCAAGCGTATTTTTAGATACCTTGCTGGCACTCAAGAATTGGGACTATGGTATCCTGCATCTTGTGAACTTTCACTTATTTCATATTCTGATGCAGATTATGCAGGATGCAAACTGGACCGCAAGAGCACTAGTGGCTATTGCCAATTTCTTAGTGGGTGTTTGGTTTCTTGGGCTTCCAAGAAACAACAGTCGGTTGCACTCTCAACTGCAGAAGCAAAATATGTTGCTGCAGGGAGTTGTGGCACCCAAGTACTGTGGATCAAACACTAACTCCAAGACTATCTAATAGATCTTGGCTGTGTACCCATTCTGTGTGATAACACAAGTGCCATAAATCTTGCAAAAAATCCAGTCATGCACTCTAGGACTAAACACATTGATATTAGGCATCATTTTATAAGGGATGAAGTTCTCAAAAATCACTTTGAGCTCCATTTTATAGACTCAAAAAATCAGATTACAGACATCTTCACAAAACCCTTAAGCAATGACAGGTTCACAACTCTAAGGAGAGAGCTTGGTCTATGCAGACCTCAGTCCACTCAGGTTTGAGCTATCAATTCCTCCTTAATAATCTACTTACTTGTCTCTACCATGATTAAAACAAGCATATCTGAATTGATTTAGAACTAGTCCATTTGGTGTATGAACCTTGCCTGGAATGATGGTCACATTCAGGGGGGAGCTTGCTTGTACTTATGAATGTTTTTAATTGAACATCATCTTGTGACTGCATGGTATATCAAATGTTGAGAAGTGAAATGACAGGTTACGCCTGTCAGGAAACTCTCCTCATGCGTGAGGATAAGCCTCCGCCAAGTACCATGAGTCAGAAATGCACATTGCTATCTGCTTAGTTGATCTTTAGTTCATAAGCATGTTTAAAGCTTAAGCATCCAATCTAGCATTTATTAGTGGCAGCAAAAGGTAAAACCCTTCTTGAATGGCAGTTTGAAAGAAGAAGTCAAAGGTATTGGCAGTAAAAGATGGCAGGTGTCTGTCAAAAATGAAGAACCACAGAAGCTAGTAGAGAACAGTTTGATGTATTGATATGTGTCGAGACATGCTGAACATTGCCTATTGAACAGGTCGACACCTTATTGAGATGTGTCAAGACATACAGCTTAGAACTAGTGTTCAAATCGACACCTTCATGTCATGTGTCGAGATTGTCTCTCTGCCACTGTGGTTTTGAAGGACAAATGGAGAGTTTCCTTGACTCCCTCTTTCCACTGCTTCTTTCATTTCCACCTCAAATCTCTTGCCTCTTAACCTTCACTTTTCACCGAGTACCAAGTGAGGGGGAGTTGAGAATATTTTCATTCATCTTTACAACCCTGGGTGAGTCTTGTTGTATTACTCCTGTTAAAGAAATGGTTTCTTGATTATAATTCTCATTTTCGTGAATCAATTGCATTGAGTTTTACCAATCTTGCATTCATAATAGGATTAAAACATTTCTTAAGTCTTTGAAAATAACTCTTGCCCCTGCGTCTGAAACTTCACTGCCACTTTGCTTCTTGGCGTTTGAATTGATCAGCATGTATTGTCTTTAAACATGATCCCATCTTGAAGTCTATTAGAGAATACGCCTCTAAAAACTATGCTGCTATAATTTCAGAGCAATGACCTCTCTTCAGAGAAATTAGATCCTTCATCAATGAAATGAACGGTTAATCTAGTCATGATGAGGAAAGTCACCTCTGTTCAAAAGAATTCAGAAAGATAAGATACACTGAGTAACCAGGGACTCTGGCGTCGAAACAACGTGTTTCCTTGTGTCAAAAAGTGAATGCTATATCAGACTATTTTATTTAATGATAAACAAAAAAAATAAAATAAAATAAAATTGGTTTGGGGTTGACTTTACAACTTGCTTCAAAACAAAGGGGTTGTGTTTATTTTCAATACTTGCTTATCTTCTTTCCAATCTTGCCGAATGAATGTGATGAGTAAGTCAAAAGGGCTCGGTTCCATTCTCTTACCTTCTCAAATGTTTAAGTCATATTATTTGTTGCAAAAATGGTTTGCTCAAACTTTTATTACTAAAAAATGAGCTTATAAGCCTTAAACCATCTAAACTTAACATAAGGGCATATACACCATTTCAAACTTCAGGGTTGTCCCTTTCAAAAGTAAAAATCTCAACTTTCCCCATTTTACTCATCGGTGAAAACAATTCTCTCACCCTTTTCTTCTTTTTCAACCCTATTTCTCTCTCTCTCTCTCCGGCGACTCTACACATCCACGCCATGGAGGTCGACGTCTAGCTCCCTCCTTCATTGCTTCTTGCGCCAGCTCCCTAACTAGCCCTAGCTACTCTCCGATTCCTTTCCACCTTTTCCATCCACTCTCCATGGCTCCACCGGTCACCCGCGGCAAGAAGAAAGAGGCGGCTTCTTCCAAGAAGGCCGCTGCTTCGAATGCTCCCTCTGAAGAGAGATCCAAGCGTATTGAGGACCGCCCAGCTACAGAACCATCCAGGAAGAGGGCTGTCGAAGCCCAGGGGTCCAACACGGACAAGGGTTCTCCGCCACAAACTCTGGCCAAGAGGCCACGGCTGTCAGCCAAAGAAAAAGGGATGGCCAAAGCTCAGTCAACCCCTCAGAAGCCCAGCACTACTGCCTCTCCCAGGGAAGAAGACAGTGATCCCACCAGGATTCTCTTCCCTAGGTATGTAGATTTTAGTGATCAAGAGATGCTTGTTTATTTTCCTGAGCTACTCCCGTTGTTTGAGTTCCAAGGTTGGAGACAGTTTATGTCTGAGCACAGGGTATACTACCCATTTCTGGTTCAGCAGTTCTACAAGAACTTGTTTTTTGATGAGAAAAAGAAAGGCCTTCGGACTGTGGTCAAGGGGGTTTCCATCAAGCTCACAACTAAGCTTCTTCACAGAGCTTTACACATACCCCAGGATGGGGAAATAGAATCTGAAGTTGAGATCGATTTGTCTGTAACTTACACCCTCCTGACTGGCAAGCCTATAAATCCTCAGGATGTCACCCAACTTTTGGTGAAACACTTTGACACCAATCGGTTTCCCCCACTACAGCGTCTACTGCATCATATCTTCACTACCATGATTACCCCACAAGGGGGTGGCAGAAGCAGACTTACTGAGACACATAAATTCCTTTTTTACTATCTATTCAACAATTACCATGTCTGTCTTCCAGAAATCATGCTTCAGGTTATGGAAAGTTGCATTTACAACAGGCGTAGCCTGCCTTATGCTGCTCACCTTACTGCCATCTTTTAGAAGGTTGGCATCCCTCTTGACAAGGAAACATCCATAACTATTCCCCAGAGTAATGTCTACACCCTAAGGTTCATCCAAAACTATATGCACTTCAAGAAGGAAGGTAACAAAATGGTGAGGAATTTACCTGGTCATGTACTCAACCCTCCTGTCCAGCCAGCTCCACATGAACAGCTTCCACAGGACCAACCTCCATAGGGTCAGCAAGCACAGGGCCACCCAGATTTAGAAGCACAGTTAACTCAGCACAAGGAAATATTTCATGCAGACATCTCCCTTGAGTAGGCTTCTCAACCGCTATTTGCAGATCCCATGGACCAGCCTGGGGTGATGATGTCTTTTGGTATCCAACCTCCCTTATCTCCAGAAAATGAACCTACAGTGTTCACTGCAAGGGATGCCCCACCTGAATTTCATACAGAGGCATTCACATCACAAGGTCCTGCATTTGGTGCTACTGGCAGCTTAATGGATATTCATCCTGCCCTCATTCAGTTTCTCACTGCCCAATTTGGGAGTTTAAATTCCTCATGTCGTCAGATCAGTCTACAGGTCGACAGAGTGGAAGCTAGACAACTCCACTATGAGCAAGTTCAGAATAGCCGATGGGCAAAATTTGTGCATGACAAACATAAGTCAGATGGACGGTTGAAGAACTTCATGACCTCCTTGATTACTGTGTGTGAACGAGCCGGTAAAATAATGAAGAGACTAAAAGAGATCCACACTGAAACATAGGAGAAAACTGTTGAAATGGTCATGCATGTCTATGACATTAGAGAAGATCAAAGTAATCTCAACATCAAGTGGGCTAAATTGATGGAGCCCTCTAATCAGCTAGCTGAACAAGTGGCTGGAGCCACTACATCTATCAGAGGACAAGCGGCTAGTGCCACTACATCCTTCAGGGCACATGTGACTGCAGAGGTCAACAGGTCTATTGATGCTACATCCAATCTGGAAAGACACCTCAATGCTTCTACTTCTCGCTTACTGGATGCTTCCCAAAGGTTGAAAGGGAAACTATATTGTGACACCAATAAGCTACTTGATGCCTCCTCCAGGCTTGCAGACACTGTTCATACTGATACAGCTAGAGCAGTAAATAGCACCACCAAAGCTGAGGCAAAGATGGACGTCGTATACAAGAAATTGGATACGGTTGGTAGTGAAATCTTGGAGATCATACGTCTACATAAAGCTCAACTCCAACCTGCTCTGCAGGATGCTGGTGATGAATGGTGTCCTCCTCCTCAAACAGAAGCTACATCTTTTCGTTTTGCCCTCCAAGGCTCCCAACAGAGGGCTGAAACAGAATACATCTGTGAGATGATGTATACCTGGCTGAAGGACATCAAAGATGATGTCCAGCACTTACACCATTTTGTCAGTCAAAAAGATGAGCAGTTAAATCAAAGAATTGATTCTCTAGAGTCAACCATCTCCAACCTGCAACATGAATTCCAGGAGGCTCAAATCATGCACCTGGCCAGCACGAGCAACGTGCCTCCTCCACAGCAGCCTCCTCCTTCACCCACTCCTTGCTAATGACAAAGGGGGAGAAGTACTATTGTACTGTAGCCTCATCAATCATCTGGCATATAGTTAGCTTTTTCATCTAAACTTTTGCATATAGATCTGCAGTGTAACTGCTTGAACTCACATTCTTGCTTGATCAGTACTAAACTATGTTTGACTAATGATAAACATTCAGTGGTTGTGTGAATGAATGAACTTTTATTGGTTGATGGCTCTTCAAACAAATTTGATTGCTTTGATGTATGAATGCTTGCTCATAATGATTCATGGTTGTCATCATCAAAAAGGGGGAGAATGTTATGTCCCCAGGTTTTGATGATAACAAATCACAAATCATTAGTAGGTAGTTGAGATATATCTAACTTTATTTGGTTTGATGAATGGTTTAAACAAGTGCAGCTGAATCTCACCAAGTGATGTCTCGACACGGCCCAATCATGTCTCGACACATCCTGAAGAGCTTGTGGTGAAATTCCAACAATTGAGCTCCGACATACCAAAATGAGTCGACACATTCAACTTATGTCTCGACACATCCAGAAGAATTCAAGCTGAAGCATTCTAACTAAGTATCTGGATTCACCAATGTCTCGACACATTGGGCGCAATGTGTCGACACATTCGTGTAAAAATCTATGCACAAGGCACTCTTGTCTCGACACCTTTTTACATCAACTCTGCACAGGGCTCACTTGTCTTGACACTGTTTGGTGCTATCTCGACTCATCAGCCATGATACTTCAAGATCTCAAAGGGATGTCTCGACACACTCAAGGAAAGTGTCGACACACTGTGATCGTCCAGAACCGATCCGAATCCGACGGAAGCTGATTTCAAGATCCGGAACTTAATCTAGAGGACCCGTCTGCTCTGAAAAAGCCGTCAGATTGCGTTGGTATCAGAAGATAGTGTTTTGGCAGAGATATTTTCTGAAGAAAATCGTACCTTTGCTCAAATGGTCTCCTACCTACCCACATTCCTGCTAACCTGTCAAGAAGAGAGTCAACTGTGCAAGTGGAAGCAAATCTAATAATGTGGATGTGACATTCTGGGTGTTGCTTGGATAGCGGACAACGTTGGTGTCGCCCTAAGACACGAATATAGATAAGGAGTATGGGCTCTAGTTGGTTGGTGTTGAAGGTAAGCACATGAGCTAAGAATGAGTTGAGGAGAAAACGGAGAAGAAGAAAAAGCTTGCTACTCAAGCTCTCCTGGTCCTGATGCTACATGCATGAGTAAATCTTGAAGAAGATATTCTCCATTCCTCACGATGAAGAGAAAGCCTCCGTAGCTACTAAGAAGATTCAAAAAGAAGTAGAAAGCCAAGGCTCTCTCAAGCTCATTTCCAGACAGGATATCTGTTAGTCATTGCACTTTCTTTACGATACTCTATCTGGACCTTTCATCCTTTGTTTCCTTTTTCTTTTGAACAAACTTCTCATCATTAGATCCCTACCTGCGTGTAGGAAGACAGAAGGCGTGGTTGCTTATCTGTGTGGTCAGGGGTGTGATCCCTCAAGCTGTGTGACAGCGGTGTGTGAGAGTGTATCTCTCTGTTTCAAGCTGTGAATCAGCGGTTGTGCTTTGGCACTAGTGAAGCCTCACTGTGTTGTGTGATGGGTGGACGTAGGTCTCTAGATTGAGACTGAAACACCTTAAAGATCTTGCCTTGTGGTCTATCTTCTCTCTGGTTCCATCGATAGAAACTTGATAGGACCGCTTCCAAGTATACTGTGTGCATCATGTCTTTCAGATAGTGATTAAAATCTATCTTTTTATCTGCTGTGCTAGACATTGTTTTTAATTATACAAAGAAGGGCAAAGAGGGGCTGATCTATTCACCCCTCCCCTCTAGATCTGCTTATCACCACTCAACAAGTGGTATCAGAGCAAGGCTCTCTGAATGTGGTCTAACGACCTTGAGAGAACTGGTGATATGGCTTCTAAAGGTCCTATGGCTGAAGGATATTCTGTAAATATGCCTCCCTTTTTCACTGGGATTAATTATCCTTACTGAAAAAATCGCATGCAGGTCTTCATTAGAGCTTAGGATCATGAAGTCTGGCGAGTGATCAGCAAGGGACCTTTTGAGCTGCCTCCTGATGAAGATACATGGACTAAAGAATAAATCAGGCAATCAACTCTGAACTGGGGTGCCAAGCGTATCATGCAGTGCTCCCTTCATCCAATTAAATACTCAAGGGTGTCAACTTGCAAAACTGTAAAAGAAATGTGGGATCGTCTTGAGGTAATATATGAAGGGACACAACAGGTACGTGCAACCAAAGCTAATATGTTGGTATCTGAATATGAGAAGTTTAGAATGAAATCTGATGAGTCCATTTCGGACATGTATGCTTATCTATGTGGTCAGGGGTGTGATCCCTCAAGCTGTGTGACAGCGGTGTGTGAGAGTGTATCTCTCTATTTGAAGCTGTGAATCAGCGGTTGTGCTTTGGCACTAGTGAAGCCTCACTGTGTTGTGTGAGGGGTGGACGTAGGTCTCTAGATTGAGACTGAACCACCTTAAAGATCTTGCCTTGTGGTCTGTCTTCTGTCTTGTTCCATCGATAGAAACTTGATAGGACCGCTTCCAAGTATCATGTGTGCATCATGTCTTTCAGATAGTGATTACAATCTATCTTTTTATCTGCTGTGCTAGTCATTATTTTTAATTATGCAAAGAAGGGCAAAAGGGGGCTGATCTATTCACCCCTCCCCTCTAGATCTGCCTATCACCACTCAATAGCGCCAAGTCTTTATTTATATATATATATATTCAAAATATCACCCCTGTAATTAGCGCCCCAAGCCAGGGCGCCAATTACTTAAATAGCGGCGGCCAAGTCGTCTTCAATTAAATGAAGACTCCCTAGCAGGCGCCAATTTGATATATATATATATAAAATTCTAAAAACTGAAAATTTGAAAGATTGGTGATGCGGGACGGACGCGGACTCGACTCCAATTGGAAATGCAACCCTCAGACTCTATGCAAGCTTGCGATCGCCCCTAACGAGGGAAGCGTACGGACGTGCACGGTTGAGAAACCGGCAGTGAGCTAGGGTGGTCGGCTCTCTCTCGTGCCCGTATCGGGTGACGGGACGGTCTCGCTCTCTCTCGCAGTAGTGATTAAATTGATATCGAGCTAGCTATCCTATCATGCTCTCTAGCAACGGCATATAAAATATATACGAATAAAGTAAAATGCCGAGTAAGGAGCGAACACGATACCTCCATGCTCCGGGCGTGGGGAAGACGACCCCGGCCTGTTACGGTAACTCCCGGTACAATGGTAAAAACTTAATTACAACAATGAATTTTAATACCCACTCCACGCAGGGAGGTAAAGGGCTACAAGTGGGCCCTGGAGGACCGACCCTGGGTTGACGGGCAGCAATCCGAAGGTGCATTTGGAGCGAACTCGGCCTGCTGGTCTGACTCGGTCCTACGCCGACTCGATACTGCGCCGACTCGGTTCTGACTCGCTGGACAGCAAGACGAGTCTTCCAAAGGAACGTCACCTTCTTGGGATCTTCGGAAGGCGCCGCTTGGCTGGAACGTTGGCAGGACGTCCCTAGTCGACTCCTGGGAGCGGCGGTCGCGGAAGTTGACTTTTGGTATTTATTTCTGAATTTCTCTCGGACTGTAATTTCGGACCTGCACAAGGAACAGATCTGCGCGCCTCGACTGCAAGAATTAATTCTCTTAGATCCGAAATCAGATCGAGACAAGATCAGTGGCGTTGGAAAGAGGACTCCCAGATATACAACATATATGTTTATTAGCTCGATCCAATGAAAGGATGAGAATTAGGAGGCTCTGCAAGACTGTGTTTTTTTCTGTAGATCTGTTGTCAGACACTCAGGACAGAAAGGGATCTATCTGAAACTGACCTTTGACCGAGAGATGAATGATTTTTACAGGGGCTGAAAATATTATGGGAGGTAGGGGGAAACGTGAGGAACACTGATAAATTTTTGTGGATTTTTTGAAAATTTCTAAGGGGGTGGAAAAAATACGAATAGGTGACACTATCCCGTGGATCTGCAGAATGGCAGATTACAAGGGAGAACAAGAAATATGGGAAAAATACCAAACAAAAGCCAAATGGCACAAAATTTAAACTGGAGACTAGGGGTGACAGGTAAAACAAGCCCTCAAAGTTTGGCCTTGATTAGACAACAAGAATAATAGATAAAATTCCGGAGTTGAGGTTCTATCCTGATTTGGACAGAACTCCGACGATGGTGGCGGCGGCGCGATGGCGGCAGCGGCGGCGGTAGAATCAGAATTCAGAGGATGAGAGGGAGAGATAGAATGGGTCTCACACCCTAGAAGGCTGGAGGAAGAAAAATCACAGCAGAGAGAGAGGGGAGGGGCGCACCCTACAACGAGCTCCAAGAATTTTCACCAAATTTTCATCATTAATTCTCATAAAATGTGAAATACAATCTATTTGTATGAAATGTAAAAAGACTCTAAGTATCCCTAGATCTAGAATTGGGAGGGGTAAAAGAGGGAGTTCAAAAGTTATTCTCCCATGTGGTTTGGAACCACATTAAACAAGTAATTAAGGGGGGGCGGCCCTTGGACTTCCTTGGTGGCATCTTGGACTTTTTAGTCCATTTGTCCCCCTTTGAATGTCAAACCATCTAGAAGCCACCTAGGATAGTTGACCAGCCCCACATGGACCCCTATAGCTTAGGTGGACCAATGGAGAAGGAGTGGGGGCCCCCTGGCTGGACCTACTGACATTTTGCAAATAAACTCAAAGATCCTTAGGGAATGACACATTGGCTTATAAAGCCTTACAATTGTAAACATACTTTTCCAAGGATATAAAAGTAAACTTAAAGGACACAAATGTAAAATAAAATATTAATGCTCTTGCTCTGATGTCCCCATCAATTGGCAAACCCCTAGGTGCCAATTCAGTGATTATAGCTTTTGATCTTAATCTATCTCGTGATTTGTGTAAACACAACCCTAATCCATATTCCTGCATATTATGAGTTCTGAATTCCATTCCATGAAAAATCTACTTGCGTATATCCTACATGGTCAAACTTTGAACCTCTTAAACTACAATTTTGGAGTGTTGGAGCTAAGTGCCATGCAGGGCAAAGTGCTACGTTGTGGGAGCCACCTCTTGAGGCCGTACGGCGCAAAATGCTACACGACGGGAGCCACCTCTTGAGCCTGTAGGGGCCACCTCTAGAGTCCTCTATAACCAAATGACTAGTTAATCTTGTCTGTAATACTACATTTCTTAATTCTTGAAATTCCATATTGGCTATAAATGAGAGTGGATGTCAAAAGTAATACAAGAAATACTGTGCATATAGGGCCCGGTCTGGTCCTGGGAGGAGCACATAAATGTACTTGTGCCCATGGGTGTTTATTGACCACGGTGTTTAGCATTGCACCAGAGTACTTGCTTGACTTGAGACACTCCACCCCTACTCTCTCTTTACTTGACTTGACTTGCGTGGCCCGGAACGGGCAATATTTGACTTGTGGCCCAAGAAAGGGCAGGATACTTGCTAGATTAAAATAGCCAATTCTACTGATACGTACTTGACATTACTTGCTTGAATTGAATTTTTACTTGCTCGTACTTGAGATATACTTGTACATGAGTTCATTCTTGTACTTGCGTTCATACTTGTACACGAATCCCTGCTTACCCCGAAGTGGCATTTACATCCGTAAATTCTTGAAATACTGCTTGTCAAATACTTGAAATCTTGATATACTCTCTTTATACAGTTCTTGATCTCTTATTATTCATCATGCCTAGATTTACCTGTATACCTGATTTTCTTATACGTACATCATGCATAGCCATACTGATAATACATGCAAATTGTAAATCACATAATGATTGCTCGAATTTGAGATGTAATTCTTACTGAGCGATTCGCTCATCCAGTTGCTTCCTAACATTTTCAGGTGTTACGGATAACGACATCCGCAAGAATGGGTTTGAAACCGAGTGAAGAGTGTTCGCTTATCATTAGGTAGTCCTGTCTTTTGAATTTATTTGAGTCTACCTTGTACGCCTAGCTATGTCATTAGTGGTATAAACTTTGTTAAGGCATGTAGCCTAATGTTTGGTTTTTAAATTATAAATTTGTCATGGACTATCTTTAATTCGTTTGGTTAATCAAATAATCATCACTTGGACTATTGGGATTATTAGATTTTATTAGTCTTTTGCGCACTCCGTAATTATGTATGTCACAATTTTTATCACTCTAATGACACAATCTATGTAGCGCGTCACGTATCCGAGTATCTTCCGCGCTCGGGGCGTGACAGTCTTCGTGGTATCAGAGCCTAGGTTTTCAAACCTAGGGAAACTAGAAGAAATAAGAGGTTAGGAAAATTACGGTCATGATTGAAATCTAGGGAAAACTTGAGTCCAAGAATAGGTAAAAACCCGAGTCCAAGGATAGATATACCTTATCTGGTGAGATGGATAGAGCCATGGGTTAAGATCTATAATGACTTTTGACCTTACAAGTAAACCCAATCTTTATCATGCTTAAACTCTTTTGTTGGATCATGGCTGCGGAAAGAGCAGAATGGCGCGAGATGCAGCGCACCGTGCAAGGCCTTACACAAACACATCAAGTGGCCCAAGGCAGAGCAAACCGTGGAGCGGGTGATCTCCACAGGAGTTTCCGTAACATTAACCCACCGAGGTTCACGGGTTCGTCCGACCCCGAGGATGCCGAGAATTGGCTAAAGAAGATGGAACGAATCCTCCATGTAATGAAATGCGCGGACGAGGAGAAGGTTTTATTGGCCGTATTCCAACTGGAGTGGGACACTCAATGCTGGTGGGAATCCATAGAAGCAACACAGCCAGAAGACCATGTCACATGGGATGAATTCACAGAACATTTCAACAACAAGTATTTCTCCGACCATATCCAGGAGAAGAAGGCTGCGGAATTCACCGTTCTAAAACAACGGGGCTTGAAAGTGGCCGAATATGAGGCCCAGTTTTGAAGGTTGTCGAAGTATGCACCTCACTTGGTGTGTACGGAAAAGATGAAGGTGAGAAGATTCCTCAATGGGCTTCGGCCCCATTATATTACACAGCTTGCACCGATGGACATCCAAGCCTATTCGGAGATAGTTCGGCGTGCCCAATTGCTAGAAGACGCCATCGAATTGTCCGAAAGAATCCGAGGAAGAGACAAGAAGGAACCCGTCACAAGCCCGGGAAAATTCAAACAATCGTTCAATAAGAAGCGGTTCTTCATGGGAGGGGAGCCCCCCAAGGCAAAGAAATTCCAAAAGAATGATAGGCCATTCTCCACTGCCACACCCTCAAAGGAAATTTGCAAGTATTGTGATAAAGCTGGTCATAAGACTGAGGAATGCTGGAGGAATTTAGGAGCTTGTCTTCGATGCGAGAGCCGAGAACATCGAATCCCTGACTACCCACTGATTAAGGAGCAAGACACCAAAGACGAGAAGCGTCCGGTAAAGAAACAAGGCCATCTGCAAGCTCTCCGAGAGACGGAACCCACTAAAGGCGGAATTATGGAAGGTACTCTCACTATTTGTTCAAAAACTGCTCAAGTTTTATTTGATACCGGAGCAACTCATTCATTCGTTTCCAAGAACTTTGCTGCTTCATTTTCTAAGAAACATGAACTGTTAGATTTGGTCATATCTATGCCTCTTGGGAATTAGTCTGATATCACTTATCACTATCCAAATTGTGAAGTGATGATTAAGGGAAATAATTTACCTGCTGACCTGATATGCCTAGATATGAAGGGTTATGATGTCATACTAGGTGCCGACTGGTTATCCACATACCAAGCAACTGTAGATTGCCGGCATTGCAAGGTAACTTTCGTGGATTTCCCAGAGCTAGTTTACAATAACCCTCGGAGTAAATCACTTCTTATATCAGCACTCCGAGCTAGAAAGCTTATGGATACGGGATGCATGGCTTTCATAGCATTTGTGACTGCCACGGAAGTCGAGAAGGTTAAACTTGAAGACATCCGTGTAATTCAAGATTTTCTCGATAATTTTCTAGAAGATTTACCCGGCTTACCCCCGGAAAGGGAAGTGTCGTTCACAATCGACCTTGTCCCTAGTGCTGGTCATGTTTCCAAGGCACCGTACAGAATGTCCCCTACTAAGCTGAAGGAACTAAAAGAGCAGCTAATGGAGTTATTGAAAAAGGGTTTCATCAGGCCGAGTACTTCCCCTTGGGGAGCACCCGTGCTGTTCGTCAAAAAGAAGGACAGATCGATGAAACTATGCATTGATTATCGGCAGCTAAATCACCTTACAATCAAGAACAAATACCCGCTGCCGAGGATTGACGAGCTGTTCGATCAGTTATCTGGAGCTTCATATTTCTCCAAGATTGATCTTTGTTCTGGTTACCACCAACTGAAGATCAAAGAAGAAGACATTCATAAGACTGCATTCCGAAGCAGGTATGGGCATTACGAATTTACTGTTATGCCTTTCGGATTAACAAATGCCGCCGCAACTTTTATGCAGTTAATGAACAGCATATTCGGGCCCTACTTAGACCAATTTATTGTGGTCTTTATTGATGATATTCTGATCTATTCAAAGAGCGAAGAGGATCATGAAGAACATCTCAAGAAGGCACTGCAGATATTAAGGGAAAATAAAGTATATGCCAAATTCAGCAAGTGTGAATTCTGGTTCGAGGAAGTATCCTTCTTAGGCCATATTATTTCGAAGAACGGAATTACTGTTGACCCGTCAAAGGTTGAGGCCGTGAAGAACTGGGAACGACCCACAAATGCAACGAAAATTCGAAGCTTCTTGGGTCTAGCTGGTTACTACCGGCGTTTCATCAAGGACTTCTCCAAGATTGCTGTTCCTTTGACCAGGTTAACCCGTAAGGAAGTGCCTTATGAGTGGAATGAAGACTGTGAAAAGAGTTTCCAAGCCTTAAAGGATCTCTTGACCACTGCTCCAGTCTTATCATTACCATTTGAAGGAGAAAAATACGAGGTATATACCGATACTTCTGGTATTGGCCTCGGATGTGTATTGATGCAAAACGGAAGAGTCATTGCATACTCTTCCCGACAGCTCAAGAAACATGAAGAGAACTACACGGTGCATGACTTAGAACTGACCGCGGTAGTATTTACCTTGAAGATCTGGAGACATTATCTCTACGGAGAATAATTCATTGTACACTCCGATCATAAAAGCCTCAAGTACTTATTCCCCCAAAAGGAGCTGAACATGCGGCAAAGGCGTTGGCTCGAGTATCTTAAGGATTTCAACTTCACTATACAGTACCATCCTGGTAAGGGTAATTCCGTAGCTGATGCCCTTAGTCGAAAGCCAAGAACATTATTGGCCAACTGTATGATACAAGAATGGAAGCTGCTGGAGAAATTCTCTGAGCTTGATATCAGCACAGATGAGAAGAACATGTGTATTATTCTATCTCATATGAGCCTACATCCAGATTTGCTACCTGAAATTATGAAGCTACAAGAAGAAGATCCCTCACTAGTGAAGATAAAGAGCAAGCAGGACGAGAGATTTGATTTCAAGCTGACACCTGATGGCAAATTGCTA
Source organism: Amorphophallus konjac (assembly GCA_022559845.1). Classification (NCBI taxonomy): domain Eukaryota; kingdom Viridiplantae; phylum Streptophyta; class Magnoliopsida; order Alismatales; family Araceae; genus Amorphophallus; species Amorphophallus konjac. Next base: position 346,540,866 of record CM040120.1, read on the forward strand.
TTTCATGAACGGACATGTGTGCCTGACTGTCTCGAATTGAAGAAGAAGAATCTTGAAGAAGCTCATAGATCAAGGTACACGATCCACCTTAGAGCCACTAAGATGTACCAAGACTTGAAAAGAACTTTCTGGTGGCCCAACATGAAAATGGAGGTGGCAGACTTTGTATCTCGTTGCCTCACATGCCAACAAGTGAAGGTGGAACATCAAAAACCAGTCGAAAAGCTACATCTGCTAGATATTCCCAAGTGGAAGTGGGAAGACATTGGCATGGACTTTATCATGGGTTTGGAATTTGGGTAATTATCGACTGGCTAACTAAATCGGCCCATTTCTTACCCATCAAAAGCCGGTGGTCAGTCGATGTACTTGCTGCCATGTATATTAAGGAGATGGTTAGATTACATGGAGTTCCCGTCTCGATCGTATCTGACCGAGACCCGCGCTTCACTTCTCATTTCTGGAAGAGTCTACAACACTCTCTGAGGACGAAACTCAACTATAGTACTGCTTTCCATCCCCAGACAGATGGACAGACCGAGAGGATAAATCAAGTTGTGGAAGATATGTTGAGAGCATGTATTATAGACTTCAGCGGAAGCTGGCATGATCACTTACCACTAGCCGAATTTGCATATAACAACAGCTATCAAGCCAGTATACAAATGGCACCTTTTGAGGCACTATATGGCAGGAGTTGCCGATCTCCTATATGCTGGGATGAAGATGGTGAAAAATAAATTCTAGGCCCAAACTTGGTAAGAGATTCCACCAAGAAGATACACCTCATTAGAGAAAGGTTAAAGATAGCATAGTCCAGGCAGAAATCTTATGCTGATAACAGACGACGAGATCTGGAATTTCAAGTCGGAGATCATGTCTTCTTCAAGGTATCTCCCGGCCGAGGCATTAGAAGATTCGGTGTTAAAGGCAAACTAACACCAATGTTTATTGATCCATTCGAAGTGTTGGAAAGAGTAGGCGAGGTGGCTTATCGCATCGCCCTGCCTCCGCAACTATCATAAGTGCACAACGTATTTCATGTTTCTATACTGAAGAAATACGTGCACGATCCTTTCCATGTCATTGACCATAATGATTTAGTGGTACATAAGGACCTTACCTACGAGCAGAACCCAACGAGGATCCGTGACCGAGAAGTTTGAGCTCTAAGGAACAAGACGATCCCTATGGTGAAAATCTAATGGAATCGATGCTTGGAACAAGAAGCTACATGGGAAACTGAAGAATCTATGAAGAGGAGATTTCCAGAGTTATTCTAATTGTAAGTACACTGCACCTTTCCTATTCCCGTATAATGCAGTTGAATTTGGGGACCAAATTCTTTTAAGTGGTGGAGGGTGTAGCACCCCCGATAAATACCTTTGAGTAAATTCAAAACTTCTCCTTAAAAGAAATCATATATGAAGGTCTTACATAAGAACCCAACCTCATGAGGACTATAATATAAATATACAAGCCAATCTTAGTTTATGCCATAAAAGAATCACGAGGGCTTTATGTAAAGAGCCAAACCTTAGGGGGCTAGTATATAAATTATAACCCATCACTTTATGTATACGTAATCTACTCTTCTTAAAAGAATTCTATATGGAGGCTTTGTTTAAAGAACTAAACCATAGGAGGATTAGCATATAAATTTGCAATCCAACTTTATGCACATGGGTAGTACATAGTGAACTTTCCTAAAGAATCTTACATGGAAGGCCTTGTACAAAGAACCAAATCATGAGAGGGTTATTATATAAATATACAAGACAAGTTTAAACACATGGGCCATGGGTAGTACGTAAATGGGATTTCTTTCCACCCATTCAACAAATTGATGACCTTGCATGGAGGCGCCATTTTCCCTTGGGGCCCCATCCTATTATGATATTAATATATATATGTACACCATGAATGCCAACACGTGAAGTTGACAGTTTTGTCTAACAGTTAACGCCCTCTTGCAAGGGCGTCATTCTCATCAATAATGACACCTAGATTAATAGACGCCCTCATGCAGAGATGTCATATACATGAATAGTACCACCTAGATTAATGAACGACCCCTTAGAAGGGCGTCATTTAATCTATGTTTCTAGAAGGTTGAGACACGAACAACCCATTTTAGCTGGCAAACACCATGCCCACTCTATAGGACCTGCAAGGCAATAAATCAATGCCTTGTGATTCCCTATAACTAATTCCCTTCGTAGCACTGTCAGAGGCTACTGCCGCCATTAGTGCTGAAGGAGCGTCTTATTCCCAGTCTACATCTTGCTGCGATCCTACTGCAGCTTCTTTATTCTGAACCTCGTAGCTCACGTCAAAAGGTAGGTGTTCTCAAATCCTTGCCTAACTAATAGCTAAATAAGTTAACTTATGCATGCTTAGAGTTAGATTAACTCATCATCCATGCTATATATTACCTGGCTTTACCGTGATCAAGAAATAACCATGTATATACCATGTTATACATATTTTAATAGACTGTTACACATGCCACATATACATACTATTACCATGATCTTCATGAGTTTGAACATAGTCTGTTACCATGATTTCATGAGTTTTTGAACATATTTTATTACACTATTTTTACAGTCTTAATAACCATGTTTTAAACCATAGTATAGAACCTCCGTACAAAAAATACTCACATGTTTTAAAAATCCGAAAGCCCCAGCTCTCAGGTAAATGGTGCCCCTGACCAGGTCGCCAATTACCAAATTGAAGACCCCTGACCAGGGCCCCAATTCTTAAATTGAAGACCCCTGACAGGGCACAAATTTGTAAATTGAAGACCCTGACCAGGGCGCCAATTTGCAAATTGAAGACCCTGACCAGGGCGCCAATTTGAAAATTGAAGACCACTTGAGTGGTCGTCAATTAAATGAAGACACTTCGCAGTGTCGTCATTTCCATTTCTGTAATTTCCAGTAATTGATAATTCAACACATTCAAAAATCCATAACTATTGAACTAAAGTATGAAATTTTTACATGAACATGTTTCTGGAATCCTAACATTTATCTCAACATGCTCGTACCATTACTTCCTGATTTGGAGCATTTTGATATTGATGAATAGTGAACACTCACCTGTAAATGGCACCCCTGACCAGGGTGCCAATTTCAAAATTGAAGACTTCGCACATGGTCGTCAATTAATTGAAGACATGTGCAATGTCGTCAATTCTATTTTTTGGAATTTCCAGCAATCAGTAAATCAACGCATTCAAAAATCTAAAACTAATAAACTGAACCATGAAAATTTTGCCTGAACATACTTCTGTGACCCTGAGATTTTTCTCCACCTGACCATATCTTCGGATTCTGATTCGGAGAAACTTTGGAAAAATGAATAGTAGCTTGTATCACAGAATGTACCATTCAGATACGAAGCATAACCCACTTGAAAAACAACTCAATTGGTGACCCTACATAGTGTCGTCAATTAGTTGAACCTGTACTTAAATTGGTGACACCCCGAAGAGTCTTCAATTAAATGAAGACTACTCACAGGGGCGCCAATTCTAATTCATGAAAAAAAATCAAAGATACAACATTAGAAAACTCATATCTGTGAAACCAAAACTCAACAATTATACCTGAACATGTTTCTGAACTCTCGAGGTTTTACACTACCTGTTAATATCAGTAAATTATATTTTTGAGAAACATTTCTGAAATGAATAGTGTTTTGAGTCACAAAACGTATCTGCTGGGTGAAAATCACCCATTGAAATTGGCGCCCCAATCCAGGGCGCCAATTCATCAAATAGCGGCAGCCAGCAAGTCTTCAATTAATTGAAGACTGCTTGTAAGGGCACTAAGTCTTTATTTATATATATATATTCAAAAAATCACCCTTGTAATTGGCGCCCCAAGCCAGGGCTCCAATTACTTAAATAGCGGCGGCTAGGTTGTCTTCAATTAAATGAAGACTCCCTCGCAGGCGCCAATTTGATATATATATATAATTCTAAAAACTAAAAATTTGAAAGATTGGCAAACCCCCAGGCGCCAATTCACTGATTATAGCTTCTAATCTTGATCTATCTCGTGATTTGTGCAAACACAACCCTAATCCATATTCCTGCATATTATGAGTTCTGAATTCCATTCCATGAAAAATCTACTTGCGTATATCCTACATGGTCAAACTTTGAACCTCTTAAACTACAATTTTGGAGTGTTGGAGCTAAGTGCCATGCAGGGCAAAGTGCTACGTTGTGGGAGCCACCTCTTGAGGCCGTACGGCGCAAAATGCTACACGACGGGAGCCACCTCTTGAGCCTGTAGGGGCCACCTCTAGAGTCCTCTGTAACCAAATGACTAGTTAATCTTGTCTGTAATACTACATTTCTTAATTCTTGAAATTCCATATTGGCTATAAATGAGAGTGGATGTCAAAAGTAATACATGAAATACTGTGCATATAGGGCCCGGTCTGGTCCTAGGAGGAGCACCCGAAGGTCCTTGTGCCCATGAGAGTTTATTGACCATGGTGTTTAGCATTGCACCGGAGTACTTGCTTGACTTGAGACACTCCACCCCTACTCTCTCTTTACTTGACTTGACTTGCGTGGCCCGGAACGGGCAATACTTGACTTGTGGCCCGAGAAAGGGCAGAATACTTGCTTGATTAAAATAGCCAATTCTACTGATATGTACTTGACATTACTTGCTTGAATTGAATTTTTACTTGTTCATACTTGATATATACTTGTACATGTGTTCATTCTTGTACTTGCGTTCATACTTGTACACGAGTCCCTGCTTGCCCCGAAGTGGCATTTACATCTGTAAATTCTTGAAATATTGCTTGTCAAATACTTGAAATCTTGATATACTCTCTTTATACAGTTCTTGATCTCTTATTGTTCATCATGCCTAAATTTATCTGTATACCTGATTTTCTTATACGTACATCATGCATAGCCATACTGATAATACATGCAAATTGTAAATCATGTAAAGATTACTCGAATTTGAGATGTAATTCCTACTGAGCGATTCGCTCATCCAGTTGCTTCCTAACATTTTCAGGTGTTACGGATAGCGATATCCGCAAGAATGGGTTTGAAACCGAGTGAAGAGTGTTCGCCTATCATTAGCTAGTCATGTCTTTTGAATTTATTTGAGTCTACCTTGTACTCCTAGCTATGTCATTAGTGGTATAAACTTTGTTAAGGCATGTAGCCTAATGTTTGGTTTTTAAACTTGGAATTTACCATGGACTATCTTTAATTCCTTTGGTTAATCAAATAATCATCACTTGGACTATTGGGATTATTAGATTTTATTAGTCTTTTGCGCACTCCGTAATTATGTATGTCACCATTTTTATCGCTATAATGACACGATCTATATAGATGCGTCACGTATCCGAGTATCTTCCGCACTCGGGGCTTGACACTCATGGGCCATCATCATCATCCATCTCTTCTTCCTTATTCTCCCATTCATCTTCTTCATTATCAGTCTCTTCCATAGAATATGAAGTACTTCCTCTTAAGAATGTGCCTCTTCTAGCCTTTTGTTTTAATGTGCCCATCATTATATCCATCATTTCTCATGTAAGGTCATCTTCCTCGTGAACTAAATCACCATCATCTTTAGTCATCTATTGACTTCTCCAATCTAACTTTATTAAGTATATAGGATCATACTTCTTAGGATGCTTCTTTCATTCTATGAATCTTCTGTGAAGGTGGCCGATTGTATTGAACATGTATTAAACCATTAAGTCTTTTGTGTTTCACTATATTCCTCTTCTTTATATAAATATAGAAAAAAATGACATAATTATAATATTAATGAGATTGACACAAATAGACCTCTTATAGAAGCCTTTTAAATAAATACTTACAAATTGAAATATGGTAGAGGTACTACAACAAAGTCCTTAAAGCAACCTTCATGAGTTCCAATGTGTCTCCTCCACCATATTGCATCCATCAATCAGCTATAGTAACATTTAATAAAGAAATATAGTAGAAATATAGTTTGCTACGTGTATTACCAACTAGCTTTGGTAATGTCCCTTTAGGTGTAAAAAAGTCCCTGATCATCCATTAGTATTATTACATATATATGATATATGTGGAATGTGCTACTAGATATATATATTTAGAGTATATATGATACTCTAAAATTCTTAAATGTATATAGCACTTCCATTGATGAGACCATAATTGATCCAAAATTTCCTCTCGATCTAATATTAGGTTGTTTATCGTCAGGTATTAACAATGACCCATGTAGTCTTCTGTTATTATAATCTAAGTGAGCTATCCGTAGATTATGTGGGTTTGTTGTGCTGCCACAAACCCTCATAGCAAGGGGGTAGTGACTTAAACTAAAGCTTAGGTCAAACCTTGGGATGAGTGTCTGGCATGACTTTGTTGTGCTACTATAAGGGTTATCTCTTAAGCCTACTCTCATAACATAATAGTCGGGTTTAACCTAACCAGACTTTGTGATTTATTGTACTATCATAAGGTCACAAGTGTTCCGGAGGCTAAATATAGCAGGAGTTGCAAAGAGTTGTAATTGGCAAGAGTTGTCTACCCATTAAGTATATGGTGGTTTATTGTGCTGCTACAAGGCCACTACCATAAGGTTAATGGGATTCTAGTCCTCACTATAATACAATTGGAGTATCTCATCTTTACATAATGGGGGTTATGCAAATTTGCTGAAAATTAGTGGGAGTTTAAAAATTAAGATTAAATACCATATCTTAATTTCTTTTATGAATATATGCAATGTTATCTCATTTTTGCATATTTTCTCTTATAGATCTCAATGGCGAACCATCTGTTGAAAGACATACTTGATGCCAACAAGCTTAACGGTCCTAACTATAGTAACTGACTCAAGAACATGAGAATAGTTCTCACTGCTGAGAAAATAGCCAATGTTCTTGAACAACTCATTATAGACACCTAATTTTGGACATCCCGCAGACCCCCAGTTAGACCGTCATATCGGTAACGCTATCATTTTCCTCAGATTGATCGATGTCCCGTGTTTAAAGTCTTGACCATCTTACCCTATTGGGCCTTGATCGAAGGAAATAGGGGTTGAAAAGTCCATGGGCTGGGCGGCCAAGACCCTGGCCGCCCAGGTCTGGTGGGGCAGCCACTAGCCTGGCTGCCTTTTACTTGTGAACGGCTAGTGGCCTGGCCGCCTAGTTGCAACTGTTGGTCAAACACCCACGCCCCACATCTATGTCCCAAGCTTCGAACATGCCCTCGTTCGACCCCCACTTCCGGCCTCGTCACCCACGTTCCAGGCACAAAGTTGGAAGTTCCAAGAAGGTGGACCTCGAGACAAAACTCCCAGGGCAGCCAACACAGAAGAGGGAGACAAGAAAGGAACGGAGGGAGAAGATACGAAGAGAGAGGGAGAGGACAAGGAGGAGCAATTGAAGAGGAGATTCCCTTGAGGGTCGAGAGCTAAGGAAGTTCCCCGATGTGAGAGAGAGGACTGGCCTGTCGGCTCTTCGCTCTCTCGGAGACTTTGTGATTTCCCAAGCCCGTGTTCACCAGAAGGATAGGCGGCCATCGACCAGGCAGTCTAAGCTTCTGGGTGGCCAACACTTTGGCCGCCTCCTTGTTTGATCCTCTTGCTACTCTTTGATTTTTGTTTACATACACATGCATACATCTACATTGTTCATTGCATATTAAGAAACTATCGTAGAACCCTTATCATAGTGGTTTTAAATCGAAACAATCGGGAAGGCGGGTGATCGAAAGCCTCGGCCACCCCCCTTCCCAACCACCCTCCAGGTAATCTCGCCACCAATATTCTGCACTCTCATATTGCTTTGAACATTTATTACACTTCACACTTCTAATCGGCGTTTTCCTTTGTTTTCTTGAGTTTGATATTGCTCGCAGGACTTTTAGCACTCTAGACTACGCAGGGCTCTCCGTCCTTGGCCGGTCGAGAATGGAGATGTCGGGACCCCGCAGACTCCCTCCCTGAGGCACCTTCACATGATCATCCATCATGTGGGAATCAGGTAAAATTCCTTGGCGATCACATCACTGTGTTCTGACTATATGTTTCACGTTTCAAGGTATCAGAAGCACCGGAGGAGAAGCTAATGCCCCAGAGGAGGAAGGGGGGTCAAGCGGCCATGATCCCCTCATAAACCCCGTCTGTCCAGTCCGACCGGGGCATTCCCCATCATTCCTGGCGCCTACAACTCTCTAGCCATCACGGTAAGTCTGCGGTGCTGAAAGTCCAAGGTTTACGATCATATGTTAGTTTCCTTTCTGCGTTAGTTTAACAGTGTCTGCAGGTAGGAGAAGGCCACACCCTTGGTCGCCGAAACAAGTGGGCGACCCAAGCACTGGCCGCCTAGGCCATCTGAGAACGGCCAGAACTCTGGCCACCTTGTCCTCTATCTTGTGCATGTGTGGAACATGCTTTATTCTATAGTTTTGATGATGTCTGACTATGACTCATTGATGAGTCTTATTTGCATTTGATGATGTCAACGTTCTTGTAGTTCAGGTCAAAGTCAGCATTAGCATGTGAATGGCCTTATGAAGATGAGTGTAGATTATGAAAAATCCACTTAATGGGGAATGAAACCCAAACTCAATTTCTAAAGCTTAAAAATTAATGGCGAAAGGAAGGAAGAGCATGTGTGGGATGCTAAAGGAGAATGTGATCACCAGAGGGGTTACCTCAAATAAGAAAAAGGATGATCGCGAGTACCTTGTGTTGAGCGGGGAAGATTGTGAACCCTTTCTTCCTCCTTCTACCGGCCGGCCGATGAAGGGGGTTCTTAGTCTTGATTACCTTGCAAGAACACACAAATCAAATAAAAGAGTGGATTAGCCAAAGGGTGTAGTATCAAAGTTCTAAGATTATGAAATTAATCAAATTGAACATGAACATGAACACACCTTGTGTGTTTTGGTTTTAAACCCCTAAGAGGAGTAACAAGGTTTGAAAAGTATGGATGCAATATGCTAAGTAACAATATGATATGAGGTCTAGCAAGAGCTAGAGAAAAAGGATGTAAGATGATGATATGCTAATGAAACAACTAAATAACTAAAAAGGGAGAAAGAGAGATTCTCTCTGCTGTGTGTGCAGCAGTAGAGGGGAAAGAGCTTAAATATGCACGATGGAACAGCAGCAAAGGGTGAAGCCTGGAGAGGATGAAGAACTGCCGAGAAGAAGCTTTGGAAGAATAACCTGCAATCAAGAAAACACTCTTCTCTCCGTTAGCTTTCTTCTGTTCTCTTTTCACTCTCGTGTTGTTGTCTCTCTGCTTAATGATGATCTCTCCTGTCTCGCGCGAAGAGACCCAGGAGGGGTATTTATAGGGCTAAAAATCCTTGGAGAACAAGGATTAAAACAAGGTAAAGATCCTCCATCAAGAAACACCCTTCCCAGTCGAACACAAGGCTCAAAATGAGGAAGGAACCATTATTGGAAAGAAGGAGGCGAAAGGGAGACGGAAGTGAAAATGACGACCCCCTGAAGGGCGTCAATTTAAAAATGACGACACCACCAAAGGCATCAATTAGAATAACGACGCCCATAAAGGCGTCAATTCCTAGATTTAATTATAGAAACAAATAACTTTCCTTATTTAAAATTATCAACTCACGCCTGCCAGACAGACGTCAAATAATCAACGCCTTTATGAAAGACGTTAATTCTTCAATTTTCATTTTATTTGAAATTCAGAATTTCTAGTAAATCCAGGAAATGACGCCCGTATTGGTAGTCGTCCATTGTTAAAAGCGGCGCCCCTGTCCATGCCGTCAATTTAAATAGCGCCCCTGATCAGGGCGTTAATTCCAATTTCCCAAGAAAAAAAATAAGAAATCATAATTAATTTATAAGAAATAGAAAAACTTCATATTAAATCAATATTGAAGTCCGCTTTGGGGCGTCACATGGTGACATGAGATTTACTCAACATAGCATCAATTTTAGCGTGTCTACAGCTGCCCCGCCTTGGCGTCTGCTTTGCAAGGGAGTGAGACGGAATGGAGTGGAAGTGAAACAAGCGGAATGAAATGGAGCGAACTGATAAGTAGATGCCAAGGTGTGATGTGACACGCCTCTGACACTAAGCGTTGGTAATCTTTCCAAGATTCTGAATGAAACAGCTCCGGATGATTCCAAGAAAGCATCGATTAGCTAAATGAAGGGGAGTAAACTAAATAAACAAAATGTGCGTGAGGGCACGACAGTGAGGCACCATTGGAGAGCGGTTACTAGCCAATGCGGACGTGCTACAACCAAGGTGGATTTGCAGAAAAGTAAAGTGAATTGAGATAAAGATCCAGCAAATGGATGATTTTCAAGGGACCAGCCTGAGCAACTTCAAGGAGAATAAAGTACTTGATTTGGAATGGAATATCTCATGTCAACTCAATTAAGAATGAGCGACCTTCAGTATCGGTGTAATATGAAGATTTTCATCATTAAGCTCAAAGTCCTACATGATGCATGCTGGGCTAAAGGAAAAATTAAAACAAACTAAAATAAAAAATAATCAAGGATAATATTGTTAAGCCATCTAGATTTGGTCAAGAATCCAGATATCTAAGCTGACACTAAGCCGAAGCCCGTTTGTCCACGCATCAACTCAAAAAGTGGAACCATCGTCCCGAACCTTGAATGACTCAACGGCCTATCCGTGTGATCAAGATTCCCCTAGAATTATCATTATTTTTGATGAAGGGGAACTCAAATTCCAGGATCATCAGAACCACAAGGTCCTTGATATGTTATAATAGCGTAGATACCATATAGTAACAATGCATAGGGGAAATACAAGAGTGAAGTGATGTTACCAATAGAACAATCCAAGCATTTCCAGACTTGCACAACCTGCACTCAAAGCTCATTACCTCAAAAGATCATTAGCTCAAAACAGCTCAAAATATGATCATAAGTGCTTGATAGAAATAATGTAATCAAGATATAACAGCACTTAAGTTCATGAGAAATCCAATAATTCAAAAGCATAAGTTTGAAAATGACGACCCTTCTGATAGGCGTCAAATTAAGAAATGACGACGTGCTCGGAGGCGTTAATTGCAATTGAGGTTTAACTTGGAATTGGAATGCAAATGACGCCCTCCATGGAGGCTCTAGATAAATGACGACCCTGAGGATGTCGTCAATTTAATAAATGACGCCAAATAGCGCGTCGTCAATTACCTGTTTTCGTTTCCATCTCAGAACTAAACTTCCAGCAAACTATTTAATTCAAACTCAAACCATGATACTCATTAACGTTCAAAACACTATAAAAGGTAAATGCTGGTGTTTCCAAGTATGAAAACCATCGAAGCATAGCGACGAAGCTATCTTCTGTTAAGTAGACAGAAAGAACCAAGCAGAAGCAGAATAGAGCATTGAAGCTATTTTTTTGTCAAGCAGATAGAGGAATAGAAGCAGAAGAACCAGCAATACTGTCAAAATGATGAATCAACTGATGCAGCAAAGGCTTTCCAAAAAGCCAAGGATGAATTTCCCAAGAATTTCTGAATTGCCAGGCCATATAAGTGAGAAAATCACCAAGGGCCAAGTAAGTGTTCTCGATGTTGAAGCTTTTATTTTGTATTGTCTTTCTTCCTGTTCAAAATTTCTGATTATTATTCTCTTCCTCTTCTTTTTTCTTTTATGTTTTCAGGATTACCCCATTATTCCTGGTCCAAGAAGGTTTCTAAAGATTAAGTGGTTTCCTTTGCTACTCTCCAAGCTCTCTCTAGACATGAGATCCTTCCTTGCTAAGTGGAACCTTCTAGGCCTCATCACCCATGCCACCCACTACAATGACATCCATCTTGATTGGGCTTCCATTGGAGCTCTTATAGAATTATGGCACCCTCACACCCATACTTTTCTATTCCCAACCTTTGAAGCAACCATCCTCCTAGAAGAAGTGGAGATGCTCTTGGGTTTGAAGAAGATGAAGCAAGGAGAGGAAACAAAGATGGCCCATATGACCAAGCCCATATAAGCTCATGACCTACTTATGAGCCTTGTTCAAAGCTCAAATTTAGTAAATCAAATGAAGGCCAACAAGGGAATCAATCTTTTGAAGTTGGCTTCTTGGGTATATAAAAATATGGATAAGGCTCAAGGAGATGAAGGTCTTTTGGAAAGAGTGATGAAGGGGTTTGTCATATGTGTAGGTGGAGCTTTGTTATTCCCTTCATTGGAGGATCATTTAGAGGAACAACACTTGAGTGAAATAGCAAGCATGTGGGAGGGAAAGAGAATACGTGGGGCAATACTAGCCAACCTATACAATGGGCTCACCTCGGCTTCACTAGGACGGCCCTTATTCGGATCAATGCTTCTTCTAGCATGTTGGATAGATTTACACTTTAAGTTTGATCCATGTCAAGCAAACCAAGCGGCCTCCAAAATCTTCTCCAAGAGTCCACTTCGGTCTATGACAAGCTCATTGGGCTTATGTGAAAGAGTTACTAATAGAGTTCCCAAGCTCAAGAAGAGGAATGAATGGAGAGATTACTTCAAAATAATGCCAAAGAGCAATTTCACATGCACACCGGGTTTTCTCAAAACCCAAGAACTTCGCTCAAGGTTATCCTCCGGCATCGAGCTCCGTTTGGTTGGCGGGACCGACTTCATCCTTTACAATGCACACCGATGCCTCCCACAACTCGGACTTCCCCGACATCTTTTCGAAGGGCCTTCTCACCTTCCTCCAATCAAAAGAAGGGAGCTATGCTCAAGTGGAGACCATGAAGAAATCAGGACCATCATGGCTCAATGGAAGGTGGCACTTCTCCACAAATCCAAAACTCATGCAGAAGAAGAAGAGAATAAATGCAAAGCATATGTACTGGCTCTCAAGAAGATAAGGCCCACAGTGGCTTAGAGAATGTAATCAAAGATTTTCATGAATGCAATAAGCATTCCTCTTTTATCTGAGCCAAAGCAATGTATGAAAGTGATCAGTTCTGATATTTCAAGCAATTCTGTCTGATAACAAGGAGTTCCGGTCCTTCTGTTCTGAACAGCGCCCTTATCAACAGCGTTAATTACTTAATACATGCCTCAGTTGAAGCCGTCCATTATATTTCAAACTCATAATTGACGCCCAAGGAACTGACGTTTCTTAACTCACGTCTTTAAACAAGGCGTTAATCAATTCAAATTTTCAAATAATTTTTGAAATAATTCCTTAATTTCTTAGAAAACACGCCTTTACTCACGTCGCGTATTAAACAATGGACGCCCGCTCTGGTCATCGTCAAATTCAAAGGGGTAATAATTACACCCTCTCTCGTCAATCAAATCCCATTAATGCGCCTGGCGACGATTTTACAAATTCCCATGCAAATCAGAATAACGTCCAGCTTTAGGGCGTCAAAACTTGAAAACACACCTTTGATTAAACCGTTAATTAAGAGATACACGACTTGTATCAGGGCGTCAATTATTCTCGACCGTTAAATCCTACTTTCATCCTTTCTTCTCCTTCCTCCGTTCATTCTCTTTCTTTTCTCTGCAAAACCCTAACCGTAAAACCCCCTCTTTCTCAACTTCCCATTCTCTCTCTCTCTACTCTCTCCCTCTCACAACCCAATGGCGGGCGGAGCTCACAAGCGGCAAAGGGTCTCTGCCCCTGACGTGGTGGACCTAGAAGACGAACAAGCAGCCGTGGAGGGGGTCCCTCCCGCGGTGGCCGAAGAGACACCGGCGGCGTCGACCGGTGACGCAGAAGAACAAGAAGAAGACGAAGGAGATGAAGAAGAAGAAGAAGATGATGAAGAAGAAGGAAATGAAGAAGAAGAAGGAGAAGGCGAAGGAGAAGAAGGAGGAGGCGAAGGAGAAGAAGGAGGAAGAGATGGTGAGGAAGAAGAAGGAGAACCGGAGGTGGCGGCGGCGGTGGCCCATCGGCCCGGCCAGCTCCGACGACCAAGGCAACCAAGACAACCCCTCCGTGGGGGGTTGATCGGTCCCAAACGTCAAAAGGTAGGCCCCCATACCCCTATTCTCTATTTTTTTAATTTTATTTCCATTATTTCCCCATTTCCATAGCCCTCGGGCATGACAAAACCAGAGACACAGTAAAATGAGGCCCCTAGGGGTGTCGTGAATTTAAATGACGTCCTACAGTGGGTCGTTAATTATATCTGAAAATAATTAATCGCATGAAAGGCACGCCCTGCATCATGTCGTTATTTCAAATTTATCATGTTTTTACACCATGCTATTATTTCCCTGTGATTTCATTTAAAATGCATGTGTTTCTGTTATTTCAATTTCGCACATTAAAACTTTGAAACCCCAGGAAAACCACGCCCCCCATCGGGACGTTAATTAGATAGGCAACGACCACAGGGTGGCCGTCAATTCAACATTTTCCAGAAATGCAATTTAGGATAGAAAGTTACTTCATGAACCGCGCCCCCCCACAGGGCGTTACTTAGGCAACTGACGACCCAGGGTTAGGCGTCAATTCCGAATTTTTCAGATTTTTAGAATATTACTTTCAAAACAACGTCGCCCACAGGGGCGTTACTTAGATAAACAACGACCATGGGTAGGTCGTCAATTAAATGAACGTACAGTATCACCTGAAACCTATTTGGAAATAACGTCACCCTCAGGGGCGTCAATCATGAAAACCACGACCCACGGTAGGTCGTTAATTATCCAAACAGCAAATATCACAGTTAATGAGCTTAAATGAATTTCCACATGAAAACTTAAGCAAAAAGTTCTTTTATATGCATGCAGGGGGTGATGAGGACACGGATTTCTTGGGTCCAGGTTCGGTCAACGTACTACGGACTCCCCGAATTCTAGAGAGCTAGGATAGATGCTATGGGATTTGGGGCCTTCCTTAGCATTGAGCCAGTCAGACCAGACCTGCCTTTGATTCAGGTTTTGAGAGAGAGATGGGATAGGTCTAGCCGGGCGTTTCTGATGCCATGGGGGCATATGGTTCCTAGTTTGGAGGATGTCACTAGGATCACTAGGTTGATGGTAGATGGGGTGGCTGTGAGCGGGTTCACCCTACCCGACTATAGTGAGCTGACCCAGAGGCTGTTAGGGCTAGAGACGGTGTACGAGACACCGAGCGAGTGTAGGACTATCTTCCGCACCGACCTTACTATAGTTATGGGACTAGGTGACGCTAGGCAGAGGTCCAAGTAGTCCTTAGAGTAGTTTTCGCAGAGATTGATAGATGGGGCTAGGGCTGCCTACTGCCAGGATCCAGCTGACAGAGAGAGAGCAGACAGAGATTTGAGGAGGTTTCTATTTTTGATGCTCGGGAGGCTGCTGCTTGGCACAAAGGGTGATGTTATCAACTGTCGCTTCCTGGGGATTCTCGAGGACTTAGAGGGCGTGGGCAGATACTCCTGGGGAGCAGCACTGCTGGCGCACTTGATAGCAGACCTGTCCACGGGGACAGGTCGAGAGACGACAGTCAGTGGCTTTTCACCTTTTCTTTAGGTATGCATTTTTTTGTTTTCTTGTTAGAATGCATGTGAATGTTTTGCTAATGCAATGCATGAATGCAGGTTTGGAGCCACTTGTACATGCCGATGGGACGCATCGACTCACGGCCTGGAGATGAGGGGTCCTTCCCTCTAGCACGGCGCTGGCTACCGATGGTTGTCGGAGCCCCACTCGCCTACGAGTTGCGAGTGCTGCGACGGGAGTTCCGAGACTTCCCCGCCTCACTGGCACGCATGCTTGATGTGATGCAATTTTTTTTTTTTATAGAATGTGATATGATATGATGGATGATTGATAAGTGTGCTTGTGAATGCAGGTGAGGTGGAGACCCTATAAGGGGATGACCGACGAAGGCCAGCCCTGGGTCGTAGTGGGCCGACCTCATTTTGGGCATGAGCTTTGGGTTCATTGCCTGAACGAGATCGAGCCGCTATGGCTTAGGCTGGTGATGAGGACGCTCGACCTACACCAGGAGTGGATCGAGGTAGGAGAGCCGCGGGGAGTAGGCAAGAAGACCCGCGGTCGCACGAAGGTGATCGACTGGAGAGTGCGGTTCTCCGACCAGTACGCAGACTGGCAGCGTGGCGGGACCCGGGTCACTTCACAGGCGACCGACAGCTCCGAGTACCTCCAACGCTACTGGGAGGTTTACGCCGGTCGACCCCAGATGAGGGTCCTAGGGGTATGTGTGAATGCACTTATTTCTAAATTAAATGCAAATGCTTTGTATATCTATCATGCAATTAATATGTGATGAATGCAGGATGCGCGGGATATAGTGGCGATGGATGCACATGCCCACCTACACAGCCTAGAGGCACAGCTAGCCACCACACGGGTAGACCTTGAGACCTTGGTGAGTGTTTATTTTATTCCTATATGCATATGAATTTTTTTGAATTATTGATGATTAGCTACTGACAATCTTAATGAATGCAACGTGCCCAGCAGGGAGCAGTAGGGAGAGAGACAGGAGAGGCCTCCAGCTCGAGAGGGCCTAGTGCAGAGGCGACTGCACTAGCAGAGCAGCTAGCAGGGGCAGTGACACGGGTCGAGACGGCAGAGCGCGACCTCGCCACACGGGTACGCCATTAAACTCAAGCTCAATTTCATTCAATTGTTTATATGATATGCTCATGAAAAATTGTATGTTTACAGACCGAGGAGCTCCGGGCCGCTCTTACTTGCATCGCGGAGGGACAACAGGCGATGGCCTCTCTGGTGAGTTATTTATTTCCAGTTGTATATTGCCCATTCCATGAATTATTAAATTGTGGAACTGATGATTTGTTTACGCGTTTGCAGACCTCGGAGCTACAGGCATCACTTACCCAGGCTGCCCTGGCCGGGACAGAGTTCGCGATCTGTGAGCAACGGGTCGTGGAGCTGGAGCGGGCCTTGAGGCGGCGAGAGGAGTTGCCTCAGGACGTGGCGGAGCTGCGAGTCGCCCTCGAGATGGAGCGGAGAGAGCGTGCTCGGGAGCGCGAGGAGCACTAGGCGGAGCATGTCCGGGACCGTGAGCAGTATGAGGCGGAGCGTGCCCGGGACCGTGAGCAGCACCAGGCGGAGCGTGCCCGTGACCGTGAGGAGCGGTCAGCTTGCGATCGGGATCTTACAGCCTTGAGGGCCCAGCTAGCCGTTGCACAGGAACGGCTACGAGCGACCGAGGAACGGCTTCAGCCAGGTCGGGAGCGGGCGCGAGCTGCAGGGTACAGCTTCACCAGCTCTACTTTTGTGGCGGGTTCCTCTCTCCGGCAGAGGAGCGAGGCAGAGGAGCCGGCTCGAGCTCCAGCTACTTCCCGGGGGCCCATGCCCCCTCCACCAGTGCCTCGTCGGGAGGATGAGAGTGAGGCAGAGAGTAGGAGAGAGGAGGGTGGAGGCGAGAGCTGAGAGACTTACTTGTACTCCTCCACCCTCACACCTGTACTCAGACATTTATGATGTATATATATATATGAAATTAATATTTTGTTACCTGAGCACTTGTGTAGTTGTGTACTTGTACCTTCTTTTCTTTCTCGTCTTTTACTTTTACCCTGTGCTTGAACAAACAGGTTAATTCATCTGTTCGACTTGGCCCCTTGCTCAATAAGCAAGGGGTGTCTTTACTTTGACCTTGATAACGGGTCAAGGGGCCAAGTCTTTAATCAATGAAGGCAAAGAGTAGATATAAAATGCACCATGCAAGCAAGCAAATGTAAACTGAAAATAAAAGATGCCCATACAAGAATGCAATCAAGCATATGAGAAGCAGAGGGCTTGAAATTCCACAACCATTTTTTTTTGTTATTATCTGTATATATGCTTTTTTTTGTTGAATTTTTGTTTTGAAAGTGACACTTGAAAAGGACGCCTATTTGAAAATTTTTTGTTTTGGAGGCGAGTATGGTATAGAGCTTTGAAACCTTAACCATCATAATCTAAAATTTATTAGATTTTCTCAAGAGACTTAACAAAAGAGTCAACGTGATTTATACTTAGGCTTTTACTCATATTCTCTCGCAGCCCATCCTTCTTAGTCGGTCCTTGTCATTCTTCGAGTTCACAACCCACCATGGAGGGAGAAGAGAAGAATGATTAAGAAAGCTTACGAAAGGTTTTTCAAGAATGGGGCACGCTCCTCCCCTGCCCTTATGCCTGTTGGGATTAGGTCTTAGGCTTAGGGAAATTTTGTTGCTCTTTTTGCCTTTATTCATGCATGCTTACGACCAAGGTTTTCCTTGCGGGGACTTTACCCTCTTGACATGCTTTCTTTTATCATAACTTCCTTTTCTTTCTTTTTTTCTGGAATAGATAAAAAAACCTAATTGTACTTGGGCTTTAAGCATTTGGTTCCCTTTTGGGCCCTGACTTCCACCTACTAGGGCGGCGGGCAGGCTTGGTTAGCAACCCCTAACTTGTATTCCCTCTCGCGAGCCGAAGGGAAGAGAATAGGTAAGGCTTTTACACTCTTGATTGGGTCGGACTTTCCTTGAATTTCGGGCTGCTCGAGTTTAAGAATAAAGCGTGTAGTGTGTGCGTGAATTGACCCAAGAGTTAAACCGTCGAGACTGAAGAATGAATTAAAGATTTTGATTGCTTCGGGCTCGTGGCCCATGCACTATACCGGCCTCTAAGAATTCTTCTTTCTTTTTTTTTCTTTTTTCTTTTTTTCTTTTCTATTTTTTTCTTTTTTTTTCAAAATTTTTGTTTTCCTCTTTTTTCTTCTTATTTTTTTGTTTTTTTTTTTTTTTTTCTTTTTTTTTTTAGTTTTTAGGGGTAGTATTTCTTCAAGTAAAGGCCATTCCAAGGATGAGTTAGCTCTTCACCTTCAGCATTAATCAATTTATAAGCATTGCTAGGATAAACATTTTTTATAAGAAAAGGACCTTCCCAGTTATGTTGGAGTTTTGAACGAGGTCCCCCTGGTTTTACAAAGATTCTTTTAATTACCAATTCACCAACTTTGAATTTTCTCTCAATCACTTTCTTTTGATAAAAACGTGAAAGCCTGTTTTGATAAATACGCGCATGCTCGGCGATAGCCAGACGCTTCACATTTAGGAGTTTCAACTGGGCAAGGAGGGATTCACGACGCTCATCAATAGAGAATTACTTGTCCAATTGTACTCGCAGAGAAGGAACAAGAATCTCGTAAGGAACTACCGCCTCCATTCCATAAGTTAGGGCGAAAGGGGTTTGCCCAGTAGGAGTACGAATGGAAGTGTGATAGGCCCAAAGAGCTTCAACCAATTTTTATGGCCAATCTGCAAATTTGTTAGCCTCACACGTTTTCTTGACAATTTTAATCAAAGTCTTATTAGTTGCCTCTGCTTGGCCATTGCCCTGCGGATAATAAGGAGATGAATGATGCAATGCAATGTTATACCTGTTGCAGAGGTCCTGAAGTTCCTGAGAGATGAATTGGGGTCCATTGTCGGTGACGATGGTACTTGGGATGCCGAACCTTGCGATGATATTTTTCATTATGAACTTGCAGACGGTTGACGCTTTTATCTCCACGTAAGCTTCCGCTTCCGCCCACTTGGTGAAATATTCCGTCGCCGTCAGTATGAATGACTTTGGTTTTGTGAGAAGGGTCGGATCACCAAGAGGTCCAATGATATCAAAAGCCCACATGGAGAAAGGCCATGGAGAAGATACGGGATGGAGTGAAGAAGCAGGAGAATGAATTTTTTCGGCATGCAGTTGGCACTTAACACACCTTCGGACATAGATAGAACAATCCTCTTCTAGAGTGGGCCAATAGAAACCTAGCCTTAGGATCTTCTTAGGAAGCATCTGGCTATTGACATGACCACCACACACTCCTGAATGGGCCTCTTCCACAACCTTCCAAGATTCATCATCATCTAGGCATCTTAATAAAACTCCAGTGAGACCTCTTCTATAAAGCACACCTCCAATCAGGGTGTATCGCTGGGCAACCCTTCTAATGGCTTTCTTTTCTTCAGCCGTAGCTTCTTCAGGATATGATTGATCCTGGCAATACTTAGCAATTTCATAATACCACGGCTTTTCTTCATCATCCAATTCCTCCTCCAAGTCCAATAGCATAACCTCCTTATTCTCAATAATTCTGCCTTGCTCAACCTTCCTAAGCACCTCCTCCTTAATCCTAAGAAAAGATGGGTCTTGAATAGCGGGAATGAGCCGCTTACGAATAGTGATGGAGTGGGAATCCCTTTCGGGAAGGAGAACCAAGGAAGATGCGAGAGAAGCAAGAGCATAAGCTAGAATGTTATGGTCACGAGGGACGTGAACGAAGATCAATTTGGTGAAAAGCTTGGTGTAAGCAGAAGTCAATTCTTGGTAGGGCTTGAGTTTAGGATTGAGCGTGCGGCACTTGGAGAGCACTTGGCGAAGAATAAACTGACTATCACCTACAATTCACAATTGGGTAACACCGAGTTGATGAGCGGCCTCCAGTCCGGCCAAAAGAGCTTCGTACTCAGCTATATTATTTGTAACTGGAAATACAAGCTGAGAGGCGAGCGGAATAGTGATACCCTCCGGTGATAGAAGAACAACGCCAATCCCTTTTCCTTTTGAATTCAAAGCTCCATCAAAATGTAATGTCCACATCGAATCGGATTGATTGATGGACATTAGTTCCTCATCTGGAAACTCTGAGCGAACTGGGTCAAATTTGGGGAGGGGATGGTGAGCAAGATGTTCTGCTATGGCGTAGCCTTTAATTGCTTTTTGCTGAATGTAGATGATGTCAAACTGAGAGAGGAAGCTTTGCCATCGTGCTAATCGATCAGTGAGAACAGATTTTTCAAGAATGAACTTGATTGGATTCATACGAGCAATGAGATGAACCTCGTGAGCTAAGAAATAATGCTTGAGTTTATGAACTACCTAGACTAAAGCTGCACAAGTCTTCTCTATGGCTGAGTACCTCTGCTCACAGGGGTTAAGAAGTTTTGACAAGTAGTAGGTTGCCCTCTCTTTTGCTTCTTCGTTGACTTGGGCTAGGACAGCGCCTACAGAGTCATCCAAGATAGAAATATAAAGAACAAGCGGTTTGCCCTGAACTGGCGGCCTCAGGACAGGAGGATTTGAGAGATAATCCTTCAATCCGTCAAAAGCTGTCTGACACTTGTCATCCCAAATAAACTTGACTCCTGGCTTAGTAAGCTCGTAGAACGGCTTACATCTTTGTGAGTGCTGGGAAACAAATCGGCGAATAAATTGCAACCTCCCGATCAATCCTCTTACTTCTTTCAAATTCTTGGGAGGAGCCATTTCTCTTATGGCCTTCGCCTTGTTGGGATAAATCTCAATACCCCTCTTACTTACAATGAATCCAAGCAACTTCCCTGATGAAACACCAAATACGCACTTCTTAGGGTTCATTTTCAATTGATACTCTCGTGCTCTTTGCAAGACTTTAGTTAGAACCTTGAGATGCTCAATTCTTGTTCTTGATTTTACTACCAGGTCATCCACATAAACCTCTATATAAATGTGGATCATATCATGAAAAATTGCCATCATAGCCCTTTGATAGGTAGCTCCAGCGTTCTTAAGTCCAAAAGGTATGACCACATAACAATAAGTTGCCCATGGTGTAGTGAACGATGTTTTCTCTTGATCCTCCTCAGCCAAGCGAATCTGATCATAACCTGAAAAGCCATCCATAAAGGAGAGAGTCTCATATCCTGCCGTGTTGTCAATCAAAACATCAATATGAGGGAGGGGGAAGTCATCTTTAGGACACGCGCAGTTGAGGTCCCGAAAGTCTATACAAATCCTGACCTTTCCATCCTTCTTCATGACTGGGACGATGTTAGCCACCCAGTTAGGATAGAGGACAACTCTAACAAATCTAGCCTTATGAAGCTTATCGACCTCTTCTTTCATCTTTAAAGCCATATTAGGGTGGAAACGTCTCAACCGCTGTTTGACCGGGACAGACCCTGGCTTAAGTGTAAGCCGATGTTCAACGAGCGCAGGGTCTAGTCCGGGCATATCTTCGTAACTCCATGGAAACGTGTCCTTGTATTCTTGAAGTACCAAGATAAGCGACTCCTCTTCGGATGGCGGCAAGTTTTTTGAAATGAAGACAATCCTAGGGTCTTCTTCCGTACCCAGATTTATTTCTTTGGTAGGTTCTTCTACTAGGGTTGATGGTTCATCAAATCTTCTCATGCCACTAGCAAAAGCATCAGGCTCGTCCTCATATTCTTCATATCCTTCACCCCCCTCTTCAATAGGGTCTTCATCATTCATTATTTCATAAACACCAAAACCTTCTTCAACAATACTAGTACCCTCATATTCCTCTTCTGGCAGGATAATCTGATTTTCCACAAATTCGGGGACGGCTAAGCAAGCCCGACATCTTCTAGCTAACTCCAACAAGAATCTACGGGGAATCTGCTTACCCTTGGATTTCTTATGTGAAGCTACCCCATGAGTTTGAAAACTAGAGGAAAAAGAACAACTAGACTGATCACTAGAATTCAATAAAGATGAAGGAGGAGAGGAAAAAGCGGGTACAGGAGGTAATACAGACGAAGTGCCCTCACCGGAGGGGTAGGGGAGGTCACTTAATGAATCTGGGAAGAGCAGACCCGGGATCGGGACACACTCAGGAAGAAGATAGGAAGTCTCCTCAATGGAGATGGATTGGGAAGTTTGAATTTTGGCGTTTTTTTTTTCATTTTCAAGGAGAAAGCAATGGGAGGTGGAAACAGGGGAGAGTGTTGAAATTGAAAGTTTGGTGAAGGATTGAATCAATGATGACCCACGCGGGGGTGTAATGGAGAGTTTGGAAAACTGCTCGAGGAGCAAGGGAGGAATTGGAAGAGAAACTTGTAGTGAACTTGGAGAGAAGTTTATTAAGACCGCAGGCGGCCTAGGGATGTCTGAAAAGAACACCCGAACAATCAAACGGACAACAACCATCGGGTGAATGGATTTGGTAAAGAATAGGCCGGCCCACAGCCTGTCTGTGTCGAAACCCTCTTCAAACATCACATCGGGTTCTCCAGTATCTGAATAGTCACTCAGAAGCTGCCTCTTGTCTGTAATTACTGCTGGCTTTTCAATCAACTCGTGAATCAACGGCGGCCATTCTGGATCAGTCGGCATGAACAAGCGACTCAGAGCAATAGAGATATCATTCATGTCAAACCACCTATACCAGTCACATTCAGGATCATCCATTTTCCTTCGCTTATCTGGCCTTAATGACTCCAAAGCTTTATATGTGGCTAGTGGCGCTATATGGCGAGCAAACTACCGTGCATGCACATCCTGACAATCCAGCATAGAAGTGATTACTGTAGTATGCTCATCATTATTCTGAATACCTCTTGTTACAAAATGTGTTTGAAGGGTCCATGTAAGAGGTTGCCGGTCAGTCTTGAGAGTTGAAGTCATAACGGCCCACGGTTCTTTTTCATCTTTGCTTGGTGCTTTGTATCCGAGGCCACCTCGGAGAATCATCTTTTGAGGCTTGACAGGCTTAACTCTCCCTTGGAGATTGGCGCCCAAGCCTTTACCAGTTCGGTTCCCCATTTTCATTAAAATGTTCCATCCGGGCGTATTCATCGAACCTTTCTTCTTCTTGCCTTTGGATGGCTATGTGGTGAAAGGGGTTGAAGGGGATGATGATCTTACCGAGTCTTGCCGCAGATCGGCAACATCCAGCACTGAGAGCAAAGGCCTATTGGAAGGCCACATGGAGGGCACTGATGTTGCGGAGTGTATATCTTCGGTCGACAAAATGGGCATACTGGTCACTTTAATGATACGTCCTTTATGTGGAAATTTGATGCATTGATGATTCGTGGAAGGCACGGCATCCAGTTCCTGAATGTAAGGGCGGCCCAAACTGCCATTAAATGTCGGGTCCATATCCAAAATATGGAAATCTGTAGTGACTGAGACTAGACCCAAACCGACTTTCAGAGTAATCATTCCTAGTGGTGGCTTTCGAGTATTATCATAAGCTGTGACTGTTATAGTGGACGGCTGAATCTAACTCTCCAGAATGCCGCACATCTTTAAAGTGCTTGGTGGCAAAATATTAATGGATGCCCCAGTATCAACCAAACATTGCTTCACGGCTATTTTGTTGATATCAATGGTGATGCACAGTGCATATTTCCTGGCCGGCTGTGGAGCCAACTCATGTTCATAAAAAGTAATAGCCGGCTGATTGCTAACTGGGTTTAAGATAGTAGTAACCTGTTCGGCCGGGATATCTTCATTCACCATTACTTTTTGCAGGTATTGTTTCAAAGCTTGCTGATGTGTGACAGATCTTTTAATCAGTTCCAGAATAGAAATATGGGCCGGTGTTCTGTCCAGATGCTTCAATAAATCATACTCCGTGCCCTGTGTAGATTCTTGTTCTTGCTCTCCTTGTTCCTGAGTTGGCTCCTACTCCCGCTGGGGAAACACTCGATGAAACATTCGTCCGCTACGGAGCACCATTGTTCTTTGCTCCTCTATCGGGATTGGTGTGGGTAAAGGGGTGGAGGAAGTAGAGGGAGTGATGCTGGGTGTAGGCGCAGGATTGGTAGGAGAAGGGGTTCTTATGAGGCGCCTTGCCGGCTGTGGATTATTGGAATGAGGTGATGGTGATTGTGTAACAAGAAGGGGCTTTGGAATCATGGCGGCGGTAGATGGAGGTGGAACGGGAGGGGCAACGGCTGCCGGCGAGGTACGAATAAGAGGAGGTCTGTTTGGTGGAGGGTTTTGGGGTGATGGAGAATTTGTGGTGTAGCAACCCTGATAAATTTAAAGGGAATAAATAAATCAAAATAGATTAAAAGATTTAATAAATAAACGAAAGAGCCTGGAATAAAAATAATTAAAACCCTGATGGAAATAACGCCTCAGATAAAGGCGCTACTTTACAAGAAAACGCCCTTACCTAAGGCGTGTTTTGAGAAAGGACGCCCACACGTCAAGGCGTCAAATATCAAACGACCAAAATAAATAAAAAGAGCAAGATAGCGTAACGTCCCTTGCATGGACGCGTTTCAACAAGAAACGACGCTTGACAAGGCGTCAATTTAAATTCGACGCCCTGACCTAGGTCGCTAATTCAGTTTGAGTTTCGTTCGACCCAGGAGTCTATCCAGCGTAAGATGATAACTATGAGAAAGAGTTCGAATGTAGTAATAACTCTAATATGGAAGTATTGCTTCCAATCAAACACTAACTCTATTAGGATTCTAGAAATCCTATAAATAACCTACTGCTTGAACCGAGAACGCTATTTGGCGTTCGGACTCTTCTAAGGTACATAAAGAACAACATGTTCTTTTCTTTACTCTGTCTATCGAATTTGTGAAGAATACTGAAGATTCTTCATCTATTTTCTGATTACAGGTTGAAAGCTTCTGTCATCTGAAGAACGGGTAAGTTCTTCTCCTTCCTTCTTTACCTTATGTTAGTTCTTACGAAGAGTAATACCTTCGTTTTATTCTGCCTCTACAGGTTGCCTGTAGAAGTGAAACCGATCGATTGAAGAATTGAGGGTTCTTCATCCACGTACATCATCTGCAACTTCTCCTTCATCTTCTTCTTCCGGTGATCGCTCTGCTACAGACAGAGCATCGTCTCTTCACCAGATCTTTCACGTTAATCATCAAAAAGGTAGGATTTTCTCATGGAACGTAGCCCAAACTACCATATAACTATAGATAATTATCATCGGTAGTTCATGCATATAGTTTTCATGCGTTCTGGTTATTTTCTACGGAATTTTTGAAAGAAACAACCCTAACAAGGGCGTTAATTTAAAAGACACGACCATGCCCAGGTCGTCAATTCCAGATTTGACGCCCTGCACACGGACGTTAATTCCTGTTAATTAATAAATAGCATGTTTAAAAATTAATTATCAATGCAAACATGATTCTAAATTAATGCATGGTCAATTTCTTGTAATCCTGCTATTTTCTGGTCCAGACTATATACCATGTTCCTGAAATATTCATTACCTCGAAATTTATAAAATTGTGAATTCACGACCTTGACCAGGTCGTCTCTTGTTTAACTAACGCCCCAGACTAGGGCGCCTTTTTTCCTGGTAACGCCCCTACCCAAGGCGCGTTTTCAACGAAATTATGGATTTTAATATCCTGTAAAATAGCAATATTGGAAAGGACGACCTCTTTATATGTCGTCAAATTTAATATAAACGCCCCTGATTAAGGCGTTAATTTTACGAAAAATGACTTTACCAGAGTCGCTACTTTCTGCATTACTGATTTTTTTTCGATTGCTATTATCCGAGGGTTTCACTATATGTATATATATATATGTAGGCACTATTACTCCACTCCGTGAGTATAGTCCCACGTTTCATGATATTTTATCGATCACCCTCAACTCTCATTGACATACAAGCTCTCCATTGGACATTCCGTTCCTTTGGACTAGCGAGTTAGTCATAGAGACCTCCGTAAGACTCCTCGTACCTTGGATTCCCTCAAGGTTGACTGAGCTGGTTGTACCCTAAAAACCCATTACACTATTGAATGCCATGTCACTCTAAAGAAACATGGTATACCGGCCCTTATGATATGCAAAGAGTATATCATGAGAATTCTTAATGGGATGATGATATCATGCCATTGTTGATATTCTTGTGGACCTCAATTCTATAATAAGAATGAGGGTATCTTGCCTTTGATGTACTGTTCATGTGGACCTCAATTCTATATAAAGAATGTCCATACTTGTTTGTCATGGTACTCGAGTGAAGGGAACCTAATTCCACCTAGTTTCATCGTTCATCGTGATTGTACCGTTGTTATCGCCTATCTATGTCCAATGTCGTATTTTTGGACCCCATTCTCTCAAAGTTATCCTACGTGTCTACAAGCTTAAATTGTTGAAATTCCCTATTGGCTATATATATACAAGAGTGGATGTCAAATATACATGATAAATGCCTGCGCATATAGGGCCCGATCTGGTCCTGGGAGGAGCACCCGAAAGTACTTGTGCCCATGGGAGTTGAATGATAAGGTATCTGGCATTATACCGAGTGCATGACTAGCTTGATTGGACATTCCACACAAATCTTGTACTTGACTCGTACTTGACTTGACATGAATTGCGTGACCCGAGAAAGGGTAACTACTTGCTTGCTTCATACATGATAGCCAAAGTTCTTGACATGACTTGCTAAAAAGTACTTGCTTGAGTATCTTGTCATCTTTTTCTTGAAAACTCATGACTAGTTCATCTTGCTGTCCTTGCTTGATAAATTCTCTATCTTGTCATTTTATGCGAGCATGCATAGCTATAGTGCATTCATGAAAGATGTAACTACTTAAACCCTTGCTAGTTTCTGAGATATAATTTCCTACTGAGCGTTCGCTCACTCCGTGTTTGTCCCTTACTTTTCAGGTAATTCCGACGACGAGGGAAGTCAATCGGATGGGAATGGTCAAGAGTGAAAGAGCTAGAGCTTTTCCAAGTGTCATCTAGTCTTTTTCCTATTTTCTTGAGTCAACTATGTACTTTTCCTTTTTAATTGAATAGAGTATTAGATTTGTAATAGTCTATCCATTATGAAATAAAGGATTGGGTTATCTTTCTATTTTACGCATCTCTGTTTTGGTGTCGAATACACTACTACTCTGATTGACATGATTGATATAAACTCGTCGCGCATATCCGAGTATCTTCCGCGCTCGGGGCGTGACAATTTTTGTGGTATCAGAGCCTAGGGTATTCAATTCCTAGGAAAACCCAAGTCCAAGGATATGTTCAAACCTTTAACCAGTGAGATTGGGTAGAACCAAGGGTTAAAGTTAACATAGTATAGGAGTCTTTAAATACAATCACATATTAACCTAGTTATTGTAATTGTAGGATAATGGCTGCCGAACATGCTCAATGGCGCAACATGCAGCGTACCCTTCAAGGCATGACTCAAGTGCTACAACAAGTAGCACAAAGAGGTGGACAACGAGCAGGAAGTCTCCACCAGACTTTCAAGAACATGAACCCACCCAAGTTCACGGGTTCTACTGATCCAGATGACGCTGAACACTGGATTAGGGAGATAGAACGTATATTCCGTGTTATGCAATGCACGGATCAGGATAAAGTTTTATTAGCTACTTTTCAATTAGAAAGGGATGCTAGATGCTGGTGGGAATCAATAGAGGCTACTATAAATCAAGATCAGGTTTCGTGGGAAGAATTCGTTGAACACTTCAACGTGAAATATTTCTCGGACTGAGTTCAAGAAAAGAAGGCTGCAGAATTTGCTGCATTAAAGCAACGATCTTTGTCAGTGGCCGAGTATGAGGCCCAATTCTCTAGATTATCTCGATACGCTAAGCATCTAGTTAGCACCGAGAAAATGAAAGCTAGGAGGTTTCTTAATGGGCTCAGGCCCCAAGCTATTACTCAACTGGCGCCGATGGACATTCAAGTCTACTCAGAGATAGTACGCCGAGCTCAACTATTAGAAGATGCCACGGAACTGTCTGATAGGATTCGTGGTAAGGATAAGAAGGAACAAGTTACATGTTCGGGTTCCTTTAAACCCAACTTCAAGAAAAGGCCTAGCAATGGAGGAGCATCCTCACAAGACCAAAAGTTCAAGAAGACCAAGCCCTTCTCTATCACCACCACCTCTCCAAATACAGTGTGCAAACATTGTGATAAAGCGGGTCATAGAGCAGAGGAATGCTGGAGGAAACTAGGAGCATGTCTCCATTGTGGGAGTCGTGAGTATCGGATTCCCGATTGCCCATTACTTAACAATCAAGCCGTTGACGAAAAGCGCCCAGTAACCAAGAATGCTCGTCTTCATGCAATCAAGGAGACCGAGCAAGTAGAAGGAGGCGGCTTAGTGGAAGGTACATTGAAAGTTTGTTCCAGGAATGCATATGTCTTAATTGATACTGGTGCATCGCATTCTATTGTTTCTAAGAAGTTTGCTGACCCATTACCCCTAGAACCGGAATGGATAAAGTTGGTTTTGTCTACTCCTCTGGATGATGAGACTGATATTACACATCATTACCAAAACTGCGAGGTATTGATTCATGGTCAAAATCTCCCTATTGATCTCATATGTTTAGATCTGAAAGAGTATGATGTTATACTAGGGGCAGATTGGTTATCCAAGTATCAGGCAACGGTTGATTGCCGCAATAGTAAGGTTACATTCAAGGAATTTCCAGAACTAATATTTACTAGACCCAAGAGTCGGAGCAAATCCCCTCTTATTTCAGCTCTCCGAGCTAGCAAGCTCATCAGGAAAGGATGTACATCTTTCTTTGCTTTTGTCACAGTTAAAGAAGCTAAGGAAGCTAAGCTAGAAGACATTCCAGTAGTACAAGAATTTTCGGACGTATTTCCAGAAGATTTGCCGGGATTACCCCCGCAAAGAGAAGTGGCCTTCACCATCGACTTAGTCCCTGGTGCTGGTCCGATTTCAAAGGCACCTTATAGGATGTCACCTGCTGAACTCAAGGAATTAAAGGAGCAATTGATGGAACTCATTAAGAAAGGATTCATTAGACCAAGTACTTCCCCGTGGGGAGCGCCTGTATTATTTGTAAAGAAGAAAGACGGATCCATGAGGTTATGCGTCGACTATCGACAATTGAATCATCTCACTATCAAGAACAAGTATCCACTGCCGAGAATCGATGAATTGTTTGATCAAATTTCAGGATCCATGTACTTTTCCAAAATTGATCTTAGGTCCGGATATCACCAACTAAGAATCAAGGACGAGGATATTCATAAAACCGCATTCAGAAGTAGGTATGGCCATTATGAATTTGTTGTTATGCCTTCGGACTAACGAATGCCCCTGCTGCCTTTATGCAGTTAATGAATAGTATATTCAGGCCTTATTTGGATCAATTCGTGGTGGTCTTTATTGATGATATATTGATTTATTCCAAGACCAAGGAAGAGCATGAGGAACATTTGAGGATTGCATTACAAATATTGAGGACAAATCAATTATATGCAAAACTTAGCAAGTGTGAATTCTGGCTTGAAGAAGTGACTTTTCTCGGACTTGTTATATCAAAGGATGGCTTGTCTGTAGACCCATCAAAGGTTGAAGCTGTAAGGAACTGGGAAAGACCGACCAATGCTAGCGAGATCTGAAGTTTCTTAGGTCTTGCCGGCTATTACAGGCGATTCATCAAGGATTTCTCTAAAATCACCGTGCCACTTACAAGGTTAACTCGCAAGGAGATCCGTTATGAATGGGATGAGGAATGTGAGAGAAGCTTCCAAACTCTCAAGGATCATCTTACTACAGCTCCTATCTTAGCATTGCCAATTGAAGGAGAAAAGTTCGAGGTATACATTGATGCTTCTGGCATTGGCCTCGGGTGTGTTCTAATGCAACAAGGGAAGGTTATAGCCTACTCTTCTCGTCAATTAAAGAAGCATGAAGAGAACTACCCCGTCCATGACTTAGAATTGGCCGCGGTAGTATTTGCACTAAAAATATGGAGACATTATCTTTATGGAGTACAGTTTACTGTATACTCCGATCACAAGAGTCTCAAATATCTTTTCTCACAGAAGGAACTAAATATGAGGCAAAGACAATGGCTGGAATATCTCAAGGACTTCGACTTCAATATACAATATCATCCCGGAAAGGGTAATCATGTAGCAGATGCCCTTAGTCGAAAGCCGAGAGCACTGTTAGCCAATTGTCTGATTCAAGAATGGAAATTACTGGAACAATTCTCTGAACTCAATATAAGCATGGACACGGACCCTAGATGTGTCACATTATCTCATGTAAGCATACAGTCAGATTTATTATCTGAGATACAAGCACTTCAGGATGATGATCCTACATTAGTAGAAATCAAGGGCAGATTAAAAGGACAATCAGATTTCCAATTAACTTCTGAGGGAAGATTAATGTTCAAGAATAGAACTTGTATACCGGACTGCCCAGAATTGAAAAAGAAGATCTTAGATGAAGCTCACAGATCAAGGTATATGATTCATCCTAGATCTACCAAGACGTACCAAGATGTGAAAAGAAATTTTTGGTGGCCCAACATGAAAAGAGAAATAGCGGACTATGTATCACGCTGTCTCACATGCCAACAAGTCAAGGTGGAACACCAAAAGCCTGCTGGAAAGCTACATCCTCTAGATATCCCTAAATGGAAGTGGGAGGATATTGGTATGGATTTCATCATGGGTTTATCTAAATCAAAAAGAGGACATGATGGAATATGGGTTATCATTGACCGATTGACTAAATCAGCGCATTTCTTGCCAATCAAGAGTCGATGGTCAGTTGATGTCTTAGCTGCACTATACATCAAGGAAATAGTCAGATTACATGGTATTCCTGTTTCAATCGTGTCTGACAGAGATCCCCGTTTTACTTCTCATTTTTGGAAAGGACTACAACATTCGTTGGGGACGAGACTTAATTTTAGTACAGCCTTTCATCCTCAAACGGATGGTCAGACCGAGAGAACAAATCAAGTAGTTGAAGATATGCTTAGAGCATGCATCACTGATTTTGATGGAAACTGGCATGATCACTTGCCTCTGGTCGAATTTGCATACAATAATAGCTACCAAGCTAGTATACAAATGGCACCTTTCGAAGTTTTATACGGAAGGAGTTGCCGATCACCCTTGTGCTGGAATGAAGTTGGAGAGAAACAACTGTTAGGTCCAGACATGGTAAGGGATACAACTGAGAAGATACGAGTAATCAGGGAAAGATTGCAAGTAGCTCAGACAAGGCAAAAGGCTTATGCCGACACAAGAAGAAGAGATCTCGAATTCCAAATTGGAGATCATGTATTTCTCAAGATATCGCCTGGACGTGGAATACGAAGATTTGGTGTTAAAGGCAAGCTTACACCAAGATTTATCGGACCTTTTGAGATACTAGATAGAGTTGGCGAGGTTGCTTATCGCATCGCATTGCCCCCTCAACTATCCGAAGTACATGATGTGTTCCACATATCTATGTTGAAGAAGTATGTACATGACCCATCACATATTATTGAATATGGAGACCTAGTGATCCAGAAAGATTTCACGTATGAGCATAAGCCTATGAAGATCTTAGATCGAGAAGTACGAACCCTAAGGAATAAGGTTATTCCCATGCTAAAAGTACAATGGAATAAGAATTCAGAACATGAAGCTACATGGGAGACCGAGGAATCTATGAGGAAACAATTTCCAGATTTATTTTAGAAGGTACGTACTCTACACTCTCCAAATGCAAATATATGATATGGAATTTGGAGACCAAATTATTTTTAAGTGGGGGAGGGTGTAGCAACCCTGATAAATTTAAAGGGAATAAATAAATCAAAATAGATTAAAAGATTTAATAAATAAACGAAAGAGCCTGGAATAAAAATAATTAAAACCCTGATGGAAATAACGCCTCAGATAAAGGCACTACTTTACAAGAAAATGCCCTTACCTAAGGCGTGTTTTGAGAAAGGACGCCCACACATCAAGGCGTCAAATTTCAAACGACCAAAATAAATAAAAAGGGCAAGATAGCGTAACGTCCCTTGCATGGACGCGTTTCAACAAGAAACGACGCTTGACAAGGCGTCAATTTAAATTCGACGCCCTGACCTAGGTCGCTAATTCAGTTTGAGTTTCGTTCGACCCAGGAGTCTATCCAGGGTAAGATGATAACTATGAGAAAGAGTTCGAATGTAGTAATAACTCTAATATGGAAGTATTACTTCCAATCAAACACTAACTCTATTAGGATTCTAGAAATCCTATAAATAACCTACTGCTTGAACCGAGAACACTATTTGGCGTTCGGACTCTTCTAAGGTACGTAAAGAACAGCATGTTCTTTTATTTACTCTGTCTATCGAATTTGTGAAGAATACTGAAGATTCTTCATCTATTTTCTGATTACAGGTTGAAAGCTTCTGTCATCTGAAGAACGGGTAAGTTCTTCTCCTTCCTTCTTTACCTTATGTTAGTTCTTACGAAGAGTAATACCTTCGTTTTATTCTGCCTCTACAGGTTGCCTGTAGAAGTGAAACCGATCGATTGAAGAATTGAGGGTTCTTCATCCACGTACATCATCTGCAATTTCTCCTTCATCTTCTTCTTCCGGTGATCGCTCTGCTACAGACAGAGCATCGTCTCTTCACCAGATCTTTCACGTTAATCATCAAAAAGGTAGGATTTTCTCATGGAACGTAGCCCAAACTACCATATAACTATAGATAATTATCATCGGTAGTTCATGCATATAGTTTTCATGCGTTCTGGTTATTTTCTACGGAATTTTTGAAAGAAACGACCCTAACAAGGGCGTTAATTTAAAAGACACGACCATGCCCAGGTCGTCAATTCCAGATTTGACGCCCTGCACACGGACGTTAATTCCTGTTAATTAATAAATAGCATGTTTAAAAATTAATTATCAATGCAAACATGATTCTAAATTAATGCATGGTCAATTTCTTGTAATCCTGCTATTTTCTGGTCCAGACTATATACCATGTTCCTGAAATATTCATTACCTCGAAATTTATAAAATTGTGAATTCACGACCTTGACCAGGTCGTCTCTTGTTTAACTAACGCCCCAGACTAGGGCGCCTTTTTTCCTGGTAATGCCCCTACCCAAGGCGCGTTTTCAACGAAATTACGGATTTTAATATCCTGTAAAATAGCAATATTGGAAAGGACGACCTCTTTATATGTCGTCAAATTTAATATAAACGCCCCTGATTAAGGCGTTAATTTTACGAAAAATGACTTTACCAGAGTCGCTACTTTCTACATTACTGATTTTTTTCCGATTGCTGTTATCCGAGGGTTTCACTATATGTATATATATATATATATATGTAGGCACTAGTACTCCACTCCGTGAGTATAGTCCCACGTTTCATGATATTTTATCGATCACCCTCAACTCTCATTGACATACAAGCTCTCCATTGGACATTCCGTTCCTTTAGACTAGCGAGTTAGTCATAGAGACCTCCGTAAGACTCCTCGTATCTTGGATTCCCTCAAGGTCGACTGAGCTGGTTGTACCCTAAAAACCCATTACACTATTGAATGCCATGTCACTCTAAAGAAACATGGTATACCGGCCCTTATGATATGCAAAGAGTATATCATGAGAATTCTTAATGGGATGATGATATCATGCCATTGTTGATGTTCTTGTGGACCTCAATTCTATAATAAGAATGAGGGTATCTTGCCTTTGATGTACTGTTCATGTGGACCTCAATTCTCTATAAAGAATGTCCATACTTGTTTGTCATGGTACTCGAGTTAAGGGAACCTAATTCCACCTAGTTTCATCGTTCATCGTGATTGTACCGTTGTTATCGCCTATCTATGTCCAATGTCGTATTTTTGGACCCCATTCTCTCAAAGTTATCCTACGTGTCTACAAGCTTAAATTGTTGAAATTCCCTATTGGCTATATATATACAAGAGTGGATGTCAAATATACATGATAAATGCCTGCGCATATAGGGCCCGATCTGGTCCTGGGAGGAGCACCCGAAAGTACTTGTGCCCATGGGAGTTGAATGATAAGGTATCTGGCATTATACCGAGTGCATGACTAGCTTGATTGGACATTCTACACAAATCTTGTACTTGACTCGTACTTGACTTGACATGAATTGCGTGACCCGAGAAAGGGTAACTACTTGCTTGCTTGATACATGATAGCCAAAGTTCTTGACATGACTTGCTAAAAAGTACTTGCTTGAGTATCTTGTCATCTTTTTCTTGAAAACTCATGACTAGTTCATCTTGCTATCCTTGCTTGATAATTCTCTATCTTGTCGTTTTATGCGAGCATGCATAGCTATAGTGCATTCATGAAAGATGTAACTACTTAAACCCTTGCTAGTTCCTGAGATATAATTTTCTACTGAGCGTTCGCTCACTCCGTGTTTGTCCCTTACTTTTCAGGTAATTCCGACGACGAGGGAAGTCAATCGGATGGGAATGGTCAAGAGTGAAAGAGCTAGAGCTTTTCCAAGTGTCATCTAGTCTTTTTCCTATTTTCTTGAGTCAACTATGTACTTTTCCTTTTTAATTGAATAGAGTATTGGATTTGTAATAGTCTATCCATTATGAAATAAAGGATTGGGTTATCTTTCTATTTTACGCATCTCTGTTTTGGTGTCGAATACACTACTACTCTGATTGACATGATTGATATAAACTCGTTGCGCATATCCGAGTATCTTCCGCGCTCGGGGCGTGACATGTGGGTTGGCGCAAAAGAAGGGGACGTGAAGGGATGATATTGGCATTGGATGGCCCAGGAGTGAGGGAGCGTATAAGGGGACATTGTGGTTGGGTAGGAGGGATAGGCTGGTGCCTTCTTATCAATGAGGGTGGTGGATTAGAATTCTGATTCATAGCCCCGACAAAGGCATTTTCATTGTGCCAAATTTGTCCTCTCTCCACTTCATGGATCGAGGTGACAATATTCACTTGCTGATTTGGGACCGGATGCTCCGGTAGTGGATTATTGACAATCCCCATATTGGGTTGGGGAGCAGGAACCTGTTGTTGTTGTGGAGCTTGTGGTTGTCCTTGTTGCTGATGCTGTTGAGCTGTTGGCTGCCGAGGAGGCCTTCGAATTTTTAAAGAAGCAATGACCTTCCTCATTTCATCCCAATCAATATCACCTTGATCATTCATGTCATATATGTAATCTTTGAAGTGAAAGCAATGATCGATATTGTGCCCCGGTTGTCGGTGAAAGACGCAATACCGGGATGTATCAACATGTTGGGGCCATATTGCTCTTTCCTTTAGCAATGTGAGCAGGTTAGCGGCCATGAGGGCATTAAAGATATCCAATAAGCTTTCGGGAAGAGGGGAGTACTGTGCCTTTCGGGGACCCAAAGGCCTTCTTTGTTGAAATTGTTGTGGTGCATAATTGGCCGGTGGGGGCACTTGGTGATATTGTGGGGTTTGATTTGGTGGAGCAATGTGGGGTTGTTGTTGAGGAGGTGGAGGAGGCCGTAAGGTCTGAGGAGGGTTGTTATTTGGCTGGTGGACTTGATTATGGAAGGCGGGCTGTTGTGGTGACAGCCCTGGGTTTGAAGGGTGGTAGAAGGGTGTGGAATTGCCAAACGCGCTCACCTGCTCATTGGTAACGGTGCCTTCAGTGGTTGCCCCAGTATTGCCAATATTAACATTCCTCTTTATCACCTTTGGCCTAAGCTCAAACATGCCCATGATTGGCGAATCCTTCATTTGCGTCTGAATATATCTAGCTCTTTCATAGAGCTCTTCCATAGTGCTTAGTTTATTCATGGCCAGGATATGATGGAATTGTGGAGTAGAATTTGAAATAATCATTTTGACTCGCTCCGTTTATGACAATGTGTCTTTCAATTTCTCGGCCATGGCCCTCCATTTGTCAGCAAATAAAACGAAGTCCTCCTCAGGCTTCATCTTTTCAGCAACCAGATCTGTAACGGACAATGAGGGACCCACACGGTCCTTGTATTTCTGCAGGAACTTTCTTTGGACTACATCAAAATCACCAGCGTCAGCCGGCTCCAAGGAATAAAACCATTTAAGCGCGGTGCCATCCAAAGACCGCCTAAAAAGATAAGCCAGTGAAGTTTTATTGCCCTGCCAGAAAGATGCTTCATACAAAAAGTCTTTCAAATGGATGTGCGGGTTGCCTGTGCCATTATACCGCCGAAAATTTGGCATCTCGGACGGCGGAAGATGGAAAACTGGCAAAGGAGGAAGCATTATTTCAGGAGTAGCATTTGATGTGGTGACTTTTCTAAGTTGCTCCTCCATAGTGGCCAGCCTTTGGAGGAGCAAAGTATGATCATCAGATTCGGCTGGGGCCGGTCGGAAAGAATATGGATTTGGCATAGGTGGCGTAGGCCTCCTCAAGATTTGGGGAGCAGAAGGTTGCTGAGGCCTAGCAACAGAATGACTTACCGGTTGGGCTGGCATAGTCATGACTGGAGTAGGGGGGCGCGAGGGCACCCTAGACGCGACCGCCTGGTCGTTAGGAAAATTGGTAGAATGACCAGCCATGGCTTGGGGAGGATTGGAGGATGAGGGAAAGACTTTCCCTTCAAAGCGGCTTGAACCGCATAGCGCTGGGAATCATCCAGCTGGGAAAGGACCTTGAGAACATCATTAAAATTGAGGGAGGAGGGAGTATCCCCAGAGGTGTTCAAAGTGGCAGGCTGAGCCTGGGAAGGAGGGTCAACCTCTGGAAGAGTAGAGTCCATCATGTGGACATGCGTAGGAGAGGGAACATAGTTCCCATCACAGTAAAGAGGATTTTGAGACGGATTCTCATTAAACGAGTCAAAATGACCTTCCTCATAGTCATCATATGTGTACCCGTAGTTGGCCATTTTGACGATTTTACCTGAACGCAATTTCATGCTTAAGGAGAAAGAGATGAATGTCTCACAATAAGATATAACCCAAAAGATATCACCTTTTCAAAAGAAACACACAAGTTGTAATGAGCGCAAGATTTTAAGATTTCTCTTGGAAATTAGTGTGGATTCAATATTAGGTACTTTCTTTCGAAAGTGGATCCTGGTTGAAAATTTGGGTATAATCTCCGGGTATCCAGATTTTCTCTCCTTTCCAACGAATGGGTCAACTATACTCC
Organism: Amorphophallus konjac; assembly: GCA_022559845.1. NCBI lineage: Eukaryota > Viridiplantae > Streptophyta > Magnoliopsida > Alismatales > Araceae > Amorphophallus > Amorphophallus konjac. Next base: position 346,578,518 of record CM040120.1, read on the forward strand.
GGGTACTTCAATGGTACAACCTGCCTAGCGTCCGTGAGGGAATCCATGGGTGCGAGGACTTACGGAGGCTTGGCTCAGGAATTTCCGGTCCAAAGAGACGGAATGCTCAATGGAGGGTCCTTCCTTCACCAAGAGGGGTGAAAACTCCTAACAAGTGTGGGGAGAGGAGGTCTCCCAAACCGTATGCCAAGATGAATGCAAACAGGTGATATCAATCAACAGATATGATAATCAGAAAATATCAGCCAAATAAACAGACAGGAGCAGCAGTTCTGTGGGTACATAACAAAATGACGACTCAGATGGGGTCGCCAAATAAATAAATAACACCTGGGATGCAGGCGCTAGGCACTGCGGGCAGTGAGATAGCATATGACACCTTGGGGTGAGGCGTTAAATGATGAAGAGATGCCTCTGTATAGGGCGTGAATCTCATCGAACAGTAACCGGGAACAGTAATAATGCAAATGACGCCTTGCTGTAAGGCGTCCAATTATAAAATGACGCCCGGGAGTTAGGGCATCAAAACCAAAGAACAACGATCGGGGACAGGAACAGTAATAATGCAAATGGCGCCTTTCGGTAAGGCGTCGAATGATGAAATGACGCCTCTGATAGAGGCGTGAATTGTAAAACAACGGCAGCAACGAGGGCGTTATTTCAGCTCAATGAACCGAAACCCTGATAGTCAACAGAAAACAGATTCCTCACTAAACAGATGATATGACAGATGATATAGGGGCTCCAAAATGGCCTAAACAGTGGGAGGTGTGCACGTGGTGCACAATAGGAAAGGTGCCATGTGGAGCACAAGGGAGGGGTACACGAGGGTACCAAAGGAGGGACACACAAGGGTGTCAATGGGAGAGGGCTACGTGGAGCACAATGGAGGGGTACCGAGGGTACCAAAGGAGGGACACGCGAGAGTGTCAATAGGAGGGTGCTACGTGGAGCACAATGGAGGGGTACCGAGGGTACCAAAGGAGGGACACGCGAGGGTGTCAATAAGAGGGTGCTACGTGGAGCACAATGGAGGGGTAATCAAACTAAAAACAAAAGAAGTCCCACCGTGATCGCCAATTTGTAGATTATGAAAAATGCACCTAATGGGGAATGAAACCCAAACTCAATTTCTAAAGCTTAAAAATTAATGGCGAAAGGAAGGAAGAGCATGCGTGGGATGCTAAAGGAGAATGTGATCGCCAGAGGGGTTACCTCAAATAAGAAAAAGGATGATCGCGAGTACCTTATGTTGAGCGGGGAAGATTGTGAACCCTTTCTTCCTCCTTCTACCGGCCGACCGATGAAGGGGGTTCTTAGTCTTGATTACCTTGCAAGAACACACAAATCAAATAAAAGAGTGGATTAGCTAAAGGGTGTAGTATCAAAGTTCTAAGATTATGAAATTAATCAAATTGAACATGAACATGAACACACCTTGTGTGTTTTGGTTTTAAACCCCTAAGAGGAGTAACAAGGTTTGAAAAGTATGGATGCAATATGCTAAGTAACAATATGATATGAGGTCTAGCAAGAGCTAGAGAAAAAGGATGTAAGATGATGATATGCTAATGAAACAACTAAATAACTAAAAAGGGAGAAAGAGAGATTCTCTCTGCTGTGTGTGCAGCAGTAGAGGGGAAAGAGCTTCAATATGCACGATGGAACAACAGCAAAGGATGAAGCCTGGAGAGGATGAAGAATTGCCGAGAAGAAGCTTTGGAAGAATAACATGCAATCACGAAAACACTCTTCTCTCCGTTAGCTTTCTTCTGTTCTCTTTTCACTCTCGTGTTGTTGTCTCTCTGCTTAATGATGATCTCTCCTGTCTCGCGCGAAGAGACCCAGGAGGGGTATTTATAGGGCTAAAAATCCTTGGAGAACAAGGATTAAAACAAGGTAAAGATCCTCCATCAAGAAACACCCTTCCCAGTCGAACACAAGGCTCAAAATGAGGAAGGAACCATTATTGGAAAGAAGGAGGCGAAAGGGAGATGGAAGTGAAAATGACGACCCCCTGAAGGGCGTCAATTTAAAAATGACGACACCACCAAAGGTGTCAATTAGAATAACGACGCCCAAAAAGGCGTCAATTCCTGGATTTAATTATAGAAACAAATAACTTTCCTTATTTAAAATTATCAACTGACGCCTGCCAGACAGACGTCAAATAATCAACGCCTTTATGAAAGACGTTAATTCTTCAATTTTCATTTTATTTGAAATTCAGAATTTCCAGTAAATCCAGGAAATGACGCCCGTATTGGTAGTCGTCCATTGTTAAAAGCGGCGCCCCTGTCCATGCCGTCAATTTAAATAGCGCCCCTGATCAGGGCGTTAATTCCAATTTCCCAAGAAAAAAAACAAGAAATCACAATTAATTTATAAGAAATAGAAAAACTTCATATTAAATCAATATTGAAGTCTGCTTTGGGGCGTCACATGGTGACATGAGATTTACTCAACATAGCATCAATTTTAGCGTGTCTACAATGAGCAGTGTGAAGATATCATGCAATGATGTCATGTGATATGATACTTTGAAGCAGCAGGGCAAGGTTGATTTCAAGCCACATAAATGTAAGGAAAAATTTATGTCAAGGCAGAAAGATAACTCATTTTGTTCAAAGAAAGCTGCGTCGACCCCTTGTTCACGCGGCGTCGACTCCATTGATCACAGAAGGAAGAAAAACTCAAGCAGGCATTAGCTGAGTCGACGCTAGATACATTGATGCATCGACTCCAAATAGGACGGTGAAGAAGACTCCAGCTACATCTTGGGCTGCGTCGACCTCACATCGAGCTACGTCGACGTGACAAAGCTCGCAGTTCAGCCGAGTCAAAAGAGTCGACCCATGGTATCGACCCCTCCATGCGAAGTCTCTGTGACGCCTGCTACGTCCACCCCGTAGATACACAGCGTCGACGCCATCAGGCTCCAGCAGCTGTTAGATAGATGGCCGGCATAGGATGCGTTGACCCCATGCTCTCAGGGCGTCGAGGTAAGGTGCTTTCTTGAAAGTGTTGCAAACGCAAATCCAAAGGATACGTCGACCCCATTGTTTCAGGGCATCGACGCCAGGGCCTTCCAGAAGCCGTTATGGACGTATTTTCTCAACGGATGTGTCGACCTTTCCTCACAGTGCGTCGACGCACCTGAAGCCTTTTTAGGCTTTTTTGGTAAAACCGTAGCTGCTTCGGGAGTCATCCAAGAACCAAAAATAGGAACTGCAAACCTCCAAAAACACATCTTTTGAGGTCTGGAGGAGGTTCTTAGGACTGATCACTATTCCTATCATCATTACAGTATCATAATAACTTTTTGGAAGCAGATCTGTCAGGTATCATATCTGGGTAAAGTCTCTTTTCATGGTACTCTACTTTTAGTAGTCAACCAATGGGAATTCAGTCCAAGGAAAGCACTAAGGACAGAGGACTATCCTTCTTCTGTCATGGCCAATGAGGAAGGAGATCTAGAAGAAGCTCCCTATCCAAGACCATCATTTCTTCTCAAACAAATATAGATCTTGGAGGGAAAATTGCCTTGACTCAGCTCTACTGCCATGTGACCAATCCGATTACAGAACCTGGAAAGGGGCTGAAGAAAAGATTTCTTCTATCTTCCTCTGAGCCAATCAAAAGTCAGTCTCGCAATATATTCTGCTCATGTTCTCTCATAATGTGCTAGACCAATTGGAGAAGAGGCTCTTTTCAAAAGAACCATTGTTTACTCCAGCTAATCAGATGCAATTCCCTTGGAAGGAAATTTCTCCGAGCTCTTTTATAAATTTGAAGCTCCTACTTGAAGAGGAGTTGTTGTTGCCCTTGAAGAAAAACCCCACGTCTTCCTGAGCCTTCAACTGAGAATCTATGAGGAAGAAAAAGAAGAGTGGAGAGCAGCCCAGTTCTGGTCTGACCTAGACCAGTGCTGTCACGTCCCGATGTGGAAAATCGGAACGCAACAGTTATAATCATTCATGACAATCAGAGCAATTAAATAAAATGCGCCAGAAAGGGGAAACAGATATACATAATAACTACCAATCCTTACTCATAAAGAACCATAAATATTCAACCAAGTTTAAAACCAACTGTTACATACTGATCCAATCAACGAAAGTCTAAAACAACTACAACCTCTCAATAACAAGCCTACAAGACCAATTTAATCTGGGACAACTATAAGACATGACTCTAGTTGTTTCGCTCCAGATCTTCACTCGTTCCCGTCCCCATCAGTTTGCACATCGTCATCCGAGCTACCTGAAAAGGGTTTGAGAAATAGGGTGAGCGAAAGCTCAGTAGGATTTTATATCTCTATCATCATGCATAGTTTAAGTGATTAATCAATTACGCATGTACATGACAAATGAACGAAAGAACTATAACAACGGTATCCAAATGATAAATGACAAATCAAAGATTAGACTTCTAGAGATAGCAAGTAGGGAACAAGTGTAAGTATAACGAGAACATTTCATGTATTTGGCCGTAACAAGCACGCATGTATAACAAGTCATGTAGAGAGAGATTTCCATGTAGGAACGAATGTCGTAGACCACACGCTAGCAAGTACTCGGTGCAATGCCACACCTAGTCATTACGAACTCCCCGGGGCACAAGTACTTTCGGGTGCTCCTCCCAGGACCAGACTGGGCCCTTTATGATGCCTTGGCATTGATTGGTGGATCAAAGATCGCAAGTAATATCTAGACATTCATTTCATTCGGCCAAGAAATCAAGGTCAAGCTTAAGTAACCTATCTCTAAGACCAATGTTATTCCAAATAAAATTTGGACAGGAAGTCATAAGAAGATGACTTGGAGGCCAAGATTCAATAAAAGAACAAGACTGGATAGTAGCCTAGAGGCTAGCTCTAATATGACTACAACATCACACAAAAATCATGGAAAAGTAGATCTAGAAATTGGTTACAGTCAACTAAGGACCGCTAGGATGATATAGCGGTCTAGGAAGGACCGCTAGAAGGATATAGCGGTCTCGGCATGACTGCTAGTAATAGGGCAGTCATAAGGCCTGCGTTGACTCGATGGGTCAACAGGTCGACTCAAGGAAGGCCGGAGAGAGATAGCGGTCTATCGCAGGGCCACTATTTAGTGTGATGCGGGACGGATGATCGACTCGGGCTAAGACGTACGACCGACTCGATGTGCGGCCAGCACTAGCACACTAAGGCAAGCCGGGCGGCTGACCACCGTGGTATTCTTCGGGTGGAGACGTCTCTCAACAGCGACTCTCTTGAGCCCGACGATCGTCCCTTGCGAGGGAAACGTGGGGATCGCGGCGATTAAGAAACCACCGTCGCCTAGGGTGCTAATTCGCGCTCGGTGCTCGATTGGAGCCACGGAACGGGCGCTCACTACTCACAATCGCGGTGAATTTGAAACTAGCTATCGGCCCTATTCTCAAAAACGCAGCAATATAGAAAGTATACTAAACAGCAAATGTAAGGATCGGAACGAGCACGTACCTCCACGACTAGTCGTGGGGAAGAATTCCAGGCCGATTTCCGAACAACCCCAATACACACAAGATTAACTTTACAATTTCAGAAGCTTGGCCCACTCCACACAGGGAGGTATCGGGCTACAATCAATAACTTTGTAGTTGCTGGAACCCGGGTGACGGGCCACACTCGCAGGAGGCGAGGAACGCGTGCTGGAGCCGCTCGGGTACGCCGACGGAAAGCCGACCCGGTTCTGCCCGCGCTAGTCACCCTGCACAGCGAGCTTGCGGAGGCTTGTACGGCTAGATCCGATGCCCGATCGGAGCGCTATTTTTTGGAGAATGTCGGCGACTGGATGTAGTATCTTCACTCCGAAGATCACGAACAGATGCTTTCAGATCTGGGCGCAGTGACGAATCTTTTGAGGTTCTGGTTTTATGCTCACAGAACTGCACAGAAACACGGTAAAATGTTGAGAAAATGGTTGCCGATGTCGGATCTGGGTGTTCCTTGTGGGATATGGTAGAAGACGTCCATAGGAAGAAATACTATGAAGATCCCTCACACGAATCTTGGCCGGATGAAGCGGGGAAAGCTCTGAAAGTTGATTCTAGTTCTCAGTCGGGCCTGCTCAGACCAGCCCGCGCGATCCCACGAGAACTGCCGTCACGATCAGCACTGGTCACGGATCGAGGCGAAACCAGAGGCAACACAAAGAGGACTTGAAATACTACGATTGCTCTTCAAGAACCAACTTTAGATGGCATCGGGGTTGGGCTGAAGAATTCAATACACAATCATCTTCAGATCTGGGCAGCAGTCTGGAGCAGATCTGCGCGCCTCTACGAGAAAAATCACCGCCATTGCTCACGAACTCCGATCAACGCGAAAATAAAGCTGAAAGTTTGCTAACTTGTAGAGGTATCACGGATAGATTTTGTTGAAGAAGAATATGAGAAGAAAAGGGGGATATGTGGTCGAGTCACACGACCTAGAATGGTCCCGTCACAGGACTGCAACCAGGGAATCACTCCCAAGAGAATCACTCTCTAATGCACTTATCTCTTAACAAAACTTCATTATATTAAGCATAAACACAATACATGCCCTTATATAGGGAAATGGAAGGGGAAGGGGGAGGGGACTTGCGCAAGATGCAAGTAGGGGGAGGGGTGCGCATGGATTAAGACCCTTGGTGAAAGGGAAAGGGGGACAAGGGGACATGGTAGCTCACCTACCTTTGAATTTCAAGGTAAAGATGGTAGGTGGCAGCCATGTGGAACTTGACCAGTAGCCATTTGAATGCTCCATGTGGTAATTGAAGAAGAAAATCAAACTAGCTAGCCTAATACCAACAAAAAAAGAGGGCGCCCCCTTCATTGGGCCTTGAATGGGCCACTTTGGTCCATGGCTTAACCAAGCCCATTCCAACCTAGATGGCTTAAGGCCATTCCACCTTTGAAGGCCCATGAATGAAGAGAGCCCACTCTAAATTATCGAATCTAGATAGCCCATGTGGAAGGAAGCCCATATGGCTTATGGATCCATTAGAAATGGACCAAGGCCATTCCTTCTTATGGAATGCTTTAAGGGCTTTAACAAATTGGCCCATTAGGAGCCTTACAACCAGTCATTTAGCAAATTACACATACAATAACCATTACAAGCCCAATTCAATGCCAAAAAAGGTCCAAATTCAAGCCAAATTATCCCCATTTTGAAGATAAGCCGATGTAGTCCACTTGACGCTCCGCGTATGGCACCGTCGGTTCGCCGACGTGTCACGTGATCGCCCTGGTGTCCGCACCAATTCTCCCCTGGTGGGAGGAACTCGACCCCGTCGAGTAAGGGTCCCGAAGCTTACGCTCTCCGCATGTGATCAAGGTGTTTGGTCATCGTGGGGCATCCTCGTCAATGCACTAGGACATGTGGGTATGCGCCGTTCCTTGTGGTGATCACCTGCTCATCCAGTATACAATCTATATGCATGCGTTGAGGCTGGAAGAGGTGGACTCTCAGGTGAGGGTCACTCCAAATAGAAAGATAAAGCTCGAAACTCACTAGGGATCACCGCGGGTTCCAATAGGCTACCAGAGGAATCATGGAACGTCGAATTGACACCATTGTCGTTCGGTAGTTCAATATCGTACGCTTTCGGACCCATTTGTTTCTTAACCCAGAAAGGGTGGGTATCGTGGACTTAGAGTTGCTTTCGATCTCCAAGAGGAACCGTTCAGGTATGACCCTAATCATGAGGTACTCTCCCTTTTGAACTCACGGACATGTAGCATGCATCAGCTAATCCCTTATGCGCGCATGGCTGGCCTTTGATGGACACGACGTAATGCAAACCAAATGGATGAAAGAAAACAACTTGAGAGACAAGCAAACACACACACATGACTTTAGACAAACCTATGGCTAGTCCGACCTATGCATGGACGATGGCGGACTAGGACACCTGATGTGACACAACCTAGGACTCAACAAGCAAGCACAATTAAGCATTCAAAACGGACCGATAATAGCAACCGCTCACTCGATGCTCACTAAGACCCGGGGTAACTTGGCAATGCCAAGGGGAGGTTGTGTGGACTAGGCCCTTGCTGGTAGAGGGCCAGCAAGGCCAAGGTTTGATTCCCCAAGGGTATGGCTGCCCAAATCAAGGGTCCGACGAAGTGCCAAAGGGCACGGGTTCCACTCTCTTCCCACAATGATCACTTATAGCAAATGAGCTTAAGGATCGGGCTCTCGTCACGGCCAGCGGAGTTTATGGACTAATATTGAAAGAACAAGCATGAATTAGAGCAAAGTTTTGGAGCACTCACTTGACCGGTTTGAAGAAACCGGTCCCGCTCGGAGACGAGGGCGAGCGGGGAAGCGTGGGTTCCCCACACGCCGCGCCGGGGTAGCTTGACCTGTTTAAGCTATTACAACACTACACCCCATGCAAGGGGGGGATCGTGGGGAAGGGAAGATGATAGTTACATCCAAACACTACCTCCACACAGGGAGGGGCCTTCAGCCGGCCAAGCGGGGAGGGGAATTTGAGAAGGGAACACTGAAGATGGGAGGTTGCCGATTCTGCCCAGTTCTGTGAGTGCTGACAGGAGACTGATGAATTGACTGCTGCAACTGCTACCGAATGTTTTTGGGGACGAAACCACCTGGAAAATCTTCTTAGTAGGCCGGGGAAGTCGTCCAAATTTTATTAATTTCTTCTGTCGTCGATGCTGGTCTGGGTGGAGGCCCGAACAGGGAGGCAGGTTCTCGGACTGACAGCTCCTGGTTTCCAACAGCAGGTTGCAGAGGTTGCCCCGACAGCTCCCGAACTCAGAATCGAGCACCGTTAGAGTCGTTGGAACCGTGGACGAGTCTTCTTTGCAGAAACACTAAAGGGGAAGCCAAACGATGCCAGAGAAGACCAAGATACTCTGAACAATGATGACAAGTCGGTGCAGACTGTAGGAAGCAGAACCGCGTGGCTGAGGGAGAAAATTGATAACTCCTGCTACAGGATGCCGAACGGAGTTCCGCTTCTTGATTTTGAAAGTAGACAGAAGGAGGAAAAACTTTACAGAAGGGCTCTTGTCTTGATTCACGCTGGATTTGTTGTGGCAGAGCTTCCAATCATGTTCAGGTGCTCTGTCAGGAGAGCTTCGCGCAGTCGAGGGAGAACGGCTCTCTCGGGCAGCACGGTGCTCGGACGACAACGAAACCACTTCCGTTGCGAAGAAGATAGGCAGATGCTTCCGACGATAGCTCTTGGACCTCCAGGGACGCCAGAGGGAAGACGGGGTCGCTGCTGCACTCCACTGGTTCTCTGTAGGCTCTCAGCCAAGGTGGAGGAAGGGTGATGGGGTGGCTGCTCTTGGTAGAGTGGAGTGGAGGGAAGGGGATGGGGGTGGCCTACTCAATGGGGAAATGAGTTGGGCGACTTTGGGCTATGGAGGGAAGGGGATATTCAAATTCAAATAGTCTTGGGAGGTGGAGGGTTGCATGGGGGAGAGGGAAGGGTGCTTGTGAAAGGGATGAGGTGGTTGGAGGGTGGCTTAGTTATTGGGGATGCTCCCTTGGGACTAGGGGGTGGAGTAATGGGATGTCTGGGGAAGGGGAGTGGCCTTTAATGGGGGTAGCTGGGAGAGTGGTGGTTGGGAAGGGAGGAGAGAGAAAATTTTCGAAATTGGGTGTGGAGGAGAGAGCAAGGGGAGTGAAAGAGAGAGATTAAGAGAGGGATGGGTGGGATTCTCTCCCTAAGGCTTCTCACCTCACTAATGGATTCACTCCACCATAAAAATAAAGATAGAACTCACAAAATGGCATTTTTTTTCATTCATTGATTCATTACCTTGAAATGGGGGGAATGGGGCCCTATATATAGGCAACCCACATTTTACAATAAGACCCTGACAATTGACTCAATGACAAATAACCGAGGGGGTAGGGGGGAGCCCTTGGGCCAAGCTCAATGAATTGGGCCCAATAGCTAATTAGACAACCTAATGACACTCAAACTTAGGGAAATAAATACAAGACCTAGGAACATGACTCAAATAAAAGGGAAAATACATCAAATGACTCAAATAAAAATTACATAGGACTTAAAATTAAATAACTAGACCATTCCGGATGCAACCGGGGCGAGGAGACGAGCTGTGAACGTGGGCATGGGAGGTGATGTCCCCATCAACACCCAAATGTGTGCCATGCATACACTAGATGCAACCAAAGGTAGGTAGGATGATGTACTCCTAGACACCCAAAAAGACACCATGCATGCAAGGATTTCCTATCAGATGTGGGTGTGGGTGTGGGTGGGCTAAGAGGTTCATCACCACTACATGTAGGTAAGGCATGCCATGCTTCCCAATAATCGGACCTATTGCTATGTGGAGTTTGATTGGCCCGAGTGGGAAGAGAGTGGTAGGGGACTTCCTTGACAAAGTAGAGGGGAAATGGTGGGTCACGAGGCCCACTAGAGAAGGGGTCGAATGGGTCAAAGAATGTGTGACCCCCCGGTTCCTCCATTACATAGTCCCATGTTTGAAATTCATGAAGGTGATGGTCACCTCCATCCATCGTGGTAGATGGGACAGTGTATAGAAGATAGGGCTCCTCCCTCGGGATAAAAGGAGTGAAGTCGGGCTCGACCGGTAGCGGGAGGAGTAGAAGAACCTCCATGGTAACATGACCCACGGTGTACACGGAGGTGATGGACCCTAAAGCGGGATGAGTGAAACTACGACCTGTGGGTCGGTCGAAGCCTGGAGCCAACAAGTGCGTAAATATCAATTGCTGGTCTAACCCTTTAAGAAGGTCATCCAATGTATCCACATAGTGACTAGACCGGAAAGTTGTGTGAAATGAATTGATTGGCACCAGAGGTAGGATAGGGTCCATAGATGGGAAGGGAAGTGGGACCAAGCTATCCTTGAGCCAACTAACTAGTGGCTCGGCTATGTAAAGTGTACCCGTTAGAAATACGGGTGGCTCGGGCTTTGGTGGCTCCAAATGAGAGGGTTCCGAAATAAGATCGGAAGGTGAGTGTGATGGAGCTCTCATGGGTGGGGAAGGAGGATCTACTATGATGGGGAGAGGGCTTGGGGACTCCGTTGATGGGGCCGGGTTATGACTACCGGCGATGACCTCCTTAGGCTCGGGTAGGAGTACATCACTAGGAGTACGTGTCCTATCCACCCCATCCAACCGGTCCAAAATCATTTGCATAAGTTCGGCAACGGAGTGGGTTGGAATAGGGATATCATGATGGACTCGTCCGTAGTCAACCGTCCTAGGATTGGGTCTTGGCTCATCTACGTGTGGGACTCTTTGCCTCCGACTAGAACCCACTTGGTTGAAAGTGATTGGGTGGGGTCGGTTGGAGGTGACCGGTTGGGGCACGTAGACCTTCCTAAGCTCTCTCTTCATGTCCCACCATGACTTGATGAGCCATTGCCCCCTAACCTCTCTCATTCTTTCGATGTAGTCCCACTTTTCGGCAGCCTCATGAAGAAGCTGCTCTTTGGCGAAAGAGAATTGCATTGCCTCGGACATAGTATAACAATCAAAGTAGGTGTCCATGGTGGCCTCTCACTTGAGGTAGATGCCCGGGTCATTGAAGCCAAAAAAATCTGAGGCTTCAGGCCTACAGAAGCGGAGAGGATGGTTGCCAAGCCCATGGGTGGGCCAACGGTCATATCACCCGAGTGATTGGGACTCCATGAGAAATCGGGGAACTACATGTTAGACATGCCGACACTTGGACAAGACTGACTGACTCTTATAGGACTACACGAACTAGAAGACACCGACTAATGCAAACACTCACTAATGCAAAAAAATGATGCACGTAGACCTAACCAATATCCGGTACGTGGCGGAGATAAGCAATCTGAAGATCACTCGCGCAAGTACGCTACCTTCCCGATAGGCATAACCTAATGTTCGGGCAACACCTTTTAATAAACCGGGCTATTGGGTGAAATGCAATTTGAAAACACTCTTTTTTTTGTTTTGAAAGTAATGATGGTTCTAGACTCGACTTAGACCATGATGCATGCAAGACTTATGCAAAGACTACCCTAGACTCAACCCGCTCTGATACCAATTTGATGCGGGACAGATGACCGACTCGGGCTAAGACGTACGACCGACTCGATGTGCGGCCAGCACTAGCACACTAAGGCAAGCCGGGCGGCTGACCACCGTGGTATTCTCCGGGTGGAGACGTCTCTCAACAGCGACTCTCTTGAGCCCGACGATCGTCCCTTGCGAGGGAAACGTGGGGATCGCGGCGATTAAGAAACCACCGTCGCCTAGGGTGCTAATTCGCGCTCGGTGCTCGATTGGAGCCACGGAACGGACGCTCACAACTCACAATCGCGGTGAATTTGAAACTAGCTATCGGCCCTATTCTCACAAACGCAGCAATATAGAAATCATACTAAACAGCAAATGTAAGGATCGGAACGAGCACGTACCTCCACGACTAGTCGTGGGGAAGAATTCCCGGCCGATTTCTGAACAACCCCAATACACACAAGATTAACTTTACAATTTCAGAAGCTTGGCCCACTCCACACAGGGAGGTATCAGGCTACAATCAATAACTTTGGAGTTACTGGAACCCGGGTTGACGGGCCACACTCGCAGGAGGCGAGGAACGCGTACCGGAGCCGCTCGGGTACGCCGACGGAAAGCCGACCCGGTTCTGCCCGCGCTGGTCACCCTGCGCAGCGAGCTTGCGGAGGCTTGTACGGCTAGATCTGATGCCCGATCGGAGCACCATTTGTTGGAGAATGTCGGCGACTGGATGTAGTATCTTCAATCCAAAGATCGCGAACAGATGCTCTCATATCTGGGCACAGTGATGAATCTTCTGAGGTTCTGGTTTTGTGCTCACAGAACTGCACAGAAACACAGTAAAATGTTGGGAAAATGGTTGCCGATGTCGGATCGGGGTGTTCCTTGTGGGATATGGTAGAAGACGTCTAGAGGAATAAATACTATGAAGATCCCTCACACGGATCTTGGCCGGATGAAGTGGGGCAGGCTCTGAAAGTTGATTCTAGTTCTCAGCCGGGCCTGCTCAGACCATCCCGCGCGATCCCACGAGAACTGCCGTCACGATCAGCATCGGTCACGGATTGAGGTGAAACCAGAGGCAACACAAAGAGGACTTGAAATAATACTATTGCTGTTCAAGAACCAACTTCAGATGGCGTCGGGGTTGGGCTGAAGAATTCAATACACAGTCATCTTCAGATCTGGGCAGCAGTCTGGGGCAGATCTGCGCGCCTCCATAAGCAAAATCGCCACCGTTGCTCACGAACTCCGATCGACGTGAAACCAAAGCTGAAAGTTTGCTAACTTGCAGAGGTATCACGGATAAAGTTTTTGGAAGAATAATATGAGAAGAGAAGGGGGATATGAGGTCGAGTCACACGACCTAGAACTGTCCCATCACAGGACTGCAACCAGGGAATCACTCCCAAGAGAATCACTCTCTAATGCACTTATCTCTTAACAAAACTTTATTCTATTAAGCATAAACACTATACATGCCCTTATATAGGGAAATGAAAGGGGTAGGGGGGAGGGGACTTGCGCAAGATGCAAGTAGGGGGAGGGGTGCGCATGGATTAAGACCCTTGGTGAAAGGGAAAGCGGGACAAGGGGACATGGTAGCTCACCTACCTTTGAATTTCAAGGTAAAGATGGAAGGTGGCAGCCATGTGGAACTTGGCCAGTAGCCATTTGAATGCTCCATGTGGTAATTGAAGAAGAAAATCAAACTAGCTAGCCTAATACCAACAAAAAAAGAGGGCGCCCCCTTCATTGGGCCTTGAATGGGCCACTTTGGTCCATGGCTTAACCAAGCCCATTCCAACCTAGATGGCTTAAGGCCATTCCACCCTTGAAGGCCCATGAATGAAGAGAGCCCACTCTAGATTATCCAATCTAGATAGCCCATGTGGAAGGAAGCCCATATGGCTTATGGATCCATTAGAAATGGACCAAGGCCATTCCTTCTTATGGAATGCTTTAAGGGCTTTAACAAATTGGCCCATTAGGAGCCTTACAACCAGCCCTTTAGAAAATTACACATACAATAACCATTACAAGCCCAATTCAATGCCAAAAAAGGTCCAAATTGAAGCCAAATTATCCCCATTTTGAAGATAAGCCGATGTAGTCCACTTGGCGCTCCGCGTATGGCACCGTCGGTTCGCCGACGTGTCACGTGATTGCCCTGGAGTCCGCACCGTAGTGGTGGCAGTCCCAATAGGGCTGCTACCAGGTCGAGTCAGGCAAGAGGGTAAATCCAGTTGATCTAATCGGGTTCTCGATCATCATGAGGCATGGCTGGACCGAACTAGGGTTCAGGCCATGTAACCTAGGTCGATTGAGAGGCCATAGGTCAACTTGAACAGGGCTAGGTCGACTTGAATCAATGAGAAGTTGACTTGGCAAATTGGCACACAGGCCCGACCAGAAAATAGGAGACGGTGCGGCCATGGCCGCTACCTCAAGGTAGCGGTCCAGAGAGGGCCGCCTTCTGGTCGAGATAGGCAGAATAGTCACAACTCGGACTGCTCAAAATAGGAATCGATCGAGTCATTGGGTACAGGGTTTCAGGGTACAACCTGCCCGACATCCTAGTGGGAATCCCAGACTCGCGGGGACTTACGGAGGTCTCGAAATAGTGGTTCTTGTCCGACAGAAGGAAAATCCGACGGAGAGTATCGACTATCCCAAGAGATGAGTGTGAAATGCGAAAAACGGGGTGAACGGTAAGTCACCACCACAGGAGTGGCATGACCCTCAAACAACCCTAATGATATTATAAAAATGAAATTTCAGCAACTATGATAAATAGGGGAAATTCATGATCCAATTGCTTGATTTACATGTCTTCTACTCATTTTTCTTTTGATCACAAGATGACATGAAGACAATGATCAAGGATAAATAATCATGTAATTAATCAAGTTAATGTTACTGTGTCAATATCCCTAGTTACAGTGTGTTTCTGTGACGCATTAACTAGAAAATATGTAGGGAAAACCGTGGTCAAATGAGCCATAAGTTATAGGAAAATGACAAGAAACGTCTGTTGGATGGGGCAAATAGCGGTCTGATGGAGGCCGCTTCATGAGAGAGACGGTCAAGAGGGGACCGTTTCCATAAAATCTTTTTTTTTTGAAAAGGGGCCACCAGGAGGTGGTCTATCGCGGGGCCACTACTTGTATTAGCGGTCTCTGGTTGGACCGCCTTCTGTTTCCGAACCCAGAATGTTGGCAAGTCCCGATGTACGTCTAGTAAAACATGATTGCGATCTATATGAGACATGAAAATTGGGTAAATCTATACCATAGGAAAGAGCATTCAAAAACGTACAACATGGTGTATTTTAATTAAGTTTTTTCCTGAGAGCCACCTACCTTTGAGTGCGAGAAAGACAGTCGAAGTAGAAGAAACCCTAGACGAAGACCTCTCCTTCCTCGCCGCACCGCGCTCTCGAACGCACACACCGGTGGCTGGTATGACCAAATGGAGCTCTTGTGAGTGTTGGGCGTTGGTTTATAGTGTTGGGGTCGAAGAAGGGGTCGAGATATGGATGGAAAGGGATCGTGGAGTCGAACGCGCGTGAGATTCACATTTGACCAGGTCGTGCCGCCAAGACTCAAAATTCGATCACCCTAGCTAGGGTTTTCATGAGGGAACAGAGGGGAAAAGGGCCTCTAATGTGGGCCTACGATTTGGGTCTGGATTGAGCCCATAAGAGCTTGAATTGGGCTCGAATTTGGCGGATTATGGTTCGATCTATCTAAACTCTGAGTTCTAGGCAAAGCCCATAATTGGGCCAAACCAAATTTTCTATTGGGTTCGATTTAGAAGACAAAGTTGCTATAAATTCGGTCCTCTACGCGAATATGAATTTTTCATATTTTTATAAGTAGGTCGAAATTGGCCTAAGAGATAGTTTAATTTAATGATAAGAAAATACCTAGATTTGCTACATAATTTATTATTAAATAAATTCAAGATGCTACACCCTCCCCCACTTTAAGGAATTTTGATGCGGGACGAGACGCGACTCGACGCCAATTGATATGCAAACCTTGGACTCTAGGCAAACTCGCGATTGTCCCTAGCGAGGGAAGCATGCGGATGTGCGTGGTTGAGAAACCGGCAATGAGTCAAGGGCACTCGGCTCTTCCGTGCTCGGGTCGATCGTGAGTTTGCCTAGATTCCAAGGTTTACATATCAATTGGTGTCGAGTCGCGTCCCATCCCGCATCAAATTGGTATCTGAGCTAAGTTGAGTCTAGGGTAGTCGGTTAGTCGGTCCAAGGTGTCGCATTGCATCCCTTTACCCGGTATATCAGAAGGTGTTCCCGGAATGATAGGTTACGCCTATCGGGAAGGTTGCACACTTGTGTGAGTTCGGTCTTCGATCATACCTCTGCCACGTATCGGGTACTGGTTGAGTCTAGGTTTGTAGTCGAGTCTGCATTCCAACTGTGCATTGTTGATTAGGGTTGTGTCTTGTCGATTCATCTTGCACTAAGTGTTGGCATGGCCATCCTATAGCTCCCCGTGTCCCATGGATTCCCAAAAGCCCACGTCATATGAATAGTGGCGACATACCCAAGGATGGGGATTCCAACCCCACCACCTCCGTAGGCCCGAAGCCCCAGACTTTTATTGCTCCACGGTCCCGAGCGACTACCTAGAGTGGGAATCTGCTATGGACAAATACTTTGCGTATTACATTATGTCCGATGCCATGCAAGTCGACTTTGCCACAAGGTGACTTTTTTACGAAGCTGTCAAAACATGGAGGGACATAGAATACTTGAGGGAAATTCGTAGGCAATGGCCTATAGAGTCATGGCGAGAGATGAAGGGTGAACTTAGAAGGGTCTACCTACCCGGCCCTATCACCTCCAACCGACCCCACCCAATCACCTCCAACCAAGTGGGTCATAGTCGGAGGCAAAGAGCCCCGCATGTCGAGGAGCCTAAACCCACGACTAGGCCGAGAGACCATGAGCGAGTCCACCACGATGCCCCTACTCCAACCTTCACCATTGCTGAACTCTTCAAAATCATGTCAGATCAGTTGGATAGGATGTGTACTCAAATTGACAGACTCCTGCCCGAGCCTCCCAACCCAGTGCCACCCCAAGGACCACTTCCAATCAGGGAGGATATTCCTTCCCCACCCATGAGAGCTCCATTGCCATCACCCTCACCTTCCGATCTTTATTCGGAGCCACCTTATTTGGAGCCACCCATGTTTCTAACGGGAAAGTTATTCATCGTCGAGCCGCTACTTAGTTGGCTCAAGATAGGCTTGGTCCCAAGACCGCCTTGCTACCCATCCATGGACCCTACACTACCATTAGTGCCAGTCAACTCATTCCATACCACATTCCGGTCATGTCACCATGTTGAAACATTGGATGACCTTCTTAAGGGATTAGACTGGCAGGTGAAGTTGACATACCTGTTGGCCCCAGGCTTCGACCAACCCACAAGTCGTAGCTTCACCCATCCCGCTTTGGGGTCCATTACCTCCGTGTGCACCGTAGGTCATGTCACCACGGAGGTTCTTTTATTCCTTCCTATGCCGGCCGAGCTGTATTTCATTCCACTTATCCCGAGGGAGGAACCATATCTACTATATGAGACCACCGTTCCATCTACCACAGTGTATGAAGGTGACAACCTACACCTTCAAGAATTCTAAACGTGGGACCGTGACCTATGGGAACCCAGCTCGAGGGATCACACATTCTTTGATCCCTTCGACCCCTTCCCTAGTGAACCCCTTGACCCACCACATCTACTCCACTTCTTCAAAAAAGTTCACTATCACACCACTACCCCACCGGCCAGAACGCCTACACTCCGCAAGGAGCCCATTCATTGGCGTATGGAAGACGGTGCATTCAACCCGCCTGGCCCACCCAAACCTCCCAAATCCAAAGGGCCGTCCGTGCATGAGTGGTGCACTTTGGGATATCTAGGAGTCCATGATTCTACCAACATTTGGTTGCGTCTTGTGTATGCATGGCACACATTCAGAGGTCCTGGTCCACCATTACATATGTATGGGTCGGTCTAACAGTAGGTTTGTTTAGGGTCATGTGTGAGTCCATGTTTTTCTTTATTTGTCCAGTTTGTCAAGAGTCTATACATACATGTGTCGAGCATATTAAGAGTCACATAGCCGGTCTCATGTCAGCTCGCAGTGTTAGTCACTTTCGAGTGTGAGGCAAGTCAGGTCTAATGCGTACGTTGTAGACTTTCCAAAATTTTGGATCGACTCTACTTCAATGTCTCGGATCCAGTCACATAAATGGACTCCGCGGTGATTCCTAGTGAGTCATTGAGCCGTCTCCGTCCTTTGAGAGTGACCCCACCACTACAAGAAAAATGAGAAATACCGATGATATTTTCTAACTAAAAAGTTTTCGTCGGCAATACGTCGGAATGTTTTGTCTTTCTGACGTAAATATATTATGTAAGAAATTCATCAGTAATTACCGACTATTTTTCGACATAATATTTTTGTCGAAAATATGTCCGAAACTTTCGATAGAAAAAATTAACATCGAAATGAACGTCGAATATTTCGGACGTATGTCCGACAAAAATCTGTTTCATCGAAAATAAATAAATGCAGTTTAAAATATATGAATAGTTTACGACGGATAAATTTAAGGTCGAACATTCATCGGAAACTTGCCGACGTATCTCCAACAAACCTTTATCTGTCGAAATATTTCGATAAATGATTAAATAGTTTTCCACCCTTCCAATTATTAATAAATATTATTATATTGTTATATTTATTAATCAGCACTTTTATGATTTTTCTTCAGTTTTGTAATTATTTTATGGTTATTGGCAAGTGGACCAATGAGAATTCAGAAAAATAAAAGATTTTATCCACTTGAATTCCCTTTGATGTTGCTTGAGTCAACTTCTTCTCATAGACACACGATAGTCACCATAGTTTTTCTGGTTGCACTCTCTCTTCGCACAGTATGGAGACCCCCAGAGGTTGTTATGACAAAGAAGGACTCTTGATATAATCCTGATAAAAAACTCTTTCATCTGTAAACATAGCAGTTTATCTGTTCAGACGCTTATCAGGCACCGTAAATTAGTAGAACTAGAGATAATCTCGTTCCTTGATCTTAGATGAGTTTAATCAGTGTCACTTGATGACTAGGAAAGCTTCAGATCCATGTTGGTAGAGTTATTAGGAAGCCCATACACAGTTAAATCCTACAAACGAACTTGAGTTTCTTCAAGTTTCACTGCCATAAGCTATTTGTCAGCGTTACATAGTTATTTGTCACTTCTAATGGGCTATTTGTCACTCATAACGAGATATTTATCACCCTTATCCTACGCTAGCCGTCGGGTTTGTTTCGCTTCATAACATATTGTGACTTCTGTTACCCATTTATCACCCTTGAGAGACATTTGTCAGCCTCGAAGCCTATTTGTCACCACTGATGACTATTTGTCACCACTATGCGATGTTAGCCGTCACACTTGATTTTGGCTTATCTGACTAACTGGCTCCAAAACTTCAAAACATGTTTTTCTTTCTGTTGCAAGAGTGACAATTAATAAATACAATAATATAATTATAAAAAAAATAAATACAAAAATGAAAAAAATCATAAAAATTGAAAACCAAAGGTTGCGATGTTGCCATCCACAAGGTGATGTGAGGGTATGCCCCTGCGAAATAGACAATACCACAAGGTGATTATGTAAACATGACAAAAGTCACGAATAAAGGAAATACAACAAGAACAGCAGCATCTTCGGCGCCATTGACCTCACTGATTGGTTTTCTTCAGGTGAGTCCACCGTCCCCCATCGCCATTGACCTCACTGATGGGTTCTCTTCTGAGACATTTGAGGTTGTCACTGCCACAAAGAATGGTTCCCTCTCCTGAATTGTGTTTATGTAGTGAACTATGATTTGCATCCGCTCTTGCTACTAAGCCAAGCATTATTCTTGTGGTTACCATGTGCTATCAATCTTAAAACATTTCAAGATCTTAGTTTTCCTAGTGAAGTATCTGCAGTCTGGCTGGGTTTGTCAGAGTTGGTAGCAGAAGGCATTATCTTCTGGTGTTCTGTTCCCCTTATTACTTAGAGAAGCCAAAATGGCAGTGGATTTCACTCCCACTCTAGTTAAAAAAATATGGAATGGAGCATAGCGTTGGGCCTTTTGCTTTCCTGAAAACACCTACAAACTTTGTCCCACTCACAGAACCAATTTTTTTTTCTTCTCTGTTTTTTTCCCTCTTCTTTTTGGGGTATTTCCGTGGTGTATATGTATGTTTCTTTTGTGGATCCCATGTTGTATTATGTTGATTCGTTTGGCAAAAATGTAAATCTCATTTAAGAGGGATTTAGAACTTTCTATATTTTGGAATTATTATATTTCCCTCTGAAAGTTTTTTTGGGGGGACTTCCAGCAGGAGTGGCACTGGTAGATGTACTGGTGTTTTATTATGTCTATTGAAGCACTACTGGGTGTTTCTTTTTCAATGATGACCTCCTGGCCGCAGGTGTATATGCAGTATAAAAGTGTTGATGGGATCTAATATGACTCTTTTTTTTCTTATGTTTAATTTTTTCTTGGCTTATGTTGTTGCAGAGGGAAAGAAGTATTTGGCTCTCCTCTCTGCAGAGCAGCTAAGTGCTTGGTATAACCTATCGGATGCTTCCTTTCTCCGGTTGATCCCTGCGTTTCTACAATGCAAATATGTTTTTTTATAAAGAAAAAAAAAGCAATAAGAAGTGGATAAGAAAAGGAGAGAGAGAGAGAGCAAAGGACATGTGAAAGAGAGAGAGAGAGAGAGAGAGAGAGAGAGAGAGACCCGATCGGTTCATTTTTTTGCTCGGTGGAAAAATACGGGAGTGAAATATTTTGTAAGGCTAAAATATTTTGTTACAGGAATGAAACGTTTTGTTATAAGAATGAAACATTATAACAAAACATTTTGTTTGACCACAGAAATGAATGAATGAAATATTACGTATAAGTGAAACATTTTGTACATACGTGAAGATTTTAAATGTAGTCAAATAAAATATTTTATTTCTACAAAATATTTTATTCGTTCATTTCTGTAGTCAAACAAAATGTTTCATTCTTATAACAAAACATTTCATTTTTGAAACAAAAATTTTTAGTCTTACAAAATATGTCACTCCCGTATTTTTTTGCCGAACAAAAAAGTGGGCCGACCGGGTATGACACATGGCTGACGTAGGGTATGGAGACGCACAGAGGTTGTTATGACAAAGAAGGACTCTTGACAGAATCCTGATAAAAAACTCTTTCATCTGTAAACATAGTAGTTTATCTGTCCAGACGCTTATCAGACTTGATCCCACCGTAAATTAGTAGAACTAGAGATAATCTCGTTCCTTGATCTTAGATGAGTTTAATCAGTGTCATTTGATGACTAGGAAAGCTTCAAATCCATGTTGGTAGAGTTATTAGAAAGCCCATACACGGTTAAACCTTATAAACGAACTTGAGTTTCTTCAAGTTTCACTGCCATGAGCTATTTGTCACCGTTACATAGTTATTTGTCACTTCTAATGGGCTATTTGTCACTCATAACGAGATATTTGTCACCCTTATCCTACGCTAGGCGTCGTGTTTGTTTCGCTTCATAACATACTGTGACTTTTGTTATCCATTTATCACCCTTGCTAGACATTTATCTGCCTTGAAGCCTATTTGTCACCACTGATGACTATTTGTCACCACTATGCGGTGTTAGCGGTCGTGCTTGATTTCGACTTATCTGACTGACTGGATCCAAAACTTCAAAACATGTTCTCCTTTTTGTCTAACAGTGATAATTAATAAATATAATAGTATAATTATAAAAAAAAAGTAAATACAAAAATGAAAAAAAATCATAAAAATTGAAAACCAAAGGTTGCGATGTTGCCATCCAACTCTCTAAACAGAGCATGAAAGCCAAGGGATGTGAGGGTATGTATAGTGCCCCAGAATTTATGTAATAATTTCTGAGTTATTTATAGAATTTTCTAGAATTTATAAGGGCTAAATAGACTAATAAAAGGATTATTGGATTAATAAGTCATTATATGGCCCAATTATGTTAAACAATTAACCTAGGCTATTTAAATAAAATTTAAACGGGTTTAAGAACCAAGCCAATTAAGTTTGGCCCATATTCTAGAAGGTTATTTAGCCTATTTATGTATTTTAAGGATAAAAACCATTTTTATGGATAATAATATGGATAATTAACAAAAGAGCTTGATTGATGTTGAACTCTGTGCATGTTGGATGTAGCGGTCTATCGTGCGACTGCCACAGTCATGTAACGCACCAGTCTTGGTGCGTTACATCCTGACAGTTCCGTAAAAGAAAGAACGAGCAAAAAGATTAGAACTTTGGGATCTTATTTACAAGAGATCGACTTGGGAGAGTTTATAACATTACTAAGGACTCTTAGGGATTAGGTTCTGGCAAATAAAGGACTCTAGAATCGATCTAATCTTCAAGACCCTATAAATAGGACCTAGTTCTGAACTGAGCGACCCTTACTTTTGGCTCGTGAAGAATCAAGGTAAGGAGATAGAATTTCGGGTAAGTTCTTTAGAAGATTTTGTTTAGTATACTTTAGACTAATAGTTCTCCAAATTTCGCGCTAGGAGATCGAGCAACCAAGGAGATTGAAGCTTCCAAAGTTGCTGTTTCGACCATAGTAACCCAGGATTCAGAGCAAAGGACCCCTGGAGATCAAGAGATTAGGACGTCTAAACGAGGTAATTAGAATTCAATCCTTAAGAACTTTTCGTTCACCTTAGTTTCATCTTCTTACCCTTAAAATTTCACATCCTTAGGTCAAGAGGCTGAGGAGCAAGAGCAGCGTGAAGTTGCTGGAAACTCACTGGAAAGGGAGAACTAGGGCACGTCTTTCAAACTCAAATTAGAAGTTTAAAGCTCAGATGAAAGGGTAGGTTATTTCATGATTGGCAAAAATATCTTGTTAGGGATAAAAGCCCTCTGATTGTACTTGATTTCATGCATTATAGACTATGAATTCCATGTTTTAGTGGGTTCATGCATACATACATATTCTTAGCCCTAATCAAAGATCAAAGATATTATCTTGTCAATTCACTGCAACCTATGTATCTAGATGACCTTTACTTTGTTTTGTCATGATTGGGGTAGTTAAATCTTTTCAAAACATGACATGGTTTTAAATCATAGTCTTTTAATTTCTTTATACTGTTAGTAGGGACTCTGACGCATCAAGGTAAGACCGTCACAATGATCTAACGGCCTTACGATAAGCCGTCACACCCTCTACTGCATCTTAATTACTCTATTGTCTCTGACGCACCTTAACAAGAGCGTTACATTATTGTAACGGCCTCACGATAAACCGTCACAGTCACTGTGACGCACCCATTCTAGACCGTCAGATTAACTGTAGACAGAATAGAAAACGAGTTAATTTAACTTATAAATAAGCCTAGTTATCTAAGTTTTGACCTGAATTCATGTCTTTAAGATTATCTACTGATTCATGATAGAAATTACATAATTAAGGTATCTTAAGTTATGTTAATTTCATGTGCCAAAATTCTATAGTTTTGTATCTAAATCATGATCTTCCAAAGATGTATTGATGAAGTTTTATCATGATTTCCTATTGTTACACATCATCTCTATCAATAGAGTCATTTCTCTAAGTACATGGCATATATTCAGGTATATGTCCATTAGTTCACTTTGCACTATAGGAACATTATTCTTGGACATGAGGATCTCTCTATTGGATATTCCTTCCAATGGAATAGGAAATCTTGTTTCAAGGCCTCCGTAATTTTCTACGAGCCTGGGATTCCCACTAGGACGCCGAGTTGGTTGTACCATTAAAACCAAGTGATTAGATTACACTATCGATGTTTCTGGTTATCAGTAGTGTAACAGATCTATATTGGACCGTCAGGCACATGTAACAGCCCAATATACGACCGTCACATCCAACTGAGTCTGATTTCTTGGTTCTGGATTTAGACTAATGTAACGGCCTAATACTGGAGCGTCACATCATGTAACGGCCCAGTACACGACCGTCACACTGCTTGAGTATTTTAACCCAAAGTTTGACCCATGGGTTGATATTCTAAGGTTCCTAGATGGCTTGATGATGGTCTAGGACTTATCATATTGATAAAAAACTTAATATAATGAATGGAAGTTAAAGAAATGTACCGTTATGCTGTCGATTTGTTTCATAAGCATAACATTGTCTTAATTCATTCTTGATCTCTCATATTCTTAATAGAAGCATTCGTTCTTTGATAATTGTTGTCATGAGCTTATTGATTGAACTTATTACATTCTTGGCCATACTTTATTGTTACACTCATGAAAGTAGCTTGATTTATACGTGAAGATGCAGTTCGGGCGCTGATTGTGTCCAAGGGCTCTATGCTAGTCCCCTCGGCTGATTGCCGAAAACATACTATTATAAACCATGGGGTATAATGCTACTGGCGTCGCATTGCGCTGAGAGTACTTTCTTTATAAATAAGTGAAATCCATGAGCACTCGTGAAAATCTAGTGAATTGCTACATAATTGACGTTCTCGTGCGTAACCTTTATGGTTATGAAAGTGAAAAGTGCATTCTCGTTACATTCTTGTTCATGAAAGGCCATGCTACACTCTTGTTACATTCTTGCTAGTTCATACTTGCTCTCATCCTATCTTACATGATCGTCTTGTTACTTTGATTTGATCGCATGACTTATCGCATTCGCATGATTTTACCTTATATTCTTTAGAGCTAAAATGCTAATTACTTTAATAGTACTAATCATGTTGATGCAAAGATGCCTACTGGGCAAGTGTGCTCATTACCTATTTTCAATCTTTTCCAGGAAATGGAAGTGAGTCGGGTTCGGATTCAGAATGTTCAAGTAGCGGATCCGAGAGTGAATAAAGAATGAGCGAAGACTTAGGAAGTTTACATTGTTTAGATCGAGTCTATGTAATTTTCTTATTTCTTGAGTCTAGCATGATGATGGAAGTTGAATTAGTGGTTGTATTCGAATAGTGGATTTGATTATTAATGAAAGTTGAAGTTGAGTAAATATTGTGCGATTGCATTTTTATGTGTGATTGCCTTGTGCTCTGATCGTTCTTGCTTGTAAGAGGCTTACCATGCTGGCTGTTTACGTTCCTCGAGCGAGTCTTCCGCTGTAATAAAGGCTCAGGGCGTGACAGGTTTGCCCCTGTGAAATGGACAATACCACAAGGTGATTATGTAAACATGATAAAAGTCACGAATTAAGGAAATATAACAGAGTAGATGGATACAACATAGTCCAAATACAACAGACAAACTACATTATAACAAGGTAAGAAATTGAGCAAGTTCACGAAACAGATAATAATTCATAGCAGATATACTATTAGGCCCTGTTTGTTTAGTAGTTGTCACATATTTGGAATCCTTTAATAACCCACGACCTACCAACATGTCCCTCAACCTTGCATTCTTAAGACTTTGTTTAGCAGCAGTGACCTTCTATTAGACTTTTATCATTATTATATTAATTGAATATCATTTTCATGGTTTGTCAGAAAGTCATGTATTTATTGATTATCATTTTTATGGAATTTTATTATTATTATATTTATTTTCTCTTTTGGGTTCACCTTCCGTATGTGAGAGCAACAGAGTAAAATGTATGATGAGGGTGATGAATGCATATTATTGGTGACAAATAAGTTGACAGAGACAACAAATGCACATAAGAGTGACAAATAGGTTAACAGGGGCGACAAATGCACATGAGGGATGACAAACAGCTCTTAACGGTGAAAAATGCACAAAGACGACGTCTCCCAGGAGCAAAGGCGACGGCTACTGCATGCTAAAAGTGAAAAATACCTATTAGTGGTGACAAATAGATCAACACAAGGACAAATGCGCATGAAGGGTGACAAATGGATCCTATGAGCATGAAGATAAGCCCTACTAATATTAGAACCATCGACAAACCCTACTACTTATAGGGGAAGAACTCCACTTCGTAAAGGTAACCCCTACCTGCGATGGATGTTATCCTTCATTTGACGGCAACCACATCACACAAAGATCAAGCATCCATCATGCAAAGAAAGGTTGCAAAAAAAGAAAGTATATTGATAGGGGGAGAGGGTACAAACGGTTACTCATCCTCTTTGGGACAGAATCTATCAGGTTGGAGGCTCGTCACCCTCTTGTTACAAAACAGGCGGTCCACCTTCGCCAAGGCGTCCCGCCACCCTTGCAGGTACCCCTGCTTGTATTCCTCCAAAACATCCCCACCGCTGCATTCCCCTGATGGCTGGTCCAGCACCGGCAGGGCTTCCTTTCAGAAGCACAGATGTTTGGCGAGAACTGACTTCTCAGACGATGACATCTTCACGAAAGTGTCTTTGACCGCCAAAGGAACTCAGGATGTCCTTCGTGTTCCCCACAGAGTCTCTATTTATAGGAAGGAGACGAAACCCCCAGAGGGCAAAAGAGTGTTCGTGCCTCCCCAACTTGGTGGAAATCGAAGCGACGGGACCACGAAGATCATTCCATCTCCCCCAACTTTTCTGACTCTCGGTCCTTCCTTTTTACCGGTCATGAGATCGCTTGGACCGAGGTTCCTTTCATCCAGATACATCAACCGCATAGTAGACGAGAGGCCGGAGAGAGATACTGCAACGGCTAACACCGCATAGTGGTGACAAATAGTCATCAGTGGTGACAAATAGGCTTCAAGGCTGATAAATGTCTCGTAAGGGTGATAAATCGATAACAGAAGTCACAATATGTGATGGAGCGAAATAAAGGCGACGCCTAACGAGTAATAAGGGTAACAAATAGCTTGTTATGAGTGATACATAGCCATTAGAAGTGACAAATAGCTCTGTAACGGTGACAAATAGCTCATAGCAGTGAAACTTGGAGAAACTCAAGTTCGTTTGAAGGATTTAACTGTGTCCTAGCGATCCTAACTCTACCAACACGAATCTGAAGCTTTCCTAATCATCAAACGACACTGATTAAACTCTACCTGTCTTTCTAACTCAACCTGCCTTTTATTTTTTCGGATACAGATAATATTCAAATTTGAATTGGAGCGAAAATAGATAATATAATATTCGTTTCATAAAATATCTGTTCGTAATATTATACTATATATCATATGATATATATGTGTAAATAATATAGTATAAAATATAAACTTTCTAATATAAAATATAAAAATATGATAAGATGGAAGATTGTTACACTTCCCGAAACTATAATAACTGGCATTTTTTTAACAATTTGACTTGTAAAATTAAAACCAGCATTTAGTTGGGAGAGACACTTCGTCTTCCACCGACTTTAGGTCTTCCATTGCCTTTAGTAAACTTAAAACCAGCCTTTAGTTGGGAGAGACACTTCGTCTTCCACCGACTTTAGTTCTTCCACTGCCTTTAGTAACATTAAAAACCTCAACTCAGGAGTAGTTGGCAGCACCAGGACTGCAGGAGGATGAGACGTGTGCAAGGAGCCCCCCCCCCTCTCTCTCTCTCTCTCGCTCTGTCTCTTTCATTTGTCACCACTACATGCTATTTTTCACGTTTAGACACCCATTTTTTGACCTTAGAAGCTATTTGTCACCCTTAGGACCTATTTGTAACCCTTAGAAGCATTTGTCACCCTTACGACATATTTGTCATCCTTACGACGTATTTCTTACCCTTATAAGCCATTTGTTTTTCCCCCATCCCTTGCTTTTCCCCCCTCGCCGCAGACCATCGTCACCTTGTCCCCGTGTGCCCACGGGTGCCCTGTGCACCCTCCCTCTCCACTGCGAACCAACGCCGCCGTGAGTGCCGACCAGCCCACCGTCGCGCTCCCCCTTGCACCCACGCCGGTAGAGCACCGTTGCCCCTCCGGTGCTGTGCCATGGCAGCCGACCGGTGTTCCTGCCGGACCCGGCCATCAGCTGTCGTCTAGCAGCGCTGCAACCGTCGTCGTCGGCTGCCCATCACCATTCCGCAACCGCCGCCCGTGCAGGACCTCTATAACATCACATCCAAGGTGTGACTGCCATGATTCCTAATTTCATCTCAGTTCACATGTTGTATGTATTTATATTTTATTTAATATATTTTTTTAGGATGTTAAAAATTGGAGAATCCTGTCGAAATTTTTTAAGGGAGATGTTGTCAAAAATTTTTAGAATACTCGCTCCATTCAAACCACAATTTTGAAATAAGCTCTTTTTTGAAGCAGGTATCATGATCTCTCTCTTCCGGAGAATCAGCTGCGACCAGCCTATATGTGTAAACCTTCCTCGTCTGTCTTGGTCTAAAAGCAGGACCAATGGCTTGGCGAGATACCAAAGCTATTGTTCGTACTTTTAGAGTAGGACAGATGAGGAAGGTTTACACATATAGGCTGGTCGATGCTGATTCTCCGGAAGGGAGAGATCATGATACCTGCTTCAGAAAAGAGCTTATTTCAAAATTATGGTTTGAATGGAGCGAGTATTCTAAAAAAATACTGTGTTAGAGGATTCTAGTGCCGAAAGTTTTCAATCAGACGAGGGTGACACTACAGAGGAGTCATCTGAGAGAGGGGATTCTTCTGCAACTGGTGATGATGGAGGATGATCCAACGGATATCTGTTGATTTGTAATTGTAATTGTAAAAAATGACACATTTGAATTAATGTAATTGTAATTTATTTTATTCATTGATTTATATGTTGTGTGGATTACATCGAGGGTTGTGTGTTTTATGTTGAGTTGTGTAGGTTGTGTATAAATGGATAACATAAGTAAAATGTTTGATGGATAACAGAAGCAAAAGGTTTGTTTTGTAGCGAAACAAAGGCGACTGCTGGCTAGCGATAAGGGTGACAAATAGATGTTCTGAGTGACAAATAGCCGGTAGCAGTGACAAGTAAATCTGTAACGGTGACAAATAGCTCATGACAGTGAAACTTGAAGAAACTCAAGTTCGTTTGAAGGGTTTAACCATGTATTGGTTTCTTAACTCTACCAACACGGATCTGAAGCTTTCCTAGTCATCAAACGACGCTGATTAAACTCACGTAAGATCAAGAAATGAGATTTACCTCTAGTTCTACTAATTTACAGTGGGATCAAGCCAAGTCGTTGACAATGAGTAAAATGTCCAGTACATTATTTCCCTACACAGACAACAACAGTAATAACAAAACAACTAATATGAAAAGGAGCAACACTACTAGAGTACATAATAGAACAACAACAATACAAGGCACATTTGACATTTGTGTAGTCGTCTGCTGGCATACTGCATGATATGTAAGTTCAGGATGATCAACATACGCATGGCTGCTATTACCAACCCCATTTATAGCAGCATGTGCTTCCTCTACCGAGTGAAAACCCTTATAACGAGCTCTAGAGTATCCATTCACTTGGACAAAGCATTGGGGCCAACTATAATATAAACCAGGTTCGCGACCAACCTACACTACATAGCATTTATACCTTCCCATTTTTTGAACCTCAATTCCCTGATGAATAAAAAAAAAGGAAGAGGGCATCTGC
The DNA here is from genome assembly GCA_022559845.1 of Amorphophallus konjac. Lineage (NCBI taxonomy): Eukaryota > Viridiplantae > Streptophyta > Magnoliopsida > Alismatales > Araceae > Amorphophallus > Amorphophallus konjac. The sequence goes on from CM040120.1 coordinate 346,608,173, forward strand.
AGCAGGAACCAATGACGACAAGAGACCGAGAGGAGGACATAAAGGAGACGGGCGGGATTGGTGTGTCGATTTAACACATCGCTGCAATGGAGGTGGTAACACGGCCCCTCGGGAGTAGAAAAAAGGGGAACGTCAGGAACCCTAGCCGAACGATCGTCGCTCGATCGGAGCATATTACAGAGGTGATTGGACAAGGGAGGGTGTAGGCATAATTAGGTTCCCCAACCACCCTTCTGACGTTGCAATCTACCGTGACGATCGCCGTTGACGTTGGCCCCGGGAACGCACATCCACAGTGAAGCGGCAGCGAGAGTGCGATGGCAGAGCACGGCGTCGAGGGTTTCGCGAGTGGAGAAAGGAGGATAATGGTGTTACGTAACCCACATGGGGTACCCCAGTTTATACCACGGTTTGACGACAGGTCAGTGGTGACGGGGAGTATAAGGGTGACAAATAGTTGCCTAGTGTTGACAATTGTCCGATAGTAGTGAGAAATAACTGCGTAAGTCTAAAAAATAGCTTGCAGCGTTTAAATTGTGAAAACCTCAACGTCGACGCATGAAGCAAAGCCAGTGGATAAGGGTGTAAATACCCTATCAGTGGCGACAACTAGATCTGCGTAGTAGCCAAATACACTGGTAAGGGTGCAAAATAGATTCTAGAGCTAACAAATGAAAATCAGAAGGAGCTGAAAGAAGGAGTCAAGTTCACAGGAGGACAAAAATATGAACAGTGTATCAAGATTTTCGACTGCAATCAGAAGAACAACGAAGGGACTTGGTCAATGCCAAGACAGTCAATGTTGACTGGTCAAGGTCAACACAAGTCAAAGAAGTCTCCAGCCAAGCTCAACTTTTTGTTGAACAGTTATGAAGTCCCAGTCAAAGTATAAGGTCAATGAATAGACTAGTCACCACTATGCTCCCTAGACAAAGCCAAGCAGGTAATGAAGAGAAGAGAAGGCAACGGCTGCTCATGCAGTCATGTGGTAAGAGTGATAAATATGTGGTAAGGGTGACAAATGGCACTTTAGTGGTAACAAATGCACAACTAGCGGTGACAAATGGCTAAGGCATAAGGTCTGTGCATGAGGTCTATGCACATTTACATTTTGTAAGGTCAGGTCGGTGCACATGTGTTAGCGATAGCATGTAAGGTCGATGCACATGTGTTAGAGATAGGCATAAGGTCTGTGCACATGCGTTAGTGTTAGAAGCATCAGGTCGGTGCACATGCGTCAGCGATAGAAACATAAGGTCTGTGCACATAGCACTATCAGGTCAGTGCACATTCACATTCTAGTCTTTGAGGTCGGTGCATGTCTTCATTCCACTCTAGTCGACACTTGTGCAAGTAAAGCCTTCATCTTTTCACACTTCAGCCCAGTTCCTTTACCAACCTTGAATCTATCTTCAGAAAACTCATTGATATTCATGAATACACATTATCAAGCACACATTAACGGCATTAAAACATATGAAACTTTGGAGATCAAAATGTATGAAAAAATAATTATCAATCAACACAGGTATGTCACATTGTGAGGTTTGAGACGTGAAATTGTTTAAGATCTTCTATTTCCAAAGTTAAGGAGTTGGGCCCCAAACCGGGCTCTAATCATATTACAATCACTGTCACACCCCGAGCGCGGAAGATCCCCGGATGCGTGACGTGTCTATATCGATCGTGTCGTTCATGTAGAATCCGAGCGCGCATATTTCTTGATAATTCATTTCTAATTAGGAATTTGAACATAGATGTAGTCTAAGATGACAATTCATTTCCACTTAACCAAATGACAATAACCAAAATTATTCATAGGCTACAAGATCATAACCGACTTAATTAGATTATACAAGCCCTTAACATAACTGGAAAAATACAAGTAGGTGCTGCAAATACAAAAGACACGACTACTGCCGATACATTAACTCTAGCACTCATCACTCAGTATCGATCCCGTCTGGGTAATAGTCACTGTCCATTTTACCTGAAAATTTTACAAAGCAACTAGATGAGCGAATCGCTCAGTAGGAATTACATCTCAAATTCTAGCGGTCTTTACGTGAATTACACTTTGCATGTATTATCAGTATGGCTATGCATGACGTACGTATAAAAGAATCGGTATACAGGTAAGTCTAGACATGATGAATAATAAGGGATCAAGATTTAAGAACTGTATAAAGTGAGTATATCAAGATTTCAAGTATTTGACAAGTAGTATTTCAAGAACTTATAAATGTAAATGCCACATCGGGGCAAGCAAGGATTCATGTATGATTACAAAAGTAAGAGAATTGTACAAGTATATCTCAGGTACGAGCAAGTAAAAGTGCAATACAAGTAAGTAAAGTTAAGTACGTATTAGTAGAATTGGCTATTTCAATCAAGCAAGTAACTCGCCCTTTCTCGGGCCACAAGTCAAGTAATTGCCCGTTCCGGGCCATGCAAGTCAAGTCAAGTGAGTAAAGAGAGAGTAGGGTGGAGTGTCTCAAGTCAAGCAAGTACTCCGGTGCAATGCCAAACACCGTGGTCAATAAACTCCCATGGGCACAAGTACCTTCGGGTGCTCCTCCTAGGACCAGGCCGGGCCCTATATGCACAGCATTTCATGTATTACTTTTGACATCCACTCTCATTTTATAGCGAATATAGAGTTTCAAGGGTTGCCTTAGTAGGATATACAAGGTAGATTTTTATGGAATGGAATTCAAGGACTCATAATATGTAAGAAAATGACTTAGGGTTGCGTCGGTACAAACCACGATAGAAATGAGGGAAAAAAGTATTAATATATATACTTTCTGCTAAACAAAAACTCTAGATAACTCTATAGTAAGGTTAAACAAAAGTTAGAACATCCCATAAGGGCCATTATACAAATATGCCAGTTTACTATTTAAGAATACTATTCAATTACTATTTAGATTACTATTCACTACTATTCACTTACTATTCATTTACTATTGAAAAATACTATTCACCCCAAATAACGCCCTTCACTAAGTAGTCATTTTTGTGAATCACTACTATTTAAACAGTCGTGACTTCTAATTTTGTGTATACATTAATCATTTAGTATATTAATCATCCATGTTAAAAATTTAATAGATGTGAATCATGATACCCAATCTAATGCATGAGCATACCTTTAGATTCCTTATTTTTTCTCTACCTATCTACGTGTCTATATCAAAAAAATTCTTTTATTTGGGAAAGTGATACTATTTATTGAAATAGTGACTTTTTATACACTATTCATACTGTAAAAATTTCTCAAAAATAGAAAGTAAGGATATGAACAGGCAGAGGAAATTCTCGGGAGTTCAGAATCATGCTCATGCGAAATTGTTGGGTTTTACTATTCAATAAATTGGGGTGATTTACGCCGAGAAAGTACATTCCGTAACTTAAAACACTATTCAAAACACTATTCATTTTTAATACTTTCAGTAAATCAGGAATTTAGTACGTGGTTAAATAGAGAAAAATATGAGGGTTCCAGAACCATGTTCATGTAGGAGTTTCGTGATTAGGTTAAAAAAATCATAATTATCTGAACATGGTGGCTCGGCATTATGAGTCACAGTTTACTATTTAAACACTATTTATTTTTAATTCTTTCAGTAAATCAGGAATCGAGGACATGGACAGGTAGAGAAAAATCTCAGGATCACAGAACTATATTCATGCAAAATTTTTATGGCTTAGTTTAATAGTTATAGATTTTCGAATGTGTTGATTTACTGATTATTGGAAATTCGAGAGAATGGAATTGACGTCATTGCACAAGTCGTCCTTTAATTGACGACTCCTCTCGGGTCTTCAATTTTTAAATTGGCGCCGTCTCAAGCAGTCTTCAATTAAGTAATTGGCGCCCTGGCTTGCGGCGCCATCTACAGTGGGTGATTTTCACCCAGCATGCACGTTTTGTGACTCAAATTACTGTTCATTTTGAAAAAGTTTCTCAAAATCCGAAAGTAAGGACATGAATGTGTAGTATAAATCCTCGGGAGTCCAGAAACATGTTCAGTTAAAATTACTGAGTTTTGGTTTCATAGATATTAATTTTCAAATATTATATCTTTAATTTTCTCAATGAATTGACGACCTGTGAGCAGTCTTCATTTAATTGAAGACTCTCATGATGTCGTCAATTTAAGTTTTAACCCCTTGTGAGTTGTGCTTCGCATCAGAACTGTAAGTTCTGTGATACAAGTCACTATTCATTTCTCCAAAGTTTCTCCGAATTATAATCCGAAGGCATGGTTAGATGGAGAAAAATCTCAGCCTTCAAAATTTTCATGGTTCAGTTTATTAGTTATAGATTTTTGAAGACTTTGATTTACTGATTTTTGGAAATTCCAGAAAATTGAATTGACGTCATTGCTCAAGTCTTCATTTAATTGATGACATTCTGTAATTGGCGCCCTGGTGAGGGGCGCCTCTTACAGAGGGTGGTACACTATTCATTTAGTATTCATCAGTGTGAAAAGGTTCTGAATCAGGAAGTAATGATACGAATATGTTGAGAAAAATATCAAGATTCCATAAACATGTTCATGCAAAAATTTCGTGATTTAGTTCGATAGTTATGGATTTTTGAATGTGTTAAATTAACAATTTCTGAAAATTTCAGAAATCGAATTGACGACATGGTGCATGTCTTCATTTAAATGACGACTGCTTGCGCAGTCTTCAATTTGGTAATTGGCGCCCTTGTCAGGGGCGCCATTTACTAGAGTGCTGGGACCCTCCAGGTATTTAACCCATGAACGTATTATATTAACAGAGGCTATATATTAAGGTTTAAAACATGATTATTAAGAATGAAAACTAGTGTGATAAAATACGTTAAAAAGCTCATGAAATCATGCTAATAAACTGAGTTCAAACTCGTAAAAAATCATGATAACAATATGTAACAAGCTATTAACAGATGTATAACATGATATTATTCTTGGTCATGGTAAAGCCAGAATATATATATATATAGCATGGTTGTCTAGTTGATCGAACTCTAAACATGCATCAATTAACCTATTTAACTACTAGTTAGGCAAGATTTGAGAACACCTACCTGTTGACGTGTGATTACTAGGGAAGATGACATGATGAAGCCACGCGTTCCCCGCCGCCGCAGTAGGACGTAGACTTCACGCTTCCCGAGGAACGAAGGGAAACATTCTCTTCTGCAAGCACTGAAAGATGGCAGTAGCCTCTAACAGTGGTTCGTAGGGGATTAGTTATAGGGATTTGCAGGCATTGGTTATTGCCTTGCGGGTCCGGTTTGGGAAGCACGATCTTAGATTAATGCTTAGCCAGCGAAATGGGGCTGTTCGTGTCTCAATCTTCTAGAATCATGTGTTTAAATGACGCCCTTATAAAGGGTCGTTAATTACGTAAATGACGCCTTGCATGAGGGCGTCATTTGTTTGGGATGGAAATGACACCTTGCAAGAGGGCGTTATTTTCTAGACAACTCTGCCCCCACTCACGTGTTAGCACTCAAGATGTGCATATATATATTATTATTCTAACGGAATGGGGTCCTATTCAAATTGGTGCCTTTATACATGTCTTCAATTCTGTAAATGACGCCTGCATGCATGGTCTTCAATTTAGAAATTGATGCCCTAGTGAGGGGCGTCAATTCATTTGGTGATGGGAAGGAATCCCACTACGTACTACCATGGCTCATGTGTCAAAGTTTGTCTTGTACATTTATAGAATAACCCTCCCATGGTTTTGTTTCTTTGTACATGACCTCCTAAGTAAGATTCCTTACCCATGTGCATAAAGTTGGATTGCACATTTGTATTCTAGTCCTATAGTTTAGTTCTTTAACCAAAACCTAGAATTCTATTAAGAATAGTAGATTACGTATGCATAAAATGATGATTTGTAATTTTATATACTAGCCCCCTTAAGGTTTGGCTTTTCACACAAAGCCCTCAGGTTTCTTTATGTTATAAGGTAGGGTTGGCTTGTATATTTTCATTATAGTCCTTATGAGGTTGGGTTCTTTATGTAAGACCTTCATGTATGATTTTTTTATGAAGAAGTATTGAATCTACGCAAAGATATTTACCAGGGGTGCTATAATCACCCTCATTAAATGTCCATGATGCCTCCATCTTCTTTGACAATTCATCAATATATTTCAGTACATAAATGGCACAGTTGAGGCTTCGATCCTCCTGTTGGGGACATTCATTGTCGAATACAAGTTCCCAATTCTCAACTCCCTTGAATGTAGGCCCATAGTTGTTCATAAACCCCCGTACAACTGCAGCCTACAAATGAAATATTTGACATTATTAAGGAATAACTGAAAGACACATTAAAGATATCTTTAATACAGGTACATGGATAAGAAAAAGTACACATTTTCTTGTAGTGGCATCATGGATGGCCATGTAGCAACCCTGGAAAAAATAAAATAATAATAAAGATTTTTAAATAAATCAAATTAGAATGAACAAGCTCTTAATTAGTCAAAATAGGCTAAAAGATTTAAGTAAGTGAAAGAAAAATCAAGAGGAACAAATAAATAGAACCATAAATGTGAATAACGCCTTGATTCAAGGCGCTAATTAAAATTAAACGCCTCTGGCTAAGGCGTGAATTTAAAAAGGGACGCCCACTGGACAAGGCATCAATTCTCAAACGACGCTCGACAAGGCGTCAATTTAAATTCGACACCCTCACTTAAGACGCTAATTCCGTTTGTGTTCCGTTCGAACCAGAACATTATCCAGGGAAAGTTTATGGATTAGTACGAGTTAGTGGAATATAGTAAGAACTCTATCATGGAAATATAACTCCCAATAGAACTCTAACCCTATTAGGATTCCCAAAATCCTATAAGTAAACCTCTCTGTCGAACCCTAACGAGCTGTTGGCCGAAGGAAGCTCTGCCGCTGCTGTGCGTGAAGAACAGGTTTATGTTCTTCTTCCTTCCTTTGCTTTTGACTCTGGTTGTTTGAGGAAGGAACGTTAATATTCTTTTCTTCTTCTCCCTCATCCTCCTTTGCAGGTAGCATACAAACAACTCGTTGAAGAACGTGGTTCTTCATCAACATCGTTCTTCTTCTTCTTCTGCTTTCAGTTGAGTATTATGAAGAAAACTCATGTTTCTTCGTCATCTTTTACTATAGGTTGAACACCCCGTGTGCTGAAGAACGAGGGGTTCTTCATCCACAAAAGAAGACATCTTCCTAAGCTCACCTGTTGTCGAGAAGCTCATATTACTTGGCTATTTAGAATGTCTGAAGACTCTGTTACAAACAGAGTGTCGTTTCCGTCTCCAAACCTTCATCCGTTCATCAGTTAAATCTTCATAAGGTAGGTTTTCTCAAGATCGTAGCCCAAACTAGCTTAAGATCTTAATAATATCATCGGTCGTGCATGCATATAGTTTTATTGTGGTTTCAGATGTTTTCTATGTAATTTCAAAAAGAAACGCCCTTGACAAGGACGCTACTTTAAAGAAGCGACCCACACTAGGGCGCTAATTATTGTTTTGACGCCCTGCCCAGAAGTCGTCAATTGCATGTAATTAATGAATACCCACGTTTAAAAATTTAATAACTATGTAACAATGAATCTAATATATTGCATGAGTATACCTATGAAATCCTGCTATTTTTCCTGTCATGATCATGTACCCTTTTTCCTGAAATTTTATTATCTGAAAATTGGTAAATTCTTGAATTCACGACCTTGTCTAGGTCGTCTTCTACTGAACTGACGCCCCAGACCAGGGCGCTAATTGAAAAGTAACGCCCTTGTCCAGGACGCGTTTTTGTTAAAATTCCAGAATATTAATTTTCTGCAGAATAGAAATATTGAAGGGACGACTGATGTACAAGTCGTCAAATTCGTAAATAAACGCCCTATAGAAGGCGTTAATTTGATAAGCAATGACTTAGATTAAGTCGCTATTTTCCTGTGACACTATTTTACACTATTACTGTTAACCGAGGGTTTCATATGTATATATATATATATATATATATCTATATACATATCTATACATATCGGCACTATATTCCAGTCCGTGAATATAGTCCCACGTTTCATGATGTTTTAACGTTACCCCCTTAACTCTCATTGACATACAAGCTCTCCATTGGACACTCCGTTCCTTTGGACTAGCGAGTTAGTCATAGAGACCTCCGTAAGACTCCTCGAGCCTTGGATTCCCTCAAGGCCGACTAAGCTGGTTGTACCATAAAAATCCATTACACAATCCTTGCCATGTCACTCTATAGAAACATGGTATACCGGCCCTCATGTCATGCCATGTGTGTGATATGAGAATTATCTTAATGAACGGGGTAAAGCATGACATTGTTATGATGTTCTTGTAAACCCCAATTCTATAACAATATTGTTATGATGTTCTTGTAGACCCCAATTCTATATTAAACTTGATGTTCTTGTGGACCTCAATTCTATATAAAGAATGTCCATACTTACTTGTCATGGTACCCAAGTTAGGGAACCAATTCCACCTAGTTTTATCGATAATCGTGATTGTACCGTTATTATCACCTAACTATGTCAAGTGTCATATTTTTGGACTCTATTCTATCAAAGTCTATCCTACATGTCTACAAGCTTTATCCTTGAAATTCCATGTTGGCTATATACAAAAGTGGATGTGAAATACATAATTAATGCCTACGCATATAGGGCCCGATCTGGTCCTGGGAGGAGCACCCGAAAGTACTTGTGCCCATGGGAGTTGATTGATCACGGTATTGACATTATACCGAAGTGCATGACTAGCTTGATTGAACATTCCACAAATCTTGTACTTGTACTTGACTTGATATTACATGACTTGCGTGACCCGAAAAAGGGTAATTGCATACTTGCGTGCTTGAACCATGATAGCCAAATTCTAACATAACATGATGAGTCTACTTGCTTGAATATCTTGATATCTTTTGATATAAGTTCTTGAAAGTTCATCGCTATCTTATTGTTATACACTCTCTCTATCTTGTCGTTTTGCGAGCATGCATAGCTATAGTGCATTCATGAAAGATGTAACTACTTAAACCCATTGCTAGTTCTTGAGATATAAATTCCTACTGAGCGTTCGCTCACTCCGTGTTTCCCTACTTTTCAGGTAAGTCCGACGATGAGGGAACTCAATCTGAAGGGGATGGTCAATAGTGAAAGAGTTAGAACTACTCAAGCATAAATTAGTCCTGTCTTTTCTCTATTTTTTCTGAGTCAAGCGTTGTATTTTATTTTATTGAGTCTAGTATTTGCAAGGGTTTGTAATAGACATATTCTTATGAAGAAATAGAGGATTGGGTTATCTTTGCTTTTGCGCATCTCTGATTTTGGTGTCGAATACACTAATACTCTGATTAACATGATTGATATAAACTCGTCACGCGTCTCCGGGTATCTTCCGCTCTCGGGGCGTGACAGGCCATGCCTCTCATGGAATTGTATGAGACAAAGCGGTGATTCTCCGTGTCAATAGCAAGTAGATGCCAATGATTTGATGAGTGTAACACGAAGAATAAATATTTGTTCTTCTGTAGTTCGATTAATTCAACATTCTCGAAGGCACACTTCAACAATCTGTTTGATTTTGCGGAGTCGGCCTTTAGGATGACGTTGATGTGATTCACTACAATGGTGGGAGAATAAACCCACTGATGAAAGATGCCAGATTCATTGCGTCTTGATTTCAGGAGGTACATCATGGCGTCGATCACCTGTAAATTAACAAACACGATTCTATTAGCAGTAGAAACACAAGTTCAGGGTAGGGCGAGGCCTAAAATTGCATAATTAATAAAAGAGAGTACCGTATCATCTATCATCCGGCCGTATAATAGATCAATGACATGACGACGTCTCAAAACAATCCCGTTCTCTAATGATAATATGGCATCACTATATTGGATAAAAAATTAGTTATTTGTAGTCAGAGTAAGGCAAATCAAGATAATTACAGAAAGTATAAGAGGAAAACTTACTCAATATCCCCCGAGACACAAGCAACAATGAATTCATTCACAGCGTTGCTATCTTTCGGATTCAGCCGGCCTTTACAGATCCAATCATTATTCTGTAGGAGCATTCTGATGTCGTCGGCTTCATCTCCCTTCTACATGTATGCCAATGTACCAATCTTAGATTCTATACTGTAAGAAGTAGGAACAATGCAAACTCACCTTCTTCTTCCCCCATCCTATTTTCTTTGGAGGTTCCCGCCTTTTCCTCACGGGCTTCTCGTCCTGTTCATGAAGGGACTGACAAAAGACACCTGGATGATGGTCACCATGCCCATTGGTCGCCTCCACCCGACCTTCGATATCGCCTTGCACATCCTCTTCAGGAGCTGCCTTACATGGCATAGTATCATCCATAATTTGTGGAAGGGGCCTCAGAGCTGGGACATCGGCGGCAATGTCCACCAAAGTTTGACAGATATTTTCCTCAACAGTTTCAACCCCCTGCACTTCCACTCCAGGGGGTGGCTGCAGTTGCTTGCCATCATCCGTCGCCTATTCGATGGGGCCAGGAGATGCTGCATCAGCGGGAATGTGAGCCCCTTTCACACTAGTCAGATAGAAGGCCTTCATTTCCTCAAGTAGCCGCTGCTAGATCTTCAATGTAGTGGCAATATCCTATAGCACATGCATGTATCTCTCTGATGAGGATGTGTAATGGCGGCTGGGTCTGGCCATCATCCTTTCACCGCACACCATCACCCTTTCACTTGGCTCAACAAGGAGCTCTTCGATCACCTGCATTTCAAATCACATCACTTCGATTATTCATTAATGTTGAATGACAAAGAAGAAGTTAATTTTAGTACTCATAATACATGTTGGTCTCGCAGGGATCCAATGGAGAATTTTAATTTCCTAAGGACAAATGTCCCCCACCTAAATAGTCGGGGAAATGCCACCTGCCTTACTGGCTGCCTCACCCGCGTGTGCTAAAAAAACCAGACATGTAATATGAAATATATCAAGTTATTTTACAATGCAGTAGAATTAATGATTTACACATTATTACACAACAAAAATAAAAAAACTTACAACAAGTGCGGCAGAACAGCCAAATATGGGGGTATGGGCCTGGGATGCATTCCCGGCTCTTCACTTAGCACGGTCAATTGTACTTGACCGCCATTTCTAGACCGCCGACACTAATTCCTCAAACTTGTGCATCGTTACCTGTTGCACGGCGGCTGCCCAATTGTAATCTGAAACTCTCTCAATGTCATCTAAGCATGACACCATCTATTGTGGACAAGAAGTTGCCAACCGTGGGCAAAGGAAAGTGGACAGCAGGAGTACAATCCACAGCCGAACAATGTCGGCCACATCTTGTTCTTCATCGGACCCAACAATTTGCTGGATGAGAGAGCACACTTTCTTCTGGTCAAATATTGCTGCAAATCCAAATCGATTATGCAACTTCGACTTCTGAATTGCGGATCCATAATGTTGAACCGGCTGACCGGAGCAAGGTAATCCTAAAATTATGCCCACATCTTCCACACTGAATGCAACCTCTTTACTACCCATACGGAAGTAATTTCCTCCACTATGGGCGCAAATAATATCCTCCAATAGTGTCATGGTGAAGAATACGGGAGAAGCATTGTCAACATATGGACCAAAGGGTGTGGTCCTCATCAATGACTTGTGGCATTCCCGAAATGCCATCTGATCCCTATCCTTCATGTAAATGTCCATAGAACACCGGGCCCAGATGACCCGTGTGTTCACTAGATTCAAAAAATTAACGTGTAAACAAGAAATTCAGTTAATTAATTGACGGATCAAGAAATACAAAAAATATTAACAGTAAGACAGGGGTGACAAATGTATATATAGACAAGGGAGTTTAGGTGTGGCAAATAGGTGCTTAAGGGTGACAAATGTATGAAATACGGTGACAAGTAGGTCTAAATCTGACACAAATAAGTAGATAAGCGTGGCAAATAAATAGGTCGATAGGGGGGGAAATAGATATGTAAGGGAGATAAGGAACCACAGTACCTTTAACTTGTCGTCCTGAAGTGGAGGCCTTATAAACCCTAGGTTCCTCAAACGTTTCTTATTCGGCTGTAGGAACCGGTATAATGTCCTGAGATGCAGGTGGGACATCCACTTTATGGCGGACAGAGCATTGCATGGGTGTCTTCTTCAACTCCATGGCTGAGAGGTCGCAAAAGGCACTGCGAGGAAGACGAGATGCTGAGCACGATGGAGAAACAAATCGCCTTCTGGTAGGTATCGTAAGAGGCGAGACATGGCGGGAAGGGTATATAAGGAATTGGGGATTTTTAGTTTCGAGGTCCAGTTCGGCCCTTCGACGTCATCATTTCTGTTGATGTGGCTAGCGGCGTTGGATCGGCAGCAATACGCGAACAACACCCACGCGTGGCCGACGTGTCCCGTTTTCCACGTGGGCTAATTGGAGGTTAAGGGCAACAAATGTGTCTACGCGGGTGACAATGGGTTAGCTAGGGTAAACAATACCATGCTAATGGTGACAAATAAGGCTCAATAGAGACAAGCCTGACGCTCGGCTTTCAGGTAGTGGAGTAAGGGCGATGATTTTTGGTGTTTAGTGGTGACAATTAGGTGAGTATGGGTGACAAATGCTCAACTAGGGTAACAAATAACTTCACATTGCTAAAAAGTGAGAAGGAAGCTAAAGGTGAAACAGAACAGGAGGAACTTGAGGAGAAAGAGACGTGCTCACTAGAACAGGGTGATAGATAACTTCAACTATATGTTGACCGAATGCCCCAATACTCCAGGCAAAGTCAATAGTCAAAGTCAAGCTTTTACAACTGTTGACGTCCAGTCAAAGCATGGTCAAGCTTCGACCAGCGACAGTGGACACATAAAATGACAAACGTGGAAGAACAACAGAAGAAGACTAAAGGTAGCAAATACTCTCCTAAGGGACAAATGAAGATGATCTCGGTGACAAAGAGATATATAAGGCTAACAAATGGATGTTAAGGGTGACAAATGTGGGAACAACGGTGAAAATTTGCAAGACAGCAGCTACAAATAAGTCGCTAAGGGTGAAAAATGAGTTAGCGCGACGGCAATGTTACAGCACGGAAGGGTGACAAATAGATGTTAAGTCTGACAATTAGCCGTTAAGACAAAGAGTGAGCTTGCAAGGGTGAATAATGGCTTAGCACTTGAGACATAGAGCGGGGCACTACACTAAGTTCATTTAGTGTATCGTTGTTAATCGTGACGTGCCGGGTTCGAAAACAGAGTTCTGCCGTGTATTCATTTACTTTTTTGAATAAGTTATATTCAAAAAAATTATGGAAACCTTATGCTGAAGCTAAGATTTGAACTCGGAGAAACCCATTCAAATGGCCGAACAATTAACCAAATGACACAAGATGTCATTTCAAATAGTTTAATTTATTCCATTATATATATATATATATATATATATATTATAGTTTTCTGTATCGGTACGCAATGTACCATCCCGTCTCGAGCCGTGGCCGGGACGACCGATTCGGCAGGGATGGCCACACTTGCCCCGAATGATGTGCACGTGACTCACATTGATTGCTTCCGCATGGCATTAATATTCCCCGCGATCGAGGAGCCATATCTCCTGAAATGTTGGCGATATATAGACGTGACAGTAAATTCATGGCACATGAGTTTCAGGGGGTCACGGAACAATAAGGAAATGGTCAACATGTGACTGATACGGCTCTAAATACATTTTTGCGCATACCCCGATGTTGGGCTTTCAAAGGTAGCTAGGCTTTTCAACTTATTCTCTCTTCTTTTTATATAATCGAATCGACTTATCGACCATACAGCCCCATTGCTTGGCGTGGCGATTAATCAAACGTTTTCCCCTCTTTTATCGTCGTGAATGACCTTTATGGCATGGCGGGTCGCCAGTCCCGACCGAATGCCCACCATCATCTACTTAGTGATCATAAGGAGCGCACCTTCGGTTAGTCCAGACCATCCCAGCCTTGGACCTTGAACACATTGTCAGACACGTGATTGGCACGCCCTATCGTGAGTAAAATTGATGAAAGATACAATGATATTTGACTATTAATTATCCTATATCCTGAGTGCTTCCACGTGGCATTAATATTCCCTGCGACCGAGGAGCCCTAGCTCTCGAAAATTTATTATATAAAGACGTGACGGTAAATTCATGACACATGAGTTTGAGGGGGGCACGAAACAATAAGGAAATGGTCACAACATGTGACCGATACGGCTCTGAATACCTTTTCTCGTGCACCCCGCTGTGGGCCTTTATAGGTAGCTAGGGTTTTCAACACGTTCTCTCTTCTTTTTAAATAATCGAATCGACTTATTGGCCATGCAGCCCCATTACTTGGCGTGGCGATTAATCAAACGTTTTCCCCTCTTTTATCGTCGTGAACGACCTTTATGGCACGGCGGGTCACCAGTCCCGACCGAATGCCCACCGTCGTCGATCTTCTTAGTGATCAAAAGAAGCGCACCTTCGGTTAGTCCAGACCATCCCAGCCTTTGAACTTGAACACATTGTCAGACACATGATTGGCACGCCCTATCGTGAGTAAAATTGATGAAAGATACAATGATATTTGACTATTATATATCCTGAGTGCTTCCACATGGCATTAATATTCCCCGCTATCAAGGAGCCCTAGCTCTCGAAAATTCATTAAATATAGACGTGACGGTAAATTCACGACACATGAGTTTGAGGGGGGCACGGAACAATAAGGAAATGGTCAACATGTGACCGATGCGGCTCCGAATACCTTTTCGTGCGCACCCCGATGTCGGGCTTTCAAGGTAGCTAGGCTTTTCAACACGTTCTCTCTTCTTTTTATATAATTGACTTATCGGCCATAAAGAAGTTGAAAATGTTTAAATTACAGATCTTCGGATCTCTAAATAATAAATAATATTTTTTTAGATGTAATGATATTTTTTACTGAAAGAGATTTTATCCTATTAGAAGAAGTGAATGAATGACAAAGAATCACGAATGAATGGATGAAAACATGGTGCCAAATGAAAATATGGTGACAAATAGAAAGAGACAAGAATTAGAAAAAATGTCCCCTCTCATGTCCTCCTTAGTCCTTCCCTCTTACTCCTCATTCAACCATAACATCCCCCTCTCAATCTCTCACCGGTAGGCGACGGAGTGGCGAGGGTGGGCGGGCACGGAGGAGCTACCCAGGGACGCCAGTGAGGGGCGAGCGGAGGCGGCACCGGCAGCGAGGGCGTAGAAGCGGCGATGACCTCCGACAGCGGCGGTGAGCTCCCGCCCTTTCTCACGCTCACTCTCTCACACACACACGCAGACACAAACTCTCACTCACTCTCACTTTTCATGCCTGGTCTATAAGACGAACATTTTCTCCTTATCACCTGCTGTACTCTTACAACATCAGATGAAATTCCAAGCCCCTATTTTTATTGGGAGGGTGGGAAGAGGGATGTGGATATAAATGTGTGTGTTGCAATGTGGATATGACCCTTTGTTCCATTTTTGCCTGTTCAAGCCTTTTGTTATGATATATGTGATTAGTATGCTTGGATTTGAATTACATTTGTAGACAGGTGTGGATACCGATATGGGAAAAAATGTGTATGTGAATGCGAGTATGATAATGATTTTTTTCAGAAGATGATGTCGATGTCAACGTAGGGGTGTGTGAATATGGAAGTGAAAGTGGATGTGGATATGGATGTATATGTGACCAAATGGGATGTACAAATGTGAAAAATAGTCAATATTTAGGGGAGATGTTGTCGATATTTTCTTAGAAGTAGTGATAAGACATATTGATATGAATTTTTTAATTTGTTATGTAAATATGGCTAGAGTTGATCGTTCATGGATGAATCACAGAGTAGTTGACGGAGTGGTGTCCGAGGAGTTTAAGGATGGAGTTGATAGTTTTATTCAGTTTGTATTGGGGCATCCAACAGTAGTGGACCAGCGTGGTAACATCCGGTGTCCTTGTTTACGCTGTAAAAATAAGAAATTTCTTTCGCTATGGGATGTGTAAGTTCATTTATACAAGAAAGGGTTCATGAAAGGTTATATGAATTGGGTGTGTCACGGTGAGGACTTTTGATCACATGCGCCCGACAATGTTGGCGGCACAAGTACCTACGCAGACATGGTAATCGATGCTGCTGGCCCTAACTCTAATGTACAAGGGGAACACGTGTACAACGAAGAACCACCAAACAAGTCGACTGAAAGATTTTATCAGTTACTTCGGGATGCTGATGAGCCGCTATGGGATGGTTGTGAAAATCACACTCGCTTATCTGCTGTCTCACAGTTGTTGAATTTGAAATCCGAATTTCACCTTAGTGAGAGTTGTTTTGACCGTATGCTCCTCCTTATCAAGAGTATGCTACCTACGGATGAGAAGCTGTCTGAAAATTTTTACCGTGCAAAGAAGATGGTCAATGATTTAGGGCTTGGATACCAAAAAATAGATGCATGCCCTAATCACTATATGCCATATTATGCAGACAATGTAGATAAAATATCATGTGATATTTGTCATCATGATAGATTTAAATCTAAGAGAGGGGATAGATCAAAGCAGAAGGATGTGCCTTACAAGTCACTGCGATACTTCCCTCTCACGCCCAGATTGTAGCGGATGTATATGTCGTCAAAGACAGCTCAAGATATGATATGGCACGCGGAAAGAGTACGTCGTGTAGATGATATAATCAGTCATCCCGCCGACGGTGAAGCTTGCGCTCATTTCAGTCGTAACTATACTGCTTTTGGTCACGAGCCACACAATGTTAGGTTAGGTTTATGCACATACGACTTCAACCCATTTGGAGGTTCAGTAGCATCTTACTCATGTTGGCCAGTCTTCATGACGCCGTACAACCTTCCGCCGGGCATGTGCATGAAGCGTGAGAACCTTTTCTTAACTTTGGTGATTCCATGTCCAAAAAATCCAGGAAAAAATTTGGACATATATCTCAGGCCACTGATTGATGAGTTGAAAAGATTATGGAATGATGGAGTTGTTACTTATGATGCATACAGAAAATAAAATTTCACTATGAAGGTTGCATTGATGTGGACAATAAGTGACTTCCTGCATATGGAATGCTATCTGTCTGGAGCACACACGGGAGGTTGGCATGTCCTTACTTGTCAGGCCCCGACGCGAAATATCGGGACTGGCAGTAGAAAACGCTAGTAAAGATAACATGCTATGCTAAGAATTAACATAACGTCATGAACAGAAATAACTCCAAATCTATTACAATAACCATCAAACCGGCTTAAACATAATCAGGCATAACCTCTACTTGACTCCATTACAATAACTAACACAAGTTCTAAGGCATAGCTAGATGTAAAACAACTATAACAATCTCAACATATCGATCAACTGATACACTCCAAATCATCACTCTGGCCCATTCCCATCCATCTGTGAATCTTTACCTGAGCTGCCTGGAAAGGGGGGAAACAACTATATGAGCGAACGCTAAGTAGGTAACAATAGGAAAGTGTAACTAATTAACCAATTAATTACATGTTATATGAAACGGAAAGAAAAGAAACGACGAACGGATGAAACAACATAAAAAGAAAGTGCTAAAGAACGAAATGGAATAACAATATTGCAGAATGATATAACTATAAGAATAGCAAGATTATGATTAACAGGTAATTGCATGAAATTGGTCAATCAAGCAAGAATATAACCAAGTCAAACACGATTCAAGCAAGAGATTAAGAGACCATTGTCATAGACATCACGCTAGTCATGCACTTGGTGCAATGCCTCACCATGTCATTACAAACTCCCACGAGTACAAGTACTTTTTGGGCGCTCTCCCCGGGACCACACCGGGCCCCTATGATGCGTTGGCATTGATTTATTAAATCCAAGAACCCAAGTTATCTAGACTTTAATCAAGTTAAAATGGCCAATTACAATCAAGTACAAACTTACCTCGGAACATTCTAAGGCTAAGTTGAAGAGATATTGTCCAGAATTTCTATCCAGGAGTTCAAGTTATCAAGAACCATCATGTTCTTGGATTCAAAACCATAAAACACGGAGAAAACTCGTATCTGGATGATATGCGGTCACTACTGGGCCGCTCAAG
This sequence comes from Amorphophallus konjac, assembly GCA_022559845.1. Classification (NCBI taxonomy): domain Eukaryota; kingdom Viridiplantae; phylum Streptophyta; class Magnoliopsida; order Alismatales; family Araceae; genus Amorphophallus; species Amorphophallus konjac. The sequence continues at coordinate 346,626,352 of CM040120.1, forward strand.
CACTTGTGCAATCGACTCAGGGCCGCACTAATAGGAACTGGGCTGGGTTCAGCCTTCGCGAGGTCAAGGTTAAATGGTTGATTAAGGGCCGCTCTTCAACATGAACGGTAAGTATTGGGCCGCACAAGGCCAAAAGTTTATAAAATCGAGGACAGGATATGCGGTCCTGATAGAGCCGCTCAATAATTGAACGGTCCATTAAGGGCCGCCTGTCAGATGTACGGTCCATTACTGTCCACACAACACAGTGCCTAACAATAATCTAGAAATTCCCCCAAGTGGGCTCCCGGGCTGCCCTAGGTAGGGTGGAACTGAACCAGAGTCCAGCCCACTATCTGCTGGTCGACCTAGGGCCTACTGGGCTGATCAAATTAGGATTTGGCGGAAGATGGATGAAGGATAATCGACCAAAACTAATTGGCATTAGCCAGGGATGAACGGTCGCCAGAGGGCCCTTCCGAGAGATATGGGGTCCACTAACGGCCGCGCATGCCCCCTCAGGTCTGAAGCCCTGCTGGAGATGGACGGTCGTAGGGTGTCGCTGGGAAGGATGTGCGGTCTGGAACTGGCCGTAGGACAGACATGCGGTTAGTATTCGGCCGCACGTTCCAAGGAAATGACCAGAGATAGAAACCTTTAAACAGTTAGTAACCGGCCGCCTGCCTTGGACGTGCGGTCTATCGTGTGGCCGCACAAGTTAAGACAGATCGCTGCCACCTACGCCTTGCCTGACTCCGACGAGGTTTATAGGGTTAGATGAAAACATGGAATTCACATGATATAAAGCATTAAATTTGGGGCTTTTACTACCAACAGAATGAGCATGAAAAACTCTACAAGATGCATGAATCAATTTTATGTTTACAGCCTGAAATTACTGCTTAATCGAAAGGGAACAGTTATAACCCTAGTTCTGACATGCTCCCACTAAAACCAAAAATTCTTGCAGAACACTGGATAAAATTTAGGGCTTTCTACATCAATGAAAAGCTAACACAATGATGCTTCCAACCATATATTATTTGTAGGGTTTGGCTTGCTATCACCTACCTGAATCGGATGAAGAACGAAGGAGAAAGAAAACCCAAGGTGCTGGTACACGCAGCCCCTAATCACTGGAGATCACCCTCGATCCAGCTCCTCTATAGCCACCACTGGCTCTAAACGATTCTAGGGTTAGAGAGCTTCATTTTTATAGGTCACACGCCTTCTAGAGGGTTCTATGCGCGGAGTATTCGCCCACGCAAGTTAGGTTAATGTGAACGCCGCTGCAATTGTTGACGCGATCCAATCTCCGCCAATTGCATCTCCTAGGGTTAGGGTTTCGGGAGATTAAGAGAGGGGAAATGATCCTCTCATCCTGACATTTCATTTGCCGCTGGTTTGGACTCATTTGATGGAGTATTGGGCTCGAATTTCACGTCTTTAGGTATGGTTAACGAAATGTTTAATTTGGGCTTAATCTACTAATTCGACCTACTTACAGATTTTATTTGGGTTGGTCACAGAAGACAAGTTTGTTAAACGTGTTATCCTCTATAAGAATATAATTTTTCTAGATTTTTATAAAATGGTCAAAATTTAGCTTATTCTATTTATTAAGGAATTTCTAATTAATTTCTTAAAAAAATCGGGGTATTACACCCTCCCCCACTTAAGGAATTTGGTCCTCCAAATTCAATACACTTAATGATAAAAAGAGGGAGTGAGACAGCTCACCTAGAATAAGTCAGGGTACTGCCTCCGCATAGTATCTTATGACTCCCAAGTAGCTTCTTCAGTTCCACGCCGACTCCACTGCACTTTAACCATCGGTATGGAACGATTCTTGAGTTGCTGTTGCTTCCGATCTAGAATCTTGATCAGTTTTTATTCATAAGTCAGATTTTCCTTCAATTCAAAGTCCATATGCTGAATAATGTGAGTGGGATCATACACATATTTCCGTAACAAAGACACATGGAAAACATTGTGTACTCTAGATAACTGAGGTGGTAGTGCTAAACGGTAAGTAACCTCCCCCACTCTTTCCAGAATCTCGAATGGACCAATGTATCTTGGACTCAGTTTGCCCTGAATACCAAACCTTCGAATCCCTCTCATATGAGAAACCTTTAAAAACACATGCTTACCTACTTGAAATTCCAAAGTTCTCCTCCTGGTGTCGGCATAACTCTTCTGTCTTGATTGTGCTACTTGCAACCAATCTCTGATAATACAGATGTTCTTGGATGATTCGAAAATGAGATCTGATCCAAGCCATTGCTTCTCACCTACCTCGTCCCAACATTACGGGGATCGACAGCTTCTACCATACAAAGCTTTAAATGGAGCCATCTGAATGCTGGCCTGGTAACTATTGTTGTAGGCGAATTCAACCAATGCCAAGTGATCACTCCAACTACCTCTAAAGTCAATCATGCAGGCTCTAAGCATATCTTCCACTATCTGGTTGGTCCTTTCAGTCTATCCGTATGTTTGTGGATGGAAAGCAGTACTAAAATTCAGACGATTTCCCAAGGACTCTTGCAATCCTTTCCAAAAATGAGAAGTGAACATGGTGTCTCTATCAGACACAATGCTGACTGGTATACCATGTAGTCTTACCACTTCCTTCATATACAAAGCAGTCAATACATCAATTGTCCATTTAGACTTAATAAGTAAGAAATGAGCAGATTTTGTCAATCTATCGACAATCACCCATATTGCATCAAATCCACTACGAGTCCTAGGTATACCCATAATGAAATCTATGCCAATGCTCTCCCACTTCCATTGGGGTATATCAAGGGGTTTTAATTTCCCTACTGGTCAGAAATGCTCAGTCTTGACTTGCTGACAAACAAAGCATCTACTTACGAAGTCCGCAACTACCCTTTTCATATTCGGCCACCAAAAAGATCTTTTGAAATCCTTAAACATCTTAGTACCTCCAGGATGAATGGTGTATCTGGATCTATGAGCTTCCTCGAGGATCTTACTCTTTATCTCAGCTACATCAGGTACCCAAGTTCTTCCCTGAAATAACAATCTTCCATCATCAGTCATCATGAAGTCAGGTCTGTTACTCAAGCTTCCCTTGATCTCTACCAACTCTGGGTCATCATCTTGCAGAGGCTTGATTTTCATCAATAATTCGGGCTTAAGTTGAATCTGAGCAATCATAATCCGATCCTTGTCAACATTATGATCCAAACTACCTAACTGCTCCAGCAATTCCCATTCTTGTAACATGAGGCTTGACAACTTAACTATATGCTTGCGGCTTAAGGCATCTGCCACAACATTACATTTTCCAAGATGATACTCAATGGAGAAATCAAAGTCCTTCAAATACTCCAGCCATCTTCACTGCCTCATATCGAGTTCCTTCTGAGAAAGCAAGTATTTCAAACTCTTATGATCTGAAAACACCGTAAATGTCTCTCCATACAAGTAGTGCCTCCATATCTTCAAGGCGAACACCACTACTGCTAGCTCCAAATCATGAACATGATAATTCTCTACATGCTTCCTCAACTGCCTAGAAGAATAGGCTATCACTTTCCCGTGCTGCATGAGTACACACCCTAAATCAATACCTGAAGCATCAATGTATACAATAAAACCTCCTTCTCCAGAAGGTAAAGCCAAAACAGGTGCAGTAGTCAAACATTCCTTCAAGGTCTGAAAGCTTCGCTCGCAATCTTCTGATCAATCAAATTTGATCTCCTTGCGGGTTAATCTTGTCAGAGGTACCGTAATTTTGGAGAAATCTTGAATAAACCTTCGGTAGTAACCTGCTAGGCCTAAGAAACTTCTCACTTCAGTCACATTAGTAGGCTTATCCCAATTCTTTACTGCCTCTACCTTCGAAGGATCAACAGAAATACCTTCTTTTGTGATGATATGCCCTAGAAAGGACACCTCTTGCAGCCAAAAATCACACTTACTAAACTTGGCATATAACTGATGATCTCTCAATAGTTGGAATGCCATCCTCAAATGTTCAACATGCTCCTCCTCATTCTTAGAATAAATCAAGATGTCATCAATGAACACCACGACCCATTGATCAAGATAGGGCCGAAACACATCGTTCATCAGTTGCATGAAAGCGGAAGGTGCATTCGTTAGCCCAAAAGGCATTACTACAAATTCAAAATGCCCATACCTACTGTGGAAGGTTGTTTTATAGATATCCTCTTCCTTAATTCGTAACTGATGATATCTAGATCGAAGGTCGATCTTAGAAAAATACTAAGCTCCTGCTATCTGATCAAATAACACATCAATCCTTGGCAATGGATATCTGTTCTTGATAGTCAATTGATTCAATTGCCGATAATCGATGCACAACCTCATCGAACCATCCTTCTTCCGGACGAATAATACAGGGGCTCCCCACGGGGAAGTACTTAGACGAATGAACCCTTTCTCAAGCAATTCCATCAACTGCTGCTTTAGTTCCCTTAGTTCCGCAGGAGACATACGATAAGGAGCTTTGGAAATAGGAGTCGCACCAAAAATTAGATCAACAGAAAAGATAATTTCCCTTTCAGGAGGAAGTCCTGACAGTTCCTCAGGAAAGACATCTGGAAAATCTCGGATGACAAAAAAGTCCTCAATCTCAATCTTCTGCTCAGGGGTCACAAAAACAAAGGCTAGAAAAGCCTTACATCCTCTCCTCATCAGCTTATCAGCTCAAAGAGCCGAAATAAGTGGAACAGACTTATGGTGTCTAATTCTTATAAAAGAAAGTCCAGGGTGTCCAGGGAAAGACACAGAACTAGATATGCATTGAACATTGGCCTCATACTTAGCCAACCAATCTGCTCCTAGGATTACATCATAATCCTTCATGTCCATACAAACTAAATCTGCTGGCAGGTTTTGTTCATTGATCATGACCTTACTGGAAGGATAGAAATACTTAATTGCTGATCCGGAACCAATAGGGGTCAAAATCTCTAACGGAGAATTCATCAAAACTGGCTTCACAGCTAAAGACTTCACAAATCTCCGAGAAATAAAAGAATGAGTGGCACCAATATCAAAAAGAACAAAAGCTGATTTATCATGTATAATAAAAGTACCTTCGACGAGTCCACCCTCCTCGGCGGGTCATGCCTCATCTTCTTGTAGAGCCTGGAGCTTGCCTTGCTACTTCTTGATTCCTTGCGGTTTCACCGGGGTAGCTTGCTCAGATAAAAGAGGACACTTGGGAATATGGTGGTCCCTACTACCACAACGTAAACAGGCACCCAACTTGCGCCAGCACTCCTCCATCTTGTGACCTGGATGGTCACAATACTTGCATACGCCCTTGAATGGAACAATAGGGCTAGGCTTCTTATCTTCAATCTTCGACATCTTGCCCTTCCATGAACCAGACCCGCTAATGGGCCTCTTCCCGCTATGACCGGGCTTGATACTCCCAGAACCAGTATGGTGTTATTCTTTCTTAACACTCTTCCCACGGATTCTCTCCGTTATTTCCAAAGTATCTTCCAATACTTGAGCCTTTCTCACCATCTCGAAATAAGTTTGAATTTTCATCGGTGCCAACTGGTTGATATACTGTAGCTTCAACCCATTAAGAAAGTGCTTAGCCTTCATCTTCTCGGTAGATATCAAGTGAGTAGCATAACGAGATAGCCGAGAGAACTAAGCATCATATTCAGCTACGAATAGATTTCGTTGCTTCAAAGCAGCAAACTCAGCCGCCTTCTTCTCTTGTACTCTATCAGAAAAATATTTACCATTGAAGAATTTCTCGAACTCTTCCCATGTGACTTGTCTATCACCAAGGGTAGCCTTCACTGCGTCCCACCATGTCCTCGCATCATGTTCAAGTTGAAAGGTCGACAAGAGGACACGTTCTTGATCGCTGCATTGCATCACTTCAAAAATCCTCTCTATCTCTTCAAGCCAGTGCTCGGCTTCATCAGGGTTAGTCGAGCCTCCAAATCGCGGGGGATTCATCCCACGAAAGTTCTGATAAAGGTCGCCAGTGCCATGGTTTACAGCTCCTCCTTGGGCCACTTATTGCAAAGCCTGAGTAACTCCTTGAACCATACACTACAAGTTCCTCCATTTCGCGCGTTCTCTTGCCATTGTAAAAGCCTACACGTGGAATATGTTATGTTAGGTTCAATTAAGAATGGATAATCGTGCAATTAGATTATTAACTCAACCCCAGTCTTCTACCCAAATCTCACCAGGTTGGGTCCTTAGACTTATAACAAGGTTATAGGTCCTATGATATCACTTAGGATCCTAGAACTTAGAAAACCTAGGAATATCAGAAAACCTAGGCTCTGATACCACCAAACTGTCACGCCCCGACGCGGAATATCGAGATTGGCAGTAGAAAACGCTAATAAAGATAACATGCTAAGCTAAGAATTAACATAACGTCATGAACAGAAATAACTCCAAATCTATTACAATAACCATCAAACCGGCTTAAACATAATCAAGCATAACCTCTACTTGACTGCATTACAATAACTAACACAAGTTCTAAGGCATATCTAGATGTAAAACAACTATAACAATCTGAACATATCGATCAACTGATACACTCCAAATCATCACTCTGGCCCATTCCCATCCATCTGTGAATCTTCACTTGAGCATCCTGGAAAGGGGTGAAACAACTATATGAGTGAACGCTAAGTAGGTAACAACTGGCAAGTGTAAGTAATTAACTAATTAATTACATGTTATATGAAACGGAAAGAAAAGAAATGACGAACGGAGGAAACAACATAAAAAGAAAGTGCTAAAGAATGAAATGGAATAACAATATGGCAGAATGATATAACTACAAGAATAACAAGATTATGATTAACAGGTAATTACATGAAATTGGCCAATCAAGCAAGAATATAACCAAGTCAAACACGATTCAAGCAAGAGATTAAGAGATCATTGTCATAGACATCACGCTAGTCATGCACTCGGTGCAATGCCTCACCATGTCATTACATACTTGTTGACACCCATTTTATACCCAATAGGTCGGGTCATCTCCTTATTCATTTTATATGATGCTCTGAGTTGTTCACTCTTCATTGAGTCTCTTGATTGGTTGAAGCCTATTTCTTGGGTCTTAAATCTTTGATCGGACATGGCTCCTAGTGGCGTTTCATTGGATGAATCTTAGCAAGATCCCTCATTTCATTTTTGAACCTCAATGATAATAACGGTCGGTCCTAGGCGCGTTGTTTCATTCTGACGGATGGGTCCTGGACCGTTACTCTTTGAAGAGTCCTAAGGCTTAAGGCCTCATTTTCAAGCTTATCCTTTTGATTACACGTTGATAATAACGGTCTGTCGTGCAGCCGTTGTTTCATTCTGACGCCCTATGCCTTGGCCGTTGCTTCCTTGAAGAGTCCAACTTGTTGGGTCTTCTTCCCGTTGATCTTATCTTTTAGGGATAAGGTTGATAGTGACGGATGTTCCTTAGAGCGTTATTTTCAAGTGGCGGTCTGTCGTGCAGCCGTTACTTCCTTCAGAGAGTCCTAACAGTTCAGGCCTTTTCTCTGCTACTCCGTGGCCGAGATAAGGGTTTGGATTGACGATATCTCTTTCAAATCTGATCCTCAGGACCTTCTGTTTATTTCTATAGACTCTTGGTGATATTATCTTCGAGGATTTGCCAAGAATTATCCCTTTATCTTGCTAAATTATCCTCTGCTCGACCTGAGAGTTTGAGGGTCTATAAATAGAACCCTTGACTTCATGGCCCGAGGGAGGAGGATTTTGAAATTCACGACGAAGTGCTGCCGAACTCAGGAGTCATCTTCATCCAAGAGGAACTATTTCCCACGTTCATCCATCTCATAATCAAGGGAGTACTTTGGTTTTGGTCTTTTCAAGTTCATCATTGCATACTTAAGTTCTTCCTTAGTTTTTCCTCAATGAAAGCATTGTCCCTCCTCTTTCTCCACGTTTTCTCACTATTCTCTAAGCATCCAAACATCCTCCTAATCTTTTAAAATGCCCAGAGGAGTTAAAAAACCAAAAACTCCCCGGTAATCCCCTTTCCTTTTGATGTCTTTAAGTTCTTTTGAGAATTGATGATATATTATTGAAAGGGCTAATTTGGGTTGTTTTATTCTTGTCTTCTACATCTTTGGCAGGTTCACAGGTTCACCAGTACGAGGCCCAAGTCTTCTAGCCGACTGGAAGAGTTGGAGTTAAAAGAATCTACACTTTGCTACTACAGGTTATCTGACGGTCTGGTGAAGGCTCGTCATCTTGTTCTGCGGTCTATCGAGTGGCCGTTACTTTCCAAGTAACGCACAGGGTCCTGGCCGTTATTTCGAGCTGACCTGCAGGTTCTCTCCGGTTTTCTCTCCCGTGGGCGGGTGCTTCATCCACCTATTTCCAAGGTATTTACAGGTCTTTGGCTTGTTTTTACTTTGGTGGCGATCACATCTTTCCTTAGTCTTGGGCATTAGCTTTCTCGTTCATATCATATCTCTTTTATTTTCTTGCTTGCTCCACCCCCCGTGGTGTGTTTTTATTTACTCTTTTGCTCCACGTCCCGGCGTGTGTTTTCCCTTTCCTTTAGCGTAGTTTGAGTGAGATAGCATGCCCATGCTAGAGCTAGCTTTGATTGCCTAGGTTCATGATCACATGTTCATAGGTTAAGAGCGGATCTTTGATTACTTGCTTGTCGTTTTATCATTCAAAACCCCAAAGAAAAGATAGACACGCAAAATAAAATCAACAGATAATTTTTTGGCGATCACGGTGGGACAACTTGTGCCAATCGTGCTTTTGATTCCTATTTGAACCTGCCATCATCTACCTATTTGGTTTCCCTTGATTTTCTCTCATTCCTGCTGAATCTGATTTTCTGGGTGCTCCGATGGCCCCGTGCCCCCGCGCTACAGTTCTCTGACGCAAGGGCATCAGACCGCCACTTTGGTTCTGCTGTGTGAGCTTCCATGGGTTTTTCCTGTTATTTCTGTCTGATTTTTGGCTCTGGCTCATTTGACGGACCCATCTCCCTGCGTTATATCATTTCTGGCGGTCTGGTATTCGACCGTTATTTTACTCTGACGCAAGGATCTTCGACCGTCATACTCCTGGCAGGTACGCATCCGAGGTGTATTTATTTCCGCAGTTTCTGCTGTGATTTATTGCTTGGGTGGTACTGGACTTCCTCCTTGTTTTGTTCATATATTCATATCATTGTGTGCATCATTGATTGCTAGATTTTAGGCTAGACTTTGCATGCACTCCGGTGCACATAGGGTCATTCATCTTGTCATATCTTAGATTGCATTTTCCTACCTTGTTGTGAGGACCTCTCGTCTCCATATTCCTTGGAGCCGACCAGGAAATCATAGCAGGGACCTCCATAAGTCCCTGCGAGCCGTGGATTCCCACACGGACGCCGGGCCGGTTGTACCTTTCCTACCACGTGTCTAGGGTTGCATAAGTGAAAGAGTGATTACACTTAGAGTCAAACCAAGTTTCATACTCATCTCCTGCTAGGAACCTATTGTTGAGAGCACATATTAATCAATCCACTAAAGTTCCGAAGGAGGAATCACAAGAATTGTGTCGCATCATTCTAAACAACTTGGTTGCCTTTGAGTGTCTTCATCTTTTATCACTTGCATCTTGTTAGAATCACCTAAGTTTGATTGCTTATTGTGTGTTTTTGTTGGTTGCTTTTGCATTTTGTCAAGGTTGTTCGTTGCATGTGGAGTTGTTTTCGTCCATCCGAGTCATCTCCTCAAATCGATTCCTTCTTCACATTCTATTCCAATCCTCTTTTCGAGTCCACCATGGCATCTTTTAATCCTCCCCGCTCCCAAGAGGACTCCCTTCCTCAAGGGCTCCTTGAGAACCCTCCTAGGGTTGTTACCTTTTCCTCCGGGGAGGGGACTACCCCTCTTCCGTCCCCCACTTCTATGGAAGGTGGTCAAGCTACCCCTTCTTTCTCCACTCCTTCCGTGGGCTCCGTCCTTCAGATGATGGCCCAATTGGATCCGGCCCAACTCCAAGTTCTTTATCAGACCATGCAAGGGTCCAACACATCTCCTTCTACCATCATCCAAAATCAATCCAACCCTTCCACTGGTGGGCTCCCCGCTCAGCCCATTCCAATTGATCTTACTCCAGTCCAACCACGGACCATCACTTTCACGGGCATGGAAACGGGCCAATCTTCCAATTCGGCCCAACAATCTTTCGATAAGGGAAAGTCGCCCATCCCTTCTTTTGTCCAAATGGATCATCACATATCTGCTCTGGTAGCTCCGCAAGTTCTCATGGGCCCTTCCAACTTCTTACGCCCTCAGCAAGGGGTGGCCCAAGCTCCTGCTAATCTGGGGCAATCTCAGGTCCAATATTCTTCTTATGGGCCCCCCATCTCTACTATTTATCCCTCCACTCCTGCCTATGGGCTTCCACCTTCTGTCACAACCATTCCATATGCTCCTCACATTCAATTAGCATCTTTCGCCGCCCCTGCTCCCTCCCGAGAGCAGGACTTGCTCGACAAGTGGGCCGCCATGCAGCAGCAACTCGATTTCCTCCAGAAGCGGGTTGGCCCACAATCTTTGGCCGATATTCCTGTTCCAAGCTTCCAGAATATCCGATTCCCTCCTCAATCAGAGCTCCCCAACTACCGCAAGTACGACGGGAACAACAATCCCTTTATTCATGTGAGGGATTTTCTATATGAATCGGTGCAATTCCAGTATGATGATCGCCTCATGGCGTATTTATTCCGCCGATCTTTAGATGGTGTTGCTCTGGAATGGTTCTATTCTCTACCACTGGAAGAGGCTGAGAGTTTCAAGGTAGTCAAGTACAAGTTTATCCAGCGGTTCCAGGACAGGGTCGGCCCAGAATACTCGTTCACAGATCTGGTGGCCGAGAAAATGAAATCAGATGAGGAGTTTGCCACTTATGCATACAGGTGGAGACAGATGGCCGCTAGAGTGCCTGGCCACATCCCGGAGGAAGAGAAGGTCAAGCTGTTGATTTCAAATGCTACTCCAACCTTCCAGAACATCCTGGCAATGAACGACATAGCCAACATGCATCAACTCTACAGCCGGGCGCGCTTCATCCAAACTCAATTCAAGGACTCCCCAATCCATTCCCTCTTTGAAAACCAAAAGCCCAAGTACCATAAGAAGCCACAAGGGCCGGTTACCGAGGGGGTCCAAACAAATGAACAAGTGCAAGCCGTAGCCTTCCCGTTCCAGTCCGCGCCATTCCACTTCCCCCAAAACCCTCATAATTCCCAGAACCCCGCTCCACAAAACTTTCAGGCAACCCCACAGCCACAAAATGCGATGTCCCTCCGCCTACCTTTGTCACTCCACAAAATGCCTTCCCCAATCCACAACAACCACCACCCCCGCAAGACCACAATGTCCCTCCACTTAACGGCTATAACAGCAATCCCAACAGCAAGCGCCCGGCTCCCAGGAGAGCCCAGTACCCTCCATTGCCGGAGACACTTACAGATATCTTCTCCGCCCTCATGTCAGTGAATGCTATCCAACTTCCTCCAGAACGGCCTACTTGGAACCCAGCCGTGGATCAGACTAAGTATTGTATGTTCCATAGGCAGCCAGGCCATACCGTAGAAGGATGTTTTCAGTTCCAGGACATGGTATATGATCTCCATGAAGGGCAAAGGATAGACTGGGCCGCAATGCATCGGGCCATTGTTGAGATCAAGGAGAAAAGAGGGCAGCAGCCGAGGCCGCAAGTGCAGCAGCAACAGGCACCGCAGCCGCAGCAGCCACCACAACAGCAACCGCAGCAAGCACAGGACCTGGGCATCCATCAGAATCCGATGCCGAATCATCCCCCAACTCCTCAGCAGCAGCCGCCAGCACCAGCACAAGTAAACGTGGTTCAACCACCTACTCCCAATGCCGGGTGGTCTTTTGATGATGACAGTGCCGCACCACAAGTCATGGCCCTCCACCATAACCACCGTAATCCTCTCACTCCCTCCTTCGTCCTTCCTGCACACCCAGCATCCCCTCCATTCATCCTCCCAATTACACCCGCTTCAGCAAATTCCTTACCACCCGCCGTTCCATCATACTCTCCACCACCTAACCCCGTCACCGTCATCACACCACCATCCATCCCTTCACCCATCCATACCCTGCCGGTAGCCGTCCCTCCACCCGCGTCGACACTCATCACCTCCCTGCCTTCCACCAACCCTTCGCCCATCATCCGCTCATCACCCACTGCCACCACCAACCTTACGCTTCACCAAACCATCTCCCCCGCACCACCTATTACATTCATCCACCCCGCAAGGCCCATCATACTATCTTCAGATGCTGCAGCAAATTGTGCTCTGAGGAGCGGGAAGATGTTCCATCGGAATTACCCCACTACTTCTAATCCCCAGTCCTCCCAGCCAACGGCCGAGCAAGAAGAAACTGAACCGCTGCCAGGTACTCAGTATGACTTGTTACATCATCTAGACCGGGTGCCCGCTAAAATATCTGTGCTGGAACTGATCAAAAGGTCTACCCTTCATCAGGATGCACTAAGCGACTTTTTACAGAAGGTAATGGTCAGTGAAGATATGGCAGTCGACAGCTTACCGACCGCACTAGCAACCATCTCCAAAGGGCCGGCAATTACATTTTCAGAAACTGAGCTAGCGCCTCCAGAAGCTCGGCAAATGCCGCTCTGCATTACAATCACTCTGAACAAGGTCAGCATTGAAGCAGCGCTGGTTGACACAGGGGCTTCAATTAATGTTTGTCCACTTAGCACCCTCCGAGCATGCAACATATCTGAAGAGTTATTACGACCTACCCCCACCACTATAGCAGCATATGACAACTCGAGGCGAGCGTGTCACGGGGTGATCACCATTCAGGCAGAGCTCGGGCCCCTTACAATGGCCATGGAATTCTATGTGCTCGATATCGACCCTATGTTCAAGGCTATCCTGGGTCGTCCGTGGATTGACACGCTCGGTGCCGTGCCTTCCATCGCACATCAGTGCGTCAAATTCCCCTTCCAAGGGAGGGTCATCAAAGTTAAAAGTTTGTCCGCGGTGCAGACAGTTAAGGCCATATCGGAGCAGGTTCTTCCCACGCTTTGTCCAAGCAGCCGGCCCGTTATATCAGTGCTGGACTTGAACTTCCCCTGGGCGTATGCATCTCCTAAGCCCGCCGCTACTCCAGTCAACATCAAAGTGAAGCCGCAGATTCGAGATTCCAAGGGTTGGAACATCATACTGAAATTGGGCTATCAACCGGGGAGAGGCCTCGGTGTGCAATTACAAGGAATGACCAAGCCCATACCCAAGGGAAGAAAAATGGGCAGGAGAGGTCTCGACTACAAGGAGACAGCATTATCAACGATGGGTGATTCTGGGCCACTCACCTGGGATTATCGTCAACATTTTGTCCGAGGGCCTATCCAGCCCGGCACATTGGCTTCAAAATAGGTCCAGCCAGAAAAAGATACAGTCTGTCCGATTACCAATCCGTCCCCATTGCTGGGAGGGTCAGATAATGATATGCTCGACTATGGTCAGGCCTTGCAGGGGCTCTTTCATGAGGAAGAATGTCAGAAGAAGCAAGAGGTTCGACTTGTGCAATGGAGGCCGAAGAAGCAGCCTAGTGCTGATTTACAGAAGGAGGGGAGCTCTCCAATTGCCTTTTCTTGGTCTCCCTCACACCTCCAATATATTTTCCAGCGAGGGGACTTCATACCCCGCCTTCCTCCCATCATAATTAATCCATCTTTCATTGATCCACCCGAGATTCTATTTGTTCCTTGTGCTTGCGGGAAGTGCCCACCCATCGATCTATCCACTCTTTAAACTCCTCCTCCTCCTAACGCCCAACTCCACGAGATGTGGTTCTTTTCTTCCGATCCTTTCTTCGACTGCATTTTCCCCGAGCTATTCCCTATGCAGCTCCCACCTCCTCCATCTTGCTGTGTAGTCTCCGCTGATCTCCAAAAAAAAATGTCAAATTTAAAATGGAGATTTCAGTGGAAGATTACGCTATCCTGTCGCCATCCTCCTCCCCGGGGCATGAGTCCCCTGTGCCTTCCCTTCCACTAGGTCTTCTGTCCCCTAGGTTAGGATTAGGGTCCGTCGAGTCTAGGGAAGTAGAGTCAGTTAGATCTAGAGAAGTGGGGTCTTGTTCCATGTCGTCTAACCCTTCCTCTGCTGGGCCGCGCTCGCTGGCGCATCCTTCCCGGTCTGTTCCTGATAGATTCTTGCAAGATTTAGCTCAGCGTTGCCATGCTCTTTTGAAGTGCCCGGAATTTGTTGTTACGGCAATTGTAATTGAAGATGAAGAGGAAATAGAAGGCGTATGGAGCGATGACAGATTAGGCGTCTACGAGATCTTGGATGGGAAGGATCCAATTGATGAGGACAGCGATGTAGATGACACCGCCAACTTATACGCACAAGGATTGAAAAGATTCGACGAGCCATCGTCATCGGTGGACGAACCTACAAAGGAAGTCAATCTAGGAACTGAAGAAGACCCAAGCCCATCATGATTGCTGCTAATCTCCCTTCCCAAGTAGAAGAAGAATTGATTAAGGTTCTAAGGGAGTATAGCGATTCCTTCGCCTGGTCTTACGAGGACATGCCGGGTCTTGACCCCTCTTTAGTGGAACATCGACTCGTGCTTAAACCAGGGGCAACACCTGTGAACCAAAGGTCAAGAAGATTTCACCCCCACATGGCCTTGAGGATCAAAGAAGAGGTCGACAAACTATACAAAGCTAGATTCATCAGAGTAGTTTTATATCCTCAGTGGGTGGCAAATATAGTCCCTATTCTTAAGAAAGATGGAAAAGTGCGCATATGCATTGACTTCAGGGATCTTAACAAAGCATGTCCCAAAGATGATTTCCCGCTACCCCATATAGACGTCCTAGTGGATAATACAGCCGGGTATGAAGCTCTATCATTCATGGATGGGTACTCGGGCTACAATCAGATCCATCTCGCTCCGGAAGATCAAGAGAAAACTTCCTTCACCACGCCCTAGGGCACGTATTGTTATGTGGTTATGCCATTCGGTCTAAAGAACGCAGGTGCCACCTATCAAATGGCAATGATGGCCATCTTCCATGACATGATGCACATCTATGTGGAAGCTTACGTGGATGACATCCTGGTGAAGTCAAGAACTAATGAAGAACACCCCTCTATCCTGGCTAAGGTGTTGCAGAGAGCCAGGGAGTACAAACTCAAGATGAATCCGAAGAAGTGCGTATTCGGAGTCTCCTCAGGAAAGCTGCTAGGGTTCATAGTAAGCAAACGGGGGATCCAGATTGATCCTAATAAAGCATAGGCCGTCATGGACATGCCTCCGCCAAAGAACATTACGGAACTTCGAGGATTGATTGGTAGACTGCAATTTATCAGAAGATTCATATCCCATCATTCTCAAAGGTGCCATCCGTTTTATGAATTGCTTAAGGCGGGGGTCAAGTTTGAATGGAATGAAGATTGTCAGAAGGCCTATGAGGACCTCAAAGAATATCTATCCAATCCCCTGGTTCTGCAACCTCCTGTCCCTGGGAAACCCCTAATCCTATACATCTCGGTTATTGAGGACTCCCTAGGGGCGGTTTTAGCACAAGTAGATGATGAAGGGAAAGAGCGGGCTGCATACTACCTTTCTCGGTTGTTTAATCCAGCTGAATCCAAGTACACCGCTATGGAGAAGACTTGTGCCGCCTTAGTGTGGGTAGCTCAGAAGCTTAAACACTACTTCCTTGCCCACCCAGTTAGGTTGATCTCTAGAATGGACCCGATCCATTATCTCTTAGAAAAGTCCGTCCTTTCTAGTAGGTTAGCTCGCTGGCAGAGCTTCCTCTCTCAGTTCGACATCACCTTTGTTATTCAGAAGGCAGTCAAAGGATATGCTATTGCTGAGCATCTCGCCCATCTCCCTATCCCTCACACCGATTCTATTCAGGACGATTTCCCTGATGAGCATCTTTCTGTTATCTCTCATCACCCCTTCTGGTCTCTACACTTCGACGGTGCGCTCAACTCTCAAGGCCGAGGGATCGGTGCTGTTCTGCTTACCCCGAGGGGGTAGCCATTCCCTTTGCTTATCAACTTCGGTTTCCTGCTACCAATAACATCGCTGAGTATGAGGCTCTCCTGGCCGGCTTGAAACACGCCTACCTTTTAGGTGCGCGCTATTTGAACATCATAGGAGACTCTCAGCTCATCCTACGGCAAGTTTTGTCCACTTACCGTACTCGTGACCCCAAGCTCAAGCCTTATCAAGATTTGGTCACGCTTCTCGCTAGGCAATTCCGTAAGCTGATATACATTCACACTCCCCATTCTCAGAACATTCTAGCTGATGCTCTGGCATCTCTTGCTTCCTCTTTATCCTTCCCTCTCAGTCGGAATACTGAGACTATCATCGTCCAGAGATTGGACGCACCCTCTCTTCAGGATCCTTGGTACCTTAACCTTAGGAAGTCCGTAGAGGCGAAGGCTGAGAAGGAAGATCTCAAGGAAGTTTCACTAGCAGTGCTAGAAGAGATTCTGGACGAAGAGGAATTACCTTGGTATCATGAAATCGAGTTGTTTTGCAAAGAGGGGTCGTTCCCAGAAGGGGCAACAGCTGAGCAACGCAAGTCAATCAGAAGAGCCGCCGCAAGGTACACCGTTGTTGCAGGAGAACTGTACAGGCACGCTACTAATGGAATGCTCATGAGATGCTTAGATGATGTAGAAGCTTGGAAGGTGGCTGAAGCAGCCCATTCTAGTGAGTGTGGGGGTCATGTCAATGGCCAGGCTCTAGTAAAGAAGATCCTTAGGCAGGGCTACTATTGGCCCACTCTAGAGGAAGATTACTCCCTCTATGTCCGGAGGTGTCTTAAATGCCAACTCCATGCTGATAAAATTCATGCTCCAGCTTCATCTCTCCATCCTATGACTACTCCTTGGCCATTCTCTATGTGGGCTTTCGACGTTGTCGGCCCGCTCGGTGATCCTAATTCTCAGATCAAGCAGAAGTCCTTTATCCTTACCGCCACTGAGTACTTCACCAAATGGGCCGAAGCCGAGGCGTACGCAGAAATCAAAGCTACAACGGTGTGCCGCTTTATCATGAAGAATATTATCTCGCGGTTCGGAGTGCCAAGCAGCATCATCACCGACAACGGACCCCAGTTCGTCTCCCAAGAGCTTAAGGACCTGTGTAAGAAGTTCAATATTGCATTGCATCATTCATCTCCATATTATCCTCAAGGCAACGGGCAAGCCGAGGCCACTAATAAAACCCTTCTTAAAATCATCAAGAAAACATGCGAAACTCATAAGTTCTCCGATTGGCCAGAAAGATTAGTAGAAGCTCTGTGGGCTTACCGCACTTCCGTCCGTACCCCTACGGGACAAACTCCCTATTCTCTTACCTACGGGATGGAGGCGGTGCTCCCATATGAGATCTTGATCCCTTCACTTAGAGTGCAGCTTGATAAAGAACTTAATCTCGATGAACGTCGAGAGGCGTTGCTGGTTCAGTTGGAACTCTTAGATGAGAAGAGGATGAACGCGGCCGATCACGTATCCATTTATCAAAAGAGGGTTTCACGTTATTTTCAAAAAAAAGGTAATCAAACGTAAATTTTAAAAATGTGATATGGTTTTGAAACGCAAATTCATTCGGTCTGCAGGTCCAAGGTCTAAATTACAACCTAATTGGGAAGGACCGTTTGTCGTAAAAGAAGCTTATCCAGGGAATGCTTATCGTTTAATAAATGCGGAAGGTGAGGAGCTCTCTCACCCATGGAATTGGTTGTATCTTAAGCGTTTCTTTCCTTAGAGTCTAAGCCACGTGCTTCCCCGGCAGCAGGATGCTCCTTCCCGTTTCACTAAGAAGGGTCCCGAGTAAGGCAATCACACACTACACGACATCCCTGGTCGGGTTTTCCGATTCTAAAAGACACCGTTTTTCCTCGGCCATGCTTTAGGGGAAAATTGAAGTCCCTGTCCGCTTCATCCTTCGGCTAAATCCAGGGGCAAGAAGTGAATAAGGAGGCGACAACTAGTCCAAACACCCTAACGAGAGGAGGTCTCAAATAGGGGCAAGTCCGTTATGACCTGACGCCACAAGAAACGAAAGGAAAAGAAAAAGGGTAATCAAAAGCATCATCTCAGAAGTTTACTATTCCAAAACTCCAAGAATGCAAAAATGGAAAAAACTAGGCATGATAAGAGTGTCAGCATAGTTCCCCGCGAGACGTCATGAGCCTGGTCGAATGCGTGCCTAGAGTGGATGAAGGCTCGATGACGGACACAAAGCCCCGGCGCAACAGACCAAATCTCTAACAGGGTTGTACGGTGAAGAAATCACGTCCTAAAAACTTCCATATCTGGCCTAAGCTTACCTCCATGTTCCTTTTTTCTTTCAGGACCAAGATTAGTACCTTGGGTATGGCCTTGTTAAAAACACCGTCATGAGAAGTGGGCCTTGGCCAGGGATTGTCACCCGTATTACACACCAACCTCGGGACTTCTGATTCTGAACAAGGAAGAGGTCGTGTTACTGGGCAGACACTGGTTGTTCAAAATCCAAAAACATCAAATATTGTTCAAAATCCAAAAACATCAAATATTTTCAAAATCCAAAAACATCAAATATTTTCAAAATCCAAAAACATCAAATATTGTTCAAAATCTAAAAACATCAAATATTTTCAAAATCCAAAAACATCAAATATTGTTCAAAATCCAAAAACATCAAATATTTTCAAAAAATCCAAAAACACCAAATATTTCCAAAATCCAAAAAAAACTAAATATCTGTGAAAATCCCACGAAAAAATTAGATGTTTTCAAAAAACTCCATCATGTGCATAGCATGCATTGCATTTTCATTATGCTTTTCCGCCTATTTAATAAGGCTCCACCCCTTGACCAAATATCAAGAAACGGTCATTATCTAACTTACTTCAAGGCAAGGGGTTGAGTCTAAGAACAGATCTAACTTGTTTCACGTTTGAGTGTGTACAGGCAGCAGGACAAGTCCAAAGTGATAATTCACAAAAATGCAGGTCAAAGGCAGTAACGCATCAATTCCAGACCGCTACATGGATGTAACGGTCTCCCTTCGACCGTCACTTCCTTCAGGCATGGGGCTTTTTATTTCATCAAACATCGTCCCTCTGACGGCCTGGCCTATACCGTCGTTTATATATAACGGCCCATCTCCCATCCGTTACTTGCTTCAGAGAGCAGGGTTGATAATGCTTTCTTTCTGACGGCCCATCGTCAGGCCGTCGTTTCATTACAGTGGCCCACCGCCCATCCGTTACATCCTCCAGAGGCTCTGCCTCTTCACATCACTCTGGCCATTCAAACCAAAAAACTCACATCCGTTCAGTTAAAACAATATCATCTCATTCAAGCAAGATTAAAGATTCCAACTTTGATTGTTAATAACAAACAACTTCTCGCATGAACAAAAGAAAATCAAGGCACATTCAATTTCTTATCCGCGAGAGGGCAGATTTTCCTCAACTCTTTCACGTAATCACGGCGTGCTGCGTCGTCCTCTTCAACTTCTTCTCGCCACGGGCGCACCTTGCTGATCTCCCACATGGTCAGCGCAGTCCGTACTGCTCTTTCGTCTTCCTCGGTCCCCATCTTCCTAGGTAGAAGGGGAGGGTAGTGTGATAGTGCAGGAGCTTCGGTTCTTGGAAGTCCAATCTGAAGGTGGCACCGGTGCGGGTTGTAGATCGCCATGGTGGTATTCCCCACTAGCTGGAGGTCCAAGCCTTGACGCCGCGGTATTCTAAGAAGAGTGCTTTGAAGGATCCTTGGTCGCATGATGAACTTATCTATTGGTAGAGTGTTGAAGAAGAGGCGCCATTCATCCCGTGTTTTCTTGTCCGCCGTCTTGCATTCAACCTGAGAAGAGAATCCAGATGCCCCTCCAATGAAGAAGAGAGGGTGGCTCCCGAAGATCCGGCTAGATGAAGTAATGTCTTCCTTTTGTTGGAATTTGATTCTCACTCCCATCCAACACTCAAGGAGTATCATGGAGCCGAACAAAAGTCCTCCTAGGCAAGCTGATCTAAGTCCTTCATAGAGGTATGAAAGGACCGCTTGAGAGATGGACATTCCCCGCCACAGCCCGCTAATAATGCTAAGATTTTGGATGTCTAAGAGGTGGTCGGTCGTGGTAAAAAGGAAGACCCCGCACAAGCAAACCGCCACCGCCTTGGCTATTGCCTCATGTCTCTCCCACTTGTTTTTACAATGAGACACTATCCATTGCGCCAAGGGTATCAAGTGAATGTGGTGTGGGCTGATCATGGTCCTCACGTCCTTTGGGTTATGAATGAAATCACTCAAGATCAAGGATGGATCAATATGCTCTATTGTATAGCAAACCCAGTCTTCATGCCCCGCCTTAGCCTTAGGAAGGGCTAGGTAGGTCTCTACCTCTTCTAATAAAATTGTTGCTTCGAAGGAAGGGAAGATAAAGGTATGAGTTTGTGGATGCCATAACTCCACAAGTGCTGAAATACTTGGCCAATCTAAGGATAATTTCTGGAAATTTTTGCCCAAAACCAAGAGGGGTTGAAGGTGCCAAGCTTTAAGGATTGATGTGACTTCTATAGGAAGGGCCTTTACCATAGGAGCCACCCACTTCGGATTAGAGTAGCATCTTGGGCCAGGAAGAGGCTTGAAGAAAGAAGGAGAAGAAGAAGTCATAAAACAGATTGAAGTGCAGAATTTTCTGAACTTGGATGTGTTGTTGAGGGACTTACCACCCTTTGAACATTGGAGCTTGAGTGCTTGAGAATTGATGTCAACCGTTGGAGCTCTCCATGTTCTTTTCTAGCAGCTTTAGGTCCGTTGTAGACCTTCTCCTCCATAGCCATCACCTCGAAGCTTCTCTTCATCTTGATTTCTGCCCTTAGGAGAGGTTCTTCAGCCCTAAAGTAGAGGTTTTCAGCAAAGATACGATTTTGGTTGAGTATCCAAGTTTTAAAGGTTTAATTTTGGCTTTAAAAGGATAAGACTTGAGTTGGAAGGCTTTATCTTCAATCTAGATAAGTTCTAGTAAGGGATTAGGTGGCTAAACCTCGGGTTTAAGTTCTCACGGCTCAATCCATCTCGGAATACAACCCAGGATATAACGGTCTATCGTACGGCCGTTATTTCACTCCGACGCGCCAACCTTAGGCCGTCGCATTTTCCTGTGGGTTTAATTCCCCGATCAGGTTCTGTGAAGATTAGCGGTCTAAGGGCTGACCGCCGTTTCTTGTAACGCGCGAACCTGAGCCGTTACACTCTAAACCACTCGGTTCTTTCTACCCTGGGCTAAGCACTACCTGACGGTCTTGGTTGTGGCCGTTGTTTCATTCTGACGTGTCTATTGTAGGCCGTCGCATTTTCTGTTAGTCACCCTGCAAACTATCGTTCTGCCATGATTAACAGTCTAGCCTTAGGCCGTTATTTCCCTTTGACGCCCCTTCAGTTGGCCGTCATTTATCCTGTAACCTCAGCTACAGGATGGGCCTCCGTTATGATTAACAGCCTTTGGCTAGCGCGTTATTTGATTATGACGGTCTGATCCTAGACCGTTACTTTCTCTGCTGCTGAATTCAGGCTATTCCTTCTGCCCTTGCCTAGACCTGGCGGTCTCTCGCATTGTACACCTCATTCTCTCTGCATTTTCACACACATACATTCCTGCAAATGACTCATGCACACATTCCTGCCTATGTCTCATTCATCCATTCATTCATTTCATCCGTCCCTGCACAATCAAACACACATCCATTCATTCACTAAATAAACAGAAAACCCAAAAAAGATATCATTCCATTTTCCATAAAGTTACATACAAGTGATAAGAAAACATAAAAATACATCATTCGGTCGGCTTATCCGCCGGACCGCCCTCATCCTCTCCATCCTCGGGTCTCCTCACGGGTGGTGGCGCTATCGAAGCACTCTCCTCCTGCAGTCCCCGCTCCGCCCTCTCATTCCTCCGTTGGCCAGAGGAGCTGACAAGAAAATCCCCTACCGAGCCGCTCGGGGCAGCACTCCTTCGTACCCCACTATGGGAAGCACTCCGCTCCGGTCCCCGGCCCATCATCCGGACCGTCCGCAGCTCGATCTTCAGCGTGAAGATCTGACACCGCGTCTCCCGTGCCTCGGTCCGGTAGCGATCCAAGTCCACCGTCTCGATTCGGAGCTTCTCCACCTCAGCTTGAGCCCGAGCTAACTCCGTCCGTAGTCGCTCCCCCTCTGCCTCATCCAAGCGTCGCGGGGTCTCCGCTCTCAGCCGGGCCATCTCTGCCCGTACAAGCTCTGTCTCCGCTCGGGCTCGATCAGTCTCAGCCCGGCTTCTTTTTGCCTCTAGCCTCGCCTGCCTGGCTTCGGCCACCGCTGCTGCTAGCTCTCTCACCTATAGATTGCATTTCATGTAGTTAATCATAAGGCATTTTTTTAGGCAAGATCATAAGCATGAGCATTTTTAGCGTCTTACCCGCTCCGCGAGGGTGGCCTCCGCCTCCTCGGCCCGGGCAACCGCCCGAGCAAAATCAGCCTCCTGCTCAGCCCTGCCTCCCGCAGGCTGTGAGGAAGAGGATGGGGCATCTGGTCCGGCTCGTAGGGCTCTCTCGGCCCGCTGCATTTAGAAGACAGGGTTAGGAACCATGGTTAATCAGCATGTGCATCATAAGCATCAATTGTCATAATGATAAACATTTTTCTAGGTTTTAAAGTCTCACCAGGAGCTCCAGGGCGGTCCGGTACCCGTCCCGCTGCTGGATGGTGGAGTGGAGTAATCCCTCCAGCTCAGCTATCCGTCCCTCAGGGTCTAGCTGCATTTAGAAAGCATGTGAGTCAGTACATCTATCACATTACATTTTTGCATATAGAAAGGGTTTAGAATCGCATACCGGTCGTCGGGTACCTCGGTACACCCGGTCGCCGTAGAGTCGAGCGAAGGCCTTCAGATATGCCTCGTCGCTCTCGTCTCGTTCCTTCACCGCTCGGCCCCGCCTGTTCCAGTCATGGACGTACTTCGCCTTCCGAGCACACCAATCCACATTACCACTGATGCCCCTTGCTGACTTACCGGGGTGGTCATCGCTGTGGCGTGGAAAGGTCACCTCGGGCTGATGTAGTCCCCGAGTCTGCAGGATCAGCCTGTAGTGCAGAGGCTCGATGATGTGGATGCAGTGCAGCCAGATGTCTCATCCCCGGTACGACAAGGCCGCCTCTACCCACGGCTGTCCCGTGTAACTCTCGCCGCGGTATGGGGTCCATCTCACCTGAGAGCATTTAGTTCATTCATCAGCATTAGCATTTAGAAGCATGTAGAAGCATGTAGAAGCATATAGAAATCATTTTGAGTTCTGGACTCACCGACGTATGTGGGAAGGAGTCCAGGTCATCCTGGATCGTCCGGGTCAGTCTGATGATCGACCCTGTGTCCCTCGCCACCGACCAACGCCTCGCGATCGGTATGCGGTCGAGATGGAGTAGCGCGCCTCTCCCGATGCCCGGGAGGAACATATAGCTCCAGATCTGCATTTTTAGAAATCAAGTCAGTCACATGGCATATCATAAACAATTTGGCATAAAAGAAAGCATTTTAGCTGCATTTACCTGTAAGAAAGGAGAGAAGCCGCCCAGCATCGTCTGCCGGTCCGTAGTGCTCAGGGACTCGAACAGGAATGCAAGCACTGCTGCTCCCCAAGCGTATCTTCCAACTTTGTGCAAATTCTCTATCATCGGTAGTAGTCTGCAGCTGATGACGTCTGCCCGAGTCGCGAAGAGGAGCTTCCCGAATAGCAGCATCAGGAAGCGTCTGAGCACTCTGTCTCCCTCAGGTCTTGCCTCCGCCGCCACACGAGGGCGCACCTGGTCTATCACTCTGCCCAAATGCTCCTCGGGTAGCTCTCCTACGGCTATCGCCGCTCCCCTCAGTCCCAGGCTCTCCTGCAGTACTGATCTCGAGAGCTGGGAGGAGGACTGTCCCGGCCTGATCAAATCTAGCCCGAGCAGCTGTTGCGCCATCTCCGGATAATCACCGTAAGTCCATCCGGTCACTACGGCTCCGTGGACTCTCAATCCCGTAATCCTCGCTACGTCTTCCAGCGTGGGGATCATGTGGCCCCACGGGAAGATGAAAGCTCTGCTGATCGGATCCCATCTCTCGTGCAGCGCATATAGTAGTGGAGTGTCCATCCGAATCACCTCGATGCTGAGCACCTCGGCGAATCCCATGCTGGCTAGTCTCTCCCTCTGGTAGTCGGGCAGTGCCTGGTACACTGCCCGGACCTGCAGCCAGGAGATCCTTGACCTTCGTTTTCCCTGCATGTTATTTAGATCATAAGTTAGTTAATTATATCATAAAACATTGCATAAGCATTTTAAAATTGAAAACTAAAACCAAAATTTGAAAATTGAAAACCTAAAAAATAGTTCTAGCCTCTGGTGCATGTAACGGCCCTGGGATAGGGCGTCACATGGCTCTAACGCATCTAGGGTGGCGCGTTAGGCTTGTGACGGTCACTGGAAGGACCGTCACATTCCCTGCTAGAGGGCGTTTTTCCCTTTGCATTTCCGTGGCTTCTCACTTTGGCCAGAAGGCCTACAATCTTTCCTAAAGGGTTCGTAGACCCATTTTCTACCCCCCATTCCTACATGCA
This sequence comes from Amorphophallus konjac, assembly GCA_022559845.1. Classification (NCBI taxonomy): domain Eukaryota; kingdom Viridiplantae; phylum Streptophyta; class Magnoliopsida; order Alismatales; family Araceae; genus Amorphophallus; species Amorphophallus konjac. The sequence goes on from CM040120.1 coordinate 346,651,039, forward strand.
TTCATAATAAAAACACAAAAAAATTAAAATTTGAAGTTAGGCCGGAAGGACCTACCTCTCGGTCCATGCCTCTCTTCCTCTTCTTCTCTGGTTCCTTGGGCTCCCTTTCACCCAACGGGGCTTCCCCTTGGTCCTCCACGGCCGTGGGAGCTTCATCTTCCTCTCTTGGCTCTCTTCTCCTCGGTTCTTCTTCCGTGACCGGTGGGATCGCCTCCCGTTCGAGCCGGCGGTGGAACCGTCGTATGGCCATCCGTTTCCCTCTCTCCCTCCTCTGCGGTGGTGGCTGGGGAGCCTCGTCGCCAGCCATGGTAGTGGTGGGACGGTGGTCTCCGGTGGTTTTCTCTCGGTTTGGATTTTGGGGCGTTGAAGTGTTGAATGAAGGCCGTGACCGTTCGATTGTTATTTTTTTTGAACGCTCAGGAAATGTGATGGTCTATCGATTGGCCGTCACATCCTTCTGACGCGTCTGTTTTCGACCGTTACATATGATTGGACTGTTTTATTGAAGAATGTGAACCGCCTGGTTTATGACGGACTAAGTATGGTCCGTTACTTGATATAACGCCCTTTTCTCAGACCGTTACAAACTTGCAAGTTTCTTGATGAATTAAATGGTCTATTGGACGTCAAAATGGTTCCATTTTCTTCCATGTTGTTCATTGTTGATGCCTCTCGCACGTACAAAGGGTTATGCTTTGATTCGTGATCATATTTATTTTTTGGCTAACCTATCTTTTATGAAGGAATTTGTGAATGAAATCACGCTTTACTGTCCGTCCGAAAGGTGGGTCAGGTATTTGTATCTCGTCCCTTATCCCTTAATGCATTACTATATGTTATCTACGATATTATCTCGAGAACCGGCTGGTTATTCATGTGTTCCAGGATCTGATGTTCCCCTTAAACAAAAATGATGATGATCTAAGTTCACATGTTTAATCGTTGGATAGGCCGTTAGATTGGAATAAGTTTGGGGACGATGGTTCTATCTTGCACGCCGTGGTTGTAGATGGTGTCCTGACCCTAATTTCTCTGGTCTAGCAATACTATTCTCGAGTATTTGATATTTTATCTTTTTCTTTGCATTTGTTTTGAAGATTTCTTTTTCCTTTAGCCTAGCATGCATCATACGCATTCTTTTGAGCATTCATGAAGCTTCATCTATTCAAGGTATCTCAGTGATGGTGAATAATTGTGTTCTTGATCTCGAATAAGGAGAATCATTCCACTCTGAATTAGAAGGGTTTCCTTCGATCTGCTCGCTTGATCTGGTTGGCTGAAAATTCTTGTCTGGAGTTTAGTCTCTTTTCCTTTTCGTTGCCTCCGGTGGCTAGCCGTGTTTCCTTTCCTTAGTTGTTAACTCCTTCAGACTTGCATCCTTTGGTTAGCTATTTCATTGTGATCAGTTTTGAAGCTTTCCAGAAAATTCCTACCGCTTGTTGGATGAGAACGGGTGTCGTTTACCTTAACGCCCTCTTCTTGATCCACTCCGCTTCATTTTCGCTTCATCTCCATGTTCCATTTCATTTTCGCTTCACCTCCGCTCGTTCCCCTGCAAAGAGGACGTTAAGGAGGGACATCTGTTGACACCCGTTTTATACCCAATAGGTCGGGTCATCTCCTTATTCATTTTATATGATGCTCTGAGTTGTTCACTCTTCATTGAGTCTCTTGATTGGTTGAAGCCTATTTCTTGGGTCTTAACTCTTTGATCGGACATGGCTCCTAGTGGCATTTCATTGAATGAATCTTAGCAAGATCCCTCATTTCATTTTTGAACCTCAATGATAATAACAGTCGGTCCTAGGTGCGTTGTTTTATTCTGACGGATGGGTCCTGGACCGTTACTCTTTGAAGAGTCCTAAGGCTTAAGGCCTCGTTTTCAAGCTTATCCTTTTGATTACATGTTGATAATAACGGTCTGTCGTGCAACCGTTGTTTCATTCTGACGCCCTATGCCTTGGCCGTTGCTTCCATGAAGAGTCCAACTTGTTGGGTCTTCTTCCCGTTGATCTTATCTTTTAGGGATAAGGTTGATAGTGACGGATGTTCCTTAGAGCGTTATTTTCAAGTGGCGGTCTGTCATGCAGCCGTTACTTCCTTCAGAGAGTCCTGACAGTTCAGACCTTTTCTCTGCTACTCCGTGGCCGAGATAAGGGTTTGGATTGACGATATCCCTTTCAAATCTGATCCTCAGGACCTTCTGTTTATTTCTATAGACTCTTGGTGATATTATCTTCGAGGATTTGCCAAGAATTATCCCTTTATCTTGCTAAATTATCCTCTGGTTGACCTGAGAGTTTGAGGGTCTATAAGTAGAACCCTTGACTTCATGGCCCAAGGGAGGAGGATTTTGAAATTCACGACGAAGTGCTGCCAAACTCAGGAGTCATCTTCATCCAAGAGGAACTGCTTCCCACGTTCATCCATCTCATAATCAAGGGAGTACTTTGGTTTTGGTCTTTTCAAGTTCATCATTGCATACTTAAGTTCTTCCCTGGTTTTTCCTCAATCAAAGCATTGTCTGATGCGGGACGGGACCACGGACACGATAAGCTAGCGGTCGTCCCTTAGCGAGGGAAGCGTCGGATGTGCGCGGTTGAGAAACCGGCAATGAGCTAGGGTGGTCAACTCTCTTTGGCGCCCGGATCGGGTCACGGGATGGTCACTCTCTCACTCGCAGCAGTGATATGATAAATTAAAAGCGAGCTAGGTAACCCTACACATGCTCTCTAGCAGCGGCATAAACAAGCATATATAGAAATAAGCGGAATGCCAAGCAAGGAGCGAATACGATACCTCCACGCGCTCGGCGTGGCGAAGATGGCACCCGGCCGAAACTCGTACTCCCGGGAACTTAATACATTAAGATTACAGCAATACAAGTAAGCCCACTCCACGCAGGGAGGTAACGGGCGACACAAGGGGGCCCGGGAGGACCAATTCCGGGTTGACGGGCGGTTTCCGGGCACGGCTTCGGCTTCGCGCGTACTCGTGCTAGTGGGGCCCACGTGTGGACCGGAGGGGTCGTGTAGGACCTGATGCCTCCTCTGGTGTGGGTACACTTGGGAGGCGCTCCCCTAGGATGGCGAGTTGCTGGAACGACCACCGGACGCCGGGCGGCCCTCGGACGACGCTCGCGGGAAACCGGCCACAAGTCTGCACTTGCTGTCTTCTCACGCGCTGTCCGGCGAGATCGGCTGCTGTGATCAACCCCGTCGTCGGAATGCAACGAGCTCGGCGCCGTTGGAAAGAGGACTCCAAATACTTCGACGTAGGGGCCTTCAGAAAAATTAATCAGATACGTATATCTGACTTATGGAATTTACACCCTTGCTGTAAACAGGCCAGAACTGCAGGGGCAGGTTCTGACTTCTCTGAAAATCACCGTTGACCGGGAAGAAGAGCACCGAATCTGGTGATAATCTCTTCAGAAAAGTTGAAGATCTCTGAGAGAGGAAACCGGGAATATTTTTGGTTTCTTGATTGGACAAGAAATGGATTTTTTGGGATTTTTTGAGTGGACCTGGGTCGGATCTGGGACACTGTGGAAAAATTGCTCACAGGAACTGGTACGAAATTTGAAAAATACCTAGAGACCTTATCAAAAATTAAGAAAATTCATGGTGGTAGACATATGTGGACAGAAGTCTCAGTAATTTTTAGAGCCCCAAAAAAATTCAAAACATGGGTCGAACAAGGTAGACTCAGAACTGATGAACAGTAGACAGAACCTGAACAGAACTGAAATTTGAACTTGGACGAAATTCTAAAAATATCTAAAGGACGAATTTTTGACTGAAATTTTTTGTGGAGGTATGGGTTCAAGAGGGGAACCAACCCCGAAAATTGGAGCTTCAGAATATGAGGGAAGAGAGAGAGACAATTCGGAGAAGAGAGGTCTGTCCAGAGTGGACAGAAAACCGAATTCGTTGGTGAAGACGCGTCGGCGGCGAGACGGCGGCGGCGGCGATCACCGGAGCTGCTTCAGAAGTTGGAGGGGATCAAGGGGGAGGGGATTACACTCTAGAAATGGGCTGGAGGTGGAAGAACACCAGGGAGAGAGGGGAGAGGGGCGCAAGATCCAAGGAGGCAAATGCTAATTTCTTCTTCATTAATTCATTCAAAATGAAAATTACAACCTTATATAGGATGCCAACCAAACTCAATCTCAACCCTTGGATCTAGGGGTTTGGATTGGATGGCTGGGATACAATGAGAATCCCACATTGAATACATTAGTTTAATCAAATTGACCACATGTGTTCAAACTTGGTGTAATTCCATTCAAACACAACCTAACTACAACTACCAAGCCTAATAAGGCCAAAAGAGCATGCGCCCCCCTTCTTGGGCCAAGCCCATTCTTGGGCCAAGAGCCACTCCATATGGCATGCTAGGCATGGGCCATTCCCACTTTGATGGCCCATGAGAGGATGGAATCCCATTTGGGCTTTAAGAGCCTTAATGACCCACTTTGAAACCAAATGGCCCAATATGAAGGAGCCATCTTAAATGGACCTTAAACATGCTACCTAGTTATGGACTCTTCCTAGAAAGAGGCCCATTGGCTTAATTAAGCCTTACAAGGATGGCCCAAAAGAAGGAAATCAAAAATTACACACTTTCAAGCTAATACAACCCATAAAACACACATATACAAGCTAATACACACTAATACAATCCATAAGCTCATGATGTCCTCATCAATTCTCCCCGGGTGGGAGAAACTCGACCCCGTCGAGTAGGGGTATGGCTGCTCGAGTACTCTGGCGGATCCGTCACCGTGCCAAGTAGCGCGGGTATGCTCCACTCCAAGTGATCGGCACCTGCTCGTTCCACATATACTCGATATGCGCACTGCTATGGCCAAAGGTGGTCACTCCGAAGGGGCACTCTCAACGGAAGGAAACAGTTTAAAGACTCACTAGGAATCACTGCTGAGTCCCTATAGGTGACTGATCCGGGTATAGAAGTAAACCGATCCCATACTCGTCAAGTGAGTCGACTCGCTTCACACTCATAAAAGAACGACAACGAGCTTGCACAAGACACATGCAGACTCACCATGCACTGACACACGAATGCAAACCATGCAAACAATCGACTCAAAATCACCACACAAACAAACCACACAAAGAAAACACACAGACTCATATATGACCCTAGACACACCTAATGTTAGTCCGGCCCGTACATGGGTGATGGCGGACCAGGACACCCGAATGTGTGCCATGCATGCATCTGACGTAACTGGAGATTGACGTCATGGGGAACTCCTAGACATACTACGATGCACCAATCATGGACATTGGGCTTGGATGCGGGAAGTCCGGGAGGTGCGGGTGGTTTAGAGGGATCGGGGAAACCAAAGTCTTCCTTACCCCCGAGGGATGGTTCGGACCTATGGCTATGTGGAGTTTGCTTGGCCCGAATGGAAAAGGTGGGATAGTGAACTCCGCGGAATAAGGGCAACGAGTATGAAAACTCGGGAGGGTCACTAGTGAAGGGGTCAAAAGCGTCGAAGAAGGTGTGACCCCATGAAGTGGGTTCCAACATGACATAGTCCCAATCGTGAAATTCTTGAAGGTGCGGGTGGTCACCTTCCTCCGGCATGGTAGATGGGACCATGTATAGGAAATATGACTCCTCCCTCGGAAGTAAAGTCATGAAGTCGGGCTCATCCGGTAGCGGGAGAAGTAGAAGAACCTCCGTGGTGACACAACCCACGGTGCACTCGGAGGTAATGGACCCTATGGCCGGATGGGTGAAGCTAAGACTAGCGGGTTGGTCAAAGCCTCGGGCCAAAAGATGCGTCAACTCCCATTGTGAATCTAATCCCATGACAAGATCATCCAACGTATCAACATGGTGACGAGATCGAAATGTGGTATGGAATGAGTTGACCGGCACTAGTGGTAGTGTGGGGTCCATTGATGGGAAGAGATGTGGGACCAAGCCATCCTTGAGCCATCTAAGAAGTGGCTCGGCTATGTAAAGTGTTCCCGTAAGAAACACGGGTGGCTCGGGCTTTGGTAGTTCCGACTTTGATGGTTTCGAATGAAGACCGGAGGTAGATAACAATGGAGTATCCATGGGTGGTGGAGTAGCTTGTGTCCTTTCCCACCAATCCGAAATCATTTTCTTTATTTCCTCTAAGGAGCGGGTTGGAAGAGGGACCTTGGGGTGGACTAGCTCCTTAACTCTCGGCTCGGGTGTGGGCCTAGGCTCGGTTATAAGCGGGACTTCTACTCGGTTGGAGGTGCTTGAGTGGGTTGGGATGGGAGTGCCAAGGGGAGGTTGGTTGGTGGTGCATGGGCGGGCCACTGGATTGGGGTCACTTTGGTGGGCTTGGACGGCGGTGAAGGGGTGGGATTGGGTAGAGGTGTGGCCCACTTGATTGTGGGTGAGTTGGTGGGGTTGGTGAGTGGAATGACCTCCGTGGTTGGAGGTAGGTGGGCGGGGAACGTAGGCCCTCCTAAGCACTCTCTTCATTTCCCACCATGACTTGATGGGCCTTAGATTCCTATCCTCCCTCCAATATTTGATGTCCCTCCAAGTGGCAGCGGCTTCCCCAAAAAGTCGCCTTTTGGCAACATCGACTTGCATGGGCCCGTACATGATGTACACCTCGAAGTAATCATCCATAATGGCTTCCCATTCTAGATAGACACTCGGGTCATCGGACCCGTAGAAATCCCGGGTTTCGGGTCTCGTGGGGTGGTTCGGGTGGTCCTTCCATTTGAGATAGTATCGCCACCATCCCGGAGTTTGGGACTCCATGGGACACGGGAAACTAGTGGGTGGCCATGCCGACACTCGGACCAAAACACTAGACACGACACTAAGTAATGCAAAGTTGGAATGCACTAACTAATGCACACTAAGGACCCTAGACGTAAACCAAGACTCGATACGTGGCGGAGATAATTGACCCGAAGGTCACTCGCGCAAGTGTGCGGCCTTCCCGATAGGCGTAACCTAACGGTCGGACAACACCTTTTTATATACCGAGTAAAGGGATGTATGCGACCCAAAAATGACTCTTTTTGTTGTTTTAAAAATGTGATGATCCTAAACACGACTTAGACCGACTAATGACTACATGACACGCCTTTTTTTTTTTTTTGAATGCAAACACCCTAGACTCAACCTGCTCTGATACCAAATTGATGCGGGACGGGACCACGGACACGATAAGCTAGCGGTCGTCCCTTAGCGAGGGAAGCGTCGGATGTGCGCGGTTGAGAAACCGGCAATGAGCTAGGGTGGTCAACTCTCTTTGGCGCCCGGATCGGGTCACGGGACGGTCACTCTCTCACTCGCAGCAGTGATATGATAAATTAAAAGCGAGCTAGGTAACCCTACACATGCTCTCTAGCAGCGGCATAAACAAGCATATATAGAAATAAGCGGAATGCCAAGCAAGGAGCGAATACGATACCTCCACGCGCTCGGCGTGGCGAAGATGGCACCCGGCCGAAACTCGTACTCCCGGGAACTTAATACATTAAGATTACAGCAATACAAGTAAGCCCACTCCACGCAGGGAGGTAACGGGCGACACAAGGGGGCCCGGGAGGACCAATTCCGGGTTGACGGGCGGTTTCCGGGCACGGCTTCGGCTTCGCGCGTACTCGTGCTAGTGGGGCCCACGTGTGGACCGGAGGGGTCGTGTAGGACCTGATGCCTCCTCTGGTGTGGGTACACTTGGGAGGCGCTCCCCTAGGATGGCGAGTTGCTGGAACGACCACCGGACGCCGGGCGGCCCTCGGACGACGCTCGCGGGAAACCGGCCACAAGTCTGCACTTGCTGTCTTCTCACGCGCTGTCCGGCGAGATCGGCTGCTGTGATCAACCCCGTCGTCGGAATGCAACGAGCTCGGCGCCGTTGGAAAGAGGACTCCAAATACTTCGACGTAGGGGCCTTCAGAAAAATTAATCAGATACTTATATCTGACTTATGGAATTTACACCCTTGCTGTAAACAGGCCAGAACTGCAGGGGCAGGTTCTGACTTCTCTGAAAATCACCGTTGACCGGGAAGAAGAGCACCGAATCTGGTGATAATCTCTTCAGAAAAGTTGAAGATCTCTGAGAGAGGAAACCGGGAATATTTTTGGTTTCTTGATTGGACAAGAAATGGATTTTTTGGGATTTTTTGAGTGGACCTGGGTCGGATCTGGGACACTGTGGAAAAATTGCTCACAGGAACTGGTACGAAATTTGAAAAATACCTAGAGACCTTATCAAAAATTAAGAAAATTCATGGTGGTAGACATATGTGGACAGAAGTCTCAGTAATTTTTAGAGCCCCAAAAAAATTCAAAACATGGGTCGAACAAGGTAGACTCAGAACTGATGAACAGTAGACAGAACCTGAACAGAACTGAAATTTGAACTTGGACGAAATTCTAAAAATATCTAAAGGACGAATTTTTGACTGAAATTTTTTGTGGAGGTATGGGTTCAAGAGGGGAACCAACCCTGAAAATTGGAGCTTCAGAATATGAGGGAAGAGAGAGAGACAATTCGGAGAAGAGAGGTCTGTCCAGAGTGGACAGAAAACCGAATTCGTTGGTGAAGACGCGTCGGCGGCGAGACGGCGGCGGCGGCGATCACCGGAGCTGCTTCAGAAGTTGGAGGGGATCAAGGGGGAGGGGACTACACTCTAGAAATGGGCTGGAGGTGGAAGAACACCAGGGAGAGAGGGGAGAGGGGCGCAAGATCCAAGGAGGCAAATGCTAATTTCTTCTTCATTAATTCATTCAAAATGAAAATTACAACCTTATATAGGATGCCAACCAAACTCAATCTCAACCCTTGGATCTAGGGGTTTGGATTGGATGGCTGGGATACAATGAGAATCCCACATTGAATACATTAGTTTAATCAAATTGACCACATGTGTTCAAACTTGGTGTAATTCCATTCAAACACAACCTAACTACAACTACCAAGCCTAATAAGGCCAAAAGAGCATGCGCCCCCCTTCTTGGGCCAAGCCCATTCTTGGGCCAAGAGCCACTCCATATGGCATGCTAGGCATGGGCCATTCCCACTTTGATGGCCCATGAGAGGATGGAATCCCATTTGGGCTTTAAGAGCCTTAATGACCCACTTTGAAACCAAATGGCCCAATATGAAGGAGCCATCTTAAATGGACCTTAAACATGCTACCTAGTTATGGACTCTTCCTAGAAAGAGGCCCATTGGCTTAATTAAGCCTTACAAGGATGGCCCAAAAGAAGGAAATCAAAAATTACACACTTTCAAGCTAATACAACCCATAAAACACACATATACAAGCTAATACACACTAATACAATCCATAAGCTCATGATGTCCTCATCATTGTCCCTACTCTTTCTCCACGTTTTCTCACTGTTCTTTAAGCATCCAAACATCCTCCTAATCTTTTAAAACGCCCAGAGGGGTTAAAAAACCAAAAACTCCCCGGTAATCCCCTTTCATTTTGATGTCTTTAAGTTCTTTTGAGAATTGATGCTATATTATTGAAAGGGCTAATTTGGGTTGTTTTATTCTTGTCTTCTACATCTTTGGCAGGTTCACCAGTACGAGGCCCAAGTCTTCTAGCCGGCTGGAAGAGTTGGAGTTAAAAGAATCTACACTTTGCTACTGCAGGTTATCTGACGGTCTGGTGAAGGCGCGTCATCTTCTTCTGGCGGTCTATCGAGTGGCCGTTACTTTCCAAGTAACGCACATGGTCCTGGCCGTTATTTCTAGCTGACCTGCAGGTTCTCTCCGGTTTTCTCTCCCGTGGGCGGGTGCTTCATCCACCTATTTTCAAGGTATTTACAGGTCTTTGGCTTGTTTTTACTTTGGTGGCGATCACATCTTTCCTTAGTCTTGGGCATTAGCTTTCTCGTTCATCTCATATCTCTTTTATTTTCTTGCTTGCTCCACCCCCTGTGGTGTGTTTTTATTTACTCTTTTGCTCCACGTCCCGGCGTGTGTTTTCCCTTTCCTTTAGCGTAGTTTGAGTGAGATAGCATGCCCATACTAGAGCTAGCTTTGATTGCCTAGGTTCATGATCACATGTTCATAGGTTAAGAGCGGATCTTTGATTACTTGCTTGTCGTTTTATCATTCAAAACCCCAAAGAAAGGATAGACACGCAAAATAAAATCAACAATACTCCCATGAGCACAAGTACTTTTCGGGCGCTCTCCCCAGGACCAGACCGGGCCCCTATGATGCGTTGGCATTGATTTATTGGATCCAAGATCCCAAGTTGTCTAGACTTTAATCAAGTTAAAATGGCCAATTACAATCAAGTACAAACTTACCTCGGAACATTCCAAGGCTACGTTGAAGAGATACTGTCCAGAATTTCTGTCCAAGAGTTCAAGTTATCAAGAACCATCATGTTCTTGGATTCAAAACCATAAAACACGGAGAAAACTCATCTCTGGATGATATGAGGTCACTACTGGGCCGCTCAAGCACTTGTGCGGTCGACTCAGGGCCGCACTAACAAGAATTGGGCTGGGTTCAGCCTTCGCGAGGTCAAGGATGAACGGCTGAATAAGGGTCGCTCTTCAACATGAACGGTAAGTATTGGGCCGCACAAGGCCAGAAGTTTATAAAATCGAGGACAGGATATGCGGTCCTGACAGAGCCGCTCATTAATGGAATGGTCCATTAAGGGCCGCCTATCAGATGTACGGTCCATTACTGTGTACATAACACAGGGGCTAACAATAATCTAGAAATTCCCCCAAGTGGGCTCCCGGGTGTTGACACCCGTTTTTAGCCCACAAGTTACGTCATTTCTCTTATTCATCATTTTGATGTCTCGAATTACCCATTATTTTGGAGCCTTCTTTGGATGGATTTCGAGCCCATTTCATTCCCTTTGGGCCTTAGAGATCATGATTTCCTAGAGCCCTGGAGCTTATCTTATCAAATTCCAGCTTCCAAGTCAACTTACGGCCCATTTAGGCCGGCTTCCCTCAAGTAATCGGCTCTCTCCCGCTGCGCAGTCCTGAAAGTAGTCCTTTTTCGTCCCCTTATTTTTATCTTTTCAAAAAGTTATCTTCACCAAAGTTGTTTATCTTTCAAATATCTACAATTTCTTCTTCTACGCCATTGGTCAGTTCTGCCTCATTTGTGAGCTATTTGCATTTTTCCGGCGTGCTGTGCTGTTTACCTATGTCTCCAAATTTTCCTCTCTGATCTAGCCCCATTTTCTCCCTCTTATAATCATTTTCTCAACTTGATTTTTCCATAAAAGTTTTTCCTCTCTCAGTTATCTACAATTTCTTCTTCTACCACTTTCGCTAGTTCTGCTTCGTTTGAGAGATACGCTTCAATTTCCAAAGTCACGCGTAGTCTGCCCAAAATCTTCCTCCATCAGTGTGACGGCCCTACCCTAGACCGCCAGGGCAGTGTGACGGTCCTACGATAGACCATCACACCGAAACTTACCCGAAATCACCCTGTTCGACCCCTAGAGCGTGGCGGTCCTACCCTAGACCGTGAGAGTCCATGTGACGGTCTAGTATGGGTGCGTTACACCGAAACTTGTCCGAAATTATCCCATTTGACCCCCAGAGTGTGATGGACCTACCCTAGTCTGTTACATAACTCTGACGTTCGTACGATAGACTGTTACACACACCTGAGCGTCCAATTCGTGCTGGACTCTGCTCCGTTTCTGTGCGTCGTGGCCCTCTTGCAGAGTCCATAACTTCTTGAATTCTACTCCGAATTGAGCGTCATTTGTTCCTATGGTTTCTCCTTGGTATTATCTTGAATTCAGTCTAAAGAACTCTAAATTTCATTAACTATCTTGCTCAGAATCATGTTCAAAAGTTGGGGGTTTAGGTGTCCTGGTTCATCTCAAACTCTACAGATTAAGCTCTGGGGCTCCCTTCCAGAAGCCATATCTTCCAGATCCTTCATCCAAATAGAGTCCCGTTTTCTCCTATGACTTATCTTGACTATTATCTCGAGATTGATCCATAGATCTCTTAATTTGATGGACTCTATCTCTTAAACTCATGGAGGAAAGTTGGGGGTTTCACCACTTTTCTATAAAAACTGCCCAGTTCGCAGTCGCGACGGGGGGCTCTTTCTTGGTTCGGGGCGAAGCCATGCTGCAATTCCAACTCACAACTTTGACCCTAGCTTGAAGAGGGAAGTATCAGCTTTCAATTCTATCCTTCTGGGCTTGATTTCATGATCTATATTCTTAGTTCTCTTCCTCTTAAAATCACAAATCATCACAGCTTCCTGCACTTTTCTGCTACATGCACTTTTCCCCGTTTTGCATCAATGATTTCTCTCTATTCTCTCAATCAAATCTCGTGATTTCAAATCTCATGCATGCACAATACACACACCTATTATTTCCACCCTTCCACGGGGGTTAAAAACCTCCCCCGGGTGAGTTTGCCCTCAATTTCTACTACTATTTTATCACTGCGGGATTGATGCTACACATGCATGTTCTAATGGGTTTTTTGTCATTGTTTTGGCTTTATTTTGTAGGAGATCATGAATACAACGTGAGGCCCTCTTCCTCTAGCCGGCTGGAAGGAGAAGAGGTTTGAATCCACAAGTTCCCCGCACCCCGTTTCAAGCGCGATCAAGTCTTTAAGTTCCAAGGTACACGGCGCCGTTCTTTACACTTCTTCATCCTTTGACGTTGTTGGAACCTTGGTGGCGATCACGGTTAGTATTTCTCATCCTTTCATCTCCCTTGTCTTTGATTCACATGTTTATGTATGTATGTATTTAAAAGGGGCGGGATAGGAATCTAATTAAAACAAATCAACACCGGGCTGCCATAGGCAAGGTGGAACTGAACCAGAGTCCAGCCTATTATATGCTGGTCGGCCTAGGGTCTACTAGGCTGATCAAATCAGGATTTGGCTGAAGATGGATCAAGGATAATCTGCCAAAACTAATTTGCATTATCCAGGGATGAACGGTCGCCAGAGGGCCGTTCAGGGAGATATGCGGTCCACTAACGGCCGCGCATGCCCCCTCAGGTCCAAAGCCCTACTGGAGATGGACGTTCGGTAGGGTGCCCCTGGGAAGGATGTGCGATCTGGAACTGGCCGTAGGACAGGCATGCGGTAAGTATTCGGCCGCTCGCTCCAGGGAATCGATCAGATATAGAAACCATTAAACGGTCAATAACATGCCGCTTGTCTTGGATGTGCGGTCTATCGTGTGGCCGCACAAGTCAAGACAGATCGCTGCCCCCTACGCCTTGCCCGACTCCGGCGAGGTTTCTAGGGTTAGACTAAAACATGGAATTCGCATGATATAAAGCATTAAATTTGGGGCTTTTACTACCAACAGAAAGAGCACGAAAAACTCTACAAGATGCATGAATCAATTTTGTGTTTACAGCCTGAAATTACTACTTAATCGAAAGGGAAGAGTTATAACCCTAGTTCTGACATGCTCCCACTAAAACCAAAAATTCTCGCAGAACACTTGATGAAATTTAGGGATTTCTACATCAATGAAAAGCTGACACGATGATGCTTCCAACCATATATTATTTGTAGGGTTTGGCTTGCTATCACCTACCTGAATCGGATGAAGAACGAAGGACAAAGAAAACCCAAGGCGCTGGTACACATAGCCCCTAATCGCTGGAGATCGCCCTCGATCCAGCTCCTCTGCAGCCACCACTGGTTCTAAATGATTCTAGGGTTAGAGAGCTTCATTTTTATAGGTCACACGCCTTCTAGAGGGTTCTATGCGCGGAGTATTCGCTCACGCAAGTTGGGTTAATGTGAACGCCGCTGCAATTGTTGACGCGATCCAATCTCCGCCGATTGCATCTCCTAGGGTTAGGGTTTCGGGAGATTAAGAGAGGGGAAATGATCCTCTCATCCTGGTCTTTCATTTGCCACTGGTTTGGGCTCATTTGATGGAGTATTGGGCTCGAATTTTGCGTCTCAAGGTATGGTTAACTAAGTGTTTAATTTGGGCTTAATCCACTAATTCGACCTACTTACAGATTTTATTTGGGTTGGTCACAAAAGACAAGTTTGTTAAACATGTTATCCTCTACAAGAATATAATTTTTTTGGATTTTTATAAAATGGTCAAAATTTAGCTTATTCTATTTATGAAGGAATTTCTAATTAATTTCTTGAAAAAATCAGGGCATTACATTACTGTATGGCTGATACCAAATCCTTTGTCCTGAAATATGGTAAGAAATCATGCTGGTTTGATTATCATCGACGGTTTCTACCAAATGACCATCCTCTCCGAAGGCAAAAGGACTCTTTCAGTAAGAACACAGTTGAAATGGATGAAGCAGATTTGGAACGGATGTCTGGTCGACAAATGGCATTAGAGGTGCAAAACTTACCAGATATAGTGCAATTATCGGGTAGTACATGACATCTTCGTGGATTTGGAGAGGAACACATTTGGGTGAAGAAAAGTATCTTCAGGGAATTGCCTTACTGGTCAGCCCTTTTGATACGGCATAACCTGGACGTCATGCATGTTGAGAAGAATGTCTTTGATAATGTGTTCAACACCATCATAAACGTGAAAGCCAAAACAAAGGACAATGCCAAGGCGCGAGCGGACTTGAAGATACTTTGCAAACGACCAGAGTTGGAATTACGGCCAGTACGGGGTAAGGTTGTACAACTTAAAGCAGCTTACCTGTTGAAAGACATATAGATCAATGAACTGTGCCAGTGGCTGAAGCAATTAAGATTCCCTGATGGATATGTGTCTAACATAGCCCGTTGTGTGAATGTCAATGAGGGAAAAATATATGGGTTGAAAAGTCATGACTACCATGTGTTCATGGAGAGACTTATGCCCATTGCATTCCGTGACATATTGTCAAAGCCTATATGGGGAGCATTGACTGAGTTGAGTCAATTTTTTAGGATTCTATGTGCATCAGAACTCAAACTTGGGAACGTGCAAACTATGGAACAGAATGTGGTCACGACAGTGTGCAAGTTAGAGAAGATATTTCCCCCTGCGTTCTTCGATTCCATGGAGCACCTGATTATCCATTTGCCATACGAGGCCAAAGTTGGAGGACCGGTACAATTTCGATGGATGTATCCATTTGAGCGGTAATCAGTATGTATTTACTAATTAATTGAAAGTAGTTACATGTGTCTGTAATTGTCACTGTATGTCATTGTCATATGAATTGTTGTCATAGGTGTATGCATGACCTAAAAATGAAGGTTCACAACAAGGCTAAAGTAGAGGGTTCGATTATCGAGACATATATTATTGAAGAAATTTTGAACTTCTGTTCGATGTACTTCGAACTCAAAATTCAAACTCGCCGCAATCGGCCTCCACGTAACGATGATGGAGGAGAGGTGGGTCTCTCCGACCGGTTGTCCATATTTAAGTATCCAGGTCGTGCATTCGGACGTTGTTTGAATCGCATATTAGAGGACAGAGAGTTGTTGACCGCAGAGATCTATGTTCTCCTGAACTGTGTTGAGATTGAACCTTATGTTGAGTGAGTCCTCAACTCCACAGGTGCTAAAATTTATAAGCATCTTGACGTTCTTTCTCCCATTTACGGTGATGTTGCATTCATCATTGCAGGCAATTTGATTTAGAATTAATTACTCGATGTCCACACCTCAATGAGTTGGAGGTTCAAAATGAACAAGAGAGATCTTTTGCCAAATAGCTTAAAGGTCAAGTAAGTGCCAATCTACCAATTCCACAAAGCTTGATGTGTATGCAAGTTCAATTTAAAGTAACGTGGTTTATATTCATAGGTTGAAGAAGGTTATGTTACTGATGTAAGAGTCCGGGTGATAAGTTATGGACCTTCGAAGGTCGCGCATGCCTATTGAGGATTTTTTGTGGATGGTTATAGATTTTATACCAGAGATTATAGACGAAATAAGTCTACGATGAATAGCGGCATATACGTGAAAGGTAGTACATACAATGAAAATGATCTCGATTATTATGGTACTCTTGAGGAGGTCATAGAATTACAGTATTTCGGACAACACAACCATATATTCCTTTTTAAGTGTCATTGGTTTGATCATAATTTAGTTCGAAACAACGCAATATATGGGATTGTCGATGTCAAACATAGATCCAAATTGAATACCTATGAGCCATTCATTTTGGCGGCACAAGCCCAACAAGTGTATTATTCAAGTTATTCATCGTCCAAGAATAAAGATTGTTGGGCAGTCTATAGGGTAAAACCAAGGCTTCCGCCTAATGATGAGTTAGATCTGACTAAAGCTGTCTCAGAGGATTGTAGTGCCGAATATTTTCAATCAAACCAGGGTGACATTACAGAGTTGGTTGCTTCTAATCTTCATCTGATCGAATCTGACGATCCACTTCAGTTGTGTACAGAGGACGAAGTGGAAGAAGTCGATTCAACTGAGCTAAATGATGTAATTGTTGGGCAGGAGGAGTCCTCTGAGGAGGAAGTGTATGAATCTAGTGAGAATGAGGAAGATGACGAAGATGACAATGAGGTTGATATATCTTCAACATCTGAAGATGAAATATATACTGATTGAATATTTTGTAAGAAATTTAACATATATACACTTATCATTATTACTTACCACCTCTCCTCGTAATTAGTTTTCGACTAATATGCACTACTTTAAATGTTGTCAATAATTAGATGGTTCGAGACTGTAGCGGATCTTCGAGGAGAGGTGGTTCCGGGAGGGGTTCTACTGGTATGTTTATTTAAATTCTTAGATCACAGAGTAGTGATTATGCACTTTGTTTGGGTAATGATATTTTATGTCTCTGCACCAGGTACACAGTCTACACCGCCCCCACCATCTGTTGCGGGTATGTTTATTTCAACTCTTAGATGAATGAGTATTGATTATGCACTTTGTTTGGGTAATGATATTTTATGTCTCTGCACCAGGTACACAGTCTACACCGCCCCCAGCACCTACTGCAGGTATGTTTATTTCAATTCTTAGATCACAGAGTAGTGATTATGCACTTTGTTTGGGTAATGATATTTTATGTCTCTGCACCAGGTACACAGTCTACACCGCCCCCACCACCTGCTGCGGGTATGTTTATTTCAATTCTTAGATGAATGAGTAGTGATTATGCACTTTGTTTGGGTAATGATATTTTATGTCTCTGCACCAGGTACATATATTACACTACCCCCACCACCTACTACGGGTATGTTTATTTCAATTCTTAGATGAATGAGTAGTGATTATGCACATTGTTTGGGTAATGATATTTTATGTCTCTGCACCAGGTACACATATTATACCGCCCCCACCACCTGCTGCGGGTATGTTTATTTCAATTCTTAGATGAATGACTAGTGATTATGCACTTTGTTTGGGTAATGATATTTTATGTCTCTGCACCAGGTACACATATTACACCACCCCCAACACCTGCTGCGGGTATGTTTATTTCAATTCTTATATGAATGAGTAGTGATTATGCACTTTGTTTTGGGTAATGATATTTTATGTCTCTGTACCAGGTACACATATTATACTGCCCCCACCACCTGTTGCGGGTATGTTTATTTCAATTCTTAGATGAATGACTAGTGATTATGCACTTTGTTTGGGTAATGATATTTTATGTCTCTGCACTAGGTACACATATTACACCGCCCCCAACACCTGCTGCGGGTATGTTTATTTCAATTCTTAGATGAATGAGTAGTGATTATGCACTTTATTTTGGGTAATGATATTTTATGTCTCTGCACCAGGTACACAATTACACCGCCCCCACCACGTGCTGCAGATATGTTTATTTGAAGCTTTACATAAGTGAGTAGTGAATATGCACTTTGTTTTGCTAACGATATTTTCTGTTTACAAGTTTGAGTGCCTCTACATCAGATCTACAGGGTACACCCCTTTCATCACATTCTACTGGTATGTTTATTTATATTCTTAGTTAAATGATAAAAATTCTATATGTTTACTTCTTGAATAATTTTATTTTTAACAATGTGCTAAATTCTGATTAACTACATCGATTTTACTTGTAACAGGTATGTCAGGCACACCACCTGCGATAGTTGGCTCGTCTGCCCAGCCGGGCACACAACCGGTAAACGATGATGTTAGCCATCACGAGGGCGAGCAGGTGGTGTTGCAAGAGGGACGCAAGCCATGTTGGGTCTCTGGGTAAATATTTACACTCATGAATTATGTTCGTTACCTATCCAACAACTATATAATTATTGGCTATCATTTTAACACATGTAATTGCAGGGATAAAGTAGAGCCCAGTGAGGCTTCTCATTTTATTACCAACATTATTGTGCGACATGTGACTGGCCCATATAAGTCATTTTGAAAGTTTCCTCAAGATATCCGCGATTGATTGTCTGACGAGTTCCTGGTATACGATTTAATCTTTTAAATTACATATTTCCCAACTCCACAATTTCAATCCACTAACTTATAAAATTTGAATTCTTGACAGCAAGAATATATGTTTGTGAGGCAAGCTGACGCCAAACGAGCTCAACGTGTATGGGAGTTCACAACAACTATAAATTATAAGCATCATTTACATGGCTGTCGGGAACGTGCCAAGGCTCTAGCCGGGGGGAGACAGGACCCTGGCCTTTGGAAGGCACACGGCCCCACATGGATGAGGAGGGAGCACTGGGAGGACCTCTGTGATAGATGGGCCAAGCCTAATTAGATCGCCAAATCCGAAAAAGCCAAAGCCGCACGTGCGTTACATCCAGACGTGCATCTCCATGCTTCTGGATCTGTTTCCTTCGTGACCCAAAAGGAGAGATTGGTAAGTGATAATCTTAATTTTATTATATTTTATTTCTTAAATGTCCTTATTTATTCTCTATAACAAGTATAACACGAAAAGAAGAGGGGTGGTACGGTCTCGTACCGCGATTTATTTGCTATAGTTCACCAGAAGAAGGGGACCGATCAGTATGTGAGTGAGAGAGCTCGCTTGGTAGTGGTAAAATTATACATACACATTTCTTTTCTATTTCAATTTTTAAATATGATTGATTAATATGAAGTTTACAATATTTTTTATTCAATTTGCAGGAGTCATATGAGAGGCATATGACTGAAAAGTACGGGGAAGAGGAGACGCAGCGGCCGCAGCTAGATCCTAACACATGGGTAGCAACAGTCGGCCCAACGAAGAAAGGACGAGTATACGGTTTTGGGTAGAGCTTGGACGCCAGCCCGATTCTAGCATCTTGTCCGGGCTCAACTTCATCCTATTCCGGTAGTAGTTCATTCTCTACTCCCTCCATCGGCACTTCTACGAGTCAGATTACATCCATCGTCGAACATGCTGTAGGAATGGTTGAGGAACGCATGGAGGCACGCTTTGCTCGTGTGGTTGCTGCCCTCCTGGCCCAGGCGGGGATTTTGCCTCAAGGAGCACCCTTGAGCACAACACAACCCTCTCATGTGAGTATTTAATTTAATTTTTAATTTCATAGACTTTAGAGTTATAATAGGGGAGAATCTATGATACCAATGTCTTGTGCCCTATAGGCAAAGCCGGAAGCAAGTATATGATAATGTGTGCACAGCAGTATAGATCCTACATAAATTTTAAGCTCAATTTTTAAGCCTAAGATAATTTAACACTCAGCTATCAAACCATGAGCTCAGATGATATCTGCGAGAAGAATATAAATGAAAGTGACAAGAATGCACCAACGAAGAGAATGCTACTTCACAAAATCCACTCAGATCAGACAGATCTAACAGAATGCAATACAACCACTTAGCGTATAGGGAAGATCAATTCATACACAAACCTGTGAATGGAGGCCTTATATGATAAGGGCCAATCACACCAATGAAAATCACGGCACACAGAATTTTTAGGTGATTCGATCTGCCACATAGATCTACGTCCACCCCACACTCAAACCTGAGTGTGGCTTCCCCTTGCAATAGCAATAACCGCAGACTCAGTCTGCAAACAAATGCTAACTTACAGCTTGACCTATAAGAACACTCTCCTCTCTTTTGATCAAATTAGAAGGAACCATGAGTAACACCCAGTTACCCACAACCAGACGACCAGTCCTCTCTTCCTCTGAATCACATAGGGAATCATTCTCTTCAATCAGTTTCATCATTCTTCAAATGTCAACGACATGAGCCACTTTACACCACTGAACAGCCATTTCAAACTGCTATACATCCATTTGTCTGCTTTGTCCACCCATTTTCACCCTTATTCCGCAGCTAAAAATTCTTCTTTCATTCTAAGAATTCTTCTGTCAGAAGTTGACTTGTAAGCCCTCCCGAGTCGGTTTGAGGTTCTTGGGTTTCAGCTGTTTCACACCTGCTGCCTATTATTCACCTTTGCACTGCTATTTGTTACCACTGTTGCCTATTATTCACCTAGTCCATCTATTTGTCACCCTTAAGGTAGTATCTGTCACCCGTAATGCACATTTGTCAGCCCTAAGGGATATTTTTCACCTTTATTCTTCAGCAGGAATAGAGTCTATCTTAAGTTGATATATCAGCTTGTTCCTTCAGCGATTGGAGGCTTCTTCTGCAGAGTTGCTTCTAGGGCTGCTATGACACTTCCATGCTTATGCTTACCTGAATTCTTCAGATATTACAGTTCTTCAAACAGACATTCTTCAAGCATACAGACATAACAGTTCAAGCATTCACAGCATTCACATTACAACTCTTCAAGCCTTCATATGAAAATATTGTTCAAGGCATTAGAAAACATATCGATATTAGCCAGCACACATCAAATTCATGATATAAAAAACTATTATCATAATATGATTCATAGTATTAGACATCATCAAAACCACAAGGCACAACAATAACATTACTGCTTAGTTCAAAGAATTCACCTTTGAGAGGGAAAGAAATCATCTTCATGTCATCTACTTTCGGCCTTAGAAAATTAAAAAGATATTTAACTAGATTTATTAATAATTATATTTATTAAAATCTATTTATTATTAATTTTTTATGATGTAGGATACTCCTGCAGCCGGTGATGGTGGAGATACTACGAATGACGAATGAGGATGATGCAGCGGATATCTCTTGATTTTTTTAATGATATTATGAAAAAATGATATATTTCAATTAATGTAACTGTAACTTTTTTATTCAAAGATTTATGTGTTGTGGACATTCTTTATTCTAATTTACAATAGGATTTTATCCTATTGTGTGTTGTATATGTTGTTTATTGCCTGTTTTATGTTGAGTTGAGTCGACTGTGGTGTATAATTGTAGCTTTAAACAGATTTTTAAAATTTTAAAATATATAAAAAAGTATGTAGAGAAAGTTTTCGATGGAATTTCAACCAACTAACAATTCGTCGAAACCAATTTCGCTCACTTATTTCCAGACGTATTTATTTTCCAACGCAAATCAGTCGAAAGGTTCAGACGTATTTTTGACCAAGTAAATGTTCGTCGGAACAAATTTGATACACATTAGTTTCGACGTATTACTTATCCGTCTCAAATACGTCGAACATTAACGACGTCTTTTCGACCAGAGGTAGTTTCGTAAGAAGTAATTTGATTCAAACAAGTTCCGACGTATTAAATATCTGTCTCACATTCGTCGAGCATTAACGACGTATTTTTGACACAATAGTAGTTCGTCGGAACTAATTTGACCCACATGTTTTCAACATACTATTTATGCGATAAAAATTCTTCAAAAATTAAGGACGTATTTGCCACCAAATTAACTTTCGTCGGAACTAATTTAACCCATATGTTTGCGACGACAAAATATATCTATCGGATATCCGTCAAAAACTTTAGACCTATTTTCAACTAAATTATGTTCTGTCGTAATGATTAATTAATTTTTGTATTATTAATTATCGACATAAATAGCCACGTTGATTTTGATGACATAGTTTCGTCGGTAATTTTGGACTTATTGGCGACGCTATTTCAGTACGTCAAAAATTTGCGACGAAATAGTTTCGACGTCCATATTCCATCGTTAATACGTCAAAAATACGTCAAAAATTCACATTGCGACGAATCTCCGACGTATTTGTGATGGTAAATAGACGTCGGAATTTCTCATTTTTCTTGTAGTGCACCCCGGAGTGTCCACCACTAAGCCTCGTTCCCATAGCAGCATGTGCATATCGAATATATACGGGATGAGCAAGTGACGATTACTTGGAGTGGTGCATACTCCGCGCTACCTAGTCGGTGACAGATCCGCAGGAGCCACACGAGCAGCCGCACCCCTTACTCGATGGAGTCGAGTTCTTCTCACCCGGGGAGAATTCATGAGAATCAACACCGAGTACGTGAAAAAGCCGATACCCGAGACTCCTTGCCGGTTTCTCAACCGCACACGTCCGCACGTTTCCCTCACTTAAGGACGTCCGTGAGCTAGAGTCCCAAGTTCGCGTCCCATCCTACATCAAATTTGGTCCTCCAAATTCACCGAACTTAACAAAATAGGGGAAAACTATGGGTACTGACCTTAGAACAAATCGGGATACTACTTCCTGATCATTTCTTCAGACTCCCACATGGCTTCCTCAGTTCCACGTCTACTCCATTGGACCTTGACCATTGGTATGGACAGATTCTTGAGTTGTTGCTGCTTTCGGTCCAGAATCTTGATAGGCTTCTCTTCATAGGATACATCCTCCTTTAGCTCTAAATCTGCATGCTGGATAATATGCGAGGGGTCGTACACGTACTTTCGTAGCATGAATACATGGAAGACATTATGAACGCCTGAAAATTGGGCTGGCAACGCCAATCTGTAGGCAACTTCACCAACTCTCTCTAGAATTTCAAATGGGCTAACAAATCTCATACTCAACTTGCCACGAATTCTAAACATTTGGACTCCTCTCATGGGTGAGACTTTCAGAAATACATGCTCACCGACCTGAAATTCGAATTCTCTTCTTATATTATCGGCATAGCTCTTCTGTCTGGATTGAGCAATTTGCTGCCGGTTTTTGATAATCCGAATGTTCCTGGATGACTTTGAGATAAGATCTGGTCCAAGCCATTGCTTCTCGCCTACTTCATCCCAACGCAGAGGTGAACAGCAGCTCTTTTTCATAAAGAGCCTGAAATGGTGCCATCTGAATGCTGGACTGATAACTATTTTTGAAGGCAAATTCAATCAAGGCTAAATGTTCATGCCAGCTACCTCCTAAATTAATCATTCAGGCCCTTAACATGGCTTCTACAATTTGGTTCATCATTTCCGTCTGCCCGTCAATTTGAGGATGGAAGACGGTACTGAAGTTCATATGGGTTCCCAAGGACTCTTACAATCCTTTCCAAAAATGAGATGTAAACCCGGGGTCACTGTCGGACACAGTATTCATAGGCACTCCATGCAGCCTCACAACTTCCGTCATGTACAAGGCAGCCAACACATCCACTATCCACTTTGACTTGATGGGCAAGAAATGCGCGGGCTTTGTCAAGAGATCAATAATTACCCAAATCGCATCGAAGCCGCCACGCGTTCTAGGTAAACCCATGATAAAATCCATGCCAATGCTCTCCCACTTCCAATGTGGTATCTGGAGAGGCTTCAACTTCCCGGCAGGTCTAAAGTGCTCGACCTTGACTTGCTGACAAACCAGGCATTTGCTAACAAAATCGACCACTTCCCTTTTCATGTTCGGCCACCAAAAGTTCCACTTCAAGTCCCGATACATCTTTGTAGCTCTCGGGTATATGGTATACTTGGTTCTATGGGCTTCTTCAAGAATCTTGCTCTTTACTTTGACTGAATCGGGGACACAAGTTCTTCCCCAAAACAATAATCTGCCATCATTGGCCAATAGAAATTCTGGTCAACTACTCAAACTTTCCTTGATTTCTACCAGCAAAGGGCATTGTCCTGCAAGGTCTTGATCTCAGCCAACAGTTCTGGACGAAGCTGGACCTGGGCAATCATAACCCGACCTTCTTTCTCACCAACATTAAGATCTAAACTTGTTAATTGTTCCAACATCCGCCATTCTTGTAGCATTAGACTTGACAACTTAGCCATTGGCTTACGGCTCAAGGCATCTGCCACTACATTGCCTTTCCCGGGATGATATTCAATGGAGAAATCAAAATCCTTTAGATACTCGAGCAATCTCCTCTGTCTCAAATTAAGTTCTTTCTGGTAGAACAAATATTTCAGGCTCTTATGATCAGAAAATATAACAAAAGTCTCTCCATACAAGTAATGCCTCCAAATCTTCAAGGCAAACATGACCGCAATAAGCTCTAGGTCATGAACAGGGTAATTCTCTTCATGCTTCCTCAACTGTCTGGACAAATAAGCTATTACCCTTCCACGCTGCATTAGCGCACAGCCTAAGCCAATACCCGAGCCATCTGTATATACTTCAAAACCTCCTTCTCCAGAGGGTAATGCCAGCACAGGGGCCGTGGTCAAACATCCCTTCAGAGTCTGGAAACTCCTTTCACATTCTTCCGACCACTTGAATCGATTCTTCTTACGGGTCAACCTAGTTAAAGGCACCAAAATTTTTGAGAAATCCTTAATGAATCTCCGATAATAACTTGCTAGGCCTAGAAAACTCTGGACTTCAGTCACACTCACAGGCCTTTCCCATTTGCTTACTGCCTCTGCCTTAGAGGGGTCTACTACAATACCATCTTTAGTAATGATGTGACCCAGAAAGGATACCTCTTTCAACCAGAACTCACACTTACTAAACTTGGCGTACAACTAATGCTCTCTTAATATCTGCAATGCCATCGTCAAGTGCTCCTCATGCTCTTCTTTGCTCTTGGCGTAAATAAGAATGTCGTCAATAAACACCACGACCCACTGGTCTAAGTAGGGCCGGAACACACTATTCATCAGCTGCGTGCAAGCTGCAGGAGCATTCGTTAGACCAAAAGACATTATTGCAAATTCAAAATGCTCATACCTGCTTCGAAAAGTCGTCTTAAATATATCATCATCCTTGATTCTTAGTTGATGAAACCCCGATCGGAGGTCAATCTTGGAAAAATACTGCTCTCTAGAAATCTGATCGAACAACTCATCGATCCTTGGCAACGGGTACTTGTTCTTGATGGTAAGCTAGTTCAACTGACGATAGTCAATGCACAGCCTCAACGAATCATCCTTCTTCCTCACAAAAAGTATTGGAGCTCCCCACGGGGATGTACTCGGATGAATAAAACCTTTCTCTAGCAACTCTAGCAATTGCTCATTCAATTCTTTCAACTCTGCGGGAGACATACGGTACGGAGCCTTGGAAACTGGGGTTGCACCAGGAACTAGATCAATGGAGAAAATCACCTCCCTCTCAGGAGGAAGTCTTGGGAAATGCTCAGGAAATACATTAGGAAAGTCTCAGACAATAGGAATGTCCCTCAACTTCAACTCCTTCTTATCGGTCAAAGAGGCCAAGGCCAAAAATGCCTGGCACCCCTTTCTTAATAATTTATCAGCCTGAAGTGCCGAAATGAGTGGCACGGACTTAGAGTGCCTAGCACCATAAAAGAAAACCTATGGGTGACCCGAAAAGGACAATGATCTTGATTTACAATGCACGCTAGCCCCATGTCTAGCTAACCAGTCTGCTCCTAGGATTACATCATAATCCTTCATCTCCATACACACTAGATCAGCAGACAAATTCTGACCATTCACTAAGACCTCACTAGAGGGATAAAAATATTTAATCGTTGATCCCGAGCCAATAGGGGTTGAAATGACTAATTGGGAATCCATCAATGCAGGTTTCACAGGTACAGACTTAGCAAAATTTTGAGAAATAAATGAATGAGTAGCTCCGGTATCGAAAAGAACAAACGTCGGCTTGCAAAGAACAGTAAGAGTACCTTCGACCAATCCACCCTCCTTGGTGGCTTCCGTTTCGATCTCTTGGAGAGCTTGGAGCTTGCCCTGCCGCTTTTGACTCCCTCGCGGCATTTTCTATGTAGCTTGATCAGAAATAAGGAGACACACAGGGATCCGGTGGACCTTGCTTCCGCAACGTAAACAGGCGCCAAGCTTGCGCTAGCACTCCTCAATCTTGTGACCTGGCCGGTCACAAAACTTGCAAGCTGCTTTTGACTGGGCAGTCAAACCTGCTGCCTTCTCATCCCCTCCTCTTGGCTTCTTATCTTTTGACAAACTCGACCTGCCATTCGGCTTCTTCTTGCCATTAGTGGGCTTGAAATTTCTAGAACCAGTTGTCTGCTCTCTCTTCTTGTCTCTCCCTCGAATCCGCTCCGTCATTTCCATTGTATCTTTGAGAACTTGGGCTTTTCTCACAATCTCGGCATAAGTGTGGATCTCCATTGGCTCCAACTGGTTAAAATACTAAGGCATCAGTCCATTTAAGAACCGCTTGGCCTTCATCTTCTCAGTGGATACCAGATGCTGCGCATAACCGGAAAGTCGAGAAAATTGTGCCTCGTACTCAGCAACTGATAAATGCCTCTGCTTTAGTGAAGCGAATTTTGCCGCCTTCTTCTCCTGCACATGATCTGAGAAATACTTGCTATTAAAGCGCTCCCAGAACTCTTCCCAAGTCACATGACCATTTGCGAGCGTGGGCTCTATAGATTCTCACCATGCACGAGCATCACGCTACAGCGGAAACGTCGCCAAAAAGACTCACTCCTGGTTGCTACACTGCATTACCCAAAATATCCGCTCCGTCTCCTTAAGCCAATGCTCTACCTCATCAGGATCCAACGACCCACTGAATCGTGGGGGATTCAGGCCTCAAAAATTGCGGTGAAAATCACCAGCTCCATGATGCGTGGCTCCTTGTGCTACTTGCTGTTAGGCCTGGGTCTGGCCCTGCACCATACGTTGCATATCTCGCCACTGCGCGCGCTCACCTGCCATCGCGAGGAATTCCTACAACGTAGAGAGAACAATTAAGAACATTCTTTCGAATTCTTTTTAGAGTTTATTAGTTAACTTAACCCGAATCTCTGCACCATCTCACTGCGTTGGATTCTGGACTTTACCAAGGTCACGAGTTCTACTGGCACTTATAGAAACCTAGGGTCTTAAAAAAACCTAGGTTCTAATACCACAAAACTGTCATGCCCCGATGCGAAAAACCGGAACGCAGCAGTTATAATCATTCATGACAATCAGAGCAATTAAATAAATTGCGCCAGAAAGAGGAAACAGATCTACATAATAACTACCAATCCTTACTCATAAAGAATCATAAATATCCAACCAAGTTTAAAACCAACAGTTACAACGAAAGTCTAAAACAACAACAACCTCTCAATAACAAGCCTACAAGACCAACTTAATCTAGGACAACTATAAGACATGACTCTAGTTGTTTTGCTCCAGATCTTCACTTGCTCCCGTCCCCAATAGTTTGCGCATCGTCATCCGAGCTACCTGAAAATGCTTGGAGAAACAGTGTGAGCGAAAGCTCAGTAGAACTTTATATATCTATCATCAAGCATAATTTACGTGATTAATCAATTAAGCATGTACACGACAAATGAACGAAAGAACTATAACAACGGTATCCAAATGATAAATGACAAACCAAAGATTAGACTTCTAGAGATACAAGTAGGGAACAAGTGTAAGTATAACGAGAAAATTTCATGTATTTGGCCGTAACAAGCACGCATGTATAACAAGTCATGTAGAGAGAGATTTCCATGTAGGAACGAATGTCGTAGACCACACGCTAGCAAGTACTCGGTGCAATGCCACACCTAGTCATTACAAACTGTCCGGGGCACAAGTACTTTCGGGTGCTCCTCTCAGGACCAGACTAGGCCCTTTATGATGCCTTGGCATTGATTGGTGGATCAAAGATCGTAAGTAATATCTAGACATTCATTTCATTCGGCCAAGAAATCAAGGTCAAGCTTAAGTAACCTATCTCTAAGACCAATGTTATTCCAAATAAAATTTGGACAGGAAGTCATAAGAAGATGACTTGGAGGCCAAGATTCAATAAAAGAAC
Source organism: Amorphophallus konjac (assembly GCA_022559845.1). Classification (NCBI taxonomy): domain Eukaryota; kingdom Viridiplantae; phylum Streptophyta; class Magnoliopsida; order Alismatales; family Araceae; genus Amorphophallus; species Amorphophallus konjac. Next base: position 346,679,012 of record CM040120.1, read on the forward strand.
AAGACTGGATAGTAGCCTAGAGGCTAGCTCTAATATGACTACAACATCACACAAAAATCATGGAAAAGTAGATCTAGAAACAGGTTACAGTCAACTAAGGACCGCTAGGATGATATAGCGGTCTAGGAAGGACCGCTAGAAGGATATAGCGGTCTCAGTAGGACCGCTATTAATAGGGCAGCCATAAGGCCCACGTCGACTCGATGGGTCAACGGGTCAACTCAAGCAAGGCCGGAGAGAGATAGAGGTCTATCGCAGGGCCGCTATTTAGTGGTGGCGGTCCCAATAGGGCTGCTATCAGGTCGAGTCAGGCAAGAGGCTAAATCCAGTTGATCTAATCGGGTTCTCAGTCAGCCTGAGGCATGGCTGGACCGAACCAGGGTTCATCCCATGTAACCTAGGTCGATTGAGAGGCCATAGATCAACTTGAACAGGGCTAGGTTGACTTGAATCAATGAGAAGTCGACTTGGCAAACTGGCACGCAGGCCCGACCAGAAAATAGGAGACGGTGCGGCCATGGCCGCTACCTCAAGGTAGCGGTCCAGAGAGGGCCGCCTTCTGGTCGAGATAGGCAGAACAGTCACAACTCGGACTGCTCAAAATAGGAATCGATCGAGTCATTGGGTACAGGTTTTCAGGGTACAACCTGCCCGACATCCTAGTGGGAATCCCAGACTCGCGGGGACTTACGGAGGTCTCAAAATAGTGGTTCTAGTCCGACGGAAGGAATATCTGGCGGAGAGTCCCAACTATCCTAAGAGATGAGAGTGTGAAACGCGAAAAATGGGGTGAACGGTAAGTCACCACCACCAGAGTGGTGTGACCCTCAAACAACCCTAATGATATAATAAAAATGAAATTTCAGCAACTATGATAAACATGGGAAATTCATGATCCAATTGCTTGATTTACATGTTGTTCTACTTATTTTTCTTTTGATCACAAGATGACATGAAGACAATGATCAAGGAGACATAATCATGTAATTAATCAAGTTGATGTTATTGTTTCAATATCCCTTGTTACAGTGTGTTTCTGTGACGCATTAACCAGACAATATACAGGAAAAACCGTGGTCAAATGAGCCATAAGTTACAGGAAAATGACAGGAAACATCTGCTGGATGGGGAAAATAGCGGTCTAATGGAGGCCGCTTCATGAGAGAGACGGTCAAGAGGGGACCGTTTCCATAAAAAAAAAAAATTGAAAAGGGGCCGCCAGGAGGCGTTCTATCGCGGGACCACTACTTGAATTACCAGTCTCTGGTTGGACCGCCTTCTAGTTCCGAACCCAGAACGCCGGCAAGTCCTGACATACCTCCAATAAAACACGATTGCGATCTATATGCGACATGAAAATTAGGCAAATCTACACCAAAGGAAAGAGCATTCAAAAGCATACGACATGGTGTATTTTAATTAAGTTTTCTCCTGAGAGACACCTACCTTTGAGCGTGAGAAAGATAGTCGAAGTAGAAGAAACCCTAGACGGAGACCTCTCCTTCCTCGTCGCACCGCGCTCCCAAATGCGCACACCGGTGGCTGCTACGACCTACTGGGCATTGGTTTATAGTGCTGGGGTCGAAGAAGGGGTCGAGATATGGATGGAAAAGGATCGTGGAGTCGAGCGCATGCGAGATTCACGCTTGACCGGGTTGCGTTGCAACACTCGAAATTCGATCACCCTAGCTAGGGTTTTCGCGAGGGAACATAGGGGAAAAGGGCCTCTAATGTGGGCCTACGATTTGGGTCTGGATTGAGCCAATAAGAGCTCGAATTGGGCTAAAATTTGGCGGATTAAGGTTCGATCTATCTAAACTTCGAGTTCTAGCCAAAGCCTATAATTGGGTCAAACCAAATTTTCTATTGGGTTTAGTTGAGAAGACAAAGTTGCAATAAATTCGATCCTCTATACGAATATGAATTTTTCATATGTTTATAAATTGGTCGAAATTGGCCTAAGAGATAGTTTAATTAAATGATAAGAAAATATCCAGATTTGCTACATAATTTATTATTAAATAAATTCAGGATGCTACAAGTGCTGCATGGGAGAGGAAGAAAAAGAGTGAAGAGAAGAAGAGTGAGCAACCCAGCATCTGGCCAACCCAGTCCAGTGTTGTAGAAGAAAAGAGAGAAGAAGTAAGGAGAGAATCCATGAGAGAGAGCACCCCTGAAGAAAGCCTGAGCCTGAAGAGCAGCCTTCGATCTGATTTCAGATCTATAATCACAGCTTCTTGAACTTGTTTCTAAAGCTACATTCATTTTCTTTGTTTCATTTTGTGTTTTTTCTTTTGCAACTTCAAATCAATTTTTCAGTGTGTGTCCGGTGCTCTGTTTAGAGACCAGAGTGATTTTTGGCTGGGTTCAGCCGTGTGTGTGTGGGGGGGGGGGGATTCGTCCCAGTCAAGCTGTGTGTCAGCAGTCAAGTTGTGTGTCAGCGGTCAAGCTGTTAGTCAACAAGAAGCCTCACCGGGTTATGGTGAGGGGTGGATGTAGGTCTGCGAGTTTGCAGACTGAACCACCTTAAAAATCCCTATGCAGTGGGTTATGATGTGTGTGATTGCTCCATGTTTTCTATCCCCCCTTCATAGGTTCATGTGCCAGTCTTAATGTATGAAATTCTAGTTGATCACTAAAGCACACACACAGTTATTCTGTTTGTACACCCAGTTGGAGTTTGATGCGATCCCTGCATTCTAGTGCAGCAGATCTCCCTAACTTCTGATCTAGCTATGAGCCTGTGTCGACCCCACTGTATGGGTACGCCGACCTCAGCTATCCTATTAGCTGTGACTCGTTAAAGGTGCATCGACCTCACTTGTAACGCCCTGGGTCTTTTTAGATTATTTTTTGGATCTGGATCTATGGGTTTCGAATCACTTTTGTGGGTCCTGGATTGAGTTTTACGGTTTACGCGTGTTTTTGCCCATAGGACATTTGGAACCCCGTACAGGGCAAACCATTACGTTCTCTAACTCCAGGACGTTGTAGGCGCATTGTGCGTTTTTCGAGGATCGTGGAGAGTATTTTCCCCTATTTTTCATATTTTTAAAAAATTCTAGATTATATATATATAAAAGCTCATTTTCTCCCCTCACCCTCTTTCTCTCCCTCACGTCTCTCACTCTCTCCCCTCTCACGTTCCCTCTTTCTCCCCTCTCTTCTCCAGCGGCCGACAGAGTGAGGCGGGGGCGAGGCGGAGGTGACGCGGGCGAGGAGCGGCCGAGCATGGGCGAGGATCGAGTGACGGTGGCTTGCGGTGGAGCTCGTGGCGAGTTCGAGAACCGGCGGAGCTTTAACACCATTTTCTTGGCGGATCGGCATCCTCGGTTCGTGGAATCTTTAGTGGAGGTAGGGGGACAGATCCTTAACCCCTGTACTTTATTTCCAGCGAGTTTGGTAGCCCGAGGCGAGCCGCGTGGGGTTATTTCTTTACCGGGGTTAAAATGTGTGATTTTGGGGTGAGTCAGATTTAGTGTTTTGATTGTGTTTTTGGGGTTTAATGGCTCCTCTCGGTGCTAGAGAGGTTGGAGAATGCTTTCCCCTTGTTTTCCCCTTCACATGGGTGTAAACGAGGAGTGGAATGGGGTTTTCCACCGAGTTCACAATTTTTTAGTTCGGAGCGAAGTAGCGGTCGCACCAGAGACCGCCACTAGCCCTGGCGGTCCTCTGGGGGCAGCCACTTGCCCTATTATGTCAGTTCAATTTGGCGGTCTCACGATGGGCCGCTACTTGGTGGTAGCGGTCTAGGCATAACCATCTTTCAGGCGCTAGCGGCCAGGGGGCTGGCCGCTACTTCATCGTTTGGGTTCCGTGTTGATGCGGGACGGACCACGGACATGACTCGAATGAGGAATGCAGTCCTCGGACTCTAGGTGAGCTCGTGATTGTCCCTTAACGAGGGAAGCATCGGACGTGCACGGTTGAGAAACCGGCAAGAGCTAGGGTGGTCAATTCGTACTTTCGTGCCCGGATCGGGTCACGGGACGGCTTCGCTCTCTCTCGCAGCAGCGGTGATATGAAAATATATAGCAAGCTAGGTCCTAAAACATGCTCTCTAGCAGCGGCATATAAAGCATATATGAAAATAAGCGAAATGCCAAGCAAGGAGCGAATACGATACCTCCACGCTCCCGGCGTGGGGAAGACAGACCCGGCCGAAAACCATGCTCCCGGAACAATTAATGCACAATAATGACAGCAATGACTCACTGCCCACTCCACGCAGGGAGGTAAAGGGCTACACAAATGGGCCCGAGAGGACCGATTCCGGGTTGACGGGCGGCTTCACGCGTAGCTTCGGCCGCACCCGTACTCGCGACCGTGGGGCTCACGTGCTGTCCGGAGGGGCCGTGTGGGACCCGGTGGCACCGCTGTAGTGGGGACACTTGGGGAAGCGCTCCCCGGGATGGCGGCACGCTGTTTCGCCGGCTGGAGGCCGGGCGGCTCCGATCGGCACCGGTCGGAATAACCGGCCACGGATCTACCGGTTCTATTTTCAGGCGCGCGCTCCGGCGAGAACGGACGCTGCGATCAGCCCCGATGTCGGATCGACACGAAACTGGCGCCGTTAGAAAGCTGCTTCAAAGGGCTTCAACCCTAAGGGATTACAGAAAAATAAACAGATCTATACTTCTTGTTGGCGAAATTTGATAGCTGCTGTTGTACAGTGCCCAAATTCTGAGATCAACAGGGAACTTGTCTGAGAACTGGCGTTGACTGATAGGTAGACCTCCGATTCAGAAGTTGTGTTCTTCATCAACATTGTAGGAAATGGAACAAGGAAGACGGAAATAGTTTTTGTGATAGGTTTGGAGGTGGCTACGAATTGTTATGGTTTGTATACTAGCAGTGAGTCGGATCTGGAAACTGGCTGACATCACTGTAGATGGCTCTAAAAATGAATTTTTAAAAATGGATGGAAGGCTGATCAAAAATTAGAAAAATTCATGGAGTGAGGGGACGGTGGAAAAAACTCCCAGTAAAATTGGGAGGGTTTGTAAAAATCAACAAGATGGTAGGAGGGGGGGAATTACAGGGGTGCTGTCACACAGATCTGAAACTGGACAGAATTGGGAAACAGAAACACACGAAATTTGAAAAATAGTAAATGATGGAATTTGGATGGGATTTTTTTTTTGGTGGTGGGGATTGAAGATAGGAACACACCATAAAATATTCAGATCAAGAAGAACTCAGGGCTGACTGCAGAATTTCGTGGAAGGGGCTGCTGTTGGCTGAAGATAGAACTTCAACGGTGGCTCGGTGGCGGTCCGATGGTGGCACGAACGGCGACGGCGGCGGCACAGATCACAACTAGAGATTGAGGGGAGGGTATAGAGATGAAACCACTCTAGAATTGGGGGTTGGAGGAGATGAAACTAGGGGGAGGGAGCTGGGGGCGCAAGAAGCCTTCTTGGCAATCAACAATTTTTCTAACTTTCGTTAATTTCCACATGAAAATACAACCTTTTATATGCTAGGTATCAAATCTAATGTAGACCCTTGGATCTAGTATTGGTGAATGGAGGGCTGGGATGAAGTGTGAACAACACACAAAAAATACAATTAAATAAAAAGGGGGGGCGGCCTATTGACCAAGGGAGGGGGTTGGTGGCCAACCTTTGAAATGTTGACCCCTTTGTCTCCCATGTGTCCATATGACTAGTCCAACCTTCTAGATGTCCACCTAGGATGGTTGACTAGCCCCACAAGGTGACATGGACCAATGGGAAAGGGCTGAGGGCCCCCTAGCTGGACCTACTACACAATTGCACAAAACCCACACAATGCAAGGGAATGACGCATTGGCTTACAAAGCCGTACAGTTGCGCATATACTTTCCCAAGGATATGAATACAAACTAAAAGGACATAAATGCAAAAGAAAAGGTACATGCTCGGCGTCGATTCCCATCACGTGTGGTAGCGGCCTTGCAGCTGACCGCTAGCCTACGGTTGCGGTCAGGCCAAGGCTGCAATTTAGTATTTGTGGTCCAGATTGGACCGCCATATGGGGTTGCGGTCTTAGAGAAGATCGTCCCTTTAATCGTGTGCTCCTAGCAGGTAGCGGTCCCGGCGTGACTGCTATATGCTTCTGGCGGTTCAGAGTGGACCGCTACTTGGTGGCTTGCGGTCCAGGGTGGACCGCCAATTGAAGTGACGGTCCAGGGAGGACCGCCACTCTATTTTCCGTGTTAGCCGTGTTCCGGTCGTGTTGTATTGGCCCCGTGTTGAACCCCCTCCTTATGTGCATGTTTACATGAGATGGATTTTGATGAAGACCAAACACTCTATTTGTATAAATTGTATTTGAACTGTTCTAGCATAAAACATCTTGGCAATGCTCATCATCTTTCAAGAAACATGGAGTTCTTAAGGCTCAAGAACAGCCTCATCTGGTAAGAGTTTTTGATTCAAATTGAAATATTAAATCTAACTCAGAGTTTGTGTTTTTACAGGACAAGGGATGTGCCTCAATGTTTAAGAACTACAATGACGTTTGGTGAGATCAACCCTAACCCTTACTCCTTGGTCATTTGATTATCTAGGTTGAAATTCATGTTTTGATTTCAAGGGAAAATAAGATAGACCTTGATCTAAATTTATTTGAGTTGGGCTTTGCTCATTCATGCCTTAGAATCAAGTATTTTGATGGAGTAAACCTCAACTTCAATCCCCCTAGGTTGTTCCTTGGACTTAGTATGTTTTTGGTCTCATTTTGGAAGTTCAGGGACAAGGGCTGGGTAGTAATTTTTCAAACCAGCATGGGTAACCATTGAGGGTCGACCCTTGGGGTCGACCCCTTTGCCCAGAAATTTGAAACCCACACGGGTTCCTGATTCCAAGTCGCGAGGGTCGACCCAAGTCGCGAGGGTCGACCCCAAGGGTCGACCCCTGTGGGTCATTTTTTTAAACCCGCATGGCGCGAGGGTCGACCCCAAGGGTCGACCCATTGCTCCTGCCCCCATTAAACCTTCTCATGAGGGTCGACCCCAAGGGGACTTTCGTGCACACGCACCAAAAGTCTTTTAACTCCAGTCCAACTTCCCTAAATCACTCCAGATATAGTGGATCTGGTCCCTAGGCTGTCCTTGACCATCCTAAACACATATATACATCCTATTGGAGTTGTAAACCTAGGGATTCAAGTGAGATCTGAAATATTGTCTTTGTTTCTAACCCTTGTGAGTGTAGGACGCGGGCAGCAACTCCAGCACTTCTTCCACATTGTTCTGGGCATGAAAGGGAAAGGAAGAAGGTTGATTCAAGTCTCCAATCAATCCTCTACTGGAAGCTGCGTGGGAAATCAAGTTACAACCATAGTTCGTGCAAGAATCATTCGTCTTTCATCATGAACCATCCTCAAACTGTAGAAGCATTCAACTACCATCGAAGGAGAGAAAGGGGGAGCTCTAATCAATGCAAAATATTCTTCATTCTTCACTTTTAAAGTCCTTTTGATTGAGCTTGAATATATGTTGTACACTTAACATTTTGAATTGGATTTTTGTGTGTTTGCTCATGTTCGGAGACACGAGCATGTGTGTGTGTGTGGTAGCCCAGATCAGGTGCCGTGTGTGTGGTTGCTGTACTACACAGCGTGTGTGTGGCTCACTTCATAGTGAAGCATTAATCCTCACGTGTGAGGGGTGGACGTAAGGGACACGGTTGTGTACCCGAACCACCTAAAAAACTCCGTGCTTCATTTGTGGTTTGTTTCTTCGTATATGTCTACGAGTGGGCTTCATGTTGAGCTGAGTGTTTACCATTTCCATCATAAATCATCTACCTTCATCCATGTGCATTCACGAGTGTGATCCTATTCAAGTGAGGCTGAGTGCTTGTGTGTCTTTTAACCAAGCTTTTCATTCGGAAATAAATTTTATTTGGTCAATCAATTCACCCCTCCCCTCTTGATTGCCACCATTAGGGACTCAACACCCCGGTCGACTCGGTCATGACCCAGTGGTCGACCTTCGGTCTCGTGGATGTCCCGTACACCCCGTGGGTTCTGTGTCCGTGGTTTTGGGGTGTCTGGAGGTACCGTGTTATCTCGATTAGGGTGCCCGTAGGTTTGGAGGGCCCGGGTGACCCCATGTGTTATGGGCTTTCATGTTCTCGCTAGAACGAGTCACCGTGTGTCGGCATGGGTGCGGTGGGCTATTCCCGCACATCTTTTGGCTTTCCAGTAAGTGTTTTCTGAGTGGGCCGTGGGTTTGGCCCTTGGACTGTGAGTCTAATCACCCATCATGGGGCTAGAGGTTTCCCACTTTTCCCTTGGATAGGGGATCAACTCGGCGGCTTGTGAGCTGCCTGGGGAATCATGCCACTATGGTTTCTGAACTAGGGATAGGCCAAATTGACGGCATGGAGCCGTCCCGGTACAACGGTCTTGACCCGAGTCGTGTGACTTAAGGACCGTTGGGTTAGTAGGTTTAGAAGCCTGTCCCGAGTCTGGTGGCCTGGGCCACCTGTTACTCCGCGTTACTCATAATGAGTGCATGCGTGGCTTTCCGTGTTCACGTTTTAGTGACCTCCCATAGGTTGTAGCCTTCTTACAGCACGCTTATGCTGACCCACCCGGGAGTGGTGGAGCGACTTACAAGAGAGAGACTACTTTTAGGCTGTTTACCCTAGGGCCCCTTCGCGCAGCCTGAGTCCGGGCTTTGGGGAAGAACCAACTAGAGGATCTGACCTAGGGTGCATGGTCTGTGTGTGCACACTTGGTTGGGGGCGTTGGCCCTGCGCTGACGAGCGTGATCCCAGCTAGTCCTTGTTCGTGGTACTGGTTGTGTGTCTCAGTCTCCGCCTGGGACATCATAGGGAGACACTATGGTGCGGTGTAAGACATCAGTGGATGCATCCGGCCTTACTTCTAGTGGGTAGTGCTCCCGTCATGTGACGTGAGTTTCTAGTGACTCAAGTTCCATTTCACGTCTGTGAGACATGGTTTTACTCGTAGTTTCCAAGTGGTTTTCCGAGGTAGAGGTCTAGGGTTTCCGGAGAGCGTCACCAAGGGTTTTCTCTAGATAGTGTAGGGTTCACGATGGCGAGGTCGTGACCGAGTCTACCCAGACTACGTGGTCTTGGGTTGGGCCTTCGTCTGCGAGACGGGCCTCCACGACAGCATTGTCGTGATGGTTTTCCTGGCAACGTAGCTAGAGGTTTTCCTGTTAGATCGGTGGTCCCCCGACTGTGAGATCGGGGCATGTTTTCCGGTATAGTAGCAGTAGCTATAGCGCTAAGTTTTTATCGGCCACCAAGCTTGCTGTTCTTGCTATCGTTGCTGCTTTCCGCTATTGCGATTGTTTACGGTTGGAGTTCCGCGGGACCCCTACTGAGCTAGTGATAGGAGGCTTACCCCTAATTTTCAGGTGTGGTGGTTCTTCCTCGAGGTTTGAGGGTACTGTACCGAGGTTCGTAGTTGCCAGCTCGCCGGGCTGAGTGTTCACTCGGTGTTGGGTACGCTTCTCTATCTTAGACTGTACTTTTGTTGGACTAGACTCTATTGTAGTTGTTTATTTATTTCTGTTAATTGTTGAATTGTCTTACTTTATTTACTATTTCTTTGTACTTTCACACTCCTTTCAGCCCTTTCGAGCCCTCCGTCTCATGGGCGACGGGCCAAGATTCGAATGGTATCGGTTCTTCTCGATATCCGGATCTTGGGTCGTCACATCATTGAATCGGTGCGTCGACCTCATCAGTCTGCATATGTTGTTTTGGTCCAACCTTTGAACTACTCTTGCTAAATCCACTGTGCATTGAGCTTAAGTGCTTTGTTCGTATTATAGCAGTGGTTCTTGTTTTAATTAGCCAAGTTTTTAATTGGGCAAAGTTTGTACCGGGCCTATTCAACCCTCCTTCTAGATTCGATTGCACCCTAGGGACCCAACCACTGGTATCAGAGCCAAGCTCTGTCATTCTCAGATCCAACAATCTGTAGAGGAAGATCCCGGTGCATTTGATCTAATGGATTTCTTCGCTGGTCAAGTTTCAATGACTTCCCCGCCTATATTTGATGGTTCTGCTTTTACCATGTGGCTAGGGAAGTTGTGTGCCTTTGCTAACTCCATTGACACAAGGTTATGGAATCTCATATACTACGGTCTGCACAAGCTACAATTAGATACGTCTGAATGGTCTACTGATCACAGGACAAAAGATGTTGATAACCTTGCTGCTTTCAAACTAATAAAAGCTGCAGTAGATGTTACCAAGTTCCCTTTTGTTTCCAGCTATAGCACTGCCAAGGAGATTCTAAATGGGCTGGACAGGATCCATGAAGAAATAAGAAGGCATGATTGCCTAATGGCCGACAGTCCAGATCAGCCAAGTGACCCTTTGTCATCTCAGTAAAGCTCTGACTCAGAAGATTTTACCTTTGAAGAGCTTATGGACGCTTATGATAAGTTAGCCAAGCAGTATAAGAAGCAAAAATCTGAGAACCAAAAGTTGAAAAAGAAAATTGAAAATAGCTCTTGTGAGAAATCCTTTTGTAATAATTGTTCTGCCTTTGAAGAGCTAAATGATTGATGTGACACGACCAATTGATGTGACACGACCCCTCGGACCTAGATTCGCAAGCAACCGAACCAAACGGCGGACCCACTCAAGCGGGTTCACCCGCGTCGCGCACACCCGGGTCCGTAAGGCGGACCGGTGATGGGGATGAGGATCCAATGTGGGACCTTGCTGCTCTAGAGGTATGGCTAGCTAGGGGAGGACCCCAATGGGCCAGTGTTGCCCAATTCACGGGCGGCTGACACGCCGTGGGCATGGGTAGTAAGGTCACTCTCTAAACTCACTCCGCGGTGGTCGCACAATTCAATGGTGTTTGAGATTGGGCGCTCACCTCACCGCCGACGGGCAACTAGAAACGATACTAAGATAAGCAAAAGTAAAACCAGCAAAGGAAGTGACCAGAAGCTCACCTGATCGGCGTGAGGATGCCGATCCCGGCCAGAGACGAGGGTGAGCGGGGAAGCGTGGGCTACCCGCACGCCGCGCCGATGACGCTTCGGCCGAATACCTGCTAGTACATACACTACTCCTCACACAGGAGGGGGAACTCGGGGTGGGGAGAATAGGGGTACAATCAAACACTACCTCCACATAGGGAGGGGCGGTAAGCCGGCCAGGCGGGGAGGGGAGTGAGACTAAGGAAGAAGCCGAATGACCCTTCGTGGTTCTGCCTGCCTATCTGCTTGTCTGATAGATGCCCAGCTAGTCAAATCCCCAGAAAGGCGAGGTCCCTCCTCGGACCCTCTCCACTATCGCCGGTCCGTCTACGGATCCGAGTGTGCGCTACACGGGTGAGTCCGCTAGAGTGGGTTCGTCGATCGATTACTTGCTTGCGAATCTAGATCCGAGGGATCGTGTCACATCAATTTGGTATCAGAGCAAGTTCTAGACTTGTCTCTACTAAGTCTTGTCCTAGGGCCATTGCATGCATCACCCTTGTCCACCATCATGACTACCTCATACTTGGCATATTCGCCACTCTTAGGCCCATTAGAAGCCTTTGTGTTTGACGGAAACCACCCTAGTATATATCTAGAGTGGGAGGACTCCATAGATCGACACTTTGGGAGGTTCACTCTACCAGGGCCTATGCAAGTCAACTATGCCATGAGTTTGCTCTGCCGCCAAGCTAGGAAAGAATGGGAGAACATTGTAGGTTTGAGAGAAGCCAAAGGGGAAGCACCCATTGAATCTTGGGATGAAATGAGGGCCGATCTTAGAAAGATCTACGCACCCCAACCCAAACCTCTTCAACTAACCGATCTTCCACCCCCGACCCCAACTCCAACCCAAGAACTTCCTCGACCAAGCCCAACCCAAGTCCACCCATGTTCACAACCCCGAGAGTACCATGCACTTACCATTATCACTCCACCCACCATAGACTATCCTACCCCATTATCCTTGGAAGTTGTGGCCCACACACATACCCAAGTGGAGATGGATGCCAATCCGGATCCACCTCCCACCATAGAGAACATCCTAGACCCCCCACTTCCACCCACCTCTCCTAGTCCGGGTCCTCATGAGCCGCACACCGTCACCATAGATGAGTCCATACTTCAATGGCTCAAGCACAGTCCCACCCTCCTGAGCTCACCACCATTGGGATATCAATCCCAAATTGTTCCCACTCGGTCTCCCCATGTCACTTTACAAATCTTCTACTTCGCGGGAGACTTGGGAGACCTTGTGGATTGCCTATATTGGCAAGTCCACTTGACCGGCTTGCTTGCCATGGGACCTTCGGAGCCTAGCACCATTAACTTTTCCCACCCCACCATTGGCTCCATCACTTCCGTTTGCACGAGTGGGCATTGCACTATTGAGATTCTTCTATTTCTCCCCAAGGATGAGAAACCCATCTTGGCCCACTCCCCACCCATTGAGGTTCCAATTGATTTGATTGGCCAACCCACTAGAGACCTTGGCCCAATTACCTTGGAGGAGGATGACTCACCATTTGGGAACCTTGAAGACATAGAGTTCCTCTCTCTAGGTGGCCCCTTCCATGATCCCTTTGACCCCTTCCTTTGGGAGCTCGAGTACCCATGTGGTCCACCCACATCACTTATCACCCACTCCTTCCTACCCTCACCCACCATGTTGGACCAATCCCATCTCTCTCAAGACTCTGATTACACCATGGGAGCCCTGACTTTGGGCAATACACACTTAGGGATCGAGGAAGTGCCCCACTTCATGATATCCACCTCCTTAGATCCCTTTGATCCATTCCAATGGAGGTCCAAAAGCCCACACATAGGAGACATCTTTGGTACAAAAGTGCATAAGTCTTGGCGTACAACACCACTTGATATGATTCTTAAGTCGGGTCCACTCGTTCATATCACCCACATCTCAAGTAGGATGCATGATTGGGCTGGTGATGTCCCCATCAATGATGCTTTAATGAATGATGTAGACTTGCATAAAGAGCAAATAGGTTTTCTAAGGGATGAAAATGGAACTCTTCAAAATGAAATCTCTGAGTTGAAACTGAAATTTGAGACAATGCCTTTTGATCAAACTCTGTCTGATAAGTTGATACAAGATGGTGATCTGATTGAAGAGAACAAAAGCTTAAAAGAACAAATAAATTTTTTGACTGAGAAGCTGGCTATTCTTGAAAAAGGTAAGCATGTCATGAATGATAACTCTGAAAATTTACATGTATTAGAGTAGGAAATTGAGAGCTATAAAAATGTGAATGCCATGCTAAATGAGTAACTAGCTGCATGCGAGAAGGACCTCGTTGATGTTAAACTGTAAATCTCCTCTTTAGAAAAAAAATCAATGATCTAAATAATTCTTTATCAAAGTTTGTTCAGGGCCAAGAAAAATTGGATAGACTGTTGGGGACAAAAATTAACTTTCGAAGAGAAGGACTTGGATACAATCCAGTGAACAAAAAGGGTTTTCGGAGTAAAATGTACACATCCTTCGTCTCCAGCTCGGCTGAAGCCCATCCTTCTAAACCTCCCCCCCCCCCAAAAAAAAATAGTCTAGTGCCCAGAAAAATAAAAAACAAGACAGAAATTAGAAAAGGAAAACACAAAAGCCAAAATAGAAAAATAAGTCTGCTTGTGTTGATATGCATGCTAGGAAATTCAATGATAAACACCATGCCTCCCATAAAATGAATGTTCATTGTTTCTATTGTGACATGCATGGTCATATTGTGCATGATTGCTTTATCTTGAAGAATGATGAATTAAAAGCAAGCAAGAACAGGAGAAACAATGCAGGAAGCACTGGCAAGGGAAAGGTCTACGCTGGGAGGAAGCATGCTCAGCACACTCCCGTTCAGAAGCCCAGAAATGGCCTGATGCGTCGACGCACCCCTCAGGACAGGTCGACGCACCCAAGTGTAACACCCCTAATTTTTATAAAAAAAATTTAAGAATTTTTTGGGATTAAAATATAATTATTAAGTAATTAAAAAGGCTTGATGGGCTATTAAGAAGGAATTAGGGAGTTATTTAAATCCATTTGAAGGCCCTATATTCATTAAAGTGCTGAGCCCAACTCAAATAGGCCCACAGACCAATTTCTAAGACTTTTAGGCCCAAGCCCATTATTAGAAATGTGGATTGAGAAATTTACGGATTTTAAATGGGATATATACTCCAATTGGGGGATAAATGAGAGATAATAAGAAAATCTAAATTTTTCGGATTAATCGCCCCCTGGTGGTCTATCACGAGACCGCCAAGTACACCCTAGCAGTGCGGATATAACTGCTAAGCGACCCCAGTTCCGTGAATCGTAGAAACGTGAAAAGCTTGGACCTTGGACGACCAAATCACTTTAGATCGAAGCTACCTGGCAGGAAGACTCTCCTGAACACTCTAGGGATTAACTCTACTCCAATCTAGGACTCTAGGTTCGATCTAATCCGTTAAACCCTAGGTGAACCCTATAAATAGAGTTCATATCCGACATGTGTGAACCCTTGTTTTGGCTGACATTTTTCGATGGTAAGGAGACCTTAATTCTGGTTGGTTCTTTAGAATAATTTGTTCTCCTTAGTTTTATCTAACTCCCCTCCAATTTTAGTGGTAGAATCCCCAACCGTTGGAGAGTTAGAGCCTCTACAAGCCGTTGTTTCGCTGCAGGTGGCACATGGAACAGTACGTCGGTCCAGTGAAGAATAGGAAATTAGAGGCCCTAATAGAGGTATTTAGAAGTTTATCCTTTAGAACTTTTTATTCCCCCTTATATCTTCTACATACTCTCCAAATTTCACAAATTTAGGTTAAGAGAATCAGAAGATAGAAGGGAAGGAAGTTGCTGGTTTGGCACAAGACGTGCATGAACTAGGGTCTACTTCTAGTCAGAAATCCGATGTCTAGTGATCGAATCAAAGGTAGGTTATCTCATGAAAAGGCTAAATCAACATGTTAGGAGTAAAAGCCCTTTGATTTCATGAAATTTCATGCTTTCCACACAGAGTATTTAATGTTTTACTATCACTGCGCATCTAGGCTATTCCTGCATGCATAGTTCCTACCCTTAATAACGAAAATGATAATTCCAGTTTAATTCATGACAACCTATGCATCTCCATGAGTTATCTTTATTGTAGGGACGTTTTCTCTCTATGTCTAGCATGTATTCTATGCTTTACTGCCCTTGAGTAGTAGGTATTTCAGTTTTATTGTAGTTTGTTGTAGACAGGAAGAAACGGTCTTCTTAAGTCTGCCAGAATCCTTTAGCAGCCCAAGGATATATTGCTAAAGACCATAAATGGTCCTCCCGAGACCACTTTAGTTTTCTGAGTTCTGTATTATTGTTAACCCGAAACATAATATAGAACAACCCTATTTATCATATGATAAGCCTAGCTAATTAGGTCTTACTCCTGTTTTAAGTACTGTATTCATAAACTTGATTACGTTAATTGTTCATCCTAGTAGATTTCATGTTCTTTATGCACTTTGGACTTATTTTAAACATATGTTAATTTCATGCCAAAACCTTTATAGTTTGTATTAAAGTTAATTCTATATGCTTCACAAACTTATTTAAATGATATTTTGCCATGACCCCTTCTTATCTAGAGTCTTTTCTTAAGTACATGGTGCGTACTCCGGTGCGTGGCCATTAGATACACATTGCACTTAAGCACATAATCTTGGACTTGTGATCCTCTCTGTCGGATATTACTTCTGTCATACTAGGTAATCTTGTTTCAAGGCCTCCATAAGACTCCGCGAGCCTAGGATTCTCACTAGGATGCCGAGCTAGTTGTACCCTTAAAACCCAATTGTCTAGAAAGCACTTTATCGGAGTTTTCTATGTTCTGGATCTTAGCAGCCATCCAGTAGACTGCAAGAGTCTAGTAGCGGCCATTTACCTGACCGCCAAAGATGCCTAGCGCCCCTACCATGACCGCAAGGTTCCAGAGATTTCACTACGTCGACACTCCCTTTCTTCATGCATCGACTCTGTCAATAAATGGTCCGGTACTGACCGCTAAAGTCTATAAACGGTCCAGTCATGACCACAAATGTCTTCAATGTTCTTAACCCAGGGTTTGACCCATGGGTTGATTTTCCTATGATTACTAGATGATTTATTGATTATCTAGAAGTTAATGCCTTGTTCAATAAGTTATCTAATGCATTATGGAAATTAATGAATGTACCATTATGCTACCGGATTCCTCCCGTGGTGTGACCTTGTCCTTAATACATTCATTGAATTCTCATGTTCAAAATTGAAGCATTCTTACCTTGACATTGTTATCATGAGCTTATTATTTGAGTTGTTACATTATTGGTCAGACTTTATTGTTATACTCATGGAAGTAGCTAGATTTATAACGTGAAGATGCAAATCGGGCACTGATTGTGTCCAAGGGCTCGACTCTAGCCCCCTCGGCTGATTGCTGGAAACATGCTATAAACCATCGGGTATGATGAACACTGGGGTTGCATTACGCTGGGAGTACTTTCTTTTATAAATGAGTGAAATCCATGAGGCAATCTAGTGAAATTACATTCTTACGTGATACATGACTTTCTAGTAATGAAAAGTGCGTTCTCGTTAAGTGCTTGTACATTCTCGTTCATGAAAGGCCAAACTTACATTCTTGTTATATACTTGCTCGATCATGCTTGCATATCTTATCTTGATCATATCTTATTTCTTGTGTTACTTTGGTTTATACCGCATGTTTTACCGTGTCTCATTTATCTTTAATTCTAGAGCTAAAATACTAATTACTTAAACATTGCCTTCATGTTGATACGAAGATACCTACTGGGCATGTGTGCTCATTCCCTACGTTTTCAATCTTTTTTTAGAAATTCTAGCGGGTCGGATTCAGACTATCCAAGTGATGGATCCGAGAGTGATTAAAGAAGGAGCTAAGCCTTAGATTGTCATTAGTTGATAGTCAAGAGTCGCTATGTAATTTTCTATTTTTATTGAGTCTAGTCAGTCTAAAAGTGAAGAGTCAACCTTATGTATTTTTTATTATTATTTAAATAAAGTAAAAATTTTGTCCAAATATTGTGCATTCATTTCTTATGTGTGAATGTGTTAGCGCTCTGATTATATTGCTCGCTTGAGGCGTACTAGCCGGCTGTTCACGTTTCCGATTATTTCCGCTACATAATCTCATGGCATGACAGTTAAAGTGGTATCAGAGCCTAGGTCTAAGGACTTACTTATTCCTAGGAAAATGTCATGTCATAGGCTAAGTCCAAGCCTTAAAGACCCATACCTATGAAACAAGGAAACAAATTTCCAACCCATGAGAGAGATTGGGTAGAACTCGGGATGAGATAGTAATTAGAAATTATCTCTGGGATTAACCCCCTCAATTCCATTAGAGTTGACAAATTTATTACTCTTCTCAGGTACGTTACTCTCTCAATGGCTCACCGTGTCAACTGGGATGAGAAGCAACAAACAGTTGTAGGTCTTACCCAAGCCCTTAAGACTGTGGCTCAAGCTGGCGCATGGGCTGGCACGGGTAATCTACACAGGAATTTTCGAAGCATGAATCCTCCAAGATTCTCTAGATTATCCAACCCCGACAAGGCTGAAAATTGGATCGATGAAATGAACAGAATATTCGACGTTATGCAATGCACAGATCAAGAGAAGGTCCGTCTCGCCACCTTCCAATTAAACAAGGATGCACGTACTTGGTGGAAATCTATTCCGACACCGCCTCCAAACGCACCACATACTTGGGAGGGATTTCTCACACTCTTTCGAGCAAAGTATTTCTTCGAGCATGTTAAATAGAGAAAGGCCGCGGAATTTGTCGCGCTTCACCAAGGCATGATGTCCGTGGTGGAGTATGAGCTTAAATTCTCTCGGCTAGCACCTTATGATCCCCACTTGGTTAGCACAGACCTATTAAAGGCCAATTGGTTTATGGATGGTTTAAGGCCTAGGTTTATTCAACAACTTGAGTGTCAAAATATCCGCACATATATGGAAATGGTCCAACATGCACATTTATGCGAAAGGACCCTAGAGAAGGTAGATAAGTTCCCGGGAAAAGAAGAAAAGTCGAGCCAAAGACATGATAGGCGAGAGGAAAAAGAATAAAGGTTTAGCATCACGGAGGATGACGAGCCCCATTATAACAAGAGGTCTCGCAATGGGAACGGTAATGGTAAAAGAATAAGTAAGGAAAAAAGGAATGGCAATGTCAACAATAATGGAAAGAATAAAAGAGCCAAGGAGGAGGAAGAAAAGTAGGTCATGGCGGCTTGCTCATTTTATGAAAAGTTCGGGCACTCGGCTGAAGAATGCTGGAAGTGTCTCGGCGTTTGTCTCAAGTGTGGAAGTTGGGAGCATCGCTTGCCCATGTGTCCACTCATAAAGGAACAATCTTCAAGGGATAACAATGGATGCGAGCGACGAGGCCGACTAAATGCCATCTTGGATGATGAAGGTAAAACGATTGAAGGTACTATCTTAACCTATTTACATATTAGCACTGCCTTAGTTATCAGCCTGACTAATTAAACACACTCCCCATAAAAGTCATGCATTGAATTTGGGGACCAAATTTTTTTTAAGTGGGGGAGGGTGTAACACCCCAAATTTTTCTAGAAATTTTTCAAGAATTTTTTAGGATTAAAATATAATTATTAAGTAATTAAAAAGGCTTAATGGGATATTAAGAAGGAATTAGGGAGTTATTTAAATCCATTTAAAGGCCCTGTATTCATTAAAGGGCTAAGCCCAACTCAAATTGGCCCACAGACCAATTTCTAAGACTTTTAGGCCAAAGCCCATTATTAGAAACGTGAATTGGGTAATTTACAGATTTAAAATGGGATATATACACCAATTGGGGTATAAATGGGAGATAATAAGCAAATCTAAAATTTTCGGATTAAGCGCCCCCTGGCGGTCTATCGCGAGACCGCCAAGTACACCCTAGCGATTCGGATATGACGGCTAAGCGACCCAAGTTCTGTGAATCGTAGAAACGTAAAAAGCTTGGACCTTGGACGACTAAATCACCTTATATCGAAGCTACCTGGCGTGGAATACTCTCTAGAACTCTTTAGGGATTAACTCTACTCCAATGTAGGACTCTAGGTTCGATCTAATCCCTTAAACCCTAGGTGAACCCTATAAATAGAGTTCATATCTGACCTGCACGAACCCTTGTTTTGGCTTGCATTTTTTGACGGTAAGGAGACCTTAATACGGGTTGGTTCTTTAGAATAATTTATTCTCCTTAGTTTTATCTAACTCCTACAATTTTCGTGCTAGAAGCCCCAGCCGTTGGAGAGTTAGAGCCTCTACAAGCCGTTGTTTCGCTGCAGGCTGCACAGGGAACAGTACGTCGGTCCAGTGAAGAACAGGAAATTAGAGGCCCTAATCGAGGTATATAGAAGTTGATTCTTTAAAAATTTTTGTTCCCCTTTATATTTTCTACCTACCCTTTAAATTTCATGATTTTAGGTCAAAAGAATCAGAAGATAGAGGGGAACGAAGTTGCTGGTTTGGCACAGGACGTGCATGAACTAGGGTCTACTTCTAGTCAGAAACCCAAAGTCTAGGGATCGAATCAAAGGTAGGTTATCTCATGAAAAGGCTAAATCAACACGTTAGGAGTAAAAGCCCTTTGATTTCATGAAATTTCATGCTTTCCACACAGAGTATTTAATGTTTTACTATCACTGCGCATCTAGGCTATTCCTGCATGCATTGTTCCTAACCTTAATAACGAAAATGATAATTATAGTTTAATTCATGACAACCTATGCATCTCCATGGGTTATCTTTATTGTAGGGATGTTTTCTCTCTATGTCTATCATGTATTCTGTGGTTTATTGCCCTTGAGTAGTAGGTATTTTGATTTTATTACTGTTTGCTATAGAAAGGAAGAAACGGTCTTCCTGAGACCGCCATAGTCCTTTAGCGGCCCTATGATAGACCGCTAAAGACCATAAATGGTCCTCCCAAGATCGCTTTAGTTTTCTGAGTTCTGCATTATTGTTAACCCGAAACATAATGTAGAAAACCCTATTTATCATATGATAAGCCTAGCTAATTAGGTCTTACTCTTGTTTTAAGTACTGTATTCATAAACTTGGTTACGTTAATTGTTCATCCTAGTAGATGTCATGTTCTTTATGCACTTTGAACTTATTTTGAACTTATGTTAATTTCATGCCAAAACCATTATAGTTTGTAATAAAGTTATGTCTATATGCTTCACGAACTTGTTTAAATGATGTTTTGATTGATGTTTTGCCATGATCCCTTCTTACCTAGAGTCTTTTCTTAAGTACATGGTGCGTAGTCCGGTGCGTGGCCATTAGATACACATTACACTTAAGCACATAATCTTGGACTTGTGATCCTCTCCGCTGGATATTACTTCTGTCGGACTAGGTAATCTTGTTTCAAGGCCTCCATAAGACTCCGCGAGCCTAGGATTCTCACTAGGATGCCGAGATGGTTGTACCCTTAAAACCCAATTATCTAGAAAGTACTTTACCGGAGTTTTCTGTGTTCTGGATCTTAGCGGCCATCCAGTAGACTGCAAGAGTCTAGTAGCGGCCATTTACCTGACCGCCAAAGATGCCTAGCGGCCCTACCATGACCGCAAGGTTCCAGAGATTTCACTACGTCAACACTCCCTTTCTTCATGCGTCGACTCTGTCAATAAACGGTCCGGTACTGATCGCTAAAGTCTATAAATGGTCCAGTCATGACCGCAAGTGTCTTTAATGTTCTTAACCTAGGGTTTGACCCATGGGTTGATTTTCCTATGATTCCAAGATGATTTATTTACGATATAGAGAGTAATACCTTGTTCAATAAGCTATCTAATGAATTATGAAAATTAATGAATGTACCGTTATACTGTCAGATTCCTCCTCTGGCGTGATCTTGTCCTTAATGCATTCTTTGAAATGTCATGTTCAAAACTAAAGCATTCTTACCTTGAAATTGTTATCATGAGCTTATTATTTGAATTGTTACATTATTGGCCAGACTTTATTGTTATACTCGTGGTAGTAGCTGGATTTATAACGTGAAGATGCAGATTGGGCACTGATTGTGTCTAACGGCTCGACTCTAACCCCCTCGACTGATTACCTGAAACATGCTATAAACCATGGGGTATGATGAACACTAGCGTCGCATTGCACTGGGAGTACTTTTTTTTATAAATGAGTGAAATCCACGAGGCAATCTAGTGAAATTACATTCTTGCGTTATACATAACTTTCTAGTTATGAAAAGTGTGTTCTCGTTAAGTGCTTGTAAATTCTCCTTCACGAAAGGCCAAACTTACATTCTTGTTATGTACTTGCTCGATCATGCTCGCATATCTTATCTTGATCATATCTTGTTTCTTGTGTTACTTTGGTTTATACCGCATGTTTTACCGTATCTCATTTATCTTTAATTCTAGAGCTAAAATACTAATTACTTAAACATTGCCTTCATGTTGATATGAAGATACCTACTGGGCATGTGTGCTCATTCCCTACTTTTCTGATGCGGGACGGACAGCGAACCTCGGACTCTAGCTCGCGGATGTCCCTATGTGAGGGAAACGCGAGATCTGCCCAATTGAGAAATCGGTAGTGAGACGGGTAGTCAACTCTCTTTCGTGCCCGAATCGGGTCACGGGACGGGTTTTGCTCTCTCTCGCAGTGGTGATAAAAATATCGGGCTAGATTAACCTATCACTTACAGCGGCATATGAAATATACGAAATAAGCAAATGCCAAGTAAAGAGGGTGGCGAGTTTACCTCCACGCTACCGAGCGTGGGGAAGACGTTCTCGACCAAGATTAGTACTCCCGATACAAATAATTACAATAATTACAGAAATGAATTCTACTGCCCACTCCACGCAGGGAGGTAAAGGGCTACAAGTGAGCCCCGGGAGGACCGATCTTGGGTTGACGGGTAGCGTGTTCGATAGCTCCGTCGGTTTTGATACACTGCTACTCGGGCGGCAGCTTGCTGTCCCGAACTGATTCTACTATTGTCAGCACTTCGCGACTCAGCGACAAAAATTGTTGCGATCACCACAGACGTCGGATCGATGCAAAACCAGCGTCATTGCGAAGCTGACTCAGAGATCTACAACCACCTGGTGTTACAGTAATTTTTTCGTCGTTGGAATTTCCGTGGTTGAATTTATAACAGACTGGTTCACAGATCCAGAACAGTCAGGATAGAATTATATCTGCCTGAAAACGTGGGTTGACTGAAGATCAAACGGTAGATTTTGGATCTGAAATTTTTATGGATGGTAGGTGGGAAGGTAGGGAACATAGGGATAATTTTTGCTTAATTTTTGGATGTGGTTTGAATTGGGAAATGAATTTTTTGGTGGAGGTGGTCGGATCTGGATTGCACAGGACAAAACAGATTTTAGGAAAATGCAGTGATTTTTTGGATGGGATAGAAAATTTCTAAAATCACAAAAAAAATTGTGGACGAAGGCTTTGGTGGACAGAATTCCTAGTTAAAATTTTAGCTCATTCTTAAATGGGAAGGAGGGTGAAAAAGGCGAAGGGTTAGCTTGCTGGCTGGTGGATCTGCACAGTAGGCAGGTTACTAAGGGTGGGAAGAACAGATTGGGAAAAATGGTAAACGAAAGAGGAAAAATATGAATTTTTTTTGTGGAGGCTGGGGTGGACGTGGGGAACTCACCCTCCAATTTTCAACACGATCTGAGCTCCTGATTGAGAGCTAAAAATCGCGCACTAGGCTTCTATCCAAAGTGGACAGAACTTCTGACGAAGTGGCGGCGGCAGTGCGGTGGCGGCTCGATGGCGGCGGTGGCGGCGGAGATGAGTTTCTCACTCAAAGGTGGACTGATAGAGAGGAATCACACCTCAAGAATTGGAGCTCTCACAGCTGCAAGGGGAGAGGGGAAAGAGGAAGGGGGCGCACTTGGCCTTCTTGCACAATTTTCACAATTTTCATTCAATAATTCTATCAAAAATGGAAAATACATGGCTTTTATATGAAATGGACACCCTAGGCAAATGACCAACCTTACCCTCAGATCTAGGATTAGGGAGGGGTACCTTGGGAATGCAAAAACCCAATTTTCCCCATGTGGTCAAAGCTTAATAAACAATTTAGCCTAATAAGGCCAAAACAAGGGGCGCCCTCCTCATGGGTCAATTTTGGCAACTTTGGGCCAAAGACCAACCAATTGGCCCATGGACCCTTGACTAGCCTATGGGGCCTTCCAAGCTAGGAAGCCCATGAGAGAGGGAAAAGTCCAATTGGGCTTTAAGTGGCCTTAAGGTCCCATATGAACATAACCCCTTAATGGACTCTAAATGAACTTGACCCAATGGCTTATTAAGAGCCTTAAAAATGGACTCTAAATGAATTTGACCCAATGGCTTATTAAGTGCCTTACAAATTAGCCCAAATAAAGCCTAAACAAACACACATTACATACCAAGTACATTATTACACAAATACTTCCAAACATTTAATGAAATAGCCTTGATGCCCCATTAATTCTCCCCGGGTGGGAAGAACTCGACCCCGTCGAGTAAGGGTTGCGGCTGCTCGTGTGGCTCCTAGGATACGTCATCGACCAGGTAGCACAGAGTACTCTACACTCCAAGTAACCATCACCTGCTCATCCCGTATATATTCGATATGCTCACGCTGCTGTGGGAATGTGACTAGAGGTGGACATTCCGGGGTGGGGTCACTCTCAAAGGAAGGAGACGGCTCAATGACTCACTAGGAATCATCATTGGGTCCCTTTATGCGACTACGTCCGACACATAGATAGAGCTGAACCCAAATTCCGGCAAGTATACAATGTACGCAATGGATCCGACTTGCCTCACACTCGAAAGGGATCGCGAGCTGACATGAGATTGACGCGACTCGATGCATGCAGACTCCTAACAAACTATACAAAAGAAAAAAAGCACACTCTATGTCCTAGGAAAACCTAACACTATGCAGACCCATGCATATGCTATGGTGGACCAGGACACCCGAATGTATGATGTGCACGCACATGACGCAACCGGAGGTTGGTGGAATGTAGAACTTCTAGACATCCTAGTATGTCCCTAGCATGCGGTTGCCCTTTGGGTTTGGGAGGTTTGGGAGGGCTAGGAGTGCCGAATGCACCTTCTTTCTTACCCCTATATGATGGCCGTGGAACGGCCCCCTGGCTGAGTGTAGGTGGACTAGCCCATGGGGAAGGGGTGTGGTAGTGGACTTCCCTAACACGGTGGAATGGATAAAGTGGGTCATAAGGCTCACTAGGGAAGGGGTCGAAGGGATCAAAGAAAGTGTGACGCCTCGAACTGGATTCCCACATGTCACACTCCCATGTCAGAAATTCTTGAAGGTGTAGATGGGCACCTTCATCCGTTATGGTAAAAGGGACGGTGATCTCATGGGGAAAATATGGTTCCTCCCTCGGGCAAAAGAGAAGGAAGTCGGACTCGGCCGGCATGGGGAGGAATAAGAGGATCTCCACCCACAGTGCACACGGAGGTAATGGACCCCCAAGCGGGATGGGTGAAGCTACGACCTGTGGGTCAGTCGAAGCCCGAGGCCAATAAGTGCGTCAACTGCAACTATCGGTCAAATCTCGTAAGAAGGTCATCCAATGTATCCACATGGTTACTAGATCGGAATGTGGTATGGAATGAGTTGACTGGCACTAAAGGTAGTGTGGGGTCCATGGATGGATAGCATGATGCTCTATAGACCAAGCCTATCTTGAGCCAACTAAGTAGTGGCTCGGCGATGAAAAGCTTTCCTGTTAGAAACACGGGTGGCTCTAAAGGCGATAACTCCGAATGAGGTGGCTCCGGATGATGATCGAACGTGGGTGGCAACAGAGCTCTAGGGGAAGAGTTCCCCGACTGGGGTGGGGGAGGCCGTAGGGTAGGCTGTCCGACCAGCTCGGGACTCGACTGAGAGGTTGATGCTCGTCGAAGGGCGGCATCAAACCTTACCTCGAAAGGCTCAACCTCTAGAGTGACCTGATAAGAACGCTCCAGAGTGAACACGTCACGGCAAAGCAATTCAAATTGGAAATGAAGCCGCAAACCTCTCTGAAAGAAAAAGGCCGACTTGGTGCACTCCTCTCCAACTCCACATCCCAACATGTACTCATCGTAGTCCCTAATGTACTCGGCCACGGACTTGTTGCCTTGGATGGGTCGGCATGGGTTGGCCATAGTGGCAAAAGATGGGGTTGGATCCCCTAGGAATGGGCATGCAATGACATTTTTTTTTGTTTTTATATTCAAAAGTTTATGCAAACTAATGCAAGCACCTAGACACGACTCTAAATTGTAAAAGGAGTAAAATGCGGACTCGAATAGAAACCTAGACTCAACCCATATCCGGTAATAGGCGGAGGTTTGATCCGAAGATCACGCTCACGCAAGTGAATCACCTTCCCGATAGGCGTAACCTAATGTTCGGGCAACACCTTTTGATATATCGAATAAAGGTATGCAAATGCAACCTCGGACCGACTTAAATGACTCTTCTTTTTATTTTTAAACAAATATTACCCTAGACTCAACCTTCCGCTCTGATACCAATTTGATGCGGGACAGACAGCGAACCTGGGACTCTAGCTCGCGGATGTCCCTATGCGAGGGAAATGCAGGATCTGCGTGGTTGAGAAACCGATAATGAGTCGGGTAGTCAACTCTCTTTCGTGCCCGGATCGGGTCATGGGATGGGTTTCACTCTCTCTCGCAGTGATCATAAAAATATCGAGCTAGATTAACCTATCACTTACAGCGGCATATGAAATATACAAAATAAGCAAATGCCAAGTAAAGAGGGTGGTGAGTTTACCTCTACGCTACCGAGCGTGGGGAAAACGTTCCCGGCCAAGATTCGTACTCCCGGTACAAAAAATTACAACAGTTATAGAAATGAATTCTACTGCCCACCCCACGTAGGTAGGTAAACGGCTACAAGTGGGGCCCGGGAGGACCGATCTTGGGTTGATGGGCAGCGTGTTGGACAGCTTCGTCGGTTCTGACACACTGCTACTGAAATGACCCGGAGATCCAGATACCGGTAAACCGATACCAAGAACTCGGGGAAGCCACCCAAGAGGCTAATGAGGCCCCGTAAGGGTTGAAGGGTTTTGCCGAGGAAATGCATAATGAATTAGAATTACACGCGCACAATATTAATTACAACAACAATTTAAACTATAAACGGAAGCATTTCAAATATCAGAGTGATAATTTATATAATAGTCCAGATCCACAACTTTATACAAGTCCAACCACTGAACAAGAGTCAAAATATACAACTACACGGGGCATACCCCAGTCAAAAGGTACAAGAGAGGATGAAAGACCACTAACAACCTACTGACAAACCACTGTTGGCACTAAGAACGGTCGTCAAAGGCACGGGAAGCTCCAGAAGATGGCTGAGGCTGCTGTGGACATCAAAAAGAAGAGAAGAAAAGGAACGTTCCTGCGGCACAGACGTCTCGACACCCTGAGAGCAAGTCGAAGATGGAAAGGCCGAACAAACCCCGTGCCTCCTCCAAGTAGAACGAATATATATACTCGGTGCTCCGCCACCCAACGAGAAGCTTTTCGGGCAGAAGAGATGGCCCCGGCTCTCCAGTCGGCATTGCCAAAAGCCGAATCAGCAAGAAACCTAGTAATTCGGAGCCGAGCTCGTCATGCGCCGAAAATCACTCGAAGTCCTAAACCGAGGCTCTAGGGCTCTGAACTAAACATCACAGAGGAGGTGCATTACAACTAAAGCATCACGGGGGCGCAAGTGCTCGCCTGAATCACCACGAAGCCGATATGAAGTCTTTTGACACTTAAACCGGCACGGCCTCCACTTAAATCGCCGCGCCCTCTCCTTTGGCCTTAAATCAGGGCGCCTCTCCAAGGGGGGGGGGGGTTTAGCCGGCGCGCCCCTCCTCTTGGTGCTAATCCGGTGTGCACCTGAAGTTGTTTTAAAATGGCGCGCTCCTCTATTGCTCTTAAACTGGCGTGCTCACCCCGTGCCATTTTAACCAAGGCCGTCGTCCCATCTTCCGTCCGATCCCATGTTTTCGGGTGTGAACAAAGAGAATTTACCCGAAATGGGTGAACAGCCTGCACCTGACCAGCGTGCAACCACCTGAGCCCTTCCTACTCCTAGGAATGGAAGGCTTCGAGCTCTGCACCAGCCATCGCATCTCCATCGGTCGCCGTCGGCCAATCCTGGGGTTGCACCATCCCTACTCTATCAGCGGCTCTCCCGGTAGGCCACTCAACGACTTTGGACACGAAGAAAGAGGCAATAGAGGTGAGCCGGAGGGGATGGAGCTTGTGCTCTCTTCCTCCCCCACCTCCCACTGATATATATATAACGAGACGAAGAGCTGAAGAGAAAGGGAGTTCGGTGAGAGGGGGGGCTGTCTCCGGCATCCGAAGAGAAGAAGAAGCTCTATCCCCCTGCGCCTGCAAGGTGAAGAAAAAGAGAGAGTGTGTGAGAGAAGAAAGGTGAGTTCGGAGGGGGGGAGCTTGTGCTCTTTCCCCCTCCCCCACCGATGTATCTTTCTCTTTTCTCCGATGTATTTTCCCTCTCTTTGGGGTAGATCCCCTTCTGTATTTAACCTCCCTTCCTTCGTGGATGAATAAAAATAAAGAAAGGCTTTTGCACTACATGTTATTGTTTTTTTTTGTTTGTTAGCCTTTGCCTTCCCTCTCTCATATCCCGCTCATCCAGGGTCCTTGAAACCTGCCTCTCCATGGCATGGCCTTCTAAGGAACCCGTCGAAGGGATGCACACTCATAGCCTCTCATGGCATATATTCATCCCGCTTATGAAATCATCACCCGTGAGCTGCCGGAACGCTTGAAGGCTAGTCCTCGAGCTTCCACAAGCACTTACGGGTTAACGGAGGCCTCACTCCGAGTTTTGAGGTTCACCCCGGAGTAATCCGTTTGGTGTTCCTCCTTTTTTTCTCTGGCAAAACCTTAGTCCGGGAAAGATGCTGCCCAAATTTTGCCAGGCGAAGAACACATAAGAACAAATGAGCAGACTAAGCTCTTCGGGGATAAGAACAGCGTATGTTTGAAGCCCGTGAATCAAACTGAACCTCTGAGTTCTTGCATAATAAACCCTTCAAGTAAAACATTCAAATATACATACTCGTTCACCTCAACAAATAATAAGAAGCACTCCATTGATTTAAAGTGTCAACTAAACAAACAATCCATCAATTTGATCAATCTGCAGGTTGAAGAAATAAGAACAGAAGCAAAAAGGGTCAAAAAGAATGAAAGTAAACTCATAATAGCTATTCCGGCATGCTCTTAATCCGACGCGGGCTAATCCGGCGTGGTACCCCCCGCGCCGGTTTAACCCCACACTCAAAACCCTCGCGCCCCCTTCTTCCTGGTCTGTAACCGGTGCGCCCCACTGTCGTTATGGCATTCTTC
Organism: Amorphophallus konjac; assembly: GCA_022559845.1. Taxonomy (NCBI): domain Eukaryota; kingdom Viridiplantae; phylum Streptophyta; class Magnoliopsida; order Alismatales; family Araceae; genus Amorphophallus; species Amorphophallus konjac. The sequence goes on from CM040120.1 coordinate 346,707,481, forward strand.
TTTAACCGGCGTGCCCCATTCTTGCTCATTCCATTAAATCGGTGCGCCCCCCCTTCAACACTCTTAACATCACGGCCTGACCGCGCAGGTTGATCCGCATGCGTAGGCAGACGTTGGCGAGTTCGGGCTTCACACTTAACAATTCACTTCCCCGGACTGTGCGTGAAGAGAAAAGCAATGATGCCCCATAGTATCAGACGTGGATCTCGGGAACCCCATGATGGCAATAGTCCGGAACCATCTCAGGCCAATAGTTCGTCAAACTTCGCCCACCTCTACCGGGACCCGATCCCGCGCCCACATTAAACTTGCCGAGCCTACGGCATACATCTGCGCGGTTTTGTCACCGTCTTTTATGCTATGAACATGAATTTCTGTCCGGAGATGAAACGGTCCATGAGTGACCGACATGTATGTATCTACGAACAATTACACCCCAATGCGGGTTTGTTTAAATGTGATCCGAGATCTTTGCTATCGCTTTGTTACCATGAATTTCAAGCCGTAGGGCCCTTATTCCCAGCAATCAATCAAGGGTGTTCCCCATATGGGGGATGTAAATAATGTCGTGGCTTTTATGGCATGGCGGGTTTTGGTCCCGACACGAACCACACTCGTCTGACCGAGTCAGATCGAGCGCACCATGGACTCATCACTTTGTGACTGGCACGCCCTCGCACTAAATAAATGAATTAACCCGATCAACAAACGAACTGATTCTTTTCAAATTTTAGTGCGTCCACAAGTCTAGCACGCCCGGTGGGACCGAAATCACCCTTCATCTCTTTGCCGGGACTAAGGGCCCTACGGCCCCTTTCTTGTAATACTAATTGTTTGATTTGTGAATGCAGGTTGCATTTCAGACATCAGAATGGCACTCACTTTCGGTCAGCAAGCCATTGAAAGCCATGTTCGGAACGGCTACCTGGCCGTCCCCCTCAGCTTCGGGAGCTTCCCTCCCGCGATAGGCTTCCCCAACTTCCTCGGGGTGGCCTTCACGAACCTGCTGGATGTGGAAGCATCTGATAGGACTGAAAGTAACGCTCCCATCCAGGTGGCCGCTAAAGCTGCTACCGACCGATCAGTGGCTGAGACTCCCAAGACCGTCCCGACCAGGACGCTGAGATGCAATGTGCACCATGTGCACCAAACTGTCGGCCCATCTCGCCAGGGGTCGGCCTCTCACCATAGGAGGCTCCGGAGGAGCCATGCCACGACATCACCCCGAGGCCGATTCTCCAGCACTGGCAAGTCTGTTGTCATCGGGACTGACCGAGTGCATCTTATCAGACAACGTTCCGAGGCGATCCTGGATCGCATTGTACCCACCGTACCGGTGCGCACCTCTTTTCAAGCACTGGAAAAGATGAAGGGAAAGATGACACCCGCTACTCCGGCCCCAGTGCCGCAGCATCCCTCGACCTCCAAGCCAACCAAGGCCAAACAAGTGTGGGTTTCGAAGGCAGTCCGGCTCACTGGACCAGCCCGGGCAAGGCCCAGCACCTTCCGCCCGGTAAGGGCACAACCAGGAGATCAGGTCAGGACATCAGCCCCCGTCTACCAGCTGGCATTGACTACACCAGCGCCACTGGAGAACATCCACCGTCGACACCACCGACGTCACTATCAGGCTATTCGTGCGGAGCCTGCAACCCACATGCCCGTCACTGTCAATAGGGCAACATCACCGGCTTCTCCTCCTGATCAAGATTGGGAAGGAGTAGAGCAAGCCATGAGGAATTACTTGCGGGGACCGGGGAGCACTCCCCTTGGTCACCAGAGACTGTTGGGGGCAGTGGTCTCTGCATTTGAAGAAGAAGAGACCCGATCGGTGCCCAGCGCCGAGTCAAGAAACTGCTCTTAGGAGCGTTATCAGTCACCGCCGACGGAAGAGGTGAAGCCGCGGAGATCGGTCTTTGACAGATTGGTCTTTCCGGGTAGGTCGTCGAGAAGAACAACAAGAAGAGGCAGAGACCTAAGGGTTTATACCTGCAACATGGCAGGGGTATCTGGCCGGTACGGGGCTCTACCAATTGAGCCCGAAGAAGTGGCCAGGCTTGCCACAAGGCCGGGACCTCTTACCATAAGAGGGAAAGCGGCAGTTGAGAAGACACAAGTCCACACTGGAGGAGCTAACTATGAGAAACCTTCAATGTCCTTGGCTGCCAATGTTATTACAGAAGGCACTATGGGAGGACCATCTACTTCATCCGAAGAGGCGCCGATCGAAGAAAGAGGGGGCACCCCTAGCCTTTCCATGAATGACCCCGCGGTATTGCATATGATGCAGTAGTATCAACGGGAGATTGAATTGTTAAGGAAGCAATTGACTGAAAGAGCTACTCAGCCCTCGACATCCGGGCAGACTGAAGCATTACCAGAGACCCATGGGGGGAACAGTCAGGCCTCGGAAGCTTCTCCACAGGCGATGGTGTCTCCCCTAATACCTACCTACACTAGTGGCGTACCCCTGCATCAGCCACATCATATCACACCAGCCCCGCCACCGAACCTGCCCTTCCAGGGGTCCGCTATTGCACCTCAGGCGATAGTGTTAACAACGCCGCTGGCGCAACCAGCCCATTTCTATCCAAACTCGATTGACCCGGCAATAGTGAGTAGACTAATGCTCGAACAAATGATAGATATGAAGTTGGCAAAGAGGAGCGATGGTGATCACACGCCATTCGACGTATACCGGGTACCTTACTCGACACACTATGCTGCCAAGAGGCTGCCGGCCGGCATCACCAAGCCGCCGAAGTTTGAGAAATTTAATGGGCAAGGGTCTCCTAGGGAGCACATTGCCTACTATGTGAATGTCATGGGGGATCTAGCTGTGGATGAAGCTTATCTCCTCAAGTTCTTCGGCTCGACACTTACCGGGATCGCTTTCGACTGGTACAAGAGCTTGCCCGTCGGGTCCAATGCAGACTGGCCCGATATGCAGAAGAAATTCAAGGAAAGGTTCTACATAGCTGAGCGGGAGGTAACCATGGCAGAGCTTTATGCCACAAGATAGAGAAATGATGAGTCGGCACTTGACTACATAAAGAGGTGGAGGAACCTTAGCATGAGGTGCAAACGTCCCCCGCATCAGGAGGACGCAGTGCAGATCTGTAAACAGAATCTGAAGAAGGAAATCCTTGAGAGGATGATCGGTGATGAGGTAAGGTCATTTGACTGTCTGAATAACATAGTGGTAGAGATCAAGGCATTCCTTGCTCGATACTCTTCTGCTCCAGCTGCATTGAGCCAGAGGGCCAGGTAGGTCGAGAAAAGACCAATACCGCTAGAAGTTCACCCACTGGACTTCAAAGGTTTCGAGAAGTAGAGAGAGAAACCCAAAGAGATAGTTGACCCTACCCCGCCCAAGTCCACTGAACGGAGGGAAGGTCCTGTAGGCGCCGGGAGACGGCGGGTGTGGAATTGGGTGAGAGACGTGAGATGGAATGTGTGAATGGGAGTCTCCGTGCGAGGGTACCTACAGAGGAACAAAAGGATTAGAATGTGATCGCCAGAGGTCGTTTTACCAGAACCTCACAGGATGTTGATTGCGGGGAGATGTTCAAGATGAAGAGACGTGGGTTTCTTCTTCCTCATCCTCGGCCGGCCAAGGGGAAGGAGCCCTGCTCGTCCCTTGTGCTGAAGTCCTGCAACGTAGCTCAAAAAAACATAGAAAAGAAAGCCATTAGTGATCTTGGAGTGCAGTATGTGATCTAACAACTAGAAAACACGTAAGAAACTGGTGGCCAAAGTACCTGGGGGGTGGGAAGGAAGGATGGCCAAGACTTTCGACCATCCACCTCCCCTTTGTTTTTTAAGACGAAAACCTCTTACGTTGGGTCTATGAGGGTGCTACATGCGATGCTATACTTACCTGAAAGTCGAGATGCACATAGGAAGCAGAGGATGAGAGGTAGAGAAGTTCAAACTAGGTTGAAGGAAGGAGTAGCCTCCGAGACAAAGTTGTGTGAGTTCCCCTTTCTTCTCCGTGTCAACTCTCGGAAAAAACCACTCTTCCCAAATCTCCCCAACCCACTTTTTTCCCCCAAAAAATTCTCCCCTCCCCTCTCGTACTGGAGGTGGTGGAGTTTTGGTTCGACCAGCCCAGGAGTTACAAAACGTGGGTGGGGATCGTGCAGAACGAGGGAGAGAATGTGGCCACGAGCTGGGCCATGTTCTCTGACCGAGTAAATAGGGGGAAGGCGGCCAAATCGTTGGCCACCTTGAGGAGGAGGGCGGCCAGCACTCTGGCCACCTTCCTGGGGAGGGCGACCATCGCCCTGGTCGCCCAGGACTGGGGGCGGCCAGGACCTTGGCCGCCCAGACTGATGGGGACATCACCTCCCATGCCCACGTTCACAGCTCATCTCCTCGCCCCGATTGCATCCGGCATGGTCTAGTTATTTAACTTTGAGTCCTATGTAATTTTTATTTGAGTCATTTGATGTATTTTCTTATTTATTTGAGTCATGTTCCTAGGTCTTGTGTTTATTTCCCTAAGTTTGAGTGTCATTAGGTTGTCTAGTTAGCTATTGGGCCCAATTCATTGGGCTTGGCCCAAGGTCTCCCCCCTACCCTCTTGGTTATTTGTCATTGAGTCAATTGTCAGGGTCTTATTGTAAAATGTGGGTTGCCTATATATAAGGCCCCATTCCCCCCAATTCAAGGTAATGAATCAATGAATGAAAAATTTACCATTTTGAGAGTTCAAACTTCTTATCTAGTGGAGAGATTCCATTATTTGGGTGAGAGACCCTAGGGGAGAGATTCCCCACCCATCCCTCTCTTAATTTCTCTCTTTCACTCCCCTTTCTCTCTCCTCCACACCCAATTTCAAAAATTTTCTCTCTCCTCCCCTCCCAACCACCTCCACCCTCCCACCTACCTCCATTAACTCCTCTACAACTTCCCACAAGCCATCATTACTTCCCCCTAGTCCCAATAGACCCTCCACCAATCCACACCCCACCCTCCAACCCCCCAACTACCCATCCCCTTCCCCAAACAGCCCTCCACCTTCCCAAGGCACCTCTTCCCATCCCCAAGACCACCATTGATCACCCCACATTAAAGGAAATTCAAACTCACATTCCCTCCACCCACTTGTGCCCCCCTCACCTTCCCCCTTCTCCCTCCAAGCCCAAATTCGTAGATCCTCCTCCCACCACCTGTTAGACCCCCTTCCAGACCCTATTCTTCCCCTCCCACACCTTGGAACACCCCCTCCTAGACCCCCTCACAGCCAAGGTTCTCCCCACACTCATCCACCTCCATTTCCCCTCCCATATACCCCATTTCCCCCCATCATCTTCAACCTCCAGTTTTCAGTTCGCAGGCAGCAGAAGAGGAGCAGATTGCAGAGGCTACCCCGACCACATCCCAGCGAATCTGATAGCCCAAGAGGTATCCACGGAAGCGTCTACTAGTCTTCTTCATAACGGCGGTGGTTTCATCTCCATCCGAGCTCCGTGCTGCCCGGGAGATCCGTTCTCCCACAACTGTGCAGAGCTGCCCCTGCTGAGCACCTAAACCAGAGTAGAAGCTTTACCACGACGAACCTCGGAAGGATCAGGCCAAGAGTTCTTCTGTAAAGTTGTTCCTCGTCCTGTTTAATTTCAGAATCAAGAAGCATAACTTCGATCGACGTCCGTGGGCCAGAGTTATCAATTTTCTCCGTCGGGTACGCGGTTTTGCTTCCCACAGTCTGCACCGACCTGTCACCATTATTCAGAGTCCACTGGTCTTCTCCAGCATCGTTTGGCTTCTCCGTCAGTTCTTCTACGAAGAGGACTTGTCCACGGTTCCAAAAACTCTAGCGGTTCTTGATTCTGAATCCAGGAGCTGTCGGGGCATCCTCTTCTTCCTGCTGTTGGAAACATGAAGCTGTCAGTCCGAGAATCTGCCACCCTGTTCGAGCCTCCACCCAGACCAGCATCAGCGCCAGAAGAAATCAAAAAAATTCTGAAGTCATCCTGATCTAGTTACGAAGATTTCCCCACTGGTCCCGTCATCAGCAAAAATCAGGAGAGGTCACAGAGGTGCGATCTTTGACTACTGGTCCCTGATTCCAGAACGTGGACAGATTCGGCATCGGCTTCCTTTCATCACTTCTAGCTCGAATTTCCCTCCTCGCTTGGCCGGCTGACGGCCCCTCCCTGTGAGGAGGTAGTGTTTGGATGTAATCATCGTCTTCCCTTCCCCACGATTCCCCCCCTTGCATGGGGTGTAGTGTTGTAACAATTTGAGCAGGTCAAGCTACCCCGGCGCGGCATGTGGGGAACCCACACTTCCCCGCTCTCCCACGTCTCCAAACGAGACCGATTTCTTCAAACCGGTCGAGTAAGTGCTCCACTCTTAGCTCCATTTAGTGTTTGTTCTCCCTAATATTAGTTCATAAACTCCGCTGGCTTTGAGAAGTGAGAGTCCGATCTTTAAGCACCATCGCTTTAAGAGACCACCGTGGGGTGAGGAGTGTAACCCGTGCCCTTGGCACTTCGTCGGCTCCCTTGAATTGGGCAGCCATACCCTTGGGGAAACAAACCTTGGCCTTGCTGTCCCTCTACCAGCAAGGGCCCAGCCCACACAACCTCCACTTGGCATTTCCAAGTTACCCCGGGTCTTGGGTGAGTGACGGGTGAGTGGCCGCCATTATCGGTCCGTCTTGATTGCCAAATGTGCTTGCTTGTTAAGTCCTAGGTTGTGTCACATCACAGACCCATGATGTTGGGCCCCTTGTGGACGAGGCCCAATAGCCAAGGGGCTATGGGCTGGGCTTAAAACTTAAACATTGGTAAAAATGAGTACAACAATCAAGCGTCATTCACACGAGGGCCCATTGGGGATCCGCGGGATGTCTGAAATTAAGCGTCTACAAATGCCCCTCTGGAACACCCTTTTTGCAAGGGAGCCCGGCGGACTGATAAATGGGTGTTTCGGTAAAGAAACAAGCCTAATGAGGGCAACACGCTCAAAGAGATTCTTGAGCAGAAAACAAGCTTCACGCAGGGTCGCGTGAGCACCAAGTAATCAAATAAGTCATTGGCAAAGGGGAAAGAAGGATAGTCAAAAGAGGACTTGTATCTGCAGCCACGTGGGGCCCCCTAGCATGGCGCTGTGTGGGACTTGAGGGGATGGTCACATCTAGTGCTCAAGGAGATACAAGACCTAAACAAAGTTAGGTAAAAAAAGGTATCAGGATAAGGGAATACAATGACTCGTTGAATCGCGAGGTACTCGAAACGGTCTTGCATAAAACACATTTTCTGCTGATCAAATCGGAGTGGAATCACATAGACTCATTCGTGCGAATTCGACAAGAATCGAGGGACTCAAAGAAACCGATGCGGGGACCAAAAGACCCTGGGTCGGTCAGATCATCGTGGCCTCCCTACTTCTGCATCACAGCTTCCAAATGAAATGCATGCAATTTTGTTTTCTTTTTTGCATATATACTTTTTTTTGGATTTTTTTCTTTCAAATGGGGCTAAAAAACTATATGATGCATGCTGTGTTTAAAATAAAAACATATCTAATGCAAAGCCGGAGGATTTATTTGCCTGCCTCTGAACAAATCGGTCAAGAGTTCAAGAAGTCTATCATCCTATGCTTGGTGACAGACGTGGTCCGGATCTCGAGGGGGGGGTCCATCATTCTACATTGTAATTAAGCATAGTCGAGAATTTGGAAAGTCTGTCATCCCGTGTTAGGCAGTAGGCGACCATCGAATAGCTTAAGGAGTATAAACTCTTCACGGTTTTTTTAGAGAGGAACTCAGAGTTTATATGCCCGAAGCTATTAGCCTCTGGCGTTCTACCTAAGATGCAATGTAACAAGGCCTTGTCGCCTTTTGGTCCCAAGGATGTGGAGACCTGCAGCTGCATTAGCACATGTTAGTAAAGTTCATCAATGATAATAGAAATATGACAATAAAGACATTTCATTCAATGAACTATTAATCTATCACAACAAACCATGTATAATCGATTGAGCATAGCTTCACAAAGAAGAGAACAAGGGGGACTGGTTACCTGGCTATCCCAGGGGCTGGGCGGCCATCGGTTTGGCCGCCCTCCTTGGTCTTATCCCAAACCGTGGGAGTTCGAGCCAAGGGGGACTCTTAACCTGTAAGGGGCTACGGGGCCTGGTTTACTCCGTAGTTGATCGAAGAATTGAAGTAAAGGAGTGGTTCCAAAGGAGGAAAAGACAATGGCGTCTTCTTCCACCTCATCAGGAGATCACGAGCTGGGTGTTCTCTCTGACATGCCCGGCCACCTGAGCCATCTCATGAAGCAGGGCAAGGTATGGTTTGTGAACAAAATTACTTTTGTTGTTTTTGTTTTTGATAGTGATGGGGGCATCTCTCGCCCTTCACATTTTTCCACAGCTTCGATTGCCCGCCAGCATAGCTCCATTGTGTCCGTCATATGTTTCTGAGTCGAGTCATGTAATTTTCATACTTTATTCGAGTCATGTCATTGTACTTTTCCCTTTATTTGAGTCATGTACCTAGGTTAGTGAGTCATTTTCCTATGTTAGTTGTCATATGGTTGGTTTGATAGGCTAATGGGCCCAACTAATGGGCTAGGCTCAGGGGCACCCCTCCCTTGGACTGCTTTGGTCATTTACTTGTTTGTCAGGGCTATTTTGGTCTTAGGAAAAGTATGGAGTCTATAAATAGTCCCTCCCCTCTCTCATTTGTAACAACCCTTTTATGATCAATTTAAATCAAGTGAGTTCTAGTGTCATATTGGAGTGGATTCTCCAAACCTCTCTCTCTCTCTCTATTGGGGTGGATTCCCCTTCTCTCTCTATCTCACTTCTCTCTCTTCTCTCTCTCTCTTCAAGGGGGAGGGCGCCACTTTCTCTCTCCTCTCCTCCCTCTCTCTCCTCCACATCATCAATTCTCTCTCTCTCCCCCTCATTACTCATCCTCCCAACTACCCCACCCTTATTACTCCACCCTAGTTCCAAGAGACCTCCCCCCAATCCCAACTCCACCACCCAACCACCACCTACTCAACTCCCTTCCCTAAGAACCCTCTCATCTCCCAAGGGAGAATTCCTCACTCCCCAAGCACCCCTTCCCATTCCAACACAACCCTTCCCATCCCCAAAGCCCCATTAACCACATTGGTCCATTTTCAAATTTTGGAGAGAGATCTCTCCTTCTCTCTCCCCCACCCATCCCAAATTCGCAGCTCCCCTCTCACCCACTGCAAACACCACCTTCTAGACCCCATTCTCCCCCATCCACACCTTGGAACACCCCCTCCTAGACCCCCTCACAGCCAGGGCTCTCCCCACACTCATCCACCCCCACTTCCCCTCCCATATACCCCATTTCCCCCCACCATCTTCAACCTACAGTTTTCAGTCCGCAGGCAGCAGAGGAGTGCCCAGTTGCAGAGGCTGCCACATCTTGAACTATAAGCTTCAGAAGGCATATCATATATCGTTGGAAGCGTCTCCCAGTCAGATTTTCAACGATGGTGGTCCCGCTGACTTCCAAGATCGGAGCTATTCGGAGGAGGCGATCTACCACGACTACGCAAGACTTCTCAGGCAGAGGACCAGAACCAGAGTAGAAGATCTACATCGGCCATCCTACTGAGAATCTGAGCAAGTGTTCTTCATCAAAAGTCTTCTATTCTGAGTCTTCTTTCACCTTCAAAAATAAGAGCTCAATTTGGCATCCGGAACCAGGAGTTATCAATTTTCTCCCCCGGGTGCGCGGTTCTGCTTACCCACAGTCTGCACCGACCTCTCATCAGAGTTCAGAGCCCACTGGTCTTCTCCAATAACGTTTGGCTTTCCCGCTAGTTTTTCTTCGAAGAGGACTCGTCATCGGTTCCAACAGCTCTGGCGGCACCTGATTCTGAGTTCGGGAGCGGTCGTGGCATTCTCTTCTTCCTGATGTTGGAAACCTGAAGCAGCCAGTTCCGAGAAGCTACCACCCTGTTCGAGCCTCCACCCAGACTAGCGTTGGCACCAGAAGAAATTGAAAAAATTCAGACATTTTCCCGTTCCAGTTACGAAGAATTCCCCATTGGTCCCGTCATCAGCAAAAATCAGGAGAGGTCACAGAGGTGCCGTCTTCAACTGTTGGTCCCTGAATCCAGAACGTGGACAGATTCGGCATCGGCTTCCTTTCATCACTTCTAGCTCGAATTCCCCTCCCCGCTTGGCGGGCTGAAGGCCCCTCCCTGTGTGGAGGTAGTGTTTGGATGTAATTATTGTCTTCCCTTCCCCACGATCCCCCCCCTTGCATGGGGTGTAGTTTTGTAAACGTTTGAGCAGGTTGAAGCTTCACCGGCACGGCGTTCGGGTGCATACCCACGCCTCCCCGCTCGCCATCGTCTCCGGACGGGATCGGCATCTTCACGCTGATCAGGTGAGCTTCTGGACCCCTCCCTTCGTTGGTATATCTTGCTTAATTAGTATTGCTTCTTAACTCCATCGGACGGTGAGTGAGCGCCCGTTCCAAACTTGCTTATGTTTGAGTGGTCGCCGCGGGTGAGTTGTGAGAATGACCCTTCAACCCATGCCTTCGGCGTGCTGACCGCCCGTGAATTTGGGCAACCCTGGCCCCTAGGGGTCCTCCCCAAGTCAGTCATATCCTTGCAAACCACCAGTCCAACCTCGGACCCTCACCCCATTGCCGGTCCACCTACGGACCCGAGTGTGCCAAACACGAGTGAGTCCGCTTGTGTGACATTGCCTAGTCGTTGCATTTGCTTGCCACTTAGGTCCCAGTTCGTGTCACATCAAATTGGTATCAGATCAAGTTCTAGGCTTGTCTCTACTAAGTCTTGTCCTAGGGCCATTGCATGCATCACCCTTGTCCACTATCATGACTACCTCATACTTGGCATATTCGCCACTCTTAGGCCCATTAGAAGCCTTTGTGTTTGATGGATCCTGCCCTAGCATATATCTAGAATGGGAGAAGTTCATAGACCAACACTTTGGGAGGTTTACCCTGTCAGGGCTTGTCCAAGTCAACTATGCCAAGAGTTTGCTCTGGCGCCAAGCTAGGAAAGAATGGGAGAACATTGTAGGTTTGAGAGAAACCAAAGGGGAAGCACCCATTGAATCTTGGGATGAAATGAGGGCTGATCTTAGAAAGATCTACGCACCCCAACCCAAACCTCTTCAACCAACCAATCTTTCACCCCAGACCCCAACTTCCACCCAAGAACTTCCCTGACCAAGCCCAACCCAAGTCCACCCATGTTCACCACGCCGAGAGTACCATGCACTGACCATTATCACTCCACCCACCATAGACTATCTTACGCCATTATCCTTGGAACTTGTGGCCCACACACATACCCAAGTGGAGATGGATGCCAATCCGGATTCACCTCTCACCATAGAGAACATCCTAGACCCCCCACTTCCACCCACCTCTCCTAGTTCGGGTCCTCATGAGCCGCACACCCTAACCATGAATGAGTCCATACTCCAATGGCTTAAGCAAGGCCCCACCATTCCTAGCTCACCACCTTACCTCTCACCCTTGGCATATCAAGTCCAAATTATGCCCACCCGGTCTTCCCATGTCACACTTCAAACCTCCTACTTTGTGGAAGGCTTAGGGGACCTAGTGGACTGTTTACAATGGCAAGTCTACCAGACCAATATGCTAGCCATAGGACCATTGGAGTCTAGCCCCATCTACTCTAGTGGACCCTTCCTAGCTTACCCCGCCACCGGTTCCATCACCTCCATCTACACTAGTGGCCATTATACGAGTGAAATCCTCCACTTTCTCCCCAAGGATGAGAAACCAATCTTGGCCCACTTCCCACCCATCAAGATTCCAATTGCTTTAATTGGCCAACCCACTAGAGACCTTGGCCCAATTATCTTGGAGGAGGATGACTCACTATTTGGGTACCTTGAAGACATAGAGTGCCACCCTCTAGGAAGACCTTTCCACTACCCCTTTGATCCCTTCCTATGGGAGCCTAGACCCCTATGTGACCCAACCACCTTATCCACCACCCACCCTTTCCTACCCTCACCCACCGATGAGCCCAACCTTCTCCTCAATTTGGAGCTTCTTATATTGGGTAGAAAGCCAAGCCCTCCCCTCATGGCCGACCCACTCACCAAGAATATTGGCCCAGTTATCATGAGGAGGGATGACTTAGCACCTTTTGAGGACATAGAGCTCCTCCCCCTTGGTAACTCATTTTATGATCCCTATGATCCATTCCAATGGAAGTCCAAAAGCCCACACATAGGAGACATCTTTGGCACAAGAATGCATAAGTCATGGCATACAAAACTACTTGACATGATTCATAAGTTGGGTGCATTCATCCATATCACCCACATGTCAAGTAGGAAGCATGAGTGGTCCATATTCAGATGTAATGGTCCACCTTCATTCATCATGAGCCTTAAGCATGATAGGAGCATTCTTGGATGTCCGGGTCCCCCGGCATTTGTCACCCCCATGCATGATCGGATCACCTACGGATGCCCCGGCCCTCCAACCTTTGTTAGGAAGTCCATGCATGATAGGGCCACATTTGGTTTCCCCGGCCCACCAAGGCTCATCAAGGTTCATATGGCATCATGGCATGATAGGTCCATCTATGGATGTCCTGGTCCACCTTTATCCACGCACATTTCCACACACCCACAACCCCGTAGTGCATGGCATGTGTATCCAAGCAAGCATTTTGCAACGAACGATGAGGTTCATATTGAGCGGGCAATAGCTCGTAAGCGCCACTTGGGATTCCAAGTAGGCAACTTGGTAATGGTGACATTGGAGTGGCTCTACCCTAGGGCTATCTCCAAACCGAGGGCACGAGGACTTGGACCTTCCATGTTCCGAGTGACTTTGACACCCTGGGTTACGGGTTGGATCTACCGATGGGATTTTGGGATATACCCTACTTTTCACGTGGCGGATCTAGCACTCTTTAAGGGCACCGCAGTGGATCCCAATGAGAACCTTGAGCCTACCCCCACCTTTGTAAGTGACACCCTCGGAGAACCTCCACATATCAGCTTGAGAGTCGGATGTGTGCACACAGAGGCAATACTAGGCAAGCAGGGTACCATCGCCAGCAAGAGGGTGTGCCCGAGCCACCTTGAGAGGATGAAGAGTCGTCCCCCAGCTAAGGATGTGAGGTTGAGTTTGGAGGTTGTGGCTCGCCCGGAGCTACATTGGAGGACCTCTCCCCTGGCGGACCCATACTCGACGGAGTTGATTTCTTCGCACCTCGGGGGTATGATGGGGGCATCTCTCACCCTTCACATTTTTCCACAGCTTCGATTGATCTCCAACATAGCTCCATTGTGTCCGTCATATTTTTCTGAGTCGAGTCATGTAATTTTCATACTTTATTTGAGTCATGTCATTGTAATTTTCCCTTTATTTGAGTCATGTACCTAGGTTAGTGAGTCATTTTCCTATGTTAGTTGTCATATGGTTGGTTTGATAGGCTAATGGGCCCAACTAATGGGCTAGGCCCAGGGGCGCCCCTCCCTTGGACTGCTTTGGTCATTTACTTATTTGTCAGGGCTATTTTGGTCTTAGGAAAAGTATGGAGTCTATAAATAGTCCCTCCCCTCTCTCATTTGTAACAACCCTTTTATGATCAATTTAAATCAAGTGAGTTCTAGTGTCATATTGGAGTGGATTCTCCAAACCTCTCTCTCTCTCTCTATTGGGGTGGATTCCCCTTCTCTCTCTATCTCACTTCTCTCTCTTCTCTCTCTCTCTTCAAGGAGGAGGGCACCACTTTCTCTCTCCTCTCCTCCCTCTCTCTCCTCCACATCATCAATTCTCTCTCTCTCCCCCTCATTACTCATCCTCCCAACTACCCCACCCTCATTACTCCACCCTAGTTCCAAGAGACCTCCCCCCCAATCCCAACTCCACCACCCAACCACCACCTACTCAACTCCCTTCCCTAAGCACCCTCTCATCTCCCAAGGGAGAATTCCCCACTCCCCAAGAACCCCTTCCCTTTCCAACACAACCCTTCCCATCCCCAAAGCCCCATTAACCACATTGGTCCATTTTCAAATTTTGGAGAGAGATCTCTCCTTCTCTCTCCCCCACCCATCCCAAATTCGCAGCTCCCCTCTCACCCACTGCAAACACCACCTTCCAGACCCCATTCTCCCACATCCACACCTTGGAACACCCCCTCCTAGACCCCCTCACAGCCAGGGCTCTCCCCACACTCATCCACCCCCACTTCCCCACCCATATACCCCATTTCCCCCCACCATCTTCAACCTACAGTTTTCAGTCCGCAGGCAGCAGAGGAGTGCCCAGTTGTAGAGGCTGCCACATCTTCACCTGGAAGCTTCAGAGGGCATACCATATATCGTTAGAAGCGTCTCCTAGTCAGCTTTCCAACGGTGGTGGTCCCGCCGACTTCCAAGATCGGATCTGTTTGGAGGAGGCGATCTACCACGACTACGCAAGACTTCTCAGGCAGAGAACCAGAACCAGAGTCGAAGATCTACAGCGGCCATCCTACTGGGAATCTGAGCAAGAGTTCTTCATCAAAAGTCTTCTATTCTGAGTCTTATATTTCCTCCAAAAAGAAGAGCTCAGATTGGCATCCGGAACCAGGAGTTATCAATTTTCTCCCCCGGGTGCGCGGTTCTGCTTCCCCATAGTCTGCACCGACCTCTCATCAGAGTTCAGAGCCCACTGGTCTTCTATGACAAGGTTTGGCTTCCCTGCCAGTTTTGCTTCGAAGATAACTCATCAACGGTTCCAACGGCTCTGGCGGCACCTGATTCTGAGTTCGGGAGCTGTCGTGGCATCCTCTCCTCCTGCTGTTGGAAACATGAAGCAGCCAGTTCCGAGAAGCTACCACCCTGTTCGAGCCTCCACCCAGACCAGCGTTGGCGCCAGAAGAAATCATAGAATTCATACGTTTTCCCGTTCCCGTTACGAAGAATTCTCCACTGGTCCCGTCATCAAGAAAAATTATGAGAGTTCAAAGAAGTGCCGTCTTCAACTGTTGGTCCCTGATTCCAGAACGTCGACAGATTCGGCATCGGCTTCCTTTCATCACTTCTAGCTCGAATTCCCCTCCCCGCTTGGCCGGCTGAAGGCCCCTCCCTGTGTGGAGGTAGTGTTTGGATGTAATCATTGTCTTCCCTTCCCCACGATCCCCCCCCTTGCATGGGGTGTAGTTTTGTAAACGTTTGAGTAGGTTGAAGCTTCACCGGCGCGGCGTTCGGGTGCATACCCACGCCTCCCCGCTCGCCATCGTCTCCGGTCGGGATCGGCGTCTTCACGCTGATCAAGTGAGCTTCTGGACCCCTCCCTTTGTTGGTATATCTTGTTTAATTAGTATTGCTTCCTAACTCCGTCGGACGGTGAGTGAGCGCCCGTTCCAAACTTACTTATGTTTGAGTGGTCGTCGCGGGTGAGTTGTGAGAGTGACCCTTCAACCCATGCCTTCGGCGTGCTGACCGCCAGTGAATTTGGGCAACCCTGGCCCCTAGGGGTTCTCCCCAAGTCAGTCGTACCCTTGGAAACCACCGGTCCAACCTCGGACCCTCACCCCATTGCCGGTCCACCTACGGACCCGAGTGTGCCAAACGCGAGTGAGTCCGCTTGTGTGACATTGCCTAGTCGTTGTGTTTGTTTGCCACTTAGGTCCCAGTTCGTGTCACATCAGATATGGTTTAGCATGTTTATTGATTGATCTCTTCTTCTCTTCCTTTTAAATGATGCAGCCCGTGCCTGCTTTTTCTGGGGAAAGGCATGCCCGTCGCTATGGCTGGCTTCAAGATTTAATGGATATGATTACTCCCGCCATGAGGGTATTCATGCATCAGTGGCATCTGATCTGGTTGGTCATCATGGCGAAGCGCTTCAACAACATGCGGTTGAACTGGGAATCATTGGTGGCAGTGATCGAGCTATGGCATCCAGATATGCACACCTTTGTCTTCCCTGAGTTCGAAGCCTCGGTGCTGGTAGAAGAACTGGATTTCATCTTCCAGTGGGGGGACTTAGAGGTGGGCGAGCTGATCGACCTTCCTCCCTGGGATGAGATCCTGGCAGAAATTGTAAGAGACAAGCGCGAGGTTCGTCGGATGACGGACCAACGAGGGATCTTAGTTGACCGCTTAGCAGGAGGGCTTGTGAGCCATGTGAAGGACAAAGAAGTAAGTGTCGATCGACTGATGCGAGGTGTGACGTTGTGCTTAGGTGGGGCACTACTCTTTCCAACATCTGGTGACATGCTGAGGCGAGAGTATGTAGGGCCCTTGACTCTCCTGTGGACGGGACATTCTCTTTCTCGAGCCGTGCTGGCTCACATGTATTGCGGGCTAACTCAGATGAGCCTGGGTGACAGTGCCATGGGATATTTATACCTTCTGCAGCTATGGATGGAAATCCTCTTGAGTTTCAATTTTGACAGCGAGGCAACCACTACCTCCAGGATCTTTGAGAAGAGCGCTATCTACCCTGCGAGGGCCATCTTTGGTCCTGAAGATCTGGTGATATGTAGGACATCACTACTGAAGACCAGAGACGACTGGCTCGACTACCTGAATTTCCTATCTGAGGATGATTTTGTGTTCATGCCGATGATGTACCGATATGAGGAGTTCAAAGTTTGTGGATCATCTGAGTAGGAGTTATGGCTTGTGGGGGCTGAGGACTTGGTGTTGTACCAAGGGCACCGCTACCTTCGCCAGGTGGGGTTACCCAGATGGATCCCATGGGCGGCTTCAAAAGGAGGATTGATTGCCAAGCGCCTTCTGGGGACCGATGCGGATCGACGTCGACTAGGCAAGATCGGGAAGGCGTGGAGGCGCCATGCCACCACGGTGAAGGCTAAAGTGGATGTGGAAGAGGACAAAGATGAGTTTGGGCGCTACGTGAACTACCTCCAAAGCTTCAGGCCAACGGTGAATGAATTTTACATAAGGAGGCGAACCTGATTAAAGCTTGTCCAGCATTTTTCTTTCTTAGGATTGTGTTAAAGAAAATGAACTATTTTTTGTATTTTCCTTAAGAATAATGATTGAATGAATGGTTATGGAACTAAATGAATGAAATAAAGTTGTGTGAATGCATGTGGGATCGGATTTGCATGAATTTTGTTGGTTTTCTATTTTTTTTCATTTTTTTTGGTTGAACAGGGAGGAGGGTGGCCAGGGTCTTGGTCGCCTTCACTAAAGGCTGGGTTGGTTAAAAGGGGTTGGCCGCGCCCTTTCATTTGGGCGACCCTTGTTATGGACGTCTTGAGAGTTAGAGAACTTGGAGCGTAGGATCCTTGCTTGAGTGAGATTCTAGCCACTTAGATCCTCTAATTTGAGTGATAGGGAGAAGTAGAAGAGCTCGTTATGAAATTATGCCCGATCCCTCTTCTTCAAGTGAGGAGGAAGAGGAAATTGAAGCTACGGGGAGCCCATCTTCTTCGGCCACAGTCTCCATAGACTTGGAGAAGAACAGAGGTGATGAGAGTGATGGAGAAGAAGCCATGTAGCAACCCTGGTAAAATAAAAGGAAGATTTCAAGAAAAAAATTAAGTAAGTAAATGATAAGAACGAAAATGAATAAATAATAAGTCAAAAGTAAATAACGCCTCTCAACAAGGCGCGATTTAAATAAGAAATGCCTTCACCTGAGGCGTTAATTCAAAAAGTGACGCCTATACCAAGGGTCGTCAAATTTCAAAACGGCCAAAACAAATAAAAGGAAAGAGAAAGAAACGCCCTCTTCTTGGGCGCGAATTACAAAAGAAACGGTACAGGTCAAGACGTCAATTAAAATGCACGCCCTAACCTAAGGCGTTAATTGCATTTGTGTTCCATTCGAACCAGGAGACTATCCAGGGTAAGTTTTAGGATTGGTACGTGTTCGATTGATTATGGTAAGGACTCTATCAAGGAAACTAGAGTTCTAATCAAATTCTAACCCTAAGAGATTCCTGAAACCCTATAAATACCCCTTTCAGTCGAACCAATCAGCTATTTTGGTCAAAGGCATTCTGTTGCTGTCTCGTACGTGAAGAATAGGTGGTTCTTCTTCCTCTGCCTTTCGTCATAGATTATGAAGAATATTAATGTCCTTCATCTTCCTTGTGCAGGTTGTCTGCAACATCATCTTCTTTTTCTGTAGGTTGCCTGCAGCAAGTAGTAACTCTCTTGTCTAGCCGAAGAACGTGGGTTCTTCATCAAAAGACTCTGTTTAGAACAGAGTATCGTTTTCTCTTCACATCCTTCACGTATTTTCACCCAGATCATCATCAGGTAGGTTTTCTCAAGAATTGTAGCCCCAAACCATCTTAATAACATGATGATAATATATGTATTTCATGCACATCGTTTCACTGCGTTTTATGAAGTTTTCTGTAAATATGTAAGAGGCGACCCTGACCAGGGCGCTAATTCAAGAACTGACGCCCGACAGAGGAGGCGTCAATTTCAGATAATTAGTAATTACTTATGTTAGAAATTGAATATCTATGAAACCATAAATCTAATTTAATGCATGATCATAGATTTGGAATCCTGGTATTTTTCTCGTCCTATCCATATAATTGTTCCTTGCAAATTATTTATCATGAAAATTCGTTACTATTCATATCCTTGGAAAAACATTGTGAATTAACGACCCTCAGTAGGTCGTCTTTTATGAAAGAGACGCCCTTGGCTAGGGCGCGTTTAATCAAAATTACAGAATAAAGAAAATCTCAGCAAAAATAGAAATTTAAATGGACGACGGGTATAGAAGTCGTCAAATGTCAAAATAACGACCCAGTGAAGGGCGTTAATTCACTAAGTAGTGACTTGTGTTAAGACGTTAATTCCCTGTGTACATATATTATGATGTTTACTGTTAACCGAGGGTTTTATATAAATATATATGTATATATAGGCACTATATTCCATTCCGTGAGTATAGTCCCACGTTCCACGATGTTTTATCGATTACCCCTCAATTCTCGGTGACATACAAGCTCTCCATTGGACATTCCGTTCCTTTGGACTAGCAAGTTAGTCATGGAGACCTCCGTAAGACTCCTCGAGCCCTGGATTCCCTCAAGGTCTACTGAGCGGGTTGTACCATAAAAACCCTTTACACTATTTTGCCATGTCACTCTATAGAAACATGGTATACCGGCCCTCATGAGATGCTATATAGATCTCATGAGAATATTCTTAATGGGATGAGGATGTCATGCCATTATTGTGGACCTCAATTCTATATCAAATGACATGACCATCTATATATGGACACTTAATTGTCATGGTACCCAATTAGGGAACCAACTCCACCCAGTTTTATCGATACTCGTGTTTATATCGTCATTATCGTCCTTATACATCAAGTTCAATTTTAAACTGATGCGGGATGAGACTACAGACACGACAAGCTCGTGACTGTCCCTTAACGAGGGAAGCGTCGGACGTGCGCGGTTGAGAAACCGGCAATGAGCTAGGGTGATCGGCTCTCTCGTGTGCCCGGATCGGGTCATGGGACTGTCTCGCACTCTCTCGCAGCAGCGGTAATGAATAGATAAAGCGAGCTAGATATCCCTACACATGCTCTCGAGCAGTGGCATAAACAAATATATATGAAGTAAGCAAAATGCCAAGTAAGGGAGCGAATGCGATACCTCCACGCGCTCGGCGTGGGGAAGACGGACCCGGCTGAAACTCGTACTCCCGGAACAATAATACATAATTTTACAGCAATACAACTCGCCGCCCACTCCACGCAGGGAGGTAAAGGGCTACACAATGGGGTCCGGGAGGACCGAATTCGGGTTGACGGGAGGCTTCTCGCGTTGATTCGGCAACACCCGAACACATGACGGTGGGGCCCACGTGCCGTCCGGAGGGGCCGTATGGGACCCGGTGGCACCGCTGTAGTGGTGGATGCCTGGATGAGCGCTCCCTGGAGTGGAGGCCCGCTGGTTAGCCGGCCGGAGGCCGGGCGGCTCTGTTCGGCACCGGTCGGAAGAACCAGCCACGGATTTGTAGCTGCTGGTTTTCAGCGCGCGTCCCGGCGAGAACGGACGCTGAGATCAGCCCCGATGTCAGATCGACACGAAACTAGCACCGTTGGAAAGCTAATTTCAAATACTTCAATCTAGGATTGAAGATCTGACATGGATATGCACGGATCTGGGCTTTAATGAATTGTTGAGTTGCTATTGTACAGTGACCGGACTCTCAGATCTGTAAAGAATTTGTCTGAGAACTGCCTTTGACCGATATGTGAACGTCCGAATCTGAAGTTGTGGTCTTCAGCAAATTTGTAGGAAATCAAGAGAGGAAACCGGAACTATTTTTTAAGAAGGGTTTTGAGGTAGCTGTGATTTGTTCTGATTTTGGGACTAGAGGGTGGTCGGATCTGGGAATTGACTAAAAGCACTGTAGCAGAGATAGAACATGAATTTTGTCAAATGGATAGAGGGCGGATCAAAAATCAAGAAACATTATGGGTGGAGGGGTTGATGGAAGAAACCCCCATTAAAATTGGGAGGGTTTGGAAAAATCAAAAGGAGGGTCGGAGGTGAGAAACACAGAGCTGCTGTCACTGTAGACAGAGACAAAACAGATCTGGGAATGAAAGATGCACGAAAATGGAAAAATACTAAACAAGGGATTTTGGACGTGAAATTTTTTTTGGAGATGGGGATACAAGATAGGAATAATCTTTGAAAATTTCAGATCAAGAGGATGTCGGAGTTGATAGAAGGAATTCCGAGAAGAAGCTTCTGTCCAGGATGGACAGAACACCGAAGTCGACTTCGCGGCGGCTCGAAGGCGGCACGAACGGCGGCGGCGGCACCGGAGATGAACTCAGAGATTGAGGGGGAGGAGATAGAAGGGTTCCACTCTAGAATTGGGGGTTGGGGATGAAGAAAACCAGGGGGAGAGAGAGGGGAGGTCAAAATTCCCACAAGAGGGGCTCTTGCACAATGGTGTTTTTCACTTTCATTAAGTCAATCAATTGGAAAATACAAGATATATATAATAAATGTAAAAAGACACTAAATGCCCATAGATATAAGGTTTGGAAGGGCATATTAGGGAGTTCCTAAATATTTCTCCCATGTGGTCAAAACTTTAACCATTAATCTAATCAAACTTGGACCATTTCCATTCAAACTTACCTAATTTTCACCAACCAAGCCTAATAAGGCCAAAGAATGGGGCGCCCCCCTTCATGGGCTTCTCATGGGCCTAGGCTGGTCCAAGGCCAACCACTCAAGTCCAATAACCCATGTCTAGACTTGGGCCTTCCAAGGCTTGGTGGTCCATGAGAGGAGAAAGCCCACTTGGGCCTTAAGTGGCTATTAAGGTCCAATATGAACTAGGCTTCTAATGGACTCTACTAATGGCAACCTACCCATGGACTTTACATTACAAGTGGCCCATTGGCTTGTTATAAGCCTTACAAGGAGCCCAAATGAAAGAAATGAAACAAATACACAAGTACAATCCCATACAAGTCATAACACACAAATATGTTCCACCCGTATAGCTTTTGATGCCCCCATCAATTCTCCCCGGGTGGGAGAAACTCGACCCCGTCGAGTAGGGGTATGGATGCTCGAGTACTCCGGCGGATCCGTCACCGTGCCAAGTCACACGGGTATTCTCCACTCCAAGTGACCGTCACATGCTCATTCCATATATACTCGATATGCACAAGCTGCTATGGGCCAGAGGTGGACGCTCCGAATGGGGCACTCTCAAAAGGGAGGTGGCGGCTCGAAGACTCACTAGGAATCACCGTTGATTCCCTATAGGTGACTAATCCGGGTATAGATGTAGAACCGACCCCATACTCATCGAGTGAGTCCAATCACCTCTTACTCATAAGAGAACGACAACGAGCTTGCACAAGACACATGCAGACTCTCAAACTACACACAAAACAAATCACACAAATAAACCACACAAAGAAGAGACAATACCGACTCATATATGACCCTAGACATACCTAATGTTAGTCCGACCCGTACATGGGTGACGGCGGACCAGGACACCCGAACGTGTGCCATGCATGCATGTTATGTAACTAGAGATGGGTGGCATGGAGAACACCTAAATGGCCAAGTATGACCCAGTCATGCATGGACGCCCCTTTGGATTTGAGAGACTTGAGAGGGCTAGGGAAGCCGGGTGTGGAAGGGCCGGATGTGGGTGTACCGGAGATGGGTTTAGGTGGGTCGGAGAAACCAAAATCTCCGTTACCCCCAAATGATGGTTCGGACCTTTGGCTATGTAGTGGTTGCTTGGCCCGAGTGGAAAAGGCATGATAGTGAACTCCGCGGAAGAAGGGTAGTGAGTATGAAAACTCGGGAGGTTCACTAGTGAAGGGGTCAAAAGGGTCGAAGAAGGTGTGACCCCATGAAGTGGGTTCCAACATGACATGGTCCCAAGTTTGGAATTCATAGTCACCGTCATACATTATGATCGGTGGGACGACAGACATGTGTAGAAAATAGGATTCCTCCCTTGGGCAAAAGGGAACGAAGTCGGACTCGGCCGGCATCGGGAGGAATAGAAGAATCTCCGTGGTGACACACCCCATGGTGCACTCGGAGGTAATGGACCTGAAGGCCGGATGGGTGAAGCTAAGACTAGCAGGTTGGTCAAAGCCTCGGGCCAGAAGATGCGTCAACTCCCATTGTGAATCTAATCCCATGATAAGATCATCCAATCAACATGGTGACGAGATCGAAATGTGGTATGGAATGAGTTGACCGGCACTATAGGTAGGATGGAATCCATGGATGGAAAGGGAGGTGGGACTAAGCCATCCATGAGCCAACTAAAAAGTGACTCGGCGATGGATAGTGTACCCGTTAGAAATACGGGCGGCTTGGGCCTTGGTGGCTCCAAATGAGATGGTTCCGAATCAAGTTCGGAAATAGAGAGTGAAGACATTGGAGCTCTCATGGGTGAGGAAAGAATGTCCTTCTCATGGTGAAGGGGTCCTTGGGGTGGCTCCGGGAACAACCAATCTACCCCGATAGACCGATCTAGGCTAGTACTAAACCGATCTACGCTTGTACTAAACCTTTGCACTTGTCCCATCATGGCTTGGAACATTGCGCCCACTTCATCGGGACTATAAGCTCGGGATGCGGCCATGGTTGCAAAGATGGGGTTGGGCCCCCTAGGAATGGAGATGCAAGACCATTTTTTTTTTTAGTTTAAAAGTAAAATGTGATGCTAACTAATGCACCTAGACATAACCAAAACTTGCTACGCGGCGGAGATAACCGATCCGAAGACCACTCGCGCAAGTGTGCGACCTTCCCGATAGGCGTAGCCTAACGTTCGGACAACACCTTTTGATATACCGGGTTATTGGGATGCAATGCAAAAAGACACTTTTTTTTTGGTTTTAAAACAATGATGACCCTAAACAATGACTGAATGGTTAGACGTAAATGACACTTTTTTTTGACACCCTAGACTCAACCTCGCTCTGATACCAAATTGATGCGGGACGAGACTACGGACACGATAAGCTCGTGACTGTCCCTTAACGAGGGAAGCGTCGGACGTGCGCGGTTGAGAAACCGGCAATGAGCTAGGGTGATCGGCTCTTTCGTGTGCCTGGATCGGGTCATGGGACGGTCTCGCACTCTCTCGCAGCAGCGGTAATGAATAGATAAAGTGAGCTAGATATCCCTACACATGCTCTCGAGCAGCGGTATAAATAAATATATATGAAGTAAGCAAAATGCCAAGTAAGGGAGCGAATGCGATACCTCCACGCGCTCGGCGCGGGGAAGACGGACCCGGCCGAAACTCGTACTCCCGGAACAATAATACACAATATTACAGCAATACAACTCGCTGCCCACTCCACGTAGGGAGGTAAAGGGCTACACAATGGGGTCCGGGAGGACAGAATTCGGGTTGACGGGCGGCTTCTCGCGTTGATTCGGCAACACCCGAACACGTGACGGTGGGGCCCACGTGCCGTCCGGAGGGGCCGTGTGGGACCCGGTGACATCGCTGTAGTGGTGGATGCCTGGATGAGCGCTCCCTAGAGTGGAGGCGCGCTGGTTCGCCGGCCGGAGGCCGGGCGGCTCCGTTCGACACCGGTCGGAAGAACCGGCCACGGATTTGCAGCTGCTGGTTTTCAGCGCGCATCCCGGCGAGAACGGACGCTGCGATCAGCCCCGATGTCGGATTAACACGAAACTGGCGCCGTTGGAAAGCTAACTTCAAATACTTCAATCTAGGATTGAAGATCTGGCCTGGATCTGCACGGATCTAGGCTTTAATGAATTGTTGAGTTGCTGTTGTACAGTGACCGGACTCTCAGATCTGCAGAGAATTTGTCTGAGAACTACCTTTGACCGATATGTGAACGTCCGAATCTGAAGTTGTGGTCTTCAGCAAATTTGTAGGAAATCAAGAGAGGAAACTGGAACTATTTTGTATGAAGGGTTTCAAGGTGGCTGTGATTTGTTCCGATTTTGGGACTAGAGGGTGGTCGGATCTGGGAATTGACTGAAAGCACTGTAGCAGAGATAGAACATGAATTTTGAAAAATGGAAAGAGGGAGGATCAAAAATCAAGAAAAATTATGGGTAGTGGGGTTGATGGAAGGAACCCCCATTAAAATCGGGAGGGTTTGGAAAAATCAAAAAGAGGGTCGGAGGTGAGAAACACAGGGCTGCTGTCACTATAGACAGAGACAAAATAGATCTGGGAATGAAAGATGCACGAAAATGGAAAAATACTAAACGAGGGATTTTGGACGTGAAATATTTTGTGGAGATGGGGATACAAGATAGGAACAACCTCTGAAAATTTCAGATCAAGAGGATGTCGGAGTTGATAGAAGGAATTCCGAGAAGAAGCTTCTATCCAGGATGGATAGAACACCGAAGTCGACTTCACGGTGGCTCGAAGGCGGCACGAACGGCGGCGGCGGCACCGGAGATGAACTCAGAGATTGAGGGGGAGGAGATAGAAGGGTTCCACTCTAGAATTGGGGGTTGGGGATGAAGAAAACCAGGGGGAGAGAGAGGGGAGGTCGAAATTCTCACAAGAGGGGCTCTTGCACAATGGTGTTTTTCACTTTCATTAATTCAATCAATCGGAAAATACAAGCTATATATAATAAATGTAAAAAGACACTAAATGCCCATAAATATAAGGTTTGGAAGGGCATATTAGGGAGTTCCTAAATATTTCTCCCATGTGGTCAAAACTTTAACCATTAATCTAATCAAACTTGGACCATTTCCATTCAAACTTACCTAATTTTCACCAACCAAGCCTAATAAGGTCAAAGAATGGGGCGCCCCCCTTCATGGGCTTCTCATGGGCCTAGGCTGGTCTAAGGCCAACCACTCAAGTCCAATAACCCATGTCTAGACTTGGGCCTTCCAAGTCTTGGTGGTCCATGAGAGGAGAAAGCCCACTTGGGCCTTAAGTGGCTATTAAGGTCCAATATGAACTAGGCTTCTAATGGACTCTACTAATGGCAACCTAGCCATGGACTTTACATTACAAGTGGCCCATTGGCTTGTTATATGCCTTACAAGGAGCCCAAATGAAAGAAATGAAACAAATACACAAGTACAATCCCATACAAGTCATAACACACAAATATGTTCCACCCGTATAGCTTTTGATGCCCCCATCATGAACTCTACTCTATCTTGAATTTCCACAAGCTTTTTCTTTGAAATTCCATATTGGCTATACAAATAAAGTGGATGTCTAGATCTATCTTTAATGCTGTGCATATAAGGGCCCGATCTGGTCTTGGGAGGAGCACCCAAAAGTACTAGTGCCCATGGGAGTTGTAATGATCACGGTGTCTAGCATTGCACCGAAGTACTTGTCTCTCTTGATCTTTGGCATTCCACACACACTCTCTCTTTCTTGCATGCGTGACTCGACTTGCGCGACTTTACTAGCATAGCCCGACACGCGCAAAGTACTTGCGTGAAATAGCCAATAATCTATAAAGTCTCTCATGAATATTTCTTGTTTAAGACTCGCTTGGAAGTTTTATACGATGTGTTATTCTATTGATTAGTTATTTCTACATGCATAGTCATATTACATTTACATGTGATAAATTGTAGTTACTTAAACCCATTGCTAGTTCTTGAGATATAATTTCCTACTGAGCGTTTGCTCACTCAGTGTTTCCCTACTTTTCAGGTAAGTCCGACGACGAGACTCAATCAGACTGGGAAGGTCAAGAGTGAAAGAGATTAGAGCTTCTCAAAGCGTCAACTAGTCTTGTCTTTTCTATATTTTCTTGAGTCAATTTTTTACTTTTCTTTTTATTAAGTTTAGCATTTTCAAGGGATTGTAATAGAAATACTTTTGTGAAGGAATAAAAGGATTGGGTTATCTTTACTCTTGCGCATCTCTGATTTGGTGTCGAATACACTAATACTCTGATTGACATGATCGATATAAACTCGTCACGCGTCTCCGGGTATCTTCCGCGCTCGGGGCGTGACAGTTTTTATGGTATCAGAGCCTAGGGTATTCAATTCCTAGGAAACCCAAGTCCAAGGATAAGTCTGAACCTCTAACCAGTGAGATTGGGTAGAACCAAGGGTTAAAGTCAAAATAGAATTAAAAGCCTTTAAACGTAATCACATACTAATAGCTATTGTAATTGTAGGACAATGGCTGCCGAACGTGCTCAATGGCGTAACATGCAACGCACTCTTCAAGGCATGACCCAGGCACTTCAACAAGTGGCACAAGGAGGTGCACTACGTGGAGCCGGAAATCTCCACCAAGGCTTTAAGAACATGAATCCTCCAAAGTTCGTAGGATCTACTGATCCGGACGATGCCGAACACTAGATCCGGGAAACTGAACGGATCTTTTGGGTTATGCAATGCACGGATCAAGAGAAGGTCCTGCTAGCAACTTTTCAATTAGAAAGGGACGTCCGCTATTGGTGGGAGTCGGTAGAAGCTACGTTAAATCAAGGACAAGTCACTTGGGATGAGTTTGTTGAACATTTCAACAATAAATATTTCTCAGATCGAGTTCAAGAGAGGAAAGCCGCTGAATTCGCCGCACTTAAGCAACGATCTTTGTCGGTGGCTAAATATGAAGCGCAGTTCTCAAGGCTGTCTCGGTACGCTAAACACTTAGTTAGTACTGAGAAGATGAAAGCTCGAAGATTCCTTAATGGGCTCAGGCCCCAATACATCACACAACTGGCACCGATGGACATACAAGTCTATTCGGAGATGGTTCGACGAGCCCAATTACTAGAAGATGCCATGGAACTATCTGATAGGATCCGTGGGAAAGACAAGAAGGAGAATGTTACTAGCTCCGACACCTTCAAACCCAATTTCAAGAAGAGGCCAAGTAATGGAGGTACTCCCTTCCAGGAGCAAAAGTTCAAGAAGACCAAACCTTTCTCCATCACCACTACACCTTCTAAGGTGGTATGTAAGCACTGTGATAAGGCCGGGCACAAGGCCGAAGAATGTTGGAGGAAACTTGGAGCGTGTCTCCGTTGTGGGAGCCGTGATCATCGGATTCCCGACTGTCCCCTACTCAATGATCAAGCCGGTGACGGAAAGCGCCCGGTGACAAAGAATGCTCGTCTCCAAGCTATTAAGGAGGCGGAACAAGACGAAGGCGGACTAGTAGAAGGTACACTGAAAGTTTTTTCCAAGTCTGCACATGTCTTATTTGATGCGGGTGCATCACATTCTTTTATTTCCAAGAAGTTTGCTGACCCACTACCTATGGAACCGGAATGGATGAAAATATTTTTGTCTACTCCTCTCGGGAACGAAACTGACATCACTCATCATTATCAAAACTGTGAAATCTTAGTAAAAGGAAGAAACCTTCCCATCAACCTAATATGCCTAGATTTAAAGAAATATGATGTCATATTAGGAGCAGATTGGTTATCCATGTATCAGGCAACCGTGGATTGCCATAATAGCAAAATCACTTTCAAGGACTTTCCAGAACTGGTCTATACTAGCCCTAAGAGTCGGGGCAAGACACCTCTTATTTCGGCTCTCCGAGCTAGCAAGCTAATAAGGAAAGGATGTGTCTCTTTTCTTGCATTTGTCACCATTAAGGAGACTAAGGAGACTCAGCTAGGAGATATCCCAGTTGCGCAAGAATTTTCGGACGTATTTCTGGAAGATTTGCCTGGATTACCCCCGCAAAGAGAAGTGGCCTTCACCATCGATTTAGTCCCTGGTGCTGGTCCAGTTTCTAAGGCACCATATAGGATGTCCCCTGCTGAACTTAAAGAACTGAAGGAGCAATTGATGGAGCTTCTCAAGAAAGGTTTCATCAGACCAAGCACTTCCCCGTGGGGAGAACCTGTGTTATTTGTAAAGAAGAAAGATGGATCATGAGGCTATGCATCGACTATCGATAGTTGAATCATCTCACTATCAAGAACAAGTATCCACTACCGAGAATCGATGAGTTATTTGATCAAAAATCTGGATCCATGTATTTTTCAAAGATTGACCTCAGGTCAGGATATCACCAACTAAGGATCAAGGATGATGACATTCATAAGACCGCATTCAGAAGCAGGTATGGCCATTATGAGTTTGTTGTTATGCCTTTTGGACTAACAAATGCCCCTGCTGCCTTTATGCAGTTAATGAATAGTATATTCAGGCCTTATCTAGATCAATTCGTGGTGGTTTTCATTGATGATATATTAATTTACTCCAAGACCAAGGAAGAGCATGAGGAGCATTTAAGGATTGCATTACAGATATTGAGGACAAACCAACTATATGCAAAGCTCAGCAAATGTGAGTT
Organism: Amorphophallus konjac; assembly: GCA_022559845.1. Lineage (NCBI taxonomy): Eukaryota > Viridiplantae > Streptophyta > Magnoliopsida > Alismatales > Araceae > Amorphophallus > Amorphophallus konjac. The sequence goes on from CM040120.1 coordinate 346,736,284, forward strand.
CTGGCTTGAAGAAGTAACTTTTCTAGGGCATGTTATATCGAAGGACGGTTTATCCGTAGATCCATCAAAGGTTGAAGCAGTAAGAAATTGGGAAAAACCGACCAATGCTAGCGAGATCCGTAGTTTTTTGGGTCTTGCGGGCTATTATCGGTGATTCATCAAAGATTTCTCCAAGATCGCCGTACCCCTCACTAGGCTAACTCGTAAAGAGATCCGTTATGAATGGAGTGAGGAATGTGAAAGAAGCTTCCAAGCTGTCAAAGATCATTTAACTACTGCCCCGATTTTAGCTTTACCAATTGAAGGCGAGAGATTCGAAATATACACCGATGCATCTGGCATTGGCCTCGAATGTGTTTTAATGCAACAAGGGAAGGTTATAGCCTACTCTTCTCGCCAATTAAAGAAGCACGAGGAGAACTACCCAGTTCATGATTTAGAATTGGCTGCGGTAGTATTTGCACTGAAGATATGGAGACATTATCTATACGGAGTGCAGTTTATTGTATACTCTGGCCATAAAAGTCTTAAGTATCTCTTCTCTCAAAAGGAATTGAATATGAGGCAAAGACGTTGGCTAGAATATCTTAAGGACTTCGACTTCACTATACAATATCATCCTGGAAAGGGTAATCCTGTAGCCGATGCCCTCAGTCGAAAGTCAAGAGCACTACTAGCCAATTATATGATTCAGGAGTGGAAGTTGCTAAAACAATTCTCTAAACTTAATATAAGCATGGACAAGGACAGTAGGTGTGTCACCTTATCCCATATGAGCATACAGCCCGACTTGCTATCCGAAATACAAGGACTTCAAGGTAGTGACCCCTTACTAGTGGAAATCAAGGGCAAAATGGAAGAACAACCTGATTTCAAATTAACACCAGATGGAAGATTGATGTTCAGAAATAAAACATGTATACCGAATTGCCCTGAGCTAAAGAAGAAAATCTTAGATGAAGCTCACTTATCAAGGTACACAATTCATCCAGGATCGACTAAGATGTACCAAGATTTGAAAGGGACCTTTTGGTGGCCCAATATGAAAAGAGAAATAGCAGATTTTGTGTCTCGCTGTCTCACATGTCAACAAGTCAAGGCAAGAACACCAAAAGCCTGCAGTAAGCTACATCCTCTAGATATTCCCAAGTGGAAGTGGGAGGATATCGGTATGTACTTCATTATGGGTCTGTCCAAATCAAAGGGAGGATATGACGGAATATGGGTTATCATCGATCGATTGACCAAATCGGCACACTTCTTGCCAATCAAGGGTCGATGGTCAGTTGATGTTCTTGCTACATTATACCTTAAAGAGATAGTCAGGTTACATTGAGTACCTGTCTCAATCGTGTCTGACAGAGACCCCCATTTTACTTCTCACTTTTGGAAGTGTTTACAACATTCACTGGGGACGAGACTTAACTTTAGTATAGCTTTTCATCCTCAAATGGATGGTCAGACCAAGAGAACTAATCAGGTGGTTGAAGATATGCTTAGAGCTTGCATCATTAATTTTGGTGGAAGCTGGCATGATCACTTACCTTTGGTTGAATTTGCATACAATAACAGCTACCATGCAAGTATACAAATGGCACCTTTCGAAGCTTTATACGGAAGGAGTTGCCGATCGCCTTTGTGCTGGGACGAAGTTGGCGAAAAGCAACTATTAGGTCCAGACATGGTAAGGGATACCACTGAAAAGATTCAGTTGATTAGAGAAAGACTTCAAGTTGCTCAGTCTAGACAGAAGGCTTATGCTGATACACGAAGAAGAGATCTCGAATTCCAAGTGGGAGATCACGTATTTCTCAAGATATCACCTGGACGTGGAATAAGGAGATTTGGTGTTAAGGGCAAGCTTACACCAAGGTTTATCGGACCTTTTGAGATACTAGAAAGAGTTGGCGAGGTTGCTTACCGCGTCGCTTTACCTCCTCAATTGTCCGAAGTTCATAATGTATTCCACATATCAATTTTGAAGAAGTATGTGCATGATCCGTCACATATCACTGATCATGGAGACCTGGTGATTCAAAGGGATCTCACTTATGAACAAAGGCCTATGAAGATCCTCGATCGTGAGGTACGAACCCTAGGGAATAAAGTTATTCCCATGGTTAAGGTGCAATGGAGTAAATGTTCAGAACACGAAGCCACATGGGAGACCGAGGAGTCTATGAGGAAACGATTCCCAGACTTATTCTAAAAAGGTATACATTCTACACTCTCCACGTTTATATGTGATGGAAATTTGGGGACCAAATTCTTTTAAGTGGGGGAGGGTGTAGCAACCCTGGTAAAATAAAAGGAAGATTTCAAGAAAAAAATTAAGTAAGTAAATGATAAGAACGAAAATGAATAAATAATAAGTCAAAAGTAAATAACGCCTCTCAACAAGGCACGATTTAAATAAGAAACGCCTTCACCTGAGGCGTTAATTCAAAAAGTGACGCCTATACCAAGGGTCGTCAAATTTCAAAACGGCCAAAACGAATAAAATGAAAGAGAAAGAAACACCCTCTTCTTGGGCGCGAATTACAAAAGAAACGGTACAGGTCAAGACGTCAATTAAAATGCACGCCCTAACCTAAGGCGTTAATTGCATTTGTGTTCCATTCGAACCAGGAGACTATCCAGGGTAAGTTTTAGGATTGGTACGTGTTAGATTGATTATGGTAAGGACTCTATCAAGGAAACTAGAGTTCTAATCAAATTCTAACCCTAAGGGATTCCTGAAACCCTATAAATACCCCTTTCAGTCGAACCTATCAGCTATTTTGGTCAAAGGCGTTCTGTTGCTGTCTCGTACGTGAAGAACAGGTGGTTCTTCTTCCTCTACCTTTCGTCATGGATTATGAAGAATATTAATGTCCTTCATCTTCCTTGTGCAAGTTGTCTGCAACATCATCTTCTTCTTCTGTAGGTTGCCTGCAGCAAGTAGTAACTCTCTTGTCTAGCCGAAGAACGTGGGTTCTTCATCAAAAGACTCTGTTTAGAACAGAGTATCGTTTTCTCTTCACATCCTTCACGTATTTTCACCCAGATCATCATCTGGTAGGTTTTCTCAAGAATTGTAGCCCCAAACCATCTTAATAACATGATGATAATATATGTATTTCATGCACATCGTTTCACTGCGTTTTATGAAGTTTTCTGTGAAATATGTAAGAGGCGACCCTGACCAGGGCGCTAATTCAAGAAGTGACGCCCGACAGAGGAGGCGTCAATTTTAGATAATTAGTAATTACTTATGTTAGAAATTGAATATCTATGAAACCATAAATCTAATTTAATGCATGATCATAGATTTGGAATCCTGGTATTTTTCTCGTCCTATCCATATAATTGTTCCCTGCAAATTATTTATCATGAAAATTCGTTACTATTCATATCCTTGGAAAAACATTGTGAATTAACGACCCTCAGTAGGTTGTCTTTTATGAAAGAGACGCCCTTGGCTAGGGCGCGTTTAATCAAAATTACAGAATAAAGAAAATCTCAGCAAAAATAGAAATTTAAATGGACGACGGGTACAGAAGTCGTCAAATGTCAAAATAACGACCCAGTGAAGGGCGTTAATTTACTAAGTAATGACTTGTGTTAAAACGTTAATTCCCTGTGTACATATATTATGCTGTTTACTGTTAACCGAGGGTTTTATATAAATATATATGTATATATAGGCACTATATTCCATTCCGTGAGTATAGTCCCACGTTCCACGATGTTTTATCGATTACCCCTCAATTCTCAGTGACATACAAGCTCTCCATTGGACATTCCGTTCTTTTGACTAGCAAGTTAGTCATGGAGACCTCCGTAAGACTCCTCGAGCCTTGGATTCCCTCAAGGCCGACTGAGCGGGTTGTACCATAAAAACCCTTTACACTATTTTGCCATGTCACTCTATAGAAACATGGTATACCGGCCCTCATGAGATGCTATATGGATCTCATGAGAATATTCTTAATGGGATGAGGATGTCATGCCATTATTGTGGACCTCAATTCTATATCAAATGACATGACCATCTATATATGGACACTTAATTGTCATGGTACCCAATTAAGGAACCAACTCCACCCAGTTTTATCGATACTCGTGTTTATATCGTCATTATCGTCCTTATACATCAAGTTCAATTTTGAACTCTACTCTATCTTGAATTTCCACAAGCTTTTTCGTTGAAATTGCATATTGGCTATACAAATAAAGTGGATGTCTAGATCTATCTTTAATGATGTGCATATAAGGGCCCGATCTGGTCCTGGGAGGAGCACCCAAAAGTGCTAGTGCCCATGGGAGTTGTAATGATCACGGTGTCTAGCATTGCACCGAAGTACTTGTCTCTCTTGATCTTTGGCATTCCACACACACTCTCTCTTTCTTGCATGCGTGACTCGACTTGCGTGACTTTACTAGCATAGCCCGACACGTGCAAAGTACTTGCGTGAAATAGCCAATAATCTATAAAGTCTCATGAATATTTCTTGTTTAAGACTCGCTTGGAAGTTTTATACGACGTGTTATTCTATTGATTAGTTATTTCTACATGCATAGTCATATTACATTTACATGTGATAAATTGTAATTACTTAAACCCATTGCTAGTTCTTGAGATATAATTTCCTACTGAGCGTTCGCTCACTCAGTGTTTCCCTACTTTTCAGGTAAGTCCGACGACGAGACTCAATCGGACTGGGAAGGTCAAGAGTGAAAGAGATTAGAGCTTCTCAAAGCGTCAACTAGTCTTGTCTTTTCTATATTTTATTGAGTCAATTTTGTACTTTTATTTTTATTAAGTTTAGCATTTTCAAGGGATTGTAATAGAAATACTTTTGTGAAGGAATAAAAGGATTGGGTTATCTTTGCTCTTGCGCATCTCTGATTTGGTGTCGAATACACTAATACTTTGATTGACATGATCGATATAAACTCGTCACACGTCTCCGGGTATCTTCCGCGCTCGGGGCGTGACAAGCCATCCCTGACGAGGGACCGACCGGAGAGGACGATGAAGATGATGATGATGGCATGGGTTTGGATGATGACGAAGCCGATCAAGAGAAGGGAGGGAAACCCGGGAACGTAGGCTTCGTACACTTGCTTGGCATTCATCAGATCTTTTTGTGTTTGTGTGTAATGGGGGCGGATGTTGGAGGGAGGCTTGGAGAGGGGTGAAACCAGAGGGCGGCCAGGGTCCTAGTTGCCCACCAGCCTAGGCAGCCAGGTCACTGGTCGCCCAGTGCTGGGGTGAGGGCGGCCAGGGTTTTGGCCGCCTAGGGACATAGGCAACCAACACCTTGGTCGCCCTGCTCCCAGGGCTTGTGGAAGTGAAGAAAAAATGTGAGAAACGAATGAAATGGCTAGGAAGATCTAATGATTTATTTGTGTTTCTTCTTTTAATGTATGCAGGGTCCAAGGAGGATATGAGCCCGAGTCACATGGGACTTGGTACGGGCTTGGTACCATGCCCTTCCTCTTGGGCCGCGAGAGAGGGTGGATAGAATGGGCTTCGGCCCGTTCTTCAAGATCCGGCCTTTCCAAGTGGATGCCACCTTGTTGACGGTGATACAAGAGAGAGGGATGGACAGCTGTAGAGCGTTTGTGATGCCGTGGGGTCACATGATACCCACGCTTGAGGATGTGGCTTTCTTGACGGGGTTGCCAGTGGCGGGGGCCCCGGTGCTCGGCCGTGAGCTGAGAGATTATCATGAGGAGATAGAGGACATGCTCGGGCCACAGCTGGTTCGATCGAAGAGACCAGTGACTAGTCTTCCACCTGGGAAGATTAGTGCCGCGATGGGGCTCGCGCGGATGACACGCTGGCCTCTAGAGGAGTTGGACGCGTACTTAGGGCGAGTGAGGCAGAGACTCGGATCACAGGGGATGAGCGAGCAGTAGCAGTTGCGACTCTTCTTCTTGTACTTCTTTGGGAGACTGTTGTTTGCTACCGCATCAAATAAGGTGAATCTAAAATATCTCTTGCTAGTGCGGGATCTAGAACAGGGACCTCAACTTTCGTGGGGGAGGGCGATGCTGGCGCACCTCTTCGCCCACTTGGACCCAGTACGCCCAGGTTCAGGGAACCTAGGAGGTTTCACGCCCTTCTTACAGGTATAAGTCTACCCCTTCTAGGCATGTTGATTCAAAAGTTTGATTGATTGATTGATTGCTCTTTTGTGGTTTCAAACTTCGGGGTACACTCGGTTCCCTCTAGGTCGCGGCAAGATCCCATGAGCCCTAATGCAGGTGGTTCCCTTGATGGCTAGACGAGAGATGGTCCGGGATCGGCGCTTAGTGGCCACTAGACTCTCTGACCTCAGGACAGTACTAGATGAGTACCCTCCCCACCGGGTGAGTGTTTTGGGAAGGAGTTGTGTGACTTGCTTTAGCATTTGTTGAGTCCTTAATTAGCAAGATGTTCATTTTTCTTCTTTGATGTGTGGCAGGTGATTTGGACCCCTTACACTACAGAGGACATCACTACCCAACCTTGGGTGGGGGAGGAGCAAGCTTGGTTCCTCAGGGATACAGTGCTGTTTTGCGTGAACCTGAGGGAGCCGCTCTTCCTTCGCCTAGTGCAGAGGAGCCTGGGATGGGACCAACCGCCAGTGGTGATTCCAGCTGAGCATGAATTAGACCGGGGACGTCACTGGACTTTGGCGAGCGATCAGGATTGGGCCTCCCGCTACCGCAGAGAGGCTGAGGCACTACAGGACGGCCCCTCACTAGAGCATGACCGGACCGTGAGGAGTAGCAAGATTTACTTGGCCGATTATCAGGACCGGTATGCTAGACAGCTTCGTCTCGACACCCGAGAGGTGAGTAGCTCTTTTAGCCCTTAATTGTGATGTTTCTTGTTTTAAGCAGAGTGCTAAGTGAGCTTGGGACTATGGTGTGCAGTTGTCGGAGACTGAGAGTGTAAAGATACTCAAGGATCGGATAAGTGTCCTTAATCAGACGATAGTGAACTTGTGACATGAGATCTGAGAGATGGTAAGTCAAAACAAATTGATTGATTTGGAATTGGAATTGATTGAGCTTGACTGACCGTTTGCCCCTTGCCATGCCAGTGAGGAGAGTTGTCCTATGTGCGGGTGAGAGCAGGAGGGGAGGCTGGACCTTCGTCTCGAGCCGGTGCCCTGGAGGAGCTGGAGGATCGCCTAGCCGGGGCTATTGAGCGAGCCGAGGAGCGAGAGGCCGAGCTGGCCAAGGCGGTAAGAACTTAGCACTCAAGCTGAAAGTAGTTCTCTTCTTTGTCATCTTTGCCTATTCTTTACATGACTGTTCATTTTCTGCAGAGGAAGGAGATAGGCCATTCGGCAAGAGCAAGGTGCACGGATAGAGGAGTTGACCCGACGCATAGGAGAGCTGAGTTCCGTCGAGAGGATCAAGGGTCGCCTAGCCGAGGTGAAGGAAAGAGAGGCCGAGGCTCGTGCTCGAGAGATGGCGATGGCAGTTCGGGAGCAGCGAGCTCTCGATCAGCTAGAGGCCTTGCGACGACGGGTGCTACGGAGGTACCAGGGCAGAGGTGCCCCAGGAGAAGGAGCTAGGCCAGCCAGCTGCGTCAGGTTCGAGAGCTTCGCGGCCCTCACGGCTACGAGACGCAGGAGGTGGAGACGGAGACGAGGCTGACAGCTGGCGGAGTCGACCTCACACTGGCGCAGATTAGGAGAACATAGAGAGAGGGTAATAGATAGATGCGCAACTGAGTAGCAGCTGCCCCTTTTTGTACACTGGGGGTATGCCCCTAGGATGTTGTATCAATGGAATGTGATGGACATGTTTGGCAGTGAAATGAGCTTTCTTCAGTGTACTTGCCTTGATGCTGTCTTCCCTTTCTTACATGTTTCAACCACACTAAAGGGAAAAGGTTAGTGTAGTATATTTTTAGCCCCCTGTCAAAAGCAGATAGTACCTTTCTCGATGCAGGGTCAGAGGGCTAAATCTTATTAACAAGATTTAGAAGAAAAAAGGAAACGTGATATGCGCATGCAAGCAAGCAGAATGTATGCAAAAGGGAAACAGGATCATGCAAAATGCTCATGCAGATGCAAAACATATTTTTGGATTTTTTTTAGATTTTTGTGTATTTTTTATGTTTTGTACTTATATATATATATTTTTGGATTTATGAATTTTCAGATTTTTTTTTGGGATTTGAATGTATTGAATTTTTTTGTGTTTTGTTTTTTTGTTGTTGTACATTTTTTTGGAACACCTGGTGACCACCCATGTGGCACCTGACGTACATGAAAACGGGGGTTTTCTAAATTACCTCCCAGGCATCTTGAGCGCACATATGGGTTGATTTGGGCCTCTAGACTCCTCGAATGATGGTCCCGCCGGTTAAGTCTTATCCTGATGACAATGCCGTCATGCCAAGCTTAGGCTCCCAGTTGCTTCCGACCACAGGGATACACCCAAAAAGCATTTGAGGTAAATGATTTGCCCGACCCGGGTCTATTTCCTCACAACTTTAAATGGTATATGATGGAACACCTTGGAACCCTAATGGTCAACCGCACGACGCTGACCCGAAATCAAATGCCGTCGCACCTATAGGTGACGCGCTTGCATTGACCTAAGCCCGAGGTAATATAAGAAAGCGTTAAGGGTAGTAAATAGGGGTCTTGACCAGCCAGAAACATAGAGACCCCTTCGCAGCGATGGCTTATGTTGTTTAGAAGTGAACAACCATAAGTGTATTTTGTTAAATAAGGTTGCAACCCAGACGGGATTCATCCTTCAGGACCTCCAGTAAGCTTTACGTCTTTTGAAGGGAGAAGGAAGAAAGTAGGGGGTAAACCTCCTGAGAGGACCATGCAAGGCCATTAACCCGGCGAGCTAGGTGAGGGCCTAATCGACTTTCTCCTTTTGGCAACTTCGAACCATACCCCAAGCATTATGCCGTTAGATGCCCATGCTATGAAGATTTTGATTTGATTCTTTAAATAGGAGTGGTTTCATCTGCTAGGGTCAGGCACGGTCACGACCAGGCTTTTCATGTGACTTTGTCGCATATACATAATTTTCCTTTTCTTTTTCTTTCTTTCGGGGAGAAGAATATTGTCATCTTGTTTTAGGAAATTCCCCCTTTTTTCATGCCTGGACACTGCCCTCTTCTCGTGCTCTGACCCAGGCTTGAGGGGATGAATCCTACTCTCACCTTAAGGATCTTGTACTTCGGCTTTCACATGCTCAGCGTTTTAAGGGCGCCGACTGTCTCATTTGGTCAAAGAGAAGAGGAACAAAAGAGTGCTGCTTAGCTGGAGACCTTCTGGTGAGGCCTCATCAAAGGTGATGCTGCCCATTTTGGATAAATACGTGAGTGTGTGCAAGTTATTTTTTCTTCTTGTAAACATAGGCCGACGTGGCTGGACAGGAATCTCCACGGTTCTGACGGACTAAGACCCGATACCTACCACATCTTGATGGTCCCTATCTAGCATGAAGGGTTGATGCAAATGAGTTTGGACTACGTGGTGATCACCCGGCGTTGATTTTTGATTTTCTTCTTTTTTGTTTGTTTTGAGATTTTAAGATTTTTTGTGTTTTTGAATAGTTATGTACAAGGTCTCATGAATAAAATTTCTTGAGATATACCCCATTCCATGGATATGTTAGTTCCACACCTTCGGAGTCTACCAATTTGTAGGCATTACCTGAGTAGACTTCTTTGATAACAAAAGGGCCATCCCAATTTTCTTGAAATTTGGCCTTTAAACCGGTGGTTTTATTGATTTTCCTGTTCAAAACCAATTCACCTACCCTGAATTTTCTCTCTAGAACTTTCTTGGCATAGTAACGTGCAATTCTCTTGTGATATACTCGTGCGTGATTGGCCGCGATCATCCGTTTCTCATCTAATAGTTCCAGCTGGGCTAATAAGTTTTCTCGCCGTTGCTCGGGGTCAAGCTCAGAGTCCAGCTACACTCTTAGTGAAGGAACGGATATTTCATATGGGTGTACCGCATTTGTCCCAAAAGTAAGTGCGTACGGGGTTTGGCCCGTGGGAGTTCGGACGGAAGTGCGGTAAGCCCAGAGGGCCTCGATGAGGTGATCTGGCCAGTCTGAATAGTGGTGGGACTTGCAAGTTTTCTTGATGATTCTAATGAGAGTTTTATTTGTAGCTTCAGCTTGTCTGTTTCCTTGTGTGTAGTATGGAGATGAATGATGCAAATTCATGCCAGATTTACCACACATGTCGCGGAGCTCCTGGGATGTGAATTACGGTCCATTTTCGGTGACGATGTCACGGGGAACGCCGAACCTTGCAAGGATGTTACGTTTAATGAACTTGACCACCGTTGCTGCTTTGACTTCTGTGAACGCCTCAGCTTCCGCCCATTTCGTGAAATATGTCGTAGCGGTGAGGATGGAGGACTTTCTTCGGATTTCTCCGGTTCTATCCTCCAGGGGACCAACTACGTCAAATGCCCACATGGCGAAAGGCCAGGGAGCTATAAGAGGATGAAGTGAGGATGAAGGAGCGTGAACCTTGTCCGCGTGGAGTTGACATTTAGCGCAATGGCGGACAAAGTGAGCACAGTCATCTTTCATGGTAGTCCATGTTGTGTCCCTGTGGTTTTGATGATAGCAAACACTATAAGTCATCATCTGTTTTAGTCTGCATACTGTTTACTGTTTGAGTCTGCATATAAATTTGTTTGAATCTGCATAGTCATCATTTGTTTTAGTCTGCATACTGTTTGAGTCTGCATATAAATCTGTTTGTGTTGCATATGAATGTTTCATTGAACATCTTATCTGAATTAAATAACCAACGAACATGCTGAGGCTGTGTGTTGTGTGCATTGGTGCATTTCATAATTGTTGATGCATTTCATAATTGCATTTTATCTGGATTGTTTGATGTTAGTCTGTACAATGGGTGATGCTGCTATACCCTTTCAGCATAGTCTGTACATCAGTTAACAGCATGCCTGAACTTTGTTGGATGAAGTCCATACATTGCTTAAGTCTGTATAGAGTCTGTCTAGACAGCACACATTTCATGTCTGTACATTCTTCATATTCACAGTCTATACACTTGCCAACATGTCTCTCATGCATTATGGATAAAGTCCATACATTATCTGGACACACTCAAGTCCATACATTGTACTATCTACACTTTGTTGCAGCTAATCTGAACATTCTTCAGTGAAGTCTATACATCGTCAGTGCATGAGCGTCTTACAAGTATATACACTATCTAGACTCATGCATTTCATACCTATGCTCAGGCTAAGTCTGTACAGAGCCTTAAGTCTGTACAGAGCCTTGTTCATCGTGTGCTAAGCATTTTATACGAATTTTAAATTGGTCAAAACTCTTTAGAAAATCCATTCACCCCTCGCAAGTCTATAGATCGCTGCTAGCCTGCAATGCAGAGTCTGTACACTGCATACACACTGCATCCTTAAGTCTAAACTATGCTGCTTTTATATGAAGTCTATATAGCCTGTGGCTTGTACATCGACTGAACTCTTCATTAAACCTGTAGGTGTCTGGGCACGTGATCCGAGGTAGGCACCTGGCACGTGATCCGAGGATAATGCTCTAATGCTGCTGCTATAAATACGAAGCCTCCTCCATCTGGAGAAGATTGATCAAGAGAAAAAGAGACTGATCGAGAACAGAAAAAGGAAGAGTGATCGAAGTGGAGAGGAAAAGAGCAGAAAGAGCAGAAGAAAGAAAAGATGAAGATACAGAGGAAGATGAAGCAGACAATGCAAAGTGTGATTCTGATCGAAATAGAAGAGTTGGAGCAGTGAGGCAGTGAGCTACAGTAGTAGGAAAAGAAGAAGAGAAAAGAAGAGACAGAGAGAGCCTGCGAAAGAGAAGAAAAAGAAGAGTGAGAAGAAGAGAGAGCTAGAGTAAAAGAAGCTTCAACTGAAGATCAGTTTCTGCTGGACCGTGGATCAAATCCAGGCCAGCCAGCTCCTGCGAGTGCCACATTTTGATTTTACATTTCCAGCTTTTAGTTGATGTATTTTCTTTTATTGTTTTCTTTTCAAACTAAACATTGTTCTTCCGATTCTCTGGTTGGAGATCGGGTTCCTCCTGTGGACTCAGGAGAAGGGAGACTATGTCTCCAGTCTGCAAGTGACTGAGTGTCGCTTGTGAGTTCCCTCTGGTTTCAGAGGAAGGGAGTCCTTGACTCCGGTTGCAGGTAGTGGTTGCTACTTGTGTGTTCCCTCCTGGTCTGGAGGAAGAGAGACCTAGTCTCTGGTCGCAAGTGGCTGGGAGTCACTTGTGGTTCCCTCTGGCTTTCAGAGGAAGGGAGACTTGGGTCTCCGGTTGCTAGTGACTGTGTGTCACTAGTGGGTTCCCTCCAGTCTGGAGGAAGAGGGGAGGCTGTTCCCCTGGTCAAGCTGTGTGGCAGCAACTTGGTTGCAGACTGAGTCTGCTTTCTAGCTGATTGCTAGTGGAAGCCTCATTCCGGTTGGGAGTGTGGGGAGGACGTAGGTCTGTGGACCGAACCACCTAAAAAATCCCTTGTGTAGTGGGTTGTTTGATTGCTTGCTTCCGCTAGATGCATGCTAGGACCGTGATCTAATTGATTATTCATGTCCTAGAGTTTAATTGGGTTTGCATCTTTTATGTTTGAGCAATTGTCCACTGATCTTGTACTTATCATTTCATACGAATTTTAAATTGGTCAAAACTCTTTAGAAGATCCATTTACCCCCCCCTCTGGATCTGTGTTTATCTATCGCACCAAACTATCAATTGGTATCAGAGCGGTTGTATGACTGATCAGATCCAACGATCTGCAGAGGATCCTGTTGTCTTTGGTTCATTTCTGAATTTACTATCTGCTGCATTAATCTACTTGTCGATTTAATCAATGGGTTCTCCACCGGTTTTCAATGGCTCTAATTTTAACTCATGGGTTAGCAGTCTACATAACAATGTGAATTTGATGGATCCGGATCTGTGGAAGTTAATCTCACATGGTCCTCACAGACTGCCAAAGAAAGAGTCCAAATGGACTAACAGTCACAGATCAAGAAATGGAGAGAATCAGAAAGTTTTGAAATTAATGAAAGAAGCTACTGACAAGGCTCTACATTCCTTTTTCCATGACTGCAGGTCCGGTAAGGACATTCTGGATAAGCTGAAGCTAGCTCAGAGGAGAAATGAGGACAGCTGCCTGATGGCTGACAAGAGCAACCATGGCAGTGATCAAGATGAATCCGAAGATGCTGAAGAGGTAACCAATCCTTTCTCTAGTTACACTTTAGACGACTGGGAAGATGCCTATGCCAATCTGTTAGAATCCTGTGAAAGACTAAAGAAGAAGAATAAAAAACTGATAAAGAAGCTAAAGAATCATGAGGATGCTAAATCTCAGGGTGAAAACCATGAAATTCTGAAAATTGAAAATGACATATTTAGAAGACAGTTAACAGATTTTGATTCTATTAGTTCAGACTTAGATCATTTGAAATCTGAAAAACAAACTCTTATGAAACAAATTGGATTACACAAAAAGGAGAATCAAGAGCTTGTTTGTGAAATTACTGAACTAAAGGAAAGACTCAGCTCAACTGATGATGAATAGGCTCATAACAATGATGTTGTTCAAAATGAAGAACTGGTGAGAAACTTAGAGCTTGTCAACTCTGAATTGGAAAACATGAAATCTGAAATTGAAATACTCAAAAACCAGCTCAAGGAATCTGAACACAAATCAAAAAATCTTGAAAAAGAAAATAGATTGATTTCTGAAAATTTAGAGGCTGATAGAGTAACAAATTCAGAGATTTAGAAAAATCTTGACAAACTTCAATCTGAAAAATAACAAGAAAAGTTTTATGAATGTCAGTTTTCTTCAGATGAATGGGTGCTTGATGATGAACTCCTAGAGCAGAACAGTAAACTGAAAGAGGAAATTAATAAGCTGAATCACCTAAACTCAGCAATGTCTGAGAGGCTAATCACTTTAGAAAAAGGGAAGAGTGTAAGCCTGGTGAGCTCTAGTGAGTTGCTGAATGCTGAACATGAAATTACAAATCTGAAAAACATCAACCTAATGTTGAGTGGGAATGTCACTTGCTGTGAACAAAAGATAGCTAAATATGAGTTAACAATCACATCCCTTCAACAAGAAGTTGATGATCTTTATAAGTCCCTATCTGAAGCTGACAATGGAATAAAATTAAAACAGGAAGTTGAAAAACTCAAAAGTCTGAATGATGCCTTGCATCAACAAGTCATTTTCTGTGAAACAAATCTGTCCAAATATGAAGCTAATATTTGTGGCTTAAATTCTGAAATTCAAGATTTGAAAAACTCCTTGTCAAAATTTGTCAAGGGAAAGGACAATCTGAATAAGCTTCTGGGAAAGAGTGATAACTCTCAGAGAGAGGGGCTGGGTTACAGTTCAACAAACAAAAGGATCAATAGCAATAAAACTTCAATTGTGTTTGTAAAAGCTTCTGATCAAAACACAACTGTTGGTTCTTCTATTTTTTAATTTACTGCACAAAAACCCACTATCAGTCCCAAAACTGTAGGACAAACTCAAAAATTAAAAAATGATGAAAACCTACAGAAAAAGGATAAAACTACTCCAGTTGGTACAAAGACTACTGCACACAATTCACATGACCTCTCAAACACTCATACTAAAAAGGGATCGTGCTATTATTGTGGGAAAGTAGGTAACATAATGGAAGATTGCATATTAATGCTAAAAGATGAGCATGGTAGTGAAACATCACATTCTAGAAATTCTTTTGATAGAAACCTTGCTGCTAAAAAGCCTGATGCTTCATGTTATTATTGTGGGAAGCATGGTCATCTCATGAGTGAATGTTTTATCATGAAAGAAGACAATAAACTGCATGCCTGGTCTTCCATTCATTTTCATGGTCCATATGGATCTAAACACAATTCTAGTCAGCACATTGTGTGCTTCAACTGTAATAAGCCTGGGCACAGGGCTGCTGAGTGCTGGTTTAGATCCACTTGGAGTAAAAATGGTTTTAAAAGTAAGCAAATCAGATGCTTCGAATGTGGGAAAAATGGGCATATAGTCAAGGACTGTTGGTATGTTCAAAAGAATTCTGTTAACCCCTATTTTGTCAAATTCCCTGCAAAACCATTTGTGAAAATTTCATGCTATAACTGTGGGAAGCCAGGCCATAGATCTGCTGAATGTTGGCTGAGTAAGAACAAGCATCAAACTGTTCATGCATACAACAAAAAATCTTATGAACATGTTTATAAACATCATCCTACTGTTAATATGCATCATAAGAACCAAAAACCAGCCATTTCATGTAGATACTGTGGAAAATTTGAACATTCTATGGATGACTGTTCACTGATGAAATTTGATGATAATGTTGCTATGAAATTGTTTAGAAAACCTGTTAGGGGTAAGGCAGGACCCAAAGCTGCTTGGGTCCCTGTAGGATCAAAATGATCAATATTTTGCAGGTGTGCCTTGGAATGAACAAAGAGGGGTAAATAAACCAAGGCATTCAAGAATGAAACCCCTAGGATTGTATTACTCAGGTTAATTCAGAAAACTTGTCTTAAATTGCATATCTGAAATTGTGAATCTTGGATAACTGCATATCTGGTATGAACTGTCCATGCATAATTGTCATATTTTTTTTTTGCATATCATGATTCATGCATACATGCTCCTTTATTTGTTTGACACTTGCATTGAGCTTCATGGAATTACTTGTTTGCACTTTGAGCTGTGTGTGCATATATGTGAATTGCATATACATACATTAGACATACAGTCATTGAAAATCTGATGCAAGTAGGACTGTCAATATTGCACTGTCATTCATGACCACTATGGTATATTAAATGGTAAGCTACCAAAAGGCAGGGGAATCTGTCTGTAGGTTCTTACTATGTGAGAGGTGGTCTTTTAGACCAAGTGCTCCGCCAAGTACCATGGGTCATATTGTTTAGTAGGGAAGTCTGAATGAACATGAGTCTCTGCATGTCTTTGCATACATGTAGTTAATTACATTGCATTTAATTTCATTAAAAATGCCAAAAAGTTTGTCTGAATGCATATTGTCAGGAGGAGTAAATGCATTGCATGCAGGTTGTCAGATGCATACTCTTTTATCAAAATTCATTGCATATTAAACCTTGAAGATCTTGAAACATACCTGATCTCCTGTTACCTTGCATGAAATACATATTGAAAAATAATAAAAAAAAGGTTGCATGCATGTACTCAGGGGGAGCATCCATGGGATTGTCAGTTTTCCATTTGATTCTGTCTCTCCTTCTGGTCAGTCTCTCAGTCAAGTTTGCATTGAGGATTTCAAATTGATGTCTCCATGCTGTCTCTTTTATCTTGTCAAAAGAAATCTCAGCTCAATAATCAAATGAGAAGATTTCAATCTGCATATCATGATCATAAATCTGATTTTGCTATCAATAAAGAAATCTTGCATTATGTGGAATTATGAACGTCTAAAAGGACTTGAATTGGTTTAGATTTAATCCATTCTGCAAGTTTGAAGATGAATTTCTTGAAAATATATGAATCAGACTTAATAAACCTTAACCATGCACTTCATGTCATATTTTGAAAGACCTTCTAAAATCTGTCATATTGAGATCATGACCCAATTAGTTGAAATGCATGGAATCTGTATTGTTTTTAAACAAGTCTTTCTTCAACACCTTGGGTAACTATTTAAATAAAAAAAATTGTGCTAAATGAATGGCAGAGCAATGATCAAATGCGCTGAGAAACTAGGATCCTTGTCAAAGATAATGGGTCCTAAGTCATGAGGCTTCTTGATCAACTCTGTTCAGAATTTTTATTTTAAAAAAAATGATATCATGTCTGAAACAGAATGGGAGTTTCTGCTGAGTAAGCTAGGGGTACTGGCATCTAACCAGCGTCTACCTTTACGACAAAAGGCATGAACCATCCCTGACTGTTCTCTAAATGAAGTGAAATAATTTTTTTTTCAGCTAAACCCATTAAGTGTTTATCTCTGAAATGATCTTTTATTTAACCTCAATACTGATGTATGATTTTTCCTAAAAGAAGTCATTGAAATCAGTTGATTAAGATGCTGGGAGGTTAATTGAAGTAGTGTTATGTATGCTTGGTTCATTTCTATTAAAATCTGAATTCAGATGTGAGTATAATTTTTATTGAAAAACTGAGTTTGCGTCACTTTTAAACCAAGCTTGACTTGTTAAGTTTCATTCATAAGTCTTCATAATGGAAGTCTCTAAAGCTGTTACATCTTCAGATTTATGAAATTAATATCCCATTGAAAACCTTTCTTATTCATTCTGAATGCTTACTTCCTTTCATTGGACTCCATTCTGAAATAGATTCATTGTTGATTTCTTTATGTCATGTGCTTCATTCCAATCACTGTCCATCTAAGGGGGAGAATTTTTACTGTCCCTGCGGTTCATCTGACTATCTGTGTCTCCTTCTCATCTACACTCATAAGTCTCCATCTAATCATGGGGAGCTTTCCTGTCAGGCTGAGTGTCATTCATAAAGGGGGAGATATAGTCAGCATCATTAATGTCCCTTTCATTACTGTTGTTAAAAAGGGGGGAGAATAAATTTCATGGCTTAGTCAAAGGGGGAGTCTTTAATTCCATCATCTTATGCATTCTTATACTTCTCTCTCAATCTAATGTCTTTTTGCTGAAGTCAAAAGGGGGAGAATAAATTGACTCATAGTGTTCATAGTGTTGCCATCATCAAAAAGTGACTCATAGTGTTCATAGTGTTGCCATCATCAAAAAGGGGAGATTGTTGTATCACTGTGATTTTGATGATAGCAAACACTATAAGTCACCATCTGTTTTAGTCTGCATACTGTTTACTGTTTGAGTCTGCATATAAATTTGTTTGAATCTGCATAGTCATCATTTATTTTAGTCTGCATACTGTTTGAGTCTGCATATAAATCTGTTTGTGTTGCATATGAATGTTTCATTGAACATCTTATCTGAATTACATAACCAACGAACAGGGTGAGGTTGTGTGTTGTGTGCATTGGTGCATTTCATAATTGTTGATGTATTTCATAATTACATTTTATCTGGATTGTTTGATGTTAGTCTATACAATGGGTGATGCTGCTATACCCTTTCAGCATAGTCTGTACATCCGTTAACAGCATGTCTGAACTTTGTTGGATGAAGTCCATACATTGCTTAAGTCTGTATAAAGTCTGTCTAGACAGCACACATTTCATGTCTGTACATTCATCATATTCACAGTCTATACACTTGCCAACATGTCTCTCACGCATTATGGCTAAAGTCCATACATTGTCTGGACACACTCAAGTCCATACATTGTACTGTCTACACTTTGTTGCAGCTAATCTGAACATTCTTCAGTGAAGTCTATACATCGTCAGTGCATGTGCGTCTTACAAGTCTATACACTGTCTAGACTCATGTATTTCATAACTATGCTCAGGCTAAGTCTGTACAGAGCCTTAAGTCTGTACAGAGCCTTGTTCATCGTGTGCTAAGCATTTCCAAAGTCTATACATCGTGTTTCACTCACGTTCATCTTTGTTCAAAGTCTGTACAGCGTTTTGGCAAGAATGTAGCGTCTCATGTTAAGTCTGTACAGCATGCATCAGTGCATTAACAAGTCTATACATTGTGCATGCATCGTCTCTCAAGTCTGTACAGGGTTTGGCTAAAATGCATCGCCTCTCAAGTCTGTACAGGGTCTGCCTAGAATGCATTCACTAAAGTCTATACATTCGTCTCTAAGGCAAAGTCTATACATCGCATGCATTGCATACTACAAGTCTGTACAGCCCAAGTCTGTACATCCGACCGTCTCATTCAGCGTCTCACTCTTTCAAGTCTATACATTGCTTATCTTTACCTACGTTCAGACACCAAGTCTACACATCGCCGTGTTCACTTGTTTCAAGTCTGCACATTGGTTCAGGCTTTCCAAGTCTGTACATTGGCCCTCAAGCTTTCCAAGTCTATATATTGGCCTTCAAGCTTTCCAAGTCTGTACATTGGCCTTCAAGATTTCCAAGTCTGTACATTGGCAAAGTGTCTTGTGCTTTGAAGCTTTATCAAGTCTATACACTCGTTGGCTAGCTGTTTCAAGTCTATACACTCGTTGGCTAGCTGTTCAAGTCTATCCACTCGTTTTCAAGTCAGCAAGTCTGTACATTGGCTTCTCATGCACATTCACACTTCAAGTCTACACACTGGTTGCCTGCATCTCATGCAGTAAAAGTATGTACACTCGTGAATGTAATGTCTGTACATTCATTCTGGCTGTACATACTTTCTCATCTATACACACTTCAGCACTCAAAGGCTGAACACTCTTCAGCAAGTCTGTACACACTTCAGCACTCAAAGGCTGAACATTCTTCTGTTGCATCCCTATGGTTTTGATGATGTCTCACACTATAAATCAATCTTCTATCTCTAGATTAATGTTGTTTCATCATATGAGTGAGTACAGTTCATTTGGTTGTCAGATAAGCATGCTATCTTGACTCAATCTACACTCTGCCTAGTTAGTACTGACAGCAGTGGGTCGACCCACCCTTGCTGATGCGTCGACGCATCAGAGCATTGATAGCTTGGGCACAAAGTCTATACACCAGCTTGATCTATTTAGTCTGTACATTGGCATATCTTCTTCAAGTCTGTACATCGGGCGCCTTCTAACTGAAGTCTACACATTGATCCTAATACTCTAAGTCTGTACACTGCCCGACTAGTCAAGTCTGCACATTGCCAAAGTCAGTCCAAGCTTCAACCCTATACATCCTTCCAAGCTTCAACTCTATACATTGGATTGTCAAACTTCATGTCTATACACTGGCTGCTGCATTGTCTTGAAGTCTACACATCCGATAGTGTAAGTCTATACATCGCCCAGAGTCTTGTTTGCAAAGTTTGAACATTGCTTCAGAGATAGCTTCAGCAAAGTCTATACATTCGGTTCCTTGGGCAAAGTCTATACATCGCTTAGTCTGCACATTGCCTTCAGCCCAAGTGCTCAAAGCCAAGTCTATACAACGCCAACCCAACACATTGAACAGTTCTCCAAGTCTATACACTAGACTTCATTTCTCTAAGTCTATACACTGGTCTGTGATTCACCAACTCTGTACATTCGATATCTTTTCCTACGCATTGGCCAAGTCCATACACTCAACATTTCCCTACGCTTTCATGGCCAAGTCTGTACATCACTAAGTGTGTACATTGCATGCTGCTCAAACGTTCAATGTCTTCAAAGTTTGTACAGCGTCCGTCTTAGCCAGCGTCTCATGCTGCATCTTAGGTAAGTCTGTACATCGGCCTCATTCGTTCAAGTCTATACATTGAACTGCTCTTCAAAGTCTATACAGCGTCCGTCTTAGCCAGCGTCTCATGCT
Organism: Amorphophallus konjac; assembly: GCA_022559845.1. Classification (NCBI taxonomy): domain Eukaryota; kingdom Viridiplantae; phylum Streptophyta; class Magnoliopsida; order Alismatales; family Araceae; genus Amorphophallus; species Amorphophallus konjac. The sequence continues at coordinate 346,756,704 of CM040120.1, forward strand.
GCGTCTTAGGCACGTCTGTACATCGGCCTCATTCGTTCAAGTCTATACATTGAACTGCTCTTCAAAGTCTGTACAGCGTCCGTCTCAGCCAACGTCTCATGCTGTGTCTTAGGCAAGTCTGTACATCGGCCTCACTCGTTCAAGTCTATACATTGAACTGCGTCTTAGGAAAGTCTGTACAGAGGCTTCGATTTACCAAGTCTGTACATCGGCTTCATTCGCTCAAGTCCACACATCCACAGTGGTTCATCAAGTCTATACATCCACTTGAGCCTCACCAAGTCTGTACAACGCTGAAGTCTTCATAAGTCTGTACAGTGCTTGAGCTTCACAAAGTCTATACATCGCTTCAAGCGATTCAAGTCTATACAGACTGCCTTTACATTCAGAGTCTGTACATCGATTCATCAGCCGATCGGTTCATTCAAAAATCTCCAAGTCTGTACAGCCGAGTGTCTAATGCATCGTCTCACTCTGGCAAAGTCTATACAGTGCTCACAGCACATTGGTTCAAAGTCTGAACACTGGCTCAAGCATGTCGAAGTATATACATCTCCGTTGGGGTTCAAGTCAATTCATTGCTCACCGTCTTATTAAGAGTCTCACACAGGTTCCAAGTCTGTACATTGGTTAGGCTTCGTGAAGTCTATACAGTGGCAGAAGCTTTGTAATGTTTACACACTAGTAAGGATCGTTTGCATTGTTCATAGTCTATACACTGCCATTCATTTGCATTGTTCATAGTCTATACACTGCCATTCATTTGCATTGTTCATAAGTCTATACACTGCCTTCACACATGCGCTTCTTTCATTAAGTCTGTACATTCTCTCACGTTGTACACACTTAATCAGTTGAAGATTCTGAAGTATATACATTCATGTTAATAGCCTGAACTAACTAAGTCTACACATTCCATCTGTCTGTCTGCAGGCGATTCAGGCTGATGATTGGGCACGTGAACCGAGATTGGCACCTGGCACGTGATTCAAGACAACAGGCGCATGACACGTGGATGGCAACCTGGTCAGGATGCTGCCATGTGGTCGAAATTCAAATGATCTGGCCAAAAGTGCATGGGCGGGAACCTGGCAGCCACATGCCAATATCTGCTATAAATATAGAGTTTCATCCTTCAGTAGAAGCTTGATCGTGAATAGAGAAAGCAGAAGCCATTGGTGAGAGTTTGCACGATCTAGAAAAGAAAAAGAGCAGAGAGTTCTAGATCCGAGAGGAGTTTGTTCGAGAGAGAGAGCAGTGTGTGTGGATTGATGAATTGCTTCATTTGAAGCTACATTTGTATTGGGTTTCAGAACCGATTTCTTCTTCATTGGTTTTTGTTTCTACTTTGCTTTCGTTTCATTTTGTTCATCCTTCTGATTTGAATTGTTTTCCCTCCGGTGTGTGGAGGAAGGGAGTATCACTCCAGTTTTCCTCAGTGTTACAGAGGAAGAGAGATCGGTGATCTCTGGTGGTGTAAGTGACTGGTTGTCATTAACATTTTCCCTCCGGTGTGTGGAGGAAGGGAGAAGATTCTCCGGTTGTGTTCTAGCTGGGAGCTAGAACATGTTTCAAGTTCTGTGGGTAGCAGAACTTGGTTGAGGGATTTGTTTCCCTTGGTGTTCAAGCTGTGTGGCAGCATGTTGTTCGCAGACTGAGTCTACATTGATCTAGCATCGTCTAGTGGAATCCTCACTCTAGTTGGAGTGAGGGGTGGATGTAGATTGCGGACTGCAATCGAACCACCTAAAAACCGAGTGCCTCCTCTGTGGTTTGCTGTTGTTATCTGCGCTCTTCATCTGCTTGTCTCTTTGCTTCCAGGTGATCAGTTCGTCATTCTCAGTTACAGTTCTCTATGTACGGGTTAAGGAGGTGCATTAGCCGTAGAATTTATTTTCCGCCTAAGTTTCTACAAATTGGGAGTGATCTATTCATCCCCCCCTTCTATATCACTCTTGCTGCGCTAACAATTGGTATCAGAGCAGGTTTACGCCATGTGGACGAACGGTCAAGGGAATGCTGGTGGTCCTAGAACCTTCATGGCCGAAGGTCAATCCATTAGTCGCCCTCCTTATTTCGATGGTAGTAACTATCTATTTTGGAAGAACAGGATGGAAGTGTTCATCAGGGCTTAGAGTCATAAACTGTGGAGAGTAATCACGGTGGGGCCATATGATCTGCCACCAAACGAGGATGCTTGGACAGATGACCATGTCAAGCTCTCTTCACTCAACTGGACGGCACTGAACATCATCCAGTGTGTTGTTCATCCAGAGGAATATGCTCGTATATCTGCATACAGAACTGCCAAGCGAATGTGGGATGAGCTGCAATTGATCTATGAAGGTACAGCTCAAGTGAAAGCCTCGAAGGTAAATCTCTACACTTCTAAGTATGAAATGTTTAAGATGAATGCAGAAGAGAATATAACTGAGATGTATGCCAGGTTGTCTTTAATCACAAATACTCTTAAAGGGCTAGGGAAGGATCTTGCTGAGGCAGATATAGTCAGGAAAATCCTTAGATCTTTATCCCCGGCATGGCACACTAAGGCCATTGTGATTGAGGAGTCAAAAGATTTGACTATCTTGACTGTGAATGAACTCATAGGATCTCTTATGACCTATGAGATGAATTTCAAAGGAGGTGGAGAAGGAAGTGAGAGGAAGGGTAAGAATGTGGCTCTAAGGGCATCCCGTAACAAGGGTAGCAACAGTGGGAGCAGCAGCAGTAGCCCCGAGTCTGAGTCTGAGCTTGAAGGTTTGTCAAATCTCGACCAGGAGGAGCAAGCAATGCTCACTAGACAGTTCAGAAAATTTCTGATGAAAAAGGGAAAGACCTTTTGGAAGAAGAAGCCACACTCTTTCAACAAGAATGCTGAATTTACTAGTTACAGGGATAAAAATCCTAAGAGACTAACTTGTTTTAATTGTAACAAACAGGGACATATGAAAGGCGAATGCCCAGACCTCTAGAAGAAGGGTCCCTATCTTCAGAAGAAAAACATAAAGGTGCAGAAGAAGAAGAAGCCACATGCGATGGTCTGCACATGGAGCGAGGAAGAAGAAGACCCAGAAGAAGCTTCCTCAGAAGAATATGAAGATGGAATTTGCCTTATGGCAAACAGTGAAGAGGAGGTAATAAACGTTTTTGAAAATTTCTCAATTGATGACTGGGAGGATGCTTATGGTGACTTGCTAGATAAATTTAATTCCCTTAGCAAAGAGCACAGAGTTCTGAAAAGAAAATTTAACACAAATGTTGAAGAACAAACTCTGATCTGTGAGGAAAATGAGAAGCTAAAAGAACAACTAGAAGAAATGACCTCACTAAGGAAAGAAAATGATAAGCTCAAGGAAGAAACTCAAGAAAGTCAAAAACAGCTCAATGAATTCAAAACTAAAATTGAAGAAAGCATGAATGAAATTAGAGTGAATTCAGAGAAATATGAAGCTGTGAAGAAAGTAAATGTTGAACTCCTAAAAAACTCTGAGTTCCTTCAAAAGGAGCTGGAAGACAAATAGAAAGTCTTAGAAAAGTTTGTCCAAGGAAAGACTAGACTAGATGCTATACTAGGGACTAGGGTCAATTTCAATAAGGAAGGTATAGGCTATGACCCAACCAACAAGAGACCCTTGCAATTCAAGACCATCACCTTCTGCCCATTGAAGGGAAAAGAAAAGGTGGACACACCATCCAGCTCAAACAGCTCTAAGGAAATTCAAAGTCCTAAAGAAAACACAAAAATCAGTACTGGACAACCATTTAAGATGGGAATGAATTTTATGAAGAATAACACTAAGCCCACTTACTAGAACACAAATGGTAGATGGACCAAGAAAGTAAATCAGAATAAGAGCTGGAATTACAACAATCAGATGGGTCCAAACAGGACCTACTGGAGAAATAACTTTCATGGTCAAAGATATGCTAATCAACAAGCCTACAGGAAATTTCCTAGGAATAGGAAGACTAATGAATGGAATAGAACTCACTTCTCCAGTTCAGCTGGATTCAACTTTAATAAACCAGAAAGGAAGGTGCCAGAGAAAACCATGCTGAAACAAATCTGGATACCTAAACACTTGATCAGAGATTTGAACAATGTCATTGGACCCAACTCATCTTGGGTTCCAAATCACTCTGCTTGATGTATCTATGTAGGTCGGCCTGGCAGCTGAAGACAACAAGTGGTACCTCGACAGTGGCTGCTCCAGGCATATGACAGGAGACCGATCCAAGTTTAGCAAGATAGAGATGAAGCCAGGGGGTCTGGTCAAGTTTGGAGGAAAGAACAAAGGTAAAATAATTGGAGTTGGAACAGTAGGTAAGTCATCCACAAACTCCATTGAAAAAGTCTTACTTGTGGAAGGGCTTCAACACAACCTGATTAGCATTAGTCAATTATGTGACAGGGGTCACAAGGTTGTATTTGATGATAGTTCATGCAAAATCCTTGAAACAAATTCTGACATGGTTAAATTTGTAGCCAACAGGATTAATAATGTCTACATTGTAGACTTAGATGAGAAATCTGAATCTACTATTTGCTTATCTGCCAATTCTGAAAATGATGCCTTTGAATGGCATAGACGTCTAGGTCATGCTAGCTTTTCAACTTTAAATAAATTGGTCAAGCATGATTTAGTTAGAGGCATGCCTAGAATTAAATTCAACTCAATATCAAAAGCATGTGATGCCTGTGCTCTAGGCAAACAGACCAGAAATTCTTTTAAATTAAGATCTGAGCCATTGTCTTCTAGACCAATGGAACTTCTTCATATGGACCTTTTCGGTCCAACTAGAATTCAGAGTCTTAATGGAAACAGGTTTGGCTATGTCATCATAGATGACTTCTCTAGATATTCATGGATATTTTTCTTAGCAAATAAGAGTGATGTATTTCAAAAGTTTAATCTGTTTTTCAATAAGGTCAAATAAGAAGGGAAGTACAAGGTTAGTTCTATTCAATCTGACCATGGAGGTGAATTTGAAAACTCCATGTTTACTGATCTTTGTGACAAAGAAGGACTAACTCATAGGTTTTCTTCTCCCAGGACACCTGAACAAAATGGGATTGTGGAGAGAAGAAATAGAACAGTGGTGGAGATGGCCCGAACCATGTTGATTGAAAGTAAATTACCTAGAAGGTTTTGGGCAGAAGCGGCCAATACAGCAACCTACATAATCAACAGGGCCATGGTAAGACCCATACACAAGAAAACACCCTATGAGCTTCTAAAAGGTAAGAAATCAAACTTGTTTCATTTTAGAATTTTTGGAGCAAAATGTTTTATTCATAACAATGATAAGAAAGATTTAGACAAGTTTGAAGCCAAGAGTTCACCTGGAATATTCTTGGGTTACTCTGTAGTGTCAAGGGCATATAGGGTATTTAACATATCAGATCAGAAAGTGGAAGAGTCTCCACAAATCCTTTTTAGTGAAAAGAAAGATGTTCCTAATGTTGAAAATCTTGACAGGGATTCCAATCATGGTGGAGATTTTCTAGAAGACCAACAGGAAGAAGAGAAGACTCAGCCGAGTGGAGAAACAAATTCCCCAAATCAGGAAGTTCCAAGAGAAACAGGTGAATCTTCAACAAATATCAGATTTCGTAAAGACCATCCTTTAGATAAAGTCATAGGCAATCCTGAAGATCCTCTTCGGACTAGGTCTCATTTTAGAAATGTGAATAATGATGACTTAATTGCATTAGTCTCACAAATTGAACCCAAAACAGTAGAAGATGCCTTAGCTGATCAAGCTTGGGTCAATGCTATGAGTGAGGAATTAGGTCAGTTTGAAAGGAATAATGTCTGGGAGCTTGTCCCAAGACCAGATGGTATAAATATCATAGGAACCAAGTGGGTGTTCAAAAATAAGATGAATGAAGATGGAATCATCTCGAGGAATAAGGCCAGATTAGTAGCCAAAGGCTACTGTCAGGAATTTGGTGTAGACTTTGATGAATCCTATGCACCTGTTGCTAGGATGGAAGCAATAAGATTGTTGCTTGCCTTTGCATGCTCAAAGAATATAAAACTCCAACAAATGGATGTTAAAAGTACCTTTTTAAATGGAGTTATTAAAGAAGAAGTTTTTGTTGAACAACCTCCTGGATTTCAATATTCTCCTCAACCTAACCAAGTTTTCAGGTTAAACAAAGCCTTGTATGGTCTAAAGCAGGCTCCAAGAGCTTGGTATGAAAGATTGTCTGAATTTCTGATCAGCAAGGGCTACAAAAGAGGTAAAGTTGATCAGACTTTATTTACCAAGGGCATGAATAAAGATCTCATCATAGTTCAGGTATATGTAGATGACATTGTATTTGGATCAACTAAGCATGAACTATGTGATGAATTTTCTACCATGATGTCTGCTGAATTTGAAATGAGCTTGGTTGGTGAACTAAAATATTTTCTTGGATTGCAGGTACAACAGCTAGAAGATGGGTGCTTCATCAACCAAACCAAATACACAATGGAACTGTTCAAAAGGTTTGGCATGGAAAACTTAAAGCACATTACTACACCCATGGGCACCAATACTTCATTGGATGCAGATGAGACAGGTAAAGAAGTAAATGCCAAACTTTATAGAGGTATGATTGGATCACTTCTTTACTTGACAGCCTCTAGACCAGATATACAATTCAGTGTAGGAATGTGTGCAAGGTATCAATCTAGACCTACTGAATTACACTTAGCTGCAGTTAAAAGAATCTTCAGATATTTGTCAGCTAGTCATTCTCTTGGTTTATGGTTTCCTGCATCTCATACACTTAACTTAGTAGCATACACAGATGCTGATTATGCAGGCTGTAAACTAGACAGGAAAAGCACTAGTGGCCATTGTGAATTCTTGGGTGGGTGTTTAGTGTCTTGGGGCTCCAAGAAACAACATTCTGTGGCCCTCTCCACTGCAGAAGCTGAATATGTGGCTGCAGGGAGCTGTGGAACACAAGTAATATGGATTAAACACCAGCTTCAGGACTACCAAGTAGACCTGGGGTGCACACCTATTTACTGTGATAATACTAGTGCCATCAATCTCGCTAAAAATCCTATTTTGCATTCACGAACCAAACACATAGAGATAAGACATCATTTTATAAGAGATGAGGTGTCTAAGAATAATTTTGAACTGATTCATGTAGGCACAGATAATCAGATTGCTGACATATTCACAAAACCTCTGGATAATGAAAAATTCACCACATTGAGAAGGGAATTAGGCTTATACAAATTGTCATAATTATGAAGCCTGCTCTTGTTGTGAGGGGGAGTTGTGTTTGTCTGAAAATTAGCCTTCTTTCATGCTGGTTTAAGGGGGAGTTCCGAATGCTTACTGGTTAGCTTTCAGAAATACTTTGAGTAAGGGGAGGCTTTGAGATTATGCTGAAATGTTTTATTAAGGAATGCTATGTCTTAGGGGGAGCTGAGTTGTGATGTGAGAAGAGAAGTTCTTTGACAAATTCAAAGGGCTGTCCAGATGTGTATCTTTGATGGTCTTGCATGACTGATCTAGAGTGGTTCTCTCAGACAGTAGAGTGTCACTTATCTCTTAAGTCTATAAGTCAGTGACTCTAATCTCCAGATTAGAATCTTTCCTTTAGTACTTCTTCAGAGATTTGGACTAATTGCATAAAGTATATCTTCCTACGTTGTCATTGATTCTGGTTCAGGTCAAAAACTTGTATGTCTTGATATCTGACCCAATCAACTTAAAATCTAGACTTCAAGACACAATTCAAGAAATAGTCCTTTTGGTATTGTTTTCAATCATTCTATCTCTTTAACTCAAGGGCTTAACTGAACAAAAATGTTCTATTCTGATCACTGAGAAACTGGGAGCTTCATCAATGAAATGAATTTTTCTCCCATGTCATGAGATGTCAAATGCTTAAAATGAATGAAAAGACATGACAGAGTAATGGTGGCTTGCTGGTGAGTAACTGGGGACTCTGGCCTCTAATCAAGGTGTTTCCTCATGTCAAAAGCCACAATTACTATCTCTGTTCCCTAATAACAAAAAAAAAGGGGAAGTAATGAGATACTCACTCTGAGTAACTGGAGATTCAGGCCTCTAATCAAGGTGTCTCTTTAATGTCAAAGGAGTGAACTACCAACTTACTCATTTGATCTTCTTGAAAATCATCTCCAACAAAAAAATTCCTTGTTGTTATGCAACTAATGGATTGCTTGTCCTCAATACCTTGAGAACACCTCTCTGATTTCGTCTCTTGCTGTCTTGTGAGATAGTTGAATGATCAGCTATATCTGACCATACTTGTGAATTCCTTCTCTAAATCATCCACTATGTATGCTAATAAACTTGTCTATCATTCTACTTCTCTATTGTGTACTGGAGCATAAAGAATCTTCTCTTGAGATTAGAAACTCACTTATTCTCTTAAGACCTACTCGTGACTTTCTGCACTAAGAAATTACTGCTCTTATTCTTCATGTCTCTAGCACTGTTATGCATTCTGTAGTTCTTTTTGCTGATGTCAAAGGGGGAGAGAAGTTTGCAATATTTGCAATTTCAGTGAGAAGTTCTGCAATATCAGTGAGTCTTGAGCTTTGGGGGAGTCATGTTGCTTCGTGGAAGATATGGTTATGAGTGTGGGGGAGATGAGAGTGTGTTGTAGGGATTGTATAATTCATCTGCATGTGCATGTCTTGAATTTAATATGTTTGTTGCAGCTGATATAAATCTCCTGTTGAACCTTGATATTGCTTGATTAATAGTGTTGAGAGTGTGTTGTAGGGATTGTATAATTCATCTGCATGTGCATGCCTTGAATTTAATATGTTTGTTGCAGCTGATATAAATCTCCTGTTGAACCTTGATATTACTTGATTAATAGTGTTGTCATCATCAAAAAGGGGGAGATTGTTGCATCCCTATGGTTTTGATGATGTCTCACACTATAAATCAATCTTCTATCTCTAGATTAATGTTGTTTCATCATATGAGTGAGTACAGTTCATTTGGTTGTCAGATAAGCATGCTATCTTGACTCAATCTACACTCTGCCTAGTTAGTACTGACAGCAGTGGGTCGACCCACCCTTGCTGATGCGTCGACGCATCAGAGCATTGATAGCTTGGGCACAAAGTCTATACACCAGCTTGATCTATTTAGTCTGTACATTGGCATATCTTCTTCAAGTCTGTACATCGGGCGCCTTCTAACTGAAGTCTACACATTGATCCTAATACTCTAAGTCTGTACACTGCCCGACTAGTCAAGTCTGCACATTGCCAAAGTCAGTCCAAGCTTCAACCCTATACATCCTTCCAAGCTTCAACTCTATACATTGGATTGTCAAACTTCATGTCTATACACTGGCTGCTGCATTGTCTTGAAGTCTACACATCCGATAGTGTAAGTCTATACATCGCCCAGAGTCTTGTTTGCAAAGTTTGAACATTGCTTCAGAGATAGCTTCAGCAAAGTCTATACATTCGGTTCCTTGGGCAAAGTCTATACATCGCTTAGTCTGCACATTGCCTTCAGCCCAAGTGCTCAAAGCCAAGTCTATACAACGCCAACGCAACACATTGAACAATTCTCCAAGTCTATACACTAGACTTCATTTCTCTAAGTCTATACACTGGTATGTGATTCACCAACTCTGTACATTCGATATCTTTTCCTACGCATTGTCCAAGTCCATACACTCAACATTTCCCTACGCTTTCCTGGCCAAGTCTGTACATCACTAAGTGTGTACATTGCATGCTGCTCAAACGTTCAATGTCTTCAAAGTTTGTACAGCGTCCGTCATAGCCAGCGTCTCATGCTGCATCTTAGGCAAGTCTGTACATCGGCCTCATTCGTTCAAGTCTATACATTGAACTGCTCTTCAAAGTCTGTACAGCATCCGTCTCAGCCAGCGTCTCATGCTGTGTCTTAGGCAAGTCTGTACATCAGCCTCAGTCGTTCAAGTCTATACATTGAACTACGTCTTAGGAAAGTCTATACAGAGGCTTCGATTTACCAAGTTTGTACATCGGCTTCATTCGCTCAAGTCCACACATCCACAGTGGTTCATCAAGTCTATACATCCACTTGAGCCTCACCAAGTATGTACAACGCTGAAGTCTTCATAAGTCTGTATAGTGCTTGAGCTTCACAAAGTCTATACATCGCTTCAAGCGATTCAAGACTATACAGACTGCCTTTACATTCAGAGTCTGTACATCGATTCATCAGCCGATCGGTTCATTCAGAAATCTCCAAGTCTGTACAGCCGAGTGTCTAATGCATCGTCTCACTCTGGCAAAGTCTATACAGTGCTCACAGCACATTAGTTCAAAGTCTGAACACTGGCTCAAGCATGTCAAAGTATATACATCTCCGTTGGGGTTCAAGTCAGTTCATTGCTCACTGTCTTATTAAGAGTCTCACACAGGTTCCAAGTCTGTACATTGGTTAGGCTTCGTGAAGTCTATACAGTGGCAGAAGCTTTGTAATGTTTACACACTGGTAAGGATCGTTTTCATTGTTCATAGTCTATACACTGCCATTCATTTGCATTGTTCATAGTCTATACACTGCCATTCATTTGCATTGTTCATAAGTCTATACACTGCCTTCACACATGCGCTTCTTTCATTAAGTCTGTACATTCTCTCACGTTGTACACACTTAATCAGTTGAAGGTTCTGAAGTATATACATTCATGTTAATAGCCTGAACTAACTAAGTCTACTCATTCCATCTGTCTGTCTGCAGGTTATTCAGACTGATGATTGGGTACGTGAATCGAGGTTGGCACCTGGCACGTGATCCAAGACAATAGGCGCATGACACGTGGATGGCAACCTGGTCAGGATGCTACCATGTGGTCGAAATTCAAATGATCTGGCCAAAAGTGCATGGGCGGGAACCTGGCAGCCACACGCCAATATCTGCTATAAATATAGAGTTCATCCTTCAGTAGAAGCTTGATCGTGAATAGAGAAAGCAGAAGCCATTGGTGAGAGTTTGCACGATCCAGAAAAGAAAAAGAGCAGAGAGTTCCATATCCGAGAGGAGTTTGTTCGAGAGAGAGAGCAGTATGTGTGGATTGATGAATTGCTTCATTTGAAGCTACATTTGTATTGGGTTTTAGAACCGATTTCTTCTTCATTGGTTTTTGTTTCTACTTTGCTTTCGTTTCATTTTGTTCATCCTTCTGATTTGAATTATTTTCCCTCCGGTGTGTGGAGGAAGGGAGTATCACTCCAGTTTCCCTCTGTGTTGCAGAGGAAGAGAGATCGGTGATCTCTGGTGGTGTTAGTGACTGGTTGTCATTAACAGTTTCCCTCCGGTGTGTGGAGGAAGGGAGAGGATTCTCCGGTTGTGTTCTAGCTGGGAGCTAGAACAGGTTTCAAGTTCTGTGGGTAGCAGAACTTGGTTGAGGGATTTGTTTCCCTTGGTGTTCAAGCTGTGTGGCAGCATGTTGTTCACAGACTGAGTCTGCATTGATCTAGCATCGTCTAGTGGAATCCTCACTCTAGTTGGAGTGAGGGGTGGATGTAGATTGCGGACTGCAATCGAACCACCTAAAAACCGAGTGCCTCCTCTGTGGTTTGCTGTTGTTATCTGCACTCTTCATCTGCTTGTCTCTTTGCTTCCATGTGATCAGTTCGTCATTCTCAGTTACAGTTCTCTGTGTACGGGTTAAGGAGGTGCATTAGCCGTAGAATTTATTTTCCGCCTAAGTTTCTACAAATTGGGAGTGATCTATTCATCCCCCCCCTTCTATATCACTCTTGCTGCGCTAACATCTTCAAGCTTAAGTCTATACATTGTGTTGCATCGTTGCACGCCAAGTCTATACATAGTCTGGCTGCCTGCACGCCATGTCTGCACATCGGTTGCACAGCACAACTAAGTCTATACATCGCTACCAGCCTGCACGCAGAGTCTGTACACTGCGTCCCCCAACCTGCACGCAGAGTCTGTACACTGCATCCGCCAGCCTGCACGCAGCAAGTCTATACATCGCTGCTAGCCTGCAATGCAGAGTCTGTACACTGCATACACACTGCATCCTTAAGTCTAAACTCTGCTGCTTTTATATGAAGTCTATATAGCCTGTGGCTTGTACATCGACTGAACTCTTCATTAAACATGCAGGTGTCTGGGCACGTGATCCGAGGTAAGCACTTGGCACGTGATCCGAGGACAACGCCCTAATTGCTATTGCTATAAATACGAAGCCTTCTCCATCTGGAGAAGACTGATCAAGAGAAAAAGAGACTGATCGAGAACAGAAAAAGGAAGAGTGATCGAAGTGGAGAGGAAAAGAGCAGAAAGAGCAGAAGAAAGAAAAGATGAAGATAGAGAGGAAGATGAAGATGAAGCAGACAATGCAGAGTGTGATTCTGATCGAAATAGAAGAGTTGGAGCAGTGAGGCAGTGAGCTGCAGTAGTAGGAAAAGAAGAAGAGAAAAGAAGAGACAGAGAGAGCCTGCGAAAGAGAAGAAAAAGAAGAGTGAGAAGAAGAGAGAGCTAGAGTAAAAGAAGCTTCAACTGAAGATCAGTTTCTGCTGGACCGTGGATCAAATCCAGGTCAGCCAGCTCCCGCGAGAGCCACATTTTGATTTTACATTTCCAACTTTTAGTTGCTGTATTTTCTTTTATTGTTTTCTTTTCAAACTGAACATTGTTCTTCCGATTCTCTGGTTGGAGATCGGGTTCCTCCTGTGGACTCAGGAGAAGGGAGACTGTGTCTCCGGTCTGCAAGTGACTGAGTGTCGCTTGTGAGTTCCCTCTGTTTTCAGAGGAAGGGAGTCCTTGACTCCGGTTGCAGGTAGTGGTTGCTACCTATGTGTTCCCTCCTGGTCTGGAGGAAGAGAGACCTAGTCTCTGGTCGTAAGTGGCTGGGAGTCACTTGTGGTTCCCTCTGGCTTTCAGAGGAAGGGAGACTTGGGTCTCCGATTGCTAGTGACTGTGTGTCACTAGTGGGTTCCCTCTGGTCTGGAGGAAGAGGGGAGGTTGTTCCCCTGGTCAAGCTGTGTGGCAGCAACTTGTTTGCAGACTGAGTCTACTTTCTAGCTGATTGCCAGTGGAAGCCTCACTCTGGTTGGGAGTAAGGGGTGGACGTAGGTTTGTGGACCGAACCACCTAAAAAATCCCTTGTGCAGTGGGTTGTTTGATTGCTTGCTTCCACTAGATGCATGCTAGGACCGTGATCTGATTGATTATTCATGTCCTAGAGTTTAATTGGGTTTGCATCTTTTATGTTTGAGGAATTGTCCATTAATATTGTGCTTATCATTTCATACGAATTTTAAATTCGTCAAAACTTTTTAGAAGATCCATTCACCCCCCTCTGGATCTGTGTTTATCTATCGCACCAAACTATCAGTCCAATAGTATTGACGAAGGAGTTTCTGAGCAAGCATGCGACCATTCACATGGCCACCGCATTCACTGGAATGTGCGGCTTCTACAACAGCTCGAGATTCGATCTCATCGAGGCAGCGGAGGTAAACTCCACTGAGAGATTTGCGATAAAAGAGACCACCTATAATGGAAAAATGCTCCGCAGCTCGACGAATGGCACGCCGATCGAAAGCAGTAGCATAATCGGGGAAGGAACGATCCCTGAGATAGTTTTCAATATCGAAGAACCTAGGGTTGCCATCTTCTAGATCGATCTTAGGCTCATGTGAGATGACGTGGACCTGAGAAGAGAGCTCAGAGAATTGCTGGAACCAGGAATCAGAATATGAAGGGGTGTGCATTCTCTGCACGATGACTGAGGATGACAGCTTTTTGCCAGGGATTGGAAGAGAAGATGCCAGAGATGCCAGAGCATCGGCTAGAATATTTTGAGCTCTAAGGGTGTGCACTAGGGTGAGCTTCCTAAACCGCCGGACTACCCTACGAACCAGGTCTTGGTAGGGTTTCAGTTTGGGTCCCGGGTTTGGTACTTGCTGAGGGATTGCCGGAGTATGAGTTGAGAATCTCCAATGATCCGGAGCTCCTTAACTCCTAGTGCCAGTGCCACCTTTAAACCGATGAGGAGTGCCTCATATTCAGCCACATTATTTGTGGCAGGGAAGGTTGGCTCACAAGCACGGGGAATAATGACACCTTCTGGGGACTGGAGAGCAACTCCGATTCCACAACCCTTGGAATTGAATGCACCATCGAAGTAGAGAATCCACGAAGGTTCACCATCTATAATGGCTCCTAACTCTTCATCCGGGAAACTCTCATCGACAAGGGAGAATGTAGGGAGTGGATGGTGGGCAAGGTGCTCGGCGATGGCGTGCCCCTTGACCGCCTTCTGATTGACGTAGGTGATATCGAATTGATTGAGAAAACTCTTCCACCTCACCAAACGATCGGTTAGGGCAGGCTTTTCCAGCATGTACTTGATGGGATCCATTCGCGCCAAGAGCTTGACTTCATGTGCAAGAAAATAGTTCTTCAGCTTTTGGGCGACCCAGACGACAGCCGCGCAAGTCCTCTCCATCGGAGTGTATCTCTGTTCGGCTTCATTGAACAGTTTGGACAAGTCTGCTCCGACAGATTCCATCGGAGTGTATCTCCGTTCTCTTTTAGCATCGTCATATTGGGCCAATACTGCTCTGACAGATTCATCAGTGGTAGAAACATAAAGCAATAAAGGCTGACCCGGGACCGGGGGTGCCAGGGCGGGAGGATTTAACATATAACTCTTCAGGTCATCGAAGGCCTTTTGACATTTGTCATTCCAATCAAATATAGCCTCTCCTTTTAGCATGTCGTAGAAGGGATTGCATCGCTGAGAGTGATGAGATATAAATCTCCTGATGAATTGCAAACGCCCGATCAAACCACGGACTTCTTTGATGTTCTTGGGAGAAGGCATCTCGGCAATGGCCTTAGCTTTGTTTGGGTCGATCTCAATTCCTCTCTTGCTGACAATGAACCCTAGGAGCTTACCTGAAGAGACCCCGAATACACATTTCTTGGGGTTCATTTTAAGTTGGTGCTCCTGCGACCGTTGGAGAACTACATGGAGGATCTCTGCGTGGCCACTCCTGGTTCTGGACTTGACCAGAATATCGTCCACGTAAACTTTCATATAAGTGTGCATCATGTCATGGAAGATAGCCATCATTGCACTTTGATAGGTTGCTCCTGCGTTCTTAAGACCGAAGGGCATGACGACATAGCAGTAGGTTCCCCACTGAGTGGTGAAAGATGTTTTCTCCTGGTCTTCTTCTGCTAGGCGGATCTGGTTATACCCCGAGAAGCCATCCATGAATGAGAGCATCTCATAGCCGGCGGTGTTGTCCACCAGGACATCTATGTGTGGAAGAGGAAAATCATCCTTTGGGCAAGCACGATTGAGGTCACGGAAATCTATACAGATGCGGACCCTACCGTCCTCCTTCATAACAGGGACGATGTTAGCTACCCATTGAGGATACAAAACTACCCTGATGAACTTGGCCTTATGGAGCTTATCCACTTCCTCTTTGACCTTGAGTGCGAGCTTCAGATGAAGTCACCTTAACTTCTGTTTGACAGCTCGAGCATCGGGCTTCAAGACCAGACGATGTTGAACTAAGGACGGATCCAGTCCCGGCATGTCCTCATAGGACCAAGCAAAAGCATCGGGGAATTCCCTGAGAACCGCTACAAGCGCAGCTTCCTCTTCAACAATTAAGTTGGCACTTATCAATATAATCTTCAGATTATCCTCGGTGCCAAGATTAATTTCTTTGGTTGATTCGTCAATGGATACATTAGGCTCATCAAATCTCTTGGTTCCATCGACGAAGGAAGCTATCGGATCACTACCATCTTCTAATGGATCTTCTTCTTCCGCTTCTGTGTCATCCTCCTCTTCCAAGACATACACCCCTAGACCGTCATCTGTCGGAGATCCGTCTAGTTCTATTGCCCCTAGGAGTGGAAGTGAATTCAGAGACCTGACAAAGCTGCGCACATTTACCTGCCAGCTGGCTGATATA
The DNA here is from genome assembly GCA_022559845.1 of Amorphophallus konjac. Taxonomy (NCBI): domain Eukaryota; kingdom Viridiplantae; phylum Streptophyta; class Magnoliopsida; order Alismatales; family Araceae; genus Amorphophallus; species Amorphophallus konjac. The sequence continues at coordinate 346,772,678 of CM040120.1, forward strand.
ACACGTGGGAACCTGACTGACACTAGACTTTTTGGAAGGAAAGGACGCTATGTACAAATCTGAACCTAACCTAGACTCTACCCTACTATGTGCAAGATAATCTTGTGGAAGGGAGTTCAAGGTGGAAAGAGTCGGCCCTTGGCCGAGGGAACCATTTTCCAAGGAGGCCGTTTCCTCAATAGTGAACTCGCAGGCCCATATTTGAGAATTGGCGTTTTTTTTTGTGGTCATGAGTGAAAGTGCAAACCTGATGTGTGGGTTGGCCCATGACCGGATAAGTAAGTAGTGGAGGAAATGGTGGATGGAATAGAAAGGGAATAAAGAGAACAGGCGCGGGCCTATCCTTAGCAAGGAAGGTGCCCGAGGAAGAAACCTTGTTGGGAGGTTTATCCAGGTGGAAGAGGGAGAGAAGATCGAAGTCTTCCTCGAGTGATGAATCGGGTGGAATTTCATTTCTCTGTGGGACTTCCACTTTGTGACTCGGCTCCTACCGAGTTCCAGGCTGAATCGGCCCTATGATGAAGCGATCGTACACCAAATCTTTACCTAGAATGGCCCCAGGTGGCCCTCCTGGAGAGTAGCCCAAACCTGCGTGACCCATAGCAACCCAGAGTTTTCTCCTATGCGTGGGCCCTTGTTCAAGATGACATAGGCCTTTGCCCAAGGTGAAGCCCATCCTGGCCATGATCTCCCATCCTTTACCCGGAGGGATGTTGTGATGTGTAATCGATCGAGGAAGGAAAGGGGAATCAGGTGGACCTAAAGCAGACGGCCCCACCGCGCCCTCTATGGAGAGAACGGGTTTCTTGCCCTTATCCGAAATAGTCATGAAGGGAATCTGTTCCGAAGTGATGGCATTAAGAGTTTCCACTAGCGGGCGACTCCTAATCTTGATTACCCTACCATTGTAAGGAAATTTAAAGCACTGGTGGGATGTGGATGGACTCCCAAGGGTCCGCTCAATCCAAGGTCACCCTAGGATGGCCTTATATGCAAGGTCGACATCGAGGATAAAAAAATCCGATGTCATAACCATCGGTCCTAAACCAAGTTGGAGGGTCACCTTCCCTTTCGCGCACCTTTTGGAATTGTCATAAGCTGAGATGGTAGTGCATACCTCTTCTAGATTTTCTTCCGGGAGACCAATCTTCTTGATGGTCTTCATGGGACACACATTGATGGATGCTCTCGTGTCTATGAGGGCGGAGTCAACTTTAACTCCGTTGAGAGTGACAATGAGGCACAACGGGAGTGACCTGCTTTCTGGCAAAGCAAGGTCTTTATCAGAAAATGAGATGGATGGTCCACATGTAAGGGCCATGATAGCTTTGGTCACGCCACTTGCTGGGAGATCTTCATTGACCATGATTTTCTGAAGGAATTGGAGTAGAGTGGCTTGGGGTGATGGAGATTTCTTGAGGAGCTCCAGGATAGAAACCTTAGCAGGGGTCCTATCTAGATGCTGGAGAATGTCATACTCCACGGGAGGACTTTGAGAATTAACCCCTTCCTCCGGCTGGGATTGCCTTTGGGATGGGGGAATGATGCGATTCCGGAGAGCGACATTGACCGAAGCTTCCTTCCGGTCATCCTATTCCAAAGGTTTTGGGCGAATGAGCTGTAGAGGAGGAGGGACCGATTTTGGCTGAGGTGGTCTTAAGAGGACCAAGGGGCATTCCTGCACTAACTGAGCTTGTGTAGAAACATGGGGCTCTTGATGTGGCACTTGAGGAGCATTGATTAGAGTGAGTGGGCTTTGGATAGTACTTGGAGACTGGCTAGGTGGTGAGATCAAGTTCCGGGATTGAGAGAACATGTTGATGTTCGCCTAGGAGCTTCTACTTCTATCTTCTTGTACCAACAGGGGAATCCTTCTATACCCCACATTTGAGTCCTTTTGAGAACTCCTGGTTTTATTCCGATCACTGTGTTCACCCGCTCATGTTGCTTTGAAGTGGACGGGTCTTTTGCTAGTTGATGAGCTGGCAAGGGGTTATGCACAATGCCGAGGTCCCTATTAGGCCTTTTGAGTTTGGCAATAGCTAGCTTCACATCTGCCCAATTGATTCTTCCCTCATCATTCATATCATATACCTAATCCCAAAATTGGAAGCAGTTGAATATATCATGGCTGGGAGTTTGGTGATATGGGCAATATCGGGAGGTATTGGCGTTGGGAGGGACTCGCTCCCGCTAAGGGAGAAGATGAATGGAATCTGAGGACATAAGGGCAAAGAATATGTCACCTAAAGTTTCAGGTAACGGAGGATAAGAAGCCCTTTTTGGCCTAGGGGGGCCATAGCTTTGAGGTGGAGGAACATTGGAATAGGGCTTGGGATTGGCTTGCCCCTGGCTAGCGAAAGCCTGAGTGGGATAGGAGACCTGGTGATTGTTGGTCTTGAAGGACTGACCAACTGCATGAACCTGTTCATTTATGGTCACACCCTCGGTGGTAGGGACAGCTGGGGCCTTTCTACCCTTGGTGCGAGGCTCAAAGAAAGGAGGTAAGGTAGAGTCCCTTACCTGAGCTTGAACTATTCGAGCTCAGTTGTAGAGTTGGTGAAAGGTGTGGAGCTCACTATGCATTAGGATGGCCCTAAGCTGTGGAGTGGCATTGTTTACTAACATGGTAATGGCCTGGGATTCAGGAATAGGAATCTCCGTCCTAGCAGGCATAATCCTCCATCGGTTCGCAAAACTAATGAAGTCCTCGTCGGGCTTCATTTTCACCGTGACTAGGTCAAATAATGTGGGGGAAATGGATGACATGTAACCAAAGTGAGCGAGGAATCGCTCGGAGACTATATCAAAGTTGATGAGATCAATGGCCGGCAAGGATGCAAACCAACATAGGGCCTCACCCTCAAGGGATTTTTGGAACAGATGAACTAACAAGACCCTATCGTGTAGCCATTGGTGGGAGTCCATAAGGAAACCCAAAAGATGGTGGTGAGGGTCAGTGTTGCCATCATACCTCCTATACTTGGGAGTCCTAAATACGGGTGGGAAATAAGCATTAGGAAGCTTGCAATATTGGGCTAGCGAGTGGGGACGTGAATTAGGCATACTTTCGGCCACTGCTTGTCGAATGTTGCTTTGGATCTCCTACCGGAGTGAGGGGTCCATCCCCTTCGAAGGGATACCCATGATTGGTGGAGTTGGGGGTGAAGTAGGCCTTTGTGGAGGTGTCGGATAGCTGAATTGGATTGGAGTTTTGGGAACAGGTCGGCTCGTGGACACTTGGAAAGGAACTTGAACACGGTAAGGTGTGACATGTGGAGATAGGCGTGGGAGGGCCGGAGCCTTCCCACGAGAGGCCATCGTGGCTAAGTCCGTAGGGGAATAACAGGATAGCATGCTAATCAGCTCCTAATCGTCGTGCTGAGATAATGTAGGAGCCCGCGGGCTACTGTTGCATCCCTATGGTTTTGATGATGTCTCACACTATAAATCAACTTCTATCTCTAGATTAATGCTGTTTCATCATGTGAGTGAGTACAGTTCAATGGATGTTAGATAACATGTTCTACCTTAATTCTGCCTACACTCTGTCTGCACAGTTTTCACACCAGTGCGTCAACTCAGCGTTCAGATGCGTCGACCCTTCAGTCATTGCATGTCCCTGTTCTCACACCTGTGCGTCAACTCAGTGTGCTGATGCGTAGACTCTTCTGTTCAGGTTCTTCATTTGATTAAGTCTATACATCATCAGTTGAACGTAAAAGTAATACGTTGCAGCGTCAACTCATTGGGCTGCAGCGTCAACTCAGCATGTTTGCACTTCACCTTCAGACTTTCAAGTCTATACACCCTATACTCATTCAAGTCTGTTCAGCCGTTTGCATCTCATAAAGTCTATACATTCGGTTCCTTGGGCAAAGTCTATACATCGCTTCAAGCGATTCTAGTCTATACAGTCTGCCTTCACACTAAGAGTCTGTACATCGGTCCTACTGCCGATCGTCTCACTCACTCTTTGCAAGTCTGTACAACCTACCGTCTCATGCAGCATCTAATGTTAAAGTCTCCACATCGCATTGCATCGTCTCTATCAGTGTCTCACTGGTCTAGTCTGTATAGACTTTAACGTCTCATGAAAGTCTATACAACGCATCAGTTTTTAGAAGTCTGTACACTGGCCTTTGCATTAAGCCTCAAAGTCTGTATAGTCGTGTACAGTGGATTCCAAGTCTATACATCCTTCAGCTGGATCTGTTCAAGTCTGTACATCGCCCAACTGATTTGGCAAGTCTATACAACGTGAAGTCTTCACCTCGTCTTGGTTCAAGTCTATACAGTCTGTAGTCTACATTGCTTTACATCCACAGAGTCTGTACAGCCTATCTGACTTCATGGGTAGCATGCCTTTAGTGCGTTGACGCACTTGGCTGACTGCGTAGACGCAATGGTGCGTCTTTCGCTTCCTTCTTGTTCACTGCGTCGACGCTGACACTGGATGCGTTGACGCATTGGTCAGCTTGCCTAGGGAGTGAGCATTTTTCTTGAGGAGCTGAGGCGACGCTGCATGCTGGAAGCGTTGACGCCTTGGCTGTTGATCAAGGGTCTTTTGATCAGCATCAAAGTCTGACAATTGTCCACTCTTTACAAGTCTTCACATTGGGTTGTACGACCACAATCCTATACATTCTGTTATTACAACTTGAGTCTTTAGAGCTCACAGCACACTCATTACAAGTCTGTACACTGGTTAGGCTTTGTAAAGTCTACACAGTGGCTGAGCAATGTGATGTGTACACATTTGTCTCCTCTAGAGGTCTATACATTGGCTAAGGGTCTTCAAGTCCATACAGAGTCATCTGATGCATGCTGTCTGAAGTCTGTACAGCATGCCTTGCTGTTTATAGCTTTCAAAGACACATTGCACTGCGTCAACGCAGTGCATTGGCACGTAGTGTAGCGTCAACGCATTGCATTGTGCATACCTTGGTAAAGTCTACACATGTGTTTATTCATTAAGTCTATACATCCTCTCACGATGTACACACTTACTCTGTTGATGTTTCTGAAGTATATACATCCTTATTAATGGCCTGAACTAACTAAGTCTATACATTCCATCTGTCTGTCTGCAGGCGATTCAGGCTGATGATTGGGCACGTGAATCGAGGTTGGCACCTGACACGTGATCCAAGACAACAGGCGCATGACACGTGGATGGCAACCCTGTCAGGATGCTGCCATGTGGTCAAAATTCAAAATGATCTGGCCAAAAGTGCATGGGCGGGAACCTGGCAGCCACACGCCCTTATCTGCTATAAATATAGAGCTTCATCCTTCAGTAGAAGTTTGATCGTGAAAAGAAAAAGTAGAAGCCATTGGTGAGAGTCTGCACGATCCAGAAAAGAAAAAGAGCAGAGAGTTCCATATCTGAGAGAAGTTTGTTCGAGAGAGGGAGAGTGTGTGTGGATTGATGAATTGCTTCATTTGAAGCTACAGTTGTATTGAGTTTCAGAACCGATTTCCTCTTCATTGATTTTGTTTCTACTTTACTTTCGTTTATTTTCGTTCTTCCATTCTGATTTGAATTGGTTTCCCTCCGGTGTGTGGAGGAAGGGAGTACTACTCCAGTTTCCCTCTGAGTTGCAGATGAAGAGAGATCGGTGATCTCTGGTGTTGTTAGTGACAGGTTGTCATTAACAGTTTCCCTCCGTGTGTGGAGGAAGGGAGAGGATTCTCCGGTTGTGTTCTAGCTGGGAGCTAGAACAGGTTTCAAGTTCTGTGGGTAGCAGAGCTTGGTCGAGGGATTTGTTTCCCTTGGGTGTTCAAGCTGTGTGGCAGCATCTTGTACGCAGACTGAGTCTGCTGTGATCTAGCCTTGTCTAGTGGAATCCTCACTCTAGTTGGAGTGAGGGGTGGATGTAGATTGCGGATTGCAATCGAACCACCTAAAAATCGAGTGCCTCCTCTGTGGTTTGCTATTGATTTTTGTGCTCTTCATCTACTTGTCCCTTTGCCTTCAAGTGATCAGCTCTTCACTCTCATCTATATTTCTCTGTGTACGGGTTAAGGAGGTGCGTTAGCAGTAGAATCTATTTTCTGCCTAAGTTTCTGCTAATTGAGAGTGATCTATTCATCCCCCCGTTCTATATCACTCTTGCTGCACTAACAATTGGTATCAGAGCAGGTTTACGCCATGTGGACGAACGGTCAAGGAAATGCTAGTGGTCCTAGAACCTTCATGGCCGAAGGTCAATCCATTAGTCGCCCTCCTTATTTCGATGGTAGTAACTATCTGTTTTGGAAGAACAGGATGGAAGTGTTCATCAGAGCTCAGAGTCATAAACTGTGGAGAGTAATCACGGTGGGGCCATATGAGCTGCCACCAAACGAGGATGCTTGGACAGATGACCATGTCAAGCTCTCTTCACTCAACTGGACGACGCTGAACATAATCCAGTGTGCTGTTCATCTAGAGGAATATGCCCGTATATCTGCATACAGAACTGCCAAGCGAATGTGGGATGAGCTCCAATTGATCTATGAAGGTACAGCTCAAGTGAAAGCCTCGAAGGTAAACCTCTACACTTCCAAGTATGAAATGTTTAAGATGAATGCAGATGAGAATATAACCGAAATGTATGCCAGGTTATCCTTGATCACTAACACTCTTAAAGGGCGAGGGAAGGATCTTGCTGAGGCAGATATAGTCAGGAAAATCCTTAGATCTTTATCCCCGGCATGGCACACTAAGGCCATTGTGATTGAGGAATCAAAAGATTTGACTGTCTTGACTGTGAATGAACTCATAGGATCCCTTATGACCTATGAGATGAATTTTCAAGGAGGTGGAGAAGGAAGTGAGAGGAAGGGTAAAAATGTAGCTCTAAGAGCTTCCCGCAACAAGGGTAGTAACAGTGGGAGCAGCAGCAGTAGCCCCGAGTCTGAGTCCGAGCTTGAAGGTTTATCAAATCTCGACCAGGAGGAGCAGGCAATGCTCACTAGACAGTTAAGAAAATTTTTGAAGAAAAAGGGAAAGACCTTTAGGAAGAAGAAGCCACAACCCTTTAACAAGAATGCTGAATTTACCAGTTACAGGGATAGAAATCCTAAGAAACTGACTTGTTTTAATTGTAACAAACAGGGACACATGAGAGGCGAATGCCCAGACCTCCAGAAGAAGGGTCCCTATCTTCAGAAGAAAAACATAAAGGTGCAGAGGAAGAAGAAGCCACAGGCGATGGTCTACACATGGAGCGAAGAAGAAGAAGACCCCGAAGATGCTTCCTCAGAAGAATATGAAGATGTAATTTGCCTTATGGCAAACAGTGAAGAGGAGGTAATAAACGTCTTTGAAAATTTCTCAATTGATGACTGGGAGGATGCTTATGGTGATTTGCTAGATAAATTTAATTCTCTTAGCAAAGAGCACAGAGTTCTGAAAAGAAAATTTAACACAAATATTGAAGAACAAACTCTGGTCTGTGAGGAAAATGAAAAGCTAAAAGAACAACTAGAAGAAATGACCTCACTAAGGAAAGAGAATGATAAGCTTAAGGGAGAAATTCAAGAAAGTCAAAAATAGCTCAATGAATTCAAAACTAAAATTGAAGAAAGCATGAATGAAATTAGAGTGAATTCAGAGAAATATGAAGCTGTGAAGAAAGTAAATGCTGAACTCCTAAAGAATTCTGAGTCTCTTCAAAAGGAGCTAGAGGACAAACAGAAAGTCTTAGAAAAGTTTGTCCAAGGAAAAACTAGCCTAGATGCTATACTAGGGACTAGGGTAAATTTCAATAAGGAAGGTCTAGGCTATGACCCAACCAACAAGAGACCCTTGCAATTCAAGACCATCACCTTCTGTCCAGAGAAGGGAAAAGAAAAGCTGGACACACCATCCAGCTCAAATAGCTCTAAGGGAATTCAAAGTCCTAAAGAAAACACAAAAATCAGTACTGGACAACCATTTAAGATGGGAATGAACTTTATGAAGAATAACATTAAGTCCACTCACCAGAACACAAATGATAGATGGACCAAGAAAATAAATCAGAATAAGAGCTGGAATTACTACAATCAGATGGGTCCAAACAGGACCTACTGGAGAAATAACTTTCATGGTCAAAGATATGCTAATCAACAAGCCTACAGGAAATTTCCTAGGAATAGGAAGACTAATGAATGGAATAGAACTCACTTCTCCAGTTCAGCTGGATTCAACTTTAATAAACCAGAAAGGAAGGTGCCAGAGAAAACCATGCTGAAACAAATCTGGATACCTAAACACTTGATCAGAGATTTGAACAATGTCCTTGGACCCAACTCATCTTGGGTTCCAAATCACTCTGCTTGATATATTTGTGTAGGTCGGCCTGGCAGTTGAAGACAACAAGTGGTACCTCGACAGCGACTGCTCCAGGCATATGACAGGAGACCGATCCAAGTTCAGCAAGATAGAGATGAAGCCAGGGGGTCTAGTCAAGTTTGGAGGAAAGAACAAAGGACACCTGAACAAAATGGGATTGTGGAGAGAAGAAATAGAACAGTGGTGGAAATGGCCCGAACCATGTTGATTGAAAGTAAATTATCTAGAAGGTTTTGGGCAGAAGCGGCCAATACAGCAACCTACATAATCAACAGGGCCATGGTAAGACCCATACACAAGAAAACACCCTATGAGCTTCTAAAAGGTAAGAAACCAAACTTGTTTCATTTCAGAATTTTTGGAGTAAAATGTTTTATTCATAACAATGATAAGAAAGATTTAGACAAGTTTGAAGCCAAGAGTTCACCTGGAATATTCTTGGGTTACTCTGAAGTGTCAAGGGAATATAGGGTATTTAACATATCAGATCAGAAAGTGGAAGAATCTCCACACATCCTTTTTAGTGAAAAGAAAGATGTCTCTAATGTTGAAAATCTTGACAGGGATTCCAATCATGGTGGAGACTTTCTAGAAGACCAACAGGAAGAAGAGAAGACTCAGCCAAATGGAGAAATAAATTCCCCCAATCAGGAAGGGCCAAGAGAAACAGGTGAGTCTTCAACAAATATCAGATTTCTTAAAGACCATCCTTTAGATAAAGTCATAGGCAATCCTGAAGATCCTCTTCGGACTAGGTCTCATTTTAGAAATGTGAATAATGATGACTTAATTGCTTTAGTCTCACAAATTGAACCCAAAATAGTAGAAGAGGCCTTAGCTGATCAAGCTTGGGTCAATGCTATGAGTGAGGAATTAGGTCAGTTTGAAAGGAATAATATCTGGGAGCTTGTCCCAAGACCAGATGGTATAAATGTCATAAGAACCAAGTGGCTGTTCAAAAATAAAATGAATGAAGATGGAATTATCTCGAGGAATAAAGCCAGACTAGTAGCCAAAGGCTACTGTCAAGAATTTGGTGTAGACTTTGATGAATCCTATGCACCTGTTGCTAGGATAGAAGCTATAAGACTGTTGCTTGCCTTTGCATGCTCAAAGGACATAAAACTCCAACAAGTGGATGTTAAAAGTACCTTTTTAAATGGAGTCATTAAAGAAGAAGTTTTTGTTGAATAACCTCCTGGATTTCAATATTCTCCTCAACCTAACCAAGTTTTCAGGTTAAACAAAGCCTTGTATGGTCTAAAGCAGGCTCCAAGAGCTTGGTATGAAAGATTATCTGAATTTCTAATCAGCAAGGGCTACAAAAGAGCTAAAGTTGATCAGACTTTATTTACCAAGGGCATGAATAAAGATCTCATCATAGTTCAGGTATATGTAGATGACATTGTATTTGGATCAACTAAGCATGAACTATGTGATGAATTTTCTACCATGATGTCTGCTGAATTTGAAATGAGCTTGGTTGGTGAACTAAAATATTTTCTTGGATTGCAGGTACAACAACTAGAAGATGGGTGTTTCATCAACCAAACCAAATACACAATGGAACTGTTCAAAAGGTTTGGCATGGAAAACTTAAAGCACATTACTACACCCATGGGCACCAATACTTCATTGGATGCAGATGAGACAGGTAAAGAAGTAAATGCCAAACTTTATAGAGGTATGATTGGATCACTACTTTACTTGACAGCCTCTAGACCTGATATACAATTCAGTGTAGGAATGTGTGCAAGGTATCAGTCTAGACCTACTGAACTACACTTAGCTGCAGTTAAAAGAATCTTCAGATATTTGTCAGCTAGTCACTCTCTTGGTTTATGGTTTCCTGCATCTCACACACTTAACCTAGTAGCATACACAGATGCTGACTATGCAGGCTGTAAACTAGACAGGAAAAGCACAAGTGGCCATTGTGAATTCTTGGGTGGGTGTTTAGTGTCTTGGGGCTCCAAGAAACAACATTCTGTGGCCCTCTCCACTGTAGAAGCTAAATATGTGGCTGCAGGGAGTTGTGGAACACAAGTCATATGGATTAAACACCAGCTTCAGGACTACCAAGTAGACCTGGGGTGCACACCTATTTACTGTGATAATACTAGTGCCATCAATCTTGCTAAAAATCCTGTTTTGCATTCACGAACCAAACACATAGAGATAAGACATCATTTTATAAGAGATGAGGTGTCTAAGAATAATTTTGAACTGATTCATGTAGGTACAGATAATCAAATTGCTGACATATTCACAAAACCTCTGCATAATGAAAAATTCACCACATTGAGAAGAGAATTAGGCTTATACAAACTGTCTTAATTATGAAGCCTGTTCTTGTTGTGAGGGGGAGTTGTGTCTATCTGATGTTTAGCCTTCTTGCATGCTGGTTTAAGGGGGAGTTCAGAATGCTTACTGGTTAGCTTTCAGGAATGCTCTAAATAAGGGGAAGCCTTGAGATTTTGCTGGAATATTTAATTGAGGAATGCTATGTCTTAGGGGGAGCTGAGTTGTGATGTGAGAAGAGAAGTTCTTTGACAGATTCAAAAGGGCTGTCCAGATGTGTACCTTTGCTGGTCTTGCATGACTGATTTAGTGTGGTTCTCTCAGAAAGTAGAGTGTCACTTATCTCTTAAGTCTATAAGTCAGTGACTCTAATCTCCAAGTTAGAATCTTTCCTTTGGTACTCCTTCAGAGATCTGGACTAATTGCATAAAGTATATCTTCCTACATTGTCATTGATTATGGTTCAGGCCAAAAACTTGTATGTCTTGATATCTGACCCAATCAACTTGAAATCTAGACTTCAAGACTCAATTCAAGAAAAGTCCTTTTTGGTATTGTTTTCAATCATTCTATCTCTTTAACTCAAGGGCTTAACTGAACAAACATGTTTTTTTTTATCACTGAGAAACTGGGAGCTTCATCAATGAAATGAATATTTCTCCCAAGTCATGAGGTGTCAAATGCTTAAAATAAATGAAAAGTCATGACAGAGCAATGGTGGCTTGCTGGTGAGTAGCTGGGGACTCTGGCCTCTAATCAAGGTGTTTCCTCATGTCAAAAGCCATAGTTACTAACTCTGTTCCTTAATAAAAAAAAAAGGGAAGGAAGTAATGAGGTTCTCACTCTGAGTAACTGGGGATTCAGGCCTCTAATCAAGGTGTCTCCCTAATGTCAAAGGAAGTGAACTACCAACTTACTCATTGATCTTCTTGAAAATCATCTCCAACAAAAATTCCTTATTGTTATGCAACTAATGGATTGCTTGTCTTAAATACCTTGAGAACACCTCTCTGATTTAGTATCTTGCTATCTTGTGGGATAGTTGAATGATCAGCTATATTTGGCCACACTTGTGAACTCCTGCTCTCAGTCATCCACTATGTATGCTGATAAACTTGTCTCTCATTCTACTTCTCTATTGTGTACTGAAGTCTAAAGAATCTTCTCTTGAGATTAGAAACTCACTTATTCTCTTAAGACCTACTTGTGACTTTCTGCACTAAGAAGTTACTGCCCTGAGTCCTCATGTTTCCAGCACTGTCACACATTCTGTAGTTCTTTTTGCTGATGTCAAAGGGGGAGAGAAGTTTGCAATGTCTGCAATTTTAGTGAGAAGTTCTGCAATATCAGTGAGTCTTGTATTTGTTTTGAGCTTTGGGGGAGTCATGTTGCTTCATGCTGATATGTTTATGAGTTGTGGGGGAGATGAGAGTGTGTTGTAGGGAATGTTTAATTCATTTGCATGAGCATGCCTTGAATTTAATCTGTTTGTTGCAGCTGATATAAATTTCTTGTTGAATCTTGATATTGCTTGATTCATAGTGTTGTCATCATCAAAAAGGGGGAGATTGTTGCATCCCTATGGTTTTGATGATGTCTCACACTATAAATCAACTTCTATCTCTAGATTAATGCTGTTTCATCATGTGAGTGAGTACAGTTCAATGGCTGTTAGATAACATGTTCTACCTTAATTCTGCCTACACTCTGTCTGCACAGTTTTCACACCAGTGCGTCAACTCAGCGTGCAGATGCGTCGACCCTTCAGTCATTGCATGTCTCTGTTCTCACACCTGTGCGTCAACTCAGTGTGCTGATGCGTAGACTCTTCTGTTCAGGTTCTTCATTTGATTAAGTCTATACATCATCAGTTGAACGTAAAAGTAATACGTTGCAGCGTCAACTCATTGGGCTGCAGCGTCAACTCAGCATGTTTGCACTTCGCCTTCAGACTTTCAAGTCTATACACCCTATACTCATTCAAGTCTGTTCAGCCGTTTGCATCTCATAAAGTCTATACATTCGGTTCCTTGGGCAAAGTCTATACATCGCTTCAAGCGATTCTAGTCTATACAGTCTGCCTTCACACTAAGAGTCTGTACATCGGTCCTACTGCCGATCGTCTCACTCACTCTTTGCAAGTCTGTACAGCCTACCGTCTCATGCAGCGTCTAATGTTAAAGTCTCCACATCGCATTGCATCGTCTCTATCAGTGTCTCACTGGTCTAGTCTGTATAGACTTTAACGTCTCATGAAAGTCTATACAACGCATCAGTTTTTAGAAGTCTGTACACTGGCCTTTGCATTAAGCCTCAAAGTCTGTATAGTCGTGTACAGTGGATTCCAAGTCTATACATCCTTCAGCTGGATCTGTTCAAGTCTGTACATCGCCCAACTGATTTGGCAAGTCTATACAACGTGAAGTCTTCACCTCGTCTTGGTTCAAGTCTATACAGTCTGTAGTCTACATTGCTTTACATCCACAGAGTCTGTACAGCCTATCTGACTTCATGGGTAGCATGCCTTTAGTGCGTTGACGCACTTGGCTGACTGCGTAGACGCAATGGTGCGTCTTTCGCTTCCTTCTTGTTCACTGCGTCGACGCTGACACTAGATGCGTTGACGCATTGGTCAGCTTGCCTAGGGAGTGAGCATTTTTCTTGAGGAGCTGAGGCGACGCTGCACGGTGGAAGCGTTGACGACTTGGCTGTTGATCAAGGGTCTTTTGATCAGCATCAAAGTCTGACAATTGTCCACTCTTTACAAGTCTTCACATTGGGTTGTACGACCACAATCCTATACATTCTGTTATTACAACTTGAGTCTTTAGAGCTCACAGCACACTCATTACAAGTCTGTACACTGGTTAGGCTTTGTGAAGTCTACACAGTGGCTGAGCAATGTGATGTCTACACATTTGTCTCCTCTAGAGGTCTATACATTGGCTAAGGGTCTTCAAGTCCATACAGAGTCATCTGATGCATGCTGTCTGAAGTCTGTACAGCATGCCTTGCTGTTTACAGCTTTCAAAGACACATTGCACTGCGTCAACGCAGTGCATTGGCACGTAGTGTAGCGTCAACGCATTGCATTGTGCATACCCTGGTAAAGTCTACACATGCGTTTATTCATTAAGTCTATACATCCTCCCACGATGTACACACTTACTCTGTTGATGTTTCTGAAGTATATACATCCTTGTTAATGGCCTGAACTAACTAAGTCTATACATTCCATCTGTCTATCTGCAGGCGATTCAGGCTGATGATTAGGCACGTGAATCGAGGTTGGCACCTGACACGTGATCCAAGACAACAGGCGCATGACACGTGGATGGCAACCCTGTCAGGATGCTGCCATTTGGTCAAAATTCAAAATGATCTGGCCAAAAGTGCATGGGCGGGAACCTGGCAGCCACACGCCCTTATCTGCTATAAATATAGAGCTTCATCCTTCAGTAGAAGTTTGATCGTGAAAAGAAAAAGCAGAAGCCATTGGTGAGAGTCTGCACGATCCAGAAAAGAAAAAGAGCAGAGAGTTCCATATCTGAGAGAAGTTTGTTCGAGAGAGAGAGAGTGTGTGTGGATTGATGAATTGCTTCATTTGAAGCTACAGTTGTATTGAGTTTCAGAACCGATTTCCTCTTCATTACTTTTGTTTCTACTTTGCTTTCGTTTATTTTCGTTCTTCCATTCTGATTTGAATTGGTTTCCCTCCGGTGTGTGGAGGAAGGGAGTACTACTCCAGTTTCCCTCTGAGTTGCAGAGAAGAGAGATCGGTGATCTCTGGTGTTGTTAGTGACAGGTTGTCATTAACAGTTTCCCTCCGTGTGTGGAGGAAGGGAGAGGATTCTCCGGTTGTGTTCTAGCTGGGAGCTAGAACAGGTTTCAAGTTCTGTAGGTAGCAGAGCTTCGTCGAGGGATTTGTTTCCCTTAGGTGTTCAAGCTGTGTGGCAGCATCTTGTATGCAGACTAAGTCTGCTGTGATCTAGCCTTGTCTAGTGGAATCCTCACTCTAGTTGGAGTGAGGGGTGGATGTAGATTACGGATTGTAATCGAACCACCTAAAAATCGAGTGCCTCCTCTGTGGTTTGCTATTGATTTCTGTGCTCTTCATCTGCTTGTCCCTTTGCCTTCAAGTGATCAGGTCTTCACTCTCATCTATATTTCTCTGTGTACGGGTTAAGGAGGTGCGTTAGCAGTAGAATCTATTTTCTGCCTAAGTTTCTGCAAATTGGGAGTGATCTATTCATCCCCCCCCCTTCTATATCACTCTTGCTGCACTAACAGCTACCACGACCATGGTTGCTCAGGGAAGAAGAAGCTGAATCGGCATGGGCGGCCTCATTTGGTGTGGCCGAAAACATGCCTATGAAGGCATCCAAACCATTATCCTCTACCTGAAATAGAGGATTGCTCCTAATTCCTAAATCGAATTGAGGTGGAAATTCCTTCTCATAACCTGGGTTTGAATAAACTCTCTCCATCCTAAACCAGTTGTTAGTTGGTTTAGAATGGAGAAAATGAAAGATTTTGAGGGGGGAAAGGGAATTGATGTTTTCCGAACACAACTAAATGTAAGCACAAGCAACGCCCACCATTTTTTTTCTAATTTTCTAATTTCCACTTTCTTCCTTTTTTTTCTCTTTTTCCTTTTTCTTTTGATTCACTCGGAGAAGAGGAGGAAAAACTAAGGGTATTGGGGAATGAACTCCGGGAGCCTAGTAGGATCTTCACTCAACCCAAGGTGACTAATGGGACTTCCATGGTACAACCTGCCTGGCGACCGTGTGAGATTCCACGGTTCGGGAGGACTCACGGAGGTTCCCGACTGGACTAAACCAATTGCACCCGAGTGGGAATCCCCGGGTGAAGGGTTCAATACCAACGAGAGGGTTTCCTAAAAGGGGTGATGCCGGCTCTTCCTAAACCCAAACCGATTAACCTGTAGAAACTAATCACATAATGCACAGGCAAGCAAAGTTAAGAGAGAAAGAACATACCTAGAACACATATAATACTACTACGGAGGAGAAGTATGGAGAAGACAGAAGGCGGCCAAAGTGCTGGTCGCCTGTAGAACAGGGCGGCCAGACCGACTATCGTCCAGAGGAGAGGGCGGCCAGAGTGCTGGCCTTCTAGTAGGGATGAGGGCGGCCAGGGCAATGGTCACCTGGAGAATAGGCCGGCCAGAGTATTGGTCGTCCAGCTGAGGGCCTGGGTGGCCACTGGGTTGGTCGCCCAGGGACCTAGGCGGCCAGGAGTCTGGCCTCCTTCTGTTCGAGTTGCAAAAAACTAAAAAATAGAGCTACGGAAGTAAAGCTAATGTATCAACATAACTACACTAATGTTTGACTTTAAGCATAAGGGACTTACAATAGGCACTAGAGAGTCCCACCGTGATCGCCACTTCGCTTGTAGGCGCTCGGAGATGGCGGGCGTGGAATTGGGTGAGAGACGTGAGATGGAATGTGTGGATGGGAGTCTCCGTGCGATGGTACCTACACAGGAACAAAAGGATTAGAATGTGATCTCCAGAGGTCATTTTACCTGAACCTCACAGGATGTTGATCGCGGGGAGATGTTCAAGATGAAGTGACGTGGTTTTCCTCTTCCTCATCCTCGACCGGCCAAGGGCAAGGAGCCCTGCTCGTCCCTTGTGCTAAAGTCTTGCAACGTAGCTCAAAAAAACACCGAAAAGAAAGCCATTAGTGAACTTGGAGTGCAGTATGTGATCTAACAACTAGAAAACACGTAAGAAACTGGTGGCCAAAGTACCTGGGAGGGGGTGGGAAGGAAGGATGGCCGAGACTTTCGACCATCCACCTCCCCTTTGTTTTCTAAGAAGAAAACCTCTTACGTTGGGTTTAGGAGGGTGCTACATGCGATGCTATACTTACCTGGAAGTCAAGATGCACATAGAAAGTAGAGGATGAGAGGTAGAGAAGTTCAAACCAGGTTGAAGGAAGAAGGAGTAGCCTCCGGGACGAAGTTCCGTGAGTTCCCATTTCTCCTCTGTGTCAACTCTCAGAAAAAACCTCTCTTCCCAAATCTCCCCAACCCTCTTTTCTTCCCCAAAAAATTGTCCCCTCCCCTCTCGTACTGGAGGTGGTGGAGTTTTGGTTCGACCAGCCCGGGAGTTACAAAACGTGGGTGGGGATGGTGCAGAACGAGGGAGAGAATGTGGCCACGAGCTGGGCCATGTTCTCTGATCGAGTAAACAGGGGGAAGGCGGCCAAATCGTTGGCCACCTTGAGGAGGAGGGCGACCATCGCCCTGGTCGCCCAAGACTGGGGGCGGCCAGGACCTTGGCCGCCCAGACCCATGATGTTGGGCCCCTTGTGGACGAGGCCCAATAGCCAAGGGGCTATGGGCAGGGCTTAAAACTCAAACATTTGTAAAAATGAGTACAACAATCAAGCGTCATTCACACGAGGGTCCATTGGGGATCCGCGGGATGTCCAAAATTAGGCATCTACAGGTCCCTCCTTGCGAGAGAAGATGAGGAATAAATTGTATTCTTTTCCTCGAGACAAAGCCCGGGTCCTGTTCGAATGGGCCACCAGGTACAACAAGATCACATTACCAGATCCAAAGAGGCCTGGTGACTTGAAGAAGAAGGATGATCCTCACTTTTGCCCATACCATCAGATGCTTGGGCATACCATTGAGGATTGTTACATCTTCAAGGATGTCATTGAATCCTTGATCAAGAAGGGGGAGCTAGACATGGGGGAGCTCAAGGTGGACCCTCCACAGCCGCATGAGATGCCGAAGCTCGGCACCACTGTCAACATGGTATCTTTATACCAGCAGCTGCCTGAAGAATGGGCGGAGGCTAGTACACAGGCCACTTATGAAGCCTTCGTCATGGCGCCAGCTCAAGATCAAGGAGGTTGGCAGGCTGCACCGACGAAGAACAGAAGAAGAAGACAAGCCCCTCGGCCCACTCTGGAGGTTCACATAAGGGGCATTACACCCCGACCAGCACCGCCACTGGTGACACCCATTTGGCATGACATAGCCCCCCGGCTGGTCATGAGACGCCCTACTCACAACAAGAAAAAACACACCCTGATGCGGGTGCACAAAGAAACCAGTCCTACGGTGGAAAGGCTCCAGGCCATTATTGATGGGCTTGAAGACTATGAATAGCCCAAGATCCAGCCTGTGGAGTTATAGGAGTATGTCCCTTGGGAGGAGTTCGAGTCGCTCGAACTAGCTCCAGAAGCGGAAGCCGAGACGAAGGAAGAGCATCTCTTGTGGGGTGAGCTTCCCCAAGAGCAGTTTCCTGCCACTGAAGAAAATAAGAAAAAGAAGAAGAGAAGACCCAGAAACAAGAAGAAGAGTGGGGTCATCCTTTCTTGCAACACCCTCTCAGCATTATTTGACACAGCCCTCTCCCTGGGAGAAGAAGAGCAAGAAGTGCCCGTCGAGCTGTCAGAGGTGAATCAGGCTGAAGCATCCACCTCCTAACATGACACCAGGTCGGGAAGGAAGTGGGGACGCCCTCCTCAAGCCAACCACAACATCTTGCTTAGGGGAGAATAACCATATCACATCCCTGAGCCTAGGGTTCAAGGCATGGAGATTACCCCTCCGTCAGGCCTCTACCCAGGAGAACCAGGGGGCCAAAGTGCTCCTTCATTCATTGAATTTCTTACGACTCAGAGGGGAAGACAATCATGCCCCCGCGAGTCCCAGCAGACCAAAGAGGCAGGCGGCCCCTCGGCCCCATTGGTGGTGATTCCTTCTCGACCGAGGGAAGAGCCTGACAACATCCCAAACCTTGCCGAGTTCATGCAAGAAAAGGAAGTGACCCAGCAGGCCCCACAGGCTCAGGTGACATCCGACCCTGTGGCAGAGACACCCGCTGAGCCAGCTCCCTAGGCCCAGACCGGGGGCAGGCGTAGTAGAGCCGAAGAAATGAAGTTGCTCGAGGTCCGAGCTGGCAACCGGATAGTCAAGCACCTGAAGAAGATCCCAACCAGGTTTACTGTCTGGGAAATCCTATCTCTATATGAAGAGACACGGCAAGCCGTCATTGCTGCGCTCCAGACGCCAGCATATGTTGAAGCCTGCCTCACAGAAATGTCACCTGAAGTAGCTGTGGCCTTCATAGAAGAGGATATGCTTCTACCTACCTGCAGTCACCACAGACCACTCTACATGAAGGGGTAGCTGAATGGGCATCCCATCAATCGAGTATTGATCGACCCTGGGGCAACGGTGAACATACTCCCCTACCGGGTGTATCAGAAACATTACTTTGACGTACACTTGATTGAGGTCAAGAACGTCAAGATCGCTGGCTTCAACCAGAAGTGCAAGGTCCCTATGGGGGTGGCGGAGTTCAACCTCTCCCTCGGCGACTTCACAACCAAGGTCCAGTTTCATGTGATCAACTCCAACACCTCTTACAAGGCACTACTTGGCCGACCTTGGCTACACCAAAATAGGGTGGTGCCGTCCACTCTACACCAATGCATTAAGTACCCCGATAATGGGAAAGAGGAGAGAATTTTTGCTGACCTCCACCCTTTCAAAGTGTTCGAATGTCACTTATCGGACGCCACTTTGTATTTGGAGAAGCCAAAGCAAGTTCCCTAAGTCACTCAAGACAAAGGAAAGAAGAAGTTAGAGTCTGATAGCTGGTTCCCTCCACCACCGCCAGGCTATGTGGCTCTCCCTCAGATGTCATTTGTTTCTGAAGCAGAAGGGGTGTTCAAAGCCACTCCCCTTCCCATCTACCCTACACTGGGGACGCCATACCGCGAAGACTTGCTGGAGGACGTCAGGGTCACCTGGGATCACCAAGCCTCTCGTAGGAGCTGACTGCCAGGTGGTTGAGCCATTAAGGATCTTCGAGGTGCCTAACCCCGGAGGTCTATCCACCATTTTCTATATAGCCGAAGAGCACCCGGTCAGAGGGGATGATGATTGTAGACTCCCCAGCGAGCTGCACGACCCACTCGTCCCGATCATGGGACTTCCTGACATATCCGGTCGTGTAGTCAAGATGACCAAAAAATAGGAGATCCCCCTTCGCCAGCTCTCCAGTCGGAAAGAAATCTTTAAGAAAATATGAAACCTGCCAAACCCGTACCAGAGGTTGTTGCAGATCACCCGGCACCTGGGTTTGGGTTTCTAAAATGAAGACTCCTATGAAGCCGACGTGATATCAGTCTCAACTCCAAATGGCAGTAGCCCCGCAGGTAATGCAGGCTTACGGGAACCCAAAGTCCGTCAGCGCCGTATGCCCCCGGCAGACGAAGATCAAGATGATGAGGTGTTTCTATGGAACCCACTGCCTGCAAGAATAGGGGGAAGGTCTCGCCCTCCTCTGAGGGATCGACCCCGAATAGTTCCAACAACAGGGCGCCATTGCCCTCGCCTACCATTACTGCAAAGGACAGGGAGGCGAGTCTGACTCCAGGCCCCACTCGGTGCGACTCTACCCTGTTTGCCCTGTGCTATCAGCAGCATCGGGAAATTGAGATGTTGAAGGCTCGGTTGGCCGAAGTGACTACACTTGTGTTAGACTTAATCGGGGGCATCTTTCGCCAGCAGAACATCGGCATGCACCAGTCCTTGAACACCATTCCAAATGCCCCCATGCACTTGAAAAAGGAGGCAAGGGATGTAGCTGTTTCTCTAGTCGGACGATCGACCGAGTGAAATCCTACACTGCAAGAGAAGATGCAAAGGCCTTACTCATTCCCGCAGAATAAGACCCGGGGAATCTTTGATTGGACCTGCTACTACAGCAAGGTCTCCCTCTCGAGGTCTAAGAGGCCGCAAGATGCTCGCAGAAGTGGTGACCCCCTGTTTTTCCCTTATCACCAAATACTGGGCCACTCTATCGAAGACTGCTACATCTTCAAGGATATTGCTCAAGACATAATTGAGAGAGATGAGCTCAGAATGGGAGATTATGTGGTGGCTCCGCCATGCCCCCATGTGGCAGGCAGCCACGAAAGAAGTGTTTACATGGTGTCAGTTCAGCACCAGATTTTGGAAGATATAGCTGAGAATGAACTACCCCGACTGTCGGTAGTGGAACAATCCCCAGTGTGGCAATCAATCACCCCGGCTCCTGCAAGAGCCATCTATGATAATTACCAAGAAGATCTCGGGGAAGTCCTTTACTTCTCTGCGCAGGGGAACCCCTCGGAGCCCGCACACAACAGGCCTGGAAGGGGGGGAAACAACCAAAGCCTCATTACCTCACGAGGCGGAGCAAGAAGACGCCTATGGTGTCCTTGAAGTAGAAGATGGTGAAGACAAGGATTTCATCGACCTACTACCAGCGTCGCCGGAAATTGAAGATGGCGGCCAGGCCACAGTAGATGAGCTCCTTGAAATTAACCTAGGCACAAAAGCCGACCTTTCTAAGTGCCCTTCTTCCTCCACAGGAGAGGGGACAGTATGTCAAGTTGCTGCAAGAATTCCGGGACTGTTTCACCGGGAACTACAAAGAGATGCCCGGCTTGAGCCCCGGCGTGACTCAACATATTCTGGCTATTAATCCGAAGGTGAATCCAGTGAAGCAGTCCCCCCGGGGTATGAGGCCGGAGCTGATAAAATAGATTTGCAAAGAAGTCGACAAGCTCATAGAGGTCGATCCGCATGCGAAGGCGCACGTTGGTGAGTTCGGGCTTCACAATTAACAATTCACTTCCCCGGACTGTGCGTGAAGAGAAAAGCAATGACGTCCCATAGTATCGGACGTGGACCTCGGGAACCCCGTCATGGCCATAGTCCGGAACCATCTCGGGCCAATAGTTCGTCAAACTTGGCCCACTTCTACCGGGACCCGATCCCGCGCCCACATTAAACTTGCCGAGCCTACGGCAAACATCTGCGTGGTTTCGTTACCGTCTTTTATGCTACGAACACGGACTTCTGCCCGGAGATGAAACGGTCCATGAGGACCGACATGTATGAATATATGAACATTTACGCCCCAATGCGGGTTTGTTTAAATGTGATCCGAGATCTTTGCTCTCGCTTTGTTACCATGAATTTCAGGCCGTAGGGCCCTTATTCCCGGTAATCAATCAAGGGTGTTCCCCCGTATGGGAGATGTAAATAACGTCGTGGCCTTTATGGCATGGCGGGTTTCGGTCCCGACACGAACCACACAATCGTCTGACCGAGTCAGATCGAGCGCACCATGGGATTCCATGAGGCCCGAATAAATCATCATTTTGTGGCTGACACGCCCTCGCACTAAATAAACGAATTAACCCGATCAACAAACGAACCGATTCTTTTCAAATTTTAGTGCATCCACAGCTGCTCACCTGGAAAAGTAAGGGTGAGTCTCTCAACAAGACTAAGTAGGGTTCACGTGGATCCCTACCTCGCAACTAAATGCAGGAAAGCAATTAAAGCATGCATTGGCAGAATTAAACAACAGTTTAGTAAAGCTGTAAAACTATCTGAACAGTTTAATAAAAGCTAACTATGATGCCAATTTAATTTAAACACGAGCGTTAGGAACTAAATCTACCAATAGAATAAACTTTAGCATTTCCAAGTGACAGGAGAAAGAAGGACCACAAGAAAGAGAAACCAGATGCGTCCACTGACGGCTTACGTTGTGTCTCAAGTATCTACACAAGTCTGGATCGCGACAAGTGAGACACGTAACAGTACCAGAAACAAGAACTAGTCAGGGTAACACTCGTCAGTGCGAGTCCAAGCCCCTGACCACGTGTGCACACACCGGCTCGAGCCTAGAGCCAGGTCTCTAGATAGTTTTCCCCCCCAGTAGGACGCTACTGTTAAGCAGGGGCCCACGGAAACTACCTTAAAAACTATACAACGGGACTAACCCGCCACCTCTCCCAGGTGGGCCGACACTAGAGGTCGCTAGGCTACGACTAGTGGTTCCATCACAAGGAAAGAGAAAGCAACTCTATTGGGATATAAAAATATGCCACAATTCGCAAAATAATTTAAACATGGCGAATATGCAACAATTAAATGTGTAATTAAATGAATATACTAACAATTACATTCTGCCAGAATTAAACGGTTTAATAGGCGCTGCTCCAATCGTACACAGTCAGATGACTGGCTGCGCAGTGAAGGTGGACGGTCGCCACAAAGCCATTGTCACGCCCCGAACAAGGCGGAAATATCGGGACGTACAGTCAGAGGCAAGCAGGAAAGAGAGAGAACTAATCTAAATACACAAGTGCTATGGAAAGGAAATACTAAATGATCATTAAACAACCAAACTGATACAATAATCTCAAATGCAACTTAATACAACTTGGAATAACAACCACTAAGACTCAACAACAACTGAAACTAAATGATCTCCAAACACAACAAACAATAAGTACACCGCTAACACACTAGAACTGATACACTCAAGACATCACTCCTGCCCTTCCCCGTCGGTAAGCGCGTCACCTGAGAAGCCTGGAAAGGGGGAAACAACGGGGTGTGAGCTAACGCTCAGTAGGAAATAACAGACATGTATAAGTGATTAACAGTTTAATTACATTTTCAAAATATCATGCTACAAACGATAATGCAATAAACAACGGTAATAACAAGATCTTGCAAGGTCAAGAAATACAATTGATAATGATTATCAAGGATAACAGATACAAGAATTTACTACAGGAGATATAACAATGAGATATGAGTAAGGAATTGACCAACAAGCAAGTATTTTAAACATCTAACCAAGTATGATCAAGTAACAAGTAACAAGTACAAGATATTTTTGTCGTAGACGCCAACACTCAGGCAAGTACTTCGGTGCAATGCCCCACCTTGTCATTAACATCCCATGGGCTCACTAACTTTCGGGCGCTCTCCCCAGGACCAGACCGGGCCCTTATGATGCGATGGCATTGATTTACTGGGCCCAACGTCCCATCCGTCCAGACATTCAATCAATTTTAATGGCCAATTAATCAGAGGAATTTCTGCCATAAGTTCAGATTTAAAGGACTAACCTTGTCCTTGGATTCAAGAGTACAAAACACGGTCAAACTCATCTCCAAGAGATGTGCGGTCGTAACAGAACCGCTTGAAGGATATCTACGGTTCATACAGGACCGTACATACAAGAACTGGGCTGAAACTCAACCCGTGAGGGCAAGAAACGAACGGCTGACAGCAGGCCGCCCTAAGGTAAGAATAGTGCAATATAGGCCGCTCATGTCCAGAAGACATTAAGGCCCAAGAACGAAATATACGGTCCATACTGGGCCGTATAAAGATATGCGGTCACGATCGGCCCGCCTAAGAGGTTATGCGGTCACATGATAACCGCGCATGCCTCTATTTGATCCAAGACTTAAACCAGTGGTTTAAGCTCACAAAACAGGGTATGCTGGTGTTAACCAGGTTCTAATCATGATTATAATGATGTTCCAAGATGACGGTAAGACCGCCGGATAGAGTTTCCGGGGGTAAAACCGAGACTAGTACGCTAATCGGCCAATCGGCTTCGCATAAAGTGGGAAAGTTAAACATGCTGTTCTACTGTAGTACAGCAGCTAAACAGCAAGTTAACAGTCATATTAATCCTAATGCCAAGCTAATTTATCAGGGATTAGGTTATATATTAATCCAAGATGCCAAGAAAATAATTTAAGATGATAACGAGTTCGCGTAAGTCGCGTAGGCACGAATGACAAGCAATAATCAGAAATTTAGTTGCATATTTAAACAGTTATTAAATGGGTTTCTATTTCACTAATTGCCCTTAATGACATGCAAATGAATGCATTAGAACATAAATTAAGTCACTCTCTGTGGGGATAAACGGTTCTATATGGACCGTACAACTTACTGGGCATTCCGGGGCCGAACAGGGGTCACTCTGTGACACAGGGAGATGGACGGTTCCTCAGGGGCCGTCCATGGGTTTCTAATTATAAATTGTCATTTGAAACTAAAATGGATGCATCATAATAATTACTAAGTCAATTACTGGGTAGATAAACGGTTCTCAGTGAACCGCACAACTATCAGGCTTAACGGGGGCTAAACGGGGGCTGAACGGGGTTCAAACTGGCCTCAGGGAGTTGGGCGGCTCTCCCTGGGCCGCCCAAGTAGTTGGGCGGCTCTATCTGGGCCGCCCAAGGGGTTGGGCGGTCCTGGCAGGGCCGCCCATCCCTGGGTTGTGCGGCCAGTAAAGGGCCGTATAAGTATATGTGGTCCATTCTGGACCTTATATCCAGATATGTGGTTCCTGAGGAACCGTTCAACCTGGGATGAGTGGTTCTTGAAAAACCGTTTATATAAGGAAATGCTAGGGTCAAAATTGGTCAAAAGGTGGGCTGGAGTTGGACGGTCTATCGTAAGACCGCCCATCTCTGGGTCTACGCCGGTCATCCCTGCCGCGTCCGGTGAACGCCGGGAGCTAGGGTTTGGATAGGGTTACACTAAAATGATCATAACTAATGCAATTGGACTCCAAATAAGGGGATTTTGGTATCAGTGGAAAGCTAATACAAAACTCTACCTATCTGCAAGGTCAATTTCATGATCAATTATTGGAATCGAGATCTATTAAGGCAGGAACACAAGAAACCCTAATTCTGACATGCTGTGACTAAAACGTTAAATTCTCTCTACATACAGAATGAAATTTGGGGATTCTTGGCTCAAATGAAAGCTACTTCGATGGTGAATCAAACCATATAAGATATGGTTCATGAGGATTAAGATTAATACTTCGAAAGCATAAATCAATTCGGATGAACACATCAAACTAGGTCTAAAACATGCTGTTACTATAACTAGAAATTCTCTACACATGCTTCATTAAACATAGGGCTTTCTACGTTAAATGAAAGCTAAGATCATGCTTATCATATCATATAAGTTAATTTAAGTTTAGTCTGTTACACCTACCTGAATCGAAGATTGAAAACGGGGCTAGAAATGAAGAACGAACTAGAATACCCTTCAGAAAAGCCTCGACTGCTCTCTACACACCTGATAAAAATTGGGGCTTTCAGTCCCAATGGCTAGATCTCGTCGAGAGGATCAATTTCCTATACTCATGATCGAGTTTTGGTTAAGAATGCCTACCTTAATTGAAGAAACAAGGGAGGAAGATGGAAGTCGACGGCCTGCCGACACACCTACAAAGATCGCCGGAATTCTCCCCAGATCTGGATCCTCTGTCGACACCACAGCAACCAAAAGAAAGAGGACTCGTAGAGCTTTCTATGTATAGCTCATAGACCTTCTGGAGAGTTCTGTGCTGGGAGTATTCGGCCGTGGAAGAGACGTGTTAGAAACGGCACCGTGATTGTTGACTTGAGCAAACGCGGCCGAGAGCGCCGCCTAGGGTTAGGTTTTCGCTAAATTTATTGGGGGCTTTTGATCCTTAGATCCTCACCGTTCATTTGGCTCTGGTTTGAGCTCATTTGGTCGAGAATTGAGCCTTAATTTCGTGTTTTAATCCAAGGTTAGGTTTGGGTCAAAAAGTGTGCAATTAAGGGCTTAATCTCTAAATAGATCCCACCACGGATTTATAATGACCCAAAGCCAGAAGATAAAATTGCAATCTACATCGACCTTAACCTGTTTACTATTTTTCTGAATTTTTATAGAGTGGTCGAAATTATCATTATTCTATTTCTAAGGAATTAAATATTAATAAATCCGAATTTCAATTATTAAATCCATAAAAATGCAAATTCTTAATTAACAAGAGCTAAATAAATATATTAAATCTAATAAAATAATTCGGGGTCTTACAGCCATTCAGTTCCACCACCATACAGGGTTCTAAGGACTACACGGTCAAGAGTGAGCTGTGCAAGGGATTAAGTGGTCTGGGGAATAGCTGCTCAGTGAAATGGAGAGTCTCCTAAGCGGTTGAACGATAAGCCATTCAATTGATTGAACGGACCGCCTTTGGCCGCCCCACTCTACACCGCCTTACTGTTTAAAGGGGCTACACGGTTAAGGGTACACCATTCAGGGTCTTACACGGTCCATAATGGACCTCTTAACGATTTTAAACGGTCTAGACGAAGACCGTGGTCTACTGGACGGTCACGCAGAGGACCGTGCCATTACCGCAGTAGCGAGAACGGGGAATCCTCCATGGAAACCCATCCTGGTCGATCCAAATCGACGGGCTTACAATTTTCTAGCCTAATCCTGCCTTTCCACAACCTTCCCATACCATTCAAACCATCAAAACTTAAAGACAATGGCCATGGTATAATTTTCATGAATTAAAATGAAAATACAATGCCCATGGAATTTTTGCACAGAAATCTAGGAAAACGACGGGCAGTGGAGATGCATAGGGTACCGGCGCAATCCTAGCATGGCAAGTAATCTATCCCCCTACCTCGATCGTGACAAAATTGACATTCCGGAGCCGAACGGCCGAGAGAAGCTGTGCCGTCCTCTCGCCCGCACACGCCTCCACGCTCCGTAATTCGAGGTAAGGCTAGTGTCAATGCGATCCTCACGTCGTGAGCAATCCGATGACGTCCTCCACTCCTCCGTCTGCAACCCGGACGGACCGCGCCCTGAGAGAGAGGGGGAGACGTCTGCGCATGATAGAGAGAGAGTGAGGGAGAGAGAGAAAGAAAGAAATGGGGAGAGAGGGGTCGACAGTTTTGGGTAATTTTTTTTTGTAATATATATATATTTTTTGATTTTTAACCTCCAATCTCATTTTAACTCCCAAAGAAGCAATATTGTAATAATGCCCATTTAATTTCTTTAGAGCTTTAATAAATGGGATAAAATGCTAGAAAAAGCCATTAAATTCTGAAAAATCTCCTAAATTCGTGGATTAAATTCAATATGAATACCGGTAAAGATCCGTTAAAGAACGGGCCTTACAGTCCCTCCCTCTTAATAAAAGTTTCATCCTCAAAATTTAAAAGGAAGAACAAGGAGAGAACTGAAGGAATTTATACCTTATTAAAATAAGAAAGGAAATTGCTGATGCATTTCATCCTCACGATCCCAAGTGGCTTCATTCCCAGAGTGACGTTGCCAAACAACCTTAACCAGAGGAATTACCTTGTTTCTCAATCGTGGCTCACGACGATCGTCAATTCTGATCGGATACTCTAGTGTGGATAAATCTATAGTCACTTCAGGCCAAACTGAATCATCAAGTACGTGACATGCGTCGGGGACATACTTCCTCAGCTGGGACACATGAAATATATCGTGGATTGCTCGCATTGCCGCTGGCAATTGAAGACGATAAGCCACTTGGCTCACACATTCCAGGATAGGAAACGGACAAATGTAACATGGACTCAGCTTTCCACGCATCCCAAATCTCATGACGCCTTTCATCGGAGATATTTTTAAAAACACCATATCTCCAGGCACAAATTGCAATGGTCACCTGCACTGATCTGCATAGCTTTTCTGTCGACTCTGAGCTGTCAACATTTTCTGCCTGATCAGACGAACCACATCAGCACATTGTCGAACCATATCAGGTCCTGTCAATAATTTGTCACAGTCCTCAAACAAGTTCAAAGGTGTACCACAAGGACGCCCATATAAAGCCTCATACGATGCCATGCCAATGCTGGGGTGATAGCTGTTATTATAAGCAAATTTCACAAGTGGCAAATGCTGACTCCACGAACCCTGCCAATCTAGGCAACACGATCTCAACATATCTTCTGAAGTCTGAATAGTCCTCTCTGTCTGACCATCTGACTGCGGATGATATGCTGAACTAAAGGCTAACTCTGTGCCCAACGCCTTTTGAAAGCTGCGCCAAAAGCCAGAAGTAAACCGTGGGTCGCGATCTGACACAATTGATATTGGAATTCCATGCAATGGCACAATCTTTTCAACATAGAGCTCGGCCAATTTCTGTACACTCCAGGCAACTTTAATTGGCAATAATCTTGCTGTCTTTGTCAGACGATCAACCAACAGCCAGATTCCATCGAAGCCATGTGAAGTCTGAGGTAAACCCAGAACAAAATCAGTCGTAATATGATCCCATTTCCACATCAGAATTTCCAAGGGTTGAAGCATTCCTCCAGGCTTTTGATGCTTGGCTTTTACCGGTTGGCATGTCAAGCACTTAGAGACAAACTCAGCCACATCTCATTTCATACCTGGCCACCAGAACTGCCTTTTCAGATTTTGATACATCTTGGTAGTGCCGGGGTGAATAGCATAACGGGATGCATGGCCTTCACGTAAGATGGCATTTCTCAACATATCATCAGCTGGAACATACAGCCTGCCACTGAAGCTGACCACTAACTCATCATCAAACTCGATGTCGTGCATCATTATAATGCGGGACAAATCAGAATCTGCCTGCTGAGCTTCCTTAATCTGCTGATAAATAGCTGGAGTCATCACAAGATTAGCACACACAGTTACCATCAGATCAGAATGAATGTCTCGCAAGGAAACTGTTCCCACAACTTCCATTCTTGAACCAGCAAATGACTGATTTGCACTTTACCACATTCATTTTTCCTGGCTGATAGGAGAGAGTGAAATCATAGTCCTTCATATATTCCATCCATCTGCGCTACCGAAGATTCAAATCTTTTTAAGAAAACACATATTGTAAGCTTTGATGATCTGTGAAGATATCAAATTTCTCGCCATATAGGTAGTGTCTCCATATTTTCAATGCAAAGATCACCGCTGCAAGTTCTAAATCATGTGTTGGATAACTCTCTTCATGCTATTTCAATTGTCGGGATGCATAAGCTATACCTTTACCAATAAGCACTACACCCAAACCTACTCGAGAAGCATCCGTGCATACCACGAATTCACCCGAGCCAGAAGGTAAAACCAGCACTGGAGAAGTAGTGAGTAGCCTTTTTAAGTCATTAAAGCTCTGCTCACACTGATCTGACCATATAAAAGGTACATCTTTGCACGTCAGACGAGTCATTGGTGCGGTAATCCGTGCAAAATCTTGAATGAATCTTCGATAATATCCAACAAGACCCGGAAAACTCCTGATCTCTATCACAGTCCTCGGTCTCTACCATTGAAGAATAGCCTCAATCTTAGCTGGATCAATTGCAACTCCGTCACCAGAAATCACATGGCCCAGAAAGTGAACTTCTTGAAATCAAAACTCACATTTACTGAATTTTGCATAGAGCTCGTGATCTCGCAGAGTCTGCAATACAATCCTGAGATGCTGCACATGTTCTTCTTCAGAAGTAGAATAGACTAGGATATCATCCACAAAGATCACCACAAATCGGTCTAGATATGGACGAAACACGCGCTGCATCAGGTCCATAAAAGCTACTGGAGCATTGGTTAGCCCAAACGGCATAACAAAAAATTCATAATGACCATATCGTGTGCTAAAAGAAGTCTTTTCCACATCAGATTCTCGAATCCTTAATTGGAAATAACCAGATCGAAGATCAATCCGTGAAAAGACAGTAGCTGATTAAAGTTGGTCAAACAAATCATCGATTCTGGGCAAGGGGTACTTGTTCTTGATAGTCACCTGGTTCAATTGCCTGTAATCAATACATAGCCTCAGGCTTCCATCTTTCTTCTTCACAAATAATACAGGAGCACCCCATGGAGAAAAGCTGGGATGAATGTAGCCTTTTTCCAACAAATCTAACAGGTGTGCTCACAATTCTTTTAATTCAACTGGAGCCATACGGTAAGGTGCCTTTGCTAAAGGTGCCGTACCTGGAATCAATTCAATCACCATTTCTATTTCTCGCTGAGGAGGTAAGCCTGGTAACTCATCAGGAAATACATCAAGAAATTCACAAACCATAGGAATAGCATTGATGTCCTATTGTGATCCCTCAACAGCAACCACGGAAGCAAAGAATCCCTGACAACATGCATTAAACAATATACAGGCTCGAATAGCATAAATAAGCAAGCGAGAAGAACGAGATCGAATACCTTGAAAATAGAATGCTGGTTTCCCATGTGGCTGAAAATAGATTTTCTTCGATTTGCAGTCAACCATGGTTCCATACTCTTCTAACCAATCCATGCCCAGAATGACATCATAATCCATCAGTTGCAATGCATATAATCTAGCTAGCAACTGTTGATTGCCAATCACAATGGGAGTCTCTTCTAAGCAAAGAGGTGTGAACATGAAATCTCCAGAAGGTAATTCCACAAGCAACTCACATGTCATTTCAGATGTCGGCTCCTCAATACAGGCAATAAAGTCTTTAGAAATAAATGAATGAGAAGCACCTGAATCAAATAGAACATGAGTCGCGTGACCATAAATCATAATCGTACCTTCTAAGAGATGAGATGCCACAGCTTCAGCACGAGTTATATGCGATACCTTCCCTTTTTGCTTCCTGCCCGCTGTAGAAGATTGCTGAGATGATGGTGGTGGAGGAGGTCTGAAATGAGACGGCTGTGGTTGAGAGAACTGAGAGAACTGCATAGGTTTTGGCCTTAGAGGACAGTCTCGAACCACATGCCCTGGTTGATCACAACGAAAACAAACCACCGGCATTAAACAAGGCTTTCCTGGATGGCTGCCACCACATCTCGGACACGCTCTCGACTGACTTACTGTTGATCCCTGATGCTGGAAAGAAGGTACTGATTACTGCATAGTGCGAGAAGATGCTTGATTGTCATACCACTTTTTAGACTTCCTGAACATCTTCTTAAACTTGTATTTGGAAAAAGAAGTGCCACTAGCGATAGGAACAGAAGGCTGGACTCCTATCACAGTCGGCTGACTGACCTGTTGATGCTGCAAACTAGGCTGAACTGAGTCAACGTGGGTACATCCTCGGGATCTTGCCATGTCAAGTTCTAATGCCGCAGCTACCTGATATGCTGTATCCATCTCTGCTACCCGGGTTGCAATCAGAGGCTACCTTAATTCTGCTTTCAACCCTCGCAGAAATTGCTCGGTTTTCAAACCGTCATCGACAAAGATATGAGGTGCATATCGACCCAATTGCATGAATTTGTTACAATATTGTAGCACAGTCATGTCACCCTGAGCCAATTCCATGAACTGGTACATCTTGTCCACTCTAAGATAGGCAGGACTATATGTACATTCGAAAGACGTGACAAATTCCTTCCAAGCTATCTGGCGAAGCGGACGAGATCGGAAAGCAGCTTCCCACTCCGTGGTCCACCACGCGAGTGCTGCTCCTTGCAGTTGGAATGTAGCCAACATCACTTTTTCATCTTCTGTGCATTCCATTGAATGAAACACATGCTCAGTTGCATCCAGCCACACTCTCACTGCATCAGGATATGCTTGCCCTTCATATGTCGGTGGATGGAATAGCAGAAATTCTTCAGTGCTCTGCCACGCCCACCTTGAGGCAAATCATCTCCAGGAGCAGGATCAGCTTGGACTAGAGCTGGCACATTAGCTGGAGGAGGAGAGGTACCACTTTCCTCCCTTGGAACACGGGCTCTTCTTCTAGGCGGCATTTTAATCTAGAAGACACATAACAACGGAAAATCCATCAAGAATCATGGAAAACATCCTAAGCCAGTAGTAGAAGACTCACATGGACTTATTCTAGACTAATGCAATTTCGATTCCTTATACATAACCTCAACACTGCTCTGATACCAACTATAACGACCCGGAGATCCGAATACTGGTAAACCGATACCAAGAACTCGGGGAAGCCACCCAAGAGGTTGATGAGGCCCCGTAGGGTTGGAGAGTTTAGTTGAGGGGATGCATAACGAATTTGAATTACACGCGCGCAATATTAATTATAGCAACAATTTAAACAATAAACGGAAGCAATTTAAATATCAGAGTGATAATTTATATAATAGTCCAGATCCACAACTTTATACAAGTCCAACCACTGAACAAGGGTCAAAATATACAGCTACACGAGGCATAACCTAGCCAAAAGGTACAAGAGAGGATGAAAGACCACTAACAACCTACTGACAAACCACTGCTGGCACAAAGAACGGCTGTCAAAGGCACGGGAAGCTCCGGAAGATGCCTGAGGCTACTCACCTGGAAAAGTAAGGGTGAGTCTCTCAACAAGACTCAGTAGGGTTCACGTGGATCCCTACCTCGCAACTAAATGCAGGAAAGCAATTAAAGCATGCATTGGCAGAATTAAAGAACAGTTTATTAAAGCTGTAAAACTATCTGAACAGTTTAATAACAGCTAACTATGATGCCAATTTAATTTAAACACGAGCGTCGGGAACTAAATCTACCAATAGAATAAACTTCAGCATTTCCAAGTGACAGGAGAAAGAAGGACCACCAGAAAGAGAAACCAGATGTGTCCACTGACGGCTTACGCTGCGTCTCAAGTATCTACACAAGTCTGGATCGTGACAAGTGAGACATGTAACAGTACCAGAAATAAGAACTAGTCAGGGTAACACTCGTCAGTGCTAGTCCAAGCCCCTGACCACGTGTGCACACACTAGCTCGAGTCTAGAGCCAGGCCTCTAGCTAGTTTTCCCCCCAATAGGATGCTACTGTTAAGTAGGGGCCCACGGAAACTAGCTTAAAAATCGTACAACGGGACTAACCCGCCACCTCTCCCAGGTGGGCTGATACTAGAGGTCGCTGGGCTACAACTAGTGGTTCCATCACAAGGAAAGAGAAAGCAACTCTATTGGGATATAAAAATATGCCAAAGTTTGCAAAATAATTTAAACATGGTGAATATGCAACAATTAAATGCATAGTCAAATGAATATACTAACAATTACATTCTGTCGGAATTAAACAGTTTAATAGTGGCCGCTCCAGTCATACACGGTCGGACGACTGGCCGCGCAGTGAAGGTGGACGGTCGCCACAAAGCCATTCAATTCCACCACCATACAAGGTTCTAAGGACTACACGGTCAAGAGTGAGACGTGCAAGGGATTAAGCGGTCTGGGGAATAGCCGCTCAGTGAAATGGAGAGTCTCCTAAGCGGTCGAACGATAAGCCGTTCAATTGATTGAACGGACCACCTTTGGCCGCCCCACTCTACACTGCCTTACTGTTTAAAGGGGCTACACAATTAAGGGTACGCCGTGCAGGGTCTTACACGGTCCATAATGGACCTCTTAACGGTTTTAAACGGTCTAGACGAAGACCGTGGTCTACTGGATGGTCACGTAGAGGACCGTGCCATTACCACAGTAACAAGAATGGGGAATCCTCCATGGAAACCCCTCTCGGTCGATCCAAATCGATGGGATTACAATTTTCTAGCCTAATCCTGCCTTGCCACAACCTTCCCATACCATTCAAACCATCAAAACTTAAAGACAATGGCCATGGTATAATTTTCATGAATTAAAATGAAAATACAATGCCCATGGAATTTTTGCACAGAAATCTACGAAAATGACGGGCAGTGGCGATGCATGGGGTACCGGCGCAATCCTAGCGAGGCAAGGAATCCATCCCCCTACCTCGATCGCGACGAAACCGATGTTCTGACGCCGAACGGCCAAGAGAAGCCGCGCCGTCCTCTTGCCCACACACGCCTCCACACTCCGCAGTTCGAGGCAAGGCTAGCATCAACACGATCCTCGTGTCGCGAGCAATCCGATGACGTCTTCCACGCCTCCGTCTGCAACCCGGACGGACCGTGCCCCGAGAGAGAGGGGGAGACGCCCGGGCGTGAGAGAGAGAGAGAAAGAGAGAAATGGGGAGAGATGGGTCGACGGTTTTGGGTAAAATATTTTTTGTAATATATATATATATATTTTTTTTGATTTTTGACCTCCAATCACATTTTAACCCCCAAAGAAGCAATATTGTAATAATGCCCATTTAATTTCTTAAGAGCTTTAATAAATGGGATAAGATGCTAGAAAAAGCCCATTAAATTCTAAAAAATATCCTAAATTCATGGATTAAATTCAATATGAATACCGGTAAAGATTCGTTAATGAACGGGCCTTACAACTACTCGGGCGGCAGCTTGCTGTCCCAAACTGATTCTGCTGCTGTCAGCAATGCACGACTCGGCGAGAAAAATTCTAGTGCCGAATTTTTTCAATCAGACGAGGATGACACTGCAGAGTTGGTTGCTTCTAATCTTCATCTGATCGAATCTGACGATCCACTTCGGTTGTCTATAGAGGACGAAGTGGAAGAAGTTGATTCAACAGAGCTAAATGAAGCAATTGTTGGGCAGGAGAAGTCCTCTGAGGAGGAAGAGTATGAATCTAGTTAGAATGAGGAAGATGACGAACATGACAATGAGTTTGATATATCTTCAGCATCTGAAGATGAAATAGATACTGATTGAATATTTTGTAAGAAATTTACCATATATACACTTCTTATCATTATTACTTACCACCTCTCCTCGTTATTAGTTGTGGACTAATATGCACTACTTTAATTGTTGTCAATAATTAGATTATTCGAGGTCGTATCGGATCTTCGAGGAGAGGTGGTTCCAGGAGGGGTTCTACTAGTATGTTTATTTAAATTCTTAGATAAATGAGTAGTGAATATACACTTTGTTTTGATAATGATATTTTATGTCTCTACACCTGGTACATAGATTACACCCCCCACCACCTGCTGCGTGTATGTTTATTTAAATTCTTAGATAAATGTGTAGTGAATATGCACTTTATTTTGCTCATGATATTTTATGTCTCTGCACCAGGTACACAGAGTACACCGCCCCCACCACGTGTTGTGGGTATGTTTATTTAAATTCTAGGATAAATGAGTAGTGACTGAGCACTTTGTTTTGCTCATGATATTTTATGTCTCCGCACCAGCTACACAGAGTGCACCGCCCACACCAACAACTGCGAGTATGTTTATTTAAATTCTTAGATAAATGAGTAGTGAATATGCACTTTATTTTGGTAATGATGATTTATGTCTCTGCACCAGGTACGCAGATTACACCCCCCCCACCACCTGCTGCGGGTATGTTTATTTAAATTCCAAGATAAATGAGTAGTAAATATGCACTTTATTTTGCTCATTATATTTTATGTCTCTGCACCAGGTACATAGAGTACACCGCCCCCACCACGTGCTACAGGTATGTTTATTTAAATTCTTAGATAAATGAGTAGTGACTTAGCACTTTATTTTGCTCACGATATTTTATGTCTCCGCACTAGCTACACAGAGTGCACCGCCCACACCAACAAATGCGGGTATGTTTATTTAAATTCTTAGATAAATGAGTAGTGAATATTGGCTGATGTTTTGCTCACAATATTTTATGTCTCCGCACAAGGTACACAGAGTGCACCGCCCCCACCAACTGTTGCGGGTATGTTTATTTAAATTCTTAGTGTTGTGTCCCTGTGCTTTGATGCTGTCAAAACCATGAGTCATGTATACTCTTCATGTGGATAGTCAATGTGTTTTGTTGATGTAGAATCATGCATGGAGCTATAATGATTTTGTGTGTGTAGTTTACTTCTAAATTGCACAAAGAACAGACTGACAGTTGCACATAGAACATGCTGAAAGCCAGTAATTTTTTGAAGAGCTGAAGAAAAGTCAACGTGGTCAATGAAGTCAACGTAATGTCAATTGAGCTAAGATAGTGGTCAACCCAAGTCAGTGTAGTCATAGTCTTAATTCTTTAGAAATGGGTCACAAATATGTTAAGATTCATACAAGGGAAGGCAGGAAGATGAGGTAGACAAATGACTCATTAGCGATGACAAATAGGCAAGGCTGACAAATAGCTCTCTACGGGTGAAAAATAGGTTGTAGCACTGAATATGTATGAAGTGTTGAAGCTGCATGAAAGGGAAGTCGACTTGTGTTTACCCACCAGCAGAAGAAGCTAAGGCTGACAAATAGACTTCTATGGGTGACATCTACCCTCTTAAGGGTGAAAAATAGGTCTCAACGGAGACATTAGCGACGGCTCTCAAGGCTATGTTACATGAGACATGGCGATGGCTTCAGGGTTAACAGTGGTGACAAATGGGTCTTCAAGGGAGAAAAATAACTATTATCTCTGATTAATAGCCCGAGAAGAGTTATCAAATGAAGAAAGAAGGGAAATGGAGGAGAGAGAGAAGGGTTCACTACAAGCCAGAAGCTCAACAGTAAATCACTAGAAGACAATGAGCTACAGTGTTCTACAGTGATCCCAGAAGACCTCGAAGAAGCTAGAAGAGCAATCGAAGGGAATCGAAGGGTTGACTCAAGTCAAGGTGGACCAGTCATACTTTGAATTGGTTAAAGTCAACAATAGTCAACTGACTCCAGCCAATGTTATTACCTTGTTTGACTTAAGTCAATGTTGTCCCAAGTCGAAGTCAACATCAATCATGGTCAACGAGGTCAAGCTCCATAGTCAGACGGAATAATAGAGGAACAAGGGTGACAAATGGCTTTTGGCGTCGGCTGAAGCTAAAGAAGAAAGCAGCAAGGGCGACGACTCAGTATGGATAGTGGAGACAAATGACTAGACAAGGTAGACAAATAGCTGTGTTAGGTTGACAAATGGGTAGCAAGGGTAAATGAGTGGAAAGAAACAAGGCAGAGTCGACGCATGAAGCTGTGGCGTCGATGCAGCAAGGAAGCAAGGCAGAGAAAGGAGCTGTGGCGATGGCTAAAGGGAAGCTAAGGGTCACAAATAGCTCCCTAAGGCAGACAAATAGCTAGTTAAGGGTATAAAATACCCGATAGGAGTAACAAATAGCTCGCCATTGTAGAAAAGGGTGAGATACGTGAGGAACACGTGGGATCTCTTCACACCTTCGACTATCACATGACCCAAGGTTGAAAGGCAAATCATATGGCACGTGATCCAGTTCAAGCTTTTCTTTTATATCGCTTTCATATCTGTTCAGCAGAAGAGCCGCATGATGTTTATCTCACTTTCCTTTTGTGGGTATTGAGTGCTTGCTGTTTGACATTTGTTCTGTGCGAAGCATTACTCTTATATTGCCATTAGATCTATCAGCAAGAGTGCTACTTAACTTTTATTTCATTTCCCTCTAGTGTGCATTGAGTGCTTAAGTGTTCGACGTATGTTCTATGCAAACTCTTGTTACCATATTGATTATTTTGTTTTAAGATTTGGTAGCGCCATATTTATTATTTTAATTTGGGCACAGTTTTTAATCGGGAGATATATTCACCCCCCCCTCTATATCCTATCCTTCCGCACATCACTTAGATAAATGAGTAGTGAATATACACTTTATTTTGCTCACGATATTTTATGTCTCCACACCAGGTACACAGAGTGCACCGGCCCTACCACTTGTTGCGGGTATATTTATTTAAATTATTATATAAATGAGTAGTGAATATGCACTTTGTTTTGCTCACGATATTTTATGTCTCTGCACCATATACACAGAGTGCACCGGCCCCACCACTTGCTGCGGGTATGTTAATTTAAACTATTAGATAAATGAGTAGTGAATATGCACTTTATTTTGCTCACGATATTTTATGTTTACAGCTTTGAGTGCCTCTACATCAGGTCTACAGAGTACACCGCTTCCATCACATTCTACTACTATGTTTATTTAAATTCTTAGTTAAATGATGAAAATTCTATATGTTTACTTGTTGAATAAATTCTTTTTTTAATAATGAGCTAAATTCTGATTAACTACTTCTATTTTACTTGTAACAGGTACATCGGGCACACCACCTGCGATAGTTGGCTCGTCCGCCCACCCGGGCACACAACTGGCAGACGATTCTGTTAGCCATCACGAGGGCGAGTAGGTGGTGCTGCAAGAGGGACGCAAGCCATGTTGGGTCTCTGGGTAAATATTTAAACTCATGAATTATGTTCGTTATCTATCCATCAACTATATAATTGTTAGCTATGATTTTAACATCTGTAATTGCAGGGATAAAGTAGAGCCCAATGACGCTTCTCATTTTATTACCAACATTATTGAGTGACATGTGACCGGCCCATATAAGTCATTTTGACAGTTTCCTCAGGATATCCGTGATCGATTGTTCGACGAGTTCCTGGCATACAATTTAATCTTTTAAATTACATATTTCCCAACTCCGTAATTTCAATTGACAACTTATAAAATTTGAATTCTTCACAGCAAAGATATCAGTTTGTGAGGCGAGTTGACGCTGGATGAGCTCGATGTGCATGGGAGGCCACAGCAACTGTAAATTATAAGCATCAATTACACAGCTGTCGGGACTGTGCCAAGGCTCTAGCTGGGGGGAGCGAGGACCATGGCCTTTGGAAGGCACACGGCCCCACATGGATAAGGAGGGAGCACTGGGAGGACCTCTGTGATAGATGGGCCAAGCCTAATTGGTTGGCCAAACCCGCAAAAGCCAAAGTCGCACGTGCGACACATCCAGACGTGCATCTCCATACTTCTGGATCCATTTCCTTTGCGACCCAAAATGAGAGATTGGTCAGTAAAAACCTTAATTTTATTATATTCAATTTTTTATATGTCTTTATTTATTCTCTATAACATGTATAACATGAAAAGAAGAGGGGTGGTACGGTCTCGTATCGTGATTTATTTGCTACAGTTCACCAGAAGAAGGGGACCGATCAATATGTGAGCGAGAGAGCTCGCTCGATAGTGGTAAGATTATATACATAAACATTTCTTTTCTATTTCAATTTTCAAATATGATTGATTAATATGAAATTTATAATATTTTTTATTCAATTTATAGGAGTCATATGACAGGCATATGACTGAAAAGTACGGGGAGGAGGAGACGCAGCGACCGCAGCTAGATCCTGAGGCATGGGTAGTAGCAGCCAGCCCAACAAAGAAAGGACGAGTATATGATTTTGGGCAGAGCTTGGACACCAGCCCGATTCTAGCATCTTTTTCGGCCTCAGCTTCGTCCTACCCCGGTAGCAGTTCCTTCTCTACTCCCTCCATCGGCGCTTCTACAAGCCAGATTACATTCATCGTCCAAAATGTGGTAGACGGCATTGAGGAATGCATGGAGGCATGCTTTACTCGAGCGGTTGCTACCCTCTTAGCCCAGGCGGAGATTTTGACTCAGGGAGCACCCTCGAGCACATCACACCCCTCTCATGTGAGTATTTAATTTAACTTTTAATTTCGTAGACTTTAGAGTTATAACATTACTACTTAGTTCAAAGAATTCAGCTTTGAGAGTCAAAGAAATCATCTTCCTATTATCTACTTTCGAATTTAAAAAATAAAAAATATATTTAACTAGATTTATTATTAATTATTTTTTTAAATATGTTTATTTTTATTATTTTGTGATGTAAGATCCTCTGACAACCGGTGATGGTGGACATGCTACGAATGACGAATGAGGATGATGCAGTGGATATCTCTTGATTTTTTTAATGATATTGTGAAAAAATGACACATTTCAATTAATGTAACTGTAACTTTTTTTATTATTTGACTTATGTGTTGTGGACGTTCTTTATTATAATGTTCGACGGATTTTATCCTATTGTGTGTTATATATGTTGTTTATTGCGTGTTTTATGTTGAGTTGTGTAGATTGTGTGGTGTATAATTATAGCTTTAAACATGTTTTTAAAATTTCAAAATATATATAAAAAATGTGGAGAAAGTTTTCGACAGAATTTTGAACAACAAACAATTCGCCGGAACTAATTTGACCCACTTATTTCAGATGTATTAATTTTTCGACGCAAATACCTCGAAAGGTTCAGATGTATTTTCGACCAACTAAAGGTCGTCTGATCTAATTTGAGCCACATTAGTTCTGTCACGCCCCGAGCGCGGAAGGAACCCGGTATGCGTGACGAGTGTATATCAGTCATATCAATCAGAGCATAAGTGTATTCGACACAAAGATAGAGTGCGTAAAAGTAGAGATAACCAAGTTCTTTATTCATAATAACCATGAAGGAAATTCTATTACATAACCTTGATGAAAAGTACTAAAAGATAATTCTGACTCAATAAAAGGAAGAGTACAATGATGGACTCAATAAAAGACACGGATAGTTGGACGCTTCTAAAACTGGATAACTCTAAGCTCTTCACTCTTGACCGTTCCCTTCCGAGTGATCATCGTCATCGGAATTACCTGAAAAATATGGGGAAAATAGTAGGTGAGCGAACGCTCAGTAGGAATTATATCACAAGTACTAGCTTGCTTTAAGTAAATTACATGTTGCGAGAATGCCAGTACAGCTATGCATGTACGCATGAAACGACACTAGATAAAGAGTATAGGAAGAGATAATAGAATGAACTAGCAAGATTTCAAGATTCCATGTAGACTGTAAAAGATGGTCAACAAGTAAACATATCATGTCATGTCAAGTGAATTGCCTATCATGTTATAAAGCAAGTAAATACCCGTTCCGAGCCACGCAAGTCATGTCAAATCAAGTACAAGTACGAGTCGTGGAATGTCAATCTAGCAAGTCATGCACTTCGGTGCAATGCCACACTGTGATCAATAATAGCTCCCATGGACACAAGTACTTTCGGGTGCTCCTCCTAGGACCAGATCGGGCCCTATATGCACAAGCATTAAGCCATGTATTTTTAGACATTCACTAGAGTTATAGCCAATATAGAATTCCAAAGGAATGAACTTGTGGGAATGTAAGGTAGATCTTATGGAGTAGAATTCAAGGACAGAACTATGAACCAGTATGACTCCTCGTTAATCAATACGAAAATGAAGACATGGCATGAAATTGGGTAAATGGCGCCCATCAGGATGTCGTGATTTCAGAAACTAGCGCCCATACGAATGGTCGCCTCATTTCTGTGAATAGAAAAAACTAGAAGAAATATATATCTATTCTTACGATAAATAGATATATATGGACTCTCATGGCAAAGGATGGCCCATGACCGTTCCTGTTAGGAGAAGATATAAACGCACACATAAGGTTATCTTGTGAAGCCAAGCCCATTTTGTTGATTGAAGCCTGCATGGGTATAAGACCTTAATGTTTATGACCAAATAGGAAGGGTGGCTGTGGATATAGCAATAGGATGTTTGCATGGGAAAGTTTATACATATTAGGATTTGCTTCATGATAATTAAATTCCCAACAGGATTTAAACCCTCCATCTCTATAAATATAACCCCTCTCGAACGAAGCCAATGCTACTACTACGTTCGAAGAGATACCTTTGTTTCTGGAGATCATCAATCTCTTGCCGGTTGTGAACGAAAGGGGAGGAAGAGCTCTCTTCCTATTCTTCTTCCTTAGAAAAGCTATAGTCGTTTCTCTGCTGCTACTGAACGTGAAGAAGCTCGTCGTCCTTCATCTTCCTCCTTCACGTGAAGCTGTTGTTACTGCTACTCATACTTTTGTAGTTGCTGCTCTGGATGTGAAGAAGCTTTGCTTCTTAAGATAAGGTCCGTTGATTGAGTGCTGCCGTAAGAAGCTTCATCTTGCAGAGGTGTTGCTATAGTTGCTCCTATTATATATCTTCTTCCTCATAGTCTCTTCGTTCCGTCGACCAAATCAAACTCAAAAGGTAGGTGTTCTCAAGTTCTAAGCCAAACCTTGTAAACACTAAGCCCTATGCATGCATATAGATCAGTAGGTGATAGCATATACTGTTCCTGTATCGGGTTCTATTCGTTTTATGCATAAATAGTGAAATAGCGACCCAAACTTGGGTGCTATATAAATTAAACGACTTCCTAAACAGTCGTTGTTCTTTTGCTTATTTAATAAATACCCATGTTTAAAATTTAATAACTATGTAACCTGATGTCCAAATTAATGCATGAGCATAGTTATGGAATCCTGCTATTTTTCTCTTCTTGTCGATATATTCACTCTGCAAAATTTTATTTATTAAGAAAGTGACACTGTTCATGATGAATTGCATAAGATTGAAAGCACGACTGAAACCCAGACTCCATTCAATATAGCGCCCCTGACCTGGGTGCTATATTCTGAAATGAAGACTCTATCCAGGTCGCCATTTCCTCTGTGTGGAAATTCTCTAGAAATTAATATATATATAAATGTGTAGCAACGCCTCAATGAGCAGGCGCTATTTAATGAAATGAAGACACCTCCTAAGGCGCCATTTACCTGATTCCAGTTTTTCTCCTAAGTTTTTCTCCTGACCCATACCGAGGGTCTTTATGGCACTATATCTCAGTCCGTTGATGTAGTCCCACGTTTTCACGATGGTTTCACGTTTACCCCACCAACTCTCGGTAATGAATGATCCCTCCGCGGGATATTCCTTCCTTCGGACTGGTGATTTCATCATAGATACCTCCATAAGTCTCCTCGCAGCTTTGGATTCCCTCAAGGCCGATTGAGCAGGTTGTACCCTAAAAACCCATGACACCGTGTTCTGTCACGTCACTCTAAAGAAACGTGATGCATTAGCCCTCTTAGAGCGTTGTTCTGGTCTCTATGAGAAGTGTTCTGTCTGTCAATAATTAACGACATTGACCTGGGTGCCAGAAGGAATTGGCGACCTTCTCAGTGCCGTTATTCACCTAAATAGCGACCAAGGTCTGGGCGCTATTTCTTCTAGTTTGTTCTGTTCACAGAAATAAGGCTGCTATTTGTATGGGCGCTAGTTTCTGAAATCACGGCATCTTGATGGGTGCCATTTACCCAGTTTCATGACATGTCTTGATTTCCGTAATGATGAACGAGGAGTCATACTGGTTCATAGTTTTGTCCTTGAATTCTACTCCATAAGATCTACCTTACATTCCTACAAGTTCATTCCTTTGGAATTCTATATTGGCTATAACTATAGTGGATGTCTAAAAATACATGACTCAATGCTTGCGCATATAGGGCCCGATCTAGTCCTAGGAGGAGCACCCGAAAGTACTTGTGCCCATAGGAGCTATTATTCATCACGGTGTGACATTGCACCGAAGTGCATGACTTGCTAGATTGACATTCCACGACTCGTACTTGTACTTGACTTGACATGACTTGCGTGGCCCGGAACGGGTATTTACTTGCTTGATAACATGATAGCCAATTCACTTAACATGACGTGATATGTTTACTTGTTGACCATCTTTTACAGTCTACATGGAATCTTGAAATCTTGCTAGTTCATTCTATTATCTCTTGCTATACTCTTTATCTAGTGTCGTTTCATGCGTACATGCATAGCTATACTGGCATTCATGCAACATGTAATTTACTTAAAGCAAGCTAGTACTTGTGATATAATTTCTACAGAGCGTTCGTTCACCTAGTGTTTTCCCCATATTTTTCAGGTAATTCCGATGACGAGGATCACTCGGAAGGGAACGATCAAGAGTGAGGAGCTTAGAGTTATCCAGTTTTAGAAGCGTCCAACTATCCGTGTCTTTTAATGAGTCCATCATTGTACTCTTCCTTTTATTGAGTAAGAATTATCTTTTAGTACTTTTTATCAAGGTTATGTAATAGAATTTTCTTCATGGTTATTATGAATAAAGAACTTGGTTATCTCTACTTTTGCGTACTCTATCTTTGTGTCGAATACACTTATGCTCTGATTGACATGACTGATATAAACTCGTCACGCATGCCGGGTTCCTTCCGCGCTTGGGGCGTGACAGTTTCTGTGGTATCAGAGCCTAGGATATTCAATTCCTAGGAAACCAAGTCCAAT
The DNA here is from genome assembly GCA_022559845.1 of Amorphophallus konjac. Classification (NCBI taxonomy): domain Eukaryota; kingdom Viridiplantae; phylum Streptophyta; class Magnoliopsida; order Alismatales; family Araceae; genus Amorphophallus; species Amorphophallus konjac. Next base: position 346,816,824 of record CM040120.1, read on the forward strand.
GATAGGGTTATACCTTTACCCGGTGAGATTGGGTAGAACAATTGGTTAAGTTAATTTAGGGACTTAAACTCTTGGTTAAACATATACTAAAATAGTTATTAAAATCTTGTAGGATCATGGCCGCAGAACATGCTCAGTGGCGCGACATGCAGCGAACCGTCCAAGGTCTTACTCAGGCGTTACAACAAGTAGCGCATGGCGGAGCAAACCGTGGTGTTGGAGATCTCCACCGGAGTTTCCGCAATATGAACCCTCCCAAGTTCATTTGCTTGAGCGACCTTGACGATGCCGAACATTGAATTAGGGAGATTGAATGGATATTCCGTGTTATGCAATGCACGGATGAAGAGAGGGTGTTACTAGCAACATTTCAATTAGAGAGGGACGCTCGTTTCTGGTCGGAGTCCGTAGAAGTTACTATAGCCCAAGATCATGTTACATGGGCGGAGTTCGTTGAGTATTTTAATAACAAGTACTTTTCTGACCATGTACAAGAGAAGAAGGCCGCCGAATTCGCCACACTCAAACAATGAACCTTATCGGTGGCCGAGTATGAGGCCCAATTCTCTAGATTCACTACAAGAAAAATGGAAAATACCGACGGTATTTTCTGACTAAAAAGTTTTCGTCGGCAATACGTCGGATGTTTTATCTTTCTGACAGAAATATGTTATGTCAAAGATTCATCGGTAATTACCGACTAGTTTTTGACATAATTTTTTTGTCGGAAATACGTCTGAAACTTTCGACAGAAAAAAATAACGTCGAAAGTACGTCGAATATTTCGGACGTATGTCCGACAAAAATAAGTTTCGTCGAAAATAAATAAATACATGTTAAAATATATGAATAGTTTACGATGGATAAATTTAAGGTCGAACATTCACCGGAAACTTGCCGACGTATCTCCATCAAATTTTTATCCGTCGAAATATTTCCATATATTTCCGACTGATCTTTTGTCTGTCAAAAAATGATTAAATAGTTTTCCACCCTTCCTATTATTAATAAATATTATTATATTATTATATTTATTAATTAGCACTTTTATGGTTTTTTGTCAGTTTTGTAATTATTTTATGGTTATTGGCAAGTGGACCAATGGGAATTCAGAAAAATAAAATATTTTATCCACTTGAATTCCCTTTGATGTTGCTTGAGTCACCTTCTCGTAGACACATGAAAGTCACCCTGGTTTTTTTTTCTGGTTGCACGCCCTTTCTTCTCATTTTTTTTGTCTGTGGTTTTCTTTTCAGGGTATGGAGACCCACAGAGGTTGTTATGAAAAAGGACTCTTGACAGACTCCTGATAAAAAACTCTTTCATCTGTGAACATAGCAGTTTATCTGTTCAGACACTTGTCAAGCACCGTAAATTAGTAGAACTGGAGATAATCTCGTTCCTTGATCTTAGATGAGTTTAATCAGTGTCATTTGATGACTAGAAAAGCTTCAGATCCGTGTTGGTAGAGTTATTAGGAAGCCCATACACGGTTAAACCCTACAAACGAACTTGAGTTTCTTCAAGTTTCACTGTCATGAGCTATTTGTCACCGTTACATAGTTATTTGTCACTTCTAATGGGCTATTTGTCACTCTTAACGAGATATTTATCACCATTATCCTACGCTAGGCGTCGCGTTGGTTTCGCTTCATAACATATTGTGACTTCTGTTATCCATTTATCACCCTTGAGAGACATTTGTCAACCTTGAAGCCTATTTGTCACCACTGATGACTATTTGACACCACTATGCGGTGTTATCCATCGCGCTTGATTTTGACTTATCTGACTGACTGGCTCCAAAACTACAAAACATGTTCTTCTTTCTGTCTAACAGTGATAATTAATAAATATAACAGTATAATTATAAAAAAAATAAATACAAAAATAATAAAAAATAATAAAAATTGAAAACCAAAGGTTGCGATGTTGCCATCCAACTCTCTAAATAGAGCATGAAAACCAAGGGATGTGAGGGTATGCCCCTGCGAAATGGACAATACCACAAGGTGATTATGTAAACATGAAAAAAGTCACGAATGAAGGAAATACAATCGAGTAGGTGGATACAACGTAGTCCAAATACAACAGACACACTACATTATAACAAGGTAAGAAATTGAGCAAGTTCACAAAACAGATAATAATTCGTAGCACATATACTATTAGACCCTGTTAGTTCAGCAGTTGTCAGATATTTGGAATCCTTTAATAACCCACGACCTACCAACATGTCCCTCAACCTTGCATTCTGAAGACTTTGTTCAGCAGCAGTAACCTTCTATTAAATATTTATCATTATTATATTAATTGAATATCATTTTCATGGTTTGTCACAAAGTCATGTATTTATTGATTATCATTTTTTATGAATTTTTATTGTTATTATATTTATTTTCTCTTTTGGGTTCACCTTCCGTATGTGAGAGCAACAGAGTAAAATGTATGATGAGGGTGATGAATGAATATTATTGGTGACAAATAAGTTGACAGAGGCAACAAATGCACATTAGCGGTGACAAATAGGTTAACAGGGGCGACAAATGCGCATGAGGGGTGACAAAAGGCTCTTAACGATGAAAAATACACAAAGACGACGTCTCCCAGGAGCAAAGACGACGGCTCCTGCATGCTAAGAGTGAAAAATACCTATTAGTGGTGACAAATAGATTAACAGGGGGACAAATGCGCATGAAGGGTGACAAATTGATCCTAGCGATGAACTATGAGCATGAAGATAAGCCCTACTAATATTAGAACCATCGACAAACCCTGCTACTTATAGGGGAAGAACTCCGCTTCGTAAAGGTAACCCCTACCTGCGATGGATGTTATCCTTCATTTGACGGCAACCACATCACACAAAGATCAAGCATCCATCATGCAAAGAAAGGTTGCAGAAAAAGAAAGTATATTGATAGGGGGAGAGGGTACAAGCAGTTATTCGTCCTCTTTAGGATGGAACCTCTCAGGTTGGAGGCTCGACACGCCCTTGTTACAAAATAGGTGGTCCACCTTCGCCAAGGTATCCCGCCACCCTTGCAGGTACCCCTGCTTGTATTCCTCCGAAACATCGCCGCCGCTGCTTTCCCCTGATGGCTGGTCTGGCACCGATAGGGCTTCCTTTCGGAAGCACGGGCGTTTGGCGGGAACTGACTTCTCAGACGACGACATCTTCACGAGAGTGTCTTTGACCGCCAAAGGAACTCAGGATGTCCTTCATGTTCCCCACAGAGTCTCTATTTATAGGAAGGAGACGAAACCCCCAGAGGGCAAAAGAGTGTTCGTGCCTCCCCAACTTTGTGGAAATCGAAGCGACGGGACCGCGAAGATCATTCCATCTCCCCCAACTTTTCTGACTCTCGGTCCTTCCTTTTTGTCGGTCATGAGATTGCTTGGACCGAGGTTCCTTTCATCCAGATACATCAACCGCATAGTAGACAAGAGGCCGGAGAGAGATACTGCAACAACTAACACCGCATAGTGGTGACAAATAGTCATTAGTGGTGACAAATAGGCTTCAAGGCTGACAAATGTCTCGTAAGGGTGATAAATCGATAACAAAAGTCACAATATGTGATGAAGCGAAACAAAGGCGATGCCTAACGAGCAATAAGGGTGACAAATAGCTCGTTATGAGTGACAAATAGCCATTATAAGTGACAAATAGCTCTGTAACGGTGACAAATAGCTCATGGCAATGAAACTTGAAGAAACTCAAGTTCGTTTGAAGGATTTAACCGTATCCTAGCGATCCTAACTCTACCAACATGAATCTGAAGCTTTCCTAATCATCAAACGACACTGATTAAACTCTACCTATCTTTCTAACTCGACTTGCCTTTCATATGTTCAGACCTAAAATTGCACATATGCTCAGACCTTAGTGTGCAACAGTGGCAATGTGCACCGACCTTTGCATGCAGCATTTTGTTCATGTGCACTGACCTAAAATGCAACACTGAACATGTGCACCGACCTTATGTGCTTACATGCAGACATGCACTGACCTCCATATGAGTGCAGGACTGCAGGAGGTTGAGACTTCTGCCAGGAGCCACCATTTTTTCTATTTTTTAATGCCTCTCTCTCTCTCTCTCTCTCTCTCTCTCTCTCTCACTTTGTCTGTTTCATTTGTCACCACTATAGGCTATTTTTCACGTTTAGACACCCATTTATTACCCTTAGAAGCTATTTGTCACCCTTAGGACCTATTTGTTACCCTTAGAATTATTAGTCACCCTTACGACCTATTTGTCACCCTTACGACGTATATCTTACCCTTAGAAGCCATTTGTTTTTCCCCCATCCCTTGTTTTTCCTCCTGTGTGTAATAAATAATAAAAATAAATATAAATATATCAATAGTTTAGCTGGATAATATTCAAATTCGAATCCGTATTAATTAGCGGATAATATTGTAAATAGTATTTATTTTTTTAGATACGGATAATATTCAAATTTGAATCGGAGCGGATACGGATATTATAATATTCGTTTCATAAAATATATGTTCATGATATTATATTATATATCATATGATATATATATATGTAAATAATATATTATAAAATATTATTTTCCCAATATAAAATATAAAAAATATGATAAGATGGAAGATTGTTACACTTCCCAAAACTATAATAACTACCCTATTTTAACAATTTGACTTGTAAAATTAAAACCAGCCTTTAGTTGGGAGAGACACTTCGTCTTCCATCGAATTTAGGTCTTCCACTGTCTTTAGTAAAATTAAAACTTATAAAAACCTCAACTCACGAGTAGTTGGCAGCAGCAGGACTGCAGGACTGTAGGAGGTAGAGACGTGTGCCCGGAGCCACCATTTTTCTGATTGTTAATGCCCCCCCCCTCTCTCTCTCTCTTTCACTTGTCACCACTACAAGCTATTTTCATGTTTAGACACCCATTTAGTAACCTTAGAAGCTATTTGTCACCCTTAGGACCTTCGGCGTTACCCTTAGAAGCATTTGTCACCCTTACGACCTATTTGTCACCATTACGATGTATTTCTTACCCTTAGAAGCCATTTATTTTCCCCCCATCCCTTGCTTTGCCCACGGGTGCCCTGCGCACCCTCGCTCTCCTCCGTGAACGAGCACCGCCATGAGTGCCGACCAGCCCACGGTCGCGCTCCCCCTTGTTGCCACGTCGGCAGAGCACCGTTGCGCCTCCGGTGCCATGCCGTGACAGCTGTTTGCTGTTCCTATCGGACCCGCCCACCGGCTGCCGTCTAGCACCACTACAGCCACCGTCGTCGGCCGCCCATCCCCATTCCGCCACCGCCGCCCACGCTGGGCCTCTATAACATCACATCCAAGGTGTGACTGCCAGGGTTTAATCCCTCATGTCATGATTCCTAATTTCATCTCAGTTCACATGTTGGATGCATTTATATTTTATTTGATATATTTTTTTAGGATGTTAAAAACTGTAAAATAGTCAATTTTAAGGGAGATGTTGTCAAAAATTTTTAGATTACTCGCTCCATTCTAACCATAATTTTGAAATAATCTCTTTTCTGAAGCATGTATCATGATCTCTCTCTTTCGGAGAATCTACAGCGACCAGCCTATATGTGTAAACCTTCCTCGTCTGTCCTGGTCTAAAAGTAGGACCAATGGCTTGGCGAGATACCAAAGCTATTGTTCGTGCTTTTAGACCAGCACAGACGTGGAAGGTTTACACATATAGGCTGGTCGCTGCTGATTCTCTGGAAGAGAGAGATTATGATACCTACTTCAGAAAAGAGCTTATTTCAAAATTGTGGTTTGAATGGAGCGAGTATTCTAAAAAATTACTGTCTCAGAGGATTTTCAATCAGACGAGGGTGACACTGCAGAGTTGTGTATAGAGGACGAAGTGGATAAAGTCGATCAACTGAGCTAAACGAAGCAATTGTTGGGCAAGAGGAGTCATCTGAGAGGGGATTCTTCTGCAACTGGTGATGGTGGAGGATGATCCAACAGATATCTGTTGATTTGTAATTGTAATTGTAAAAAATGACACAGTTGAATTAATGGAATTGTAATTTATTTTATTCATTGATTTATTTGTTGTGTGGATTTTACCGAGGGATGTGTGTTTTATGTTGAGCTGTGTAGGTTGTGTATAAATGGATAACAGAAGTAAAAGGTTTGGTGGATAACAAAAGTAAAAGGCTTGTTTTGTAGCGAAACAAAGGCGACGGCTGGCTAGCGATAAGGGTGACAAATAGATGTTCTGAGTGACAAATAGCCGGTAGCAGTGACAAATAACTCTGTAACGGTGACAAATATCTCATGGCAGTGAAACTTGAAGAAACTCAAAGTTCGTTTGAAGGGTTTAACCGTGTATGAGTTTCCAAACTCTACCAACACGGATCTGATGCTTTCCTAGTCATCAAATGACGTTGATTAAACTCATGTAAGATCAAGAAATGAGATTTACCTCCAGTTCTACTAATTTACGGTGGGATCAAGCCAAGTCATTGACAATGAGTAAAATGTCCAGTACATTATTTCCCTACGCAGACAACAACAGTAATAACAAAGCAACTAATATGAAGAGGAGCAACACTACTAGAGTACATAATAGAACAACAACAATACAAGGCACATTTGACATTTGTGTAGTCATCTGTTGGTGTAGCCCGGGACTTGCATGATATGTAGGCATGGGCCTTTCCTGTTGTTGAGGATGATCAACAAACGCATGGCTACTATTACCAACCCCATTTATAGCAACATGTGTTTCCTCTACCGAGTGAAAACCCTTATAACGAGCTCCAGGGTATCCATTCACTTGGACAAAGCATGCGGGCCAACTATAATATACACCAAGTTTGCGACCAACCTACACTACATAGCATTTGTACCTTCCCATTTTCTAAACCTCAATTCCTTGCATGTAAGGTGTTATAAAAGACAAGGGACCCGCGACGACAAGGGACGGAGAGGAGGATGCAGAGGAGACAGGCTCTTATGCTGGGGAAGCCACCGCTACACACATTGATGAAGGGGATGACATTACGGAGGAGCCTTAAAAACATAAAATAGAAGAGCGGGTGTCACTGTAGGGTGACGAGCGGGATCGATGTGTCGATTTAACACATCACTGCAATGGAGGTGCTAACACAGCCCCTCGGGAGCATAAAAAAGTGGAACGTCAGGAGTGTATTGCAGAGGTGATTGGACAATGGAGGGTGTAGGCGTAATTAGGTTCCCCAACCGCCCTTCTGACGTTGCAATCTACCGTGACGGTCGCCGTTGACGTTGGCCCCGGGAACGCACATCCACTGTGACGGCGAAGGCAACAAGCTACACCAAGACTGGCGCAGTGAAGCGGCAGCGAGAGTGCGATGGCGGAGCACGACGTTGATGGCGGAGCATAGCGTCGAGGGTTACGTAACCCACATGGGGTACCCCGGTTTATACCACGGTTTGACGACAGGTCAGTGGCAACGAGGAGTATAAGGGTGACAAGTAGTTGTCTAGTGCTGACAAATGTCTTATAGCAGTGCTGACAAATGTCCGATAGCAGTGACAAATAGCTGCGTAAGTCTGAAAAATAGCTTGCAACATTTAAATTGTGAAAACCTCAATGTCGACGCATGAAGCAAAGCCAGTGGATAAGTGCGCAAATACCCTATCAGTGGCAACAACTAGATCTGCGTAGTAGCCAAATACATTGGTAAGGGTGAAAAATAGATTCTAGAGCTAACAAATGAAAAGCAGAAGGAGTTGAAAGAAGGAGTCAAGTTCACATGAGGAAAAAAATATGAATAGTGTATCAAGAGTTTCTACAGGAATCAGAAGAATAACGAAGGGACTTGGTCAATGCCAAGACAGTCAATGTTGACTGGTCAAGGTCAATGCAAGTCAAAGAAGTCTCCAGCCAAGCTCAACCTTTTGTTGAACAGTTATGAAGTCCCAGTCAAAGTCCAAGGTCAATGAATAGACCAGTCACCACTATGCTCCCAAGACAAAGCCAAGCAAGTAATGAAGAGAAGAGAAGGCAACGGCTGCTCATGTAGTCATGTGGTAAGAGTGATAAATATGCAGTAAGGGTGAAAAATGGCACTTTAGCGGTAACAAATGCACAACTAGCCATGACAAATGGCTAAGGCATAAGGTTTGTGCATGAGGTCTGTGCACATTTGCATTTTGCAAGGTCAGGTCGGTGCACGTGTTAGCGATAGCATGTAAGGTCGATGCACATGTGTTAGAGATAGGCATAAGGTCTGTGCACATGCGTGAGTGTTAGAAGCATCAGGTCGGTGCACATGTGTTCGCGATAGAAACATAAAGTCTGCACATAGCACTATCAGGTCGGTGCACATTCACATTCTAGTCTGTGAGGTCGGTGCATGTCTTCATTCCACTCTAGTCGACACTTGTGCAAGTAAAGCCTTCATCTTTTCACACTTCAGCCCGGTTCCTTAACCAAACTTGAATCTATCTTCAGAAAACTCATTGATATTCATGAATACACATTATCAAGCACACATTAACTGCATTAAAACATATGAAACTTTGAAGATCAAAATATATGAAAAAAGAAATATCAATCAACACAGGTATGTCACAATTTGAGATTTGAGACGTGAAATTGTTTAAGATCTTCTATTTCCAAAGTTAATGAGTTGGGCTCCAAACCGGGCTCTAATCATATTACAATCACCCTCATTAAATGTCCATGATGTCTCCATATTCTTTGATAATTCATCAACATATTTCAGTACATAAATGGCACAGTTGAGGCTTCGATCCACCTGTTGGGGACATTCGTTGTCGAATACAAGATCCCATTTCTCAACTCCCTTGAATTGCCCATAGTTTTTCATAAACCCCCGTACAACTACAGCCTGCAATGAAATATTTGACATTATTAAGGAATAACTAAAAGACACATTAAAGATATCTTTAATACAGGTACATGGATAAGAAAAAGTACCCATTTTCTTGTAGTGGCATCATGGATGGCTATGTCACGCCCCGACGTGGAATATTGGGACCGGCAGTAGAAAACGCTAGTAAAGATAACTTGCTAAGCTTAGAATTAACATAATACCATGAACAGAAATAACTCCAATTCTATTATAATAACCATCAACGTCTTACAAACCAACTTAAACATAAATAAACATAATCTCTACTCGACTTCGGTACAATAACTAACACCAGTTCTAAGACATAGCTAGATGTAAACCACTAAACAATCTCAGTATAGCGACTAGCTGACACACTCCAAGTAATCACTCTCACCCATTTCCATCCATCTGTGAATCTTCACCTGAGCTGCCTGGAAAGGGGGAAACAACTATATGAGCGAACGCTCAGTAGGTAACAACAGGCAAGTATAAGTGATTAACCAAATAATTACATGTATATGAATGGAAAGAAAAGATATCACGATCGAATGAAACAACGTAATAACAGAAAGTGCTAAAGAATAGAATGGAATAACAATATGACAAGAATGATAAGATTACAAGAATTGTAAGTTTATGAACAATATATATAACATGAATTTACAAGAAATTGGCCAACAAACAAGAATGTAACCAAGTCAAACATGATTCAAGTAAGATATAAGAGATCATTGTCATAGACATCACGCTAGTCATGCACTCGGTGCAATGCCTCACCCTGTCATTACAAACTCCCATGGGCACAAGTACTTTTCGGGCGCTCTCCCCAGGACCAGATCGGGCCCCTATGATGCGTTGGCATTGATTTATTGGATCCAAGATCCCAAGTTGTCTAGACTTTAATCAAGTTAAATGGCCAATTATAATCAAGTATAAACTTACCTCGGAATATCCCAAGGCTAAGTTGAAGAATTACTGTCCAGAATTTCTGTCCAGGAGTTCAAATTATCAAGAACCATCATGTTCTTAGATTCAAAACCATAAAACACGGGGAAAACTAGTCTCTGGAAGACATGCAATCAATACTGGGCTGCTCAAGGCTTGTGCGGTCGACACTGGACCGCACTAATAGGAACTGGGCTAGGTTTAGCCCTCGGGAGGTCAAGGTTGAACGGCTGCTGACGAGCCGCCCTTCTATATGAATGGTTAGAATTGGGCCGTATAAGGCCAGAAAGTTACAGAATCGAGGCCGGGATGTGTGGTCCTGATAGAGCCCCTCATTAGTTGAATGGTCCACTCAGGGCTGCCTGTAAGAAGTACGGTCCATTACTGGTCACACAACACAGGGCCTAACCAAGAGTTAGAATTTAGCCCAAGTGGGCTCCTGGGCTACCATAGGCAGGGTGGAACTGAACCAGAGTCTAGCCAACTATCTACTGGTCGGCCTAGGGTCTACTGGACTGATCAAAAGAAGATTTGGCCGAAGATAGATCAAGGATAATCGGCCAAGACAAGTTGGCATAAGCCAAGTATGAACGGTCGATATTGGCCCGTTCATGGGTATATGCGGTCTATAAATAGCCGCGCAAGTCTCTGTTAATCCAATTCGGATTAACTCAAGTAACAGCAGTTCGATTGAGTCTAAATCAAAACTAGGGGATACATTGGTTCAAGATTTAGGTTATAACAAGTATAAACCTAATAGCCATTCAATTATAAAGGATTCATAATTTAAATTTGACATTCATTGGAAAGATGAATCACGATCAAGCTCAATTTAAATAGATCAGCAAGAATTATTTACTGTCATGAATAATAGTTTATTAGGTGTGTTGCTAACATGCAATTAACCATTAGTCTACTAACATAACATGCTGTAATGACAATTTAATCTGCTCTGGTATAGATGTGCAGTCGGTTCTGGACCTTACATCCCAATGAATGGTCACAGACTGGCTGCACACGTCCCCTCAGATCCGAAGACCTGCTGGATATGGACGGTCGGTAGTGTGCCGCTTGGAGGGATGTGCGGTCTTTAGCTGGTCACAGGAATGACATGCAGTTCGGGATAGGCCGCACATTCCAGGGACACGAACAGATATAAAAACATATAAACGGTCAACATAGGGCCGCCTGTCTGGTATGTGCGGTCTATCGTGTGGCCGCACATGTCCAAACAGGTCGCTGCCCCTTCGCCGTGCCCGACTCCGGCGAGGTTTCTAGGGTTAAATTTAAAACACTAAATTCGCACGATATAAAGCATGGAATTTGAGGCTTTTACTACCAAAAGAAAGAGCACGAAAAACTATACAAGATGCATGAATCAATTTTATGTTTACAGCCTAAAATTACAACTTAATCGAAAAGGAACAATTATAACCTTAGATGTGACATGCTTCTACTAAAACCTAAAATTTTTGCAGGATACTTGATAGAATTTAGGGCTTTCTACATCAATGGAAAGCTAACACGATGCTGCTTTTAACCATATATTATTTGTAAGGTTTGGCTTGCAATCACCTACTTGAATCGGATGAAGAAGGAAGGAGAAAGAAAACCAAGGATGCCGGTACACGCAGCCACTAATCGCTCGGGATCTCCCTCGCTCCAACTCATATGCAGCCGCCGCTGGTTCTAAACGATTCTAGAGTTAGAGAGCTTCATTTTAATAGGTCACACACCTTCTAGAGGCTTTTATGCGCGGAGTATTCATCCACGCAAGTCAGGTCAATGTGAACGTCGCCGTAAAAGTTGACTCGATCCAAACTCCGCCGAATGTATCTCTTAGGGTTAGGGTTTCGAGAGATTAAGAGAGGGTAAATGATCCTCCCATCCTGGCCTTTCATTTGCCATCGATTTGGGCTCATTTGATGGAGTATTGGGCTCGAATTTGACGTTTCAAGGTATGGTTAACTAAGTGTTCAATTTGGGCTTAAACCACTAATTCGGCCTACTTACAGATTTTATTTGGGTTGGCCACAGAAGACAAGTTTGTTAAACGTGTTATCCTCTACAAGAACATAATTTTTATGAATTTTTATAAAATAGTCAAAATCTAGCCTATTCTATTTATTAAGGGATTATTCTAATAAATTTCTAATTAATTTTTAAAAGAAATCGGGGTATTACACCCTCCCCCACTTAAGGAATTTGGTCCTCCAAATTCAATACACTTAATAAAAAGAGGGAGTGAGATAGCTCACCTAGAATAAGTCGGGGTACTGTCTCCGCATAGTATCTTCTGACTCCCAAGTAGCTTCTTCAGTCCCATGCCGACTCCACTGTACTTTAACCATCGGTATGGAACGATTCCTGAGTTGCTGTTGCTTCCGAACCAAAATCTTGATCGGTCTTTCTTCATAAGTCAGATCTTCCTTCAATTCGAAGTCCATATGCTAAATAATGTGAGTGGGATCATACACATATTTCCGTAACATAGACATATGGAAAATATTGTGTACTCCGGATAACTGAGGTGGTAGTGCCAAACGGTAAGCAACTTCCCCCACCCTTTCCAGAATCTCAAATGGACCAATGTGTCTTGGACTCAGTTTGCCCTGAATACCAAACCTTCGAATTCCTCTCATAGGAGAGACCTTTAAAAACACATGTTCACCAACCTGAAATTCCAATGCTCTCCTCCTGGTGTCGGCATAACTCTTCTATCTTGATTGTTCTACTTGCAACAGATCTCTGATAATATGAATGTTCTTGGACGATTCAGAAATGAGATCTGGTCCAAGCCATTGCTTCTCACCTACCTCATCCCAACATAACGGGGATCGACAGCTTCTACCATACAAAGCTTCAAATGGAGCCATCTGAATGCTGGACTGGTAACTATTGTTATAGGCGAATTCAACCAATGCCAATGATCACTCCAACTACCTCCAAAGTCAATCATGTAGGCTCTAAGCATATCTTCCACTATCTGGTTGGTCCTTTCAGTCTGTCCGTATGTTTGTGGATGGAAAGCAGTACTGAAATTCAGACGAGTTCCCAAGGACTCTTGCAATCCTTTCTAAAAATGAGAAGTGAATCTGGGGTCTCTATCAGACACAATGCTGACTGGTATACCATGTAGTCTTACCACTTTCTTTCATACACAAAGCAGCCAAAACATCAACTGTCCATTTAGACTTAATGGATAAGAAATGAGCCGATTTTGTCAATCTGTCGACAATCACCCATATTGCATCAAATCCACTACGAGCCCTTGGTAGACCCATAATGAAATCCATGCCAATGCTCTCCCACTTCCATTGTGGTATATCAAGGGATTTCAATTTCCCTGCTGGTCTGAATGCTCCCCCTTGACTTGTTGACAAACCAAGCATCTACTCACGAAGTCCGCCACTTCCCTTTTCATATTCAGCCACCAAAAAGATCTCTTCAAATCCTTGAACATTTTAGTACCTCCAGGATGAATGGTGTATCTGGATCTATGGGCTTCCTAGAGGATCTTACCCTTTATCTCAGCTACATCAGGTACACAAGTTCTTTCTTGAAATAATAATCTTCCATCATCAGCCATCATGAAGTCAGGTATGTTACCCAAGCTTCCCTTGATCTCTACCAACTCCGGGTCATCATCTTGCAGAGATTTGATTTCCATTAGTAATTCGGGCTTAAGTTAAATCTGAGAAATCATAACCCAATCCTTGTCAACATTAAGATCCAAACTAGCTAACTGCTCCAACAATTTCCATTCTTGTAACATGAGGCTTGACAACTTGGCTATAGGCTTGCGACTTAAGGCATCTGCCACAACATTACCTTTTCCAGGATGATACTCAATAGAGAAATTGAAATCCTTCAAATACTCCAGCCATCTTCGCTGCCTCATATTAAGTTCCTTCCGAGAAAACAAGTATTTCAAACTCTTATGATCTGAAAACACCGTGAACGCTTCACCATTCAAGTAGTGCCTCCATAACTTCAAGGCGAACACCACTGCTGATAGCTCCAAATCATGAACATGATAATTCTCTTCATGCTTCCTCAACTGCCTAGAAGAATAGGCTATCACTTTCCCGTGCTGCATGAGTACACACCCTAAACCAATACCTGAAGCATCAGTGTATACAATAAAACCTCCTTCACCAGAAGGTAAAGCCAAAATAGCTGCAGTAGTCAAACATTCCTTCAAGGTCTGAAAGCTTTGCTCGCAATCTTCTGACCAATCAAATTTGATCTCCTTGCGGGTTAATCTTGTCAGAGGTACCGCAATCTTGGAGAAATCTTGAATAAACTTTCGGTAGTAACCTGCTAGGCCTAGAAAACTTCTCACTTCGGTCACATTAGTCGGCTTAGCCCAATTATTTACTACCTCTACCTTCGAATGATCAATAGAAATACCTTCTTTTGTGATAATATGTCCTAGAAAGGACACCTCTCGCAGCCAGAAATCACAATTACTAAACTTGGCATATAACTGATGATCTCTCAATAGTTGCAATGCCATCCTCAAATGTTCAGTATGCTCCTCCTCACTCTTAGAATAAATCAAGATATCATCAACGAACACCATGACCCATTGATCAAGATAGGGCCGAAACACATCGTTCATCAGCTGCATGAAAGCTGCAGGTGCATTCGTTAGCCCAAAAGGCATTACTACAAATTCGAAATGCCCATACTTGCTGCGGAAGGTTGTTTTATAGATATCCTCCTCCTTAATTTGTAACTGATGATATCCAGATCGAAGGTCGATCTTAGAAAAATACTGAGCTCCTACTATCTGATCAAATAACTCATCAATCCTTGACAATGGATATTTGTTTTTTATAGTCAACTGGTTCAATTACCGATAATCGATGCACAACCTCATCGAACCATCCTTCTTCCGGATGAATAATACAGGGGCTCCCCAAGGGGAAGTACTTGGTCGAATGAACCCTTTCTCAAGCAATTCCATCAACTACTACTTTAGTTCCCTTAGCTCCGCAGGAGACATACGATAAGGAGCTTTGGAAATAGGGGTCGCACTAGGAATTAGATCAACAAAAAAGATAACTTCCCTCTCAGGAGGAAGTCTTGGTAGTTCCTCAGGAAAGACATCTGGAAAATCTCGGACGACAGAAAAGTCCTCAATCTCAGTCTTCTGCTTAGGGGTCACAAAAATAAAGGCTAGAAAAGCCTTACATCCTCTTCTCATCAGCTTATCAGCTCGAAGAGCCGAAATAAGCGGAACAGACTAATGGTGTCTAATTCCTATAAAAGAAAGTCCAGGGTGTCCAGTGAAAGACACAGAACCAGATCTGCACTGAACATTGGCCTCATACTTAGCCAACCAATCTGCTCCTAGGATTACATCATAATTCTTCATACCCATGCAAACTAAATCAGCTAGCAAGTTTTGTTCATTGATCAAGACCTTACTAGAAGGATTGAAATACTTAATTGCTAAACCGGAACCAATAGGAGTTGAAATCTCTAACGGAGAATTCATCAAAACTGGCTTCACAGCTAAAGACTTCAAAAATCTCTGAGAAATAAAAGAATGAGTGGCACCAGTATCAAAAAGAACAAAAGCTGATTTATCATGTATAATAAGAGTACGTTCGACAAGTCCACCTTCCTCGGTGGGTCTTGTCTCATCTTCTTGTAGAGCCTGGAGCATGCCTTGCTACTTCTTGATTCCTTGCGGTTTCACCGGGGTAGCTTGCTCATATAATAGAGGGCACTCAGGAATACTGTGGTCCCTACTTCCACAACGTAAATAGGCACCCAGCTTGCGCCAGCACTCCTCCATCTTGTGACTTGGGCAGTCACAATACTTGCATACGCCCTTGAATGGAACAATAGGGCCATGTTTCTTGTCTTCAATCTTCGGCATCTTGCCCTTCCACGAACCAGACCTGCTAATGGGCCTCTTCCTGCCATGACCAGGCTTGATACTCCCAGAACCAGTATGGTGTTGTTCAATCTTAACACTCTTCCCATGGATTCTCTCCGTCATTTCTAAAGTATCTTCCAACACTTGAGCCTTTCTCACCATCTCGGAATAAGTTGGAATTTCCATCGGTGCCAACAGGTTGATATACTGCAGCTTCAACCCATTAAGAAAGCGCTTAGCCTTCATCTTCTCGGTAGATATCAAATGAGTAGCATAACGATATAGCCAAGAGAATTGAGCTTCATATTCGGCTACGGATAGATTTCGTTGCTTCAAAGTAGCAAACTCAGCCGCCTTCTTCTCTTGTACTCGATCAGAAAAATATTTACCATTGAAGAATTCCTCGAACTCCTCCCATGTGACTTGTCTATCACCAAGGGTAGCCTTCACTGCGTCCCACCATGTCCTCGCATCACGTTCAAGTTGAAAGGTCGACAAGAGGACACGTTCCTGATTGCTGCATTGCATCACTTCAAAAATCCTCCCTATCTCTTCAAGCCAGTGCTCGGCTTCATCAGGGTCAGTCGAGCCACCAAATTGCGAGGGATTCATCCCACGAAAGTTCCGATAAAGGTCGCCAGTGCCATGATTTGCAGCTCTTTCCTTGAGCCACATGTTGCAAAGCTTGAGTAAGTCCTTGAACCGTGCGCTGCAAGTTCCTCCATTCTACGTGTTCTCCTGCCATTGCAAAAGCCTATACGTGGAATAGGTTATATTAGGTTTAATCAAGAATGGATAATCGTGCAATGAAATTATTAACTCAACCCCAGTCTTCTACCCAAATCTTACCAGGTTGGGTCCTTAGACTTATAACAAGGTTATAGGTCCTACAATATAACTTAGGATCCTAGAACTTAGAGAACCTAGGGATATTAGAAAGCCTAGGCTCTCATACCACCAAACTGTCACGCCCCGACGCGGAATATCGGGACCGACAGTAGAAAACGCTAGTAAAGATAACATGCTAAGCTAAGAATTAACATTATACCATGAACAGAAATAACTCCAATTCTATTATAATAACCATCAACGTCTTACAAACTGACTTAAACATAAACAAACATAATCTCTACTCGACTCTGGTACAATAACTAACACCAGTTCTAAGACATAGTTAGATGTAAACCACTAAACAATCTCAGTATAGCGACTAGCTGACACACTCCAAGTAATCACTCTCGCCCATTCCCATCCATATGTGAATCTTCACCTGAGCTGCCTGGAAAGGGGGAAGCAACTATATGAGCGAACGCTTAGTAGGTAACAACAGGCAAGTATAAGTGATTAACCAAATAATTACATGTATATGAACGGAAAGAAAAGATATAACGATCGAATGAAACAACGTAATAACAGAAAGTGCTAAAGAATAGAATGGAATAACAATATGACAAGAATGATAAGATTACAAAAATTGTAAGTTTATGAACAATATATATAACATGAATTTACAGGAAATTGGCCAACAAGCAAGAATGTAACCAAGTCAAATATGATTCAAGTAAGATATAATAGATCATTGTCATAGACATCACGCTAGTCATGCACTCGGTGCAATGCCTCACCCTATCATTACAAACTCCCATGGGCACAAGTACTTTTCGGGCGCTCTCCCCAGGACCAGACCGGGCCCCTATGATGCATTGGCATTGATTTATTGGATCCAAGATCCCAAGTTATCTAGACTTTAATCAAGTTAAATGACCAATTATAATCAAGTATAAACTTACCTCGGAATATCCTAAGGCTAAGTTGAAGAATTACTGTCCAGGAGTTCAAATTATCAAGAACCATCATGTTCTTAGATTCAAAACCATAAAACACGGGGAAAACTAGTCTCTGGAAGACATGCGGTCAATATTGGGTCACTCAAGGCTTGTGCGGTCGACACTGGACCGCACTAACAGGAACTGGGCTGGGTTTAGCCCTCGGAATGTCAAGGTTGAACGGCTGCTGACAGGCCGCCCTTCTATATGAATGGTTAGAATTGGGCCGTACAAGGCCAGAAAGTTACAGAATCAAGGCCGGGATGTGTGGTCCTGACAGAGCCGCTCATTAGTTGAACGGTCCACTCAGGGCCGCCTGTAAGAAGTACGGTCCATTACTGGCCGCACAACACAGGGCCTAACCAAGAGTTAGAATTTAGTCCAAGTGGGCTCCCGGGCTACCATAGGCCGGGTGGAATTGAACCAGAGTCCAGCCCACTGTCCACTGGTCGGCCTAGGGTCTACTGGACCGATCAAAACAAGATTTGGCCGAAGATAGATCAAGGATAATCGGCCAAGACAAGTTGGCATAAGCCAGGTATGAACGGTCGATATTGGTCCGTTCATGGGTATATGCAGTCTATAAATAGCCGCGCAAGTCTCTGTTAATCCAATTCGGATTAACTCAAGTAACAGCGGTTCGATTGAGTCTAAATCAAAACTAGGGGATACACTGGTTCAAGATTTAGGTTATAACAAGTATAAACCTAATAACCATTCAATTATAAAGGATTCACAATTTAAATTTGACATTCATTGGAAAGGTGAATCATGATCAAGCTCAATTTAAATAGATCAGTAAGAATTATTTACTGTCATGAATTACAGTTTATTAGGTGTGTTGCTAACATGCAATTAACCATTAGTCTACTAACATATCATGCTGTAATGACAATTTAATATGCTCTGTTATAGATGTGCAGTCGGTTCTGAACCTTACATCCCAATGAACGGTCACAGACTGGCCGCACACGTCCCCTCAGATCCGAAGACCTGCTGGATATGGACGGTTGGTAGTGTGCCGCATGGAGGGATGTGCGGTCTTGAGCTGGCCACAGGAACGACATGCGATTAGGGATAGGCCGCACGTTCCAGGGACACGAACAGATATAAAAACATATAAACGGTCAACATAGGGCCGCCTGTCTGTGATGTGCAGTCTATCGTGTGGCCGCACATGTCCAAACAGGTCGCTGCCCTTTACCGTGCCCGACTCCGGCGAGGTTTCTAGGGTTAAATTTAAAACACTAAATTTGCACGATATAAAGCATGGAATTTGGGGGTTTTACTACCAAAAGAAAGAGCACAAAAAACTATACAAGATGCATGAATCAATTTTATATTTACAGCCTGAAATCATAACTTAATCGAAAAGGAACAATTATAACCGTAGATGTGACATGCTTCTACTAAAACCTAAAACTTTCGTAGGATACTTGATAGAATTTTGGGCTTTCTACATCAATGGAAAGCTAACACAATGCTGCTTCTAACCATATATTATTTGTAGGGTTTGGCTTGCTATCACCTACCTGAATCGGATGAAGAAGGAAGGAGAAAGAAAACCAAGGACGTCGGTACACGCAGCCACTAATCGCTCGAGATCTCCCTCTGCCCAACTCCTCTGCATCCGCCGCTAGTTCTAAACGATTCTAGGGTTAGAGAGCTTCATTTTAATAGGTCACACACCTTCTGGAGGCTTCTATGTGCGGAGTATTCATCCACGTAAGTCGAGTCAATGTGAACACCGCCGTAAAAGT
This sequence comes from Amorphophallus konjac, assembly GCA_022559845.1. Taxonomy (NCBI): domain Eukaryota; kingdom Viridiplantae; phylum Streptophyta; class Magnoliopsida; order Alismatales; family Araceae; genus Amorphophallus; species Amorphophallus konjac. The sequence goes on from CM040120.1 coordinate 346,836,120, forward strand.
TGACTTGATCCAAACTCCGCCGAATGCATCTCCTAGGGTTAGGGTTTCGAGAGATTAAGAGAGGGTAAATGATCCTCCCATCCTGACCTTTCATTTGCCACCGATTTGGGCTCATTTGATGGAGAATTGGGCTCGAATTTGACGTTTCAAGGTATGGTTAACTAAGTATTCAATTTGGGCTTAAACCACTAATTCGGCCTACTTACAGATTTTATTTGGGTTGGCCACAGAAGATAAGTTTGTTAAACGTGTTATCCTCTACAAGAACATAATTTTTATGGATTTTTATAAAATAGTCAAAATCTAGCTTATTCTATTTATTAAGGGATTATTCTAATAAATTTCTAAAAGAAATCGGGGTATTACAGGCTATGCCTCTCATGGAATTGTATGAGACAAAGCGACGATTCTCCGTGTCAACAGTAAGTAGATGTCAGTGATTTGATGAGTGTAACACGAAGAATAAATATTTGTTCTTCTGCAGTTCAGTTAATTCAACATTCTCAAAGGCGCACTCCAACAATCTTAGTGATTTTGCAGAGTCGGCCTCTGGGATGACATTGATGTGATTCACTAAAATGGCGGGAAAACAAACCCACTGATGAAAGATGTCAGATTCATTGCATCTTGATTTAAGGAGGTACATCATGGCGTCGATCACCTACAAATTAACAATCACGATTCTATTAGTAGTAGAAACACAAATTTAGGATAGGGCGAGGCGTAAAATTGCACAATTAATGAAAGAAAGTACCGTATCATCTATCATCCGGCCGTATAATAGATCAATGACATGACGACGTCTCAAAATAATCCCGTTCTCTAATAAAAATATGGCGTCACTATATTGGACCAAAATTAAGTTATTGGTAGTCAGAGTAAGGAAAATCAGGATAATTACAGAAAGTATAAGAGGACAACTTACTCAATATCCCCCGAGACACAAGCAACAATGAATTCATTCATAGCGTTGTTATCTGTCGGATTCAGCCGGCCTTTGCAGATCCAATCAGTATTCTGTAGGAGCATTCTGATCTCGTCGGCTTCATCTCCCTTCTACATGTATGCCAATGTACCAATCTTAGATTCTATACTGTAAGAAGTAGGAACAACGCAAACTCACCTTCTTCTTCCCTCGTCCTATTTTCTTTGGATGTGCTCGCCTTTTCCTCGCGGGCTTCTCATCCCGTTGATGAAGGGACTGACAAAAGACACCTGGACGACGGTCACCATGCCCATTGGTCGCCTCCACCTGACCTTGGATATCGCCTTGCACATCCTCTTCAGGAGCTGCCTTACATGGCACAATATCATCCGTAATTTGTGGAAGGGGCCTTAGAGCTGGGACATCGGCGGTAATGTCCACCAAAGTTTGAAAGATATTTTCTTCAACATTTTCAGCCCCCTGCACTTCCTCTCCAGCGGGTGACTGTGGTCGCTTGCCATCATCCGTCGCCTGTTCGATGGGGCCAGGAGGTGCTGCATCAGCAGGAATGTGAGCCCCTTCCACACTAGTCAGAAAGAAGGCCCTCATTTCCTCAAGTAGCCGCTACTGGATCTTCAATGTAATGACAATATCTTGTACCACAGGCATGTATCTCTCTGATGAGGATGTATAATGGTGGCTGGATCTGGTCATCATCGTTTCACCGTACACCATCACCCTTTCACTTGGCTCAACAAGGAGCTCTTCGATCACCTGCATTTCAAACCACATCACTCTGGTTATTCATTAATGTTGAATGACAAAGAATAAGTTAATTTTAGTACTCATAATACATGTTGGTCTCGCAGGAATCCAATGGAGAATTTTAATTTCCTATCTACAAATGTCCCCCACCTAAATAGTTGGGGAAATGCCACCTGCCTTACTGGCTACCGCACCCGCGTGTGCTCAAAAAACAAGACCTGTAATATGAAATATATCAAGTTATTTTACAATACAGTAGAATTAATGATTTACACATTATTACACAACAAAAATAAAAAAACTTACAGCAAGTGCGGCAGAACAACCAAATATGGGGGTATAGGCATGGGATGCATTCCCGACTCTTCTCTTAGCATGGTCAATTGTACTTGACCTCCGTGTCTGGACCACCGACAATAATTCCTCAAACTTGTGCATCGTTACTTGTTGCACGGCGACTGCCCAATTGTAATATGAAACTCTGTCAATGTCATCTAAGCATGACAACATCTATTGTAAACAAGAAGGTGCCGACCGTGGGCAAAGGAAAGTGGACAGCAGGAGTACAATCCACAGTTGGACAGTGTCGGCCACATCCTGCTCTTCATCAGACCCAACAATTTGGTGGATGAGAGAGCACACTTTCTTCCGGTCAGATGTTGCTGCAAATCCATATCGATTATGCAACTTTGACTTCTACTTCGCGGATCCATAATGTTGATCCGGCTGACCGGAGCAAGGTAATCCTAAAATTATGCCCACATCTTCCACACTAAATGCGACCTTCTTACTACCCATACGGAAGTAATTTCCTCCACTACAAACGCAAATAATCTCCTCCTATTGTGTCATGGTGAAGAATACGCGAGAAGCATTGTCAACATATGGACCAAAGGGTGTGGTCCTCATCAATGACTTGTGGCATTCCCGAAATACCATCTGATCCCTATCCTTCATGTAAATGTCCATAGAACACCGGGCCCGAATGACCCGCGTATTCACTAGATTCAAAAAATTAACGTGTAAATAAGAAATTCAGTTAATTAATTGACGGATCAAGAAATACAAAAAATATTAAGAGTAAGACAAGGGTGACAAATGTATATATAGACAAGGGAGTTTAGGTGTGGCAAATAGGTGCTTAAGGGTGACAAATGTATGAAATACGGTGACAGGTTGGTCTAAATCTGACACAAATAGGTAGATAAGCGTGACAAATAAATAGGTCGATAGGGGGGGGGCAAATAGATATGTAAGGGAGATAAGGAACCACACTACCTTTAAATTGTCATCCTGAAGTGGAGGCCTTAGAAACCCTAGGTTCCTCATTTACTTTTTTGAATAAGTTATATTCAAAAAATTTACGAAAACCTTACGTTGAAGCTAAGATTCGAACATGGAGAAACCCGTTCAAATGGCCGAACATTTAACCAAATGATACAAAATGTCATTTCAAATAGTTTAATTTATTCCGTTATTATAGTTTTTTGTATCGGTACGCAATGTACCATCCCGTCTCGAGCCGTGGTCGGGACGACCGGTTCGACAGGGACGACCACACCTGCCCCGAATGATGTGAACGTGACTCAAGGATGGAGTGACAAGTCATTGATTGCTTCCACATGGCATTAATATTCCCCGCGATCGAGGAGCCCTATCTCCCGAAATGTTGGCGATATATAGACATGACAGTAAATTCATGGCACATGAGTTTCAGGGGGGCATGGAACAATAAGGAAATGGTCAACATGTGATCGATATGGTTCTGAATACCTTTTTGCACGCACCCCGATGTGGAGCTTTCAAGGTAGCTAGGCTTTTCAACATGTTCTCTCTTCTTTTTATATAATCGAATCGACTAATCGATCATGCAGCCCCATTGCTTGGCGTGGCGATTAATCAAACGTTTTCCCCTCTTATCGTCGTGATCGACCTTTATGGCACGGCGGGTCGCCAGTCCCGGCCCGATGCCCACCATCGTTTGCTTAGTGATCAGAAGGAGCGCACCTTCGGGATGCCCAGACCATCCCAGCCTTGAAACTTGAACACATTGTCAGACACGTGATTGGCACGCCATATCGTGAATAAAATTGATGAAAGATACAATGATATTTGACTATTAATTATATAATATCCTGAGTGCTTCCACGTGGCATTAATATTCCCCGCGATCGAGGAGCCCTAGCTCCCAAAAATTCATTATATAAAGACGTGGCGGTAAATTCACGACACATGAGTTTGAGGGGGGCACGAAACAATAACGAAATCGTCACAACATGTGACCGATATGGCTCTGAATACCTTTTCACGCGCACCCCGCTGTGGGCCTTTCTAGGTAGCTAGACTTTTCAACACGTTCTCTCTTCTTTTTAAATAATCGAATACACTTATTGGCCATGCAGCCCCATTGCTTGGCGTGGTGATTAATCAAACATTTTCCCCTCTTTTATCATCATGAACAACCTTTATGGCACGGCGGGTCACCAGTCCCGACCGAATGCCCACCATCGTATGCTTAGTGATCAGAAGGAGCGCACCTTCGGTTAGTCCAGACCATCCCAGCCTTTGAACTTGAACACATTGTCAGACACGTGATTGGCACGCCCTATCGTGAGTAAAATCGATGAAAGATATAATGATATTTGACTATTATATATCATGAGTGCTTCCACATGGCATTAATATTCCCCGTTATCAAGGAGCCCAAGCTCTCGAAAATTCATTAAATATAGACGTGACGGTAAATTCATGACACATGAGTTTGAGGACGGCACGGAACAATAAGGAAATGGTAAACATGTGACCGATACGGCTCCGAATACCTTTTCGTGGGCACCCCGATATCAGGCTTTTAAGGTAGCTAGGCTTTTCAAAACATTCTCTCTTCTTTTTATATAATTGACTTATCGACCATAAAGAAGTTGAAAATTTTTAAATTACAGATCTTCGGATCTCTAAATAATAAATAATATTTTTTTAGATTTAATGATATTTCTTACTGAGAGAGATTTTATCCTATTAGAAGAAGTGAATGAATGTTGACACCTAAAATATACCAGAAGAGACAGAAACAGATTCATAGCTTTGAAGACCAGTCAAGGGTGCGGCTCCTGTACCATCCCTGGAAGTACTGAGAATCAGAATAGAAGAGATCCACTACCCCTAACACTTTATTCGGCTAAAGCCATCTCTGGTTAGGCCGCTGCCCAGTACTGCTATCATTCAGATAGTTAGGCTGATAAAACTATAACAAAATCCAGGTAACCATCTGCCTGCTGAAAAGGATCTTCAGATAATTCTGATGCTCGTAGAAAGGGATTCACATAGCCTCACAGCTGGTGGTAAATGCGAGATGTTAAGCAAGCCTCGAATGAAACAAATATCTACTCTGGAATCCCACTAAACAGGTGAGGAAGGTCCTTTAGGCGAACCCTCATTTGGCACCGAATGATGAAGAAAAGGGCCAAGCCCAACACAAGCTGAGGCGCACCGAGAAGCTTCTTGCTGGCGCACCGGGGAGCTCGTGCCGAGAGGCTGAGGGCCATCCCTCTATAAAAGCTGCTGCCCTTCGAGACAAAAGAAAAGGGGGGAATAGAAAGAGGAGACAGGAAAACAAGAGAGAAAAAAACACGGAGAGCAGTAGCCACTGAAGGAAAAGGGGAGCTCGAGAGCCCTCTAAGGAAGCTGAGGAGAAGAAAGAGTTGCAACGATTCGAAGGAAGAAGCAAGGTGGGGTTGGCTGCCGACGCCCCGAGGGGCTACAGTTCTTCTTCCCCTTTGTTCTGTCTAATATTTTTCTTTTCTTTTTCTTCTTTTGTATCTCTGCTTTCGAGCATCTTTGCTCTAGTAGTATTGAGTGCCAATGTAGCCCTATTCTCAGGGATAGAGTCAGTGTATATGTTTTTTTTTGGTTCGATTTCTCTTCTGAGTTGAATTCTTGTACGCCGTTTCGATGAAATAGTCAATAAAAGTGGGCTGAGTTTCGCCCTTTTCATTATCTTTTTCTCTTCCCCTGCATCCGGGGTTTGATCTATGCAACGGCTACCGCAAGTTACATATATCTTACACTTTAATCTTCGAAGGTTTCCCTGCTATTCTTTTTCATCACCTCGTGTCCACATCGAGGGCCTGAGATAGTCCATCTCATGGCTTCTCGTCTGTGAAATGAAGAGGGATAGACTCAGTGGTTCTGCTCCCAGCGAGGTCCTAGAGGGAAGGCCATCTCCTCCCTGGATCATCCTCTCTATAATCATCTGAACTGGTCATCGAATCGTCGAACAAACCCTCCTTCGAAATGCCCAAAGTCCCTTGAAGCCTTCACCTCAAAAATCCCCTCAAAACACTACTGATACCTTCGTTTCAGAAGTCTTCCCAGCCTCCTGACGCGAGCCCCTCTCGGCACAAGTCTCGCACCGAGGGCTACCCGCGCCGGCTAGATTTATCCTGTCGCGCTGAGGCCCCCATCTCCACTTTTGCTCCAAAAGCTGGCCATGTCGATAGCTTCGTGCCGAAACTCTTCTGAGCCATGCCATCCTTAATCATAATACCCCGTCCTCCTGTGGAGAAACACTACCTTTCCCTCGATCCTCATGGGAGCTACATCAAAGGGGTCAATTCCCCCCTCTCATTCTGTCACCCCATCAAGTCATGGAGGTCTGCCACTGTATGTTCTCCATTGACTATACATGGGATATCAATAAATCCCACAATAGGTGGATAAAGTCCTATAAGATTCAGATCCTCCTGGATCTCGGGCTATGCCGGCTCTTCTTTTGGTTTCCACTCTGACATTTCGTGAGTGGATGACCTATAATACCCTTTTGGCACACTCCAAAATAAGGGGAGGTGCTGCCAAAATTCATCCACGAGCTTTACTCTATCGTATAGTATAATGCTTCCACTGAAATTATGAATTTAACCCCTAACTGTGTGGCAGAGAACTGAGCTATACCATCTCATGACACCTTGGCCACCATCGGGGAATATAGACATCACAGTCACATGGTCTCCTCAGACCTCATGTGGACGAATCTACCCTCACCTTCCACCTCACCCAAATACTACCATGGACAGACGCATGAAACCCCCTATTGAACACAAAGGACCCCTTTGAATCATAGAAACCCTCACAATACTTGAAAAAACCAACAACAAATAGCCATCGGCGCCATATAACTCCCGGCGCCACATAACTCCCGGCGCAGCCTCCTCTCGGCGCCAACATCGCACCGGGTGATGGGCGCGCCTGGAGGCTTGTCGCGCCGACCCCCCTCCATGCCACCCGCACCGGCCGCTCATCGCGCCGATAGCCCGTGAGCCCACCGTCGTGCCGGGACCCCACCGCGTCGTTCGGCCTTCGCGTCGGCTCCTATCCATGCTATTTCATCTCAACAATAGCTACCACTCAGACATCCGGTGTCTCATCAACTTCATTGAGCCAAGATCTAGTCTAAACCCGATATCCCACTCCTGCTAACCTCCATGCTAACATTCATCGCATTATGAGGGAATCATGGTTCTTCATCCAGGTCCATGAGAGATACATTAATGGGGGTTTTACCCCTACATTATACCGAGTATGATCTTTCTTTTGTCACCCTGCTGACCCTCGGAGTTCTGCCACTGCATGTCCTCCAAGGGTCCCTTAAGGGTATATCTACAAACACCGTGGCAATGGACACTGTCCCATCACACTCAAATCCTTTTTGGACCCAGGGCTACGCCCGCCTCTCTTTTGGCTTCCATCCCGGCATTCCGTGGGTGGATGACCTATTTTCCCACTTTGGCGTAGTCTAAAATAAGGGGATGTGCTGCCGGATTCACGCCATAACACCGTCATCATGTCCCGCATAGCATGGTTTTCTACGCATGTCTCGCATCCCGTTAGCGGAAGTTAGCATAATAGTCTTATCTCATTTTGCCCCCGAGGCATCCTTTCTTGGCAACTAATCAAGGGTTGTCCTTCTTTGGAAAGATGTAATTAACGTCATAGCCTTTATGGTATGACGGACTAGGGTCCTGACACGAATATCACAATCGACTGACTGAGTCAGGTCGAGCGCTCAATAAATTGTCACTCCTGTGACTGGCACGCCTAATAAACCAAACAAAACAAAGGATAAAGAAAAAACCATCCCCACAAGTCTGGCGCGCCCGGTGGGACACTAGTCTCCCTTCATCTCTTTACCAAGAGAGGATACCTTCGGGGGCTTCCCCCAAGAATACTGATTGTTTATCAGTTTGTCTCAGGCGAACGATGACGGCATCCGGACTCACTGGTGTTGGCTTCGGCCCCGTAATCGTCACCAACCACGCGGAACACGGGTACCTGGCGGTGCCCACGGTTTTCGGATACTTCCCACCCGCTGTAGGCTTCCCCAACCTCTTGGGGTTGGCCTTCGTCGACATGTTACAGACAGAGTCCCTGAAGACCATCGAAGAGAAGGTTGTTGAAAAGGTCGAGGCCCCGGAGGCTCGACACTGTGATAACTCGTCCGCGAGTCCATTCCAAGTTGCCAGCTGCATGGTGCATCATATTGCTCACGGGGCCCGCCCCGTCCCTGCCAAGAACTTCGGGAGGCGCCGACACCGGAACCCCCGAAGGAAGGTTGATGCTGCTGTGACCGGACGTCTCTCCGCATCCGGCAAGTCTATGCTGGTCGGTGGCCTCCGCGTCTTTCTGGATGGGCGTAAGGCTCGAGTGAGCCCGGACCGGGTGATCCCTACAGTGCCAGTCCGCAACTCCTACCAGGCTCTTGCTGGAAGAAGAGCCGAAGAAGAAGAAGCCGGCCGCCACGGCCAGGGAATGTTGGCTCCCAAGCCAAGAAGATTCAAACAGGTTTGGGTCCCCAAAAGGTCCAACCTGTCCAGCAAGAAGCTCCGGTGCAGTACCACCCCAGGGTCACCAGAGCAGAAGAGAGCAGCAAGAGGGACCCTATCCCAAGGAAGGAAAAGACAATCGTGGATCCGCCACGTCGAGAAAGGTTTAGGGCCTACGCTCGACAAGCCGACATCCCCGTTGTGGGAAGAAGATTATAGCAAACTACCTAGAGGGCTCGGTTTGCTTACGTTCCTCTGATGAGAGGTCAACAACTGTCGCCGACCCTGCACCCGGGCCGAGGGCAAGAAGAAATTACCAATATGGTCAGAAGCTATTTTAGGGGGTTGGGCAACCCCTCTTTGGGCCAACAACGGCTGTTGTAGGCAGCCGCAGCTGAAAAAGACCGCTGTCCATTAATGGCAGTGGGAGAAGAAGAAGACAGGAGGATGACATCATCGGTTGATGACAATGGATATGAAGACGGCTCTGATGTTCAAGCCTATGAAACCACCCCCCGTCAAGGGGAAAAGAGAAGGACCTCTGTGTTCGAAAGGCTTACCTTCCCGGGGAATGTCAAGAGGAGGGTTCGCAGACAGAAACGCAGGATGCAGATCTTCGCATGCAATATGGCCGGAATAGATGGCCATTATGGAAAATTGCCCGAGGAGCCTCAAAAGTTGGCCTGGCTAGCCGGAAGACCGGGGCCGAGCATTCGAAGAGTGGAGGCTGCAAAAGAGAAGCTAGCGGCGACCGAAGGAAAGTAAGCCCTGCCTCGCCTCCGATAGCATGACAAGGCCATTATTCTCACAGCAAATGTGATAACGGCGGATGAAGAAGAAGATGTCTTGCTTGACATCCTACATGGGGGTGCATCTGGCGAGACGACAGAGGCCATCCCCAGCACAACAGCTATGGACCCGACCGTACTGATGATGCTCCAGAGGTACCGCTAGGAGATAGAACAGCTAAAGAAGCAATTGACGGAAAGGATAGAGCAGTCCTCTGCCTCCAAGCGGCCTGATGTGCAGGCCGAATCATCAAGGGGAGCCATCAGCAAGAACGACTTCCCACCACTCTATACCCCGCCTCTGCAGGCGGAACCAAACTTGGCGAAAACTCAGCAGCGTCCATCATAGCCACTGGCTCCACCAGTGCTGCCACAGGTGCACCAGACACCTCCACTGCTACGTCCTCCTCCACAGGAGACCACCCTGGTCACCCCCTACTTATAGCCGGCGCATTTCTACCTGGAACCGGTCGACCCAACCACCATGAGCAAGATGATAGTAGAAAGGATGATCGAGATGAAGCTCGCTGAAAGAGCTGAAGGTGACCATGTTGTATTCGATGCATATAGGGTGCCATACCCACCGCATCATGCTGCCAAGCGGCTCCCTCCCGGGATCAGCAAGCCGCCGAAGTTCGACAAGTTCAACGGGAAGGGATCCCCGAAGGAACATGTTGCCTACTACATGACCGTCATGGGTGACTTAGCCACCGACGAGTCATATTTGTTGAAGTTCTTCGGGTCCTCGCTCACAGGGCTCGCATTTGAATGGTACTCCAGCCTCCCGGCCGGGTCGATCAGCGACTGGTCGGACATGCAGAGGAAGTTCAGAGAAAGATTCCACGTCACAGAGAGGGAGGTCACAGTGGCTGAACTCTATTCAACAAGACAGAGGGCAGATGAGACCGCTCTCGACTGCATCAAGAGGTGGAGGAACCTCGGGATGAGATGCAAGCGGCCCCCGCACCAGGAGGACGCTGTACATATCTGCAAACAGAACCTCAGGAGGGAGGTGCTGGAGAAGATGATTGGCATGGAAATCTGGTCGTTCGACCGTCTAAACAATATTGTGGCCGAAGTGGAGGCTTTATTAGCGAAACCAGCCCCCACACCAAATATTCCTACTGCACAAAAGGGCAAGGTAGCAGAACGGTGCCAGGCACCGAAAGAAGCAAATTCCCTTGATATCAAGGCGTTTGAACATCAAAAAGATAAAGGCAAGCAGACAGTTGCTCCTCAGCCTGCCAAGACTGGAGATGGCGAAGAAGGCCCATCCCTGTGGGATAAAATGAAAAAGCCCTACTCTTTCCCAAAGGAGAAGACCAGGATCTTGTTTGACTGGGTTACCCAGTATGATAAGGTCACCCTGCCTGAGCCGAGGAGGCCGGAGGACCTGAAGAGAAGAGACAGCCCAAGAATTTGCCCTTACCACCAGATGCTGGGGCATCCAATTGAAGACTATTATGTTTTCAAGGATATTATCGAAGGCATGGTAAAAAAGGAAGAAATAGAATTGGGGGAGTACAAGGTCGACCCTCCACAACCACATGCTGCGCCTAGAAGAAGAACTGCCGTCAACATGGTCTCTCTGTATGAAGCCTTGCCTGAGGAGACCGTAGAAGCCAGTACTCGACATACATATGAAGCCTACTTTCTGGCCCCAAAAAAAGAACAGGAGGGATGGCAGCAAGTCCCTACAAGAGCCAAGAAAAAGGGCCTGCCTCGCCCGACACCGGGGCCACATATTCGTGGCATCACACCACGACCCCCTTCACCAGTAGCAACACCTGTGTGCACCAATCCGCCAGCAGTTATCCGGATACCTACCCACAATCGGAGGAGGTGGACTCCGTTGCAAGTAGTCAAGAAGATCAGTCCAGAAGCCCAGCGGCTACAGGACTACATAAATGGGCTAGATGAGTACGTACCGTCCAAGCTAGAACCTTTGCTGGTACGGAACCATCTCCCGTGGCAGGAGCTGGAACAACTGTCACTAAAACATGAAGAGGAAGCTGACAAAGCATCAAACAGGGATGGCAGCCTGTTTTGGGTGCAAGCACCAGCCAAAGAAAAGAAAATAAGACAAAGAAGGAAGGGAAGGGCCGGCAAGGCTACAACGGGAGTGATCCTTTCTTGCAACACCCTCTCGGCTCTGTTCAATTTGCCCGGTGAGGAGGATGAAGAAGAGAGTTGCTTCACACCCGCCGCTGAGGAGAGCCAGGCTGAAGCCGCAACTGCTGCACATGCGACCCGGTCGGGCCGAAGGTGGGGGCGTCAGCCGCCCGCCAACCATAACATTATCTTCAGAGGGGAGCAACCCCCCTCCGGAGGTCAGGGGAGTTCAAATCCCTCCTCCGTCAGGGTTATACAACTAAAGTGGTGGCGGCACTCCCGCTCCTTCATTCCTGGAGTTCATAAAGATGTCAAAAGGGAAGCAGCCATGCTGGGAGGTTGAACCGGTGACTGGGGGCAGTCGCCCACAACTCCAGCAATCTCCCAAATTGTCAGGAGAGGTAGAAACTCACCCGGCAGCAGCCAGTGAGGAGAAGCCAAAGAGGTAATCCCGAGCAAAAGGGTGCAGCCTCCGAGTCTGATGAGGCAGGTCCATCAGGGGCCGCAGTCCAAGGATCTTCCAAACCCAGGTGGGCGGATGAAATGAAGCTATCCAATGTCCGAGCTGGAAGTCGGGTGGTCAAGCTATTAAAGAAGCTCCCAGCGAGATTCACTGTCTGGGAAATCCTCTCTCTCAATGAAGAGACTCGACAGGCGATCATTACTGCTCTCCAGACGCCTGCCCAATATGAAGCCTGCCTAGCTGAGGCATTGTCGGAAGCCAGCATGACCTTCACCCAGGAAGACATGTTGCTCCCCACCACCAGTCACAACAGACCTCTATATATGAGGTGGCATCTAAATGGCCGGGAGCTGAACAGAATCCTGGTACACCCCGGGGTAGCTGTCAACATTCTACCCTATAGGATATATGAGAGGCACTACTTCAACATGCACCTACAAAAGGTCGGAGATATGCGCATCGTCGGCTTCAATCAGAAGTGCGAAGTGTCGCTAGGAGTAGCAGAGTTCACACTCACTCTGGCGGACTTTGTCACAAAGGTGCAATTCCATGTCATTGATTCTCGCACCTCATACAAGGCGCTGCTTGGCCACCCTTGGCTACATGAGAATATGGTGGTACCTTCCTCACTTCACCAATGCATCAAATACAGCACGGATGGGAGAGAGGAAAGAGTATTTGCTGATCTCCACCCATTCGAAGTATTCGAATGCCACTTGGCAGATGCCCCTCTATATGCAGAATGGTCGCAGAAGGCCCTTGCAGCCAAGACCTCTTCTATCACAACAAGGGGCACTTCCAAAGTAGAATGGTTCCCTCTGCCGCCACGTGGATACATCAATCCCAAGGTGGTTTCACACATCACTGTCATCGGGAATGTAGGCCGGATAGCGCCTCCCGCCGTCTACCCCGAAACTAATAAAGTCAGGGTTTGGCAGCAGCATGACCACATTGGGATCCCCGAAGGTCTTACCAAGCCAATTCTCAGCCTCGACAATGCTACCGTCGAGCCTTTCAAAGCATGGGAGGTGACACAGATAGATGGTCCTAGCAGCCTGTTCTACACAGCTGAAGAGCACCCTACACAAGAAGACACTGATTGTCATCTGCCTGAAGATATAGAAAACCCCTCAATGCCTATACAGGGGCTAATATTTATGACAAATCAAATGGCCAAGATGTTCCAGAAGCAGCACATCCCTTCCGGCCAGCCTCGCAAGAGAAAAGAAGCATTCCAAAAGCTATGGTACCCTCCGAGCCTGGACAAAGAAATGAGGCGTGTCTCTCAGCACCTGGGATTGGGCTTCACCCTCGAAGAATACTATTATAGCGGGCACTATGAAGTGGACACCATCTCTGCTTTCTACCCAATGGAGGATAACCCACTGGGGGCAGCTACTGATGAACACCTGACAGAAGTTGAGTGTATTCAGCCAACCCAGTCAAGAAGCCCGGAATCCGAGGCTGTGTTCCCCTGCCGGTGTTGGGAACAAGTCTATCCGGAAGATGCAGCTCTTCAAGCTAAATTTGACACAGCTAGCAGTAGTGAAGCTAAAGATGTTGAAGAAGCAGAGCTGCCTCCCTCCAGTGGCCCTCCTCTATTCATGATGTCGGCACTTCTCGAACCAGTCAGGAAAGCTTCCCCCAGGCCTGATCAAGGGACAGATGCTGCTAGAAGAGAAATGGTGGCCTTCACTGAGGGCATGGTGGTTCAAGGGATCGAGATCTCTTCACCCCTTGCCAAGGAACTGCAAGGCTACTCTGACTTAATGGCGAATGATCACCAGCCCTTAGTGACTGCAATCCCCTCAGCAGGGAGTGAGGCAATCAACTCACCCCTTGAAGTTGCTAGTAAGGTAAACTTGTTGGCAGAACAGTGCATGTAGCCATCCTCAACCGAACAAGAGATTTCTGGCAGAACTCAAATAAAGCAAGACGAAGGGATCGAGGTCCTCGACCTCGAAGATGATATACCAGACTTTGTCGACCTCCAGCCTGCACCCCTTGAGATAGAAGACGGAGGTCAAGCAATAGTCGATGAACTGATAGAAGTCAACTTGGGAGACGAGGATGACCCCAGGCCAACCTTCCTCAGCACCCAACTGTCTGCCAAAGAAAAGAGGATGCACATCCAGCTGCTACAAGAATATCGGGACTGCTTTGCCTGGACCTACAGAGAGATGCCAGGACTAAGCCCCTCGGTCTCACAGCATGAGCTGACCATAAACCCTGCGGTAGAGCCTGTGAAATAGCCCCCTAGGCGTATGAGGCCAGAGCTCATCACTCAAATATGCAAAGAGGTCGACAAGCTCATTGATGTGGGTTTCGTCGAGGAAAATCAATATACCACGTGGTTGGCTAACATCGTGCCCGTGAAGAAGAAGAACGGACAGATCCGGATATGTGTTGACTTCCGGGATCGGAATAAAGCCTGCCCTAAAGATGACTTTCCAATGCCGATAACGGAGGTCATGATAGATGCAACAACTGGTCATGAGGCCCTATCATTCATGGATGGGTCATCTGGCTACAATCAGATATGGATCGCGGAACATGATCGAATCCACACTGCCTTCCGGACACCCAAAGGCATTTATCACTACAAAAGAATGCCGTTCGGATTAAAGAACACCGGCGCAACTTATCAGCGGGCGATGACTAGAATATTTGATGAGCTGCTTTACCATAAGGTCGAGTGCTACATAGATGACCTGGTAGTCAAGACCAAAAAGAAAGAAGACCATCCGCAAGACCTCCGAGTCATCTTCCAGAGGCTGAGGTAGTATGAATTAAAAATGAACCCTATGAAGTGCGCGTTCGGAGTCTCGAGCGGAAAGTTCTTGGGTTTCATTGTCAGGTATCGGGGAATTGAAATAGACCCCGCCAAGATCAAGGTGATTCAGCCCTTACCCTCACCAAGGAATCTCTCTGAGCTAAGATCCCTTCAGGGCCGCCTTCCATACGTCCGGCGGTTTATATCCAACTTGTTAGGGCGATGTCACCCCTTTCACAAGCTGATGATGAAGGATGTTCCCTTCTATTGGGACGAAGAATGCCAGATAGCCTTCGATAAACTAAAAGATTACCTGAAAACCCCTCCAGTGCTGGGTGCACCAGTGAAAGGACAGCCGCTGATCCTCTACATAGCAGCCACACACAATTCCCTGGGGGCAATGCTAGCACAGAATAATGAAGAAGGAAAAGAACAAGCCCTGTACTATCTTAGTGGAAGAATGGTCAGAACTGAGGAAAGGTACACCTACATCGAGAAGATTTGCCTGGCATTGGTCTTCGCGGTCAAGAAGCTGCGGCACTACACGTTGTCGCATGAAGTTAAGCTGATTTCTAGGGAGGATCCGCTTAGATACATCATGTCCCAACCGACCCTCAAAGGCCGCCTGGGCAAATGGGCGGTGATTCTTATGGAGTATGGCATCTCCCATGTACCACAGAGGGCCGTCAAGGGCCAAGCTATTGCAGACTTCTTTGCTGAACATCCAGTACCCGAAGACTGCCCTATGGAACCAGAGCTTTTTGAAGATGAAACTTTAGAGGTCAGACAGGTGCGGCCCTCCCTATGGCAGCTATATTTTGATGGTGCCTCCAGAATTGACACCACAGCGATGGGATCGGCCAGAGTCTGCGCAGGAGCAGGCATAGTCTTGAAGTCTCTTGAAGGGGAAGTCATACACACATCCTGCTCAATAAACAAGCCTTGCACAAATAATGAGGCAGAATATGAAGCCCTCATAATTGGGCTACAGATTGCTCTGCCCATGGGGATTCAAATGCTAGAGGCATTCAGGGACTCCATGCTGGTTATAAAACAATTGGAAGGGGAGTTTGAGGTACTAAAGCAGGAGCTCATCCCTTACTACCATCTGGCCCTGTGCCTAATGGCAAGGTTCTACTTCGTCAGCATCAAGCACGTCAACCGGGGATAGAATGCTCAAGCCGACGCCCTCGCAAAGATGGCAAGTTCCTTGGCGGTCCCGCCTGATACGAGCCTGAATATAACAGTCATCCACCGACGGCAGGTCTCCAGTATGATAGAAGCTTTAGCCGATGAAGTAGCAGTTGCTGAAGCAGTCCAGCAGCCCGACTTGCGGGAATACCTCCTGCATTGGTTCCAACACCAACATCTTCCGAAGGTGAAAGAACAGAGAATGAGACTCCTGAGAGTCAAATATTCTTATGAGATGAGGAATGGAACATTGTTTCGAATAATGGCAGATGTCCGAAAGAAGGTATTAATTCGATGCTTTTCTCTAGAGGAAGCCAGGCAGGTAATGCAAGAAATCCATGCCGGGTCAGCCGGGGCGTACCAGGCTGGTCTGAAAATGAAGATCGAAATAAAGAAATTGGGTTATTATTGGCCCACTATATTTGATGATTGCTGCAAGTTCACCAAGGCTTGTCAGAAATGTCAAGATCACGCCAATGTGTCAAGAAGACCTCCAGTGCCTCTACATCCTACCTTACCGAGCTGGCCATTTGCCCAGTGGGGTACGGACGTGGTGGGGCCACTACCAGCATCTTCATCAGGGTGCAAATACATCTTAGCAGCTACAGATTACTTCTCCAGATAGGCTAAGGCAGTAGCACTAAAATAAGTCACGGGAGAATTAGTTGCGAGATTCTTTCGGCGGAACGTAATATTTCGGTTCGGGATTCTCAGCCGAATCATCTCCGAAAATGGCAGCCACTTCAGAAATCAGAAGGTTTATCGGCTAGCTGACAAATACAAGATTGATTGGAGAACATCATCTCCCTACTACCCTCAGGCCAACGGACTTGCATAGGCCTTTAACAAGATGCTGTGCAGTCTGCTGGCAAAAATCATCAACACTAACAGAAGAGATTGGGAGGAAAGAATGTATGAGGCACTGTGGGCTTACCGTACGGTCTACAAGACCCCTACCGGCTACTCACCCTACTCCCTCGTGTATGGGTCGGAGGCTGTGGTGCTAGTTGAGCTGGAGGTCCCCTCGTTACGGGTCGCCATCCAGCACGGATTGGTGGGCAACGAGCAGGCCAATGTAGAAAGAAGACTAGAAGAGCTCACCGAGGTTGAAGGAAAGCATCTCCGGGCGCAACAGAGTATTCAACTCAATCAAGCCCGCATGGCCCGTGCTTTTGATAAGCTGGTCAAAAGATGGGAGTTCAAAAGGGGCGACCTGGTGATGGTTAAAAGAAGAGAGGTGATGGCCTCCAACCCCAAGGGGAAGTTGGTTGAAAATTGGGTCGGACCGTATGTCATCCACCGAGCATATGAAGGGGGTGCGTATGTCCTTGCGGATCATAAAGAGTTATCCAATTCTGTCCCCTTAATGGGAAGCACCTAAAGCTGTATCACACGGTTCAACCGGCGTTCCCCGAATGATTTACCCTCACCTTGGTTCAGTGGCATTCCGCCCTAACCAAGCTACCCTCACCTTGGTTCAGTGGCATTCCGCCCTAACCAAGCTACCCTCACCTTGGTTTAGTGGCATTCCACCCTAACCAAGCTACCCTCACCTTGGTTTAGTGGCATTCCGCCCTAACCAAGCTACCCTCACCTTGGTTCAGTGGCACTCCACCCTAACCGAGCTACCTTAAACTTGGTCTAGTGGCACTCCGCCCTGACCGAGCTACCTTCAAACTTGGTCCAGTGGCACTCCGCCCTGACCGAGCTACCTTAACCCTTGGTCTAGTGGCACTCCGCCCTCACCGAGCTACCTTCACCCTTGGTCTAGTGGCACTCCGCCCTGACTGAGCTACCTTCACCCTTGGTCTAGTGGCACTCCGCCCTGACCGAGCTACCTCCACCCTTGGTCCAAGGCACTCTGCCCTGACCGAGTCACCTCAAACTTGGTCTAGTGGCACTCCGCCCTGATCGAGCTACCCTTACCTCGGTCTAGTGGCATTCCGTCCTGATCGAGCTACACTTACCTCGGTCTAGTGGCACTTTGCCCTGGCCAGCTCGCATAATACATACATCATTGCCATTACGGACCCTACGCCCGAGTCGGCATAAATCTATCCTTTGCATTAGCATTACCTTCTTGCTAACGAATGAACCCCTTGTTCGGCGCAAGACTCCGTGTCCTAGCCGACCTCTATACATCATTGCCATTGCGGGCCCTACGCCCGAGTCGGCATAAATCTATCCTTTGCGTTAGCATCACCTTCTTGCTAACGAATAAACCTCTTTTTTCGACGCTATACTTCATGTTCTAGCCGACCCTCTCAGCATCCTTCTGCTACATGAGTTCAAAAAAAGAGAAAGAAATAGAAATGAGGTTAAAAATAGAGATACCCCGCCGGCCTTGTTCCTAAACGGGGACGAGGGTAAAAAAAATGGCTATAACCCGGCTGTGGCTAAAACTCGAAAGGGCGCTACAGGTAAAATCGGGTACCCTGCCACGTGAAAACCCGAGAGGGCGCGTGGGCAAAAGCAAGAGGGGGCTGACTCCGGTGAAAACCCGAGAGGGCGCTTGAGTCGGTAAAGTGGTAATCCAAAAGTTTCTCTTCATTCTATTCTCAATGAGATTCCCAAGGGATAACCATCAGGAGTCCCACCAGAGATCCCCTAACAAACCTGTATCCGACCCTCGTCATCATCGGCGGGATCGGTCGACCTCCATCCTACAACTTGGACCTTTCGTCCTTGTTAATGAACATGTCCTTTGCCTCGGCATGTAACCCATGTCGATGAACAAACCCGTGTTCGACCCTCGTCATCATCGGCGAGACAGGTCGACCTCCATCCTACAACTTGGACCTTTCGTCCTCGTTAATGAACATGTCCTTTGCTTCGGCATGTAACCCATGTCGACGAACAAACCCGTGTTCGACCCTCATCATCATCGGCAAGACAGGTCAACCTCTACCCTTAACTTGGACCTTTCGTCCCTGTCAATGAATACATCCTTTGCTTCGGCAGGTAACCCATGTCAACGAACAAACCCGTGTTCGACCCCATGTTATCATCGGCGGGACTGGTCGAACTCTACTCCTTTTACTTGGACCTTCCATCCTTGTCAATGAATACATCCTTTGCTTCGGCATGTAACCCATGTCGACGAACAAACCCGTGTTCGACCCTCGTCATCATCGGCGAGACAGTTAGACCTCTACCCTTAACTTGGACCTTCCGTCCTTGTCAATGAATACATCCTTTGCTTCGGCATGTAACCCATGTCGACGAATAAACCCGTGTTCGACCCTCGTCATCATCAGTGAGACAGTTCGACCTCTACCCTTAACTTGGACCTTTCGTCCCTGTGAATGAATATACCCTCTACTTCAGCGTGTAACCCACATCGATGAACAAACCCAGGTTC
Source organism: Amorphophallus konjac (assembly GCA_022559845.1). Classification (NCBI taxonomy): domain Eukaryota; kingdom Viridiplantae; phylum Streptophyta; class Magnoliopsida; order Alismatales; family Araceae; genus Amorphophallus; species Amorphophallus konjac. The sequence goes on from CM040120.1 coordinate 346,855,316, forward strand.
GGCCCTCATCATCATCAGTGAGGTAGGTCGACCTCTGTCCCTTGGCCTGGACCTTCCGTCCAGATCAAGAACCATATAGCCTTTGCTTCGGCATTTAACCAATGTCGACGAACCAAACCAAGATCCGACCCTTGTCATCATCGACAAGGCCGGTCGGCGTCCCAACAAATAAGTTCTCCTATGTTCCGGATCCTCCAGGAATTAAAAAACAAAAAAAGAGAAAGAAACAGAAATGGGGTTAAAAATAGAGATTCCCCGCCGGCCTTGTTCCTAAACGGGGATGAGGGCAAAAATGGCTATAACCCGGCTGTGGCGAAAACCCGAAAGGGCGCTGCAGGCAAAATCGGGTACCCCGCCAGGTGAAAACCAGAGAGGGCGCGTGAGCAAAAGCAAGAGGGGGCTGACTCCGGTGAAAACCCGAAAGGGCGCTTGAGTCGGTAATGTGGTAAAAAAAATGATGATGAATGATGATGAAATGAATGAATAGAAAAAAATATGATGATAAAAATGATGATGAAATGAAAAGATGATGTAGTAACGGGGTTATCCCCGTTCGTCATTCCATCCCAAACCACCCTTTTCGACCCTTGTCACCATCGGCAAGATCGGTCGCTACCCTTTTCGACCCTTGTCACCATCGGTAAGATCGGTCGCTACCTTTTCCGGTCCTTGTCACCATCGGCAAGACCGTCTACCCTTTCCGGTCCTTGTCACCATCGGCAAGACCGACCACCTTTTCGACCCTTGTCACCATCGACAAGATCGGTCACTACCCTATCGACCCTTGTCACCATCGACAAGATCGGTCGCTACCCTTTTCGACCCTTGTCATCATCGGTAAGATCGGTCACTACCCTTTCCGGTCCTTGTCACCATTGGCAAGACCGTCTACCCTTTCCGGTCCTTGTCACCATCGGCAAGACCGACCACCTTTTCGACCCTTGTCACCATCGGCAAGATCGGTCGCTACCCTTTTCGACCCTTGTCACCATCGGCAAGATCGGTCGCTACCCTTTCCGGTCCTTGTCACCATTGGCAAGACCGTCTACCCTTTCCAGTCCTTGTCACCATCGGCAAGACCAATCACCTTTTCGACCCTTGTCACCATCAGCAAGATCGGTCGCTACCCTTTCGACCCTTGTCACCATCGGCAAGATCGGTCGCTACCCTTTTCGACCCTTGTCACCATCGGCAAGATCGGTCGCTACCCTTTCCGGTCCTTACGACCATCGGCAAGGCCGTCTACCCTTTCCGGTCCTTGTCACCATTGGCAAGACCAACTACCTTTTCGACCCTTGTCACCATCAACAAGGTCGGTAAGTATTTCCCCAAACTGGGGTCGGTAATGTGATTACTACAAAGTATATGCTATGCCCCTGAGTGGCGCTCCCATCAGCTGTCCTACTAATGATAAAGCCTACCCTGGATGGACCTCTCGTCAGCCAGCAGTCGTATTTCTGACGTTTCTTGTCAGCAAGACTTACATCTGCACCAATCTGGCAACCTTTGGAACCTCATCACGCGGTGGAGCAAGGCCCCCATCCTTTCCTTGAAAGGGTGGACGCTCTCCTACGCCACAGACACAGGTACACTTCCAAGCAGGTCGCCAAAATTGCCTCAAGATGTGATAGAATACAAGTGCAAAGGTGGACACCTAAAATAGTAAAGGAAACTTGTATTTCATTCCAAAAAAGGAGGGGAATGAATACAAAAGGGGCCCTTCGGAGGGGGTGAATTACAAAGGCAGATCCGCTAAGACCGCCTGAAAATATCTGTAAAGTCAATGAGCCCAACATGGGGAGCCACCCCCAGTTCATGGAGCTGCATTTCTTCCTCCTGAACGCGAGTCACCTCAGTCTCTAGGGACGCGACTTGGCCCTCCAATAAAGAAGTTTCCTCGATGCCTTGGAATTCTTCAGCCTCCAGCCGTGGTATCTTAGCTTCTATGGTAGCCAATTCAGCCCAGAGTTCCTCCCGTCGGCTATGTAGAATATGTGCCCGAGTAGCAGAGGCTTCAACATGAGCTTTTCTCTTCTGAAGATCGGAGGTCAGAGACGTCAGCTCCGCCTGACAGTCAGCTTTCTACAGCTTCAGGGCCGCTAGTCGGTCGTTCATCACCCTCCCAAGAAAGTCCCGGCCGTTTACAAATTTTAGCAGGAACAGCACCCACTGGGTCCAGGTGTCCAAAGGACAGCCTAATGCTTGTAGCCCAATCGTCAGTAGCCCGGCCACTTCCTTCAACTGGGGATAAGATTGTGCTGGCTGAGACTCCACGACCTGGCGCAACATCTCTAAATACTGCCAGACAAATTCCTCCGATGAAGTAAAGCCCAGGGAAGCTGCCGGAGCCACCTCGAAGGTCACCTCCCTGTCTATGGAAGCCCATAAGCCAATATCTGGCTCGGAAGAAGAAGATGGAACGGCCACCAGAGTCGAAGTAGCAGGTGCCGCGGCAGCATGCTCTTGCTCTGTCGGGCTCCTTGAAGAACTCTCTTCTACAGGTGCTCGAAGAGGCAGATGTTCCAACTCTATCTCTAGCACGGAGGGAGCTATAGGGTCATGCGCAATAGTCATTATGGTCGCCGGGACAAAGGCAGAACCTCTTGACGGGTCAGCTTCAGCTCTCAATTCTGTTGCCGGCACCAGGGCGAGGCTCTCTCCCAGCGGGCTTGGCTCCATTGATGATACTTCGGCAGCTGCGTGTATTCTTACTGGCACAGGGCGAAGTATGGTAACTGCCCCTGAAGAAGACACGGTGGCCTGCGATAGCATATCCAAAGCCTCCGACGAAACCACGATAGCACCAGAAGGTGATACCAGAGGGTGAATGGCAGCGTCAAGCTCCTGGAACAAGATTCTAGTAAGCACCAAGATGGCAGAAAAGAATGAAAAGATATGCGGCTCTGTAGAGGGGTGGGCAGAACTTACTATGGCCACAGCATCCATCTCTTCAAGTGCCTGTATGGAAGATTCTAACTCTGCAGATGAAGCAACAAAAGGAGGGGTTATCTCTACCTCCATGTCTAGCCCGGCGAATTCCTCCTGCAACATCCCCTCAGATGATGTCACCGGCAACCTCGGAGGACTAAAGATCAAAGGACCGCTCAACTGTATGAGGGGTGTCGCCGCCCCTTTGATGGCTGTCGCAGGGGCTCGTTCGTCACCTTCTGAAGAATAATAGTCAATTTCTTCGTCAGAAGGGGTGGCAGAGCTACTGGAGGAAATATCTATGCTGATCTCAGGTTGGCCCGCCTCCTCTGTCGCCTGGCGGGCCGCCGAGCGGGTGACTACACGCCGCAATGGGATAGCACCTTTCTTTAGTGCAGTCTTGTGTCCTTCAGGCTGTGAAGGAGCATCCACGGCAGGCATCTCAACCACTGTGCTAACCACTCCTGCCATTACAACAAATATATACACAAGGCAGGGCAAAAAGATCAATAAGAAAGAAAAGTCAGAAGGATGACAGTCACTTGGCTCACCCTCGGCCTCACTGGAAGGTGTAGGAGAAGGGAGTCTGACATCCTCCTCAGCAGCAGGGAGACTCTCCCTTGTGGCTTCAGCTGTTTTGGTCACACCTACCGTGGATATGACAGAAGACCCTATGTCTCCCGTCTCCTGGACGACTTCCTCAACATGTGGGGTGGTGCCGACCGCTCCTTGAGCTGAGGTCAGACAAAGAAGACGTCAAAAGAGTGAAGACGTCATGAAAAGAACACTCCTTTAGACCGCGAGGGAAAGTGATGTCACCTTCAACTGCTTGCTAAGTGGCCTCTTTCTGAGCGGCAAACTGCTCAAATGATGGCACTTCAGGCAGAGGAGTCTTAGCCGCATCAGTCGAAGGCTGCTTGGAAGAAGTTTTCCGAGCTGTCTTCGCTCGGCCTATTGCGACTTTCATCGCGGAGGCCGCTCTCTTTTTACCAGGTGGCAGTGGAGTAGTGGTCGGCACCGGTGCAGGAGCCTCAAAATATTCCAGCTTCTGAGCCTGGGAAATGATTTTTCTATAAAGACCCTGCTGCTTTATATCTGGACGGTCTGTCAAATGAAGCACATGCTATTATAGAGGAACTGAGCAACAAACTACTCTACATATCAACTGAAGAGGACTTACCTGCCCGGCCGTTGTAAAAAGACGAGAGGGGCCAATACTGATAAGCCACCTCCTTGCTTCGGGATGCAGCCTCCCGAACGAGCCAGCAGACGTCGCCAATCTTCTTGCACTTCTCGACTAGGTCGGCCATGTCCGCGTGACCATGAGAAGCTATGCAATGATATAAGCCAAGGTGGTCGAAGCCCCAGACGTCGGCATAATGAAAAGATCCAAACAAAGGCTTGTCTAGAACACTTGCTACGGGACTGTCAAGGGTCAGTCCGTGGATATTCATCAAGATAAACAGCCAAGACGTATGTTGATAATATGTCGGGGTTCTATCTTCTCTATTAACAAACGCCCGGTACGGGCAAAAGCGGTCCACCTCGCACTTCCATGAAACTACTTTGGAGAGCGGCTCCTCAATGGGGAATGGATACTGCTGAAGCTCCAAGTGGGAACCACCAATTTGGCATAGATGTTCTAAATTCTACGTGAAAGTATCCTCATCTATGTCAGCAAGCGCAGGCACCAGCTGTTCAGTTGCTTCCTCTTTTGTGACTTTCCTGCGTGCTATATATGCCTCTACCTCCTTCGGATGTTGGGAGAACAGCCGCTTCAAATGGGCTTCTTCAATATCGAAAACTGGCCTAGGCTGCTGGCTCAAAAAGGTGCGCTCAGCTACATCCCAGCATGCCACCCTGGCATTACGTTAAAAGCCCGTTCGAGCATTCCACCACTTTACATACTCTGGAGTGACCCGGGGAACGCGGTTCGGCACCGGCACTCTGAAGACATTGGCGTCCCGGCGGTGAAAGGACTCCCACCAGGAGCGACCCTCAGCCACAACAGTCGAGCCGTGCTTCGACCTGCTATCCAGAGGAAACAGGGCAACCGAAGGCGAGATGTGCTGATCATAGCCAAAATTTCAGCCAAACCTAAAAGGATAGTAGGGTTGTAAATGAACCACGCCCCCCTTTCTGAACACTAAGACACTGGGGCGAATTGATAAAGCCCAGTCAATGAGCTCAGGCTCCAAGATTGGCCGGGTCACTGTGTTGCCTGAAATGAAATGTGTAAAAGTCTCCACTGCCTCAAGCTTACATTCACGCTGGCGATTCACCAATGGAGCGGAATGTGCGGCCAAATTCCAAAAATGGATGGTCCCCGCTGAATCCATCGAAACCCTTGTCAGCCGGTCCCGGATGGAGAAAAGCTGATGAGACACTGGACCGGGTTCAGCGCTAGCAAACTCCAGCATCCTGGGATACAATGTCACTGTCTGCAGAGTCCTGGGAGCCAGCTCTGGGAACAAATTGCACACCCAGGCATTGAAGAAATGAAACGGCTCCACTGTTCTGAAAGAGCGTGGGATCCGATGCCTATGAATATCTCCAAGAGATTTGTAGATCAGGCAGAGTGCTGCTGGACATAGTGCAAGCCGCATGCCCCAAGCCATCTGACAAGCTGAGTATATTGCCTCCGGCCTAATGACTGCCTCATCTCCCTATGGGAGGGCAAAAGTGCACAATCAGAAAGTGAGGTAAGCCGCACAATGCGTAAGGGGATCCGCCCCAGTGGGATTCGCTCCTCCGCGACTAAACCGTCGAAGGGAAGCGGGCAGCGCCGACTTGAACTTGGGTGGTCTGCTGGGCTTACCCGCAACAGGAGCTACATGGGGGAACTCACTATACTTTAGAGGGCCGCCGAAGAAATACTGAATCCAATGTCCTATTCGGACTCTCAATTTGCTGCTTTTCTCTCGGGGCTGATACCCCTTCGAGGATCCCCTATTCAGCCCCAAGCAGAGGGAGCGATACGCTTTCATCAAGTACCGGTATGAGTAGCCGAAGTAATATTCACCTTCACCATCTGTCTCGTCCTTGATGAGGTCATGAAGACAGACCTCCTCATAGGGCTCCCCATTGATCGGCAGACCCGACAGCTGTGACAGGCTCCAGAGGTCCAGAGAAGTTTCGCCCTCCGCTGTATAGAAAGTATTGAACTGCGGGCAGAACACTTCGAACATGTCGCAGCACAACCCTTTCGAGATGGGGTACCTGAAACGGGATGCATACACACTATGATACAGCCCGGCCCTGACCAGCAATGACACATACTCCTTCAGAACATATTCTGTGAATTCTACCGCTCCTACACGGAAGAGATGGGCGTCAGTCACTTTCGTGTCAGTAAACCATCCAGTAGCCAACTGAAATTTGAACTGGACAGCCAAGCAGTTCAGGACGAATGGCTCGTCTCTATAGCCCAACTTGATGGGTAAACCGTAGCCAGGTTTCTCTCGGTTAACCCGACCTGCAGTGGTGTCCCACCTAGCCGGTGTGAATTCTGGAGCCCGTGTCAGCATTTTCTGCTCTGCCTCCAGCTCTGTTACCCCCAAGATGGCGTTCCACTTGCGCCGCTCTCCTGGAAGATAGAGGGTGTCTCCACGATACACGGAGCATTTCAAGCTGTCCCGGTCCACCAACATGGCCCGTTCCACCATCCGAGCCAGCATGACGTCTCTCTTCCCCGAGACACTGAAAGTGCAGATGAATGGTGCAAGATGACGGTCCTTCGGGAAGTCCGGGCGATACCCGTCATCGTGATTGAAGTTCAGCCCTCCCTCGACGGACACAACGTGAGATGAGGATACTGTGTCCATTTCAGAGTCGGAGGATTCATCGACTATGGCGATCCTCCCAAGACCCCGGTCCAGTTGTCCGACGTTCCTCCAAGTTACAACAGGGCCAGACACCCTACCCTGGGAAGATGCATCGACGTCAGCAGCACCGGAAGCAACACGGCTGGAAGAAGAGGCCATTTCAGCAGCTGCAGACAAAAATCAAGGAAAAATAAGATGATATGAAGAGGAAAATAGAGAAGAAAATTTCAAGAAAAATTTTTGACAGCATCTCCCCTTGTCCGGGGTATGCCCAGAAGTCAAATAGGAGAGCACCCACCAAGAGGGGGTGACTCCGTAATAAAGAGGGACGTAGTCTCGAATGAGAAAACACCCGAGGGGAGGCTCCCCATGCCGATCGCCAATGCAGTGGAAGAGGAGGAGGCCGAAGAGAGAGAAAGCTCAATGCGAAATGAGCTTTCTCCATCCTCTCGGCGCCTAAATCGGCAAGGCCAAAAGGGCGCGCCGAGATGACCCCGCGCCGAGAGAAGAACGCGCCAAAAGGCGCGCCGAGAAAGCCCCCTGCCGAGACCATGTGCGACAAAAGGCGCGCCGTCACCCGACGGTGTTGAGCGCCCCTCTAGGAGGATTCACGCGTCGAGAACACCCTGCGCCGAGACGATGGCCGCGCTGAGATGACCGTGCCGGGATCGTCAGTGGCGCCGTTCGACTCATCCAGGGGTGCTGCAATCAGAAGATCAAATCAAAAATGTTGATAGCTGTCCGAGTATACTGACAAAGTACTGGGATTATACAAATAGAATGAAGACTCAGAGTCACAAAAATGAACAATGAACAGGAGCAGACCTGAAGAAATTACGAGGCGTGGTGCAATGTGCACCCGCATGTCCCGTGTCTGATAAGTGTGTATTTTTATCACTTAATGCATGATTATCCACATCTTTATGAGCTTAAATAATGATAAATATACACTTCTCACACTTATTGTTGATTTTGTATCAAATGTTTATTTTTATGAAATTAAATAAATTTTAATTACATTTTTTTGTATTTATGTAGGCACGCAGTACGAGAAAAGCTCCAAGGAAAAGATAAAAAAGAAAATAAACGTTATATGCTAAACTGAGCCAAAAGCCCAGGAAGTTGTTCCAAAATTATAAAAAAAAATTAGAAAAAAAATAAAATTATTTGATATTTTTTAGAATTTTCTAACTATATACTAGATATATATATATATATAGATATATATATTATATATATAATAAAAAAATAAAAAAAATATATTTGAACCCCCCCCCCCCCCCGCCCCGCCTTCGCCGCCCGCACGGGCGACGAGGCGCGAAGGGCGAAGGCGGGAGGGGGGGGGCTCGTGGCCGGCAGGCGGGAGGCCCACGCGGGCCGCGCGTGCGACACGCAGCGAGGCGCGAAGAGACGCGGGCGCATGCGCCCGCGTGCGACACGCGGACGGCAGGCAGAAGAAGGGCGCACGGCGGGCCCACGGCGCCGGCTGCCTAACCCGGCCGAACCGGTCGGCGCGTTGCGCCCGCAGAAAGAGAAAGAGAGAAAGAAGGAGAAGAAAAGGCCATAAAATACCAGAAAAATTCAGAAAAATCCGAAAAAAATGGCAAAGTGGGCAGAACCTACCTGCCTACCATTCTAGGCTAAAATTGGGTACACTTGTTTGTATTGATGGAGTGTTTTTTGTAACCCCTATATAAAGGGTGCATTGGTCTTGAATGACGGGAGTTAGTTAGTAAGGGAGTTGTTAGTGAGGGTTGAGTAGGGGGAGAGCTAGTTATGGGTCACTTGTAATGTAAGTTGTTCTTTGCATTTCTGAAGTTATTGAGTGTATCTAGTTGTATTTTCTAAGCTTTTGAAGTCAAAGTTGTAAGTTGTTCTTATTTCAATAAAAGTTTCATTTTTGAATTCAGCCTTTTCCTAGCCTTATTTCGCATGATTGTCATCTTCATTTCAATTTCTGTTTTTCATCAAAGTTGTTTGATTTCAAGTGCTCTTCAACTTCTCTGTTGATCATTTCTTCAAATTCTTCCTACTTCATAGAGTTCTGGTCCGTTTTCTTAAGTGCTGTTCTATGTATTTACTGTTCATCCGTGGTGAGATATTCTAGTTTTCTTATGTTTTAAAGCTTTTCTAGATCTCTTTTCAATCCGAGTTCTTCATCAACTTTGTTCTTCTCTTATAGATCTCCATTTCATTCTTCTACTACTTTGTCTAATTCTGTGTATTTTTAGAGTTAGAATTAAGTTTTCAAGGTGTTATTTTTCTGTCAATTACTGTTCATCCGAACCAATTGGTCATAGTTTTTCAAGTTTTTCCTTATCTTCCTTTCATTTTCTGTTTCTGTGTTCTTCATAAACGTTCTTAATCTTTTCATTCTCTACAACTTTCATGTTTTCCATTTTATCTAATTTCTTCTAGATTTCAAATTATTCTTTACCTTCCAAACCGCTATTTTAATAGATTTCTGTTATAATTGTCACTTGTGTTTTCACTTGTGTTTTGTTTCAATTTCAATCTAAACCTTTTCTTAAGTGTTTCTTCAAACATACCCAAAGCGGTAATTCTTCTCCGAATCATCTCGCGGCGTCGACTTCCTAGGCGGAGCGATCTTCATCAAAGGCTCGACATGGAAACGACGGCGTTCTTCTTCAAATTGGATAATTATTTCTTTCACTTACCTTTTGTTGTTTGAAGTTGCACTTTAATTCCATTTAGTTGTAATCGCACTCAAAACCCAACAATTGATTTTTCAAAACACAAGAATATTTTCCAACTAAGAAAAATAACCAAATTCCTTCCCCGTGGGATCGACCCGTACTTACCATTATACTCATGTTTTCAAATCCATAAGTGAGTGAGTGCGGTTATAAATATTTAAATTTGTGTGACACGACAATTTTAACAACGACTGTCGAGCACCATCAAATTTTTGGCGCCGTTGCCGGGGAGTGAATTATGATGATAGTTGGATATTCTTGTGTTTGGTGTATATATGTGAATATTCATTTTGCTCTTTTTACTTGTGCAGGATAAAAAAAAAATTTTGAAAATCAAAGAAAGAGGAAGATGGAATCTGAAATTCCAAGGATATGAAACGTCGTTCAATAGCTCGGAAGCATTGCTAAAGGGCTGAAATCAAGAAACAGGTTCTATCTTTCACTTTCTGAAAAATCTCTACAAAAATCTGAAAATTTCTTGAAAACTCTATAAAAATCATAAAACAATCAAAACAAAAGAAAATTTTTCATGCTGGTTAGTTAGGTTCATTAACTAAAAACAAAAATTAAAAAAAATCTTCATTTGTACCAAATAAAAGACCTCATTGCAAGAGTAGAAACTACACTTTCATGCTCTAGGTCATGCATCATTTAGCTTAGAATTTGTCTTTGTTTAATTTCTGCATTGCATTTTGAAGATCGCGAGGGTCAAGGTACGTTCTACTGATCCCAGTCTAACATTCATTTTTGCATAAAGAACCCCTTGTTTGAAATTGTGGTGTGCATTTCATTTCAAAATACTTTAAGGGCAACACCCCTAACAAGATAAGGTGGGGATTTCATCACCCTCCCTTAGCCCGAAAACCACAATTTCCTTGCATCTCTGCATTACCTAGGCCTTAATAAAAGCCAGTAGACGTTGGCCCTAGGATCACACTGTGATTCCTGTGATATTTAGGTTTATCCTCTTATGAAAACTGGTGTCTAAGGTAAGACGGTCGGATGGCAAATGCCTTAAGTGGGATTGTGGTTTTGTATAATAAGGTCCCTACGAAAGTAGGGGGAACCTCCCACTTCCCCACCCCTTACCTGGCCGGTGGACATACTGAGGGTGAATTTAAGTTCATTTTAATCACTTTGTGAAACCACATTTGTAGGTCTGAGTCGCATCTAGGTCATTAGGATAATTTGTGTTAACTTGTTTGTGTTTGCATAAAAAAAAGTTTTGAAAAATTAAAAAAATATATATATATAATTTGAAATACTTAAAAAATGTAAAAAAAAAAATTCATTTTATGGCCATTCATCTTGGAGGGAAACCCACGCCTATGAAGGAGCATTTTTATCCTTCTTCTTACAAGCCCTCCACCTGTATTCAACTCTCCGATATTCATGTTGATCAATATGAGATTCGCCCCAGTCTCATCCAGATGCTCCCATCTTTTTATGGGAATCTCAATGAAAATCCTTATAGGCATCTAGATGATTTTCTAGAAGTTTGCTCACTGATCAAAATTCAGAATTTTAATGATGATGCCCTTAAATTAATTTTATTTCCATTCTCGTTAAAAGATAAAGCAAAATGTTGGTTAAGGAGTTTTTGAAAGATTATCAGGACTTGGGAAGATATGCAGTCAGAATTTTTAAACAAATTTTACCCCATAGGCCAAACCAACATGATGAGAAGGGCGATTACAGGATTTACTCAACGTCCGGGAGAGCAACTTCATGAATCTTGGGTGAGATTAAAGGAGCTAGTGAGTCAATGTCCACATCATGGGTTGCCCAGATGGCAAATTATCTTTACATTTTATGAGGGGTTATCCAATTTTGATAGGCAGATGGTGGACATATATTGTGGAGGGGCATATTTAAGCAAAAGTGAAGATGAGGCATATGATCTATTTGAGATTTTGAGTGAAAATTCAATAAATCGTGCCTCTATCTCATCTCATCAACAACTTGTAGGACATGTCAAACAGGCGGAAAACCCAATCCACACATTCATGGAAGTGTGTGAATTCTGTGCCAGTCTCACTCACCATGTGAGTGAATGCCCTACTATAGCCCGACTCTCTCCCGTCATCCAAGCACAGGTCCAAAATTCCCTAGGATTCTCTCAGCTCAAGCATGTTGCAGATGATGATAATCTTGGCTGGAGTAATCACACAAATTTGCCTTGGATGGATTCAACAATCCAAACCCATTTGTCTACACCTCTACCCCAAGCAATTCACGAGCAGCCCATGTATACTCAACTTCATCTCAACTCATCTCACCCCGATTTCGGACTCAATGTCAATACTAAGGGTGATACACCGGGCCACTACTTTGAAGCTCAAAGCTTGTACTCTCAGTCTACTTACCATGACCCTTCGTCAATATTCAACCAACCCCCTCGATACGTGAATGATGATGATGATGATCCGATGCCTGGCATTTTGGCTCAAGATATCATTATTGGGAGTGAGGGGGAGTGCGCAAGCCATACCATGATGAAGGAAGGGACGGAATTAGGGGATGAATTAAAGAACACAAATGAACCTATTGATATCATCACCCCATTCTATGAATGTTTTGAGATTGAGAATATCACTGAGAAAATTAGTGGCCCAAACAACTTAATTGAGGATCTACATGTCGAGGAGGATTGCTTTATGATTAATAATCATGTTGATTTAGTGGAACTTAATTCTCCTCCCTTGGAAGAACTTGATGATGGGGCCTTGTTCGAAAAGTTTATATTTCATCTATCAACCCCATTTTTGGAAAATTTGATTGAGAATCTTCAGGTGAGTGATGAGTATGATGAAAGCTCCGTCTTTAAAAAATTACCATTTGATCTTACCTTTGATGAAGGGGCCGAGCTGGAACAATTTACATTTGATCTTCCCACTTCATTATTGGGAAATTTGATTCACAATTTTCTATTAAATGATGAGTGTGATAAAGGGGTTTTATTAGAAACTTTCAAATTTGATCTACCCATTGAGCCCGATCCCCTCATGTGTGAATCATTGGATCGATTTGATTCTAGGCTCGTGCTACCCCTGCCAGATGAGCCTCTTCAATATGACATTCTGGGACCTGAGGGGGATGGACCAACAATATTCACTTTTGATTTAACTCCCCATCAGGAAGACAAGTCACTTGTAAGGGAGTTGTTAGTGAGGGTTGAGTAGGGGGAGAGCTAGCTATGGGTCACTTGTAATGTAAGTTGTTCTTTGCATTTCTGAAGTTGTTGAGTGCATCAAGTTGTATTTTCCAAGCTTTTGAAGTCAAAGTTGTAAGTTGTTCTTATTTCAATAAAAGTTTCATTTTTGAATTCAGCCTTTTCCTAGCCTTATTTCGCATGATTGTAATCTTCATTTCAATTTCTGTTCTTCATCAAAGTTGTTTGATTTCAAGTGCTCTTCAAGTTCTCTGTTGATCATTTCTTCAAATTCTTCCTACTTCATAGAGTTCTGGTCCGTTTTCTTAAGTGATGTTCTATGTATTTACTGTTCATCCGTGGTGAGATATTCTAGTTTTCTTATGTTTTAAAGCTTTTCTAGATCTCTTTTCAATCTGAGTTCTTCATCAACTTGTTCTTCTCTTATAGATCTCCATTTCATTCTTCTACCACTTTGTCTAATTCTGTGTATTTTTAGAGTTAGAATTAAGTTTTCAAGGTGTTATTTTTCTGTCAATTACTGTTCATCCGAACCAATAGGTCATAGTTTTTCAAGTTTTTCCTTATCTTCCTTTCATTTTCTGTTTCTGTGTTCTTCATAAACGTTCTTAATCTTTTCATTCTCTACAACTTTCATGTTTTCCATTTTATCTAATTCCTTCTAGATTTCAAATTATTCTTTACCTTCCAAACCTCTATTTCAATAGATTTCTGTTATAATTGTCACTTGTGTTTTCACTTGTGTTTTGTTTCAATTTCAATCTAAACCTTTTCTTAAGTGTTTCTTCAAACATACCCAAAGCGGTAATTCTTCTCCGAATCATCTCACGGCGTCGACTTCCTAGGCGGAGCGATCTTCATCAAAGGCTCGACATGGAAACGACGGCGTTCTTCTTCAAATTGGATAATTATTTCTTTTACTTACCGTTTGTTGTTTGAAGTTGCACTTTAATTCCATTTAGTTGCAATCGCACTCAAAACCCAACAATTGATTTTTCAAAACACAAGAATATTTTCCAACTAAGAAAAATAACCAAATTCCTTCCCCGTGGGATCGACCCGTACTTACCATTATACTCATGTTTTCAAATCCATAAGTGAGTGAGTGCGGTTATAAATATTTGAAATTTGTGTGACACGGCAATTTGAACAACGACTGTCGAGCACCATCAGTGTCACTCATTCTTCGCTTACGCCACCTGTGGGTGGGGGGCATTTGTTGACACCTAAAATATACCAGAAGAGACCGAAGCAGATTCATAGCTTTGAAGACCAGTCAAGGGTGCGGCTTCTATACCATCCCTGGAAGTACTGAGAATCAGAATAGACGAGATCCATTGCCCCTAACACTTTATTCACCTAAAGACATCTCTGGTTAGGCCGCTGCCCAGTACTGCTATCATTCAGATAGTCAGGTAAATAAAACTATAACAAAATCCAGGCAACCATCTGCCTGCGGAAAAGGATCTTCAGATAATTCTGATGCTCGTAGAAAGGGATTCACATAGCCTCACAGCTGGTGGTAAATGCGAGATGTTAAGCAAGTCTCGAATGAAACATATATCTACTCTGGAAGCCCACTAAACCGGTGAGGAAGGTCCTTTAGGCGAACCCTCATTTGGCGCCGGATGATAAAGAAATGGGCCAAGCCCAACACAAGCTGAGGCGCACCGAGAAGCTTCTTGCTGGCGCGCCGAGGAGCTCGTGCCGAGAGGCTGAGGGCCATCCCTCTATAAAAGCTGCTGCCATTCGAGACAAAAGAAAAGGGGGGAATAGAAAAAGGAGACAGGAAAACAAGAGAGAAAAAAACACGGAGAGCAGTAGCCACTGAAAGAAAATGGGAGCTCGAGAGCCCTCTAAGGAAGCTGAGGAGAAGAAAGAGTTGCAACGATTCGAAGGAAGAAGCAAGGTGGGGTTGGCTGCCGACGCCCCGAGGGGCTACAGTTCTTCTTCCCCTTTGTTCAATCTGAATATTTTTTCCTTTTTTTTTATCTTTTGTATCTCTGCTTTCGAGCATCTTTGCTCCAGTAGTATTGAATACCAATGTAGCCCTGTTCTCAGGGATAGAGTCGGTGTATATGTTTTTTTTTTGTTCGATTTCTCTTCTGAGTTGAATTCTTCTACGCCATTTCGATGAAATAGTCAATAAAAATGGGCTGAGTTTCGCCCTTTTAATTATCTTTTTCTCTTCCCTTGCATCCGGGGTTTGATATATGCAACGGCTACCGCAAGTTACATAGATCTTACAGTTTAATCTTCGAAGGTTTCCTTGCTATTCTTTTTCATCACCTCATGTCCACATCGAGGGCCTGAGACAGTCCATCTCATGGCTTCTCGTCTGTGAAATGAAGAGGGATAGACTCAGTGGTTCTGCTCCCAGCGAGGTCCTAGAGGGAAGGCCATCTCCTCCCTGGATCATCCTCTCTATAACCACCTGAACTGGTCGTTGAATCGTCGAACAAACCCTCCTTCGAAATGCCCAAAGTCCCTTGAAGCCTTCACCTCAAAAATCCCCTCAAAACACTACTGGTACCATCGTTTCAGAAGCCTTCCCAGCCTCCCGGCGCGAGCCCCTCTCGGCGCAAGTCTCGCGCCGAGGGCTACTCGCGTCGGCTAGATTTATCCTGTCACGCCGAGGCCCCCATCTCCCCTTTTGCTCCAAAACTTGGCCATGCCGATAGCTTCGTGCCGAAACTCTTCTGCGCCATGCCATCCATAATCATGATACCCCGTCCTCCTGGGGAGAAACACTACCTTTCCCTCGATCCTCATGGGAGCTACATCAAAGGGGTCAATTCCCCCCTCTCATTCTGTCACCCCATCAAGTCATGGAGGTCTGCCACTGTATGTTCTCCATTGACTATACAAGGGATATCAATAAATCCCACAATAGGTGGATAAAGTCCCATAAGATTCAGATCCTCCTGGATCTCGGGCTACGCCCGGCTCTTCTTTTGGTTTCCACTCCGACATTTTATGAGTGGATGACCTATAATACCCTTTTGGCGCACTCCAAAAATAAGGGGAGGTGCTGCCAAAATTCATCCACGAGCTTTACTCTATCGTATAGTATAATGCTTCCACTAAAATTATGAATTTAACCCCCAACTGTGTGGCAGAGAACTGAGCTATGCCATCTCATGACATCTTGGCCACCATCGGGGAATATAGACATCACAGTCACATGGTCTCCTCAGACCTCATGTGGACGAATCTACCCTCACCTTCCACCTCACCCAAATACTACCATGGACAAACGCATGAAACCCCTATTGAACACAAAGGACCCCTTTGGACTCATAGAAACCCTCACAATACTTGAAAAAACCAACAAAAATAAGCCATCGGCGCCATATAACTCCCGACGCCACATAACTCCTGGCGCAGCCTCCTCTCGGCGCCAATCTCGCGCCGGGTGATGGGCGCGCCGGGTGGCTTGTCGCGCCGACCCCCCTCCATGCCACCCGCGCCGGCCGCTCATCGCGCCGATAGCCCGTGAGCCCACCGTCGCGCCGGGACCCCACCACGCCGTTCGGCCTTCGCGCCGGCTCCTATTCATGCTATTTCATCTCAACAATAGCTACCACTCAGACATCCGGTGTCTCATCAACTTCATTGAGCCTAGATCCAGTCTAAACCCGATATCCCACTCCTGCTAACCTCCATGCTAACATTCATCACATTATGAGGGAATCATGGTTCTTCATCCAGGTCCATGGGAGATACATTAATGGGGGTTTTACCCCTACATTATACCGAGTATGATGTTTCTTTTGTCACCCTACTGACCCTCGGAGTTCTGCCACTGCATGTCCTCCAAGGGTCCCTTAAGGGTACATATACAAACACCGTGGCAATGGACACTGTCCCGTCACACTCAAATCCTTTTTGGACCTAGGGCTACGCCCGCCTCTCTTTTGGCTTCCATCCCGACATTCCGTGGGTGGATGACCTATTTTCCCCCTTTGGCGTAGTCTAAAATAAGAGGATGTGCTGTCGGATTCACGCCATAACACCGTCATCATGTCCCGCATAGCATGGTTTTCTACGCATGTCTGGCATCCCGTTAGCGGAAGTTAGCATAATAGTCTTATCTCGTTTTGCCTCCGAGGCATCCTTTCTTGGCAACTAATCAAGGGTTGTCCTTCTTTGGAAAGACGTAATTAACGTCATAGCCTTTATGGTATGACGGACTCCGGGTCCTGACACGAATATCACAATCGACTGACTGAGTCAGGTCGAGCGCGCAATAAATTGTCACTCCTGTGACTGGCACGCCTAATAAACCAAACATAACAAAGGATAAAGAAAAAACCATCCCCACAATGAATGACAAAGAATCACGAATGAATGGATGAAAACATGGCGCCAAATGAAACTATAGCGCCAAATAGAAAGAGAGAAGAATTAGAAAAAATGTCCCCTCTCCTATCCTCCTTAGTCCTTCCCCCTTCCTCCTCATTCAACCACTACACCCCTTTCCTCTCTCACGAGTCACGATCGCAGCCCCCTCTCAATCTCTCACCGGTGGGCGGTAGAGTGGCGAGGGAGGGCGGGCGCGGTGGAGCTACCCAGGGACGCCGGTGAGGGGCGAGCAGAGTCGTCACTGGTAGAGAGGGCGCAGAAGTGACGGTGACCTCTGGCAGCGGCGGTGAGCTCCCTCCCTTTCTCACGCCCACTCTCTCACACACACACACAGACACAAAGTCTCACACGCTCTCACTTTTCGTGCCCGATCTACAAGACGAACGTTTTCTCCTTATCACCTGGTGTACTCTTACAACATCAGATGAAATTCCAAGCCCTTGTTTTTATTGGGAGGGTGGGAAGAGGGATGTGGATATAAATGTGTGTGCGTAAATGTGGATATGACCCTTTGTTCCATTTTTGCCCGTTCAAACCTTTTGTTATGATATATGTGATTAGTATGCTTGGATGTGAATTAAATTTATAGACAGGTGTGGATGCCGATATGTGAAAAAATGTGTATGTGAATGCGAGTATGGTAATGATTTTTTCCAGAAGATGATGTCGATGTCAACGTGGGTGTGTGAATATGGAAGTGAAAGTGGATGTGGATATGGATGTATATGTGACAAAATAGGATGTACAAATTTAGAAAATAGTCAATATTTAGGGGAGATGTTGTCGATATTTTCTTAGACGTGGTGATAAGACATATTGATTTGAATTTTTTAATTGTTAGGTAAATAAGGCTAGAGTTGATCGTTCGTGGATGAATCACATAATAGTTGACAGAGTGGTGTCCAAGGAGTTTAAGGATGGAGTTGATAGTTTTATTCGGTTTGTATTGGGGCATCCAACAGCAGTGGACCAGCGTGGTAACATCCGGTGTCCTTGTTTACACTATAAAAATAAGAAATTTCTTTCGCTATGGGATGTGCAAGTTCATTTATACAGGAAGGGGTTCATGAAAGGTTATATGAATTGGGTGTGTCACGGTGAGGACTTTTGGTCACATGCGCCCGGCAATGTTGGCGGCACAAGTACCTACATAGACATGGTAATCGATGCTGCTGGCCCTAACTTTAATGTACAAGGGGAACACGTGTACAACGAAGAATCACCAAACAAGTCGGCTGAAAGATTTTATTAGTTACTTTGGGATGCTGATGAGTCGCTGTGGGATGGTTGTGAAAATCACACTCGCTTATCTGCTGTCTCACAGTTGTTGAATTTAAAATCCGAATTTCACCTTAGTGAGAGTTGTTTTGACCGTATGCTCCTCCTTATCAAGAGTATGCTGCCTATGGATGAGAAGCTGCCTGAAAATTTTTACCGCGCAAAGAAGATGGTCAAAGATTTAGGGCTTGGATACCAAAAAATAGATGCATACCCTAATCACTGTATGCTATATTATGCAGATAATGTAGGTAAAATATCATGTGATATTTGTCATCATGATAGATTTAAACCTAAGGGAGGGGACAAGTCAAAGCAGAAGGATGTGCCTTACAAGTCACTGCGATACTTCCCTCTCACGCCCAGATTGCAGCGGATGTATATGTCGTCAAAGATAGCTAGTCATATGATATCGTTGTGTAGTGGACAGCGGATCTAGAGGGGAGGGGTGAATAGACCTGCCCCTCTTTTCACAATACAACCCTCTATAAGACTAGTTAAAAATAATTGCAGCGGAATACAACTAGCTTAGCGATGTATAAAACGATTTGCTTAGAAATATGATTTCGCAATATGGAGATTGAACCTAAGCATGCATCTAAAACATATCAATCGCACAATCAAATCACAACACAAAGGATTTTAAGGTGGTTCGGACTAAATCCTCAGTCCTACGTCCACCCCTCACCAAATCCGGTGAGGCTCCACTAGTGCCTCGCACTGAACCGCAAATCGGAAAGACCACCGATTGTCATCCTACTAACCACCGGTAGGGACGATCTTCAGTTTCAATCGTTTGTATGAAATGAGAAAGAACAAATATGAAAACACTCAATCATCAAACAAGATAGAGAATATGCTCAAGAAGAAAAATCTTATCTGAGATTGCTGGAGCTTGAGTTAGATGCTTCAATAGTGTCTTCTTCCTTGAAAGATGATCTTCCTTGAGTTGATGAAGAAGACTATGGATGTAGCTTTGATCTTCCTTTTGATCTCCTTGAGTTGATGAAGAGTTTGATGCAGTTTAGATCACCCTTGAGAGCCTTGATTGCTTCTTGCTTCCTTGGAGGTTGAGATGGCTTCAGATCTAGGCTTGAATCCCTTGAATGGATGAAGAACTTCTTCCCGGAGTACTGTTCACAGCTACAGTACTCGAACTCCTCTCACCCTTATAGCCTCCTTTGATCTCCCTTGGATTCACAAATGATCAACTAGGGTTTCTAACCCTCTTGCATGTGTTTTATAACCTTTGAATGGTCCTTAGACATCCCCCAGACTACATCCATAATCTATGAAAGATTGGGAGACTTTGTGGTTAAATAAATACAAAGAAAGGGGCTGGCCTCGAGGTGGAAATCGAAGTCAAACATGGCTGCATCGGGACAGCGGTCGACCGGAGGTAGGTGGCGGTCGACCGCTACTGAGAAACACTATAGACGGATGGTCACTGGGAATTCCGGTCGACCGCTACTGGCTGGCGGTCGACCGCTATTGAAAGAGCTGCAGCCTGGAGGTTGCTGACTGGGGCAGTCGACTGCCCCTGTGCTGGCGGTCGACCACCAGCTGGGTAGACCCTGGGTCTTCCCGGTTCAATCCGTTAACCGCTTTAGCTCCATCGCTTATCTCCTTTAGCAGCCCGTTCATGTCTGTGGCAACACCCTTGACTGTCTTGAAGATTTATTACTGAGTCTTCAATCAAAATTTTGTTCCGGGGGCTCCGCCGCCGAAAACCACCGCAAGGGGCGCTGCCCCCTTCACCCCCGCGACCTGACCGGGCAGGTCGATCCCCCGACCTGACCGCGCAGGTCGATCCGCGTGCGAGGGCGCAACATTGAGCTTTCACATTTGCCATCTCCACTTAATTCCTTGGCAATTCATTGGCATATCTATCATGAACAAAACATCACGTATGTCAGTCATATGAGAGTTAAAATAATAATGACTTATAGTGTTTAGCCATTATCAAAACCAAGCCATTATCAAAATCAAGAATGTCCAATAGCTCAAATGACCACAAGATGATGTCGAATGCCTCAAATAACCACAGTATGACTGATTTAACCACAGGGGCACAACATTCTCCCCCTTTTTGATGATGGCAACACTGTGAGTCATTATGTGGTAGTAATATCCAAGATGACAAAGTTTATGACATATGCGACATGTGCAGCTCAAGATCCATGATAGTGAAAGCATGTGAATGCGGATATGTATGCATGGATGATCAAAGCATGTGAATGCTATGCACAAACGCCTATCACATATGCAGACACAAAGCTCACAAGGTTCTCTCCCCCGTCCATAATGCATTCTCACCCTTTGACAACTCATAAAGGACTCACAGCAACAAGACATTCTCCCCTTTTGACAACAGTAAAAAGGAGAGATAAAGTAGAGTAGGTGACATATGTCTGAGAGACCAGAGCTGAAAGAGTGTTGAGAGCAAGCCATTATATGCAAACCTGAAACATACCGCGAGCAACATATATGGTTCAAAGCTAATGAAATCTGAGATCATCAACAGAGTTCGAAAAGCAGCTACATCCAAGATTTAATAGAAATGAACCAAAGGTGCATATCATGGCAGTGTTTAACCTTCCCTTGTCTTATATATCCATATTCAATAACTACAAAGGGAATAACACAAAAACTAGTATTGAGGCTAAACAATCATGACTAAAGCATGGAATTTTATGAGTTCAACAAATTTGATTTTTAATATCTTTTGAATTGGAAGGCACATGACTCATATTTTACGAGCAATCAAGTCTAGTACATGCCTCCTAGCCGTAAGAATACACGCTGTTTAGACGCCAGTATCCCAAGGTATTTGGCAACACTAACGGTTATGCTTCAAAATGAACAGAGATAGCAAAGTCACGTCATGACATATCCAATCTCATTTCTGTGATGAGAAGATATATTTCTCAGTAATTATGCCAGTGCTCTGCCTAGAGTCCAAATATAATTAAGACAGAGATAACAGGGGCACATCATGACATATCATTCGTCACTTGTTTTGATGACGTGACATATTTCTCCGTGCAATAATATCATTACTCTGTCAAATGGATTTCTAAGAATTCCAGCTCATCAAGATGTTTAGAAACAATACAAAGCTCTAGAGTATCACCAAAATTATCATGACATTTAGATTTTCACATTTCAGGATAGTCATGCAAAGACACAATATACAATCTCTAGTTAAGGTCTATTAAAATCACAGAACATAGATGATTTCAGAATAAATATTTTTGAACTTCAAGGAAATCATTAAATCTAAACCATTTTCATTGGATGGACAATCATCAGGGCACATAATAGAAAGCTCTTATGCCGTAGTTCTGTCGGTCTCATGATCTCATATTCAGACTATAGGCCATGAAGTTCAGATTGCAAGAGAGTAAGAATAGCAGCAGGACTCCCCCTAAGGATATGCAGTGAATGCACTCAAGGAATTATATTTGCAATCAAGTGGAATGACGAATGTCAAGGAGAGGTTGACTAGAACCATGCAGGGGTTGACCTGATCAAACATGAATTTGGCAGACATGAAATGCATGACCCAACACATGGTTATACACTTATTAAATGCAACAGAATGAAGAGGAAACATATGCATGAATGCTGCAAAGAGACAACTCCCCTTAATATATGGCCTATATGCGACATTGGCACATGGTACTTGGCAGAGGTGAAACCTCACGCATATTGAGTGCTTCTAGGCAAGCATAACCTGCCTTTCCATATATCAACATTTAATATACCATGGCGATGCAAGAAGGATGCTACACAAACCATGCAATGCATTATGAACATAAACTCAATTCATTATTATGCATCTACATGCAATGCGACACATATGCAAAATGACATATTGACATATAAATAATGCATGAACACCAATCTGCAAAAACACACACTAAATTGAACAAGATCATCATTTCAATTTTTATTGGCCTTAGGTCGGTAAAGACCAAGCTCCCTTCTGAGTGTTGAAAACCTGTCATTACACAAGGGCTTGGTGAAAATATCAGCAATTTGATTTAGAGTATCAACAAAATGCAGCTCAAAATTTTTCTTACCGACCTCATCTCTAATGAAGTGATGCCTAATCTAAATATGCTTTGTCATAGAGTGTTGGACTAGATTTTTTGCAAGGTTGATAGCACTAGTGTTATCACACAGAATAGGGACACAACCAAGATCCACTAAGTAGTCTTGGAGTTGGTGTTTAATCCACAACACTTGGGTGCCACAGCTCCCCGCAGCAACATATTCTGCCTCTGCGGTTGAGAGGGCAACCGAGTGTTATTTCTTGGAGGCCCAAGAAACTAAACACCCGCCCAGAAATTGGCAGGAGCCACTAGTACTTTTGCGATCCAGCTTGCATCCAGCATAGTCCGCATCAGAATAAGATATAAGAGATAAATCACATGATGACGGATACCACAATCCCAAATCTTGAGTGCCGGTAAGATATCTAAGGATACGTTTGACGGTAGTCAAGTGGGATTCTCTAGGACTAGCTTGAAATATAGCACAAAGGCATACACTAAACTGGATATCTGGTCGGGATGCAGTCAAGTAAAGCAAAGAGCCGATCATACCTCTATAGATCTTTGCATCCACTAATTTACCATTTTCATCCGAATCGAGTGATGTTGTGGTGCTATAAGAGTTACAATTATTTTACTGTTTGTCATGTCAAATCTTTTCAGAAGCTCCTTGATGTATTTGGCTTGACTTATGAAGCACCCATCTTCTCCTTGGTTGACCTGCAAACCGAGAAAGAGTTGGAGTTCTCCCATTAGGCTCATCTCAAATTCGCTAGTCATGAGGTTAGCAAATTCCTCACACATTTCAGATTTAGTAGAACCAAACACAATATCATCAACATAAATTTGAACAATCAAGATGTTCTTACCTTGCTTCTTGGTGAAAAGTGTTTGGTCTACCTTACCTCGTGTGTACCCTTTTTCAATGAGGAATGAGCTTAGTCTCTCATACCAAGCTCTTGGTGCTTGCTTAAGTCCATAAAGTGCCCAGTCTAGCTTGTATACAAAATCTGCATGGTTAGAATTTTCAAAGCCAGGGGGCTGCTCAACATAGACTTCTTCTTTGATCAAGCCATTCAAGAAAGCACTTTTCACATCCATTTGGTACAGCTTTATTCTAAGGGAGCATGCAAAGGCAAGTAAAATTCTAATGGCTTCGAGTCTAGCAACTAGGGCATAAGATTCATCAAAATCTACCCCAAACTCTTGATTATATCCTTGAGCCACACAATCTAGCCTTGTTTCTTATTATCTTGCCATCCTCACTTAGTTTGTTCCTAAAAACTCATT
Source organism: Amorphophallus konjac (assembly GCA_022559845.1). Classification (NCBI taxonomy): domain Eukaryota; kingdom Viridiplantae; phylum Streptophyta; class Magnoliopsida; order Alismatales; family Araceae; genus Amorphophallus; species Amorphophallus konjac. The sequence continues at coordinate 346,878,948 of CM040120.1, forward strand.
TAGTGCCTATGACAGATTGTGATGAAGGTCTATCCGCGTGTGAGGGCACAACATTGAGCTTTCACATTTGCCATCTCCACTTAATTCCTTGACAATTCATTGGCATATCTGTCATGAACAAAACATCACGTATGTCAGTCATATGAGATTTAAAATAATAATGACTTATAGTGTTTAGCCATTATCAAAACCAAGCCATTATCAAAACCAAGAATGTCCAATAGCTCAAATGACCACAAGATGATGTCGAATGCCTCAAATGACCACAGTATGACTGAATTAACCAGAGGGGCACAACAGATATGGCACGTGGAAAGAGTACGTCGTGTAGATGATATAATCAGTCATCCCACCGATGGTGAAGCTTGGGCTCATTTCAGTCGTAAATATACTGCTTTTGGTCACGAGCCACGCAATGTTAGGTTAGGTTTATGCACAGATGGTTTCAACCCATTTGGAGATTCAGTGGCATCTTACTCATGTTGGCCAGTCTTCATGACGCCGTACAACCTTCCGCCGGGCATGTGCATGAAGCGTGAGAACATTTTCTTAACTTTGGTGATTCCAGGTCCAAAAAATCCAGGAAAAAATTTGGACATATATCTCACGCCACTGATTGATGAGTTGAAAAGATTATGGAATGATAGAGTTGTTACTTATGATGCGTATAGAAAACAAAATTTCACTATGAAGGTTGCATTGATGTGGACAATAAGTGACTTCCCTGCATATGGAATGCTATCGGGCTAGAGCACACACAGGAGGTTGGCATGTCCTTACTGTATAGCTGATACCAAATCCTTTATCCTGAAATATGGTAAGAAATCATACTGGTTCGATTGTCATCGATGATTTCTACCAAATGACCATCCTTTCCGAAGGTAAAAGGACTCATTCATTAAGAACACAGTTGAAATGGATGAAGCAGACTTGGAACAGATGTCTGATCGACAAATGGCATTAGAGGTGCAAAACTTACAAGATATAGTGCAATTATCGGGTACTACATGACATCTTCGTGGATTTGGAGAGGAACACAATTGGGTAAAGAAAAGTATGTTCTGGGAATTGCCTTACTAGTCAGCCCTTTTGATACAGCACAACCTGGACGTCATGCATGTTGAGAAGAATGTCTTTGATAATGTGTTCAACACCATCATGAACGTGAAAGCCAAAACAAAGGATAATGTCAAGGCGCGAGCGGGCTTGAAGATACTTTGCAAACGACCAGAGTTGGAATTGCGGCCAGTACGTGGTAAGGTTGTGCAACCTAAAGTAGCTTACCTGTTGAAAGACACATAGATCAATGAACTGTGCCAATGGCTGAAGCAATTAAGATTCCCTGATGGATATGTGTCTAACATAGTCTGTTGTGTGAATGTCAATGAGGGAAAAATATATGGGTTGAAAAGTCATGACTACCATGTGTTCATGGAGAGACTTATACCCATTGCATTCCGTGACATATTGCCAAAGCCTATATGGGGAGCATTGACTGAGTTGAGTCAATTTTTTAGGATTCTATGTGCATCAGAACTCAAACTTGGGGACGTGCAAACTATGGAACAAAATGTGGTCACGACGATATAAAAGTTGGAGAAGATATTTCCCCCCGCGTTCTTCGATTCCATGGAGCACCTGATTATCCATTTACCATACGAGGCCAAATTTGGAGGACCAGTATAATTTTGATGGATGTATCCATTTGAGAGGTAATCAATATGTATTTACTGAGTAATTGACAGTAGTTACATGTGTCTGTCATTGTCACTGTACCTCATTGTCATATGAATTGTTGTCATAGGTGTATGCATGACTTGAAAATGAAGGTTCGCAACAAGGCCAAAGTAGAGGGTCCGATTACCGAGACATATATTATTGAAGAAATTTCAAACTTCTATTCGATGTACTTCGAACCCAAAATTCGAACTCGCTGTAATCGACCTCCACGTAATGATGATGGAGGAGAGGTGGGTCCATCCGACCGGTTGTCCATATTTAAGTATCCAGGACGTGCATTCGGATGTTGTTCGAATAACATATTAGAGGATAGAGAGTTGTGGGCCACAGAGATATATGTTCTCCTGAACTGTGCTGAGATTGAACCTTATGTTGAGTGAGTCCTCAACTCCGTAGGTTCTGAAATTTATTGGCATCTTGATGTTCTTCCTCCCATTTACGGTGATGTTGCATTCATCATTGCTGGAAATTTGATTCTGAATTAATTACTTGATATCCACACCTCAATGAGTTCAAGGTTCAAAATGAACGAGAGAGATCTTTTGCCAGATGGCTTAAAGGTCAAGTAAGTGCCAATCTACCAATTCCACAAAGCTTGAGGTGTATGCAAGTTCACTTTAAAGCAACGTGGTTTATATTCAAAGGTTGAAGAAGGTTATGTTACAGATGAAAGACTCTGGGTGATAAGTTATGGACCTTCGAAGGTCGCGCGTGCCTATCCAAGATTTTTTGTGAATGGTTATAGATTTCACACCAGTGATTATAGATGAAATAAGTCTACGATGAATAGCGGCATATGCGTGAAAGGTAGCACATACAATGAAAATGATCTTGATTACTATGGTATTCTTGAGGAGGTCATAGAATTACAATATTTCGGACAACACAACCATATATCCCTTTTTAAGTGTCATTGGTTTGATCATAATTCAGTTCGAAATGACGCAATATATGGATTGTCGATGTCAGACATAGATCCAAATTGAATACCTATGAGCCGTTCATTTTGGCCGCATAAGCCCAACAAGTGTATTATTCAAGTTATTCATCGTCCAAGAATAAAGATTGGTGGGCAGTCTGTAGGGTTTAACCAAGGCTTGCGCCTAATGATGAGTTAGATCTGATTGAAGCTGTCTTAGAGGATTCTAGTGCCGAATATTTTTAATCAGACCAGGGTGACACTGCAGAGTTGGTTGCTTCTAATCTTCATCTGATCAAATCTGACGATCCACTTCAGTTGTGTATAGAGGACGAAGTGGAAGAAGTCGATTCAATTGAGCTAATTGAAGCAATTGTTGGGCAGGAGGAGTCCTCTGAGGAGGAAGTGTATGAATCTAGTGAGAATGAGGAAGATGATGAAGATGACAATGAGGTTGATATATCTTCAGCATGTGAAGATGAAATAGATACTGATTGAATATTTTGTAAGAAATTTAACATATATACACTTATCATTATTACTTACCACCTCTCCTCATAATTAGTTGTCGACTAATATGCACTATTTAAATGTTGTCAATAGTTAGATGGTTCGAGGCCGTAGCGGATCTTCGAGGAGAGGTGGTTCCGGGAGGGGTTCTACTGGTATGTTTATTTCAATTCTTAGATGAATGAGTAGTGATTATGCACTTTGTTTGGGTAATGATATTTTATGTCTCTGCACTAGGTACACAGTCTACACCGCCCCCACCACCTGCTGCGGGTATGTTTATTTTAATTCTTAGATGAATGAGTAGTGATTATGCACTTTGTTTGGGTAATGATATTTTATGTCTCTGCACTAGGTACACATAGTCTACACCGCCCCCACCACCTGCTGCGGGTATGTTTATTTCAATTCTTAGATGAATGAGTAGTGATTATGCACTTTGTTTGGGTAATGATATTTTATGTCTCTGCACCATGTACACATATTACACTGCCCCCACCACCTGCTACGGGTATGTTTATTTCAATTCTTAGATGAATGAGTAGTGATTATGCACTTTATTTGGGTAATGATATTTTATGTCTCTGCACCAGGTACATATATTACACTGCCCCCACCACCTGCTACGGGTATGTTTATTTCAATTCTTAGATGAATGAGTAGTGATTATGCACATTGTTTGGGTAATAATATTTTATGTCTCTGCACCAGGTACACATATTATACCACCCCCACCACCTGCTGCGGGTATGTTTATTTCAATTCTTAGATGAATGACTAGTGATTATGCACTTTGTTTGGGTAATGATATTTTATGTCTCTGCACCAGGTACACATATTACACCGCCCCCAACACCTGCTGCGGGTATGTTTATTTCAATTCTTAGATGAATGAGTAGTGATTATGCACTTTGTTTTGGGTAATGATATTTTATGTCTCTGCACCAGGTACACATATTATACCGCCCCCACCACCTGCTGCGGGTATGTTTATTTCAATTCTTAGATGAATGACTAGTGATTATGCACTTTGTTTGGATAATGATATTTTATGTCTCTGCACCAGGTACACATATTACACCGCCCCCAACACCTGCTGCGGGTATGTTTATGTCAATTCTTAGATGAATGAGTAGTGATTATGCACTTTATTTTGGGTAATGATATTTTATGTCTCTGCACCAGGTACACAGATTACACCGCCCCCACCACGTGCTGCAGGTATGTTTATTTGAAGCTTTACATAAGTGAGTAGTGAATATGCACTTTGTGTTGCTAACGATATTTTCTATTTACAAGTTTGAGTGCCTCTACATCAGATCTACAGGGTACACCCCTTTCATCACATTCTACTGGTATGTTTATTTATATTCTTATTTAAATGATAAAAATTCTATATGTTTACTTGTTGAATAATTTTATTTTTAACAATGTGCTAAATTCTGATTAACTACATCGATTTTACTTGTAACAGGTATGTCAGGCACACCACCTGCGATAGTTGGCTCGTCTGCCCAGCCGGGCACACAACCGGTAAACGATGATGTTAGCCATCACGAGGGCGAGCAGGTGGTGTTGCAAGAGGGACGCAAGCCATGTTGGGTCTCTGGGTAAATATTTACACTCATGAATTATGTTCGTTACCTATCCAACAACTATATAATTATTGGCTATCATTTTAACACATGTAATTGCAGGGATAAAGTAGAGCCCAGTGAGGCTTCTCATTTTATTACCAACATTATTGTGCGGCATGTGACTGGCCCATATAAGTCATTTCAAAAGTTTCCTCAGGATATCCGCGATCGATTGTCTGACGAGTTCCTGGTATACGATTTAATCTTTTAAATTACATATTTCCCAACTCCACAATTTCAATCCACTAACTTATAAAATTTGAATTCTTGACAGCAAGGATATCAGTTTCTGAGGCGAGCTTACGCCAGACGAGCTCGACATGTATGGGAGGCCACAGCAACTGTAAATTAGAAGTATCATTTACATGGCTGTCGAGAACGTGCCAAGGCTCTTGTCGGGGGGAGCGAGGACCGTGGCCTTTGGAAGGCACACGGCCCCACATGGATGAGGAGGGAGCACTGGGAGGACCTCTGTGATAGATGGGCCGAGCCTAATTGGATCGCCAAATCTGCAAAAGCCAAAGCCGCACGTGCGTTACATCTAGACGTTCATCTCCATACTTCTGGATCTGTTTCCTTCGCGACCCAAAAGGAGAGATTGGTAAGTAATAATCTTAATTTTATTATATTGAACTTCTTATATGTCCTTATTTATTCTCTATAACATGTATAACAGGAAAAGAAGAGGAGTGGTACGATCCCGAACCGTGATTTATTTGCTACAGTTCACCAGAAGAAGGGGACCAATCAGTATGTGAGCGAGAGAGCTTGCTTGGTAGTGGTAAGATTATACATACACATTTATTTTTTATTTCAATTTTTAAATATGATTGATTAATATGAAATTTACAATATTTTTTATTCAATTTGCAGGAGTCATATGATAGGCATGTGACTGAAAAGTACGGGGAAGAGGAGACGCAGCGGCCGCAGCTAGATCCTGACTTATGGGTAGCAGCAGCCGGCCCACCGAAGAAAAGACAAGTATACGGTTTTGGGCAGTGCTTGTACACCAGCGCGATTCTAGCATCTTGTCCGGGCTCAGCTTCGTCCTATCCCGGTAGCAGTTCCTTCTCTACTCTCTCCATCGGCACTTCTACGAGGTAGATTACATCCATTGTCGAACATGTAGTAGAACTGGTCGAGGAACGCATGGAGGCACACTTTGCTCGTGTGGTTGCTACCCTCCTGGCCCAGGCAGGGATTTTACCTCAGGGAGCACCCTCGAGCACAGTACAGCCCTCTCATGTGAGTATTTAATTTAATTTTTAATTTCGTAGACTTTGGAGTTATAATAAAGGAGAATCTGTGATACCAATGTTGTGTGCCGTATAGGCAAAGCCAGAAGCAAGTATATGATAATGTGTGCGCAGCAGTACAGATCATATATAAATTTTAAGCTCAATATTTAAGCCTAAGATAATTTAACACTCAGCTATCAAACAACGAGCTCAGATGATATCTGTGTGAACAATATAAATGAAAGTGACAAGAATGCACCAACTAAGAGAATGCTACTTCACAGAATCCACTCAGATCAGACAGATCTAACAGAATGCAATACAACCACTTAGTGTATTGGGAAGATCAGTTCATATGCAAACCTATGAATGGAGGCCTTAGATGATAAGAGCCAATCACACCAATGAAAATCACGACACACCGAATTTTTAGGTGATTCGATCTGCCACGCAGATCTACGTCCACCCCACACTCAAACCTGAGTGTGGCTTCCCCTTGCAACAGCAATAACCGCAGACTCAGTCTGCAAACAAATGCTGACTTATAGCTTGACCTAGAAGAACACTCTCCTCTCTTCTTCTGATCAAATTAGAAGAAACCATGAGTAACACCTAGTTAACCACAACCAGAGGACCAGTCCTCTCTTCCTCTGAAGCATAGAGGGAATCATTCTCTTCAACCAGTTTCATCATTCTTCAAATGTCAGCGACATGAGCCACTTTACACCACTAACCAGCCATTTCAAACTGCTATACATCCATTTGTCTGCTTTGTCCACTCATTTTCACCATTAATCCGTAGCTAAAAAGTCTTCTTTTATTCTCTGAATTCTTCTGTCACAAGTCGACTTGTAAGCCCTCCCGAGTCGGCTTGAGGTTCTTGGATTTTAGCTATTTCACACATGTTGCCTATTATTCACCTTTGCATTGTTATTTGTCACCACTGTTGCCTATTATTCACCTAGTCCATCTATTTGTCACCCTTAAGGTAGTATCTGTCACCCGTAATGCACATTTGTCAGCCTTAGGGGATATTTTTCACCCTTATTCTTCAGTGGGTACAGAGTCTATCTTAAGCTGATATATCAGCTTGTTCCTTCAGCGATTGGAGGATTCTTCTACAGAGTTGCTTCTAGGGCTGCTGTGACACTGACATGCTTATGCTTACCTGAATTCTTCAGATATTACAGTTCTTCAAATAGACATTCTTCAAGCATACAGACATAACAGTTCAAGCATTCATAGTATTGACATTACAACTCTTCAAGCCTTCATATGAAAATGTTGTTCAAGGTATTAAAAAATATATCGATATTAGCCAGCACACATCAAATTCATGATATAAAAAACCATTATCATAATATGATTCATAGTGTTAGACATCATCAAAATCACAGGGCACAACAATAACATTACTACTTAGTTCAAAGAATTCACCTTTGAGAGTGAAAGAAATCATCTTCATGTTATCTACTTTCGACCTTAGAAAATTAAAAAGATATTTAACTCGATTTATTAATAATTTATTTATTAAAATCTATTTATTATTAATTTTTTGTGATGTAGGATCCTCCTATAGCCGGTGATGGTGGAGATGCTACGAATGACTAATAAGGATGATGCAGCGGATATCTCTTGATTTTTTTTAAAGATATTATGAAAAAATGATACATTTCAATTAATGTAACTGTAACTTTTTTTATTCAAAGATTTCTGTGTTGTGGACGTTCTTTATTCTAATTTAAAATATGATTTTATCCTATTGTGTGTTGTATATCTTGTTTATTGCATGTTTTATGTTGAGTTGAGTCGATTGTGGTGTATAATTGTAGCTTTAAACATGTTTTTAAAATTTTAAAATATATAAAAAAATATGGGGAGAAAGTTTTCAACGGAATTTTGACCAACTAACAATTCGTCGGAACCAATTTCTCTCAATTCCTGACGTTTTTATTTTCCTGCGCAAATCAGTCAAAAGGTTCAGACGTATTTTCGACCAACTAAATGTTCGTCGGAACAAATTTGATACACATTAGTTTCGACGTATTAATTATCTGTCTCAAATACGTTAAACATTAACGACGTCTTTTCGACCAAAGGTAGTGTCGTCGGAAGTAATTTGATTCAAACTAGTTCCGACGTATTAATTATCCGTCTCAAATTCGTTGAGAATTAACGACGTATTTTCGGCGCAATAATAGTTCGTCGGAACTAATTTGACCCATAGGTTTTCAACGTATTATTTATATGATAGAAATTTGTCGACAATTAAGGATGTATTTCCCACCAAAATAACATTCGTCAGAACAAATTCAACCCATATGTTTGCGACGACATAATATATCTGTCGGAAGCATGTCGAAAACTTTAGACCTATTTTAAACTAAATTATGTTCCGTCGTAATGATTAATTAATTTTCATATTATTAATTTCTAACATAAATAGCCACCATAATTTCGACGACATAGTTTCGTCGGTAATTTCAGACACATTGGTGACGCTATTTTAGTACGTCGGAAATTTGTGACAAAATAGTTCTGACGTCCATATTCCATCGCAAATATGTTGGAAATACGTCAAAAGTTCACATTACGACGTATCTCCGACGTATTTGCGACGGTAAATGGACGTCGAAATTTCCCTTTTTTCTTGTAGTGATTACCAAGGTACGCAAAGCACTTATAGGGTGTTTGGTTACTCTTTTTTACCTTTTTTTTCTCTCAATTTTTTAAAAAAGAGAAGGAGATCTTATAATCATGTTTGGTATGCCTCTCCTAAATTTTAGGGAGAGAATCTACTCCCGTGTAAATCTTCCTCAGAAAAAAAACAACTCCCAACCAATTTTATTTTGAAACCGCAGTCTCTCGTCTCTCGTTCTCCCCCCTCCCCCGTGCGTCCCCTCCCCTCTCCCCCACAGTCGGCGTCCCCTCCCCCTCTCTCCCCGGCTCGTCCCCGCCCCCTCCCCCAGCCGTTCTCCCTCCCCCTCCCTCCCCGTCAGGTCCCCCCCCCCCCCGCGGCCCCCCTCTCCCTTCCCGGTGGATCCCCCCCTCTCCCTCCCCAGTGGATCCCCCCGTCTCCCTCCCTCCTCGGTGGATCCCCTCCTGCGAGGCCCCCCTCTCCCTCCTCGGTGGATCCCCCCTCTCCCCCTCCCTCCCCGGCGGATCCCCCCTCTCCCTCCCCCGCGGCCCCCCTCTCCCTCCCCGGCGGATCCCCCCCATCTCCCTCCCTCGCCGGCGGATCCCCCCCTGCGAGGCCCCCCTCTCCCTCCCTCCGGTTCCCCCCGTCTGGCTCCGGCTCCCCTCTACGCAGCCCCCTCCCCTCCCTTTGATTCTCCCCCTACTGCTCCGGCTCCCCCCCTGTGCAGACCGCAGCCCCCTCCCCTCCCTCTGGTCCCCCCCTCCGGCTCCGGCTCCCCCCCTATGCAGCCCCCTCTCCCCCTCCGGCTCTGACTCCCCCCTGCGCATCCCCCTCCCCCCCTCCGGTCCTGGCTCCCCCCTGCGCATCCCCCTCCCCCTCTCTCCGGTTCCCCCCCTCCGTCTCCGGCTCCTCCCCTGCGCAGCACCCTCCCCTCCCTCCGGTTCCCCCCCTCCGGCTCCGGCTCCCCCCCCCCCCTGCGCAGCCCCCTCCCCTCCCTCTGGTTCCCCCCCTCCGGCTCCCCCCCCTGTGTAGCCCCCTCCCCCTCCCTCCGATTCCCCTCCAGCTCCGGCTCCCCCCTGCGCAGCCCCCTCCCCTCTCTCCGGTTCCCCCTCCTCCGGCTCCCCCCTCCGAGATGGCCAAACAATTCTATATAAATTTTAAAAATTATGTCACTTTTACCAAACAGATGTTACCAATTTTTATCAATTTTAAAATTTAAGTTAAAAATTAACACAACATAAGTTTTGAGATAGAAAGAGTTCTAAAAAAAGTACTCCCAAACACCCCATTAGTGAGTATCGAGAAGATGAAAGCGAGAAGATTCCTTAATGGGCTCAGGCCCCAATACATTACACAACTGGCACCGATGGACATTCAAGTCTATTCGGAGATAGTACGAAGAGCCCAGCTGTTAGAAGATGCCACGGAGATGTCCGACAGAATACGTGGGAAGGATAAGAAGGAGCATGTTACCAGCTCTGATACCACCAAAACTGTCACGTCCCGAGCGCGGAAGGAACCCGGTATACGTGACGAGTTTATATCAATCATGTCAATCAGAGCATAAATGTATTCGACACATAGATAGAGTGCACAAAAGTAGAGATAACCAAGTTCTTTATTCATAATAACCATGAAGGAACTTCTATTACATAACCTTGATGAAAAGTACTAAAGGATAATTCCTGAGTCAATTATTGTAATCTTCCTTTTATTGAGTCAGAATTATCCTTTAGTACTTGTCATCAAGGTTATGTAATAGAATTTCCTTCATGGTTATTATGAATAAAGAACTTGGTTATCTCTACTTTTGCGCACTCTTTCTATGTGTCGAATACACTTATGCTGTGATTGACATGATTGATATAAACTCATCACGTATACCAGGTTCCTTCCATGCTCGGGGCGTGACAAGTTTCGACGTATTAACTATCCGTCTCAAATACGTCGAAAAATACTGATGTATTTTTGACCCATTAACGGTTCATCGGAACTAATTTGATCCACAAGTTTGCAACGAATTAATGCTCGTCATTGTTGACACCCGTTTTAGCCTGCAAGTTGAGTCATTTCTCTTATCCGTCATTTTGATGTCCCAAATTACCCATTATTTTAGAGCCTTTCTTGGATAGATTTCGAGCCCATTTCATTGTTCCCTAGTCTTTGGACTTCAGAGATCATGATTTCTTAGAGCCCTTGGGCATATTTTATCAGCTTCCGGCTTTCCAAGTCGACTTACGGCACATTTAGGTCGACTTCTATCAAGCATTCGGCCCATTTCACTACGCAGTCCTGAACGTGGCCATTTTTCATCATCTTCTGTTCCTCTATTCATTAAGTGTCCTTCACTAAAGTTGTTCACTTTTTAATTCCCTAGATTTTCTTCTTCTTCGCCATTAGCCAGTTCTGCTCCATTTTTTGTGTCCTATTATTTTTCTCGGTTCACCCCTATTTTCTCTCTCTTCTGCTCGTCTTTGCATCTTGCTCTCTTCACAAAAGTTGTTCATTTTTTTGTTATCTACAATTTCTTATTCGATGCCTTTTATAAGTATGCACCATTTTTGAGATATGCCACCACGTTCAGCCTTGGCTTCCCGAGAGTCCTACAGCCGCAGGACTCTTTCTGGTCGATTATGCATGACGGGGTCTCCTTCTTGGGTCTCTATCTTCTAGAATCCTCCTCCAAATTGAGTTCCGTTTGTTTCTATCTCGTCCTTAGTATTATCTCGAGTTTGATCCATAGAACTCAAATTTTAGTGGACTATATCCTTGGGAAACGGGGAGGAAACTTCTGGATTTATGTAATTTCTGCACCGATCAAACTCTATTTTCTGCTCGATGGGCCCTTCTTGCGGCGAACATATCTTCTAGAATTCTCCACCAAATTGAGTCTCATTTATTTCTATCTCTTTCTCTTAGTATTATCTCGAGTTTGGTCTATAGAACTCGAATTTTCATGGGCTATTTCTCTTGGAGTTCTGGTCGAAATATATAGGTTTATGCAATCTGAGTACAAATCAAACTCTTCCAGATTGAGCTCCGAGACTCCCTTCTAGGGCAAATAACATCCAGAATCTTCCACCAAATGGAGTCCCACTTTTTTTTACCTCTTATCCTAACTATTATGTCGAGATTGATCCTTAGATCTCAAGATTTGGTGGACACTATATCTTAAAATCGTGGTGGAAAGTTCTGGATTTATGTAGTTTTCTATATAAAGGGCCCAAGTGCGAACCTCGTGACGGGGGCGCATTTACGAGGCGACAGTGAAGCCATGCTGCATTGTCTTCATCCTCCTTCGACCCTAGCCTGAAGAGGGAAGTATAAGCTTCGATTTGGTTCTTTATTTGCTCGATTTCATCATCATTTTCTCTTTTAACTTCTCCCCTACTACTTGCAAACATCAAAGATTTCTATTTTTCTACTACAACTGATGCGGGACGGACAGCAAACCTGAGACTCTAGCTCAAGGACGTCTCTAAGAGAGGGAAATGTGGGACCGTGAGCGGTTGAGAAACTGGCAATGAGTCTCGGGTATCGGTGTTTCCACGTGTACTCGGATTGAGTCATGGGACGGGTTCACTCACTCACCCTCGCAGCGGTGATAAAAATAAATATCGAGCTAATTACCTATCACTGTAGCAACGGCATTCAAAAGTATACGAGATAAGCAGATGCAATAAAGAGGGAGGCGAGTTTACCTCCATGCTCCGGGCGTGGGGAAGATGACCCCGGCCAAAGCTCGTACTCCCGGTGTACAGTAAATAAGTAATTACAACAATGAATTTAATTGCCCACTCCACACAGGAGGTAAAGGGCTACAATGTGGGGCCTGGGAGTAGCGAACTCGGGTTGACGGGCAGCAATTTGGGCCGGAGACGGGCTGCTAGTCGGCACAGTTCTGCGGGGCCCGCGGGATAGCAGGTGGGTCCGATTGCGGGGACAGCGGTACCCGGGCGTCACCTTGCTGCTGCGGCTTGCTGGGGTACTGCTGGAAGGTTGCTGATCGATCCTCGGGAGCGGTGGTGACTGAAGGTGTGCCGCCGTATTTTCTTAGGAATTAATTATCGGAATGATTGTGCTGGCTGGGCTCGGATCTGCTCTGCGCGCCTTCACAAAAAGATTTCTTGCGGCCAGATTCAGTGTCGGATCGATGCAAATTTAGTACCGATGCATAGAGGACTCAGAGGGATACAACATATAATTTTTTAAGATCCATCAAGTGAAAGGATTGAAAATGAAAATGACTGTCCCTCAAAGGTTTCTGCTAGCTCGGACTGACAGACACACAGGACAGATTGAGTTTTCCCTGAAAATGAATTTTGATCGACAGGAAGACGATATATCTAGACCCTAGAAAAATTATGGGTGGAAGGTAGGAAAGTGAGGAACACACATGAATTTGTGGGGATTTTTGGGAGATGTATAAGAGGGTGGGAAAAATATAAGAACAAACTCCTATCCTGCAGATCGGCTGATTGGTAGACTATTAGGGTTGAAACTAAAATTACGGGAAAAAGAGCAAATGACCTCTGATTGGCACGAAATTTAAAATGGAGATTGGGGATAACAAGAAGAACAAACACTCAAAATTACAGCTCTATCAGATCTTCTGATGTGGAGATAAAAATCAGGCTTCAACCTTCTATCCTAATGTGGATAGAATTCCGACGCGATGGCAGTGGCGGTGCGACGGCGGCGGCGGGTGTTGAGCTTCTCACTTAGAGAGAGGGAGGGGAGGAGGCTTCACACCTCAAGAATTTCACAGAAATCCATCTGCAAGAGGTGGGAGAGAGAGAGGGGCGCCCTTGGGCTCTTGGAGCAATTTCTGAAATTTCTTCTCATTAATTCTATGAAAATAGCTAATTACATGGGTTATAAAGAAATGTAAAAATCTCCTAAACTACCCTCAGATCTAGATTAGGGGAGGGGCATACAAGGGATAGAAGATATTCTTCCCATGTGGTCAAAAACCACAAAATAAAAAACAATATATGGAAGGGGCGCCCCCTTGACCAAGGTGGCCAAGTGGACTTTGTCTTCTTGGTCCAAGTTGGAAAAGTCTAGTCTAAGCCCACCTTGGACTTTGAACTAGCCCCACATGGGTCCTAAGCCAAGTGGACCAATGAGGGAGAAGGTGAGGGTCCCTACTGGACTTACTGGAATTTTATAAAAAAACCCAAAGACTTTAAAGACTAACCCTTTGGCTTATAATGCCTTACAATTTGCAAACCCAATTAGCCAAGGGTATAAATACAAACAAAAGGACACAAATGTAAAATAAAAATGTTAGTACCCGGTGTTGATTCCCATCAATTCTATCCGGGTGGGAAGAACTCGACCTCGTCGAGTAAGGGGTGCGGCTGCTCGTGTGACTCCGGCGGATCTGTCACCGACTTGGTAGCACGGAGTACGTTCCACTTCAAGTAATCGTCACCTCCTCATCCCGTATATATTCGATCTGCACATGCTGCTGTGGGAATGAGGCTAATGGTGGACACTCCGGGGTGGGGTCACTCTGAAAGAGGAGGAGGCGGCTCGAAGACTCAATAGGAATCACCCCTGGGTCCCGTTATGTGACTAGATCCGATATGTTGAGGTAGAGCCGATCCCAAATTCCGGTAAGTCTACAACGTACGCATTGGATCCAACTCACCTCGCACTCGAAAGGGACTGACAACGCGAGCGTACAAAAGACCGACTCAACTCGATGCATGCAGACTCACTATACACTCGACAATCTTAACAAAAAATAAAGAAAAACATAGACTCACACATGACCCTAAACAAACCTATTGTTAGTCCGACCCATACATATACAATGGTGGACCAGGACATCCAAATGTGTGCCATGGATACACAAGACGCAACCTAATATTGGTGGAATGGAATCCTAGACATCCCAAAATGCACCACTCATACACTGACGGCCTATTGGATTTGGGTGGTTTGGGTGGGCCAGGAGAGCTGAATTCATCATCTACATCACCCCTATAAGATGGTGATGCGTGTGTCTCTTCCAGAGAAACGGGCTCCTTGCTATGCATAGGTTGACTGGCCCGAGTGGGAGGGGTGTGATAGGGTACTTCCCTGGCAAGGTGAAATGGATAAGGTGGATCATAAGGTTCACTAGGGAAGGGATCGAAGGGATCAAAAAAAATATGACCCCTTGAATTGGGTTCCCATATGTCACGGTCCCAAGGGTGAAAATTTTGAAGGTGTAAAGGGTCACCTTCATTCATGGTGGTAGGTGGGACGGTGGTCATATGTAGAAGGTATGGTTCCTCCCTCGGAAGAAAAATGAATGAAGTTTGGCTCGACCGACATGGGGAGGAATAAGAGGACCTCCGTGGTGACGTGACCCACGGTGCACACGGAGGTAATGGACCCCCAAGCGGGATAGGTGAAGCTACGACCTGTGGGTCAGTCGAAGTCTGGGGCCAATAAGTGCGGCAACTGCAACTGTCGGTCTAATCCCATAAGAAGGTCATCCAATGTATCCACATGGTGACTAGACCGGAATGTGACATGGAATGAGTTGACTGGGACTAAAGGTAGTGTGGGGTTCATGGATGGATAGCATGATGCTCTATGGACCAAGCCTATCTTGAGCCAACTAAGTAGTGACTCGGTGATGAAAAGCTTTACCGTTAGAAACACGGGTGGCTCCAAAGGCGGTAACTCCGAATGAGGTGGCTCCGGATGAGGATCGGACGTGGGTGGCAACGGAGCTCTAGGAGAAGGGTTCCCCGGCTGGGGTGGGGAAGGCTGTCCGACCAGTTCGAGACTCGACTGAGAGGTAGATGCTCGCCAAAGGGTGGCATCAAACCTTGCCTCGAAAGGCTCAACCATTAAAGCGACCAGATAAGACTGTGCCAGAGTGAACGCGTCGCGGCAAAGACATTCAAACTGGAAGTGAAGATGCAACCTCTCTGAAACTGAAAGGTGGTCGTGGTGCTCTCTTCTCCAACTCCATATTCCAACTGGTACTTATCATAGTCCCGAATGTACTCCAACACAGACTTGTTGCCTTGGACGGGTCGGCATGGGTTGGCCATAGTGGCAAATAAGATGGGAATTGGTTCCCCTAGGAGTGGACATGCATTGGAACACTTTTTTTTATTTTTTATGCAAAACTTTTAGGCAAGACTAATGCAAGCACCTAGACATGACTCTAAATGGTGAAAAAGGTAAAATGCAGACTCGACTACAAACCTAGACTCAACCCATATCCGGTATTAGGCGGAGGTTTGATCCGAAGATTGCGCTCACGCAAGTGAATCACCTTCCCGATAGGCGTAACCTAACGTTTGGGTAACACCTTTTGATATACCGAATAAAGGTATGCAAATGCAACCTCGGACTGACTTAAATGACTCTTTTTTTGTTTTTTTTAATCAAAGACTACCCTAGACTCAACCTTCCGCTCTGATACCAATTTGATGTGGGACAAACAGCGAACCTGGGACTCTAGCTCGCGGACGTCCCTAAGCGAGGGAAACGTGGGATCGTGCGTGGTTTAGAAACCAGCAATGAGTCTCGGGTATCAACCTTTCCGCGTGTACTCGGATTGAGTCACGGGACGGGTTCACTCACTCACCCTCGCATCGGTGATAAAAATAAATATCGGGCTAATTACCTATCACTCTAGCAGCGGCATTTGTTATGCCCCTATGGTCATTTGAGCCATGCTGTGGTCATTTGAGTCATTTCATATTCTTGGTTTTGATAATGGTTGAACACTATAAGTCATTGATGTTTTTCACTCTTATATGACTAAACTACTTGATGTTCTTTCATGACAGATATGCCGAGGACTGGAGTGGAGATGGCAAAAGTGAAAGCCAATTGATCGCGCCCAAGCAAGGATGCAAATCCCTTCAAGATGAGTCGGCACTTCACATAGCCAAGGTTGATGCACAAAGAAGCATAACCAAGAAAAACCCAAGGTCAAAGACTCAGTTGACACCTTCAAGGCTGTCAAGGTTGATGCCACAGATGAGAACGGGCTGCTAAAGGAGTTAAGTGACTGAGCTAAAAGGGTTAACGGACTGAACCGGGGAAACCCGAGATCTGCCCAGCTGGCGGTCGACCGCCAGCCCAGGGGCGGTCGACCGCCCCTGCCAGCAGCTCACAGCCTGCATCTCTCTCAGTGGCGGTCGACCGCCAGCTCAGTAGCGGTCGACCGAAATTTCCAGGGACGAAATATCTACAGGTTTTCTCAATAGCGATCGACCGCTAGAAAGTTCTGGTCGACCGCCAGCCCCGATCCAACAATTGTTGACTTCATTTTCCACCTCGAGGCCAGCCCCTTTCCATGGATTTATTTAATCAAAAGTCACCCAATCTCCCATGATTTGTGGATCTGGTCTGCGGGATGTCTATGGACCATTCAAAGTCTATAAAACCAATGCAAGAGGGTTAGAAAACCCTAGTTGATCAAGTGAATCAAAGAGAGATCAAGAGAGGCTAGAGGAGGTGCTTGGAAGAAGGGGTACTTTAGCCGTGAACAGTACTCTGTGCAGAAGTTCTTCATCCATTCCAAGGTGATTCAAGCTTAGATCTGAAGCAAGCAACCTCCAAGGAAGCTAGAAGCAATCAAGGTCTCAAGGGTGATCAAAGCTACATCCATACACTTCTTCATCAACTCAATTGAATCCAAGGCATCAAGAGACAATAAGAGAGGCAAAAGAGGAGGTCAGAAGAAGAGCAACCTCGAAGGAAGAGTCGATGCAAGCAAGGCTATCAAGGTGATCCATTGAAGCTCATTTCTCAAGGGAGATCAAATCTGCATCCTTTATCTTCTTCATCAACTCAAGGTAATCCAAGGAAGATCATTTCACAAGGAAGAAGATAACATTGAAGCATCAGATTCAAGCTCCAATAATCTCAGAAAAGATCTTTTCTCTTTGAGCATATTCCATATCTTTTTTGAGTATTTTCATATTTGTTCTCTTTCCAATTTATTCAAACCATTGAAACTGAAGATCGTCCCTACCGGTGGTTCGTAGGAAGGTAGTCGGAAGTTGTCCGATCTACGGTGTTGACGTCCCTACCAGTGGTTAGTAGGAAGGTAATCAAAAGTTCTCCGATCTTCGGTGTTGACGTCCCTACCGGTGGTTAGTAGGAAGGCAATCGGAGGTTTTTTCGATCTACGGTCTGGTGCGTTGCACTAGTGAATCCTCAGCTGGTTTGTGAGGGGTGGATGTAGGACTGGGGATTCAGTCCGAATCACCATAAAATCTTTTGCATTGTGGTTTGCTTGTGCGATTTCTATGTGCTAGATGCATGCTTAGGGTTAATCTTTATATTACTTATTCATCTTACTAAGCAAATCGTTGTATGCTACGCTAAGCTAATTAGATTCTGCTGTAATTATTTTTATCTAGCTTTAAAGAGGGGTGTTCTGCGAAAAGTGGGGCAGATCTATTCACCCCTCCCCTCTAGATCCGCCATCCACTACTCAACAAGTGGTATCAGAGCGAGGCTCTGCCATTCCCAGATCCTACGATCTGTAGGGAAAGATCCCGGTGTATTTTATTTAGATGGCTTCATATGCTACACATGCTTCGATGGTTTCTCTGCCCATTTATGATGGTTTAGATTTTTCTACATGGGTAGGGAGAATGTTCATCTATGTTAGCTCCATAGATCCACAATTGTTGACTCTTATATACGATGGCCCTCATGAGCTGCCATCAAATTCAATTGATTGGTCAACCGAACATCAGACCAAATACAATGATAATCTTGCTGCATATAACTTAATTATAGATGCAGTTGATCTCAGACTAACTCATCTTGTGTCCCCCTACAACACAGCCAAGCAAGTACTGGACAAGTTGGTGAAAATCAATGAAGGGAAGGAACAAGAACAAGAATGCTTCATGGCCGACCGTGCAGAACAGTCCAACAATACATCCTCATCACTGGTAAACTCTGACTTCGAGGAATTCACTTTTGAAGAGCTTATGGAAGCCTATGATGAGTTGATTACTCAATACAAAAAGGTAAAATCAGAAAAACAAAAATTTGAAAAAGGATCTCAAGAAAAGTAACCAAAATGAAAGCTCTTTTTGTAAAAACGGTTCTGCTTTTGAAGAGCTTAACAACACTTTTTATTTTGATCTAGATACGCATAAACAAAGCATTACATGTCTAAAGGATGAAAATGAAAATCTTCATGATGAAATCACTAGGTTGGAAGAAATTGTAATAAAACTTCAAAACCAACCTAAGTCAATCTCTAATGATCAAACTATGGTCGATGGGTTAATTCGTGATGAGAGGTTGATTGAAGAAAGTAAAAATTCTGAAACTCAAAGTGAAAAGGTCCTAAAAGAAACTGAAGTTTCATGCTCTACTAATTTTGCATGCAAAGAATGCTCGTTCTTGAAAAAGATAAATATGGGTCTCCATGATTATCTTGAATGGCAACAAAATCTGATTGATTCTCTGAAAGAAGAGTATAGAGAATTGTTGAAAAAGAAAATTGAACTTGAACAAGATGAAGAAGAAGTGAATGAAAAACTGGTTGCACTTGGAAAAGACAAAACTGTCATTGATGATTGCTCTGAAACATTGCATGCTTTAGAACAAGAAAATCAAAATCTTAAAGCGGTAAATGCCATGCTCAATGAGCAATTGGCAGCATGTGAAGAGGGTCTTGATTAATCTAAACAGCATATTTCCTCACTTGAAAATGAAATTCAAGGTTTGTATGATTTCCTATCAATGTTTGCCCAAGACCAAGATTCTGACTCATCAGAAGCCACCACTTCATGTGGTCACCAAAAAGGGCATGCTGCTCGAAAGAAAAGCAAAATTCAGCATGCTCATCCAAACATGCACCACAACATGTCCAATGCTAAATACCATGCTTTCCACAAAATGAATGTCCATTGTTATTATTATGGTAGACATGGTCACACTTTGCATGATTGTTTCATCTTGAGAAATGATGAGCTTAGAGCAGAACAGCAAGTGAAAGGGTAAGGAAAGAAACATGTCAACACTGGCAGAGGGCTTGCTCAACAGAACTCTGCACAGAATCACATGGAGAATCAGAAGTGTCGACCTTCCATCCAGATAGGTCGACACTCCCCATGGCCTTCAATAGAAATGCTTCTCTTCGCTGCTTTCATTGTGGTAAGACTGGTCACACTGACTAGGAATGCTGGCATCTGAAAGAAAGACATCACCCTCATACCATGAAAGGTAAAAATCATGCTCGCCCACAAAAGCATAATCCACATGCACATGCACATGAACATAAAAAGAAAATTCAATCTTTTGTGTGTTGTTTCTATTGTGGGAAAAATGGGCATGAGATATATGATTACCTCACAATGAGTGAAGATGATGTGATTGCCTTGAAAAAGATGGGCCAAGATGTTAAACATGTTGCTAACCCACAAGGACCCAAGCAAGCTTGGATACCTAAAAATTCCAAATGAGAATTTTGGGTGCAGGATGCCTTGGAGCTGAGAAATGAATGGTCAGGTAAATAAAAGCTCAAGGCATAGGTATGAAAATATTTTTTTTTTATCATTTTTCATGTTTAGTCTTGACATGTAGATACTGCATCATAAGTTTGCCCATTTTGTTCAATAAACTTCTACAAACTGAATTGCTTATTTGAAATGATGATTTATCCCCCGTGGTGTGAAGATGAACACATGAGCTAGATTAATTGCTCACACCCTGCTTGACCTCTGGTATTTTAAATGGTCTAGATTTGAAAGGCAAGTCATGCTTGCCCAGAACTCTTACTATGCGTGAGAAGGATCTAGGATCAAAACGTCCGCCGTGTACCAGAGGTCAATTATTTCAGTTGTTTAATTCATGAGAAACTTGTTATGCTGATGAAGTTGATGTGATGATGAGTTGTTTGGTACCTGATATCAGCCACATGAAATTCTTGGGTTTTGGTTTTGATGATGCATACCATGGCTGCATTTTCAACTCGTTATTCATGTTAGCATTGTTCAAAGGGGGAGTCTAGCAATTGGCATCATCATGTTACATTCAGTTCAAAATCAATTGTGAATGATTTGTGTTTGCATCATCGTGTGATCTCATGTACTTCTATGCAAATCATGTTTAGGAAGACACAAAAATGTGCAATCATCATGCACCATCTTCATTGCATTGTGCATTCACATAAGTCTTAGGCTGCATAGTTCCTTGCCAACCCATGCATGCTTTCAGGGGGAGTCAACATCTACAACCTTTGCATGCTCCCTTAGAATAAAGTTGTATCAAATGGATGTAAAAAGTGCTTTCTTGAATGGTTTGATCAAGGAAGAAGTCTGTGTGGAGCAGCCCCCTGGCTTTGAGAACTTTAACTATGCAGATTTTGTATACAAGCTAGATATGGCACTTTATGGCTTGAAGCAAGAATCAAGAGTTTGGTATGAGAGACTAAGCTTGTTCCTCATTGAGAAAGGGTACACACAAGGTAAGGTAGACCAAACACTTTTCACTAAGAAGTAAGGTAAGAACATCTTGATTGTTCAAATTTATGTTGATGATATTGTGTTTGGTTCTAATAAATCTGAAATGTGTGAGAAATTTGCTAACCTCATGACTAGCGAATTTGAGATGAGCCTAATGGGAGAACTCTAATTTTTTCTCGGTTTGCAGGTCAACCAAGGAGAAGATGTATGCTTCATAAGTCAAGCCAAATACATCAAGGAGCTACTGACAAGATTTGACATGACAAACAGCAAATTAATTGCAACTCCTATGAGCACCTCAACATCACTAGATTCGGATGAAAATGCTAAATTAGTGGATGCAAAGATCTATAGAGGTATGATCGGCTCTTTACTTTATTTGACTGCATCCCGACCAGATATCCAGATTAGTGTTTATCTCTGCACAAGATTTCAAGCTAGTCCTAGAGTAGGACCAAGCATATTGAGATTAGGCATCACTTCATTAGAGGTGAGGTCGTTAAGAAAAACTTTGAACTGCATTTTGTTGATACACTTAATCAAATTACTGACATTTTCACCAAGCCTTTGTGTAATGACATATTTACAACACTCAGAAGGGAGCTTGGTCTTTGCCGACCTCAGGCCAATAAAAATTGACATGATGATCTTGTTCAATTTAGTGTGTTTTTGCAGATTGGTGTCAATGCATTGTTTATATGTAAATATGTCATTTTACATATGGTGTAGCATTGCATGTAGTCATGATGCATAATAAGGTTGAATTCTTGCTCACGATGCATTGCATGATTTGTGTAGCATCATTCTTGCATGGTCATGGTATATTAAATGTTGATGTATAGAAATGCATGTTATGCTTGTCTAGAAGCACTCAATATGCGTGAGGTTTCACCTCCGCCAAGTACCATGTGCCACTATCGCATATAGGCCATATAGTAAGGGAGAGTTATCTTTTTGAAGCATTCATGCACATGTTTCATCTTCATTCTGTTGCCATTAATAAGTGTACAACCATGTGTTGGGTCATGCATTTCATTTCTGCCAACTTCATGTTTGACCAGGTCAACATCTGCATGGTACAAGTCAACCTCTCCTTGACAATTGCCATTGCGCTTGATTACAAACATAACTCATTAAGTGTATCCACTGCATATCCTTAGGGGGAGTCTTGCTACTTCTCCTAATCTCTTGCAATCTGAACTATAATGGCTTCCAGTTTGAATATGTGATCATGAGACAGACGGAATAATGGCGTAAGAGCTTTCTATTATATGAATTGATGATTGTCCATCAAATGAAAATGGTTCAGATTTAATGATTTCTTTGAAGTTTTGATATATTCTTTGAAATGATCTATGTTCCGTAGTTTTAATTGACTTTAACTGGAGATTGCATGTTGTGCCTTGAATGACTATCCTGAAATCTGAAAATTCAAATGTCATAACAACGTTGGTTGAGATGCTAAATCTTAGTATTGTTGTTAAACACCTTGATGAGCTGGAATTCATGAAAATCAACTTGACAGAGCAATGATATTGTTGCACGGAGAAATATGTCACGTCCTCAAAACAAGTGACGAATGATATGTCATTATGTGCCCCTGTTATCTCTATCTTAATTAATTTGGACTCTCGGCAGAGCACTGGCATAATTGCTGAGAAATATATCTTCTCATCAAAGAAATGAGATCGGATATGTCATGACGTGACTTTTCTATCTCTGTTCATTCTGAACCATAACAGTCAGTCTTGCCAAATACCTAGGAATACTTGCGTCTAAACAACGTGTATTTTTACGGATATGAGACATGTACTAGACTCGATTGCTCGTAAAATATGAGTAATGTGCCTTCAAATACAAAAGATACTAAAAATCAAATATGCTGCAATCATAACATTCCATGCTTTAGTCATGCTTGTTTAGCCTTAATACTAGTTTTTGTGCTATTCCCTTAGTAGTTATTGAATATGGATGTATAAGACAAGGGAAAGTTAAACACCGTCATGATATGAACTTCTAGTTTATTTCTATTAAAACATGGATGTAGATGCTTTTCGAACTCTATTGTTGATCTCAAAATTTATTAACTTTGAACCATGTATATTGCTCACGACTTGTTTCGAGTTTGCATATAATGGCTTGCTCTCAACTCCTATTCTCTAGTCTCTCGGACATTTATCCCTATCTCTACCTTATCCCTCCTTTTTGCTATTGTCAAAGGGGGAGAATTTATTTGTGTGAGTCTTTTGTGTGAGTTGTGCATTGTCAAAGAGGGAGAGATCAAAGGGGGTTGTCAAAGCGGGAGAGATCAAAAGGGGTTGTCAAAGGGGAGAAACCTTTGTGAGCTTTGTGTGTGAGTGTTGAGGGAGTCTTCATATGTGATGGGGGATTGCATAATTGTATAGCATTCACATGCCTTGATCATCCATGCATACATATCCGCATTCACATGCTTTCACTATCATAAATCTTGATCTGCACATGTCGCATATGTCATAAACTTTGCAATCTTGGATATTACTGCCACATAATGACTCACAGTGTTGCCATCATCAAAAAGGGGGAGAATGTTGTGCCCCTGTGGTCATTTGAGTCATGCTGTGGTCATTTGAGTCATTTGATATTCTTGGTTTTGATAATGGCTGAACACTATAAGTCATTGATGTTTTTCACTCTTATATGACTAAACTACTTGATGTTCTTTCATGACAGATATGCCGAGGACTGGAGTGGAGATGGCAAAAGTGAAAGCCAATTGATCGCGCCCAAGCAAGGATGCAAATCCCTTCAAGATGAGTCGGCACTTCACATAGCCAAGGTCGATGCACAAAGAAGCATAACCAAGAGAACCCAAGGTCAAAGACTCAGTTGACACCATCAAGACTGTCAAGGTTGATGCCACAGATGAGAACAGGCTGCTAAAGGAGTTAAGCGATTGAGCTAAAAGGGTTAACGGACTGAACCGGGGAAACCCGGGATCTACCCAGCTAGCGGTCGACCGCCCCTGCTAGCAGCTCACAGCCTGCAGCTCTCTCAGTGGCGGTCGACCGCCAGCTCAGTAGCGGTCGACCAGAATTTCCAGGGACGAAATATCTACAGGTTTTCTCAGTAGCGGTCGACCGCCAGAAGGTTCCGGTCGACCGCCAGCCCCAAGCCAACAATTGTTGACTTCATTTTCCACCTCGAGGCCAGCCCCTTTCCATGGATTTATTTAATCAAAAGTCACCCAATCTCCCATGATTTGTGGATCTGGTCTGCGGGATGTCTATGGACCATTCAAAATCTATAAAACCAATGCAAGAGGGTTAGAAAACCCTAGTTGATCAAGTGAATCAAAGAGAGATCAAGAGAGGCTAGAGGAGGTGCTTGGAAGAAGGGGTACTGTAGCCATGAACAATACTCCGTGCAGAAGTTCTTCATCCATTCCAAGGTGATTCAATCTTAGATCTGAAGCAAGCAACCTCCAAGGAAGCTAGAAGCAATCAAGGTCTCAATGGTGATCAAAGCTACATCCATACACTTCTTCATCAACTCAAATGAATCCAAGGCATCAAGAGAGAACTAGAGAGGCAAAAGAGGAGGTTGGAAGAAGAGCAACCTCCAAGGAAGAGTAGATGCAAGCAAGGCTATCAAGGTGATCCATTGAAGCTCATTTCTCAAGGGAGATCAAATCTGCATCCTTTATCTTCTTCATCAACTCAAGGTGATCCAAGGAAGATCATTTCACAAGGAAGAAGATACCATTGAAGCATCAGATTCAAGCTCTAACAATCTCAGACAAGATCTTTTCTCTTTGAGCATATTCCATATCTTGTTTGAGTATTTTCATATTTGTTCTCTTTCAATTTTGTTTAAAGCATTGAAACTGAAGATCGTCCCTACCGGTGCTTAGTAGGAAGGTAATTGGAAGTTGTCTGATCTGCAGTGTTGACGTCCCCACCGGTGGTTAGTAGGAAGGCAATCAGAAGTTCTCCGATCTGCGGTGTTGACGTCCCTACCGGTGGTTAGTAGGAAGGCAATCGGAGGTTTTTCCGATCTGCGGTTTGGTGCGTTGCACTAGTGAATCCTCACCTGATTTGGTGAGGGGTGGACGTAGGACTGGGGATTCAGTCCGAACCACCTTAAAATCCTTTGCATTGTGGTTTGCTTGTGCGATTGCTATGTGCTAGATGCATGCTTAGGGTTAATCTTTATATTACTTATTCATCTTGCTAAGTAAATCATTGTGTGCTACGCTAAGCTAGTTATATTCCACTGCAATTCTTTTTATCTAGTTTTAAAGAGGGGTGTTCTGCGAAAAGAGGAGCAGATCTATTCACCCCTCCCCTTTAGATCCGCCATCCACTACTCAACAGCATTCAAAAGTATACGAGATAAGCAAATGCGATAAAGAGGGATGCGAGTTTACCTCCACGCTCCGGGCGTGTGGAAGACGACCCCTGCCGAAGCTCGTACTTCCGATGTGCTGTAAATAAGTAATTACAACAGTGAATTTAACTACCCACTCCACGCAGGGAGGTAACGGTCTACAATGTGGGGCCCGAGAGTAGCGAACTCGGGTTGACGGGCAGTAATTTGGGCTGGAGATGGGCTGCTAGTAGGCACAGTTCTGCGGGCCCGCAGGATAGTAGGTGGGTCCGGCTGCTGGAACGGCAGTACCCGAGCCTCTCCTTGCTACTGCGGCTTGTTTGGCGCTGCTGGAAGGTTGTTGATTGATCCCCGGGAGCGGCGGTGACTGAAGGTGTGCCGGCATAGTTTCCGAGTAATTAATTCCCAGACTGATTGTGCTGGCTGGGCTCGGATCTGCTCTGCGCGCCTTCAAGAAAAGATGTCTTGCGGCCAGATCCGGTGTCGGATCGACACAAACTTGGTACTGATGGATAGAGGACTCAGAGGTCTACAACATATAATTTCTTCGGATCAATCAATTGAATGGATTGAAAATGAAAATGACTGTCCCTCAAAAGTTTCTGCTGGCTCAGACTCATAGACACACCGGACAGACTGAGTTTTCAATGAAAATGAATTTTGACCGACAAGAAGATGATAGATCTAAACCCTAGAAAAATTATGGGTGGAAGGTAGGAAAGTGAGGAACACACATGAATTTGTGGGGATTTTTGAGAGATGTATAAGGGGGTGGGAAAAATAGAAGAACAGACTCCTGTCCTGCAGATCTGTTGCTTGGCAGACTGTTAGGAGTGAAGCTAAAATTATGGAAAAAATAGCAAATGACCTCTGATTGGCACGAAATTTAAAATGGAGACTGGGAATAACAAGAAGAACAAACACTGAAAATTGCAGCTCGATCAGATCTCCTGATGTGGAGATAAAAATAGGGCTTCAAATGATGTGGATAGAATTCCGACGCGGTGGCGGTGCGACAGTGGCTCGATGGCTGCGGCGGCGGCAGTGTTGAGCTTCTCACTCAGAGAGGGGGAGGGGAGGAGGCTTCACACTTCAAGAATTTCACTGAAATCCATCTGCAAGGGGGTGGGAGAGAGAGAGGGGTGCCCTTGGGCTCTTGGAGCAATTTCTGAAATTTCTTCTCATTGATTCTATGAAAATAGCTAATTACATGGTTATATAGAAATGTAAAAATGTCCTAAACTACCCTCAAATCTAGGTTAGGGGAGGGGCATACAAGGGATATAAGATATTCTTCCCATGTGGTCCAAAATCACAAAATAAAAAATAATATATGGAAGGGGCGCCCCCTTGACCAAGGTGGCCAAGTGGACTTTGTCTTCTTGGTCCAAGTTGGAAAAGTCTAGTCTAAGCCCACCTTAGACTTTGAACTAGCCCCACATGGGTCCTAAGCCAAGTGGACCAATGAGGGAGAGGGTGAGGGACCCTACTGGACCTACTAGACTTTTACAAAAAAACCTAAAGACTTTAAAGACTAACCCTTTGGCTTATAATGCCTTACAATTTGCAAACCTAATTAGCCAAGGTACAAATACAAATAAAAGGACACAAATGCAAAATAAAAATATTAGTGCCCGATGTTGATTTCCATCAACAACTCCACGATGGGGGCCTGTTCTTCAAGCCAGGGCGGAGTCATGCTTCATCCTCTTCGTCCTCCTTCGACTCCATCTTGAAGAGGGGAGTATTTACTTCGTTTTGATTATATATGTGCCTTATTTCTCTCATCTTTTCCCCCTCTTCCAAGCCCCAACTTTTCAGGTTTTACCACTTTGTTCTGTCAATCTGAAATCCATATTTCATGCGACGAGAGCGCATTTGCATCGCCGGGGTGAAGCCATGGTGCACTTCTGATCCTTCCCTTTGACTCCAGGCTCTTACAAGAAGTATACTCTTCTATTTTGTAATGCCCCGAGATCCGATCCTCAATTTATGGACATTATTTTTTCTTTATCGGACCCTGAAGCATTACTTCGTACGTATCGCGGAAGCACAATATATAAACATGCATACACTCGCATGAGAGAGAGAGAGAGAGAGAGAGAGAGAGAGAGAGAAACCACATATTACAAGAAATGCAAGTAACATCTCAACCATTCATACTTTCCAAAGAGGGTACATTTACATTGTTCCAGATTGAACATGAGTTCACATAGGCCCACCACCCCATATACATCTAATAGAGTCATTCATCCATAGCATCCCTAGACGAACCATGAACTAGCACTACTCTTTAGCTGTAGCCGCCTCCTCAACCCCCTTCTCTCTGTGATGTGACACGACCTTGGACTTAAGCAAGCAAGCACATTCGTAATCTAAATGGGCCAATTTGGGCCGCCGCTCTCTCGTCGCTCACCCAAGCCCGGGGTAACTTGGCAATGCCAAGGTGAGGTTGAGGGGTTGGGCCCTTGCTGGTAGAGGGCCAGCAAGGCCAAGACTTGATTCCCAATGGATGTGGAAGCCCAAGACAATGGGGCCGACCAAGTGCCAAAGGCACCGGTTTCTCTCTTTTCCCACGGTGATCACTCAAGGCAATGGGGCTTGAGGATCGAGCTCTCACTCGCATAACCAGCGGAACTAGAACTTATATTGAAAGATAAGCACTAATGGAGTAAGGTGTGAGCACTTACTCGACCGGTTTGAAGAAACTGATCCCGCTTGGAGACGAGAGCGAGCGGGGAGGCGAGTGGATCCCCACACGCCGCAGCGGTGTCGCTTGACCTGCCCAAAGAAGTTACAACACTACACCTCTCGCAGGAGGGGGACCTTGGGGTGGGGGTTAATGATATTACAAGCAATACTACCTCCACACAGGGAGGGGCCTTCAGCCGGCCAAGCGGGGAGGGGGAAACTACGACCAAAAGCGATAAGAAGTTGGGAGGCCGAATCTGCCTGCTGTCTGGGAGGGAGGACTGACAGTCTAAGTTGGGGCTGCAGAAGTTGATACGGAATTTTTATGATGGCGAGACCAGGGGGGAACTCTTCGTGACTGGTAATGGAACACCTCAGAATTTTTTAAATTTCTTCTGGTACCACTGCTGACCGGGGTGGAGCTTCGAACAGAGTGGCAAGTTCTGGGACTGGCAGCTTCAGATTTCCAACCGCAGGTTGCAGAGAATGGTGCGATGGCTCCCGGACTCCGAATCGAGAACTGCCAGAGTTGTTGGAATCGTGGAAGAGTATTCTTCACAGCAAAATGGACGGGGATGCTAAAAGATGCCGGAGAAGACCTGGAGGCTATGAACAAGGATGACTGGTCGGGGTAGACTGTGGGGAAGCAGATCCGTGCAGCAGAGGGAGAAAATTGATAACTTCTGCTACTGGATGCCGAACGGAGTTCCGCTTCTTGATTCTGAATATAGATAGAGCGATGAAGAACTTTGTAGAAGAGCTTGGGGGCTGATTCCTATGAGGTTCGTCGTGGCAGTGCTTCTAATCTGGTTCTGGTACTCAGCAGGGATAGCTCTGCGTTGTTGTGGAAGAACGAAGCTCCTGGGCAGCACACAGCTCGGAAGAAGACGAAACCACTTCTGTTGCGAAGAAGACAGGGAGACGCTTCTGTGGATGCCTTTTGTGCCTTCAAACTCATCCGGAGGAAGTCGTGGTGGCCGCTGCAAGTTTCTGGTTCGTCTGTAACCTATGGACAGCAAACTGTAACTTCGAAGTAGCTTCCAATGACCAAGAAAGAAGAAGGGGAAGGGGGTAGATGAGTGTGGGAGTGACCCCTGGTTGTAAGGGGGTCTTGGAGGGGGTGTTCTAAGGTGTGGGAGGTGGAGAATAAGGTCTGGAAGAGGGTCCAACAGATGGTGATAGTGGGGGCTGCGAATTTGGGAAGGTGGGTGAGAGGGAAAGGGTATTTGAAAATGGGTTTAAGGGTGGGGTTAATTTGTTTGTCTTGGGAATGGGGGGGGGGGGGGTTGTGTTGGGGAAGGGAATGGGTGCTTGGGAAAGTGGGAAGGGTGCTTGGGAAAGTGGGAGGGGTAGTTGGGGGTTAGATGGTGAGGAGAGGATTGGTGGAGGGGGTCTTGGGAAGGGATGGAGTATTGATGAGGGTTGTAGGGAATGGGAAGAGGCTTAAATGGGGTAGGTGGGGAGTGGAGGTGGTTGGGAAGGGAGGAGAGAGAAGAAAATTCGAATTTGGGTGTTGAGGAGAGAGAAAGTGGAGTGAAAAAGAGAGATTAAGAGGGGGAAGGGTGGGGAATCTCTCCCCTAGGGTTTCTCACCCAAAAAATGGAATCTCTCCACTAGATAAGAAGTGTAAACTCTCAAAATGGCAAGTTTTTCATTCATTGATTCATTAAGTTGAAATGGGGGGAATGGGGTCCTATATATAGGAAACCCACATTTCTACAAAAGTCCCTGACAATTGACTCAATGACAAATAACCGAGGGGGTAGGGGAGAGCCCTTGGGCCAAGTCCAATGAATTGGGCCCAATAGCTAACTAGACAACCTAATGACACTCAAACTTAGGGAAATAAACACAAGACCTAGGAACATGACTCAAATAAAAGGGAAAATACATCAAATGACTCAAATAAAAATTACATAGGACTCAAAACTAAATGACTAGACCATGCCGGATGCAACCGGGGCGAGGAGACGAGCTATGAACGTGGGCATGGGAGGTGATGTCCCCATCATACTCCCGGGGTGCGGAGAACTCGACTCCGTCGAGTAAGTGTCCTTCCCTCCTTGGAGGGTGTAGAAGTGGTACTGCCCTCAAGTCTTCCGAACGAGACCGATCCATCCACCTGCCGAGATAGCGCTCGTATACCTTGCTCCTGGTGGTAGTGACCTGTTCATCCAATATTCGTTCAATGCGCTCACGCTGGGCTCTCTTGGCTGGTGGACTCTCCTCACGGGTGGGTGCTCTCTCAACGGAGGGAATAGGCTCAATATCCTCACTAGGTACCACCGTGGGTCCCTTGTATGGCACTAGGTCGGTGACACTGAATGTGGGACTTACCCCATATTCCTCGGGGAGATCTAACTCATAGACATTTGCACCAATGCGCCTCAGGACCTGGAAGGGACCAGCCCCACGTGGCCTCAATTTGGAGATGGCTCCCGGGGAGAGCCTCTCCGTCCTTACCATCACAAAGTCACCCTCATGGAATTCTTGGTGACGTCGATGAGAGTCGGCTCGCCTTTTATAAGTCACATTCTTGTTGCTAATGTGCTTGCGGATCTCTTTATGCAATGTTGTGAATGCAGACATTCTAGGGGTGATGGGTGGACCTGGGCAACTAAAAGTAGACCTATCATGTAATGATGTAGTGTAGATTTTGGTCAGCCTAGGTGGGCCGGGGCACCCGTAGGTGGCCCTATCACGCAAAGTGGTGATAAATATCGGGGGACCCGGACATCCATAGATGTCTTTGACATGCTTAAGACCCATGATGAATGAAGGTGGACCATTACATCCGAACATGGACCACTCATACTTTTTACTTGACATGTGGGTGATATGAATGAATGGACCCAACATAGTGTTCATGCCAAGTGGTGTGGTAAGCCTAGACACATGCATGTTTTTCCCAAGGGTGACTTCCATTTGTATAGGTGTGGGACAACCTTTGAACTCCCATTGGAAAGGATCGAATGGATCTAAGAAGGTGGTCATCATGGGGTGGAGCACAATCTTATTACCTAGGGATATGTGGCCCAAGGTCATGGCTCCCAAGGTGTAACCCGGGTCTAGGATGGGGTAGATTGGGTCAAACATGGTGGGTTGGGTTAGGGAAAGGTGGGTAGTGGATAAGGTGGTTGGGTCACATAGGGGTCTAGGCTCCCATAGGAAGGGATCAAAGGGGTAGTGGAAAGGTCTTCCTAGAGGGTGGCACTCTATGTCTTCAAGGTACCCAAACGGTGAGTCATCCTCCTCCAAGATAATTGGGCCAAGGTCTCTAGTGGGTTGGTCAATTAAAGCAATTGGAATCTTGATGGGTGGGAAGTGGGCCAAGATTGGTTTCTCATCCTTGGGGAGAAAGAGGAGGATTTCACTCGTATAATGGCCACTAGTGTAGATGGAGGTGATGGAACCGGTGGCGGGGTAAGCTAGGAAGGGTCCACTAGAGTAGATGGGGCTAGACTCCAATGGTCCTATGGCTAGCATATTGGTCAGGTAGACTTGCCATTGTAAACAGTCCACTAGGTCCCCTAAGCCTTCCACAAAGTAAGAGGTTTGAAGTGTGACATGGGAAGACCGGGTGGGCATAATTTGGACTTGATATGCCAAGGGTGAGAGGTAAGGTGGTGAGCTAGGAATGGTGGGGCCTTGCTTAAGCCATTGGAGTATGGACTCATTCATGGTTAGGGTGTGCGGCTCATGAGGACCCGAACTAGGAGAGGTGGGTGGAAGTGGGGGGTCTAGGATGTTCTCTATGGTGGGAAGTGAATCCGGATTGGCATCCATCTCCACTTGGGTAGGAGTGTGGGCCACAACTTCCAAGGATAATGGGGTAGGATAGTCTATGGTGGGTGGAGTGATAATGGTCAGTGCATGGTACTCTCGGGGTGGTGAACATGGGTGGACTTGGGTTGGGCTTGGTGGGGGAAGTTCATGGGTGGGAGTTGGGCTCGGGGGTGAAAGATCGGTTGGTTGAAGAGGTTTGGGTTGGGGTGCGTAGATCTTTCTAAGATCGGCCCTCATTTCATCCCAAGATTCAATGGGTGCTCCCCCTTTGGCTTCACTCAAACCTACAATGTTCTCCCATTCTTTCCTAGCTTGGCGCCAAAGTAAACTCTTGGCATAGTTGACTTGGACAAGCCCTGACAGAGTAAACCTCCCAAAGTGTTGGTCTATGGACTTCTCCCATTCTAGATATATGCTAGGGCGGGATCCATCAAACACAAAGGCTTCTAATGGGCCTAAGAGTGGCGAATATGCCATGTATGAGGTAGTCATGATAGTGGACAAGGGTGATGCATGCAATGGCCCTAGGACAAGACTTAGTAGAGACAAGTCTAGAACTTGCTCTGATACCAATTGATGTGACACGACCTTGGACTTAAGCAAGCAAGCACATTCGCAATCTAAATGGGCCAATTTGGGCCGCCGCTCTCTCGTCGCTCACCCAAGCCCGGGGTAACTTGGCAATGCCAAGGTGAGGTTGAGGGGTTGGGCCCTTGCTGGTAGAGGGCCAGCAAGGCCAAGACTTGATTCCCAATGGATGTGGAAGCCCAAGACAATGGGGCCGACCAAGTGCCAAAGGCACCGGTTTCTCTCTTTTCCCACGGTGATCACTCAAGGTAATAGGGCTTGAGGATCGAGCTCTCACTCGCATAACCAGCGGAACTAGAACTTATATTGAAAGACAAGCACTAATGGAGTGAGGTGTGAGCACTTACTCGACCGGTTTGAAGAAACTGATCCCGCTCGGAGACGAGGGCGAGCGGGGAGGCGAGTGGATCCCCACACGCCGCGGCGGTGTCGCTTGACCTGCCCAAAGAAGTTACAACACTACACCTCTCGCAGGAGGGGGACCTTGGGGTGGGGGTTAATGATATTATAAGTAATACTACCTCTACACAGGGAGGGGCCTTCAGCCGGCCAAGCGGGGAAGGGGAAACTACGATCAAAAGTGATAAGAAGTTGGGAAGCCGAATCTGCCTGCTGTCTGGGAGGGAGGACTGACAGTCGAAGTTGGGGCTGCAGAAGTTGATACGGAATTTTTCTGATGGCGAGACCAGGGAGGAACTCTTCGTGACTGGTAATGGAACACCTCAGAATTTTTTAAATTTCTTCTGGTACCACTGCTGACCGGGGTGGAGCTTCGAACAGAGTGGCAAGTTCTGGGACTGGCAGCTTCAGATTTCCAACCGCAGGTTGCAGAGAATGGTGGGATGGCTCCCGGACTCCGAATCGAGAACCGCCAGAGTTGTTGGAATCGTGGAAGAGTATTCTTCACAGCAAAACTGACGGGGATGCTAAAATATGCCAGAGAAGACCTGGAGGCTATGAACAAGGATGACTGGTCGGGGTAGACTGTGGGGAAGCAGATCCGTGCAGCAGAGGGAGAAAATTGATAACATCTGCTACTGGATGCCGAACGGAGTTCCGCTTCTTGATTCTGAACATAGACAGAGCGATGAAGAACTTTGTAGAAGAGCTTGGGGGCTGATTCCTATGAGGTTCATCCTGGCAGTGCTTCTAATCTGGTTCTGGTACTCAGCAGGGATAGCTCTGCGCCATTGTGGAAGAACGAAGCTCCTGGGCAGCACACAGCTCGGATGAAGACGAAACCACTTCTGTTGCGAAGAAGACAAGGAGACGCTTCTGTGGATGCCTTTTGTGCCTTCAAGCTCGTCCGGAGGAAGTCGTGGTGGCCGCTGCAAGTTGCTGATTCATCTACAACCTATGGACAGCAAACTGTAACTTCGAAGTAGCTTCCAATGACCAAGAAAGAAGAAGGGGAAGGGGGTAGATGAGTGTGGGAGTGACCCCTGGTTGTAAGGGGGTCTTGGAGGGGGTGTTCTAAGGTGTGGGAGGTGGAGAATAAGGTCTGGAAGAGGGTCCAACAGATGGTGGTAGTGGGGGCTGCGAATTTGGGAAGGTGGGTGAGAGGGAAAGGGTATTTGAAAATGGGTTTAAGGGTGGGGTTAATTTGTTTGTCTTGGGAATGGGGGGGGGGTTGTGTTGGGGAAGGGAATGGGTGCTTGGGAAAGTGGGAAGGGTGCTCGGGAAAGTGGGAGGGGTAGTTGGGGGTTAGATGGTGAGGAGAGGATTGGTGGAGGGGGTCTTGGGAAGGGATGGAGTATTGATGAGGGTTGTGGGGAATGGGAAGAGGCTTAAATGGGGTAGGTGGGGAGTGGAGGTGGTTGGGAAGGGAGGAGAGAGAAGAAAATTC
The DNA here is from genome assembly GCA_022559845.1 of Amorphophallus konjac. Classification (NCBI taxonomy): domain Eukaryota; kingdom Viridiplantae; phylum Streptophyta; class Magnoliopsida; order Alismatales; family Araceae; genus Amorphophallus; species Amorphophallus konjac. The sequence continues at coordinate 346,913,370 of CM040120.1, forward strand.
GAATTTGGGTGTTGAGGAGAGAGAAAGTGGAGTGAAAAAGAGAGATTAAGAGGGGGAAGGGTGGGGAATCTCTCCCCTAGGATTTCTCACCCAAAAAATGGAATCTCTCCACTAGATAAGAAGTGTAAACTCTCAAAATGGCAAGTTTTTCATTCATTGATTCATTAAGTTGAAATGGGGGGAATGGGGTCCTATATATAGGAAACCCACATTTCTACAAAAGTCCCTGACAATTGACTCAATGACAAATAACCGAGGGGGTAGGGGAGAGCCCTTGGGCCAAGTCCAATGAATTGGGCCCAATAGCTAACTAGACAACCTAATGACACTCAAACTTAGGGAAATGAACACAAGACCTAGGAACATGACTCAAATAAAAGGGAAAATACATCAAATGACTCAAATAAAAATTACATAGGACTCAAAATTAAATGACTAGACCATGCCGGATGCAACCGGGGCGAGGAGACGAGCTATGAACGTGGGCATGGGATGTGATGTCCCCATCACTATGTCTCCTGAAAACGTGTGTCACAAAGGGGTGAGTGTGACGCTCAGTAGGTAGCCTAAACAAACCGGGGTTAACTCGCATCTATATAACCAAATTATATACATAATTCAGATGTTAATAATAGCATAACTCATTCATTATCATCTACTTAAAGTAACTCACATGAGGAAAATACATGTTCTTTAACTAACATATAAGGTACCCATGCATTCGCTAAAACCACGGTGAATGAACAATTACACATTATCACATTTCTGTTAGTCATGGAAACAAATAGCTACCACAAACATAGGAGGCCCCACACACACAAACGAACGAATGAACGAAAGAGTATTGTGCATACCCGAGAGCAAACTCCCACCTAGACTCTGGTGGCCCACCGCGAACTGTGGCATTACGTATCGCCGTCCCACAGAACAAGCCGAGTCATCGGATTTCACCTAGATTCATGTGGCCTACCGCGAATTGTGGTGTTACGTATCGCCGTCCCACAGAACGGACCAGTCGAAACGATAGGTTTTGACCAGCGCGTTATGCACCGCCGTCCCCTATGATCTTTTACTTCCGTGGCATTACGTATCGTCGTCCCGCAGAAAGGGCCGTCCAATAGAGGGACAGAAGTCCTATCTCATAGAATGTTGTTGTTCCCACTCATAACATTCACATCATATTCACATTCATACTCATTTTACAAATACTAATATGATACTTTATCATAACATGCATGCTTCCAATAGTTTAAGTAGGCTAAACATACTTATATGCTGACTAGTGCGGAACAGTGCATGATCAGGTTACTATATAAAAGAATAGGTTTGTCTTTCTAGACTACCCATGCACAGAAAAAGATTTATATCTTAAAGTACAGATTTTTTGTGAGCATGAAATTTTTACTGTGGGTTACTGACTTAGCCTTCTGCCATTTTCTAATTTTTCAGATTTTTCTGAATTAAAATGACCTACCAAAACTCTCTTTTTCTAAGTTTCTAAAAATTGGACAGACCCACAGGTGCACCGACCTTACCTAAGTCTGTGCAGCACGTGCACCGACCTTACCTATGCATGGACAAAGACTGCACTGACCTTAGTCATGCTTGGGCAAAACATGCACCGACCTACTATGCACGAACCTTAGTTATGCTAATACAAAACATGCACAGACCTTACTATGCACAGACCTCACCGTGGCTAACACAAAACATGCACATACCAACTATGCACAGACCTTTCCGTGGCCAACACAAACATGCACAGACCTTACCATGCACAGACCTTACTATGCACGGACCTTACCGTGGCTAAAACATGCACAGACCTTACTATGCACAGACCTCACCGTGGCTAACACAAAACATGCATAGACCTACCATGCACAGACCTTACCGTGGCCAACACAAACATGCACAGACCTTACTATGCACGGACCTTACCGTGGTTAAAACATGCACAGACCTTACTATGCGCAGACCTCACCGTGGCTAACACAAAACATGCACAGACCTACCATGCACAGACCTTACCGTGGCCAACACAAACATGCACAAACCTTGCTATGGCTAACACAAGTAATGCACGGACCTTATTAAGGCTAACACAAACATGCACAAACCTTGCTATGGCTAACACAAACGTGCACAGACCTTACTATGGCTAACACAAACATGCACAGACCATGCTATGGCTAACACAAACATGCACAAACCTTGCTATGGCAAACATGCACAGACCTTGCTATGGCAAACACAAATATGCACAGACCTTGCTATGGCTAACACAAATGTGCACAGACCTTGCTATGGCTAACACAAACGTGCACATACCTTACTATGCACTGACCTTACTATGCACAGACCTTTACCTACGCATGGACCAAAAGTGCACCGATGCTAACACAAACATGCACAGACCTTGCTATGGCTAACACAAATAATGCACAAACCTTATTTTGGCCTGGGCAAAACATGCACCGACCTTGCTAGGACTTAATCAAATGTTATGTTCTGAGACGCTACTGACCTACCTAGGGGCTGTGGGAACTTATGAAACCCAAGAGAACTTAATGAAAGATAGAATCCAAATGAACATGATGGTTGTCCGCACATGCCCTTAATCCCTCTTTTAGAGTGTATAAAATATATTTAAAACGTTCTGATGTATCATTGACCCCTAAAGTTTGAGGTTAGGTGCCTACCTTTGAGATGGTAAACCGACGATCCGGGGATGAAATCCACACCCCAGATCCTCCTAAAGCTTTTCCTTCCGATCCGAGGATGAGTTCCACACCCCAGATCCACCAAAGACTTCGCTGCAGGTTCACCCTTTACGAAATGCCAAGGTTCCTCACTTCTCTTCCTTACCTGGGAGAAACCGTAGATGGTGGGTGTTGAGGATAGGTGTTGCTAAAGGCTGATCACCCTTGGAACCCACTTCTTTATATAGATTTCAAGCCTCCCAAGGCTTGTCCCACGTCCATCAAGGTTAAGCCCAGCCCCCAAGTCGCTGGCTTAAAGAGGGGTTAATGCTAAGCATCCCTTCGGGTTTGAATAGGTGTGACCCTTCGACCGTTGATCATAAATGCTAGTGGGCGCATCATTTTTGTTGGGAATTAGGTTAGGATGTCTTCATATGAAATGAAGAGGACTTCTAGATCTAACACTCAGTCATGGTTTCATCGAATTTAATCAACTCTACAGTGAGTTATGATTTTATCAATATTAATCATTATTCCTCCTCTATTTTAGTTGTGACCCTTCGTTTACTTGGTCATAAATGCGACTGGGCGCGCTCTTCTGTTGGGATTTGGATTCGGATGTCTTCAGATGAAATCAAGAGGGCTTCCATTTCTAACTTTGGGTCATAGTTTCATCGAATTTAAGTATCTCTAGCAATAGTTATGATTTTTCCAAATTAATATTTATTTCCCCCCATTCCAGTCATGAGCTTTCGGTAGGCCGAGGTAATTTGAGTATAACTCTAGTATCTAGGTGAAATTTGCCCTTGACCTCAACATCGAGGATGTGGCTTACATTCAATGCAAAATTATGGCTTTAGTTTCAGGTCGTTTAATTAACCACAGACGAAGTTATGAATTTCTCATTAATTACATTCGAATTCTCCTAACAGTCACACCTCTTCGTGACGCTGGCAGTAAATGGGCTCAGAACGTTGGGTTCTAGTGCGATTTGGGTTTCACAGAAGAGTTTGGGCTAAGGGCCCAAGCTTTCTAATGAGCCTAGTTTCATCCCATTTGGTTGACTGTGGACCAAGATATCCTTATTTTAACGGGTGACTATGTTTTCTGTAATAATTTTGGCCCATTATCATAATTCCTTCTTATATCCTATTAGGCCCATTTTTCAGAAATTATATTCTTCATCAAAGTTGTTCCTTACCTAATGGTCATTGCATGGGCTTTGGTTTCATCTAATTCTGACCTCCATATAGTAAGTTACCAATTTCCTCAGAATCCTTCAATAATTTGTCCAGATTTCTAGCTCATTGCGTTCACGGGCCTGAATTATTCTCAATTGAGCCAGTGCCCAAATTGGTGGTCGTAACAGTTTTCCTCCATTTTGGGCTCATTATCTCATCCTATTGATGCATACTTTTCTCCATCATTTTACAGTTTCATTCTGTTTTGACACTTAGTCATTTTTCTATCATGTTCTGCACCTTTTGTTTTCTTACGTTTTCCACCCCATTCTTTACCGTTGTCTTCCCAGTTTTAAACCCTTATTTTTACCCTAGTTTCACCACAATACTCCTACCTTTCTATAGCATATTTTCTTTCTCTTTTTGGTGTCTTATTCTGTGAGATAGTCATCGTTCTTTGAGTCCATTTTGTGCATTGTTCTGCATTTTCTGCACTGTCTGTATTTTCGCCAAATCTCCGGTGTCATAACTTTCTGTCCAAACCTCTTTTTGGTGTGATTCTTGTTCCTCCTTGTTCACAATAATAAAGTCTTCTGTCATCCCAATTTTCACCTTGTTTGGACTTCGTTTGCCCTACTGTTTTCATCAGTCTTTGCACCTTGTTTACACAATTTCTCTTGTCACATGCACTTTTGCACCTTATTTATCTATGTTAATCATGGCATATTAAATCAATCTCTGCATGTTAATATCATCACAATATACACACATATTAATTTCACCCTTCCACAGGGGTTAAAAACCCTCCCTAGGTAAGTTTGCCCTCAATCTTTCATGCTACTTTATGCACTTGGGTAGATTTCTACACTTAGCACTTTCTAATGTGTTGTCTTTGTTTTGTAGGAAAGCATGGAAAGTGAGGCCCTTACCTTCTAGATGGCTGGAAGACAAGGAGAGATAATCCACATTGTCCCCGCATTACTTATATTGAGCGTGATCATCTTCTTTTTCCAAGGTACACAATGCGCACATAGTCTTCTTTCACATTCTTCGACGTTGTCATTCCTTGGTGGCGATCATGGTATTTTTCTACATCTTTTGCCACCTTTTTATTGCTATATGATCATGCTACCATATTCACATAGTCACATATTTATACTATTCACTTGATTGGCACATTATGTTATCACTCATGCACATATGCTTGTTCATGTGACTTGTGACGTCACGTTCCATATTTCTACATCCACAGCTTTTTTTGGCGATCACAGTGGGACATCTAATGCCCATCACTTTGTCCATGCTTTTCTACGATTTTGGTGTGTATATCCATGTTTAGATAGCATTTCATGTTCATATTGTTCATATTGTTTGCATCCATATTGCTATGTTTGCATATGTTCATTATATCTTGATTTGCTAGATTTATGCTACAATTTACATGCACTCCGGTGCACATAGGGCCATGCATTATCATATTGTAGTTGCATTCCTACCTTGGTAAGTGATCCTCTCACCTCTATATTCTTTGGGGTCGACTAGGCGATCTTATCTAGGACCTCCATAAGTCTCTGTGAGCCGTGGATTCCCACATGGACGCCGAGCCGGTTGTACCTTTTCCACCCTTAGATTTGCATTTGCATACGTGTGAGGGAGTTAACCCTAGATTAACCCAAAGTTTGGCCTCTTCCTATAGGGAACCCATGTCTTGAGGGAATTATGCTTAATTAAAATCATTAAAAGGGCCCACCAAAACTTTAGAAAATAAAAATTAACGATCATATCAACTTGTTTGATCTTGGTTGAACCCTCTCACATTCATATTGTTTGTTGGGTTTACCCCCAAGCCCATTTGTTGTGTTGTGTGTTGCATTTTCCCATTCATTTAGTCATTTGTGGTCTATTGTTCCGAGTCACATTCGCATTTGCATAAGTCCGTTTGTCACCCACCTTCGTCCCTCACGTCATCTCCCCCTCTCCTTTTAATTTTTGAGCCCTTACTTCCCTAATAGTATTTCCTTGACTTACCTGGTATTAAGTCTCCATTTTCCCTCATGGAGCACCACCTTAATCCCTTGTATTCTCCTTCATCTTCCTATTCCCGCGTGGATTCCTCTTCCCACGCGGGCCCATCTCCTCGTGACCTCTCCGACCCGTCGGATGAACAAGCCGATCTCATAGCCCACTTATCATGCCTTGTTCACCAAATGGACCCAGCCCAGGCCCAAAAACTCATTGCTAATCATCTTAATGGGCCTCATTCTCATAACGAGCCTCATTCATCTAATGGGCCTCATTCCTTTAATGGGCCATCTTCTTTGAGTGGCCCATCTTCGTTTAAATGGGTGTCATTCTCTTAGTGGGCCTTATTCCTTCAATGGGCCTCATCTTTCTAATGGGCCTCATCTTTCTAATGGGCCTCCCTCTTCTTCGCTTAATGGGCCCTCTTCTACACTTAATGGACCCCCTTCCTTTAACGGGCCTTCTTATTCTCTTAGTGGGCCTACTCTTCTTAATGGGCCCACTTCCACTACCCATGTTTGTGCTGGCCCAATGGGTCCCCATGTTCATGATCCTTCTAGGTCCATGCATCCTTTCACTCCCGGAATGGGCCTTCCTTATTATTCTCAGTCCGGACCTCCTTATCCGGCCCAATACCATGGTCTTGGCCCAAATTCACATTCTCTTGCTCAAGTTGGCCCACAATCTTCTCGATCTCTCCCTACTCAGGAGATGATCGCTCAAACCCAACGCCAGCTTGATGAACTACAACACCGAATTATTCCCAAATCCTCCTTGAGTGTTCCATTTGCATTCCAAGGTCTTCGACTTCCGCCTCATTCACAAGTTCCCACATATCGCCGTTATTATGGAGTCGATGACCCGTATGTGCACGTTAAGGAATTCGTTTATGAGTCGGCCCAATTTTGACATGACCAACATTTGATGGCATATTTATTTGGTCTGTCATTGGAGGGCCCGGCTCGGGATTGGTTCTTTTCATTACTGCAAGAGCGGATTATGAATTTCCAAGCTGTCCTAGAGGAATTTCTTCAGTAATTTAGGACCAGGATGGGCCCAAGTATTCTGTTGTGGATCTGGCCCACGAGAAGATGAAGTCTGAAGAGGATTCTTGCACCTTTATCGATCGCTGGCGTCGCCTCGTCACGCAAGTCTCAGGGCACATTCCGGAGCAAGAGTTGATCAAGATGCTGATTTCTAACGCAGCGCCCGAGTATCGGTTCATCTTAGCACTTGATGATATTACCTTCCTGACAACTGCTTTATAGCTGAGCCCGCTTCATCTGCCAACAACTCCAAGGTTCCCTTGACCTCGAGTCTTCTCCGCCTTCTACATACACCTCGCCATCTACATCTACTTCTGCATATCAACCTTCACCCTCCACAAGCCAACCCTACGCTTCTGTAAGCCACCCTTCCGCCACATATCTTTCCACGATTCGACCTTCCACTCCTACATACCCGTACTCTCCCACATGTCAACCTTCCATGAGTCAACCTTCCGCTCTCATATACTCACATGTGTCTCCACCCCCGGTCAAGGAAACACCACACCCTGAGCAGGTGGATGCCGTCTATATACCCCCTCACCGTACTCTACATATGCCATCACCAAATCCCTCCGCCACTAGCCACGCACCATTGCCTATGCAACCTCCGCTCCCATCCCCACAACCATTTCCATTACCTTCCCATATCCCTCGACATCTGCCTTGCCCGAAGCGGGCTCCTCCTCCTCCATTGCCAGAGTGTTTTACAGACATTTTTAAGGCTTTGATGGCCACTCACGCATTGCAGCGTCCTCCAGTTGTACCTTGCCGACCCGCGGTCGAGAATATGCTTCAATATTATGAATTTCACCGCCAGCAAGTGTCACGCCCCGAGCGCAGAAGATTACCCGAAGGCGTGACGCGTCTATATAGATCGTGTCAATCATGTAAATATCAGAGTGCGCAAATAACTAAGATTTAACTCAAAATTTAATACAAATAGTACGAGCTGACAATTGTCACAATTAATCAAAGGACAATTACATGTGTTCCCAGCGTCCAACGACTAGGCTTCAAATCTTGAGCAGTTCTAATCAAGTTGACTAATACAAATGACATAGATGAATTGATACAACTGACATAAGTGAACTAATACAATAACAAAAGGGACATGACAATTTGATAACTTCACTCTAACACTCATCACTCAGTCTCATTCCCTTCCGAGTGTTGGTTGGCATCCAAATTACCTGAAAATATTAGAAAACAACTAGATGAGCGAATCGCTCAGTAGGAATTACATCTCAAGATTTAACAGGCTTTAAGTGGTTTACAAGTTCAATTAATGTCAGTAAAACTATGCATGTAGATGAGTAGAGATCAAGGATTGTAAAAATCGACAAGAGCAGTGAAGGAATAACAAGTGAGAGTATAAGGATTCCAACTTCAATGCAGCAATAGCAAGAGATTCAAGCAAGTAATAACTGGAATTAACGAAATCTTTCCAAGAGAGTAAGAACTCATGTCAAGCAAGTAATAGAAAGTAATATAAATTCAAGCATGTAAAATTAGAATTGGCTATTTATCAATTTCATTCAAGCAAAACTTTACCCTTCTGCGGGTCTCAAGTCAAATCAATCAAGTAATATCACGAGAATGAGTGGAATGTCTAAAGCCTAGCAAGCAAGTACTCCGGTGCAATGCCAAACACCGTGGTCAATAAACTCCCATGGGCACAAGTACCTTCGGGTGCTCCCCCCAGGACCAGACCGGGCCCTATATGCACAGCATTTATCATATTTGTTGACATCTACTCGTATTTATAGCCAATATGGAATTTCAAGGTTTGACCAGTATGATATATAAGGTGAATTATGGAATGGAGTCCAAGGGTGCATTGATGTGTAGGGATGAACTAGGAGGGGAAACCAGTAACGTTTGATACACAGAAAAAACTAGATAAGAGAGGTGCCTTATGGGCCACCTGACAATTTTAGAAACGACACCCTCACTGTGGGATGCCCTTCCTGGGAACTATACATGGTTTAGAGGACCCTGTCAGGAGTTAAATATCACTTCTCAGGCTGCCATCTATCAGTGGAGATGGCAAAATAGAAGGCCTAATGATCAGGTCAACGTAATGAGCCGGCTATATCGACTCAGTAGTTCATCGCGTCAACGCGATGAACTGGCAGGGTCGACTCATCAGTTCATTTCCAGTTCACAGGGTCGACTCATCAGTTCATCGCGTCAACGCGATGAACTGGCAGGGTGGACTCATCAGTTCATCGCGTCAACGCGATGAACTAGCAGGGTCGACTCATCAGTTCATTTCCAGTTCACAGGGTCGACTCATCAGTTCATCGCGTCAACGCGATGAACTGGCATGGTCGACTCATCAGTTCATTTCCAGTTCACAGGGTCGACTCATCAGTTCATTTCCAGTTCACAGGGTCGACTCATCAGTTCATCACGTCAACGCGATGAACTGGCAGGGTCGACTCATCAGTTCATATTTGCTCAAAATGGCTTAAGGTATTAATCTTTGATTAAGCTAAGGTATTAACCTTTGATTTAAGTTGATTTAGGTAAAACTGATGACATGGATAGATAGAGAAAATTGTAAGGATTATAGATCTTTATTCATGCACTCATTTCATGCTTTAGTTGCTTAAATATCATATTTTTAACATGACGTATCATACTAGTTTTCATTTTTAAAGGAACTAAATAGAGATAAGATTTCTAGATAGGCTACCTACCAGATTAATTAGGTATGCTAATTAGTTAGTAGATCCACTAACATGTTAATTAGGTATGTTAGCAGGTTAGTTAAACTAATAAGTTACGTAAAAACACGATAAAACTTGCGTTAGACGGATATATCGTATGGATATGAAGCTAATACATGCCAACTACCCTAGATTGAAGTTAATACATGCTAATCAATGCTAATCATCTTGGGTATAAGGCTACTACATGCTAATTATCTTAGGTACGAGGCTAATACATGCTAATCATTCTAGATTTAAGCTAACACATGCTAATTATTCTAGGTATGAGACTAATACTTGCTAATTATCTTGGGTATGAAGCTAATATACGCTAATCATCCTAGATTTAAGCCAACACATGCTAGTTATTCTAGGTATGAGACTAATACTTCATAATACTTGCTAATACATGCTAATTATTCTGGGTATAAAGCTAATACATGCTAATTATCTTAGGTATGAAGCTAATACATGCTAATCATCCTAGATTTAAGCCAACACATGCTAATTATTCTAGGTATGAGACTAATACTTGCTAATACTGGCTAATACATGCTAATTTTTCTGGGTATAAGGCTAATTATCTTAGGTATGAAGCTAATACATACTAATCGTTCTAGATTTAAACTAACACATGCTTTATAAATACTAAATATTGCATGGAAATGAGTCTAAGACTAAATACCTAGACTAATCATCCTAGATTAGCTACTAGTTTAGTTAAAAGTTGAGAACACCTACCTCTGTGAAGTGACAGTAGTTATAGCAAATATAAGAAGCAACTCTTCCCTTCTCTGCAACCCTTCAGAAGTGTCTCCCCTTCTCTGCAACCCTTCAGAAGTGTCTCCCCTTCTCAACAGCAAGCATTCTAGCCAACGAAGGTTTGCTTCGTTAGGAGTATAATATAAGGTTTGAGTTGGCAAGAGGGGAAACAAGATCCGTGAAAATCGGATCTCAGTGGGATGCCAGCTTATACAGGCTGTTGGGGATAAGGAAATCGAAAGGTTGTCTGGTGGATTGTAGCTCCTATGAGAGGGTAGTTTATTTATTTTAAACTTCCCACTTAACTTTCATGATTTTTATCTTTAAAATTTGATGGAGTTAGTTAATGAAATTTCATGGATAAGATCCTTATATTTTTCTCTATTTTTACATATAATTTTTTTAAAAAAATTCTTTTTAAATAAAAAATGATACTATTCATATATGAAAAGTACAGTTGCCAACGCAGGTTTGTCAAAAAAATCACAAGCCTGGAGGGGGGTCGTGTATTGCTAGCCTATCGTATATAATTATTTGGCACAAAAAGTAAATTGTGGATGCTAGGATTTGAACCCTAGTCATTGGGGTGAAAGGTAAGTTACTTAACCAACTACACTAGGAAGCCACTTGTTAAGTGAATACTCTTTACATATGATAACTATGTGTTCTAACTTCTTACTTAATCTAGAGTCTATGTGTTCTAACTTCTTACTTAATCTAGAGTTTATCTATTTTTTTTTGGGAAATATTATTAATAAATATATATATATATATATTTATACGGGATTCTACACCCTCCCCCACTTAAAAGAATTTGGTCCCCAAATTCAATTACATTATACGGAGACAAGGAGGGTGAGAATTACTTACGGACTAGAATAATTCTGGAAATCTCCTTCTCATAGACTCCTCGGTTTCCTATGTAGCTTCTTGTTCTAAGCATCGATTCCATTGAATTTTTACCATAGGGATTGTCTTGTTCCTTAGAACTCGGATTTCTTGGTCGAGGATCTTTACTGGCCTTTGCTCATAGGTGAGGTCCTTCTGCATCACCAAGTCAGTGTGATCGATGACGTGTGAGAAATTGTGCATGTATTTCTTTAGCATAGAAATATGAAATACGTTGTGCACTTCTGACAGTTGTGGAGGTAGGGCGATACGATAAGCCACTTCACCTACCCTTTCCAGTACTTCGAATGGACCGATAAACCTTGGTGTTAATTTGCCTTTAACACCGAATCTTCTAATGCCTCGGCCGGGAGATACCTTGAGGAAAACATGATCTTCGACTTGAAATTCCAGGTCTCGCCTTCTGTTATCGGCTTAAGATTTCTGCCTGGACTGTGCTATCATTAACCTTTCTCTAATGAGTTGTATCTTCTCGGTAGAATCTCGCACCATGTCAGGACCTAGAATTTGTTTTTCACCGACTTCATCCCAGCATATGGGAGATCGGCAACTCCTGCCATATAATGCCTCAAAAGGTGCCATTTGTATGCTGGCTTGATAGCTGTTGTTATATGCAAATTCGCCTAGTGGTAAGTGGTCATTCCAACTACCACCGAAGTCTATAATGCATGCCCTTAACATATCTTCCACAACTTGATTAGTCCTCTCGATCTGTCCATCTGTCTGGGGATGAAAAGCAGTGCTGTAGTTGAGTCTCGTCCCCAAGGAGTGTTGCAGGCTCTTCCAGAAATAAGAGGTGAAGCGCGGGTCTCGGTCAGATACGATCGAGACGGGAACTCCATGCAATCTAACCATTTCCTTCATATACAGGGCAGCAAGTACGTCGACTGACCATCGACTTTTGATGGGTAAGAAATGGGCCGATTTAGTTAACCGGTCGATAATTACCCAAATTCCATCATATCCTCCCCTAGACTTGGGCAAACCCATGATAAAGTCCATGCCAATGTCTTCCCACTTCCACTTGGTAATACCCAGCGGATGTAGCTTTCCGGCGGGTTTTTGATGTTCCGCCTTCACTTGTTGGCATGTGAGGCAACGAGACACAAAGTCTGCTACCTCCCTTTTCATGTTAGACCACCAGAAAGTTCTTTTCAAGTCTTGGTACATCTTAGTGGCTCCAGGGTGGATTGTGTACCTCGATCTATGAGCTTCTTCAAGAATCTTCTTCTTCAATTCGGGACAGTCGGGCACACATGTCCGTTCATGAAATAGTAATCTGCCATCAGGTGCCAGCTTGAAATCCAGTCTCTCGTCCAGCTTGCTCTTTATCTTCACTAGCGAGGGATCCTCTTCTTGTAACTTCTTGATTTCAGGTAGCAAATCTGGATGTAGGCTCATATGAGATAGAATAATACACATGTTCTTCTCATCTGTGCTGATATCAAGCTTAGAGAATTTCTCCAGCAGTTTCCATTCTTGTATCATGCAGTTGGCCAATATTGTTCTCGGCTTTCGACTAAGGGCATCAGCTACGGAATTACCCTTACCAGGATGATACTGTATAGTGAAGTCAAAATCCTTGAGATACTCGAGCCAACGCCTTTGCCGCATGTTCAGCTGAGGCTTTTATGATCGGAGTACACAGTGAATTGTTCTCCGTAGAGATAGTGCCTCCAGATCATTAAAGCGAATACTACTGCGGCCAGTTCTAAGTCATGAACTGGGTAGTTCTCTTCATGTTTCTTCAATTGTCGGGAAGAGTATGCAATGACTCTCCCATTCTGCATCAATACACATCCGAGGCCAATACCAGAAGCATCGGTATATACCTCGTATTTTTCTCCTTCCATTGGTAATGATAAGACTGGAGCAGTGGTCAAGAGATCCTTCAAAGTTTGAAAACTCTTTTCACAGTCTTCCTTCTACTCATAAGGCACTTCCTTGCAGGTTAACCTGGTCAGGGGAATAGCAATTTTGGAGAAGTCCTTTATAAAACGCCGGTAGTAACCAGCTAGACCCAAGAAGCTCCGAATCTCAGTTACATTTGTGGGTCGTTCCCAGTTCTTCACGGCTTCGACCTTTGATGGGTCAACAGCAATTCCGTTCTTCGAAATGATATGGCCTAAGAAGGATACTTCCTCGAGCCAAAACTCGCATTTGCTGAATTTGGCATATAGCTTGTTTCCCCTTAATGTCTGCAATGATTTCTTGAGGTGTTCTTCATGATCCTCTTCGGTCTTTGAATAGATCAGAATATCATCAATAAAGACCACAATAAATTGGTCTAAATAGGGCCTGAATATGTTGTTCATTAACTGCATAAAAGCTGCGGGGGCATTTGTTAGTCCGAAAGGCATAACAGTAAATTCGTAATGCCCATACCTGCTTCGGAATGCAGTTTTATGAATATCTTCTTCTTTGATCTTCAATTGGTGGTAACCAGAACGAAGATCAATCTTGGAGAAATATAAAGCTCCAGATAGTTGATCGAACAGCTCATCAATCCTTGGCAGTGGATACTTGTTCTTGATTGTAAGGTGATTTAGCTGCCGATAATCTATGCATAATCTCATCGATCCGTCCTTCTTTTTGACGAATAGCACGAGTGCTCCCCATGGGGAAGTACTCGGCCTGATGAAACCCTTGTTCAATAACTCCATTAGCTGCTCTTTTAGTTCCTTCAGCTCATCAGGGGACATTCTGTATGGTGCCCTGGAAATAGGACCAGCACCATGGACAAGGTCGATTGTGAACGACACTTCCCTTTCCAGGGGTAAGCCGGTTAAATCTTCTGGAAAAACATCAGGAAAATCCTGAATTACACGGATGTCTTCAAGTTTAACCTTCTCGACTTCCGTGGCAGTCACGAATGCTATGAAACTCATGCATCCCTTATTCATAAGTTTACTAGCTCGGAGTGCTGATATAAGAAGTGATTTACTCCGAGGGCTATTGTAAACTAGCTCTGGGAAATCTACGAAAGTTACCTTGCCATGCCGGCAATCTACAGTTGCTTGGTATGTGGATAGCCAGTCGGCACCTAGTATGACATCATAACCCTTTATATCTAGGCATATCAGGTCAGCAGGTAAATTATTTCCCTTAATCATCACTTCATAGTTTGGATAATGATAAGTGATATCAGACTCATTCCCAAGAGGTGTAGATATGACCAAATCTAACAGTTCATGTTTCTTAGAAAATGAAGCAGCAAAGTTCTTGGAAACGAATGATTGAGTTGCTCCGGTATCGAATAAAACTTGAGCAGTTTTTGAACAAATAGTGAGAGTACCTTCCACAATTCCACCTTTAGTGGGTTCCGTCTCTTGGAGAGCTTGCAGACGGCCTTGTTTCTTTACCGGACACTTCTCATCTTTGGTGTCATGTTCCTTCATCAAGGGGCAGTCGGGGATTCGATGCTCTCGACTCCCACATCGGAGACACGCTCCCAATTTCCTCCAACATTCCTCAGTCTTATGACCAGCTTTATCACAATACTTGTAAATCTCCTTTGATGGTGTGGTGGTGGAGAATGGCCTGTCATTCTTCTAGAATTTCTTCACCTTAGAGAGCTCCCCTCCCATGAAGAATCGCTTCTTGTTGAAGGATTGTTTGAATTTTCCCAGGCTGGTAACGGGTTCCTTCTTGTCTCTTCCTCGGATTCTCTCAGATAATTCGGTGGCATCTTCCAGTAGTTGAGCACGCCGAACCATCTCCGAATAGACTTGGATGTCCATCGGGGCAAGTTGTGTGATATAGTGGGGCCGAAGCCCGTTGAGGAATCTTCTTGCCTTCATATTTTCCGTACACACTAAGTGGGGTGCATACCTAGATAATCTAGAGAATTGGGCCTCATACTCGGCCACTTTCAAGCCTCGTTATTTTAGAACGATGAATTCCGTGGCTTTCTTTTCCTGGATATGATCGGAGAAGTACTTGTTGTTAAAATGCTCCGTGAATTCATCCCATGTGACATGGTATTCTGGCAATGTTGCTTCTATAGATTCCCACCAGCATCGAGCGTCCCGCTCTAGTTGGAATACGGCAAGTAAAACCTTCTCTTCATCCGCGCATTGCATCACACGGAAGATTCGTTCCATCTCCTTTAGCCAATTCTCGGCATCCTCGGGGTCGGACGAACCCGTGAACCTCGGTGGGTTCATGTTACGGAAACTTTGGTGGAGATCTCCCGCTCCACGATTTGCTCCACCTTGGGCCACTTGCTGTAGTGCCTGTGTGAGGCCTTGCACGGTGCGCTGCATCTCGCGCCATTGTGCTCTTTCCGCAGCCATGATCCTACAAAAGAGTTAAGTATGATAAAGATCAGATTTACTTGTAAGGTCGAAAGTCATTGTAGAACTTAACCTATGGCTCTATCCATCTCACCGGGTAAGGTATATCTATCCTTGAACTTGGGTTTTACCTATCCTTGGACTCAAGTTTTTACTTAGATTTCAATTTCTAACCGTTTATTTTTTTTTTAGTTCCCTAGGTTTGAAAACCTAGGCTCTGATACCACGAAGACTGTCACGCCCCGAGCGCGGAAGATTACCCGGAGGCGTGACGCGTCTATATAGATCGTGTCAATCATGTAAATATCAGAGTGCACAAATAACTAAGATTTAACTCGAAATTTAATACAAATAGTATGAGCTGACAATTGTCACAATTAATCAAAGGACAGTTACATGTGTTCCCAGAGTCCAACGACTAGGCTTCAAATCTTGAGCAGTTCTAATCAAGTTGACTAATACAAATGACATAGATGAATTGATACAACTGACATAAGTGAACTAATACAATAACAAAAGGGACATGACAATTTGATAACTTCACTCTAACACTCATCACTCAGTCTCATTCCCTTCCGAGTGTTGGTTGGCATCCAAATTACCTGAAAATATTAGAAAACAACTAGATGAGCGAATCGCTCAGTAGGAATTACATCTCAAGATTTAACAGGCTTTAAGTGGTTTACAAGTTCAATTAATGTCAGTAAAACTATGCATGTAGATGAGTAGATATCAAGGATTGTAAAAATCGACAAGAGCAGTGAAGGAATAACAAGTGAGAGTATAAGGATTCCAACTTCAATGCAGCAATAGCAAGAGATTCAAGCAAGTAATAACTGGAATAAACGAAATCTTTCCAAGAGAGTAAGAACTCATGTCAAGCAAGTAATAGAAAGTAATATAAATTCAAGCATGTAAAATTGGAATTGACTATTTATCAATTTCATTCAAGTAAAACTTTACCCTTCTGCGGGTCTCAAGTCAAATCAATCAAGTAATATCACGAGAATGAGTGGAATGTCTAAAGCCTAGCAAGCAAGTACTCCGGTGTAATGCCAAACACCGTGGTCAATAAACTCCCATGGGCACAAGTACCTTCGGGTGCTCCCCCCAGGACCAGACCGGGCCCTATATGCACAACATTTATCATGTTTGTTGACATCCACTCTTATTTATAGCCAATATGGAATTTCAAGGTTTGACCAGTATGATATATAAGGTGGAATTATGGAATGGAGTCCAAGGGCGCATTGATGTGTAGGGATGAACTAGGAGGGGAAACCAGTAACGTTTGATACACAGAAAAAACTAGATAAGAGAGGTGCCCTATGGGCCACCTGACAATTTTAGAAATGACACCCTCACTGTGGGATGCCCTTCCTGGGAACTATACAGGGTTTAGAGGACCCTGTCAGGAGTTAAATATCACTTCTCAGGCTGCCATCTATCAGTGGAGATGGCAAAAGAGAAGGCCTAACGATCAGGTTAACGTAATGAGCCGGTTGTGTCGACTCAGTAGTTCATCGCATCAACACGATGAACTGGCAGGGTCGACTCATCAGTTCATTTCCAGTTCACAGGGTCGACTCATCAGTTCCTCGCGTCAACGCGATGAACTGGCAGGGTCGACTCATCAGTTCATTTCCAGTTCACAGGGTCGACTCATCAGTTCATCGCGTCAATGCGATGAACTGGCAGGGTCGACTCATCAGTTCATTTCCAGTTCACAGGGTCGACTCATCAGTTCATCGCGTCAACGCGATGAACTGGCATGGTCGACTCATCAGTTCATTTCCAGTTCACAGGTTCGGCTCATCAGTTCATCGCGTCAACGCGATGAACTGGCATGGTCGACTCATCAGTTATTTCCAGTTCACAGGGTCGACTCATCAGTTCATCGCGTCAACGCGATGAACTGGCAAGGTCGACTCATCAGTTCATATTTGCTCAAAATGGCTTAAGGTATTAATCTTTGATTAAGCTAAGGTATTAACCTTTGATTTAAGTTGATTTAGGTAAAACTGATGACAAGGATAGATAGAGAAAATTGTAAGGATTATAGATCTTTATTCATGCACTCATTTCATGCTTTAGTTGTTTAAATATCATATTTTTAACATGACGTATCATACTAGTTTTCATTTTTAAAGGATCTAAATGGAGACAAGGTTTCTAGATAGGCTACCTACCAGATTAATTAGGTATGCTAATTAGTTAGTAGATCCACTAACATGTTAATTAGGTATGTTAGCAGGTTAGTTAAACTAATAAGTTACGTAAAAACACGATAAAACTTGCGTTAGACGGATATATCGTATGGATATGAAGCTAATACATGCCAACTACCCTAGATTGAAGTTAATACATGCTAATCAATACTAATCATCTTGGGTATAAGTCTACTACATGCTAATTATTTTAGGTACGAGGCTAATACATGCTAATCATTCTAGATTTAAGCTAACACATGCTAATTATTCTAGGTATGAGACTAATACCTGCTAATTATCTTGGGTATGAAGCTAATGTATGCTAATCATCCTAGATTTAAGCCAACACATGCTAATTATTCTAGGTATGAGACTAATACTTGCTAATACTTGCTAATACATGATAATTATTCTGGGTATAAAGTTAATACATACTAATTATCTTAGGTGTGAAGCTAATACATGCTAATCATCCTAGATTTAAGCCAACACATGCTAATTATTCTAGGTATGAGACTAATACTTGCTAATACTGGCTAATACATGCTAATTATTCTGGGTATAAGGCTAATTATCTTAGGTATGAAGCTAATACATGCTAATCGTCCTAGATTTAAACTAACACATGCTTTGTAAATACTAAATATCGCATGGAAATGAGTCTAAGACTAAATGCCTAGACTAATCATCCTAGATTAGCTACTAGTTTAGTTAAAAGTTGAGAACACCTACCTCTGTGAAGTGGCAGTAGTTGTAGCAAATGGAAGAAGCAACTCTTCCCTTCTCTGCAACCCTTCAGAAGTGTCTCCCCTTCTCAACAGCAAGCCTTCTAGCCAACGAAGGTTTGATTCGTTAGGAGTATAATATAAGGTTTGAGTTGGCAAGAGGGGAAACAAGATCCGTGAAAATCGGATCTCAGTGGGATGCCAGCTTATACAGGCTGTTGGGGATAAGGAAATCGAAATGTTGTCTGGTGGATTGTAGCTCCTATGAGAGGGTGGTTTATTTATTTTAAACTTTCCACTTTACTTTCATGATTTTTATCTTTAAAATTTGATGGAGTTAGTTAATGAAATTTCATGGATAAGATCCTTATATGTTTCTCTATTTTTACATGTAATTTTTTTTGAAAAATTCTTTTTAAATAAAAAGTGATACTAATCATGGCACTATTCACGTATGAAAAGGACAGATGCCAACGCAGGTTTGTCAAAAAAATCACAAGCCTGGAGGGGGGCCGTGTATTGCTAGCCCATCGTATATAATTATTTGGCACAAAAAGTAAATTGTGGATGCTAGGATTTGAACCCTAATCATTGGGTTGAAAGGCAAGTTACTTAACCAACTATACTAGGAAGCCACTTGTTAAGTGAATACTCTTTACATATGATAACTACGTGTTCCAACTTTTTACTTAATCTAGAGTTTATCTAATATATTTTTTTGGGAAATATTAATATATATATATTTATATATTTATATATTTATACGGGATGCTACAGCAAGGGCATTTGGTTGAGGATTGCCCCGAGTTTCGAGAGTTTATTTATGGTTTGGAAGACAAGAGGAGGATTGATTGGGCTTCCATGCATGAGTTTACTTTAGATCTTCGCAGCAAGCAACAACAGTAGCAGTCACCGCCCACGCAGTCGTCTCCATCACTACAAGGCTAGGGGCACCCCTGTGATTCTGCACCTATCACAGTGCCCACTCCGTCATCTACTCTATCACCCATTCCCTCACCTATTCCCTCACCTATCCCATTACCTTGACCATCTCCTACCATGTCCCCATCTCCTCCACCTACCCAAGCCTCTGCTCAGGCGAGTACCTCTACTTCTTCTACTCCCATTCCTTCTACCCCCACTTCTACTCCCAATGCCGCTCAGCGCGTTGTGTCGATACGTCGATGGTGGGTGCCGCGACCCTCCTCTTCACCCTCTCTATCTCCACCACCTCCACTACCTCCATTGACCACATCACCATCTCCACCATCCTCACCATTGCCTAACCTGTCGCCATCACTTTCGCCACCTCCTCTCCCCAAAGCGCCTTCTCCATCTCCGCCGCCTTCGTCGTCTCCACCATCTCCACCGTTTTTGCCAACACCATCCCCACCTTCACCTTCTCCACCATTACCCTTCTTGCCCGAACCTGGGCAAGCTACTCCTACACCTACACCTTTACCCCCTCTTACACCTCCACCTTTGCCTTTGCCTCCACCCAGGCTTGTCATTGCCGCTATCCCTCCACCACTCCTATTGCCTTTACCCCCACTTACGCCTGCTAAACCTCTACCTCCGCCTTCCAAACCTATTACCTCCATTTCTTCTCCATCCACTTCCACCACACGGAGCGGGTGTGCGTTATCTTTGGTGCCCCTCGGGTCTGGTCCCAATGGAGACGATGAGCCGAGTCAGGATGATTTGGCACCGGTTCTGCATTTAAAGATTCAAGATTTGATTTGCCGCATGTCAGTCCGAGTCCTGGTCCTAGGCTATTTTGGGGATGATGAGCCTACACTTTTGAAGACGGTTGCCAAGAAAAGCTCTCGTGCACTAATACCAGTTTCTTCTTGGGCGAGGCCGGTGGCAATCTCATTACTCGCCGATGGATTGATTAGTGATGTTGTTATCACATCTCGCTCGATTGCTATTCAGTTCAATGGCCAAGAAGGGCTCTCCACCTGAGTTATGCTAACCCATTTGGCCGCCAAGAGTTTAATGAATTCCATGTTCAAGGGGCAATTGGCCATATTCTCAAAATTTTCCAAGGACATTCTACACTTGTTATGCAATTGATGGGAATCGACGCCGAGCATGTACATTTTATTTTGCATTTGTGTCCTTTAGTTTATTTTTATATCCATGGGAAAGTATAAGCACAATTGTACGGCTTTGTAAGCCAATGCGTCATTCCCTTGGATTGTGTGGGTTTTTGTGCAAATGTGTAGTAGGTCCAGCTAGGGGGGCCCCTCCCCTTCCCCATTGGTCCACTCATCCATGTGGGGCTGGTCAACCATCCTAGGTGGCCATCTAGAAGGTTTGAATGCTAATTGACCACATGGGAGACAAAGGGGTTAAAATTTCAAAGGTAGGCCACCTACCTTACCTACCTAGTCAAAGGAGTGCCCCATTCATATGTAATTTATTTATTTTGAGTTTTGACCACATGGGGGATGAAAATGACATATTTCCCACGAAATTATCAGCCCCCCACCCCTTGCTATTTTCTATATAAACCTATGTATAGTGTCATTAGAGATTAAGGAAGAAATTATGTGAAAATTGCTTGAAGCAAGAAGGGTGTGCCCTCTCTCCCTCTCTCCCCTGGTGTTCTTCATTCTCCAACCCCAAATTCAAGAGTGGTTCTATCTTCAATCCCCTCCTCTCAACCTCCGGTGATCGTCTGTGCCGCCGCCGCCGCCGTTCGTGCCGCCTTCGAGCCGCCGTGGAATCGTCATCAAGGTTCTGTCCTGCTGGACAGAGGTGTGGTTTGAGAATTCCTGAAGCCCGCCACGAGTTCTGATCGATTTGAAATTTTGAGAGTTGGTTCCTATCTTCTAGCCCCTTCTCCACAAACAAATCCAGGTTCAAAAGCCACCGTTTCGTATTGTGTCCTCTTCGTTCAACTCTCAATTTCAGATCTGTTCTGTCACTGTCTACAGTGACAGTAGCCCTGAGCTCTCCACCTTCGACCACTCTTTTGATTTTCTTTAGACCTCCCAATTTAACTGTGTATTCTGTCCATCGTCCTTTACCACCACAATTTTCCTTAAATTTTTATCATCCTCTACCTATTTTTCAAAATTCATGTTCTACTGGAGCTACAGTACTTTCAGCCAGATCCCAGATCCGACCTTTGTCCACTGAACAAATCACAGAAAATCATAGACACATCCAAACATGTCCAAACCAATTTTGCCATCTTCCCATCTCAATTTCTAATAACGTTGATGAAGAACACATCTTCGAATTCGGACATCCACATCACGGTCAAAGGCAATCAACAGTCAAGTCCTCTGCAGGCCTGAGTCTTCGGTTACTATACAACAGAAGATTGAAAATTCCATAAGTCAAGATCCGAGCAGATCCAGGCCAGATCTTTGGCCCTGGGTTGAAGAACTTCAAGGTAGCTTTCCAACGGCGCTAGTCTCGTGTCGATCCGACATCGGGGATGATCGCAGCGCCCATTCTCGCCGGAGCGCGCGCTGCAAAAACAGCAGCAATCAGCCCGTGGACAGCAAACCGACGGGTGCCGATCGGAGCCGCCCGACCTCCGGGCGACGTTCCAGCGTGCCGCCAGCCCGGGGATCGCCTCCACCAGTGTCCCCATCACAGTAGTGACACCGGGTCCCACACGGCCCCTCCGGACAGCACGTGGGCCCCACCGTCACTAGTTCGGGTGCTGCCGAAGCTACGCAGAAAGCCGCCCGTCAACCCGTATTCGGTCCTCCCGGGCCCCGTTGTGTCGCCCTTTACCTCCCTACATGGAGTGAGCATATTTCTATTGCTGTAATATTCATGTATTAACTGTCCCGGGAGCACGAGTTCGGCCGGGCCCGTCGTCCCCACGCCGAGCGCGTGGAGGTATCGTCTTCGCTCCTACACTTGGCATTTCGCTTATTTCATATATGCTTGTTTATGCCACTGCTAGAGAGCATATTTTAGGACCTAGCTTGCTATAATTTCATATCACCGCTGCTGCGAGAGAGTGAGCGAGACCGTCCTGTGACCCGATCCGGGCACGAAAGTGCGAGCCGACCACCCTAGCTCTTGCCGGTTTCTCAACCGTGCACGTCCGACGCTTCCCTCGTTAAAGGGACGATCGCGAGCTTGTCATGTCCGTGGTCCCATCCCGCATCAGTAATCTTCCTCGGTTTGATGGTATGTCAGCCACGTCAACGCCGCGCATTACTCTCCCTCAGTTTCGTCATGCTCTTCTGGTAAGGGAGTATGCTTCATGCCCGATTGCCGAGTGGAGATTCTGAATCCCATGCTGCTAGTGTTGTCACGCCCCGAGCCTTTAATTACAGCGGAAGACTCACTCGGGGAGCGTGAACAGCCAGCATGGTAAGCCTCTTGCAAGCAAGAATCAATCAGAGCGCAAGACAATCACACAAGTAAATGCAATTGCACAAGATTTAATCAAACTTCAACTTTATTTCATAATGCTCAATATTCAAGATACAATCACTAATTTGATTTCTATTCTACTAGACTCAAGAAATAGGAAAATTACATTGACTCAATCTAGACACTTTAACTTCCTAAGTCTTCACTCTCATCTTTATAACACTTTCACTTGCTTCCGGACCCGCTACTAGTATAGCCCGAATCCGAATCCGAACTATTTCCATCTCATGAAAAAAAACATTGGAAAATAGGTCATGAGCACACTTGTCCAGTAGGTATCTTCGCATCAACATGAAGGCACTATTTAAGTGATTATCATTTTAGCTCTAAAGAAATAAGGTAAAATCATGCGAATGCGAATCAATCATGCGATCAAATCAATAGAAACAAGATAACCATGTAAGATAGAATGATCAAGAATGAACTAGCAAGAATATAACAAGAACATGATATTGGCCTTCCATGAACAAGAATGTAACGAGATTGTACTAGCAAGCCACATATTCCTCACTTTAGCATCTTATGCTTAAGAGCAAGTGCTTCGTGAATTTCTGTGGAATATCAAGCAAGAATGTCATGTTGTGCCGTGGATCTTCACTTATTTATAGAAATAGTACTCCCAGCGCAATGCGACGCTAGTAGCATCATACCCCATGGTTTATAAAATAGTATGTTTCCGGCAATCAGCCGAGGGGACTAGCATAGAGCCCTTGAACACAATCAGTGCTCGATCGCATCTTCAGTTATAAATTAAGCTACTTCCACGCAGTATAACAGTAACGTATGGCCAAGAATATAGCACTTCCAATAATTCCATGATAACTAAAATCAATGAATGAATGCTTCAATTTTGAATATATGAGATCAAGAATGATATTTAACTAAGTTATGTTTATTGAATAAATCGACAGCATAACGGTACTTTCCTTAACTTCCATTCCTTTTAGATCCATTTAAGCAATATGACAAGTTCTAGATCATCAAGGTTTGTCTAGAATCAATGGAATATCAACCCTTGGTCAAACCATGGGTTAACATAAACAAGCTATGTAACGGTCATTGGCTGGGCCGTTACATTATGTAACGCGCCAGTAATAGGCCGTTACAGTGATCCGAGTCCAGAAGGATAAAAATAGACCCAGAGGAATGTGACGGTCTGGCACTGGGCCGTTACATGAGCCTGACGGTCCAGTTCAAGGCCGTTACATTTCAAAAATCGAAAACTACGATAGAGTGTTCTAATTAATGGGCTTTCATTGGTACAACCAACTCGACGTCCTAGTGAGAATCCCAGGCTCGCAGAGAATTACGGAGGCCTTGAAACAATGATTTCCTAGTCCATTGGAAGGATTATCCAATAGAGAGGTCCTCATGTCCAAGATAGTGTTCCTATAGTGCAATGTGTGAACTAATGACATCATACCGGAGTAAGTGCCATGTACTTATAGAATTGACTCTATTGACAGGTAGTGACATGTATAATAAATGTGAAAACCGTGATGAAAACTCTGTCAATACAATGCCAACAAGTCATGCTTTTATAATCATGCTTTAATAGTACAAAACTATAGGTTTTAGCTTCATGAAATTAGCATTGCTTAAACAGAAAAGTGATACCAAAACATGCAATACCTGTTATAAACGATCAATACTAAACATGAGATCAGGTTCTACTTAGATAACTAGGCTTAAACAAATGGTAATATTGGCAAGTTATAATCTGTCAAAGGTTGACAGTACACATGATATAACGGTCTGGAGATGGGGCGTCACAGTGAAAGTGACGGTCAGGACCCAGCCGTTACATGATTGTAACGCGTCCGTCCAAGCGCGTTAGAAACAACAGTGCAATTCAAATATCACAGAGTGTGTAACGGTCTGTCGTAGGGCCGTTACTTGAAGTGACGGTCCTATGCTAGTGCGTTACAGTATCTGCTAACAGAAAATAATCATAGAAACTAAGAGATCAACTCACATCATGTCTTTTATCAAAACATGATGAGCTTCTAGTCATGTTAACGAAGTAAGGCCATCTACATGCATAGGTAATCATGAATAGATGAATAGTCATGTTTTAATTTCTTAATTTGGCTAAGAGGTGCATGATGTGCATAGAACAAATAAAACATGAAATCAATGCTCTACATGCATGGAATTCAATCAAACCAGAGGGCTTTTAGTCCTATCATGCTATTTTTGCCGTTCATGAGATAACCTACCTCTTACTTAGACTGTAGTTTCTGAATTTGGTTGAGAACCGTGCCCTAGATCCCTTCCTTCTCTTGTGACTTTTTCAGCAACTTCTTTAGGCTCTAACTCCACGCCCTCTTGACCTAAAGATGTGAAATTCGGAGGGGAGTTAGTCTAAAGTATTGTAAACAAATTATTCTAAAGAACTTACCTGAGATAATGACTCCTTACCTTGCTTCCTTATGCCCAAAAAGTAAGGGTCGCACAGTTCAGAACTATGCCCTATTTATAGAGTTTAGGCTAGGTTTTGAGGATTAGATCGAGTTTAGAGTCCTTATTTCATCAAATCCTAATCTCTAAGAGTCCTTAGAGTTTTTACAATCCTTCCCAAGTCGATCCATAGTGGATAGGAACATCAAGTTCCAATCTTTTCATGAGTCCCTTCACTTACGGAACTAACAGGAATGTAACGGTCGAGTGCCCATGCGTTATATGGCTGTGGCGGTCTTACGATAGACCGTTACAGTCATCGTAGCTTAGAGTTTCAATTTATGAAAACTCTCTTGTTAATTATCCAAATCATTATCTTATAGTATTAGTATTTATCCTTAATATCCGTGGATAGACTTAATACCTTCTAGAATGTGGGCCTAACTTAATGGGCCTGAGTCTAAAACCTTTTGGACTTTAATTAAGTGGTTTGGGTTAATTGATTAACACAATTTTGGCCTTATATTGATTATTTAGCCCAATTAATGCCAGAATATTATTTAAATAACTAGAAATTACTTTTATAAATTTTGGGGGCTCTACACCCTCCCCCACTTAGAAGAATTTGGTCCCCAAATTCAATTCATGGATTGAGGAGAGTGTACTTACAATTAAATAATTCCTGGAATCTTTTCTTCATAGCTGATTCGATTTCCCATGTTGCTTCATAAGGCCATGCTTTCTTCCATTGAATCTTCACCATAGGAATGACCTTATTTCTGAGTTGACGCACTTCCCGATCCAGAATCTTTATTGGTGTTTGTTCATATGTCAAGTCCTTCTGAATCTCTAGATTGTCATAAGTGATAATGTGATCTGGATCATACACATACTTCTTCAGCATCGAGACGTGAAATACGTCATGAACTCCTGCTAACTGTGGTGGCAAAGCCAATTTATAGGCCACTTCACCGATCCTTTCGAGGATTTCAAATGGACCGATAAATCTTGGAGTTAGCTTTCCTTTAATGCCAAATCTTCGAATACCACGACCCGGAGAAACCTTTAGATATACATGTTCTCCTACTTGAAATTCAAGTCGCGCCTTCGATTGTCAGCATAAGATTTCTGCCTATCTTGTGCCATTTTCATCCTTTCCTGAATGAGCTTGATTTTCTCTGTAGAATCCCTGATTAAATCGGGGCCTAGAAATTGCCTTTCCCCTATTTCATTCCAACATATTGGTGATCGACAACTTTTCCCATATAGAGCTTCGAAAGGTGCCATTTGTATGCTTGCTTGATAGCTGTTGTTATATGCAAATTCTACCAAAGGCAAGTGATCATGCCAACTTCCTCCAAAATCAATGACACAAGCCCTGAGCATATCTTCTACCACTTGATTTGTCCTTTCTGTTTGGCCATCAGTTTGTGGATGGAAAGCGGTGCTAAAATTCAATCTAGTCCCAAGTGAATGTTGTAGGCTCTTCCAAAATTGTGATGTGAATCGGGGATCTCTATCTGATACAATATCGACAGGGACTCCATGTAACTTGACAATTTCTTTTATGTATAGTGCTGCTAGAATATCTACAGACCATCGACTTTTTATTGGTATAAAATGTGCAGATTTAGTCAATCGGTCTATAATTACCCATATTCCATCGTGTCCACCTCTTGTCTTAGGTAGTCCCATAATGAAATCCATTCCTATGCTCTCCCATTTCCATTCTGGGATGCTTAAGGGATGTAATTTACCTGCGGGTCTGAAATGTTCCGCCTTCACTTGTTGACATGTGAGACACCGAGATACGAAGTCCGCTACTTCCTTCTTCATATTGGGCCACCAAAAGTTTCTTTTGAGATCCTGATACATTTTTGTACCTCCTGGATGAATGGTATACTTTGATTTATGTGCTTCTTCTAAGATCAATTTCTTTGTACCTTCATGATCGGGTATACACATTCGGCCCTTGAATAGCATTCTTCCATCTTCGGATATAGAAAAATCCGGTCTTTGTTCAATATTGGCTTAATTTCCAGTAAAATTGGGTCATCCTCTTGTAACTTGGCCAAATCCTCAATCAATGTTGGTTGAGCTCGGATATTTGCCATGAAACAATTATCTTCCTTAATGTCAACATCTAGATTCAATTGAGCAAATTGAGGAACAAGGTTAGTCATACTAATCATGAGACTTGATAACATACCAATTGGTTTCCTGCTGAGTGCATCTGCTACAGCATTTGCCTTGCCAGGGTGATATTGAATAGCGAAATCGAAGTCTTTAAGATATTCCAACCATCTCCTCTGCCTCATGTTAAGCTCTTTTTGAGAAAATAAATATTTCAAACTCTTATGGTCCGAATAGACAGTGAACTTTTCTCCATAAAGATAATGACGCCAAATTTTCAAGGCGAAAATAACTGCTGCTAATTCCAAATCATGTACAGGATAATTTTCTTCGTGACGTTTCAATTGTCTTGAAGAATAGCAAATCACATTTCCATCTTGCATAAGGACACACCCTAAGCCAATTCCAGATGCATCCGTATATACTTCAAATCCAGCACCCTCTATTGGTAGTGACAAAACAGGGGCTGTTGTAAGATGATTCTTAAGATTTTGAAAACTCTTTTCACAGTCCTTCGACCAGATAAAAGGATTTTCTTTTCTGGTAAGTCTAGTTAAAGGAACCGCGATCTTTGAAAAGTCCTTTATGAATCTTCTATAATAACCTGCTAGACCCAAAAAGCTTCTAACTTCAGATATAGTCGTTGGTCGGCTCCAATCTCTGACAGCTTCTACCTTAGAAGGGTCCACAGCAATTCCTTTTTTTGAAATAATGTGGCCTAGGAATGAGACTTCCTTGAGCCAGAATTCACACTTATTGAGTTTGGCATATAGCTTGTGTTCTCTAAGTGTTTGCAAGGCTATCCTTAGATGTTCTTCATGTTCTTCTTTTGTCTTGGAGTATATCAGGATATCATTGATTAAGACGACGATGAACTGATCTAAATATGGCTGGAAGACACAGTTCATAAGTTGCATGAATGCTGCTGGGGCATTAGTTAACCCAAACGGCATTACCAGGAATTCATAGTGGCCATAACGACTTCGAAAAGCCGATTTGTAGATGTCCTCTTCTTTGATTCTAAGCTGATGATAACCTGATCTTAGGTCAATCTTAGAAAAATATTCTGCTCCCGAAAGTTGATCGAAGAGCTCATCAATACGTGGCAATGGGTATTTGTTCTTGATTGTAAGTTGATTCAATCGCCGGTAGTCAATGAATAACCTGAGAGAACCATCCTTCTTCTTGACAAATAGAACCGGCGCACCCCAAGGGGATGTGCTAGGTCTGATAAAACCCTTGTCTAGAAGTTCCTGTAATTGCTTCTTTAATTCCTTGAGCTCTGTGGGGGACATCCTGTAAGGGGCTATAGAAACAGGTGCTGCACCTGGAATGAGTTCAATGGTAAAGTTTACTTCCCTCTCGGGCGGTAAACTAGGTAGTTCGGATGGGAATACGTCAGGGAATTCATTTGCAATAGGAATGTTTGCTAGGATAATTTCCTTAGATTCGGTGACAATGACTGAAGCAAGAAAAACTTCACATCCTTTCGAGATAAGTTTGCAGGCGTGTAGAGAAGATATAATGGTAGGATGCTTCTTGTATTTGATGCCAAGAAAGGAAAATCTTGGAAGACCGGGCTTTCGAAAGATACAATTCTATTTCGGCAGTTGATGTAAGCCTCATGGTCTACAAGCCAATCTACCCCTAAAATGGCATCATATCCTTTCATGTCAAGGCATACTAAGTTTGCGGGGAGATTGTGTCCTTCTACCACTACCTCACAATCAGGATAATAGTTGGTAAGCTTAGTTCCAGATCCTAAAGGTGTAGTAATAGCGAGATCTGAAGGTAGGGGAACTGATGCAGTTGGTAAGGTTTTTGCAAAAGTGGTGGAGATAAAAGAATGAGAAGCACCAGTATCAAATAGCACGAATGCAGGACGAGAACAGATTTGAAGAGTACCTTCCATGAGCCCATCATTTTGATCCCTGGGCGCTTCTTCTTCATCTATAACTGCATTGAGGCGAGCCGGCCTCCTACGTCCTCCGTTATTTGGTTGGTCTTTCATAAGGGGGCAATCTGGCACACGATGCTCCCTACTTCCACAGCGCAAACAAGCACCTAGGCGCTTCCAGCATTCTTCAGCCGAGTGGCCGAATTTCTCACAAAAGGTGCACGCTGAGGCGACTTGCTCCTTTTCTTCCTTCACCTTTTTACTACTCTTTTGAGAATTTCCACCGTTCCCGTTCCTTGATCTTTTCTTATTATCACGGCTTTTGTATGGTTCCGTGATACTGAACTTCTCCTTCTTATAATGCCGATCAGAGCGCCGGCTAGATTCTTCTCCCTTTCCTTTCAACCTTTCGACCTTCTCTAAGGTCCTCTCGCATAAATATGCCCTTTGAACCATCTCCGCATAAGTGCGGATATTCTGTGTCCCCAGTTGTTGAATGAAACTGGGCCGTAACCCGTCCATAAATCGGTTTGCTTTTAATAAGTCTGTACTAATCAAATGTGGTGCATACGGTGCTAGTCTTGAAAACTGCAACTCATATTCTGCCACAGATATCATCCCTTGACGAAGGGAGGCAAACTCCATAGCCTTCCTTTCCTTTACATGCTCGGAGAAATATTTGGCACGGAATAAAGTGAGAAAAACATTCCATGTATGTGGCGCATCGGCTGGAGGTGCCGGAACCGATTTCCACCAAGTGCGAGCATCCTTGTTTAATTGGAACGTAGCTAGACGGACTTTCTCCTAGTATGTGCATTGAATGACATCAAATATCCTATTCATCTAGTCGATCCAATTTCTGCTTCGTCTGGATTGGAAGATCCATAGAAACACGGAGGATTTAGACTCCGGAAATTGTGATGAAGGTCTCCTGCCCTTACCCCCGCACCACCTTGTGCTATAGTTTGCAGTGCCTGGGTGAGGCCGGCAACAGTTTGTTGCATACCGTCCCAATCTACGCGATGAGCCATGATAAGAATAATAAGGTACCTGAGAGAAAATAACAACTTGTTATTTCTCATGAAATTGGAATGAATCAAAATAATTTCTTAAAGCTAATTAGCTATCTTATCCCGGGTTCTACCCAATCCTCACATGGGTGTGGAATTTTTCCGTAGTTCATAGGTAGGGGTCCTTAACCTTGGACTTATCCTATGACATGACTCTTTTCCTTAAGTCCTGAGACTTAGGCTCTGATACCAACATAACTGTCACGTTCCGAGCCTTTAATTACAGCAGAAGACTCGCTCGGGGAGCGCGAACAGCCGGCATGGTAAGCCTCTTGCAAGCAAGAATCAATCAGAGCGCAAGACAATCACACAAGTAAATGCAATTGCACAAGATTTAATCAAACTTCAACTTTATTTCATAATGCTCAATATTCAAGATACAATCACTAATTTGATTTCCATTCTACTAGACTCAAGAAATAGAAAAATTACATTGACTCAATCTAGACACTTTAACTTCCTAAGTCTTCACTCTCATCTTTATAACACTTTCACTCGCTTCCGGACCCGCTACTAGTATAGCTCGAATCCGAATCCGAACTATTTCCATCTCATGAAAAAAAACATTGAAAATAGGTCATGAGCACACTTGCCCAGTAGGTATCTTCGCATCAACATGAAGGCACTATTTAAGTAATTATCATTTTAGCTCTAAAGAAATAAGGTAAGACCATGCGAATGCAAATCAATCATGCGATCAAATCAATAGAAACAAGATAACCATGTAAGATAGAATGATCAAGAATGAACTAGCAAGAATATAACAAGAACATGATATTGGCCTTCCATGAACAAGAATGTAACGAGATTGTACTAGCAAGCCACATATTCCTCACTTTAGCATCTTATGCTTAAGAGCAAGTGCTTCGTGAATTTCTGTGGAATATCAAGCAAGAATGTCATGTTGTGCCGTGGATCTTCACTTATTTATAGAAATAGTACTCCTAACGTAATGCGACGCTAGTAGCATCATACCCCATGGTTTATAAAATAGTATGTTTCCGGCAATCAGCCGAGGGGACTAGCATAGAGCCCTTGAACACAATCAGTGCTCGATCGCATCTTCAGTTATAAATTAAGCTACTTCTATGCAGTATAACAGTAACATATGGCCAAGAATATAGCACTTCCAATAATTCCATGATAACTAAAATCAATGAATGAATGCTTCAATTTTGAATATATGAGATCAAGAATGATATTTAACTAAGTTATGCTTATTGAATAAATCGACAGCATAACGGTACTTTCCTTAACTTCCATTCCTTTTAGATCCATTTAAGCAATATGACAAGTTCTAGATCATCAAGGTTTGTCTAGAATCAATGGAATATCAACCCTTGGTCAAACCTTGGGTTAACATAAACAAGCTATGTAACGGTCATTGGCTGGGCCGTTACATTATGTAACGCGCCAGTAATAGGCCGTTACAGTGATCCGAGTCCAGAAAGATAAAAATAGACCCAGAGGAATGTGACGGTCTGGCACTGGGCCGTTACATGAGCCTGACGGTCCAGTTCAAGGCCGTTACATTTCAAAAATTGAAAATCACGATAGAGTGTTCTAATTAATGGGCTTTCATTGGTACAACCAACTCGACGTCCTAGTGGGAATCCCAGGCTCGCAGAGATTTACGGAGGCCTTGAAACAATGATTTCGTAGTCCATTGGAAGGATTATCCAATAGAGAGGTCCTCATGTCCAAGATAGTGTTCCTATAGTGCAATGTGTGAACTAATGACATCATACCGGAGTAAGTGCCATGTACTTATAGAATTGACTCTATTGACAGGTAGTGACATGTATAATAAATGTGAAAACCGTGATGAAAACTCCGTCAATACAATGCCAACAAGTCATGCTTTTATAATCATGCTTTAATAGTACAAAACTATAGGTTTTAGCTTCATGAAATTAGCATAGCTTAAACATAAAAGTGATACCAAAACATGCAATACCTGTTATAAACGATCAAATAACCTTAAAACATGAGATCAGGTTATAACTTAGATAACTTGGCTTAAACAAATGGTAATATTGGCAAGTTATAATCTGTCAAAGGTTGACAGTACACATGATATAACGGTCTGGAGATGGGGCGTCACAGTGAAAGTGACGGTCAGGACCCAGCCGTTACATGATTGTAACGCGTCTGTGCAAGCGCGTTAGAAACAACAGTGCAATTCATATATCACAGAGTGTGTAACGGTCTGTCGTAGGGCCGTTACTTGGAAGCGATGGTCCTATGCTAATGCGTTACAGTATCTGTTAACAGATAACAATCATAGAAACTAAGAGATCAACTCACATCATGTCTTTTATCAAAACATGATGAGTTTCTAGTCATGTTCACGAAGTAAGGCCATCTACACGCATAGGTAATCATGAATAGATGAATAGTCATGTTTTAATTTCTTAATTTGGCTAAGAGGTGCATGATGTGCATAGAACAAATAAAACATGAAATCAATGCTCTACCATGCATGGAATTCAATCAAACCAGAGGGATTTTAGTCCTATCCTGTTGTTTTTGCCATTCATGAGATAACCTACCTCTTACTTAGACTGTAGTTTCTGAATTTGGTTGAGAACCGTGCCCTAGATCCCTTCCTTCTCTTGTGACTTTTTCAGCAACTTCTTTAGGCTCTAACTCCACGCCCTCTTGACCTAAAGATGTGAAATTCAGAGGGGAGTTAGTCTAAAGTATTGTAAACAAATTATTCTAAAGAACTTACCTGCGATAATGACTCCTTACCTTGCTTCCTTATGCCCAAAAAGTAAGGGTCGCACAGTTCAGAATTATGCCCTATTTATAGAGTTTAGGCTAGGTTTTGAGGATTAGATCAAGTTTAGAGTCCTTATTTCATCAAATCTTAATCTCTAAGAGTCCTAAGAGTTTTTACAATCCTTCCCAAGTCGATCCATAGTGGATAGGAACATCAAGTTCCAATCTTTTCATGAGTCCCTTCACTTACGGAACTAACAGGAATGTAACGGTCGAGTGCCCATGCGTTATATGGCTGTGGCGGTCTTACGATAGACCGTTATAGTCATCGTAGCTTAGAGTTTCAATTTATGAAAACTCTCTTGTTAATTATCCAAATCATTATCTTATAGTATTAGTATTTATCCTTAATATCCGTGGATAGACTTAATAACCTTCTAGAATGTGGGCCTAACTTAATGGGCCTGAGTTAAAAACCTTTTGGACTTTAATTAAGTGGTTTAGGTTAATTGATTAACATAATTTTGGCCTTATATTGATTATTTAGCCTAATTAATGCCAGAATATTATTTAAATAACTAGAAATTACTTTTATAAATTTTGGGGGCTCTACACGATCCCCCACTTAGAAGAATTTGGTCCCCAAATTCAATTCATGGATTGAGGAGAGTGTACTTATAATTAAATAATTCCGGGAATCTTTTCTTCATAGCTGATTCGATTTCCCATGTTGCTTCATAAGGCCATGCTTTCTTCCATTGAATCTTCACCATAGGAATGACCTTATTTCTGAGTTGACGCACTTCCCGATCCAGAATCTTTATTGGTGTTTGTTCATATGTCAAGTCCTTCTAAATCTCTAGATTGTCATAAGTGATAATGTGATCTAGATCATACACATACTTCTTCAGCATCGAGACGTGAAATACGTCATGAACTCCTGCTAACTGTGGTGGCAAAGCCAATTTATAGGCCACTTCATCGATCCTTTCGAGGATTTCAAATGGACCGATAAATCTTGGAGTTAGCTTTCCTTTAATGCCAAATCTTCGAATACCACGACCCGGAGAAACCTTTAGATATACATGTTCTCCTACTTGAAATTCTAAGTCGCGCCTTCGATTGTCAGCATAAGATTTCTGCCTATCTTGTGCCATTTTCATCCTTTCCTGAATGAGCTTGATTTTCTCTGTAGAATCCCTGATTAAATCGGGGCCTAGAAATTACCTTTCCCCTATTTCATTCCAACATATTGGTGATCGACAACTTTTCCCATATAGAGCTTCGAAAGGTTCCATTTGTATGATTGCTTGATAGCTGTTGTTATATGCAAATTCTACCAAAGGCAAGTGATCATGCCAACTTCCTCCAAAATCAATGACACAAGCCCTGAGCATATCTTATATCACTTGATTTGTCCTTTCTATTTGGCCATCAGTTTGTGGATGGAAAGCGGTGCTAAAATTCAATCTAGTCCCAAGTGAATGTTGTAGGCTCTTCCAAAATTGTGATGTGAATCGGGGATCTCTATCTGATACAATATCGACAGGGACTCCATGTAACTTTACAATTTCTTTTATGTATAGTGCTGCTAGAATATCTACAGACCATCGACTTTTTATTGGTATAAAATGTGCAGATTTAGTCAATCGGTCTATAATTACCCATATTCCATCGTGTCCACCTCTTGTCTTAGGTAGTCCCATAATAAAATCCATTCCCATGCTCTCCCATTTCCATTCTGGGATGCTTAAGGGATGTAATTTACCTACGGGTCTGAAATGTTCCGCCTTCACTTGTTGACATGTGAGACACCGAGATACGAAGTCCGCTACTTCCTTCTTCATATTGGGCCACCAAAAGTTTCTTTTGAGATCCTGATACATTTTTGTACCTCCTGGATGAATGGTATACTTTGATTTATGTGCTTCTTCTAAGATCAATTTCTTTGTACCTTCATGATCGGGTATACACATTCGGCCCTTGAATAGCATTCTTCCATCTTTGGATATAGAAAAATCCGGTCTTTGTTTAATATTGGCCTTAATTTTCAGTAAAATTGGGTCATCCTCTTGTAACTTGGCCAAATCCTCAATCAATGTTGGTTGAGCTCGGATATTTGCCATGAAACAATTATCTTCCTTAATGTCAACATCTAGATTCAATTGAGCAAATTGAGGAACAAGGTTAGTCATACTAATCATGAGACTTGATAACATACCAATTGGTTTCCTGCTGAGTGCATCTGCTACAGCATTTGCCTTGCTAGGGTGATATTGAATAGCGAAATCGAAGTCTTTAAGATATTCCAACCATCTCCTCTGCCTCATGTTAAGCTCTTTTTGAGAAAATAAATATTTCAAACTCTTATGGTCCGAATAGATAGTGAACTTTTCTCCATAAAGATAATGACGCCAAATTTTCAAGGTGAAAATAACTGCTGCTAATTTCAAATCATGTACAGTATAATTTTCTTCGTGACGTTTCAATTGTCTTGAAGAATAGAAAATCACATTTCCATCTTGCATAAGGACACACCCTAAGCCAATTCCAGATGCATCCGTATATACTTCAAATCCAGCACCATCTATTGGTAGTGACAAAACAGGGGCTGTTGTAAGATGATTCTTAAGATTTTGAAAACTCTTTTCACAGTCCTTCGACCAGATGAAAGGATTTTCTTTTCTGGTAAGTCTAGTTAAAGGAACTGCGATCTTTAAAAAGTCCTTTATGAATCTTCTATAATAACCTGCTAGACCCAAAAAGCTTCTAACTTCAGATATAGTTGTTGGTCGGCTCCAATCTCTGACAGCTTCTACCTTAGAAGGGTCCACAGCAATTCCTTTTTTTGAAATAATGTGGCCTAGGAATGAGACTTCCTTGAGCCAGAATTCACACTTATTGAGTTTGGCATATAGCTTGTGTTCTCTAAGTGTTTGCAAGGCTATCCTTAGATGTTCTTCATGTTCTTCTTTTGTCTTGGAGTATATCAGGATATCATCGATGAAGACGACGATGAACTGATCTAAATATGGCTGGAAGACACTGTTCATAAGTTGCATGAATACTGCTGGGGCATTAGTTAACCCAAACGGCATTACCAGGAATTCATAGTGGCCATAACGACTTCAAAAAGTCGATTTGTAGATGTCCTCTTCTTTGATTCTAAGCTGATGATAACCTGATCTTAGGTCAATCTTAGAAAAATATTCTGCTCCCGAAAGCTGATCGAAGAGCTCATCAATACGTGGCAATGGGTATTTGTTCTTGATTGTAAGTTGATTCAATCGCCGGTAGTCAATGCATAACCTGAGAGAACCATCCTTCTTCTTGACAAATAGAACCGGCGCACCCCAAGGGGATGTGCTAGGTCTGATAAAACCCTTGTCTAGAAGTTCCTGTAATTGCTTCTTTAATTCCTTGAGCTCTGTGGGGAACATCCTGTAAGGGGCTATAGAAATAGGTGCTGCACCTGGAATGAGTTCAATGGTAAAGTCTACTTCCCTCTCGGGCGGTAAACTAGGTAGTTCGGATGGGAATACGTCAGGGAATTCATTTGCAATAGGAATGTTTGCTAGGATAATTTCCTTAGATTCGGTGACAATGGCTGAAGGAAGAAAAACTTCACATCCTTTCGAGATAAGTTTGTAGGCGTGTAGAGAAGATATAATGGTAGGATGCTTCTTGTATTTGATGCCAAGAAAGGAAAATCTTGGAAGACCGGGCTTTCGAAAATATACAATTCTATTTCGGCAGTTGATGTAAGCCTCATGGTCTACAAGCCAATCTATCCCTAAAATGGCATCATATCCTTTCATGTCAAGGCATACTAAGTTTGCGGGGAGATTGTGTCCTTCTACCACTACCTCACAATCAGGATAATAGTTGGTAAGCTTAGTTCCAGATCCTAAAGGTGTAGTAATAGCGAGATCTGAAGGTAGGGGAACTGATGCAGTTGGTAAGGTTTTTGCAAAAGTGGTGGAGATAAAAGAATGAGAAGCACCAGTATCAAATAACACGAATGCAGGACGAGAACATATTTGAAGAGTACCTTCCATGAGCCCATCATTTTGATCCCTGGGCGCTTCTTCTTCATCTATAACTGCATTGAGGCGAGCCGGCCTCCTACGTCCTCCGTTATTTGGTTGGTCTTTCATAAGGGGGTCATCTGGCACACGATGCTCCCTACTTCCACAGCGCAAACAAGCACCTAGGTGCTTCCAGCATTCTTCAGCCGAGTGGCCGAATTTCTCACAAAAGGTGCACGCTGAGGCGACTTGCTCCTTTTCTTCCTTCACCTTTTTACTACTCTTTTGAGAATTTCCACCGTTCCCGTTCCTTGATCTTTTCTTATTATCACGGCTTTTGTATGGTTCCGTGATATTAAACTTCTCCTTCTTATAATGCCGATCAGAGCGCCGGCTAGATTCTTCTCCCTTTCCTTTCAACCTTTCGACCTTCTCTAAGGTCCTCTCGCATAAATATGCCCTTTGAACCATCTCCGCATAAGTGCGGATATTATGTGTCCCCAGTTGTTGAATGAAACCGGGCCGTAACCCATCCATAAATCGGTTTGCTTTTAATAAGTCTGTACTAATCAAATGTGGTGCATACGGTGCTAGTCTTGAAAACTGCAACTCATATTCTGCCACGGACATCATCCCTTGACGAAGGGAGGCAAACTCCATAGCCTTCCTTTCCTTTACATGCTCGGAGAAATATTTGGCACGGAATAAAGTGAGAAAAACATTCCATGTATGTGGCGCATCGGCTGGAGGTGCCGGAACCGATTTCCACGAAGTGCGAGCATCCTTGTTTAATTGTAACGTAGCTAGACAGACTTTCTCCTGGTATGTGCATTGAATAACATCAAATATCCTATTCATCTCGTCGATCCAATTTCTGCTTCGTCTGGATTGGAAGATCCATAGAAACGCGGAGGATTTAGACTCCGAAAATTATGATGAAGGTCTCCTGCCCTTGCCCCCGCACCACCTTGTGCTATAGTTTGCAGTGCCTAGGTGAGGTCGGCAACAGTTTGTTGCATACCGTCCCAATCTACGCGATGAGCCATGATAAGAATAATAAGGTACCTGAGAGAAAATAACAACTTGTTATTTCTCATGAAATTGGAATGAATCAAAATAATTTCTTAAAGCTAATTAGCTATCTTATCCCGGGTTCTACCCAATCCTCACATGGGTGTGGAATTTTTCCTTAGTTCATAGGTAGGGGTCCTTAACCTTGGACTTATCCTATGACATGACTCTTTTCCTTAAGTCCTGAGACTTAGGCTCTGATACCAACATAACTGTCACGCCCCGAGCCTTTAATTACAGCAGAAGACTCGCTCGGGGAGCGCGAACAGCCGGCATGGTAAGCCTCTTGCAAGCAAGAATCAATTTGAGCGCAAGACAATCACACAAGTAAATGCAATTGCACAAGATTTAATCAAACTTCAACTTTATTTCATAATGCTCAATATTCAAGATACAATCACTAATTTGATTTCCATTCTACTAGACTCAAGAAATAAGAAAATTACATTGACTCAATCTAGACACTTTGACTTCCTAAGTCTTCACTCTCATCTTTATAACACTTTCACTCGCTTCTGGACCCGCTACTAGTATAGCCCGAATCCGAATCCGAACTATTTCCATCTCCTCAAAAAAAAACATTGGAAAATAGGTCATGAGCACACTTGCCTAGTAGGAATCTTCGCATCAACATGAAGGCACTATTTAAGTAATTATCATTTTAGCTCTAAAGAAATAAGGTAAGACCATGCGAATGCAAATCAATCATGCGATCAAATCAATAGAAACAAGATAACCATGTAAGATAGAATGATCAAGAACGAACTAGCAAGAATATAATAAGAACATGATATTGGCCTTCCATGAACAAGAATGTAACGAGATTGTACTAGCAAGCCACATATTCTTCACTTTAGCATCTTATGCTTAAGAGCAAGTGCTTCGTGAATTTCTGTGGAATATCAAGCAAGAATGTCATGTTGTGCCGTGGATCTTCACTTATTTATAGAAATAGTACTCCCAACGCAATGCGACGCTAGTAGCATCATACCCCATGGTTTATAAAATAGTATGTTTCCGGTAATCAGCTGAGGGGACTAGCATAGATCCCTTGAACGCAATCAGTGCTCGATCACATCTTCAGTTATAAATTAAGCTACTTCCATGCAGTATAACAGTAACGTATGGCCAAGAATATAGCACTTCCAATAATTCCATGATAACTAAAATCAATGAATGAATGCTTCAATTTTGAATATATGAGATCAAGAATGATATTTAACTAAGTTATGCTTATTGAATAAATCGACAGCATAACAGTACTTTCCTTAACTTCCATTCCTTTTAAATCCATTTAAGCAATATGATAAGTTCTAGATCATCAAGGTTTGTCTAGAATCAATGGAATATCAACCCTTGGTCAAACCTTGGGTTAACAAAAACAAGCTATGTAACGGTCATTGGCTGGGCCGTTACATTATGTAACGCGCCAGTAATAGGCCTTTACAGTGATCCGAGTCCAGAAGGATAAAATTAGACCCAGAGGAATGTGACGGTCTGGCACTGGGCCGTTACATGAGCCTGACGGTCCAGTTCAAGGCCGTTACATTTCAAAAATCAAAAACCACGATAGAGTGTTCTAATTAATGGGCTTTCATTGGTACAACCAACTCGGTGTCCTAGTGGGAATCCCAGGCTTGCGGAGAATTACGGAGGCCTTCAAACAATGATTTCCTAGTCCATTGGAAGGATTATCCAATAGAGAGGTCCTCATGTCCAAGATAGTGTTCCTATAGTGCAATGTGTGAACTAATGACATCATACCGGAGTAAGTGCCATGTACTTATAGAATTGACTCTATTGACATGTAGTGACATGTATAATAAATGTGAAAACCGTGATGAAAACTCTGTCAATACAATGCTAACAAGTCATGCTTTTATAATCATGCTTTAATAGTACAAAACTATAGGTTTTAGCTTCATGAAATTAGCATAGCTTAAACATAAAAGTGATACCAAAACATGCAATACCTGTTATGAACGATCAAATAACCTTAAAACATGAGATCATGTTATAACTTAGATAACTAGGCTTAAACAAATGGTAATATTGGCAAGTTATAATCTGTCAAAGGTTGACAGTACACATGATATAACGGTCTGGAGATGGGGCGTCACAGTGAAAGTGACGGTCAGGACCCAGCCGTTACATGATTGTAACGCGTCTGTCCAAGCGCGTTAGAAACAACAGTGCAATTCAAATATCACAGAGTGTGTAACGGTCTGTCGTAGGGCCGTTACTTGGAAGCGACGGTTCTATGCTAATGCGTTACAGTATCTGTTAACAGATAACAATCATAGAAACTAAGAGATCAACTCACATCATGTCTTTTATCAAAACATGATGCGTTTCTAGTCATGTTAACGAAGTAAGGCCATCTACACGCATAGGTAATCATGAATAGATGAATAGTCATGTTTTAATTTCTTAATTTGGCTAAGAGGTGCATGTTGTGCATAGAACAAATAAAACATGAAATCAATGCTCTACCATGCATGGAATTCAATCAAACCAGAGGGCTTTTAGTCCTATCCTGCTATTTTTGCCGTTCATGAGATAACCTACCTCTTACTTAGACTGTAGTTTCTGAATTTGGTTGAGAACCGTGCCCTAGATCCCTTCCTTCTCTTGTGACTTTTTCAGTAACTTCTTTAGGCTCTAACTCCACGCCCTCTTGACCTAAAGACGTGAAATTCGGAGGGGAGTTAGTCTAAAGTATTGTAAACAAATTATTCTAAAGAACTTACCTGCGATAATGACTCCTTACCTTGCTTCCTTATGCCCAAATAGTAAGGGTCGCACAGTTCAGAACTATGCCCTACTTATAGAGTTTAGGCTAGGTTTTGAGGATTAGATCGAGTTTAGAGTCCTTATTTCATCAAATCCTAATCTCTAAGAGTCCTTAGAGTTTTTACAATCCTTCCCAAGTTGATCCGTAGTGGATAGGAACATCAAGTTCCAATCTTTTCATGAGTCCTTCACTTACGGAACTAACAGGAATGTAACGGTCGAGTGCCCATGCGTTATATGGCTGTGGCGGTCTTACGATAGACCGTTACAGTCATCGTAGCTTAGAGTTTCAATTTATGAAAACTCTCTTGTTAATTATCCAAATCATTATCTTATAGTATTAGTATTTATCCTTAATATCCGTGGATAGACTTAATTACCTTCTACAATATGTGCCTAACTTAATGGGCCTGAGTTAAAAACCTTTTGGACTTTAATTAAGTGGTTTGGGTTAATTGATTAACACAATTTTGGCCTTATATTGATTATTTAGCCTAATTAATGCCAGAATATTATTTAAATAACTAGAAATTACTTTTATAAATTTTGGGGGCTCTACAAGTGCCAAGTGAC
This sequence comes from Amorphophallus konjac, assembly GCA_022559845.1. Lineage (NCBI taxonomy): Eukaryota > Viridiplantae > Streptophyta > Magnoliopsida > Alismatales > Araceae > Amorphophallus > Amorphophallus konjac. Next base: position 346,955,038 of record CM040120.1, read on the forward strand.
AAAACTTCGTGGTTTTTTGATATTCATTCATTTGAGGAGATATCTTTGAAGAATGTCCGCCTATGGTTAGCACGGGATGTCTAGGGGCAACCGCCCCAATGAGGCTTCATGTTCATGACCGGGCCAGGCCATCCGCCAGATGGGCCCGTTATTTAAGAAGATGTTGCAAGATAAGAAGGCCGAAGGTCCAAGTCCGTGGCAGGCGGGTCTAGTACAAGCAAGTTTTTGCCAAGAAGAGGCGGCGGCGCAAGTTTAAGGGCCGTCAGTTGTGCACTCATGGGTTCACTTCTCCTCCTCCTTCTTCATTTCATTCGTCATCTTTTCTCTTGCTTAGTTCCCACCCTTGGGTGGTGTATCTCCCCTCTTCTAGCTCTGTCTCCACGATCCTCTCCTCCCCTCTCGGGTCCGCGAACCCCCACTCCTCATCCATTCCTCCGAGGCCTCCGATTTTTCCACCTGTTCGCTGTTCTAGGCCTCGGCTTATGTCCTCTTCCCATCCCGATCTAGGGATTTCTTCTTCTTATCCTTCTCCTCCGGTATCTCTGGATTCCGTCTCTAATTTTCCTTCCCCGACCCCGTCGGGTGATTTTCCTTTTCCTTCCTCGACCCCGTCGGGTGATTTTCACTCTTCTTCCTCGACCCTGTCGGGTGTCCATGATTCTTCTTCCCCGACCCTATCGGGTGTCCACGATTCTTCTTCCCCGACTCTGTCGAGTGATTCTCCTTCTTCTTCCCCAACCCCGTCGGGTGATTTTCACTCTTCTTCCCCGACCCTGTCGGGTGTCCATAATTCTTCTTCCCTGACCCTATCGGGTGTCCACGATTCTTCTTCCTCGACTCTATCGGGTGATTCTCCTTCTTCCCCGACCATGTCACGTGATTCCCATTCCCCTTCTTCGATCATGTCGGATGATTTTCCTTCTCATCTTTCTACTCACTCCTCTTCACCCTTTTAGGGTCATTACCCTTTTTCTTGCTATTTTCGAGGCTTTAGTCCGCCTTGCTCCCAGTTAATATCTATTTCTTCTGTATCTGGTTCCTTGTTATCAGGGTTTCTATGCATTAACGAGGGAGTTCTAGCCCTCGTCTCTCTTCCTTTTTATCCTCCTTCATCTAGTTTGGCGTCTGCCGCTCCTCCGTGTTAAGGAATCTCTCAAGCCTTGTTCTCCTCTCCATTTTTATCCTGCCATGCAAGGAATATGAAGCTTACATTGAAAAAGATCACTTCAGGATGCGGGTTTTGTTGTGACCCCTCTATGTTGATGATGTTGACATTTGCTTTATTTCATTGGCAACACCATTGTTTTGATTGATTGGCAACTACTTTTGATTTGATGAAATTGCTCTATCAGATTGACTATGTGTTCTTTGCATTTAATACACTGCAGTCTGCATTTCTCACTGTCATGGGTCGACACATCAGAGGATGGGTCGACTCCTCCAGCAGACTTGTTTAGATTGAGTCTATACATCGTCCATTTCAGATAAAGTCCACACACTGCATTTCATTTGAATTGGTTAAGTGTGTACAGCGTCAATGCATGAAGTCTGTACATCAGTCTTAATATTCTAAGTCTATACAGAGTCCAGCATCTCAGTTAGCGTCTCATGCATTTGAGCAAAGTCTGTACATTGGTCTGTCAGTAAGTCTGAACATCGTCCATCTTTGTTAGCGTCTCAGGCATTGGGCTAAGTCTGTATAGCATTCAATGTCTAGAGCTTCATGACGTCTGTACATCAGACTGCTACAGCAAGTCTGTACATTGTCCGTCTTCCTTAGCGTCTTGATATTTGAAGTCTATACATCCATCAGGAGCTTCAAGTCTACACATCGCTTCGCTCCATCAAGTCTGTACATCCACAGTGTTACTTGAAGTCTGCACATTGGTCTTCGAATCTAAAGTCTCTACAATGGTCTTCACACTTGAAGTCTATACATTCGATGTGCAGAGTTGATGTCTATACTGTGCCTTATGCTGATCGAGTCTACACACTGGTCGGTGGCAAGCCTGTACACTGGCCTCAGCTTCTCAAGTCCATACATTGGCTTCAAGACTTTCAAGTCTATACACTGACGGCTGAACTGAGAACTCTATACATCGTCTGTCTGCACTAGAGTCTCATGGAGTCTATACATTGCACTCGTCTTCTAAAGTCTATACACTGAAGTCTTCACATTCGTTTGCATTACATGATGTCCATACATTGGGCAAGTCTGTACGTTGCATTTGCCTTCTCAAGTCTATACAACGAAGTATATACACTGCAATGTACATACTTAAATCTTATGACTTCACTCTTGTTGCTGAAGGGAACAGGGTCGACGCTGGGAGCTTAAAGCGTCCACGCATCAGTTGACGAAGCCTTCATGATATCTTCCACTACGTCAACGCCACAAGCAAGCAGCGTCGACGCAGTAGTTAAAGAAGCATTCACCTTCACAGGCTATTCCACTGCGTCAACACCATAATTGAGCAACGTCGACGCAGCAGCTAAAGAGATGAGGCTAATGGCTACTGGAATGCCTCACTGCGTTAACGCCATTGATTGACAGCGTCGACGCAGCAAGTCAGATTGTTGTCATTGAGTGCGTGAACTGAGAACTCTATACATCGGACTGAAGAGGCTAATGAGGGGCACGTGATCCGAGGTACCCGGCTCGTGATCCGAGAAGGACAAGGTATCCAGATAAGGACACGTGTTCTGACACTCCATTGGATGCTGCCACGTGGTCCAAATTGCTGGGAGGGAAACGTGGAGAGCACACGCCTGCTGCTGCTGTTGCTGCTATATAAACAAGTCATCTTCCATAGAAGAAGAATATCGAAGGAGAAGAAGAGAAAGTCTATACACTCAGCAGCAGTGAGCCTTCGATCCACAGAGAGAAAAGAGAGAAGAAGAAGATACAGAGAAGAAGAAGAAGAAATAGAGAAGAAGTAGAAAAAGAGAGAGGAAGAGATCGAGAGAGACTGAGTTGAGAGAGAGTTGATCGAGATTGAGTTGAGAGAGAGCTGATCGAGAGTGAGAGTGAGAGAGTTTGTATCTCAGTCTCGTGGTTCAAAACCAGAGCTGAGCTTTGCTCTTTAAGAGCTACATTGCTTTTGGGTTTTCCTTTTTCGTTTTGATTCTGTCTTTCATTTCTGAACATTGTTTCTTCAAGCTGTGCGTCAGCAGTATTGCAGTGGTAGTCTCCACTGGACGGGTTAAGCTGTATTTCCCCAGCTGTTGCAGAGGATCAGATCCTCTGGTCAGCAAGCTGTAGTGCCCAGCGAAGCTGTGTATCAGCGGATTGTTTGGCCAAGCTGTAAAGCCCAGCGGACGCAAACTGTGCTGCGCAGTAGGAAGCCATACTCGGTTGAGTGTGGGGTGGACGTAGGTCATTGACCGAACCACCTAAAAATTGTGTGTGCAGTGTGTTTGTGTTTTTGTGTGATCTGTGTGCGATGGGAATTTCTTGCTTAGCTTATTTGATTGCATCGCTTATGCTCATGTCTAGCTTTCGACCTTTTGTTTAGCATCCTTTGTTTAGCTTAACTGATGTTTGCCTAAATTCCGCTTTAGAACTTACAGTAGTTTTAAATTAGGCAAGTTGATCTATTCACCCCCCTCTAGATCCACACTCTGTGGAGATAGACTGCGTCCATCTAACCCAACATTTGGTATCAGAGCCTAACTCTTCTACAGGGACTCATCGCCCGAAGAGAATAGGCAGAGATGGATGCTCGAGGGATGACTGCCGAAGGTCACTCAACAACGAAGCCCCCATTCTTTGATGGATCAAACTACGCATACTGGAAGAACCGTACGCAAGTGTTCCTCAGGGCTAAGGATTATGAGATTTGGAAGATTGTCAGCAAGGGACCTTATGAGCTGTCCCCGAATGAAGATGTATGGACCACGGAGGAGATCAGAAGGTCCACGCTGAATTGGAGTGCTATTAATGCTATCCAGTGCGCTCTGCATCCTACAGAATTCTCCCGTGTGTCTGCTTGCAAATCAGCTAAGGAGATGTGGGATGCGCTGGAAGTAATTCATGAAGGTACATCTCAAGTAAGAGAGCAGAAGGCCAATCTTCTTGTATCTGAGTATGAAGCCTTCAAGATGAAGCAGAACGAGTCCATCAGCGAAATGTACGCTCGGCTGACTGTCATAACCAATGGCCTCAGAGGTTTTGGGAAACCTCAGGCAGAGTATGATGTAGTGAGGAAAATTCTGCGCTCCCTGACTCCCAATTGGCACACCAAAGCAACAGTGATGGAGGAGTCAAGGGACTTGCGTAATACTAAAGCTGATGAGCTGATTGGCTCACTAATGGCATATGAGATAAACATGCCAAGGATAGATGAACCCGAGAGGAAGAAGAAGCCGATAGCGCTGAAGGCTAGTTCCAGCAAATCAACAAAATCCAGCTCCAGCAGCTCTTCATCATCAGAGGAGAGCCTAAATGAAGAAGAAGATGTGACTCGATCTGAGATAGCCATGATGACTAGAGAGTTCAGACGATTTCTCAGAAAGGGAACAGGACGGTTCGGCCAGAAGAAATACAGTGGTGGCCGAAAGGATAAAATGTATAAATCTAAACCTACAAAGAAAAATGAAACTAATGTCTGTTATCAATGCAGGAAACCAGGGCATCTGAAAATTGACTGTCCAGACAATCAGAAACATAAGGACAAGTCAAAGAAGAAAATCAAGAAGGGAAGAGCTATGATCACCACATGGAGTGATGAAGATGAAGGCTCTTTCAGCAGCAACTCAGATAGTGAAGCCGAATCTGAACAACCCATTTGCCTTATGGCAACAAGCTCCGAAGATAGAGAGGAGGACACAGATGAGGTAATCACTAGATTTGAAAACTTCACAATTGCTGATTGGGTAGATGCTTATCATGACATAGCCGATAGAGCTGATGATATTAGAAAAGAGAATAGGCATCTTAGAAGAAAAATAAACTCCATGCAAAATGATAAAACTTTATCTGATAAAATTAGATGTTTGGAATCTGAGATTGATGAATTGAAACTCACATGCTCTGAAGAAGATGAAATCAAAAATGAGTTAAAAGCTTCTAAGGAAGAGAATCTAAGGCTTGAAAATGAAATTGATGAATGGAAGCTGAAGATTCAGAAATGTGAAAGTGAAGTCAAAATTATCTCTGAAAAATATGAAGCTGTCCTCAATGTCAACAATGAGCTGAAAAAGGCTATTGATGAACTTCAGAAAGACAATGAGGATAAAATGAAAACCATTGAGAAAATGACCCAAGGAACAGATAACTTAAATGCTTTGTTAGGGTCAAAGGTTAATTTCAGAAAAGAGGGCCTAGGATTTAATTCTAGTGCAACAAAAACATTCGGAATGAAAACAATTTCATTTGTTGCTCAAAAGGAAAAGGGACCTCTAATTAGCATGAACTCAACAAATTTAATGAACAAAACTGCTAATCTGAAAAAGACCAGTGCTGAGGAGAAGGGTAAACAAAAACTCAGTGAGCCTAGTAGAGCTAGCACATCTAAGCAGAATCCTAGGGCTCAGACTAAGGTTAGGGGTCAACCTACACAGTCCGGCAAACCCCAGGTCAAGGTAACCAAGTCTCCACCAACACCTCCACCTCTGAAGAAGACCCAATACAAACCTGTGTATAGGTCAGCAGGGTCCAAAGTACAGGGGAGACAAAGTGCAGCTAGGAGTCAACCCAATTATTTTTATCAACCCAGAGCTCAGACCCACTATAATGCACAGCCAACCTACTTCAATAGGTCAAATTGGTCTAGAAATCAGGGTAGGTTTACAGGTCTTGCATACCAGGGTGCTCAAAACCAAAGACCTTACAGTGGAAATTGGGTCAACGGGTATGGTTACTGGACATCTAGAAATCAATATTTTCATAGCCAGCCCAGGAACTACTATGGCAAAAATTTTATGGACATACCCTGGCCAAGGCACTGGCACAAAAATAACAACACTGTCAATAATCATACTGCTGCCAATAAGAAAAAGAACAATAAAAAGAAAAGGAACAACAACAGAAGAAAATCTGTAGGATCCACTGAACAAAATTCATTTAAATAAATGTGGATTCCGAAATATTTGCTTTCCTGCTTTGCTTCTAGTTCATTTACATTGGAGCCCAATCAGTCTTGGGTTCTAAACTTCTCTACCTAATTGTGTATGCAGGTATGCCTGGCAGCCAAGAACAACTTGTGGTACATGGATAGTGGCTGCTCCAGGCATATGATAGGAGATAAGGCCAAATTTTGCATACTGACTGAGAAAGTAGAAGGCCTTGTCACCTTTGGAAGCAACACAAAGGGTAGGATTATCGGATCAGGTAAGGTAGGTAAGTGTTCTACCTGCTGCATTGATGATGTTATGCTGGTTGAAGGGTTAGCCTATAATCTACTTAGCATCAGCCAGTTATGTGATAAAGGTTATAATGTTTTATTTAACTCTCAATGCTGCAAAGTTTTTGAACCTGATTCTGATATTGTCAAATTTTCTGGAAAAAGAATAAATAATACTTACATGATAAATTTAGATGAAATTCAACACACTAACCTTTGCCTTACTGCCAGTAGAGAAGACATAACATTTTTATGGCATCGTAGGTTAGGTCATGCTAGCTACACTGTTTTGCACAAATTAAATAAGCATGGCATGGTTAGAGGACTTCCTGAAGTCTCATTCAAGAAAGAAAATAAAATCTGTGATGCATGCACTCAATCAAAGATAACTAGAAAGTCATTTAAGTCTAGAACTGAAAATCTGTCTTCCAAACCCTATGAGCTGATACATATGGACCTTTTTGGGCCAACTAGATCTGTCAGCTTATTAGGGAGGAGGTATGGGTTTGTCATGGTAGATGACTTTTCTAGGTATACTTGGGTTTATTTCTTATCTAATAAGAGTGATGCTTTCTCAGAATTTCAGGAGTTCTATGTTAAAACAAATCAGAAAATTGAAAACATCTTGTCTGCTCATGGAGGTGAGTTTGAAAACTCACAATTTGATGAATTCTGCAGGTCAAATGGAATCAACCACAGGTATTCCTCACCAAGGACACCTGAGCAGAATGGAGTTGTGGAGAGAAGGAACAGAACCATAGTGGAAATGGGTCGTACACTTCTTGTCGAAGGTGGTCTACCAAGGAAATTTTGGGCTGAAGCAGTGAACACTGCCTGTTATGTAATTAACAGAGCCATGGTAAGACCTTCTACCCAGCAAACACCATATGAGATATTAAAAGGTAAGAAACCTTCTATTGCTCACTTCAAGGTTTTTTGTTGTAAATGTTTCATTCACATAAATGATAAAAAGGACCTTGATAAATTTGAACCTAAAGGAGAACCAGGAATTTTTCTTGGCTATTCTGAAAACACCCGAGCATACAGAGTGTACAATCTGAACTCTAAAACTATTGAAGAATCTCCACACATAGTTTTTGATGAATCCTTGGCAAATTCTAATGTTGGTCAATGCAGGAATGAAAACAATGGTGAAATTGTGAAGGAAGGAGATCCTGCAGACAGATCCGAGGATGAAGAAGAACATAAAGAGCTTAATGAAGAGGAGCCTACAGTTCAGGGGGAGGTAAATCAAGTTCATGATAGTCCAATTGCAAATATTAGATATCTCAAGGATCATCCTGTAGATAATGTTATTGGAAATCTGCATGACCCCCCTAGGACTAGAGGCCACTTAAGAATTCAACATGAACTGAATGCTTATGCTTTTGTATCAAACATAGAACCCAAGTCCATTGACTGTGCTCTTCAAGATGTGCATTGGATTAATGCCATGCATGAGGAGCTCAATCAGTTCGACAGGAATAAGGTGTGGCATTTGGTTCCACCTCCTGATCATGAAACAATCATAGGGACTAAATGGGTATTTAGAAACAAAACTGATGAAGCAGGGAATGTTATTAAAAATAAAGCCAGACTTGTAGCTCATGGGTACAATCAGGAATTTGGAATAGACTTTGAAGAGTCTTTTGCCCCTGTAGCTAGGTTAGAAGCAATAAGAATTTTATTGGCTTATGCATGTTCCCTAGGAATAAACCTTCAGCAGATGGATGTGAAATCTGCTTTTCTAAATGGGGAAATTAAGGAGGATGTATATGTGAGACAGCCTCCTGGGTTTGAATGTTTAGATTTCCCTAATCATGTTTACAAGCTCAATAAAGCTCTCTATGGTTTAAAGCAAGCTCCTAGAGCTTGGTATGACAGGTTGAGCAAATTTCTCACCGACAAGAACTTCACAAGAGGTATAATGGATCAAATATTGTTTACCAAGGTAAGACATCCAGATATTCTTATCATTCAGATTTAGGTGGATGACATTGTGTTTGGGTCAACTAACCCCAAATTATGTGAGGAATTCTCTCAAATAATGACTGATGAATTTGAAATGAGCTCTGGAGAGGGGGATTTCCGCAGCCCACCACCAAGGCGGCCCAACAAGGCCTACAAGGTCCAACCGGGCGAGCCCCACCCAAGTGATAGCCCACAGGGCCCACTTTGGGAGAAAAGCCCAATAAATAAAGACTCGAGGAACCAACTCTCCCCGGCGGCCTTCTAGGCTCTGAGGGCCCGAGACAACGGTCAGATCGGATGGAAGGTCCGGTCTAAAGCCCACTCTCCGACCGAGAGAAAGAGGCTCCAGCCGACCTATCCGACCCCACCTTCGCCGGGCCATGCCTATCGCTCGGACACGAGCTAGCATCCCCGTAGCTCGGTGAGACCGCTTGTTTACCTGCAGGTGCGGCCGTTCAGAGTCCTCCGGTAGCGGGAGAGTCATGGGAGCTGCCGAACTCAAAGGGGATAACGCCCCCACGATCCGGCCATAAAAGCCCCCGATGAAGACGTAACTCCCGCCGGGAAGCCCTCAGCTCACCGGACTCTTAAAAGGTGATGCACTATTTAAGTAAGGGAGACCCTCCGGAAGATGGTAAGATGAACTAGCCCTTCACATACCCTAAGCTCCTGGGCACGATTCGCTTCACCCTTGGTGGAGAGGATTCTCGCGCATCAGCTCTCTCCTCCCCTCATTATCGCTTCCACCATCGCTCTACTGACTTAGCCATCGGAGGGTTTTCCCCCAGGGAGATCCCCTGGGCCCTCTGATATGTTTCCCTTCTCTTGCAGATTCATCTTCTGGTGATCCACAGCCCGCTCAGGACTCAGCGCGAGATTCCGCCTCTTCATCTGGCGCCGTCTGTGGGAAACGCACGAAGAGTCAAGATGGTGAGAAAAAGCTCAGGGAGGAGATCCGCCGGCGGGGTAGGTAAGGCTGTGGCAGCGGGAGGCGTCCCCCCTAGGGTCTCGCAGAGCCCCCCCTCCAACGCCAGCGTCCCCGCCAACAGGCCACCACCCCCCCCGGCGGAGACAGAGGCACCCCTCGACGGCGGCGCCAACGCCTTCCAAGCCCTCAATGAGAAGATGGACGTCCTCGTAGAGCTCATGAGGGCCCAGGCGGCCCGAGACGCAAGGTCCCGCGCCCCGTCAGGAAGTCCCCCTCGAAGGAGTGCAACGCAGCACACCGCCGGAGGTCGCTTCACCCTCCGCGGCCGACAGCTCCTCCGCAACGACAGCGGAGGACCCTCGCAAGCTCCGCCTGCGGAGCAAGAGGCTTCCTCCACGCCGAGGAAAGGGAAGCAGGGGGCGAAGCCGCCGCACCCGGGCACCAGTGCTCCGGGAGATCGCCATGACGCCCCCCCCAGCCCCACGGCACGGCCACAGTCGGAGCTGTCTCTCCGGCTACGAGATTTTGAAAGACGGTTCGCAGAGCAAGAGCGCGCTCTTCGCGCCCTGCAGAAGACCTCTTTCCTGGAGGACGAGGAGAAATCCCCTTTCTCCGAGTACATCTTGAAGGCAGAGGTCTCTCCTAGAGCCTCCATCCCAACCTTCAAGCTCTACGACGGCCAGGGCGACCCAGCCGACCACTACGACAGCTTCGACGCCCTGGTGACCCTGCATGGAATGCCGGATCCCATCAAATGCCGAGCCTTCGCGGCCACCCTGGTCCAGAGCGCTCAGGCATGGTTCTGAGCCCTCGCCCCGGGGTCCATCCGAGACTTCAGGCAGTTCGGGCGAATTTTCAAGGAGAGCTTCGCCGGTAGCGCCCCCCCAAGGTCGGTAGCGGGGCTCCTGGCTCTCAAACAGGCGCAAGGGGAGAGGCTCCGGACTTACGTCCACCGATTTAAATCGGAAGCCCTTAGGATCCCCCGCCTGGATGTGGCCTCAGCCACAACCGCACTGACCGAGGGCACCCGGGAGGAGAATCTCCGCCGCGAGCTTGTCCTCCACCCTCCCTCGACCCTTGCCGAGCTAGTGACTCTGGCATTGCGCCACGCCGAGTGCGAAGAAGTACTCAGCGCCTGCCGAGACACAACTGGCTCAGGTCGGGAGGGGGACAAAAAGTGGACCTCCGAGCCAAACCCTGGCTCGAGCAAGAAGCGCGATCGAGAAGGAGAGCGCAAGAGAAAGTACGAGCGGTATACCCCTTTGACCGCACCAGTCTACGAGATCTATGAAGACATTAAAGACTCGGGACTTCTCCGCCAGCCCGAGCCTATGAGGTCGAAGAACCGCAAGCGGGACAGGCATTGCCTGTTCCACGGCGACCACGGGCACCACACCGGAGATTGCCATCAGCTCCAGGACGAGATCGAGCGCCTCATCCGTCTGGGGCATCTAGCCCGGTTCGCAACCGGGCACAAAGAAGATCGAGACGCCGCAGAGGAGATCGACAACGCCCCCCGAGGGGTCCACATCAACGTCATCTCCGGCGGAGTGGCATCGGGAGGCGACACCAGCCGAGGAAGGAAACGTCATGCCGAGCGGGCCAGCCGAGCCCTAGAGCCCCCCAAAGGCCCGCCAATGGAGCCCCAGGTCATAGTCTTCTCCGACCAAGACCTGGAAGGGCTGAGCACCCCGCATGACGATGCCCTCGTTATCTCGGCCGCGATAAATCACTGTAATGTAGACAGCATTTTGGTCGATAATGGGAGCGCCCCCGATGTATTATCTTATGACTGTTTCCTCAAGATGGGGGAAGACCCATCCAAGCTCCGCCCGATCCGAACACCCCTGTGCGGGTTTAATGGCCTGGCCACCTACCCCGAGGGAGCCCTAAGCCTGCCGGTCACTATCGGCACCCCACCCAAAACCGTTACAGTCATAGTGGACTTCATAGTGATTAAAGGTATGATAGCGTACAACGCCATTTTCGGCCGAAAAATTCTCAGCCGAATAAAGGCCGTACCATCTACCTATCACCAAAAAATGAAGTTTCCCACCAAAAACGGGTTGGGGGAAGTCCGAGGTAACCAGGCCACGGCTAGAAGGTGCTACAATATCTCGGTGGAAGCCTCAAGGCCGGACGGGAAGGATAAGGGCCCCAGGGGAGTCGAAGGAAAAACCGTAACCGTCGAGCCCGGTGGCGAATTATTAACGGTATTCCTGAACGACGACCCAACCCTTGGAGTGAGGATCGGTTCTGACCTACCACCGAAGGAACAACAGCAATACAAAGAGTTTCTTTCTGGGTACGTCCGGGTCTTCGCTTGGTCCGACGATCAACTCCCTGGTATACCAGAGGAAACTGTGATGCACAAGCTTAACCTCGACGCCACCGTGAGGCCCGTACAGCAGCGGAGGAGGAAGCATGCGCCCGAGAAACAGGCGATCATCAAGGCGCAGGTCACCAAGGGACAAGAGACTGGTCTTTTCAGACCGGTCCTGTACCCAACGTGGCTTGCCAACGTCGTCCTGGTGCCAAAGACCATCGGCAAGTGGCGAATGTGCGTAGACTTCACCGATCTGAACAAGGCCACCCCCAAGGACTGCTATCCGCTGCCGAGCATCGACCAACTGGTTGACTCAACCTCGGGCAACGAGATACTCAGTTTCCTGGATGCCTATTCGGGTTATCATCAGATCCGAATGAGCCCTAAAGATGTCGAGAAGACCGCCTTCATCACCGACTACGGCGTGTACTGCTACACCCGGATGCCTTTCGGATTGAAGAATGCTGGAGCCACATACCAGCGACTGGTCAACCATATGTTCGAGGGACAGTTAGGTCGGAACGTCGAGGCCTACATCGACGACATGCTTGTCAAGACCCCAAGGGTCCAAGACCACCTCACCGACCTGGCCGAGACTTTCGGCACCCTCATGAAGTATAGCATGAAGCTCAACCCCGCCAAGTGTGCCTTCGGAGTAAGATCCGGGAAGTTACTGGGTTTCCTGGTCACTCAGCGGGGGATCGAAGCAAACCCTGACAAGGTCCAGGCCATCCTGGACATGCGCCCGCCCACGTGCATCAAAGACGTCCAGCGTCTGACGGGGCGTGTTGCCGCTCTCAGTCGTTTCCTGTCCCGTGCGGCCGAACGATGCTTGCCCTTCTTCAAGCTAATGAGGGGGCCTAAAATAGCGTCTGCTACGTTCGTATGGGACGGGGAATGCCAGACAGCGTTCGCCGAGCTCAAAGAGCTCCTAGCTTCACCCCCGGTGCTCTCCAAGCCCGTTGCAGGCGAGGTTTTGCTGCTCTATCTCTCGGCGACGCCATCAACGGTCAGCTCGGTCCTAGTCAGGAATGACTCGGGAGTCGAGAGGCCGGTCTACTACACCAGCAAGGTGCTCGGCGAGGCCGAGCGGAGGTACCCCGCAACCAAGAAACTCGTGCTAGCGTTGGTTACCTCCGCAAAGCGCCTCCGACCCTACTTCCAGGGGCATCCCATCACCGTGCTAACCGGCGAGCCACTGAAGAAGATTCTGGCCCACCCCGAGGCCTCGGGGTGACTCGTCAAATGGGCCATCATGCTCGGGGCATACGACATCTCGTATCGGCCACGATCAGCTATCAAGGGGCAAGCGCTCGCCGACTTCATCGCCGAGAGCACCGTTCCGGTCGAGGACAGGCCTCCGACAGCAACCGGGCCAACCTGGGAGCTGTTCGTCGATGGATCGTCCAACTCGGTCGGTAGCGGCGCAGGGATCCTCCTAAGGTCCCCCGAAGGAATAGAGTTGCAGTACGCCCTAAAGTTCAACTTCCCGGCATCCAACAATGCTTCCGAGTACGAGGCCCTTATCTCAGGGGCCCGCATGGCCCGACGGTTGGGGGCTGAGCGAGTCAGGATCCACACCGACTCCCAGCTGGTCGCAAGCCAGGTCAGCTGCGAGTACGAAGCTCGGGAGGCACCTATGATCAAATACCTCCAGTTGGTCCGGAGCCTGGCCCAGCAGTTCGTGGAGTTCGAGGTAGTCCGAATAGCTCGGGAGCAAAACTCTCCGGCGGACGCCCTCTCCCGACTGGCCTCCTCCCTAGACCCGGAAGGTACACGATCGGTCCTCCTAGAAGAGCTAGAGTGCCCGAGCATAGACTCGGAGCTCCTCGCCGTTGACTCGGCCACTCCCGACGACTGGCGCTCCCCCTACCTCTCCTGGCTACGAGACTCCCAGGAACCCTCCGACTCTCGAGAAGCCCACCGGATGAAGTACCAAGCTCGGCGCTTCGTCATCCTTGACAGCGCCCTCTACCGAAGATCGTTCTCCGGGCCCCTTCTGAAGTGCCTCGGCCCCGACGAAGCGAGCCAAGCTATTGAGGAGATTCATCAAGGCCTGTGCGGAGCACATTCAGGAGGTCGGTCGCTGGCCAGAATCCTGCTAAGGCAAGGATACTGGTGGCCGACCCTCCAGCGCGACTGCATGGCTTACGTATAACATTGCGACCATTGCCAGCGGTTCGACCATTTGGTCCACCAGCCGGCCACGGAACTTGTCACCCTTACCGAGCCCTACCCTTTCGCTCGGTGGGGGATCGACATCGTTGGGCCATTCCCAACGGCTCAATCCCAGAAGAAGTTCATCATCGTCGCCATCGACTACTTCACCAAGTGGATCGAGGCTGAAGCAACAGCGAGGATCACCGAGACAGTCGTCTGGGGTTTCGTATGGAAATCGATCATTTGTCGCTTCGGCGTCCCCCGAGTGATAGTGAGCGATAACGGGCGGCAATTCAACTCTCGATACTTCCGAGATAGATGCGCCGACCTAAATATCTGCAACCACTTCACTTCGGTCGCCCACCCTCAGGCCAACGGGCTGGTTGAAAATGCCAACAAGACAATCTTGAAAGGCATAAAAACCAGACTCGGCAAGGCTAAGGGTAGCTGGCTCGAGGAACTGCCTAGCGTACTATGGTCGCACCGAACGACCCCCAGAACGGCAACCGGTGAGACCCCTTTTCAACTGGTATATGGCACCGAAGCCGTCGTTCCATTGGAAATCGCCAATCCGTCTCTCCGAGTGATCAGCTTTGTGCCCGAGGCAAACGAGCAGAAGCTGCTCGAGAACCTCGACCTGGCAGACGAACTCCGAGAGATCGCGAACGTTCGAGCTACGGAATACCAGCGCCGCCTCACTCGGTACTACAACGCCAGGGTCTGAGGCAGACAATTCCGACCAGGGGACTTCGTCCTCAGGAAGGCAGAAGCCTCTCGACCACTAGAGGCGGCGGGCAAGCTATCCCTCAACTGGGAAGGCCCCTACCGAGTGATCGAGACGCTCGGGAAAGGTGCGTACAGGTTAGCCACAATGGAAGGGGAATCCATTCCCCGGACATGGAACGCAACCACACTACGCAGATTTTATTTCTGAATACTGTATCAACAAATTGGGTAAAATAAACCTCCTTATCTTTCGCATTCATTCAAGATAACTGTTGGTACATCAGAAAGGCAACTGCCAATACATTACATAACAAAAAGCGAAAATCCATCTGGCACCGCAGCAAACGGCCATCGCCCGGTCGACCCGGTCTTGACCTTCTCGCATCCAGCCACTGACTCTGCCTCGTGTAGAAACTGGCTCGGACAAGAGATGGTCGACCCAGTTGGCTCGGGTGGTCCGTGACAAAGGTGACAGAGGGACGGCAAGGAGAAGGCCACCTTTCACGCAAGGAAGGCTACCTTCCAAGTTGGTAACAACCTGGAAAAAGGGCACGCCGTGAAGGTCCCCTTTCTTCCAAACTGCCAACACTTTGGAGGCGAACAGAAAGCAAGCAGCCCCCGAAGAGTGAAAGAAATGAAGAACAAAAGAGAGAGAAAGAGGCAGCGCACGGGGGTAAGGAAGGGACTGGAGCCGCCTCCTCCCCTCCCACGGAGTGGAGTGGCGGCCGACATCCCTAACTCCCCCATCCGCCCTCCATCTCGGCGTCCGCCCGGAAGCCTCGCCGGAGCCAAGAGGAGGAAAACGGCGTGCCCCCGCACGTCGAAGCCCTCTCCCGATCCGCACAGCGACCGTCGGACCCGCCTCATGCACGCGCGGCGACCGTGGGACCCGACCGATATTCCAGGACATCTGGAACCGGCCGCTCCCCGTCGTCTGCAGCATCACCTTCTGAAGGGTCCTCCATGTTCCGATCGCGGTGGCGCAACGCAAAGCGAAGACGAGGGAATAAGAGCAGACCGCCGGCGAGAGTCCTAAGTGTTAAGAGAGAAGGAGCGCCCTTCGGTCCTTTTTATAGGCCAAGGGAGGCCACGCGCCTTAAAAGACTCCCCCCTCGAAAACACGCTACAGGACCTCCCTGGAAGGTCACCTCGAAATCCCTGCCCCCCGCCCTAGCGGGATTCGCGAAGCACCTCACCTTTCAAAGCATGGTAATACGGAAGGACGCCCGCCAGAAGTCTCCCGAATCGACATGCGAAAACGGCGCAAAAAATATCGGTACTTTCCAACTGCCACGATACGCCAACCAAATCACAGCAAAGATAGCGATCAAATAAAGTAAGTTATTTATTGCCTTCCATAAAAGCCTCTTACAACGAGGAAGACGGACAAAAAGGGGAAGGGGCAAAATAAAGTTACATCAGGCCTCGGGCCCACTTTGAAGCTCGGGAACCGCAGTAGGGGACGCGTCACCCCCGGTACCCTCGGCGACGGCCGGCCCGGACACTGACCTCGCCTGTGCGAGAACTGTCCCGGTCGCGAGCCCTCCCGAGGCCTCCGGAGCCGGTGACCCCGCTGAAGGCGATTCCCCCGGTTGTTCCCCGGCCGAAGATGAGGAGCTGGAATCTGACTCGTCCGAGTCATAACGCTGGCCGTAAGGAAAGTCACCTCCGGCCAGGTGCTCATTAGCATAGTTCATCGCTCGGCGATAGCCCTGCTTGAACCCCTTTCGAGCACCCCGGCGGAGAGCTACCTCGTAGTAGGGTAGGGCGGCTGCAATCAGGTCGGCCGAGTAAGCTTCCGAGCCTTTATAGCACTCGATCGCCTCCGCCTCGACCTGCCCGTCCCGAGCCCGCTCCGCCTCGGCCGCACGCTCTTTCGCCCTCGCCAGACGCTCCTCCAGCTCGATCATCCTCCGCTCGATCTCGGTCATCCGACCCTCCGCCCGGGCTCGGTCCGCCTCGGCCTCAGTACGAAGGCGCTCCGCGTCCTCCGCTCGATCCTGCAGCTCGGCACGCTCACGCTCCCAGAGGCCGTCCAGCTCGACGTGGCGTTGACGCTCGTCTTCTAGACGCTTGCTCTTCCTCTCGAGCGATTCTCGGGCCCTTGTCAGCTGCTCGGCCAGTACCTCGGCCTCCCGACGGCTCGACCGCGCCAACTCCCTGAGAGCAAGGAACTCCCGCCGGAGCCCCTCGTGCTCCCCCTCGAGCCGAGCTAGTTTCCTCTCGCATCCACCGAGGGTCCAGGCGAGCGTCGACCGCTCCGCCTCCGTCCGGGCGTGCGCCTCTGCCATCACGGCCGCTGTCCAAGCTATAACAAGGCCGCCCTCCATCAGGATGTCAAGGACCCCGGCAGGAGTGCTGCACTTTTCTCCGCCCCTCGTCCTATCGGCGATCGACCGGCAGATCCGGTACAGATCACCCGAGACACCAAGCCTGACCAGAGCTTCCGGCAAAGGGGACCGCTCCACCCTGGGCGCCCCGTCAGAAGGCCCTGTTGTGGCAGCAGAACTAACTGCCCCGCGCACCACGGTCGGTTGGGGTTGCAACGCCTCCCCGGGCGAACCCCCACCCTCGACCGGCGCCGCGGGATCAACGGCACCAGAAACTGCCGGCACTTGGGGTTGCGACACACCCCCATCTGCACCGACCAAGCTCTCGGTCCTAGCGCCGGCCACGCCGGCATCGGCCCCCTCTGTCCCCACAGAGGGGAGAGCCGACCCATCACCTCCCTCTGCGGGGCCCCTGGTCTCCTCGGCCCCCTCTCGCTCTGCAGATGGGAGAGCCAGCCCAGAAGGGTCGGCCCCATCCTGCCCCCGAGAGGGGAGCGCCGCCGAGCCAGAGTCGCCCCCGACGGCGGTAGGAAGACCGGCTTTCCTGGCCCTCTTCCTGGCCTTCGCGGCCTCCCGCAGTTTCCCCACCAGGGGATCCTTGCGCTTCAGGCCGGTCGACCGAGAAGTCCCCTCGGGGGCCGCCCCCTTGCCCTTATCTCGGGCATAAGCGCGACCCACCGAGACATCAGGCTCGTCGGCTGCCGAGTCCTCTCCCAGATCGATGACCTCGGCCGCCTCCTCCAGAGGCTCCCGCCTCACGTCTGCAACAAGAAGAAGCCCCGGTCAGGAGGAAAAAAAAAAAGGGTTACCACCCCAGAAGAAGAACCTCAAAGAACCGTACCTGACGCCGTCAACCGCGGGAGAAGACACCGTTCGATGTTCTCCGGTGTCACCAGCTCCTCGGTCGATTGGCGATTCTGCAACAGACGGGCAGCCTGCTGCTCCACATGGGGAGGAAACTCCTCCTGGCGAGGGGGCAGATTCGGATGAAAATTGGGCGAGGTCGGGCATCTCCAGATCTCGTCCGTCGCCATCGCCTTCACCCAGAAGAACTGAGTCTTCCACCCCTTGTGCGAGGAGTCCTTCGCCGCAAGCGAGATGCAGCTCCTATTCCTCCGCGCCTGGATGAAGTAAAAACCTTTTCCCGCCGATGGATGCGCCTTCAGCTCAAAGAAGAAGTGGAAAAGGTCCAGAGACGGGAAGATGCCGCGCTGGTGGCACAAAATCCCGAACGCCGAAAGAAGAAGATAGGAGTTGGCCACCAACTGGATAGGCGCCAACCGGAAAAAAGTGAGCAGCTACAGCACGAAAGGTTCGAAAGGAAGCCGAAATCCACTCTTCCAGGCCAAGAGGAAGGTGAAAATGTGCCCATTGCGGTCGTCCAGACTCGTCTCGTACGGAGTGGCGGCAGCAAAGCTATAGCGGAGAGGCAGACGGAAATGATGCTCCAGCCTCCGCACCTCCGCTTCTCCCAACTCGCTACAGTTGGGGACGGGATCGCGCCTCACGGGCACAAGCTCCGGACTCTGATCCGCCATCGGATCGGGAGAAGACCCCTCGTACGAGCTTGAAGACTCCGGGGGAGAAGGAAGCTGCCGAACCGCCTCCGCGGTTATCCTCGCCAACTCTTCAAACGCCGCCGCAAGGCTCCGCGTCTCCACTGTGCTCTCACGGCGCATCAAGAAGCAAGGAAAGCCTAAAACCCCGGAAGCCTAGAACGATGAACAGCGCCCCCTATAAACCCCTGAGGGTGGCGGCGCGCCGTTCCGTGCTCCGAGAAAAAGGGGGGCCCCTTCGTTTCAAATCCGTCAGGATCATCATTACGGGCCTCGGCAACCGCTATAAGCGGCTACATAACGCCAACGGAATTCCACCCACCTGAGCCACGCCGGTCCAAAGCCTCGAAAAACTACTCATCCGAGCCTCCTTTGGCTCGGGAGTAGGAGGGGGACAAGTGGAGAGGGGGATTTCCGCAGCCCACCACCAAGGCGGCCCAACAAGGCCTACAAGGTCCAACCGGGCGAGCCCCACCCAAGTGATAGCCCACAGGGCCCACTGTGGGAGAAAAGCCCAATAAATAAAGACTCGAGGAACCAACTCTCCCCGGCGGCTTTCTAGGCTCGGAGGGCCCGAGACAACGGTCAGATCGGATGGAAGGTCCGGTCTAAAGCCCACTCTCCGACCGAGAGAAAGAGGCTCCAGCCGACCTATCCGACCCCACCTTCGTCGGGCCATGCCTATCGCTCGGACACGAGCTAGCATCCCCGTAGCTCGGTGAGATCGCTTGTTTACCTGCAGGTGCGGCCGTTCAGAGTCCTCCGGTAGCGGGAGAGTCATGGGAGCTACCGAACTCAAAGGGGATAACGCCCCCACGATCCGGCCATAAAAGCCCCCGATGAAGACGTAACTCCCGCCGGGAAGCCCTCAGCTCACCGGACTCTTAAAAGGCGATGCACTATTTAAGTAAGAGAGACCCTCCGGAAGATGGTAAGATGAACTAGCCCTTCACATACCCTAAGCTCCTGGGCACGATTCGCTTCACCCTTGGTGGAGAGGATTCTCGCGCATCAGCTCTCTCCTCCCCTCATTATCGCTTCCACCATCGCTCTACTGACTTAGCCATCGGAGGGTTTTCCCCCAGGGAGATCCCCTGGGCCCTCTGATATGTTTCCCTTCTCTTGCAGATTCATCTTCTGGTGATCCACAGCCCGTTCAGGACTCAGCGCGAGATTCCGCCTCTTCAAGCTCAATGGGTGAGCTCAAACTATTCCTTGGACTGCAGGTTACACAAACAGAAGATGGCACCTTCATCTCTCAGTCCAAGTATGTAAAGAACTTATTGAAGAAGAACAAAATGGACAACCTCAAGGAAATAGCTACTCCAATGGGTACATCAACCAGTTTGGATGAAGATTCTAAAGGTAAACCTGTGGACCAAAGGCTATACAGAGGTATGATCGGATATCTTCTCTATCTTACAGCATCTAGGCCTGACATATAATTTACTGTATGTTTATGCTCTAGATTTCAGGCCAGTCCTAAAGAAAATCACTTTAAAGCTGTGAAAAAGATTTTTAGGTATTTACTAGGCACCCAAGAACTAGGTCTCTAGTATCCTGCTAAGTGTGAGTTAGAGCTTCTAGCCTACACTGATGCAGACTATGCTGGGTGTCGAGTAGATAGAAAAAGTACTAGTGGCTACTGTCAATTCCTTGGTGGCTGTCTAGTGTCTTGGGCATCTAAGAAGAAACACACTGTAACATTATCGACAGCTGAAGCTGAGTATGTTGCAACATGTAATTGTGCAGCCCTAGTACTTTGGATTAAGCACCAACTGGCTGATTATCAGATAAATCTGGGATGCATTCCACTTTTATGTGATAATACTAGTGCTATATGCCTTGCTAAAAATCCTGTTCACCATTCTAGGACTAAGCATATAGAGATAAAATATCATTTTCTTAGAGATGCTGTAAATAAAAAGGAGATTGAAATGAATTTCATAGAAACTGAAAAACAAATTGCTGACATTTTTACTAAGCCTCTTGGGAATGAAAATTTTAAGTTTCTTAGAAGAGAACTTGGCTTATGTAAATTTCAGCATGATGAATGATTGTTTAATCACTGTGAATAAAATCTCTGATGTGGACTTGTTTTTGATTGCTTGGATAAATCATGTGGATGTGAATGTGGATGTAGAACTGTCCTGCATTGCATATATTCAGGGGGAGCTTGTCGAGTCTTTGCATGTCCTGGCATATCATTCATTTATGACCTATGCATAAGCTCTCTCTCAATTAATTCTTGCCATGTTGCATGCATATAGACAGGGGGAGTATTACTAGAAATTCAGAGTGGTTTCAACTTTCTTGAAGTCATTCAACCTTTAACTCTGAATACTTGTCTCTGACATTATGGCAATCTGTTGGTCAGTTCTGATTTCTAAGCAGTAGAAAATGGACTTCTTCATTTATAAGAATTTGAATTGTTCAAAGACTGATGTAATGGTTTAAATCTTATAATTGTTGGAGTTTAAAGATTGCAATCAGTATATTAGTAAGTTGAAAATTGATAAAACTCTCAACCTCTTTCTTATTTCATGTCAGACAAAGTTAATCATATCTGAAATCTGAAAACTCATCAGAAATCATGTTAGAGAAGTTAAGTATGTGTATTGTTCTTAAACAAGTCATTCTGAAACATAAAAAGGACAGCTAAGAAAGATATTAAAAAAATATATTGAAAATCATTGAAAATATATATATTGGCAGAGCAATGACTGGTAAATCACTGAGAAACTGAGTGATCCATCAAAGAAGTGGACAACACTCATGTCATGAAGTGTATCAGCTATCTCTGTTTAAAATGTTCAAAACAGCAGGCTGGTTTCACTGCGTACCTGGGGGTAACTGGCGTCTGATAAACGTGTACCCTCATACAAAAAGGTATAACTCAGTTCTGTTGAATTTGATCATAGACAGAATGGTCTATCTTGTTGAGTATCTAGGGGTATTGGCGTCTTATAAACGTATACCCTTACGAAGAAATACTTATGGTACCTGAATGCTCAAAATGATCTAATACTGATAATGCTGCTCCTTCAAAAGAAAAGTTCATGAGTGTCAATTTGTTTAGTTTCAATACATGACTTGGTCTCTCTCAATATTTTTTTTATGAGACTATGAAAGTAAGATATTATTAAACTGAATCTTTTATGCAAATATGATTCTGGTTTATTGTTTTATCATGCACAGTGAACTTATCTATTGCTTGTAGTGCATGAACTCCAAATTTTATCATTCTTAAACCAGAAATCTTTCTGATAGCAGTTTCTAAATTCATATGACTAAAGACTCTATGCTTTAGAATGCTTATTCATGAACTACTTGTTCAGAATGTCAGTCAGTTCTTCTCTTGATTCCTCCTTTGTATTTAATTTTTCCCTCCTCTTTGTTGATGGCAAAGGGGGAGAATAATGTCTAGGGGATGTCTAGGGGGAGAATACATATCTGTCTGAATTCATTCCAAGGGAGAGTTTGAGGCAGTGAGTTGCATGCATTCATAGTATCTGCATGTCAATTTGCAAACACATCATGTCTTTCATCAAACATAAATCTATATGACAGGATGTTGCTATTCTACTTCATATGGGGTTGCCATCATCAAAAAGGGGGAGATTGTTGTGAGCCCTCTATGTTGATGATGTTGACACTTACTTTATTTCATTGGCAACACCATTGTTTTGATTGATTGGCAACTGCTTTTGATTTGATGAAATTGCTCTATCAGATTGACTATGTGTTCTTTGCATTTAATACACTGCAGTCTGCATTTCTCACTGTCATGGGTCGACACATCAGAGGATGGGTCGACTCCTCCAGCAGACTTGTTTAGATTGAGTCTATACATCGTCCATTTCAGATAAAGTCCACACACTACATTTCATTTGAATTAGTTAAGTGTGTACAGCGTCAACGCATGAAGTCTGTACATCAGTCTTAATATTCTAAGTCTGTACAGAGTCCAGCGTCTCAGTTAGCATCTCATGCATTTGAGCAAAGTCTGTACATCGGTCTGTCAGTAAGTCTGAACATCGTCCGTCTTTGTTAGCGTCTCAGGCATTGGGCTAAGTCTGTACAACATTCAATGTCTAGAGCTTCATGACGTCTGTACATCAGACTGCTACAGCAAGTCTGTACATTATCCATCTTCCTTAGCGTCTTGATATTTGAAGTCTATACATCCATCAGGAGCTTCAAGTCTACACATCGCTTCGCTCCATCAAGTCTGTACATCCACAGTGTTACTTGAAGTCTGCACATTGGTCTTCAAATCCAAAGTCTCTACAATGGTCTTCACACTTGAAGTCTATACATTCGATGTGCAGAGTTGATGTCTATACTGTGCCTTATGCTGATCGAGTCTACACACTGGTCGGTGGCAAGCCTGTACACTAGCCTCAGCTTCTCAAGTCCATACATTGGCTTCAAGACTTTCAAGTCTATACACTGACGGCTGAACTGAGAACTCTATACATCGTCTGTCTGCACTAGAGTCTCATGGAGTCTATACATTGCACTCATCTTCTAAAGTCTATACACTGAAGTCTTCACATTCGTTTGCATTACATGAAGTCCATACATTGGGCAAGTCTGTACGTTGCATTCGCCTTCACAAGTCTATACAACGAAGTATATACACTGTAATGTACATACTTAAATCTTATGACTTCACTCTTGTTGCTGAAGGGAATAGGGTCGACGCTGGGAGCTTAAAGCGTCCACGCATCAGTTGATGAAGTCTTCATGATATCTTCCACTGCATCAACGCCACAAGCAAGCAGCGTCGACGCAGTAGTTAAAGAAGCATTCACCTTCACAGGCTATTCCACTGCGTCAACGCCACAATTGAGCAGCGTCGACGCAGCAGCTAAAGAGACGAGGCTAATGGCTACTGGAATGCCTCACTGCGTTAACGCCATTGATTGACAGCATCGACGCAGCAAGTCAGATTGCTGTCATTGAGTGCGTGAACTGAGAACTCTATACATCGGACTGAAGAGGCTAATGAGGGGCATGTGATCCGAGGTACCCGGCTCGTGATCCTAGAAGGACAAGGTATCCAGATAAGGACACGTGTTCTAACACTCCATTGGATGCTGCCACGTGGTCCAAATTGCTGGGCAGGAAACGTGGAGAGCACACACCTGCTGCTGCTGTTGCTGCTATATAAACAAGTCCTCTTCCATAGAAGAAGAATATCGAAGGAGAAGAAGAGAAAGTCTATACACTCAGCAGCAGTGAGCCTTCGATCCACAGAGAGAAAAGAGAGAAGAAGAAGATACAGAGAAGAAGAAGAAGAAATAGAGAAGAAGGAGAAAAAGAGAGAGGAAGAGATCGAGAGAGATTGAGTTGAGAGAGAGCTGATCGAGATTGAGTTGAGAGAGAGCTGATCGAGAGTGAGAGTGAAGGAGTTTGTATCTCAGTCTCGTGGTTCAAAACCAGAGCTGAGCTTTGCTCTTTAAGAGCTACATTGCTTTTGGGTTTTCCTTTTTCATTTTGATTCTGTCTTTCATTTTGGAACATTGTTTCTTCAAGCTGTGCGTCAGCGGTATTGCAGTGATAGTCTCCACTGGACGGGTTAAGCTGTATTTCCCCAGCTGTTGCAGAGGATCAGATCCTCTGGTCGGCAAGCTGTAGTGCCCAGCGAAGCTGTGTATCCGTGGATTGTTTGGCCAAGCTATAAAGCCCAGCGGACGCAAGCTGTACTGCGCAGCAGGAAGCCATACTCGGTTGAGTGTGGGGTGGACATAGGTCGTTGACCGAACCACCTAAAAATTATGTGTGCAGTGTGTTTGTGTTTTTGTGTGATCTGTGTGCGATGGGAATTTCTTGCTTAGCTTATTTGATTGCATCGCTTATGCTCATGTCTAGCTTTCGACCTTTTGTTTAGCATCCTTTGTTTAGCTTAACTGATGTTTGCCTAAATTCCGCTTTAGAACTTACAGTAGTTTTAAATTAGGCAAGTTGATCTATTCACCCCCCTCTAGATCCACACTCTGTGGAGATAGACTGCGTCCATCTAACCCAACAGGTTTTCACGCTATGGTTTGGCAAGGTATCTTTATTTTGTACAAGAAATATCCTATCATTGCTAATATTTCTATTTATTCTTGCACATGATTATAATGATAATTTTCTCAACATGATTGAGTGGCTTTAGGAACTCTTAGTTAGCTTAGTCAAAAAAATAAAAATAAAAATAAAAAAATGAGTTTGTTTCTGCAGCATCTCAGACTGGTGATAGCTCCGTGCTGGGAGTCTAATTTCTTTCCCCGATTGTTAACGGTAATCTTGAGTATGGGTTTTTCACACACTACATGGTAAGCCATAGCCGATCTCTCTGAGGCAACACCATTGCTGCTTTGGCCATACCATGGGTATGCATAAAGGTCTTTTCTTTTCTCTGCTCGGCCAAGTACAGGGGCAAGAGATTGACGGATAAGATGACCAACCTAGGCGCTCCCTAATACGAGAGAGGTCTCAAATAGGGGCAGTCTTAACCCTCGGAAAGTGAGCTTTTATGTTATATCTAGCCGATAAGGGCCGTCAAAAGAAAATCAAAGGAAATAAATCAATGCAAAATTATGAAACCAAAGGCATGGCAAGAGTGGCAGTACAGTTCCCTGCGAGACGTCATGAGCCCGGTCGCATGCATGCCTGAAAAATATGGGTCCAAAAATCAAAGACACAAAGTCCCGGCGTAACAGACTGTATCTTTGAGGGGTAGTGCCCTGGAAGGAATTAGAGTCTTGATGTCTCCCATCCTGCATAAAGCTTGTCTTCAATTTTCTTCTGCTTCTCCCTCTTAGGATGGGTTAAATCCCGAGTATGGCCTTAGTAGGGGCGCCGTTCTTTAAAGGCGGTTGGTTGTGGCAATCCGCCCTCATATGCATGCCCTGCTCAAGGGAAGCCTTTAATCAGAGGGGAGGGATGACGATCCCTAGCCAGTGGTTTGAGCCCATCTACGTGTTGCAGATTACTTTGACAAAATCTAAAAAAAACAAATATGTCAAAATTCTAAAAAAACAAATCAAATATTGTCAAAATCTAAAAAACATCAGAAATTTTTTGAAAAAATAATCCAAAATTATGTGTCTTTTGTTCCCTTTTTCATGTGTTTCTGTCTATTTATTTTGAGGATAGGTATGATTCGTTTATTCAGTGTGCAGGTTACAGGTGTTTAAAGCTTCCTTTGCCCTATTATTCGCTCTGTCTCTTATTCATATCTTTTCTGATATGTTCTCTTGTTCAATCTATTCTCTCGATTTGCTGAAGCTTACGTCCTTCTCAGCTTTTAATTACCTCACTTCATCATATCTCCATGAGGGAGCTTTGCCTCACTATTATGAACCTGGCGATTTTGCTTCATTTGATCTTGGGCTTTGATTGAAGAGCGTATTCGTCAAGTCTACGTCCAGACATGTCCTTGTCACACATGTCTATGTCCCTCCATGTTGTCATCCCACACGTGTTGTTTTGTCCCTCCGTGTCTGTCATGTTTTTTTGTCCCACTGTGTTATCATCCCATGTGTGTCTTATCCTACCATGCTATATGTTGTCCGTACCTCTTGTCCCTCGTGGTTTTCGTTCCACTTGTCTTTGTCCCACCATGGTCTTGTCCCACTGCGTGTGTCATCCCTCCGTGTTGTGGCGTTGTCTTGCCCCACCGTTGTTCTTTGGTCCCGCTCACGCTTATTGTTTGTTCATGTGATGTCTTGCATTTGTTGTTTATGTGATTTCATCATTCGTTATGTTATGTTATGTTATCTTTCATCCATCTCTGTGATGTTATATTCATGTTGTTGGTTGTCTTATATCAAAAATAAAAAAAATGTCATTTCGCTTGGCAGGTAAGTCAGGTATGGCTCTCTATCCCTTCTCATTGTTGCATTACTATATTATATTTCTATGTTATTATAACCTGTCAAGGACTGGCTGGTTGTCCGTGTGTTCTGGGATCTAATGTTCCCCTTTAACAAAAATGATGATGATCTAAGAGCATACGGTTAATCATTGGATAGGCCACTCAATTGAGTCGGGTGGGGGACGATGGACTCTGTCTCGCACGCCGTGGTTGCAAAAAGACTCTTGACCCTGTCCTACTCGGTCTAGCAATAATATCCTTGAGTACTTTCTATTTTATCTTTTCTTTCATTCATTTTGATGATTTCTTTATTTTAGCCCAGCATGCATCATGTCATTTTGAGCATTCACGTCTCGTGATCCGTTCAAGGTTTCTCTTCAGCAATGGTTAATTATGTTTCAATTCTCTAGAATAAGAGATTTTTATTCCACTATAAATTTGAATGATCTCTCTGATCTACTCACTTGGTCTGGTTGGCCAGCGTGATTCCTGTCTGGATTTTATCTCAGTTTTATCTTTCCTTTTCCAGCTTTTCAGCTGTGTTTCCTTCTGATCCCCTCATTGGTCGTGGATTGTGTCCCCTGATGAGGTTGGTCATGTTTCCTTTTCTCCCTTAGTTTAGTTCTCCAGGAATGTCTCATCCATGTCATCCATTCCTTGTGGCTAGTTCGGCATTTTCGAGAGAATTCCTGCCGCTTGTTGGTTGTGCCGGGTGTCTTTTGTCTTGATCCCCACTTTTCAGTTCTCTCCGCTTCATCTCTACTTCATCTCTATTTCATGTCGCTGTCGCTTTCGCTCCATCTCCTTTCCATTCCACCTCCCGCCACTTTCGCTCGTTCCCTTGCAAAGCGAACATGAAGGAGGGGCATCTGTTGACACTCGTTTTAGCCTGCAAGTTGAGTCATTTCTCTTATTCATCATTTTGATGTCCCAAATTATCCATTATTTTGGAGCCTTCTTTGGGTAGATTTCGAGCCCATTTCATTGTTCCCTAGCCTTTGGACTTCGGTGATCATGATTTCTTAGAGCCCTGGGCTTATTTTATCAACTTTCGGCTTTCCAAGTCGACTTACGGCCCATTTAGGTCAACTTCCATCAAGCATTCGGCCCCTTTCACTACGTAGTCTTGAACGCGGCCATTTTTCATCCTCTTATATTCCCTTATTCATTAAGTGTCCTTCCCCAAAGTTGTTCACTTTTTAATGCCCTAGATTTTCTTCTTCTTCGCCATTAGCCAGTTCTTCATCGTTTTTCGCATCCCAGCATTTTTCTCTTTTCGCCCATATTTTCGCCCTCTTCTGCTCGTCTTCACACCTTGCTCTCTTCACAAAAGTTGTTCATTTTTTGTTATCTATAATTTCTTCTTCTATGCCTTTCGCTAATTCTGCACCGTTTTCGAGATATGTTACCGCGTTCAACCTTAGCTTCCCGAGAGTCCTGCAGCTGCAGGACTCTTTCTGGTCGATTATGCATGATGGGGTCTCCTGCTTGGGTCTCTATCTTCTAGAATCCTCCTCCAAATTGAGTTCCGTTTATTTCTATCTCTTGTCCTTAGTATTATCTCAACTTTGATCCATATAACTCAAATTTTACTGGACTATATCCTTGGGAAACAGGGAGGAAACTTTTGGATTTATGCAATTTCTGTACAGATCAAACTCTATTTTCTGCTTGATGGGCCCTTCTTGCTGTGAACATATCTTCTAGAATTCTCCACCAAATTGAGTCTCGTTTGTTTCTATCTCTTGCCCTTAGTATTATCTCGAGTTTGGTCTATAGAACTCGAATTTTCATGGGCTATATCTCTTGGAATCCTGGTCGAAAGATCTGGGTTTATGCAATCTGAGTACAAATCAAACTCTTCCAGATTGAGCTCCAAGACTCCCTTCTAGGGAGAATCACTTCCAGAATCTTCCACTAAATGGAGTCCCACTTTTTTTTACCTCTTATCCTAACTATTATCTCGAGATTGATCCATAGATCTCGAGATTTGGTGAACTCTATCTCTTAAAATTATGTTGGAAAGTTCTGGATTTATGCAGTTTTCTATATAAAGGGCCCAAGTTTGAACCTCGCGATGGGGACGCGTTTTCGAGGCGACGGCGAAGCCATGCCGCATTGTCTTCATCCTCCTTCAACCCTAGCCTGAAGAGGGAAGTGTAAGATTCGATTTGGTTGTTGATTTGCTCTATTTCATCATCATTTTCCCTCTTAACTTCGCCCCTACTTCTTGCAAATCATCACAGATTTTTGTTTTTCTGCTACAACTCCATGATGGGGGCCTGTTCTTCAAGCCGGGGTGGAGTCATGCTTCATCCTCTTCATCCTCCTTCGACTCCATCTTGAAGAGGGGAGTATTCGCTTCATTTTGATTGTATATGTGCCTTATATCTCTCATCTTTCCCCCCTCTTTCAAGCCCCAACTTTTCAGGTTTCACCACTTTATTCTGTCAATCTGAAATCTTACGACGGGAGTGTGTTTGCGTCGCCAGGGCGAAGCCATGGTGCACTTCTGATCCTTCCCTTTGACTCCAGGCTCTTAAGGGAAGTATACTCTTCATTTTCCTCCATTCTAGGCTCATTATCTCATCCTATTCGTGCATATATTTCTCCATCATTTTGCACTTTCATTCTGTTTTGACACTTGGTCATTTTTCTGTCATGTTCTGCACCCTTTATTTTCTTACATTTTCACCCCATTTTTCACTATTGTCTTCCCCGTTTTAAACCCTTATTTTTGCCCTAGTTTCACCATAATACTCCCACCTTTCCATAGCATCTTTTATTTCTCTTTTTGGTGTCTTATTCTGTGAGATATTCATCGTTTTTTGAGTCCATTTTGTGCACTGTTCTGCATTTTTCGCCAAATCTCTAGTGTCATAACTTTCTGTCCAGACCTTCTTTTGGCATGATTCTTGTTCCTGCTTGTTAACAATACTAAACTCTTCTGTCATCCCAATTTTCACCTTGTTTGGACTTCGTTTGCCCTACTATTTTCATCAGTCTTTGCACCTTGTTTGCACAGTTTGCACAGTTTCTCTTGAGACATGCACTTTTGCACCTTGTTTATCTATGTTAATCATGGCATATTAAATCAATCTCTGCATGTTAATCTCATCACAATATACATACATATTATTTTCACCCTCCCACAGGGGTAAAAAACCCTCCCCCGGTAAGTTTGCCCTCAATCTTTCATGCTACTTTATGCACTTGGGTATATTTCTACACTTAGCATTTTCTAGCGGGTTTTGCCTCTTATGTTGTCTTTATTTTGCAGGAAAGCATGGAAAGTGAAGCCCTTACCTTCTAGCCGGCTGGAAGGCGAGGAGAGATAATCCACATTGTCCCTGCATTACTTATATTGAGCGTGATCATCTTCTTTTTCCAAGGTACACAACGCGGACATAGTCTTCTTTCACATTCTTCGGCGTTGTCATTCCTTGGTGGTGATCACGGTATTCTTCTACATCTTTTGTCACCTTTTTGTTGCTATATGATCATGCTACCATGTTCACATAGTCACATATTCATGTTGTTCACTTGATTGGCACATTATGTTATCACTCATGCACATATGCTTGGTCATGTGACTTGTGACGCCACGTTCCATATTTCTACACCCAGAGTCGTAAATACGTTGAAAAGTTACGACATATTTTAGACCAACTAACATTTCATCGGAACAAATTTGACCCACAGGTTTCCGAAGAAATAAAGTTTCTATCGCAACTATGTTGGTAAGTTTTGACTAATTTTTGAAAAATATAATTTTTGTCGGAAATAATTTGGAAACCTATGGGTCAAATAATTTCCAACAAAAAAAAATTTAGTCGCAAATACGTCTGTAATTTTCGGCTCGTCGGAAATATTTTGGCCCATAGTTTTTCGACATAATAGGTTTTAGTCGAAAATACGTCGAAACTCTTTGACGTATTTTCAACTAAATTATGTTCCATCGTAAATATTAATTATGGAACTTATTATTAATTACCGACATAAATACCGACAATGATTTCGACGGCATATTTTCGTCGGTAATTTCTGACGAATTGGCGACACAATTATATTACGTCAAAAATTAGCGACGTAATCGTGCCGACGTCCATATTCCGTCGTAAATACGTCAGAAATACGTCAAAATATCACTTTTGACATATTTTTGACGTATTTGTGACGAAATATGGATGTCGAAATAACATGTTTTCCTTGTAGTATGACACTTCAATTCACTAGACTCAATAAAAGAAAAAGTACATCATTATGACTCTAAATAAGACACTACTAGGCTTCATTCGGATCTTCATTCACTCTCGGACCCTGTCACTTGAGTAGTATGAATCTCCGCTAGAGTTTTTTAAAAAGGATTAAAAAATAAGTAGGGAATTAGCACACTTGTCAAGTAGGTATCTTCATATCAACATGAAGGCATGATTTAAGTAATTAACATTTTATCTCTAGAAGGTAAGATAAAAGAAATGCGGTAAATCATACAGTTAACCACAGTAACACTAGTAACAAGACACGAATAAGATAAATGAACATGATTAAGCAATATTTGAAATAAAGATGTAAGTTGGCCTTTCATTAACAAGAATGTACTAGCATGAACGAGAATGTACTTTACATAACTATAAAGGCTATGCACTAGAAAGTCATGTAACAAGAATATATAATTTCATGATGAGCCTCGTGGTTTTCACCCATTTATAAAAAATATACTCTCGGCACAATGTGACGCCAGTGTTCATCATACCCCATGATTTACAGCAGGTTTTTGGCCATCCGCCTAGGGGGCTAGCGTGGAGTCCTTAGACACTATCCGTGTCCGCTCTTGCATCTTCATGTTATAAATCAAGCTACTTCCATGAGAAATTTAAATATACGCCGATAATGTCAAGTTCAAACAATAGGTTCATGATAACAACATCAAGGTAAGAACGTAATAAATATGAACATGTGAGTTCAAGAGCGAATTAAGAATAAGGTCATGCTTACGGTAGAAATCCGATAACATAACTGCACATTCATTAATTTCCATAGTTCATTAATAACTTATTGAATAAGGTTTGGGTTCCAGATAATCAAAAGACCACCTAGGAACAGAGTAGACTTAACCCTTTAGGTCAAACCTCGAGTTGGACATGAACTGGGAAAAGGCGGTCATGTCTGGACCGTTTCTTGAAGTAGCGGTCATGCAAGGACCGCTTTTAAGTAAGGTCGACGCCAGAAGAGAGAAGGGTTGACACAGTGATCAGGCTTGGAAGAATGCGGTCACGATCCGACCACTATCATGAAGTAGCGGTCGTAGTAAGGCCGCAGTAGGCCAGTTTATAGGAAACACGAAATTTGTTAATTACTTTCTAGACCATTGGACTTTAGGGTACAACCAGCTCGACATCCTAGTGGGAATCTCAGGCTCGCGGAGACTTACGGAGGCCTTGAAACATGATCACCTAATCCGATGGAAGGAATATCTAACGAAGAGGATCACAAGTCCAAGAGAATGTGCCTATCATGTGCAAGTGTAAGTAATAGCAACGTATCGGGATACGTGCTATGTACTTAAGAAAGACTAGAGATGAGAGTGAATTGTGTAAAACAGCGATCAAAAACATGAATGTAACAAGTTCATAAATCATGTGAAATAACTTTAATACAAGATTATATGATTTTGGCATGAAATTAACATAAGTTTAAAATAAGTTTCTAAAACATGAAGGTCATGAAATCGATCATGATTGATGCACAATATAACCAAAATCATGAGTACAAGGTCATAACTAGGAATAGGACCAAATTATTTAGGCTTAACATATGTTTATAAAGGTTGATCTGCGTTCTGTTTAGAGTTAATAGAAGGCAGAAAACAGAAGTAGAAGGCGTTCTAGCAAGAACCACTTCTTTGATGTAGCTGTCTCCCTAGAACTGCTTATTGATAGGAGCGGTCTCTAGTGGACCGTTTTATGGCTGTAACAGACAAAAACAAATGATGCGTGCAAGGCCTATTATAGGGCAACTAATGCATGGAACTCATGGTAACTAAAGGATAAAGCATGCTACAACATGATTGGAACATAGGGACGCATGTGTTTACATGATTTAAGTCAAAGTTCCTATCTTTTTAATTAAGGGTGCAAGGTAATGCATGAAGTAAAAATCTAAATGCGCAGTCATGATAAAACATGAAATTCTCTACATATGGTGCATGAAACTTCAAGGAAAGAGAGGTATTTTACTCCTAACTTGCTGTTTGGGCCTTACATGAGATAACCTACCTTTGATTTGTTCCCTAGACTTCAAATTTGTTGCTGGAAGAAGGTCCTTGTTCCTGCACATCCTGCGTGGAACCTCAAACTTCCAACGACTCTATCTCCTTGACATCTTAGTTTCCTATCACGAGATTTGGAGGGTATTGAGAAGATATAAAGAGGAACAATTTATTCTAGACCAAACTTGAAATTACATCGGTTAGGGTTCCTAAACCTTTGATCTTTCTCAAAGAAATCCACTCGTTCCTGTGCGGTCTGCAGAGAACCAGCGACTTCTAGGGCTTCTAACTTCTCAAGGTCTTGATATCCTACCGTGGGGTTTAGTGGGAAGTTAGACAAAACTAAAAGGAACAAAATCTTCTAAAGGGCAAACCTAAGAAGGCGATTCCTTACCTTCGAAATACGCCAAAAGTAGGGTTCGCGCAGGTCCAAGTTCAAGCCTATTTATAGAGTTGGCCTAGGGTTTGAGGGTTTAGAATGAATTTGATGGGAATCGACGCCGAGCATTAACTTTTATTTTTACATTTGAGTCCTTTTATTTACTTTTATATCCTTGGGAAAGTATATGTACAATTGTAATGCATTATAAGCCAATGTGTCATTCCCTAGGATTGTGTGGGTTTTTGTGCAAATGTGTAGTAGGTCCAGTTAGGGGGCCCCCTCCCCTTCCCCATTGGTCCACCTCATCCATGTGGGGCTGGTCAACCATCCTAAGTGGCCATCTAGAAGGTTTGAATGCTAATTGACCACATGGGAGACAAAGGGGTTAAAATTTCAAAGGTAGGCCACCTACCTTACCTACCTAGTCAAAGGAGTGCTCCATTCATATGTAATTTATTTTTTTTGAGTTTTGACCACATGGGGGATGAAAATGACATATTTCCCATGAAATTATCAGCCCCCCCACCCCTTGCTATTTTCTATATAAACCTATGTATAGTGTCATTAGAGATTAATGAAGAAAAATTTGTAAAATTGGCTTGAGCCATTGAAGGGTGTGCCCTTGTTCCTCTCTCCCCCTGGTGTTCTTCCTTCTCCAACCCCAAATTCTAGAGTGGTTCTATCTTCAATCCCCTCCCCTCTATCTCCGGTGATCATCGGTGCCGCCGCCGCCGCCGTTCGTGCCGCCTTCGAGCCGCCACGGGATCGTCTTCGGTTTTCTGTCCTGCTGGACAGAGGTGCAGTTCGTGAATTCCTGAAGCCAGCCACGAGCTCAGATCGATTTGAAATTCTGAGGGTTGGTTCCTATCTTCTATACCATTCGCCACAAAACAATCCAGGTTCAAAAGCCACTGTTTCATATCTTTACCATTTCGTTCAACTCTTAATCTCAGATCTGTTCTGTCACTGTCTACAGTGATAGTAGCCTTGAGTTCTCCACCTTCGACCACCCTTTTGATTTATGTTAGACCTCCCAATTTAACTGGGTGTTCTGTCCATCGTCCCCTACCACCACACTTTTTCTTAAATTTTTATCATCCTTCTATCTATTTTTAATAATTCATGTTCTACCGGAGCTACAGTACTTTTAGTCAGATCCCAGATCCGACCTTCGTCCAGTAAACAACTCACAGAAAATCATAGACACATGCAAACGTGTCCAAACCAATTTTGCTATCTTGCCAACGCAATTTCCCACAACTTTGCTGAAGAGCCCAACCCCATATTCAAATGTCTATCTCATGGTCAAAGACAATCCACAGTCAAGTTCTTTACAGGTCTGAGTCTTCAGTTACTGTACAATAGGAGATTAAAAATTCCATAAGTCAAGATCCGAGCAAATCCAGGCCAGATCTTTAGTCCTAGGTTGAGGAACTTCAAGATAGCTTTCCAACGGCGCTAGTCTCGTGTCGATCCGACATCGGGGCTGATCGCAGCGCCCATTCTCGCCGGAGCGCGCGCCGAAATACAGAACCGGCAGATTTCCGATCGGGTACCGACCGGTGCCGAACGGAGCCGCCGGGCCTCCGACCGGCGAACCAGCGTGCCGCCATCCCAAGGAGCGACCCTCCGGGCATCCACCACTACAGCGGTGCCACCGGGTCCCACACGGCCCCTCCGGACAGCACGTGGACCCCACCGTCACGTGTTTGGGTGTTGCCGAATCAACGCAAGAAGCCGCCCGTCAACCCGAATTCGGTCCTCCCGGACCCCATTGCGTAGCCCTTTACCTCCCTGCGTGGAGTGGGCAGCGGCTTGCATTTCTGTAATATTGTGTAATATTGTTCCGGGAGTACGATTTTCGGCCGGGCCCGTCTTCCCCACGCCGAGCGCGTGGAGGTATTGTTCTCGCTCCCTACACTCGGCATTTGTTTATTTTCATATATACTTGTTTATGCCGCTGCTAGAGAGCATGCTTTAGGTCCGTTAGCTCGCTATATTATCATTCACCGCTGCTGCGAGAGAGAGCGAGACCGTCCCCGTGACCCGATCTGGGCACGAGAGTGCAAATCGACCACCCTAGCTCTTGCCGGTTTCTCAACCGTGCACGTCCGACGCTTCCCTCGTTAAGGGGCAGTCACGAACTTTTCGTGTCCGTGGTCCCGTCCCGCATCAGAATTAGAAGTCCTAATTTACAGTAGGATCAATCCCAAAGAGTCCTAGACACATTTCCTCACTGGATAGCATCGATCCATGATGATTGGGATGGTAAAAATCCCAATTTTTATGCCTCCACGGATCACGTTTTCAGAAGGAGATAACGGTCGCCCCTGGACCGCTTTCTTGAGAACGCGGTCGTGC
The DNA here is from genome assembly GCA_022559845.1 of Amorphophallus konjac. NCBI lineage: Eukaryota > Viridiplantae > Streptophyta > Magnoliopsida > Alismatales > Araceae > Amorphophallus > Amorphophallus konjac. The sequence continues at coordinate 346,990,263 of CM040120.1, forward strand.
GATAGACTGCGTTTTGGCGGTTAGTCCGAAATTTTTAGATTTTTCTATTTATATCTTATTTATCCCCTATTTGCCCTATTTATCCTATTTAAATTTGAAATTAGCCCTAATTACCTCTCTAGAAGTGGGCTTGGGCCAAAAGGGTTTAGAAATTGGTCTATGGGTCCAATCTAAGTGGGCTTAACCCTATGGTTAATTTAGGGCCTTCAAATTAATTTAATTAACCCATAATTCATTTAATAACCCATTAAGTCTTTTTAAATGTATAATAATTCTATTTAATTCCAAAAAATTCCTAGAAAATTATAGGGTTTTACAAACGGCCTCCAACAAAGAGGTGTCTATACTATGGTCCTCAGAAATGAAAGCCTGCTGGTAATGGGTGACAAACATAGATGATAAAATGTTGGGATCCTCCACAAAATCCTCAAGATCATTTTTAAGCTTTAAGATCTGAGCCCTCCTCCTATATGACATCACACATGAGTGGAAAATTTTAGTGTTCCTATCCCCTTCCTTCAACCAAGTCACACACGACTTTTGTCCCTAGAAGATTTAATCATGGATATGAATTTTATCCAGGGCAACCTTAGCCTCAAATAGGTCAACAGAATTCACCTGAGATGGTACCACATCATACAAATTTTGGGTTGCTGCAAAGCAATCTTCAGCTGCCTTCACACGAGAGAAAATATTACCAAAACTATATTGATTCCACCCCTTAAGTGAAGCCTTAGTGTGCTTAAGCTTTGCAACTAAGTTGAGCATTCGAAAAGAAGACAGAGGCGCTGACCGCTAGGCTGTGGTCACAGTGTGCATAAAAGAATCATTGGACAACCACATTTGCTGGAAATAAAACCGCCCTGGAGCACGGGGCTGCTGGTGCGAAAAATGTAATAGAAGGAGGCTGTGATCAGAGCAGGCCCGAGACAAATGTTCCACAGAGAAATTTGGGAAACAATTAGGCCACTGGCCATTAATTAAAACTTTGTCCAATCGATCCTAAATCCTACCGTTGATGCTGCCATTAAACCAGGTAAATTGGCCCCCTAAGAAACCAACATCCTCCACCTGAGCTTGTGACACAAACTCTTGGTATTCCAACATGGATATATTAAAAGTTTGACGACCCCCACGCTTCTCATCCAGGTCCAGGATATAGTTAAAGTCACCCCCAATCATCCATGGATCCGAGCAGCCAACATCAAAAGAAGTAAGAGAATCCCATAACGGTTGCCGAAGAGTAAGAATAGAACTAGCATGAACCACTGTAATATAGAAAACCATCGGCATAGATGGGCCAGTCGAGACAGTAATGAAATGATCTTTAGAGTCAACTAGGATGAGGTCAAGGGGATGCTTCCAAAATAGCCAAATATGGGATCTACCTTGACCATTGGCAATGCAGCCATGCATCCTCAACTTTCTCATAAAAGAATGGATACGGCTTGCATCAAGCATAGGTTCAATAATAGCAAGGAAATCAATATTATATTTCTGAATCAAGAACTTTACTCGACCTAGAGAACGATCATTACCAATCCCACGAATGCTCCAAATAAGACACTGCATTAACACAGCAATGGAAGAGAGTTTACCGAGTTGCTGCGCCACAGCATTCCACGTGTCTAGACCCCAACCTTGTCTGCCGTATTGTTGTTGTTCGCACCCATAAAATTTTTGTGGCCATTGAGAAAATTGTCATTGGAGACCTATGCCAGAAAAAATTGGGGACCACTTAGCTGGACCAGGGTGGAATCCCTAGGGTTGAGAACAGGAAGTAAATCTTTGCCAGCCATATCAGACAAGCTAGAAGGGTTATTTGCTACCAAATTATCCTTGGTAGAAGATGCCAGAAGTAGGGGCTAGGTAGCAGATAAGTCCTGATGAGCCAATTCAGAGTGGCACTCCACACCTTTATCGACTACAGGAGCAGCAGAAACAGCAACCGGGCCGTCATATAAAGCATCAACATGGAAATCTCCATCAGCCACAGATCTACAACCATCAGCAATAATAAAAGCAGCCGCCGAAATAGAATAACCAGCCATAGAAGGAGCCAAACTTTGGGATGAAGGGAGATCACTGCCATGAGTCGACTCCAAGGCAAGCTGAGTCGACCCATTAGCAAAATGCGATGATAGAGAGGAAGCCGTCAGAGTCGACACAGCGACAGAAAGCATCGACACCACAAGCCCACGATTAATTTGTGAAGGCATAGGGGTCGTTGGCGTCTGTGTAGGTGCTAGAAGCGTCGACACAGAGGCAGGTGTTGCCTACTGCTCGATACCAAGATGCGTCGACTCGTTCCCCAACTGAGTCGACGTAGGCTTCAATAAAATAGGAGGGAAGATCAAGGGCGCTCCTGCCTACTGCACAAGCCCAGGTTGCGTCAACTGAAGACCCTGCAAAGTTGACGCAGGCTTCAGCCAAACATTAGCATTCTGCATGGGTGCAAGGGCAACCGGCAATGGCTCTGAAGCTGGAAGCGAGGTTGAGTCTGGGCTTCTAGCAGAGCCATGGGGAACTGGAGGGTCAACAGCTTACTCCGGCTCAACCGGGGCCTCAAGATCATGCTGCAAGATGGAGAACCTATTGGCTTGATCCACACCATCTTCAATATTGGAAGAAGGACCAGGACGTGGCCTAAAGACCAATCGTTCCTTCCTACGCTCATGAGCCGCATCAGGGGGCCGAGATGATAGAATGTCAGCCTTACCCATCTTTTTCTTGCAGTCAGCCTCCATATGACCGAGTTTATGATAGAAAGGGCAGAGATAAGGAACCCTGTGATAATTAATAGATTTCCAGAAGCCTTCTCCATCCATATCAATCCATAAATGCTCCTTGCACTGACCAAATAGATCAAGCTCCACACATGCAAGCGCCTCCAACATATCAGTCATCACCTAAGTATTATCATGAATCCTATGAACAAGACATATATTCCCTACAACTGAACCCATCAAGTCTTCATGGTAGAAACTAACCGGGAGGGAAGGAAACTCAACCCATACAGGGGCAGAAGCAGGATTAGCATCAAAGTCAAAATTGTGTGACTAGCGGAAGAACTGAAATAGGTAGCCCTTAATATAAAGAGTTTTCCAGATTAGTAACTTCAGAAAATCAGCCTCACACCCCAGGCGAATAAGGATATGCCTGGGATTCAATCTGCTAATGATAAAATCAAAGAAAGGAGCAGCCTCTGAGCCAGGCACGCTTTGATATCCGGAAAAGAACGCCGGCCATATACACACTTAGCGATGATAGCAAAATGAAGGCATTACATCAAAGCTTGGATTTCATCCTGGGAGAAGAAAATCACCGGTTCCCCAAGGTCAGTGAAGGCCAGAGGCTTAACCGAGAAGGAAAAAAGGAAAACCATGTCATCTGATGAGATTCCATGACCATCTGGGCATAAGAGCGGCGAGGAGTAGATGAAGAGGGAAGGCGAGGAGACCCAGCATCCGTTCGAAGAGGAAGAGGAGCGGGAGGGGGGGGAGGGGCCCCCCACCACGCCGGCCATAGTCGGCGGCTAGGGTAGGGGAAGGTCGCAGTAGAGCATCTCAAAAACCCTCGGAGACCCGGCCGATGTGATGGGGACATCAGAGCAAGAAGGTTAACATTTTATTTTGCTTTTGTGTCCTTTAGTTTATTTTTATATCCTTGGGAAAGTATATGTGCAATTGTAAGGCTTTATAAGCCAATGTGTCATTCCCTTGGATTGTTTGGGTTTTTATGCAAATTGGTAGTAGGTCCAGCTAGGGCCCCCCCAGTCCTTCCCATTCGTCCACCTAAGCCATGTGGGGCTGGTCAAAGTCCTAGGTGGAATTCTAGATGGATGGACTAGTCAATTAAACACATGGGGGGACAAAGGGGTTAAAATATCAAAGGGAGGCCACCTACCTTGTCCATGGTCAAGGGGGCGCCACCCCCTTTTATGGGTAATTTTGATTTTTTGTTAAAACCTATTAAAACTAATTACTTCTATACCTTGTATACCCCTCCCAAACCCTAGATCTGAGGGCATAAGTGGTCATTTTCCATTTATTATATAAGGTATGTAATTTCCATTTGTGTGAATTAATGAGAAGAAAATTGTTGATTTGCCAAAGGAGCAACATGCGCCCTCCCCCTCTCTCCCTCTGGTTTCTATCTTCTTCCTCCAATATCCAGGGTATAGAACCCTCCTATATTCTCCTTAGCCCCTCTAGATTCTATCTCTGCCGCCGTCGCCACCATTCGTGCCGCCATCGAGCCGCTGCGAAGCAAGTTTTGAAGTGCTGTCCAAGGTTCTGTTTTGCTAGATAGAGGGTTACGCCGAGAATTTTACCTCCAAACTCCTACATCTTCTGGAGTTGAGATTTTCAAGGTGAGTTCTAGAGGTCAACATCACATCCCAAAAAAATTTAAAAAAAAAATTCCAACCCCAGTTTTATATTTTTCCATTTTCGTGCTTCCCAATCCACCAGTTCTGTCTGCAGTCTGTCCAGTTTCACAGCAGCCCTGAGTTTTGCCCTTTTGTTCCCCTTCTTGATTTTTGATTGAATCCCCAATTTTATTGGAGGTTCTTTCCACCATCCCCATCCTCCAAAAAGTTTCGTCGGATTTCAAAAGCCCTCTACCTATTTTGAGAAATTGTGTCTTTTCCCCAAATTCAGTTATGTCTCTGCTGTCTAGATCCGACCACCCGATACTAGAAAATACTTTTCCTCAGTCCACTCTCCACCAAAACTTTCATAAAATATATCCCCGTTTTCCTCTCTTCGCCCTCTACCACTTTCATGAAGAGCTCAATAGCTGAATCAAAGGTCTACAATACGGTCAACGCCAACTCTCAGGAAAAAGCAATTCTATCCTGAGTTTTCAGATCCTGTGAACCAGCAGCTGGAATATTCGACAAAGGCCATCAACAAGAAAGTCAAATTTCTTTCTCTGGTCATAGATCAAAGGATTTTGAGTTAGCTTTCCATCGGTACCTCTTGTGCATCGATCCGACGTCAGGGCCGATCACAACATCAGTTTTTGTCGGGACGCGCAGGTCTGAAACACAATTCAGATCCGTGGGTAGCAACTCAAGAATTCGCACCGATCGGAGCCTCCCCGCCTTCCGCGAGGTGAACAAGTGCACCACCTTCCTAGGGAGCACCCCTTCGGATGTCCCCATCACAGCGGTGCCGCTCCGGGCCCACACAGCCCCACAGACCAGTACGTGGCTCCCACGATCGTGAGTACGTGTGCCGCCGAAGCTACACAAGAAGTTGCCCGTCAACCCGAACCCGCTACTCCCGGGTCCCGCTCTGTCGCCCTTTACCTCCCTGCATGGAGTGGGCCATAAATCATTGCTGTAATTTAATTAATTATTGTTTCGGGAGTACGAGATCGGCCGGGATCGTCTTCCCCACGCTAGGCGCATGGAGGTATCGTGTTCGCTCCATTACTCGGCATTTGATATTCTTGTATATGCTTTTATATGCTGCTGCTAGAGAGCATGTGTTAGGGCCATTAGCTCGATATATTTATTTCACCGCTGCTGCGAGAGAGAGCGAGACTGTCCCGTGACCCGATCCGGGCACGACGAGAGATTCTGACCACCCTAGCTCAGTGCCGGTTTCTCAACCGTGCATGTCCGTATGCTTCCCTCGTGTTGTGCCCGGGACTATTTTGACGAAGATTCTGAATGATATGTAATGATTTCGGGTTCAATGAATTTGCATGAATACAAGTTTGATGAATGATTGGCTTGAATGAAAACTTGCTTGATTGATGAAATTGTCTGCTGAATGATGGGATATGGAATTGATCTAAAACACCTTGCTGAATTTCATATTCTAAATGTATGATTGGGCATAACATGAGAAATATTCAATCATGACTATGATGACTGAAGTTGTACTTATATGTTGAATGAAGTAGTGAATGAAAAGGTCATTTAGTGAGTCGCAAAATGAATGGATGCTTTGAATGTGGAATTTACTATGTGATGATTGAGAAAGTTTCAGTTGATATATTGAGATGATGAGTTGATTGGCAAATTGAATGCAGGTTAATTGTGAAAATTTTCATTCCAACTCTCAAGGCCAAGGTATCAACACATGACTTTTTGGATCTTAGTGTGAATGGAAAGATCTGGGTGAAATTCATGCTTAATCATGTAAATCTGAGTTGTATAAACTCCTTTGATCGATTGTGATACTTGTTTATGATTTATGGAGGTTTCAATTGTATTTACTAAGGTTTTGCTGCTGTCAGTAAAAGTGTCGACCTCAGGGGTCGACACTTATTTGTGGAGTCTCTGCCTTGCGTTGAAATATAGGACGCAGGCAGAAAGTGTCGACCTACGGGGTCGACACTTTCACCAGGATTCTGCTATTTTGCTAAGGCAGAACTCTTGTGAAAAAGTGTCGACCCTGAAGGTCGACACTTTCAGGTAAGTATGTTCAATTATGTGAAAATAGAATGTTCATGAAAAAGTGTCGACCTCGTGAGTCGACACTTGTCATCACAAATGTTGTGTTCTTTTTCACAGGCCAGAACACTTCGTAAGAAGTGTCGACCCCATGGGTCGACACTCATGACTCGATTTTGCCTATAAAAATGTTCTGGCAGAACTTTCAGGAAAAAGAGTCGACCCCATGGGTCGACACTTTTTCTGAACGTTCTTGCGGGTTTTTCGGATCTCCTTCGAACCCATTGGGCTTGGATCCATTTGGCATGGTTGATGACCCTAAGGACCTTATGGCGTCCCTTATGTCTTGTATGTTGTTTTAATAGGGTTTGGAGTGGGCTTTTATGTCATTTGGGGGATCAAATCCCCTTGTATATAGTGCCGCCCTTCATTCGATCGGAACCAATCTCTTGAGCTTCTAACGTATTCATCTTTTTCTTGCAGGAAGAAGGAGAGGAACGGTGCTACTCTTGGAGGAAGAACCCTGCGGCCAAGCTTGCTTCACTCGACTCCAACCTTGAAGCTGGAAGGAAGGCGTCCCTGCTCTCCTCCATCTCCTGGCTTGGGCAATTTTCGACAAAGGGAGCCATTCTTCTCTCTCATGTGTCTTCATTCTCAAGCACCCTTCATTCATCTCCGTTTTGGTTGAATGATTAGGGGAAGATCCATCTTGTTAATCATTCTCTTAGTCATTTTGTGCATAGATTGTTATTCTCTGAACTGGGCTTGTATTTTCCATTCTACTTTCATATCTTGACTATTTCGGAGCTTGCTTCGAGTGTGTGTGTGGGGTGTCTCGTCATCGTGCGAGAACCCACGTGTGTGGGCCGTCGAGCACGTGTGTGTGGTTGCTGCTGTCGCACAGCGTTGATAGTGAAATCCTCTCGAGGTGAGAGGGGTGGACGTAGGATGGCACTTTGTGCGTCCGAACCACCTAAACATACTGTGCCGTGGTTTGCTTGGTTGGTGTTGATTGATATCTATTTTTCCGCTCACTATACGAGTGTGAGACGGTGAGGTGTGAGTGTTCTCAACTATCCGTTCGAATATTGTTGTTCGAGTGAGTACATCTATGCGCTGGGGAGTTGTGAGAGCTTGCTTGATCTAATTTCAGTTGTATTAATTAAGCCTCTGTCTTAGATTTATTCCTCATATCTGTGGCTTGTGTGGGTTGCTTTTAATATTTGTGAAAAAGGGTGGGCAATCAATTCACCCCCCTCTCAATTGCCTCCTAACCGGGCCAACAATTGGTATTAGAGCCTCGGCTCTGCTTTTTAGAAAACCTAGCAGTTTTAGAGTGATCTGTTAGGAATGGCCAACAACCTCAATAAGGGGATGATGCCCGAAGGGCATTCTATTCAACGGCCACCCTTCTTTGATGGAAGTAACTACCCATACTGGAAGAATAGGATGACCGTATTTCTTAGAGCACAAAGTCATGAAATATGAACTGTTATTAGAAATGGTCCTTATGCTGTATACCCCGATGAGGATATGTGGGATGATGATGCTATCAAGAAAGCCACTGTGAATTTTAATGCTTTAAATATAATTCAGTGTACTATTCACCCTAACGAGTATGTTCATGTCTCCATGTGCAGCAGTGCAAAGGAAATGTGGGATAAGCTCAAGCTTATCTACGAAGGCACCACAGAAGTCAAGGAGACAAAGGAGAATATGCTGACCTGTGACTACGAGCTCTTGAAAATGAAAGATGAAGAAGATGTCTCCCAGATGTTCGCACGACTTATGGAGATCACCAACGGACTGAAGTCACTCGGAAGAGAGTTTACCAACAAGGAATTGGTGCGGAAGGTGTTGAGGTCACTGTCACCGAGTTGGGACACCAAAGTGACCATGATAGAAGAGTCCAAGGATTTGACAACTCTCACCGTGGATGCACTCATAGGGTCATTAATGACCTATGAGATCAATGTGATCAAAAGGACGGAAGAGGATCCGAAGAAGAAAAGGCCATTCACCTTGAAAGCACTCCCGGAGAGTATCTCGAGCCAAGAGGAATCGTTGGGAACCACCGACGATGAAGAGGTTGCTATGCTAACAAGAAAGGTAAGACAATTCTTGCGCCAAAGAAGAAGATTTGGCGGGAAGTTCAGGAAAGGGAAGAGGCAGCCAAGACAAAGAAATGAACAATCCATGGCCACCGGAATCATTTGCTATGAATGTAAGAAAGCGGGGCACATGCGAGGAGAATGCCCCGAGCTCTAAAAGAAAATTGGCAAGGTCGTCAAAGGTAAGAAGCCGAAGGCCATGAAGGCGACATGGAGCGACGAGGATGAGGATGATCCCATGACCGATGATGAGGAGCAGGATATTGAAGAACTCGTGAAGACGATGTGCTTGATGGCCAACAGCGACAATGAACAGGTAATTTCTGACACTGAGGCCATTTCAAATGAATAGTGGGAATTTGCTTATGAAGAATTAGATGATAAGTACAGAAGAATGAAAAATGAGAATAGGACTTCAAAGAATAAGATTCATGAAATTGTAGACTCATCTGATTCATGTGGAAAATGTAATTTGCTTGAAATACAAATCAAAAGTCTGAAAAATGGAAATGATGCTTTGGAAACCAAGCTAGCTTTGTTTGAAGAGGAAATAACATGCTTGGACATAGAGAAGAAGAATGCATTTAAGCTGAAAGATGAAATCCAAGAAAAACATGACCTCTTAAACAAAGAACTTGAAAAATTGCATGTCCAAATGAGTGAATGTGAAAAAGAGAAAGAAAACTTGAAAGTGAAGAATGAGAGCTTAGTTATTGAAATTGAAAAATTGAAAAATGAGAATGGAAAGGTAGTGAGAGAGAAAGAAAAACAAGTTGAAAAGAATCAAAGAGTAATGCATAGCAAGAAGAATCATGTTGATTATGCAGCAAAGAAATCATTTCATCAAGGAGAATGTTCACACACACACTTCAAAAAGTAAACTGTTAATTCCAAATTCCCCTCAACCTTCAAAAATGAAAATAAAAGAAGAAATTTTGGTAGGAGAAGACCCACGTATTTTTATTGTGGGAAAATAGGGCATGACATGTACATATGCCAACTCATGCAATATGATGATGAATTATTTTTCAGTAGATATTATGAGCCACTTGGGAACGCTAACATGAAGGGACCCAAGCTTGTTTGGGTACCCAAATCAAAATGAGCATGGTTGGTAATTGGTGCAGGTCTGCATGAAGGCGGGAGATAATAAATGGTACTTGGATAGCGGATGCTCCAGACACATGACTGGAAATAAACTCCTCTTTGCAGACCTTGCTGAGAAGAATGGTGGAACGATAATTTTTGGAGGACATGACAAGGGTAAGATCATAGGAATTGGGAGAATTGGTAAGGACCCTAACCAATGCATTGAACATGTTTCACTAGTTAGAGGTCTTCATCATAATTTGCTCAGTGTACGTCAACTCTATGACAAGGGTCACAAAGTGATTTTTGAATCTTCACACTGCACAATCATTGATGCTAACACACAGAAAATTAAGTTCATAGGTGTAAGATGTAACAATAGCTATCAAGTCGATTTTGATGAGCTTGCACCTAAGAAACTGTGTTTAGTTGCTAATAGAAGTGAAGATGTTTGGTTGTGGCATCGCCGTCTTGGGCATGCCAGCTTTAATGTAATTAGGAAGTTGAAATGTCATGATTTTGTCAGAGGTCTTCCTAAATTGAGTTTTGAAACTTCTAAGATTTGTAAAGCATGTAATAAAGGAAAACAAACCACCACATCCTTTAAATGCAAAAACATTGTGTCTACGGAAAAACCCCTTCAACTGTTGCATTTGGATCTATTTGGTCCCACCAGGACTCGCAGTCTTGGGGGGAAGCTTTATGGCTTTGTGATTGTCGATGATTTCTCGCGATATGCATGGGTTTTATATCTTGCTAACAAAAGTGATGCTTGCAATGAGTTTATTGATTTTTGCACAAAAGTCCAGAACGAAAAAGGATATTCAATTCAGAAAATTCAAAGTGACCACGGAAAGGAATTTGAAAATCACGAGTTTGATGCTTTCTGCAAGAAGCAAGGGTACGAGCATCAGTTCTCCTCACCAAGAACCCCTCAACAAAATGGCGTGGTCGAAAGGAAAAATAGGACACTCGTGGAGATGGCGCGTACCATGCTTGCCGAGAATGATCTTCCACGGTACTTATGGGCATAGGCAGTGAACACCGCTTGCTACATCACAAATAGAGCAATGTTAAGACCAATCCTTAAGAAAACTCCATACAACCTTTACAAAGGTAAGAAACCAAACATATCTCATTTCAAACCATTTGGTTCAATTTGTTACATTTTGAACAATGGAAAAGATAATCTAGAAAAATTTGAAGCAAAAAGTGATAAAGGGATCTTCCTCGGGTATGCTCTAACATCTAGAGCTTACCGTGTGTATAACACTAGAACACTTGTTGTCGAGGAAAGTCCACATGTAGTTGTTGATAAATTCACAATGAGGAAATCGAATGATGATCATTTTCTTATTACAGGTGAGGGTGAAATTGAAAAGGGAGAGTCAAGTAAACAAGGTGAGGCAGCAAATCAAGAAGAAGAAAAAGAATAAGAAGAGAAGAAGCGGATCAAAAACAACATCCGAACCTTCCACACCAATGGACCACGCACAGGGACCATCCATTGGAGAACGTGATCGGCGGTGTGGATGAAGGAATTCGAACTCGGGCTTCAATGAGGGAAGTAGAAATTCACGATAATCTAGCTTTACTTTCCAGCATTGAGCCTAAATCATTAGATGATGCTTTAAATGATAATTCTTGGGTTCTCGCCATGTAAGAAGAGTTACACCAATTCCAAAAGAATCGGGTGTGGTTCCTCGTGCCCCGGCCTGGTGACCATCCTATCATTGGAACTAAGTGGGTTTTCTGAAACAAACTTAGTGAAGATGGGGTGGTTGTGAGGAATAAGGCAAGATTAGTAGCCAAGGGCTACTCTCAAGAATTTGGCATTGATTTTGATGAATCATTTGCACCTGTGGCTAGATTGGAAGTAGTTAGATTTTTACTTGCTTATGCTTGTCACAGGAACATGAAACTGTTTCAAATGGACGTGAAGAGTGTCTTCCTCAATGGAGTGATCAAGGAAGAAGTGTACGTGGAGCAACCATCAGGCTTTGAAGATGAAAGATTTCCAGACCACATATTCAAATTGGACAAGGCACTATATGGTTTGAAACAGGCTCCCCGGGCATGGTATGATAGATTAAGTTCATTTCTTATTGAAAACGGCTTCAAACGAGGTAACATAGATCAAACATTGTTAATAAAAACTTGTGATGATCATTCATTAATTGTTCAAGTTTATGTAGACGATATAATATTTGGAGCCTCCAATTCAAAAATGAATGATGAATTTGCCCAACTAATGCAGGGGGAGTTTGAGATGAGCTTGATGGGAGAGCTCAACTTCTTCTTGGGATTACAAATAAAACAAATGGACGACGACATCTTTATCAACCAGAAGAAGTACACACAAGAAATTGTCAAGAAATTTCAACTCGAGACTGCCAAGCCCTTTGCTACACCGATGTCCACCTCACAGAAAATGGAAGAAGAAAAAGGTAACAAAATTGATCAAAAACTCTTTAGGGGTATGATAGGATCCTTACTTTATTTGACTGCTAGTAGGCTTGATATACACTTCAGTGTTTGTCTCTGTGCAAGATACCAATCTTGTCCTAGGGACTCTCATTTAGCGGCCATGAAAAGGATCTTCAGGTATTTGAATGGAACTCTTGACCTTGGTTTGTGGTATCAAAGGAATAATTCATTTGACTTACATGCTTTCACTGACTCTGATTATGCTGGTTGCAAAATGGATCGAAAAAGCACAAGCGGTCACTATCAGTTTCTTGGGGGCTGCATGGTTTCATGGGCCTCAAAGAAACAACATTGTGTGGCTTTATCAGCTGCCGAAGCAGAGTACGTGGCTGCCGGTAGTTGTGCGGCTCAAGTGCTTTGGATCCAACATCAATTGCTAGGTTTTGGTTTTTCTTTAAAGAAAACTCCCATAACGTGTGATAACATTTCTACAATAAACTTGTCCAAAAATCCTGTCCAACATTCTCGCACTAAGCACATAGAAGTTAGACACCACTTTATAAGAGATCATATCAATAAAGGTGATTTTGAACTTGTTTTTGTTGATACAAAGCACCAACTTGCTGACATATTTACAAAACCTTTGAATTCTGAACAATTTTACTTTCTAAGAAGAGAATTAGGAGTGTGCATATTAGACACTTAGATATTTTAAGCTGAATTGTACATACACTCTTGTCATCTTTTTCATAAAGAAACTGTTCATATTACCTTTTGCTTAGCACATAAAAGTTTTCATTCTCCTTACTCTTCAAACTTTGCCTCTTGTGCATAACACACTGAATAATCATCTGGTTACTATACATGCTTTTATCCTTTTTCATCTACATGTACATAAATGCATATACTTCATCAATGTGTGCATGAATGCCATGATTTATCGGTATATCAAATAGTGTTAGTGGAAAGGTGGATCAAGTTCACCTGGAAGCTTTCATCATGTGTGAGTGTGATCTTCGGACCTAAGTACTCCGCCACGTACCAGTAATCGAATTGCTTGAAAACATCATTTTGAAATGCTTGAGTGTATATATACTACACACCTTTCAGTTGAAATCTTCTATGACCTTACGCCCTTGCTGAATAAAATGCCTTGACTAGGACATGTTTTAACATGGCACATATTAAGGGGGAGGTTTTTGCTATAACGGTGCATACACTTAGGGGGAGACATCACCATGAATAGACTAATTCATTTCTTACATTCTACGCAATCTCTCACACATTTTGCACATGTGAGTTAATGATTCTAACTAATAAGGATTTCACTTATTCCACTTAACACACTTTAGGACTTTGGAACCCCTACATGGAAATCACGTGACTTGTGAGGAAAAAGCTGTCAGCCCCATCAAAAATAGTCAATAAGTGTGATTTGACATGAAGTAAATCGGGAATCTCCCCTAAGATAAAGGAGGAGACTCGCATTGAAAAGTGTCCTATCCACATAATCATAAGTGACGATGCCGAGTAACCGGGAAGTGCCCCTGAAACAAAATTCATGACTTGTGTCAAAAGGTTAGTCATCGTGTCATTAAAAATGTAAAATAATCTTGGGGTTGTGCGAAGCTACCAAAAGTCGAGCACGTTGTATGAAAGTGTAGGGAAGAAAAGTTCCTATTTGTGTTCTTCAGAAAATCTGAAAATCCATGCTATCTAGATTCATTGCTCATACTTCACATATTTACCTAAGGAGTGATTGTATGGATGTACACCTTGAATCAGTCATATTTCATGAGTCTTGCAGTACCACTTCTTGTAAGCACTACCCTTTTACTATTGCACATGAAATTCATGCTCTCGGTCTATCGCATTTTTCCTATCCTATTCATGGAGAACTTACTTGCTATACTATACACTGATGAGTGCATATGTGCTTGACTGCTTCAGTCTTGCGTTTCATATGCATCTCATTGAGTTAATTGTGCATATTGAGGCTTAACTTTCATCCTTTTCAGCGTTAATAATCCTCTATTTGACTCTGACAAAAAGGGGGAGAAATAATTTACATTGTTGTTGCATTGGATTGAATGAAAATTCATGACTTGCTTTGTTTTTGATTGATTGTGTTTTTGGCAAAAAGGATCTTTACATGTTGATTCAGCAAGTTATGAATTCCTGACTGGAAGTCATGCAACTGGCGTGCATGAGAAAGTGGTTGTTTTGTCATCCTTCATGCAAATATCATAGTTCTATAAATAGTTTTATCTTCGTCAAAAAGGGGGAGATTGTTGTGCCCCGGACTGTTTTGACGAAGATTCTGAATGATATGTAATGATTTCGGGTTCAATGAATTTGCATGAATACAGGTTTGATGAATGATTGCCTTGAATGAAAACTTGCTTGATTGATGAAATTGTCTGCTGAATGATGGGATATGGAATTGATCTAAAATACCTTGTTGGATTTCATATTCTAAATGTATGAATGGGCATAACATGAGAAATATTCAATCATGACTATGATGAATGAATTTGTACTTATATGTTGAATGAAGCAGTGAACGAAAAGGTCATTTAGTGAGTCACAAAATGAATGGACGCTTTGAATGTGGAATTTACTATGTGATGATTGAGAAAGTTTCAGTTGATATATTGAGAAGATGAGTTGACTGGCAAATTGAATGCATGTTAATTGTGAAATTTTTCATTCCAACTCTCAAGGCCAAGGTATCAACACATGACTTTTTGGATCTTAGTGTGAATGGAAAGATCTGGGTGAAATTCATGCTTAATCATGTAAATCTGAGTTGTATAAACTCCTTTGATCGATTGTGATACTTGTTTATGATTTATGGAGGTTTCAATTGCATTTACTAAAGTTTTACTGTTGTCAGTAAAAGTGTCGACCTTAGGGGTCGACACTTATTTGTGGAGTTTCTGCCTTGCGTTGAAATATAGGACGTTGGCAAAAAGTGTCGACCTATGGGGTCGACACTTTCACCAGGATTCTACTATTTTGCTAAGGCAGAACTCTCGTGAAAAAGTGTCGACCCTGAAGGTCGACACCTTCAGGTAAGTATGTTCAATTCTGTAAAAATAGAATATTCGTGAAAAAGTGTCGACCTCGTGAGTCGACACTTGTCATCACGAATGTTATGTTCTTTTTCACTGGCTAGAACACTTCGTAGTCATTTTGTGCATAGATTGTTATTCTCTGAACTCAGCTTGTATTCTCCATTCTACTTTCATATCTTGACTATTTCGGAGCTTGCTTCAAGTGTGTGTGAGGTGTCTCGTCATCGTGCGAGAACCCAAGTGTGTGGGCCGTCGAGCCCGTGTGTGTGGTTGCTGCCGTCGCGCAGCGTTGATAGTGAAATCCTCTCGAGGTGAGAGGGGTGGACGTAGGACGGCACTTTGTGCGTCCGAACCACCTAAAAATATTGTGCCGTGGTTTGCTTGGTTGGTGTTGGTTGATATCTATTTTTCCGCTCACTATACGAGTGTGAGACGGTGAGGCATGAGTGTTCTCAACTGTCCGTCCGAATATTGTTGTCTGAGTGAGTACATCTGTGCGCTGGGGAGTTGTGAGAGCTTGCTTGATCTAATTTCAGTTGTATTAATCAAGCCTCTATCTTAGATTTATTCGTCATATCTGTGGCTTGTGTGGGTTGCTTTTAATATTTGTGAAAAGGGGTGGGCAATCAATTCACCCCCCTTTCAATTGCCTCCTAACCGGGCCAACACCTCGTTAGGGGCGATTGCGAGCTTGCTTAGAGTCCAAGGATCACATATCCAATTGGAGTCGAGTCGCGTGTCCGTTCCGCATCACGATGTTTTTGTTTTAACATTATTTTATTATTATTTATCGATTTATTTATTTTGTTATATTATCTTATTGTTTTGATTTTTTTAATGGTGAACAAAATACATAATTGAAAATAGAAACAAAAGGGGTTTAAATGGGAGAGTGAACAGTACCCGCCGATTCAAACGTTTTAACGTTTTGGGATTATTATTATTTTTGCATGTGTTGTGTTGCATGTGAGTGTGTAGGTCACGTATGTGTGTGTGAGTTTGTGAATGGGTATGTGTTACGTATGTGTTAACGAGTGTTTTTTTTTATGAGAAGGGGGATGGGGGGAGTGGAGGTGTCGCGTCAGATCACATGGCCCATGGGGCCATGATCCAGTAGCACCTCCCCCCGTCAGATCACCCACTTGTGCTTTTTTTTTTTAATAAGATAGGGGGGTGAACGAGCGTGAGAATGGGGGAGAGGGTGAACCAGCGTGAGAATATATCGATCTTCCCAGAGACGGAAGTGCATGCCGGATGGGTCGATGCAGCCGCGCAGGGCGTCGATGCACCCATTGATCAATCGATCGGAACTAGAATTCAGTCGACCAAATTAGAGGGCAGGTCGACTTGCTCCACGCCAAGGATAGAACGTCCCTCTTCTCATTCTTTTGATAGATTTTTCTTGGTTTTGAGTTCAAGTTACAGACTTCATCTTTTCATTTCATATTTCACATTTTTTCCATTTTTTGTTTGATCTTTTTTTATTCATCTTCATTTTTAATAATAATTTGAATCAGTCGCCACGCCATTTTTTTGTCATCAGTTCATATCTTGCTGTGCATCCGGTATAGTGATCTTTAATTCAGTTCATCCATTTTTGTTCTTAGTCTTACAATTTGTTCAAGTTTTCCGATAAAAATTCGGCAGCATTTCCCCTAGACCCGGTGCATTCGAGGGTATAAATTAGGTACCCATCCACGGAAAATCCGAGACGGCCCCAAAGTATAAGGATGCGCCCGAAAGTGGCGACATCTGACGATCCGAGTTGAGCATGGAAACCCCGAGGGCTGGCCGACGAGGGGCTCCGACGACTCACGACATGCCGCGCCCTCGATTTCAAAACACGGACTTAGATTATCGCCGAACTATGCGGCCATTAATATGCACCCCTTTAAAGGAGTCACCCGGGGACCATGCTATGAGGAAGCAAGACCCTGGGGATCCGAGAGTGAACGAAAACTCCAACAAAGGACCGGAGATTAGGAAGGTGACACGGCGGTCAGCATGAGGGCATATGGATGATCCGGTGGTCAAAGAGGGGGTGGGAGACCTCCTTGAATCGGTGGCTTAATACACAGGGGCAAGCCTTCTTGCACCGGCTACTAGGAAGGGATTGGGGTCTCCTTGAATCAGCGCCAAGGGGGAGATAGGGCGAGATCATGAGAGGAAGAAAAGAAAGCCTCCAGGCTCCGATACTTAACTGTTGCTGAGGGGAAAGCCAACCTGGGAAATTATTATAAGGGGGAAGGGAATGATCTGGGACTCCCCCTAGACATTAGAAGATCCACACAGATGAAGAGATGAAAAACGGAAGAGACTTCAAGTTATCTGCAACCCCAAATTTGGATCATTGTCTTAAGTAAACCTCGGGTGCTAGGCACCGTGGCATTTGACGGAAAGAAATCATTAGTTCGAAGGAGATACAGATCAGGCACAACGGAGGGGAAAGGCAAGTCGAGAGAGCTACGAGCACATTCACGAATCGGGTCCAAAGGCCCTTGAACTTCATTCATAAAGGAAAGATTTACATTCATATGGCCCTATTTGGCATGAGAGAGGAAGCAAAACAAGAAAAAGAAAAAATACAAGACCCACCGTAGGTGAATCCCTTCCTCTCCTTCCCTTCTTAATTTCTCTCCCATGTTCTTCAGCGTTCTCCCTTCTAAACTCTTCTCTCTTTCTTCTGCTTCACATAGCCTCTCGGGTGTAAGGGTTCGAGAGAGAGCTCTTCAAAGGCTCCGCTCCTTCTTTTATATGCAGAGGAGATGGCAAGGTGTTGGCGTCCCTTTCTCCTCCTTCTGCTTCACCGCTTGAACGTGGGCCGTTGGCGTGCTCTGCTTGCCTACGCCGCTCAAGCAGCATCCCATGGCGTGTCTTCTCGCTTGACACCGCACACACAACACGTCACTGACGTGCTCGCCGTCTGTTGCAGCTTCATTAATAGGCGAGTAGGAGAGCTTGGGGGAAAGTCGTTGCACCAGAAGGTTTCTCGCGCCGGATCAGGGTGCTTTGAGGTTTCTCGCGCCGATTCAGTGAGCAGGGGAGCTTGGCCGATTCATGCCAAGAAGGGGGGCTTTGCACGCTGGTTCATTGCTGCCATAGGGGCTGGCCGATTCAAGCTCCTTTGGGGAGCCTTGTACCGGTTCATGGCGCAGGGGGGTGGCTTGGCCGATTCATGCCCATGAAGGGCTTGGCCGCTAGTTCACATGCCCATGGGGGGGGTGGCTGATTCAGTTGCCATGGGTAGTGCTGGCTGATTCAACACTCCACCCCCCATTATTCTATTTTATCCTTTTTCTTTTTCTCCTTCTCTCTTCTTCTTTCTTTTTCTTTTTGCTATATCTATTGCCTGCCGATTCAACCCCCTTCCCCCCTTTTTTCTTCATTTTTTTTCTTCTTCTTCTTTATTTTTTCTCCTGCCCCCCTTCTTCCTCCTATTGTGCATTTGGCCTATTCCCTTTGGCACATTTCATTTGGCCTATTTCATTTCTTCATTTCTTTTTTTTCTTTTTTTAATAATAATATTATTATTTTTAAACGCCAACAAATGCCCCCCACCCACGGGTGTCGGGAACAAGGGCCGAAGGAGCGGGGCCTGCGGATGCAGCTTCTTGCCCCACAGGCGGTTGATATCGGGGTAGAACATCTTTGGCTTCACGCGAACAATCTTAGCCGCAGGCTATATCGACTGGTCCCTATAGGGAATCAGGCTCCAATCAAGATGATATCATCGATACTAGGTCTATACCGACGCAAGGATATCTAGATTATCTGGTTTAGGTGAAAGGTCTAAGTTAGAGGGTTGTATTGATCATCGCGGTGGGATGGATGGGTTAGTCCTGCCCGAGAGATAGATGCCAACCTGAGTGATATTGTCTGTATTGGGTTCATATCGACACAAGGAATTAGGTTTATCCAGCTTAGACGAAAGGTCTAAGCCAGGCCTGTTGGGTTCGATGCAGTATTCAGAGGGGGGGTGAATGAATATAACCCTTTAAAAAACTTTCACCCAATTTAAAATTTCGCCCAAACTAGAACTATGATGCTAACTAGACAGATTTACCAAATCTGAAAGCTAATCAACTATTCAGTTCTACCAGTTAGCAAACACATGGAGTGCCCCTATGCATTCATCTAGCGGAAGCACAAATGAACAAAACAAACCACAATGCACAAGGGGTTTTTAGGTGGTTCGGTCCTCCAGACCTACATCCACCCCACACTCAAACCGAGTGTGGCTTCCACTAGCTCACGCTAGAAACAGCAGACTCAGTCTGCAACAAACGCTGCCAAACAGCTTGACCAGGGGAACAACCTCCCCTCTTCCTCCCAACCGGAGGGAACCACTAGTGACACCAGTCACTAGCAAACCAGAGACACAAGGTCTCTCTTCCTCCAGACCTGGAGGGAACCCCTGGACTTGAATCCACAAGCCCAGAACCGGAGACAAGTCTCCCTTCCTCCAAACCGGAGGGAATCAACAAGTAGCACCCAGCTACTTGCAACCGGAGATAGCAATCTCCCTTCTCCTGAACAAACAGGAGGAACCCACAAGTGACTCCAGCCACTTGGAAACCAGAGACACACGGTCTCTCTTCCTCCACACACGGAGGGAACCACCGGGCTTGCTACTCACAAGCCCAGAGCCAGAGGAACAAGCCTCCCTTCCTCCAACCCGGAGGGGAACCTAGAGACCCAAGTCTCTCTTCCTCTGAACCCCAGAGGGAAGCACAACCGGAGATAAATCTCCCTTCCTCCAACCCGGAGGGAAACAACCGATGACACCCTGTCAAAGGCAACCAGAGACGCAAGTCTCTCTTCCTCCACACGGGAGGGTACCAACCACAAGTAGCACCCAGCTACTTGCAAACCGAAGACACAAAGTCTCCCTTCTCCTGAACCCACAGGAGGAACCCCGACCTCTCTACAGAGGATCGGAAATACAGTAAATGGATAAAAACAAAAACGAAACCAGCAACAGAAGGCTGAAAAGATAAAAACAAATGTGGCTCTCGCAGGAGCTGGCTGGCCTGGATTTGATCCACGGTACAGCAGGAACAGATCTTCTGTTGAAGCTTCTATCACTCTAGCTCTCTCTCTTCTTCTCTATTCTTCTTCCTCTTCCTTTCTTCACACTCTGCTATCTCGATCTCTTACTCAATCTCTCTTTCTTTCTCTTTCTCACTATCTTTCTCTTCTTCTTTTCTTTTTTCTTCTTCTCTGTCTGGATCGTGGCTCTCTGTATTGAGTTTTCTTCTCGCCAACTCGATCATCTTCATCTATGGATGAAGGTCTCATATATATAGCAGCAGCAGCATCATCAGCCACGACGTGTGACCTCCACATTTCCAGCCCTAAGAATTCGGACCACGTGGCAGTCTCTCAGCAGGCTTTATTCCAGCCTCGGATCACGTGCCCTCCTTAAGCTTCACGATCAAAGCACCTGTAAAACAGGGTATCGGATAAGTCATCAGTTTAAAGAACAACTCTGTATGGACTTATCAGAAGAACAGCGTTTTAGAAGAAACCTGGACGAGGTTAGAACGAAACAACACGGAGACAACACGAAGACAGAATAAGGAAACGACACGAGGTACATACGAAGATAAGACAGAAACCAATCATGAAGTATGGTTTCAACAAACGAAAGACACAAGGTGGTATACAGAAAGCAACACGAGGTGCTGCAATGTTCTGCACGTAGTGGAACAAAAATTACACGAAGACACAGAAACAACAGTAACTGACACGAAGTAAGTACGACACCAAGACGAGGTTGACACGAAATGAAAACAACACGAGGTGAAGTTGACACGAAATGAAAACAACACGAAGTGAAAACAACAGTAACCGACACGAAGTACATGAGAGGAAAAATGACACGAAGTCATGAAAACAACAGTAATCGACACGAGGTGAGGTTACTAAAGCGACAACGACACGCGGTGTGGAAAACACGACACGAAGACCTGAGACGGAGAAACGACACGAAGTGTAACAGGAACGACACGAAGTAAAAACAGTGATCGACACGGGTTGAACACAACACGAAGACGAAATACAAAGAGACGACACGAAGTGAAAACAACACTAAGTGAAAAACAATAATCGACACGCGGTGAAAACAACACGACGACAGTGAGAATAGCACGAGGTGAAATGACACGGGGTGTAGAAAACCAAGAATCGACACGAAGTGTGGTCAAGGCGAGAAAGACACTAAGTCAAAAACGAAAGACCAACACTCAGACAGAAACATAAAAACAACACGGAGACGTAAACACTAAAACAACACGAAGATGAAGACAAGGGAAACGACACGAAGTCTAACCTCATACAAGCTTTCCTGTCACGCATGGAAATCAACACGAAGTTTTGTATGCTCATACGACACGAGTTCTTTTTGTGTTAGTGAGGGGAAACAACACGAAAACTCAAGTACAGAAACAGCACGAAGATGATGTACAATCTGATGTACAGACATGAAGAACAGTCCAAGATATAGACTTGCACGAGTAAGCTACAGTGCCAAAGTATAGACTTCACGCTGTACAGACTATATGACCAGTGCATGATTGTACTTGACAATGTAAACACTTAGCCTATGCAGACCAATGTACAGACTTTGGCGAAGCAAAAGGCTGTATAGACTTGGAGACCCAAAGCCATTGTATAGACTTTGTCTAAGACAAGGCATGAGATGACGTTGTATATACTTAGCCCAATGCAAACCAGTCCGATGTATAGACTTTAAGGAAATGCATGCTACAGTGCAATGTCTAGACTTGCGATGTGTTCGCCAAATGCACACTACAGTCCAATGTATGGACTTGGACGAATGATGCATGTGCAGTGAATAGACTTAGGGCATAAACCCCACGATGCACTGTATAGACTATGCACATAACATAAGTCTAACATAAACAATATATCAGTTGTGCCAGTCACAGTCATGAAGCAATCATCAAGGCACAATGTCATGAAAACACTATATCATTGCTATCATCAAAATACAATATCAATCATCAAAACCACAGCAATGAATGCTTTATGCATCAGTTTAACATGTAACAAGACTGAACATCAAATATGTTAATCTAAACTGAGCAGCAAGATGACTGAACCTTTGATTAACTCACATCAACAACCAATCATCAAAGCCATCATTAAAACCATCATCAAAACCAAAACCACATGCATGGGCACAACAAGGCCCTTCGGCTAAGACCTCGAAAGGCCATAGACACCGAGTTAAGTGGTTCATCGGTACTGGGACTACACCGAAGGAAGGAGTTCGGGTTTCTCCGACTTAGATGGAAGGTCTTGGTCGTACCCCTCGACTAAGACCCCGGAAGTCCATGGGTGCCGAGTTAAAAACATTAAGGAATCGTTTCCTTCTTCTTATTTTTTTCTTTTTTTTTCTTCCTTTGTTTCTTTTTTTTTTTAGGATCACGGTGAGACCAAGTTATAAAGGTATAGTTGTATCGTTGACATTGGGTTTATGTCAACGCAAATGGATTGGGTATATCTAGCTTAGACGGAAGGTCTAGGCCATTATCCCCAGTCGAGATGGAAAGTCACGGGCGCCGGGTTGATGGTATCATCGGCATTGGGACTGTATCGATGCAAGGAAATCGGGTTTCTCTGACCTAGATGGGAGGTCTAGGTCGTACACCTTGGTTAAGACCCCGGAAGGTCATGGACACTGAGTTAAGTGGTTCATCGATGTTGGGATTGTGCCGACGCAAGGAGTTCGGGTTTCTCCGGCTTAGACGAAAGGTCTAGGTCATACCCCTCGGCTAAGACCCCGGAAGGCTATGGGTGCCGAGTTAAGGCAGTTCATCGGTACTGGGATTGCACCAACGCAAGGAGTTCGGGTTTCTCCGACTTAGACGGAAGGTCTAGGTCCGAAGGACGTGGCCTAGATAGAATGTCATGATGCCAAGGCAAATCATTCATCGGCTTAGACGAACGTCATGGCGCCAAGAGGGGAGATTGGCTTAGACGGTGTGTCATGATGCCAAGGCAGAATACATATCGGCTTAGACAGAAGGTCATGAAGCCGAAGGTATTTTCCTAGTCTGAAGGTCATGATGCCATGGCAAAACATTAATCATCTTAGACGAATGTCATGACGCCGAAGGGCTTGGCTTAGACGGTATGTCATGATGCCAAGGTAGAATATTTATCGGCTTAGACAAAAGGTGATGCGGGATGAGATGCGACTTGATACCGATTGATGCGAACCTGAGACTCTAGGCAAACTCGTGGCTTGTCCCTAGGGAGGGAATCGTGCAGATGTGCGCGGTTGAGAAACCGATAATGAGTCAAGGGTGGTCTACTCTCCTTCGTGCCCGGATCTGGTCACGGAATGGTTCACGTGCACTCTCTCACAGCGGTGATAAAAATATATCGAGCTAGATTTCCTATCACTCTCTCATGCAGCTGCATTCAAGAATATATACGAGATAAGAAAATGCGATAAAATGGAGGAGCGAGAACGATACCTCCATGCTCCGGGTGTGGGGAATGCGATCCCGACCAAGACTCGTACTCCCAGTACACTAGAATTATCAAAAATTACAGAAATGCATTTTACTGCCCACTCCACGTAGGGAGGTAAAGGGCTACACGTGGGACCCAGGAGTATCAAGCTCAGGCTGACGGGCGGCTGTTGACACCCGTTTTATGACCAACGAGTTGGGTCATCTCCTTATCTATTTTTATGATGTCCCGGGTTGTTCACCGATTTATTGGTTCATTTTTGGTCAGTTTTAGGCTTATTTTATGGGTTATTCTCTCTGGTTGGGCCTAGCTCCACTGATTTCTCGTCATTATCAGCTTATTGGTCCTGGATAAGGGCTAATAAGGATTTTATTGTGGATTAACTTGGATATTTATTAGTCTTTATCTCCTTTGCCACGTCCTTTAGCCTAGCGATCCATCGCATGACCGTATGGTGGGCGTTGGTGGTCTTTTGCTAGACCGCTAGGAGGCAGGGAGTTTTGTTTGGTCTCTTTGGTCTTATCTCTTTCCGAACGATTGAGCCTAGCAGTCCATTGTCTGACCATTTCTTGAGCCTTGCGTTCTATCACAAGACCGTTTGGGGAGACAGAGAGTCCTGCTCTGTCTGTTCTTTCTCTACTTCGTTGTGGTCTAGCTAGAGTCATTGGTTTGTCTATTTCTCTCTAGATAGAGGCTCTCAGAGCCTTCTGTTTGTTTCTATGGACTATTGGGAGTATTATCTTCGAGATTTATCTAGTTTCAGGCCTATTTTCGTGTCATTATCTCTCCAACTCGAACCTAGGGTTTTGGGCTCTATAAATAGAAGATCCATCTTGTTAATCATTCTAGAATATGGGCTAAACTTAATGGGCTTGGTCCTTAAACCTTTTGGACCTTATTTAAATAGGCTAGGTTAATTGTTTACCATAATTGGGCCTTAATAATGATTAACCCAATATTTATTTATTAATCCATTTTGGGTCTTTAAAATTTCCATAAAATACTTAAATATACCAGAAATAATTTATTAAAATTCCGGGGCTTTACACCCTCCCCCACCTAAGAGAAATTGGTCCCCAAATTCATAACATATGTTTTTATGGAGAGTGTACGTATTTTAATGTATATAAAAAAATTAACGTAAGATGAATGGGTTAAGAGGGTACCTTTAACCATTTCACCTTCCTCGTCTAGAATGGCATTTAATCGACCTCGCTTGCGCGTCCGTTGTTATCGCTTGAAGATTGTTCGTTTATGAGAGGACACATGGGCAAGCGATGTTCCTGACTTCCACATTTGAGACAAGCGCCGAGACGTTTCCAGCAATCTTCTGCTGAGTGCCCAAATTTTTCACAAAATGAGCAAGCCGTGGAGACTTGCATTATCTTTTCTTCTTTAACTTTCTTATTCTTTCTGTTTCCATTTCCATTTCTTTTTCCGTTACCGTTCCCATCACGGGACCTCTTAACGTGACGGTTTTTATCCTCATCCACTTCTTTCTCTTCTTGCCTATCATGTTTTCGGCTTGACATTTCTCCTCGGAGCCTTTCCACCTTCTCCATGGTTCTTTCACATAGATGCGCTCTTTGAACCATCTCGGTATAGGTGTAGATATTCTGAGTTCCAAGTTGTTGGATAAATCTGGGTCTTAAACCATCCATAAATCGGTTGGCTTTCAATAAATTTGTGCTTACCAAGTGAGGAGCATAAGGTGCTAGTCGAGAGAATTGTAATTCATACTCTGCCACGGACATCGTGCCATATTTTAAGGAGGCAAATTCATAGCCTTCCTCTCCTTCACATGCTCGGAGAAGTACTTGGCTCGGAAAAGTGTAAGAAAACCCTCCTCCCATGTATGAGGTGCATCTGCAGGTGGCGCCGGAATGGATTTTCACTATGTACGAGCATCCATGTTGAGTTGGAACGTGGCAAGTCAAACTTTCTCATGGTCGGTGCATTGCACGACATCGAATATTCAATTCATCTCGTCGATCCAATTTTCCGCTTCATCTGGGTTAGAAGATCCAGAGAATCGTAGGGGATTTAAACTTCAGAAATTGCCGTGTAAGTTCCCCACGCCAGCCCTTCCACCAGCTTGGGCCACAGTCTGTAGGGCTTGGGTAAGTCCCGCAACAGTTTGCTGCATCTCATCCCAGTTCACACGATGAGCCATTGAGAATCAAGGTACCTGAGAGTCATGGATAGTTTAGTTATTTAGAGTCGGGAAGATTTACCCTAAGATAATTTCTACATAACTATCTCATCCCGGGTTCTACCCAATTCTCACATGGGTGAGGAATTTTCTCCTTAGTTCATAGGTATAGGTCCTAAAACCTTGGACTTATCCTATGACATGACTCTTTTCCCTAAGTCCTGAGACTTAGGCTCTGATACCAACTTAACTGTCACGTCCCGAGCCTTCATTACAGTGGAAGACTAGCTCGAGGAACGTGAACAGTCGGCATGGTAAGCCTCTTGCAAGCAAGAACGATCAGAGCACAAGATAATCACACATAAGAATGCAATTGCACAATAATTACTCAAACTCCAACTTATTTCATTAATAATCAAAATATTCCAATACAATAACTTTTCAAACCTCATTAATCCACCAGACTCAAGGAAAAGTAAAATTACATGAACTCGATCTAGACAATATGGACTTTCCTAAGTCTTCACTCTCATTTTGATAAGACTTTCATTCACTCTCGGACCAGCTACTTATATAACCCGAATCCGAATTTGAATCACTTCCATCTCCTAAAAAGATTGAAAAATAGGTAATGAGCACACTTACCCAGTAGGTATCTTCGCATCAACATGAGTAGCAATGTTTAAGTAATTAACATTTTAGCTCTAAAGAATAAGGTAAAATCATGTGAAATGCGGTAAATCACTTGAACAAAACAAGTAACATAATAGCACGATAAGATCACGATGAGAAAGGATATGCGAACAAGATCGAGTTGAATATAACAAGAATGTAATTTGGCCTTTCACGAATACGAATATGCTTGCATGCATCAAGAACGCACTTTCACTTTCACTTTCATAACCATAAATGTTATGCACTAGAATGTCATGTAACTAGCATGTAGCAACTCAATCAAGAGAGAGTCTCGCAAGAGTTTTGTGGATTTTCACTTATTTATAAAGAAAGTACCCAGTAGCATCATACCCATGGTTTATAATAATATATTTCCGTCAATCAGCCGAGGGGACTACCATAGAGCCCTAGAACACAATCAGTGCTTGAACCGCATCTTCACGTATAAATCAAGCTACTTCCACGTTTCAAGCAATAAAATATGGCCAGTAATATAACAAGTTCAATAAGTTCATGATAACAATAGTTCAATGAATGAACGCTTCAATTAAGAACATGAGAGATCAAGAATGACTTAAAACAAGGTTATGCTCTTGGAAACAATTCGACAACATAACACTATATTCCTTATCTTCCATAGTTTAAAATTAAGTATTTTGAACAAAATGACAAGTGCTACACCACCAATAATCCATCTAGGAACTTTGGAATATCAACCCTTAGGTCAAACCTCGGGTTAAAACACTCAAGAACTATGACGATCAATCAATGGGCCGTTACATGATCATGACGATCTATCATTGATCCATTAGAACGACTGAATCCAGAAACAATAAAACGGACTCAGTAAATGTGACGGTCATATATCAGGCCGTTATATGAGCATGACGGTCTAATGTGGATCCGTTACATATCTAGAACCAGAAACTTCGATAGTGCTTTCTAACAATTGGGCTTTCATAGTACAACCAACTCGATGTCCTAGTGGGAATCTCAGGCTCGCGAAGAATTACGGTGGTCTTGAAACAAGATTTCCTAGTCCATTGGAAGGAATATCCAATAGAGAGGTCCTCAAGTCCAAGAATATGTTCCTATAGTGTAAAAGTGTGAACTAATGGACATATACTGGGATATATGCCATGTACTTAAAGAATTGACTCTATAGATAGAAAAGAATGTGTAACGATGTGAAACCATGATAAAACTTCGTCAATACAATACTGAAAATCATAGTTTAAATTCAAAACTATAGAGTTTAAGCAATGAAATTAGTATAACTTAAAATAACTCAAGATGCTTTAAACATGTAATTTCCTATCAAGAATCAATTAATAAACTCAAGGTCATGAAAAATAGGTCAAAACTTAGATAACTAGGCTTATTTATAAGTAAACTTGACTGTTCTTATTTCTATCTCGGGTTGACAGAAAATAACACTCTGACGGTCTAAGACAGACGCGTTATACATCTGTGATGGTTTATCGTGGGGCCGTTACAGTATTGTGAAGCACTGACCTTGGTCCGTCAGAGACAACAGAGAAATTTAAATATAACAGAGGGTGTGACGGCGGATCGTAAGGCCGTTACAATCATGTGACGGTCTTACCTTAATCCGTCAGAGCTTCTACTGACAGGATATAGAAGGTAAAAGACTAAAAAATATGTCATGGCTGGAAATCAAAATACTTAGAATATTCCAGTCATGAGAAACGAAATATAGAGGCTATCTAGATACATAGGTTGCAGTGATTTGAACAATATAATATATTTTATCTTTGATTAAGGCTCAAGACATGCATGTATGCATAGGTCAAACTAAAACATGAATTCATGGTCTAGAATGCATGAAATCAATCAAAATCAGAGGGCTTTTATCCCTAACATGTTGTTCTTGCCATTCATGAGATGACCTACCTCTTAACGGGACTTTAATCTTCCAATTTGGGACTACAAGACACGCCCTAAACCTTTCCTTCTTGTAAGTTTTCAGCAACTTCACGTCGCTCTAACTTCTCAATCTCTTGACCTAAAGATGTGAAATTTTGAGGGTAAGAAGATGAAACTATTGAGAACAAAAGATTCTAAATAACCAAACTCTAAATACCTCGTTTAGATGTCCTAATTTTCTGATCGTCAGTGGTCCTTTGCTCAGTTTCCTGGGTTGCTATGGTCGAACCAGCAGCTTTGGAAGCTTCTAACTCCTGGTGTACTTGATCTCCTAGCACGAAATTTTGAGATCTATTAGTATAAAGTCATATAAACGAAAACTTCTAAAGAACTTACCCAAAATTATGACTCCTTACCTTGATTCCACGCGAGCCAATGTAGGGGTCGCGCAGGTCAAAACTAGGGTCTATTTATAGGGTTTTGACTAGGGTTTGAGGATTAGATCAATTCTAGAGTCCTTGTTAAAACTTAGATTTACTTCTAAGAGTCCTTAACATGTTTACTAGTCCTCCCATCTCGATCCCAAAGTGATAGACTAGTAAAAATCTAATCTTTTTGCTTGTTCTTCCATTTACGGAAATAACAGAGCGTAACGGTCGAAGGTAGGCGTGTTACCTGACTGTGGCGGTCGCACGATAGACCGCTACATCCCATGTGCGCAAAATTCAATAAAATTCAAACTCTTTTGTTTGTTTATCCATATAATTATCTATAAAAGTGTATTTATCTTTAAAATTCACGAATAGGCTAAATAACATTCTAGAATATGGGCCAAACTTAATGGGCTTAGTCCTTAAACCTTTTGGACCTTATTTAAATAGGTTATGTTAATTGTTTACCATAATTGGGCCTTAATAATGATTAACCCAATATTTATTTATTAATCCATTTTGGGTCTTTAAAATTTCTAGAAAATACTTAAATATACCAGAAATAATTTATAAAAATTCCGGGGCTTTATAGCTTGAGCTAGTGCACCACTTGTTCACACATATTTCACATATTCACATCACTCACCACACATTCACACCATCACACTCACAAAAAGCTATCAACACCCCTAATTTTTTGGCGATCACGGTGGGACGTCTAGTGCCAATCGTGCTGAGTTTCTGTCTGACCTACTGTTCTTAGTTGTTCTCTATTGCCCTTGTGTTTTCCTCAGTTTTCCCATTTATTCCTTGTTGTTTTCTGCTCTCTAGTTCCCTGGCGGTCTCCTCGCTGGCCGTTTCTGGCTTAAAAGCGGTCTAGCGATAGACCGTCTTATCTGTTTAGCGGTCCCCCATACGATCGTTTCGCCAGTTACAGGTACGTACACCAAGGTTGCTATTATTTCTGTAGTTTTTGGCTGTGATTATTACTTCTGGGTGCTATCTGGTATCCTCCTCTATTGTGACACATATAGGGTCATTCATCTCTTGCGAATTGTTTGCTAGTTATTGGGATAGAAATTGCATTCACTCCGGTGCACATAGGGTCATTCATCTCTCATATCATAGTTGCATTCCCACCTTGGTGTGTGATCCGCTCGCCTCCATATTCCTTGGGGTAGACTAGGTGACCACATCAGGGGCCTCCATAAGTCCCCGCGAGCCGTGGATTCCTACACGGACGCAGGGCCGGTTGTACCTTCACCACCCGTGTCTAGGTTGCATAAGTGAGAGAGAATTTACACCTAGAGTTAACCAAGTCCTCAAATATCCTTGCTATTAGAAACCTATTGTTGGAGAGAACATTTTAATTGGAATCATTAAGGTTCTAAAGGAAAAAACAAATAAGGTTTGTGCATCATTTTTAACTTGGTTTTCTTTGGGTGCCTTTTATCCCTCTCTTATTTGCATAAGTTTGGAGTCACCTTGTCTAGTTACTTATTTGTGGTTGTTTGTGTTGTTTGCTTTGTTTAAAGTATTACGTTGCATGTGGAGTTGCTTTCGTTCCTTAGATTCATCTTCTAGGGGCAATTCCTCTTTCACGTCTTATTCCAATCCTTTGTTCGAGTCCAACATGTCTTCCTACGATCTTCCCCCTTCCCATGAGGAATCTCTTCCCCATGGTCTCTTAGAGGACCTGTCTAGGGTCATTCAAATTTCATCTGGAGAAGGGTCCGTCCCTCCTCCATCCTCTATCCCCATGGAGGGTGCGCAACCCTCCCTCTCCTTCAATGATCCTACTAGTCACATCTTGCAGATGATGGCCCAGTTGGATCCGACCCAACTCTAGGCCCTTTATCAGACCTTGCAGGGGTCCGGTGCCCCACCTCCCACGATTGCACAGGGTCTATCCACTACCTCCATCTCTCAGTCTAGGGTTGATGGGCCCGTTGGTTACACCCATTCCGATTGATCTCACCCCGATTCAGCCCAAGGTCCATCGATTCTCCAGTCTGGAGACGGGCCAGTCCACTTGCTCGGCCCACCAAGTTATTGATAAAGGGAAGACCATTCTCCCCACATTTACCCAGACGGAGTCTTATACCCTTGTCGGCCCAGTCGATTTCGCTCATCCTCGGCAAGGGGCATCCCATGTTCAATCCAATTTGGGTCATCCTCCAGGCCAATACCCTGCTTATGGGCCTCCACCTCCTTCTATCTATCCTTCGGCTCCTTGTCTTGAGCTCACTCCACCTACTCCATCTCGGGAGCATGAACTCCTTAATAAATGGGTCGCCATGCAACAACAACTCGACTTCCTTCAAAAGCGGGTTGGCCCACAATCTCAAGCAGATATTTCAGTGCCCAACTTCCACAATATCTGATTCCCTCCCCAATCTGAGCTCCCTACATACCGCAAGTATGACAGGAACATCAATCCTTTCATTCATGTGAGGGATTTTATATATGAGTTGGCACAGTTTCAGTATGATGATCGCCTTATGGCATATTTATTTCGCCGGTCTCTAGATGGAGTCGCACTAGAGTGGTTTTATGCTTTACCACTAGAAGATGCCGAGAGTTTCAAGGTGGTAAAAGAAAAGTTTATTCAAAGGTTCTAGGACCGAGTCGGCCCGGAATATTCATTTACAGATCTAGTGGCCGAAAAGATGAAGGCAGATGGAGACTTTGCTACTTATGCCGATAGATGGAGGCAGATGGCCGCCCGGGTGCCGGGTCATATTCCGGAGGATGAGAAGGTCAAGTTGCTCATATCCAATGCCACACCCACTTTTCGCAACATACTGGCCATGGACGATATTGCCAACATGCACCAACTCTACATCCGGGCGAGATTTATTCAAACCCAATTCAAGGACTCCACTATCCATTCTCTCTTTGAGGCCCAAAATCCCAAATACAATAAAAAGTCTAAGGGGCCCGTTACTGAGGGAGTCCAGACCAATGAACAAGTGCAAGCCGTTGCATTCCCCTTCCCTAATCAATCCGCTCCGCTCCGCTTTCTACGAACTCCCCGTAACCCCCAATTCTCCACTACTAAAAACCCCCAACCTGTCTTCCCCGCTCCACCAAACACCCAGCCTACCTTCTCCCCTCCACAAAATGCCTTCCCTACTCTACAACAACCGCAACAACCACCGTAATATCACAATGTCCCTCCACCCAACGTCTACACAAATAAACGTCCGGCTCCGAAAAGAGCGCAATATCCCCCTTTGCCCAAGTCCTTCATGGACATCTTTTCCGCTCTCATGTCAATAAGTGCAATCCAGCTTCCTCCAGAATGACCCAACTGGAACCCTGCCGTTGATCAGTCTAAATACTACATGTTACATAGGCAGCTCGGGCACACTATTGAAGGGTGTTATCAGTTCCAAGATCTAGTGTATGACCTACATGAAGGGCAGCGCATTGATTGGGCCGAGATGCATAAGGCCATTGTGGAAATAAAAGAGAAGAGAAGGCAAGCGCCGAGGCAGCAAGTGCAGCAACAACAAGCACCGTAGCCGCAGCTGCAACAGCAGCAACCCGTTCAGGACTTCGGGATCCACCAAAACCCCATGCCGAATCATCCGCCCGCTCTGCAACCACAACCACCGACATCGGCACAGGTCAACCTCGTTCAACCCCCGGCCCCTGACACTGGGTGGTCCTATGACGATGAAGCCTCGGTACAGCAGCTCATGGCCCTCCACCATAACTACCGCAAGCCTTCTTTACCTTCTACCCCCGTCATCTTCCTGCTTAACCATCAAACCCCTCCATCCCCCACAATCACCAAACCCCTCATCCTACCATCAGCTTCCCCCATTATCCTACCTATCTCCACTCCACCGTCAGTACCCGTACCCATCATCACCATCCCTCCATCAAACCCTTCACCCGACATCCCTTCACAACCTGTCATCTCCACTACTCCAATAACATCCATTATCACCACCACTACTCCTATCACCCCTACGCCCTCTACCACATCATTCATCCCCCCCGTCGGGCCCATCAAGCCGCTTATCCTAAACCCACCTCACGCCGTGCCAGCCCAGAACCTTGCCCTACGGAGCGGGCGTTTGTTCCACAGAAACTACCCTTCCACTGGTGCACCTTCACCTAATCCCCAGTCCTCGCAACAGGCCGCTGATCAAGAGGAGGCAGATCCGCTGCCAGGGACACAATATGATTTGCTACATCATCTAGACCGGGTGCCCGCAAAGATTTCTATGCTAGAATTGATTAAAAGGTCGACACTTCACCAAGATGCACTCCAAAATTTCCTACAGAAGGTGATAGTAAACGAAGACATGGCAGTGGATAGCTTACCAACAGTCCTGGCTACAATCTCCAAAGGGCCGACAATTATATTTTTTAAGACTGAACTGGCACCCCCTGAGGCACGACAAATGTCGATATGCATTTCTATTACTCTAAACAAAGGCAGCATAGACGTGGTGTTGGTAGACACAGTGGCCTCTATTAATGTCTGCCCTCTCAGCACTTTAAGGGCATGCAACCTTTCGGAAGATCTGCTAAGGCCAACCCCGACCACCATTGCAGCATATGACAATTCCAAAAGAGCACGCGGTAGTCACCATTCAGGCTGAGCTCGGGCCTCTTACTATGCCAATCGAGTTTTATGTGCTAGACATCGATCCTATGTTCAAGGCTATCTATGGTCGTCCATGGATTGACCATCTTAATGTTGTACTATCCACTACTCACTAGTGCCTTAAATTCCCTTTTCAAGGGAGGGTTGTCAAGGTAAAGAGCATGTGCACGGTCCAGTCTGTCAAGGTCGTCTCCGAGAAGATCTTGCAAACACTATGGCCCTGCAATCGGCCTGTCATCTCAATGCTGGATCTGCAATCGGCCTGTCATCTCAATGCTGGATCTAAACTTTCCATGGGCCTATGCGCCACACAAGCCCACCACCGCGCCAACGAACGTCAAAGTGAAGCCCCAGATACGAGATTCTAAGGGTTGGGACATGATATTAAAGCTGGGCTATCAGCCGGGGAGAGGTCTCAGCGCACAATTACAGGGGCAGACTAAACCAGTCCCCAAAGGCAGAAAGATGAATAGGAGGGGTCTCGGTTATCAAGAATCCTCATTTTCAATTTTGGGCAACTCTGGACCATTAACATGGGACTACCGCCAACATTTGTCAGGGGCCCTCTCCAGCCAGGCACATTGAAAGCATCACTAAGTCAGCCCAAGGAAAGAGATACAACTTATGCAGTTGGCAGACCTTCACTATTACCAAAGGGCCGCATTGATGATATGATTGATTTCAGCTAGGCATTTGCAAGATTGTTCCATGAAGAAGGCAGTTGCAAAAGAAACCAGGAGGCACGACTTGTGTGTTATGAGCCAAAGAAGCCAGCTTACCACTTGCGGGAAAGGGGGAGCTCACCCGTCATCTTCACTTGGTCTCCTTCTCGCCACTTTTCATTCTTTCAAAAGATGGCATCTATACCTCATTCACCTCCTATCTTGATTGATCCATTCATGTTTGAAATGCCAACTGATTTCCTTATCGTCAGGACATGCAATTGCTGTCCACCTATCGATCTATCTACTCCTTTCTTCTCCTCTTCCGACCCCTTCCTCGACATTTTTTGTCCATCCAAGTATCCCCTTAGGCTCCCTCCTCCCCCTTCCTCTCCATCTTGTTGCATCATCTCCACTGATCTCCAAAAAAAAACGTCAGATTTGAAATAGAGATTTCAATGGAAGATTACGCTATCTTCTCTCCATCTTCCTCCCAGGGGCATGAGGCTCCTACTTCCTCCCTCCTACTAGATTTTCTCTCTCCTATGTTAGACGTAGGGTCCGTCGAGTCTAGGGTAGTAGAGTCTGATAGGTCTAGAGAAGTAGGGTCCTGTTCTAGGGCATCCAACCCTTCCTTCCCTAAGCTGCGCCCGCCGGTGCGACATTCTAAATCCGTTCCTAATAGGTTCTTGCAGGATCTAGCTCAGCGATGTCATGCTCTTCTTAAATGCCCGGAGTTCATAGCTACGGCCATTGTGATCGAAGAATACGAGGAGCAAGGCGAGATGTGGAGTGACGAAGGATTAGGAGTCTATGAAGTCATGGATGAAAAGGACCTGGTGGATCTTGAGGACAGCGATGTAGACGACACTGCCGATTTGTATGCGCAAGGCCTAAAGAGATTTGATGAGCCATCGTCAACGATGGATGAACCTACGAAAGAAATAAATCTGGGAACTGAAGAGGACCCCAGGCCCATTATTATTGCCGCTACTCTCCCTCCAGAAGCTAAAGAAAATTTAGTGAAGGTCCTAAGGGAGTAAAGTGATTCTTTTGCCTGGTCTTACGAGGACATGCCGGGTCTTGACCCCTCTTTGGTGGAACATCGATTAGTGCTTAAGCCAGGGGAAACACCCGTAAAGCAAAGATCAAGGAGATTTCACCCCCACATGGCCTTAAGGATAAAAGAAGAGGTCGATAAATTGTATAAGGCTAGATTCTTTAGAGTTGTCTTATATCCCAAGTGGGTGGCAAACATAGTCCCTGTCATGAAGAAGGATGGAAAGGTGCGCATTTGCATTGATTTCAGGGATCTTAACAAAGCATGTCCCAACGATGATTTTTCGCTGCCTCATATAGATGTATTAGTGGAAAACACCGTCGGGTACGAGACACTATCATTCATGGATGGTTATTCAGTATACAACCAAATCCGTCTCGCTCCTAAGGATCAAGAGAAAACCTCCTTCACCACGTCCTAGGGTATGTATTTATACGTGGTCATGCAATTTGGTTTAAAGAATGCGGGTGCCACTTATCAAAGGGTGATGATGGCTATATTCTACGACATGATGCATGTTTACATGGAAGCTTACGTGGATGATATCTTGGTGAAGTCAAGGACTAAAGAGGAACACCCCGCCATTCTAGCTAAGGTGCTCCAGAGAGTTAGGGAATATCAGTTGAAAATGAATCCAAAGAAGTGTGTTTTCGGAGTCTCTTCAGGAAAGTTGCTAGGCTTCATAGTTAGCAAAAGGGGGATTCAGATTGATCCTAACAAAGCAAAGGCCGTCATGGACATGCCTATGCCCAAGAATATCACAGAACTTCGAGGATTGATTGGACGATTGCAATTCATCAGAAGATTCATATCCCAACATTCTCAAAGGTGTCGCCCGTTTTATGAATTGCTAAAGGCAGGGGTCAAGTTCGAATGGAACCAAGACTGTCAAAAGGCCTATGAAGATTTAAAGGTATACTTGTCTAATCCCCCGATTTTGCAACCTCCTGTCCCTAGGAAACCCTTAATCCTATACATTTCTATCATTGAGGACTTCCTAGGACCTGTCCTGGCACAGGTAAACGATGAAGGCAAAGAGCGGGTAGCATATTACCTCTCCAGGTTATTTAACCCCACAGAGGCCAAGTACACTACCATGGAGAAAACTTGTGCCGCCTTAGTTTGGGTAGCTCAGAAGTTGAAACACTACTTTCTAGCCCACCTAGTTAGGTTAACTCTAGAATGGATCCAATTCGCTATCTCTTAGAAAAGCCTATCTTTCCAGTATGTTAGCTCGCTGGCAGACCTTCCTCTCTCAGTTTGACATCACATTCGTTGTTCAGAAGGCAATTAAAGGATATGCCATCGCTGAGCATCTCGCCCATCGTCCTATCCCTTACACGGACTCTATTCAGGGTGACTTCCCTGATGAGCATCTCTCTGTTCTTACTCATCATCCCTTTTGGTCTCTGCACTTCGATGGTGTACTCAATTCCCAAGGCCGAGGGATAGGTGCTGTTCTCCTTACTCCAGAAGGGGTAACGATTCCCTTTACTTATCAGCTTTGTTTTTCTGCTACCAACAACATCGCCGAGTATGAGGCTCTCCTGGATGGATTGAAGCACGCCTACCTCTTAGGAGCGCATTATTTGAACATCATAGGAGAGCTCGTTCTGCGGCAAGTTCTTTCCACTTATCGCACTCGTGACATGAAGCTCAAGCCGTATAAGGATTTGGTCACTCTCTTGGCTAGGCAATTCCGTAAGCTGATCTACATCCACACTCCTCGATCTCAGAATATCCTTGCTAAGGCACTGGCATCACTCACTTCCTCTTTATCTTTCCCTCTCAGTCGAAGCACTGAAACTATCATTGTCCAGAGATTGGACGTCCCTTCTATTCAGGATCATTGGTTCAACAACCTTAGGAAAACTGTAGAGGCTAGGGCTGAGAAGGAAGAGTTGAAGGAAGTGTCTTTAACTGAGTTAGAAGAGATTTTGGAAGAAGAAGAGTTACCATGATACCATGAAATCGAGCTATGCTGCAAAGATGGATCATTCCCAGAAGGGGCAAGTATCGAACAACGTAAGGCTATTAGAAGAGCCACCTTGAAATACACTATTATTACTGGAGAATTTTACAGGCGTGCTCTCAATGGGATGCTCATGAGGTGTCTTGATGATGATGAAGCTTGGAAGGTGGCAGAAGTAGCCCATTCAAGTGAGTGTGGAGGTCACTTCAATGGTCAGGCTTTAGCAAAGAAAATCCTTAGGTAGGGTTACTATTGGCCCACTCTAGAGGAAGATTGCTCCCTCTATGTCCGGAGGTGTCTTAAATGCCTACTCCACGCTGATAAAATCCATGCTCCTACTTCATCTCTTCATCCTCATTCCGCTCCTTAGCCATTCTCCATGTGGGCTTTCGATATTGTTGGCCCGCTGGGTGATCCCAACTCTCAGACCAATTAGAAATCCATTATCCTTACCGCCACTGAGTACTTTACCAAGTGGGCCGAAGTGGAAGCATACATAGAGATTAAAGCTACCACGATGTGTCGCTTCATCATGAAGAATATCATCGCGCGGTTCGGGGTGCCAAGCAGTATCATCACCGACAATGGACCCCAGTTCATCTCTCAAGAGCTCCATGACCTTTGGAAGAAGTTCAATATTGCATTGCATCATTCATCTCCATATTATCCTCAAGGCAACGGTCAAGCTGAAGCCACCAATAAAACCCTTCTTAAAATCATAAAGAAAACATGCGAATCTCACAAATTTTCATATTGGCCTGAACAATTAGTGGAAGCTCTATGGGCTTACCGTACCTCCGTCCGTACTCCTACGGGGCAAACCCCCTATACTCTTAATTACGAGATGGAGGCGGTGCTCCCATATGAGATCTTGGTCCCTTCCTTAAGGGTACAGCTCGATAAGGAACTTAATCTCGATGAACGTTAAGAGGCATTGCTTGTCTAGTTGGAGCTCTTGGATGAGAAGAGGATGAATGCGGCCGATCACGTGTTCATTTATCAAAAGAGAGTTTCACGTTATTTTCAAAAGAAGGTAATTGAACACAAATTTCAAATAGGTGATATGGTTTTGAAACGTAAATTCATTAGGTCCGGAGGTCCTAGGTCCAAATTACAACCTAACTGGGAAGGGCCGTTCGTCGTTAAAGAGGTTCACCCAGGGAACGCATATCGCTTGGTCAACGCAGAAGGTGAGGAGCTGTCTCACGCTTAGAATGGGTTGTATCTTAAGCATTTTTTTCTTAGAGTCAGGCTAATGAGGGCTCGATAGCGAGGTGTCCTTTCCTTCACAATGAAAGAGGATTCTGAGTTTGGCAATTATACACTTCACGACATCCCTGGTCAGGTTTCCCAATTTTGTGTAAACACCGTTTCTCCCTTGGCCATGCTTGGGGGAAGTGAAAGTCCCTGTCTATTTCTCTCTTTGGCTGAATCTAGGGGCAAGAGTCAAATAAGGGGGCGATGACTGATCTAGACACCCTGACAAGAGGAGGTCTCAAATCGGGGTAGTCCGTTATGACCTGATTCCACAAAAAAAAAGAAGCAATGGTGACACCAAACCAAAAGAAAAGGCAAAGCCGAAAGCTCATTCCAAAAGCTCAAAGTTCAAAAGATCATAAAGCTCCAAAAAGTATAAAATTGGGCATGGCAAGAGTGGCAGTATAGATTCCCCATGGGACATTATGAGCCCGGTCGTACGCGTGCCAAGGGTGGATGAAGGTTCGATGATGGACACAAAGCCCCGGCGTAACAGACCGAATCTCTGAAGGGGTTGTCATGAGAAGGATTCAAGCCCTGAAAACCTCTATACCTGGTCTAGGCTTGTCTCCCGAATTCATTTTTTATATTTTTAGGACTAAAACTATTCCCTAGGTATGACCTCAGTAGAAGCACCATCATACAAATTGGCCCCAGCCAGGGTTTGTCATCTCAAAGGCACGCTGATCTCAGAAGATTCCTAGTGTGACAGGTAGGGCTCTTGTTGTCCGGACGGAATTAGCTTTCAAAATCCAAAAAAAAAATAAATATTTTAAAAAAATCAAATATTTCAAAATCAAAAAAAATCAAATTTATTTCTAAGTCAAAAAATCAAATATTTCAAAAAAAACAAAAAAAATCAGTTATTTTGAAAACCAAAAATACCATCATTCTCGCATAGCATGCATTTGCATTCATATTTTTCATTCTATTTTGCCTATTTAATAAGGCTCCACCCCTTGACCAAATATCAAGAATGGGTCATTCTCTAACTTACTGGAGACAAGGGGTTGAGCCTAAGAATGGATCTAACTTGTTTCTTATTTTAAGTGTGTGCAGACACAGGTCCCATTGCTTAGGATTCAAAGCTTGCAAGTTTCTCTATCTCCTATCCCTTGCGGTCTACTGATAGAGCGCTTAATCTACCGTAGCGGTCATGAGGAGACCATTTTCCTCACCTGAGGACTAGAATTCACAGGTTTCTCTGCTCCTCCTCTCTAGCGATCTTTCGATAGACCGTTTAGCCTCCCTTAGCGGTCCGGTGGCGACCGCATACTTCACCCAAGAACCAGAAAACTCTGAGTTTTTTTGGGTGCTTACCCTAGCGGTCTATCGCTAGACCGTTTGGAGCCCTTAGCGGTCCTTTGCTGGACCATTTTTTCAAATAGAGGACTCTATACTTCTTGATTTATCAAGCTATAAATGTAATTTTATGGCACATCTTTCAAAACCAATATTTTCTTTTATTCATTCAAAGTTCATGACACATCATTCCTTCAATAAAATTCAAAGAAATTTTCAAATTACATTCAATTTCTCATCCATACGTGGCCGGATCTTGCGTAAATCTTTTACATAAGCTTGGTACTCCTCTCTTTTCTCTATCACCTCTACTGGCAAGGTACAGACTTGGCTGATCTCCCACATGGTCAAAGCACTCCGAACTGCCCGCTTATCCTCCTCGGTCCCGATCTTCCTAGCTTGCAGGGGAGGGTAGTGAGTTAGTGCTTGAACTATAGTACGAGGAAGTCCAACTTGTAAGTAGCACCGGTGCGGGTTATAGATCGCCAAAGTAGTGTTCCCCACTAGCTGCAGGTCTAGGCCTAGGCGCCGAGGTAATCTGAGGGTAGTGCCTTGAAGAGACCGAGGTCGCATCACGAACTTGTCAATTGGCAAGGTGTTGAGAAAGAGGCGCCAATCATCCCATGTTTTCTTGTTCGTAGTCCGGCATTCAACCTATGAAGAGAATCCAGATGCGCCTCCTATGAAGAAGAGTGGGTGGCTCCCAAATATGCGGCTAGCTGATGCAACATTCTCATTGGGTAGAAATTTGAGTATGATTCCCATCCAACACTCAAGGATGATCATTGACCCAAAGAGGAGACCCCCTAGTGAAGCTGAACTAAGGCCTTCATAGAGGTAAGAAATGAGGGCTTGGGAGATAGATAGACCCTGCCACAACCTACTAATAATGTTAAGAATTTGAATATCTAAGAGGTGGTTGGTGGTAGGAAAGAGCAAAACCCCACACAACCAAATGGAGATGGCTTTTGCTGTGGCTTCATATTTCCCACATTTGTTTTTACAATGAGAAGTGATCCATTGAGCCAAGGGTATCAAATGGATATGGTGAGGGATAATCATGGTTTTCACATCTTTTGGATTGGGTGGGAAATCGCCCAAGATGAGTGATGGATCTATAGGGTCAACCATGTGACACACTAAGTCTTCATCCCCCACCTTAGTCTTAGGAAGGGATAGGTAGGTCTCTACCTCTTCTATAAGGACAGTGGCCTTGAAGGTTGGGAATATGAAAGTGTGTATTTGAGGGTGCCATAACTCCACTAGAGCTGAAATGCTAGGCCAATCATAGGAAATTTTCTAAAATTTTTTGGCTAAAACTAATAAAGGGTGAAGGTGTCATGCCCTTAAGATTGAGAGGACCTCTAAAGGGAGTTCTTTTATCATGGGAGCCACCCACTTCAAGCTAGAGTAGCACCTTGGGCCAGGAAGGAGCTAGAATAAGGGGGAAAAAAGAAAGGATAAGAAGAGAAGGAATACCATAAGAAGAATTTTAAGCAAATTCATGGATTATTGAAATTAATTTAAACTTACCTTTCTTGAAGAGCTTGTGCTCAGATGCTTGGGGATGGAAGTTAACCACTGCAGCTCCCCATGCTCTCTTCTAGCCAGTTTTGGCCCGGTATAGACCACCTCTCCCATGGTGCTAGCCTCAAAGCTCCTCTTCATGATGATTTGGGTAATTTTGAGGGAGATTTCAAGGTTTAAAGCAGAGATTTCTGAGAGCTGTGAATTCTGGGTGTATTCCTAATTATGGGGCTCTAATTCTAGTCCTAATAGGATTGAGGTTAGTTAGCTTCAATTTAAGTTTGGATAAGTCTTAACACGGATTCGGTGCATCTAGCCACGAGTTCGAACTCTCACGGAGAGTCCCGCTCGGACTTTACTGGGTTTTCTCCCTTGCGGTCTATCGAGCGACCGCTAGGCTCCCTCAAACGGTCGTCAGATGACCGTTTTCTATTCTCCTCCACCGCCTTCTATCCCGCTCATCTAACGGTCGTGGCTCGACCATTTTCTTCCTCCTTGCGATCTTTCAGAAGACCGTTTTCCCCTGTTTGCCTCTGTTTTGATTATCTTTAATCAATAGTTCTCTCCCTCTCTCTCCCACTTTCTCTCCCAGTCTCTTTGTCAATTCTAGAGGTCGTTGTTGGTGAGTCAGCATTCACATTTCACATTTTACATTCAAAAAGACAAAAAAAATCATATATTCACTAACATAGAGTCATGTACATGTGTCCATAAAGAAACTAAAAAGTACAAATCATGCTCCAGGGGGTCCCTCTCCTAGACCCCCGCTGTCCCCGATGCCCTCATGCCTCTTCGCCGGCGGTGCCATGGAGGTACTCCCCTCCTCTCGTTGTCGTCATCTCTTCTCTACCTCCTCATTCCTCTGAAGGCCTTCAAAATTGGTGAGGAAGTCTAGGAAAGCGCTGCTCTATGTGCCGCTCTGTGACGCACTGGCTCGGCGTCCTCGGCCCATCATCCGGACCGTCTGCTCCATGGCCCGTAGTTCGATCCTCAGATCGTACGCCTAGCGTCGAGCCTCCCTCACCTCGGTCCGGTAGCGCTCCAAATCCGCCGCTCCCACGCTCAGTCACTCCACCTCTGCATGGAGATGGGCTACCTCAGCCGCCTCGGCCCGGAGACGCTCCGCCTGAGTTCAGACGCACTCTGCCTCACCAAGTGCTGCAGTCAGCTCCCTCGTCTACATGAGCATTCATCATGTTAGTTAAAGTGCATTTTCATATAGCATTAAAGAGAAGCCGGTTAGTTTCTTACCCTCTCCATGAGAGTGGCCTCAACCTCCTCGGCCCGAGTAACTACCTGAGCGAAGTCAGCGTCTCGCACTGCTCAGCCCGCTGGCTGGGATGACGAGGACAGAGCATCGGGTCCCTGCCATCCTGCTCCCTCGGCTCACTGCATTTAGAGGTCTCAGTTAGTCAATCATGCATAAGCATTAACATTTAAGTCTAAAGATCAGAACTTACTAGGAGGTCCATAGAGCGCTGGTGCTCGTCCCTCTGCTGAACTGTGGAATGAAGGAGTCCCTGGAGCTCAGCTATCCGACCCTGGGGGTCTTGCTGCATATAGAAAGTCAGATAGTCAATACATCATTATAGGTGTCAATGCATTTAGAAGTAATTTAGGAGTTTGAGTTTAGAAGTCATACCGATCGTCGAGCACCGCGGAAGAACTAGTCTCCGTATCCCCTGGCGTAGGCCTTTAGGTAGGCCTCATCGCTACTAGCTCAGGCTCTCACCACCTTGCCTCTCCTGGTCTAGGCCCGCACCTGGTCGATCACCGGAGTGACCCAGTCGATCTCCCCGCTCAAGCCCTTCGAGGACTGTCCGACGCACTCATGGTCACGCACAGGGAACTCCACGTCCGGCTGGTGCACGGCCCTGGTCCTCATGACCAGGCGATGGTGTAGTGGCCCGATGATGTTCATGCAATGTAGCCACACCTCTCGTCCCATGTACGCCTGGGCCGCTTCCACCCAAGATTATCCCTCGTGACCCTCGTCACGGTACGGTGTCCAGCGCACCTGAAAGGGCATGCATTTAAGTCAGTGTCAGCATTTATAAAAGCATTTAAATACATTTTAGAAGTTTTAGAGTTTAGAAGCGTACCGATGCATAAGGGAAGATGTCCATGTCATCCTGGATCGCCGCGCTAAGCGTCGCAGCGACCCTGTGTCTCGAACCGCCATCCATCGCCTCGCGATGGGTACCCAGTCCAGCTGTACCTCCCTTCCCCGCCTTAGGCCGAGGAGGTACATGTAGCTCCATACCTGTATTAGTCAAATGTTAGCATATCGTAACCATAATCATAATCATAAGCATAACCATAAGCATTTAGAGTCATGCATTTTTACTTGAAGCAAAGGTGAGATGCCGCGCAGCATCGTCTGTTGGTTGGGGGTGCTGAGCGAGTCGAACAGGAATGCTAGCACTGTGGCACCCCATGCATACTCTCCAACTCCGTCCAGGTCCCACAGTAGTGAGAGGAGTCTGCAACTCACTCCATCCGCCCTCGTTGCGAACAGTAGCTTCCCGAATAGCAGCATCAGGAAGCGACGTAGGATGATGTCCCCCTCTGGTCTCGGTCCCACGGCCACTCTCTCTCATGCTCGGTCCGTCAATCTCCCGAGATGCTCCTCCGGTAGATCTCCTACGGCTATCGCGGCTCCCCTCAGCCCCAGGGTCTCCTGCAGGGTCGCCCGTCCCAGCATCGACGAGTGGCGCCCCGGTCTCAGCAGCTCTCGCCCGAGTAGCTCCTGCGCCAACTCTTAGTAATCAGCATAAGTCCATCCCATCACCGGTGCACAGTGCACTCTCAGTCTGGTGATCCTCGCTACATCCTCGAGCGTCTGGATCATGTGTCCCCATGGGAACAAAAAAGCCCGGCTGACCGGATACCATCTCTCGTGGAGCGCATATAGCAGCACGGTGTCGATCCTCATCACCTCAATGGTCAGAAGCTCTCCGAAGCCCATTGCTGCCAATCTCTCTCTTTGGTAGTCTGGCAGTGCTAGGTATATTACTCGGACATACAGCCAAGAGATCTGGGTCCGTCTCTTCCCTTGCATCCATTTAAACAATCAAGGTCAGTCATTTATGTAGTTCATAATTCATGCATTGCATTGCATTTAAACAAAAACACAAAAAAA
Organism: Amorphophallus konjac; assembly: GCA_022559845.1. NCBI lineage: Eukaryota > Viridiplantae > Streptophyta > Magnoliopsida > Alismatales > Araceae > Amorphophallus > Amorphophallus konjac. The sequence continues at coordinate 347,034,572 of CM040120.1, forward strand.
TCATCTTGCTTCCCAAACAGTCATCCCAGGACCGTTTCTTATTCCCTAGCGGTCGTGCCTTGGACCGCCTTGTTCCCTAGCGGTCGCTGGAAGGACCGCTAGGCACTCAGTGAACGAGCGTTGTTTGCCTCGTTCCCCAATGTCTGGAAATGGCCTTAAAGGCCTTTACATCAAATCAATGGGTCCCAAGACCCATTCCCATTCCATTTCATACACATGCATGGCCTAGAAAAATTAAAACTTGGGTTTTTGAGCCGTCGGCCTACCTCGAACGACCGACGTCCGACCACCGCCTCCGGTGCCTCCACAGCAGCGGGTTCATCTTCGCCCTCCTCTGTAGCATCTCTGGGGTCTTCCATGGCCATAGGAACTTCCTCCACCGCCGATTGATCCGCCGGAGTTTCTTCCCCCTCCGGTGGGTTCGCCACCGCCAGAGGCACCTCTTCCTCCTCTATCCACCACCGAAACCGCTAAATAGCCCTCCTCTTCACCATTTTAGGGATGGGTGGGTGTGAGATTCGTGGTGGTCACCGGTGAGTTCGGTCACCGGAGTGGCCAGAGTAGGTTTGATGGGGTTTCAGAAGAGATTGAGCGAATGGGAGAGTGAACGATCGTTTCTATTTTTTTTGAATTCACTCAGAGTAATGCGGTCTATCGCCAGACCATTTATTCCCTCTTTGCGGTCTTCCTATAGACTGTTTGCCATTTGAGTCACCCTCATCGAAGAATGTGAACCGCCCTCGCCTATGCGGTCTATCACTAGACCATTACGGGTCTTCTTGTGGTCCTTATCTAGACCGTTTGTGTCTACATGATGGTGATTTGTAATACTTTATTCTTGGCTCTATTTTGGTATGGTTCATACCTTATTTATGCCACATTTTATCTGGATACAATTATTGATGGCTAACCACTCTTATTGTTAAAAGCATGAACACCTCATCCCAACATATCACATGCCGTCACATTTCCCCAAGAAGGTAAGTCAGGTAAGTATCCCGATCCTTGGTCCCCTAATGCATTACTATATGATATCTATGATATATTACCTCGAGAACCGGCTGGTCAATCATGTGTTCTGGGATCTGATGTTCCCCTCTAATAAAAATGATGATGATCTAGGTGCACATGTTTAATCGTTGGATAGGCCGTTAGGTTGGAAGAGTTGGGGGATGATGATTCTATCTTGCACGCCGTGGTTGCAGATAGTGTCTTGACCCTGATTTGTCCGGTCTAGCAGTACTATTCTCGAGTATTTTCCTATTTTATCCTTTCTTTGCATTTGTTTTAATGAATTCTTTTCCTTTAGCCCAGCATGCACCATGCGCATCTTTGAGTATTCATGTTCCTTTATCTGTCTAGAGTGTCTCAGTAATGGTGGATAACTATGTATCCATGGTCTTGAGTAAGGAGAATCATTCCACTCTAAGTTGGAAGGTTTCCTTTCGTCTATTTGCTCGGTTTGGCTAGCTGAGGATTCCTGTCTAGATTTTTAATTGCTTGTGATGCGGGACAGACCAGCGAACCTGGGACTCTAGCTCACAACTCGTCCTGAAGCGAGGGAAATGCGGGATCGTGTACGGTTGAGGAACCGGCAGTGAGTCTCGGGTATTCGGCTCTTCCGCGTGTACTCGGATTGAGTCACGGGACGGGTCACAGTCACTCTCTCGCAGCGGTGATAAAATTGATATAACGAGCTAATAATTTTATCACATGTAGCGGCATATATAAATAAATACGAGTAAAGCAAATGCCGAGATGGGGAGCGGACACCATACATCCACGCTCCGGGCGTGGGGACGACGATCCCGGCCAAGTACGGTAACTCCCGATAAAAATATTACAATAATTATAGCAAATGATTTTACTGCCCACTCCACGCATGGAGGTAAAGGGCTACAAGTGGGCCCGGGAGGATCGATCTTGGGTTGACGGGCAGCAATTTGGACACTCCTTCGGCACGGCTCGAATGGCGCAAGCTGCTGGCTGTGGGGCCCACGTGCTGGTCGGTGGGGCCGAGTGGGCCCGGAGTGGCCCCGCTGTGACGGGGACGCCTGGGGAGATGATCCCTAGGAAGGGGTCATACTGGTTCACCTTGTGGAAGGCGAGTCGGCTGGCCGGGCGGTCGGTGCAGCTTGCTGTCCACGGACTAATTCATCTATTTTGCAGTGCGCGACCTGGCGAGAGCGGCTGCTGCAATCAGCCCCGACCTCTGATTGACGCAAGACTGGTGCCGCTGGAAATCTGACTCAAAGAGTTACGACCTATGGCAAGAGAAGAAATTTTTTCTGTATCTTTAATCGCCTTGGTCGAATTTACAACCCGCTGGTTCACAGAACCAGATCTGGCAGGACATATTTGGATCTTCCTGAGAATGAGCATTGACCAGAGAGAAAATGTCGGATCTGGAAGTTAGGCTCTTGATGAACGTTGGAGAGGGGGGAGTAAGGAAGACGGCAATATTTTTAGTAGATTTTCTAGAGGAGGTTTAACAGGGGAAATGGATTTTTGACTGGACAGGGGTCGGATCTGGACTGCATAGGATAGAACAGATTTGTGGCCTGAGTTTTAATTTTTTAGAGGGGAAGAAGAACTCCTAAATTCGTGGGAAAATTTGTGGAGGTGGGTTTTGGTGGGAAGAACATCCAGTCCAAATTTGGACTCAATCAGAAATTAGGAAGTGGGTCGAACAACGGAAGAACAAGGTTGCTGTGACAAGATCTGCACAGGGACAGATCTGTATGGGTCTAGAAACATAAATGAAAAGGAAAATGAAATGAAGGCTTAAATTCGGAGGAATTTTTATGGAGATGCGGATTGATATGGGGAACCTACCCTCAAAATCTCAACTTCGTCAGATCTGAGATTTGGGAGCTAAAATTCAGACACTGGACCTCTATCCTGATGTAGACAGATCTCCGGCGGGTTGGCGGTGGCGGTGCGACGGCGGCTCGATGGCGGCGGCGGTGGCGGTACTGAGCTACACACTCAGAGAGGTGGTGGAGGAGAGGCTTCACACCTCTGAATCAGAGCTCTCATAGCTCTAGGGGGGAGAGATGGGCGCCCTTGGGCTATTGAGCACAAATGAGAATTTTTCCTTCATTAATGCTAAGTAAATCACAAAATACAAGGTATTTGTAGAAAATATAAAAAGACTTAAACTACCCTAAGATCTAGGTTAGGGGAGGGGCAAATGGGGGAGAGAGGGATTAATTCTCCCATGTGTTTTGACCCAATTAAAATAAAAATACAAAACTTATTAAACTAATAAAAAAGGGGGGCGTCCCCTTGACTTTAAGGGCCATTATTTTTGAATTTTTTCACCCTTTGTCCCCTTGAATGGTCAAGCCATCTAGAAGCTCACCTTGGACATTTGACCAGCCCCACATGGGTCCTAAGGCTTAGGTGGACCAATGGGGAATAAGGTGGGGGGCCCCAGCTGGACCTACTGGACTTTTACAACTAAACCCACTAAAACCTAAAGACTCACATTTGGGCTTATACTTGCCATACAATTGCGTACCCAATTACACAAGGGTATAAATGTAAATAAAAGGACATAAATGTAAAATAAAATGTACATGCTCGGAGTTGATTCCCATCAATTCTCCCTGGGTGGGAAGAACTCAACCCCGTCGAGTATGGGGTGCGGCTGCTCTTGTGGCTCCTGCGGATCCGTCAACGAAACTGGAAGTGCGGAGTACGCTCCACTCCAAGTAATCGACACCTACTCATCCCGTATAGATTTGATATGCTCACGTTGCTGGGGAATGAGGCTAGAGGTGGACACTCCGAGGTGAGGTCACTCTCAAAAGAGGGAGGCGGCTCAAAGTCTCACTAGGAATCACCGTTGGGTCCCTTTATATGACTAGATCCGAGATATAGAATGGTAGAGTCGATCCCAAATTCCGGCAAGTGTACAACGTACGTATTGGATCCGACTTATCTCGCACTCAAAAGGCACTAACATCACGAGCTGACATGAGACGGACTCGACTCCTAATATGCTCAAGACATGCATATACAGACACACAAGACCCTAGACAAACCTACTGTTAGTCTGACCCATACACATGCAATGGTGGACCAGGACATCCGAATGTGTGCGATGCATACACTAGATGCACTCGATGGTTGACGGAATGGTGTTGACACCCATTTTCTGACCAATAAGTTGGGTCATCTCCTTGTTTTTCCATATGATGCTCCAAGTTGTTCACTCTTCATTGAGTTTCCTTCGTCGGTTTGAAGCCTGTTTCTTGGGTCTTCTCTCCTTGGTTAAGTGTGGTTCCTTGTGGCTTTTCATTGGATGAAGCTTAACAAGCTCTTATCAATTATGATTCTCATTGTTAATAACGGTCCTCCCTAGGTGCGTTACTTTCATATAACGCATGATCCCTGGACCGTTACTTATTGAAGAGTCCTAAAGTTTGAGGCCTTTGGTCTAAAGCTTATCCTCTTGCTTATCTGTTGAATATAACGGTCTGTCGTGCAGCCGTTATTTATTCCAATGCGTCCAGCCTTGGCCGTTACTTTCCTTCGAGAGTCCAACTTGTTTGATCTTCTTCCCGTTGATCTTATCTCTTTTGAGATAAGGCTGAATGTAACGGATGTTCTCTAGCACGTTATTTTCATGTAACGGTTTGTCGACCAGCCGTTACATCCAACAGAGAGTCCTGGCAGTTCAGGCCTTTTCTATGCTACTCCGTGGTCGAGATAAGAGTTTGGATTGTTGATTTCTCTTCTAAATCTGATCCTTAGAACCTTCTGTTTGTTTCTATGGACTCTTGGTGATATTATCTTCAGGGATTTGCTAAGAGTTATCCTTTTATCTTGCTGGATTATCCTCTGCTCGACCGGAGAGTTTGAGGGTCTATAAATAGCACCCTTAACTTCATGGCCCGGAGGAGGAAGATCTGGAGTTCGCGTCGAAGTGCTGCCGCATTCTGGAGTCACATCAGACCAAGGAGAATCGTCTTTTACGTTCATCTGCTTCGCGGTGAAGGGAGTATTCGTTCCATTCGTTTTCAAAGTGCATCATTACATATTATGTTCTTCCTCATCTCCTTTTCATCAAAAGCATTGTCCTTCTTCTTTTCTCCACGTTCTCCCTGGTTTTTCATCATCTAAACATCCTCCTATCTTTTTAAAACGCCCAGAGGGGTTAAAAAACCAAAACTTCCCCGGTACTTTTCTTCCCTTTTGCACGCTATTGAGTTTATTGAAGAATTGATGCTATATTGTTTAAAGGGCTAATTTGGGTCTGTTTTCTTGTGTTTTCATGTTCTTTGGCAGGTTTACAGGTTCACCATACGAGGCCCAAGTCTTCTGGCCAGCTGGAAGAGTTGGAGTTAAAAGAATCCACAAGCTATTACTGCAGGTTATTTGACGGTCTTGTGCAGGAGCGTCAGATTCATATAGCGGTTCATCGAGCGACCGTCACTTCCCAGTGACGCGTGGACTTTCGGCCGTTACATTCCGTTGATCTATAGATTTCCCTGATTTTCTCTCTCCCATGGGCGGGTGCTTCATCCACCTATTTCCAAGGTATTTTCAAGTCTTTGGCTTGTTTCTACTTTGGTGGCGATCACGTTCTTTCTTGGTATTGCGCAGTAACGTTCTCTTTCTCTCTCATATCTCTTATTCTCTTTCCTTGCTCCACCCTTGCGGTGTGTTTTTATTTGCTTTTGCTCCACGCCTCGGCGTGTGTTTTTCTTTATTCCCTTAGTTTAGTTTGATGATTGAGATAGCATGCCCATGCTAGAGCTTCTTCTGGTTGCCTAGGTTCATGGTTCACATGTCCTTGGGTTGATTGAGATCTTTGATTTTTACTTATCATCTTTATCACACATCAAAACAAAAAGAAGAAGATAAGCAAAACAAATCAACAGATAATTTTTTGGCGATCACGGTGGGACAACTTGTGCCAATCGTGTCTTGATCTCTGTTTAAACCTGCCATCATTCCCTTGTTTGATTGTCTTCGGATCTCCCTCTTACTTCATTTTATTTCTGGTTTTCTGTGTGTTCTGACGGCCCTCTGTCCCTGCGTTACTCCACTCTAACACAGGGGTATTGGACCGTTATACGCCTGATCCTGTGTGCGGGCTATTCACGGATTTCCCTTTTATTTTTGGTTATTTTTGGCTCTCTGGCTCATCCGACGGTCCTGGTGCTCTGCGTTATATTACTTCTGGCGGTCTGGTCCTTGACCGTTATTATCTTCTGATGCAGGGTCTATAGACCGTTATACTCCAGATAGGTACGCATCCCGAGGTGCATTACTTTCCGCAGTTTCTATTGTGATTTCCTTGCTTGGGTGATATCTGACTTCCTCCCTGATTGTTCTACATATTTACATCATTGTGTGCATAGTTGTTTGCTAGATTCCAGGTTAGATTTTTCATGCACTCCGGTGCACATAGGTTCATTCATACTTTCATACATTAGATTGCATTTTTCTACCTTGGTGTGCGGACCTCTCGTCTCCATATTTCTTGGGGCCGACTAGGAAATCACACTAGGGACCTCCATAAGTCCCCGCGAGCCGTGGATTCCCACACAGATGCCGGGCCGGTTGTACCTTTTCCACCCCGTGTCTAGGGTTGCATAAGTGAAGGAGTGGTCACACTTAGAGTCAAACCAAGCTTTACATCCATCTCCCGTCAGGAACCTATTGTTGAGAGCTCATATTAATCCATCCGCTAAAGTTCCAAAGGAGAAATCATAAGAATCTTGAAGCATCATATTAAACAACTTGGTTGACTTTGAGTGTCTTCATCTCTTGCTACTTACATCTTTGTGATAAATCGTCTAAGTTTGGTTGCTCATTGCGTGTTGGTGTTGTGTTGTTTACATCTTGTTAAGGTTGTTCGTTGCATGTGGAGTTGTTTTCGTCAGTTGGAAGCACCTCCTAGGGTCAACTCATTCTCCAAGTTCTACTCAAATCCGCTCATCGAATCCACCATGGCTTCTTTCAATCCTCCCCGTTCCTAGGAGGATTCTCTTCCTCAAGGGCTTCTTGAAAACCTTGCTAGGGTTACCTCGTTCTCTTCTGGAGAGGGGATGGCCCCTCTTCCGTCCTCTACCTCCATGGAAGGTGGTCAGGCTACCCCTTCCTTCTCTACTCCTTCTGCGGGCTCCATTCTCCAGATGATGGCCCAATTGGATCCGGCCCAACTCCAAACTGTCTATCAGGCCATGCAAGGATCAAATATCACCCCTCCAACGATTATGCAGGGTCAATCCAATCCTCTCATCCAGCCCACTCCAATTAATCTCACTCCGGTCCAACCCCGGACCATCACATTCACCGGCATGGAGACGGGCCAATCTTCCGCTTCGGCCCAGCAATCTTTTGACAAAGGGAAGGCTCCTATCCCTTCTTTTACGCAGATGGATCATCACTTGTCTAGCCCACTTGTTCCACAAGTCCTGCTGGGTCCCTCCGATTTTCTACACCCTCAGTCAGGGGTGGTCCAAGCCCACTCAATTCTGGGTCAATCTCAGGCCCAATATCCTTCTTATGGACCCCCTATGTCGGCCGCTTATTCTTCGACTCCTTCTTATGGGCTCCCACCTCCTACTACAATTCACCCCTCTCTCCTCAACTTCAAGCATCGTCTCTTGCTACCCCTGCTCCATCCAGAGAGCAGGAACTACTTGATAAATGGGCCACCATGCAACAACAACTCGACTTCCTCCAGAAGCGGGTTGGCCCACAATCCTTGGCCGATGTTCCTGTTCCCAGTTTCCAGAACATCCGGTTCCCTCCCCAGTCTGAGCTCCCCAATTATAGAAAATATGACGGGAACGGCAATCCCTTTATTCATGTAAGGGATTTCTTATATGAATCGGCCCAATTCCAATATAATGATCGCCTTATGGCGTATTTATTCCGCCGATCATTGGATGGTGTTGCACTGGAATGGTTTTATTCTCTGCCATTGGAAGAAGCCGAGAGCTTTAAGGTAGTAAAAGACAAATTTATTCAGCGGTTTCAAGACCGGGTCGGCCCAGAATATTCTTTCACAGATCTGGTGGCCGAAAAGATGAAAACAGATGAGGAGTTTGCCACTTATGCAGATAGCTGGAGGCAGATGGCCGCTAGGGTACCCGGCCATATTCCGGAGGAAGAGAAGGTCAAGCTACTTATTTCAAATGCTACTCCAACCTTCCGAAACATCCTGGCAATGCACGACATAGCCAACATGCACCAACTATATAGCCGGGCGTGCTTTATTCAGACTCAGTTCAAGGATTCCCCTATCCATTCTCTGTTCGAAAACCAAAAACCCAAGTACCATAAGAAGCCACAAGGGCCGGTTACAGAAGGGGTCCAAACAAATGAGCAGGTTCAAGCCGTTGCCTTTCCATTCCAAAATGCACCTTTTCGCTTCCCTCAAAACCCCCGCACTCCACAAAATCCCGCTCCACAGAACTTCCAAATCACTTCGCAAAACCCTCCGCCCACCTTCACCATTCCACAAAACACCTTTGCCGCACCACAGCAACCACCGCAACCCCCACAATACCACAACGTCCCTCCACCAAACGGCTATGACAACAACCCAAACAACAAGTGCCTGGCTCCCAAGAGGGCACAATATCCTCCACTGCCAGAAACCCTCACGGATATTTTCTCGGCTCTTATGTCGGTTAATGCTATACAGCTTCCTCCGGAACGGCCCAACTGGAATCCGGCCGTTGATCAGACAAAGTATTTGATGTGACACCACCTTGGGGTGATGACCACAAGACAATATGACCCTTGGACCTAAGGTTGCAAGCAAGCAAATTGGCGATGATACCACTCGAGCGGCTCACTCGCTTGGTGCACACTTGTGCCCGTGGGCAACTAAACGATAATGGAGAGGGTCCGGGGTGGGACAATGATGCTCCGGTGCTTGGCAAGCTTGGGGAGAACCCCAATTGGGCCAAGGATGCCCACTCACGGGCGGCCGTCACACCATGGGTGTGGGTTGAAATGGCTCGCTCACAACTCGCCCGCGATGGACACTCACGTGTTCGGCAATTTGGGCCGGGCCCTCGCTCTCCGTCCGACGCAGCAAAGCAAGAATACTAAGCTAAGCAAGTGATATTGACCAGCAAGGAAAGGGGGACCGAGGCTCACCTAGCCGGCGTGAAGACGCCAACTCCGGCCGATGACGGGGGCGAGCGGGGAGGCAAGGGTTTACGCCTGCAAGCCGCGTCTGTGTCGCTTCAAATCTGCGAAAATATTATTACATGAACTACACCTCTCGCAGGAGGGGGGCTCTTGAGGTGGGGGTTAGACTTATTACAATCAAGATTACCTCCACGCAGGGAGGGGCCTTCAGCCGGCCAAGCGGGGTGGAGAAATTATGAAGAGAACGCCGACTCTCCAAGCTTCGCCGGTTCTGCCACTCTTCAGTTTTCCTGAACAGGTTGTCGATGAAGATACTGCCACGGACACAACCAAGCTCCAAATTTGATGAAACCAGTGCCAAAAGTTCCCCAGATGGCCGAGGATGATGCTTGAGTTTTTTTGGAAGCTCTGGAACTCGGGGCTGATCGGACCGGCGACTGGAGCAGGACAGCAACACTCTGCTTCTGACTGATGTAGAACTGATACAGTGGATTGCAGAAGGCACTGCGGTCGCTCCCGAACTCCAAATCGAACGAAACTGGCAGTGACGCGATCATGGTCGGAGTAGCTTCTAGCAGAAATTGACGGGGCCACAATCCGAGGTCGGAGAGGAGAATGGTGGCCAGAGAAGTGAAGACAGATCGAACCTAGACCTGCAGGGGGCAGACTGCACACTCCGGCAAAGAAATTCAGAACAAATAGCTCGGGTGGGCGATTGGCTTCATTCCTTCTGCTACTGATGGAGGACTAGACGAAGAAGAATTTTGTAGAAGGAAGCGTGATCGAATTCCTCCAAGGTTGGACGCTGAACGGCTTCCAAGATCGCTCTGGCCTTCAGTCTGGGACAGATTGCGCATTCGTTGAAGATGACGTTCCTCCGGACAGCTCCGAACTCGGATGCAGGCAGGAGTACCACCGTTGGAAAGAATACTTGGAGAAAATTCCAAAAATATAAGATATGCCACCGGGAGCCTTCAGGGGAAGTCGTGGCTGCTACTGCAAATCACTGCTTTTCTGAAACCTACAACAGGGACAGAATAGGTGGAGGAGAGGGTGTGGGGAAGGGCATGAACAAGGGGTTATTTGGTGGATGGGGAAGGGGGGTGCGACCTTGGGTGGTTAGGGAGGTGGGGAGATGAAAGGGCACAGCCCAAGGGAGAGGGAAATTCGAAATTTGGCCTAGGGAAGGGCTCTTTCAGTCTTGGGGAGAGGGAGGGTTGCTTGGGAGAGTGGAAAGGTGCCTAGGAGAAGGGGTTTCCACCTAGGGGTTGGAGGGGGAATTGAATGAGTGCATGGGGAAGGGGAAGGGGCCTTAATGAGGGGTGAATGGGGAGGAGAGAGAATGAATTTCGAAATTGGGGTGGGGAGGAGAGAGAGAGGGGGCACAATCCACTTAGAGAGAGTGATAGTAAGAGAGAGAGAGAGGGAGATATTGAGAGGGAACTAGAAGGTGTGGAAATTTTCTGGATTCAATATTCAAGCATAATTGTTACAAATGAGAGAGGGGTGGGGCTATTTATAGATCCCACACTTTTCCTAAGACCAAACTGACCCTGACAAACTAACTAATGACCAAACAGTCCAAGGGAGGGGCACCCCTGGGCCTAGCCCAATGAATTGGGCCCATTAACCTATCAAACCAACATAATGACTTCAAGACTTAGGAAAATGACTTTCTAACCTAGGTACATGACTCAATAAAGGGAAAATTACATGTTTAAGACTCAAATAAAAATAAGAAAATTACATGACTCGACTCACAAACACATGAGGAGCATAATGGCGTACACCGACGATCAATCCTAGCTTCAGAAAATGTGGAGGGGCAAGGGATGTCCCCATCATACCCCCGGGGTGGGGAAAACTCGACCCTGTCAAGTATGGGTCCACCGGGGAAGTAGCATCCCAAACGCAGTTCCGGGCGAACCTTGTTCTCCAAACTCGACCCATGTCCATAGCCGAGGAAGGGTGCTTCCACTCGACATAGTGGCTCGGACACACCCTTAGGCTGGCGAAGAGATCTTGCTTTGCTTAGTATTGCCGCCATGTGCTGACGTCGGGCTCTCAGGCTAGTTTGTGGTGGCACTCCGAGGGTGTCTCTCACAAGGATAGGTGTAGGCTCAAGACACTCACTAGGATCCACTGCGGTACCCTTAGAGGATGCCGGATCCGCCACGTGGGAAGTGGGATGAATCCCAAAACCCATTGGTAAGTTCAACCCGCAAGCCGGGTGCCAAGGCCACTCGGAACTTGGCAAGGTCCAAGTCCTCGTGCCCTCAAATTAGAGGTGACCCTAGAGTAGAGCCACTAGAAAATCATCATCATCATCAAGTCGCCAACGTGGAATTTCAAGTGGCGCTCACGAGTTTTTGCCCGCTTTTTGTAATTCTCACCGCTTTTTGCTTTATGCATGTTTTGATGCATATGCCATATACTAAGATGCGGTGTGAGTGAGTAGTGCGTGGTATGCAAAGGTGGTGCAGGGCAACCACATGTAGACCTATCATGCATTGATGTTATGAAGACTTTGAATGTCTTGAGAGGACCGGGGCATCCATAGGTGTCCCTTTCATGTGTGAGTGTGATGAGTGCCGGGGGACCCGGACATCCATGAATGCTCCTAACATGTTTAAGATTTATGATGAATGATGGTGGATCAATACAACAAAATATTGACCACTCATGTTTTCTTCTTGACATGTGGGTGATATGAATGAATGGACCCGACTTTCTAATCATGTCAAGTGGGGTGGTATGCCTAAGCACATGCATTTCAATCCTAGTGATGACTTCTATGTGCATAGGTGTGGGGTGGCCCTTGAGCTTCCATTCGTATGAGTCAAAGGGATCTAAGAAGGGAGACATCATGGAGTGGGGCCATCTATCAATCCCATTGTGTATGTTGCTTATGGTTTTCTTTGGTGTAACCCAATTCTAGGAAGGGAAGGTTTTGGGTTATCATGGGTGGTAAGGGTAGGGTAAGGTGGGTGGTGAATAAGGTGAGTGGGTTACATTGAGATCTAGGATCCCATAGAAAAGGGTCAAAGGGATCATGGTAAGGGTCACCTTGGTAGGGGTACTCTATGCTCTCAATGTAGCAACCCTGGAAAAAAAATAATAAAGATTTTGGAAAATGGATCAAATTAAAAAGATAAGTAAATAGATGATGAAAGCCTAAACATATAAGAATAAGCCAGAAGGAAAATAACGCCTTGGGTCAAGGCGCTAATTCATTAAGAAACGCCTCTAGAGAAGGCGCTAATTAAAAAGGGACGCCCATATAACAAGGCGTCAATTATCAAACGGCCAAAAGGGGAAGTAAATGTAACGCCCTCTACCTGGGCGCGTTTTATACAAGAAACGACGCTTGACAAGGCGTCAATTTAAATTAACGCCCTTGCTTACGATGTTAATTCAGATCGAGTTTCGTTCGACCCAGGAGTCTATCCAGGGCAAGTTCTGGATAACTACGTCGAAGGTGGAATATGGTAAGGACTCTATCATGGAAGTATTACTTCCAATACAACTCTAACTCTATTAGGATCCCCAAAATCCTATAAATATCCTCCTAAATCAACCCTTGATCGCTATTTGGCGATCTGCTGCTGCTGTCATCAACGTGAAGAACAGGTAATGTTCTTCCTCTTTATTTTTGGTTGTGTGTGTTGAAAGAACGTTGAGGTTCTTTTCCTTCCTCATCTTCCTATACAGGTTGTCTGTGTTGAGAAGACGATCACCCCTTTTGACTGAAGATCGGGTATTCTTTGTACATCTCCTGCAAGTTATCTCTGTTCAAGAACAGAGCATCGTTTTCTTCTCCAAACCTTCATCCGTTCATCAGTTAAAAACTTCAAAAGGTAGGTTTTCTCAAGATCGTAGCCCAAACTAGCTTAAGATCTTAATAATACATCGGTCGTGCATGCATATAGTTTTATTGTGGTTTCAGATGTTTTCTATGAAATTTCAAAAAGCAACGCCCTTGACAAGAGCGCTAATTTAAAGAAGCGACCCGCACTAGGGCGCTAATTATTATTTTGACGCCCTGCCCAGAAGTCGTCAATTGCATGTAATTAATAAATACCCACGTTTAAAATTTATTATCTATGTAACCATGAATCTAATATATTGCATGAGTATACCTGTGAAATCCTGCTATTTTTCCTGTCATGATCATGTACCCTTTTTCCTGAAATTTTATCATCTGAAAATTGGTAAATTCTTGAATTTACGACCTTGTCTAGGTCGTCTTCTACTGAACTGACGCCCCAGACCAGGGCGCTAATTGACAAGTAACGCCCCTATCCAGGGCACGTTTTTGTTAAAATTCAGAATATTGATTTTCTGCAGAATAGAAATATTGAAGGGACGACTAATGTATAAGTCGTCAAATTGTGAATAAACGCCCCTGAGTAAGGCGTTAATTGGATAATTAATGACTTAGCTTAAGTCGCTATTCTCTGTATTACTGTTTTACACTGATTACTGTCACCGAAGGGTTATATATATATATCGACACTATATTCCAGTCCGTGAATATAGTCCCATGTTTCATGATATTTTTATCGCACTACCCTCAATTCTCATTGACATACAAGCTCTCCATTGGACATTCTGTTCCTTTGGACTAGCGAGTTAGTCATAGAGACCTCCGTAAGACTCCTCGAGCCTTGGATTCCCTCAAGGCCGACTGAGCTGGTTGTACCATAAAAACCCATTACATTATTTGATTGCCATGTCACTCTAAAGAAACATGGTATACCGGCCCTCATGTTATGCAAAGTGTGTATCATGAGAATTCTCTTAATGGGATGAGGTTATCATGCCATTTGATGCTGTTCTTGTAAACCCCAATTCTATATTCAACATGATGTTCTTGTAGACCTCAATTCTATATTAAGAATGAGGACGTCTTGCCATTGATGTGCTGTTCATGTGGACCTCAATTCTATATAAAGAATGTCCATACTTGTTTGTCATGGTACCCAAGTTAGGGAACCAATTCCACCTAGTTTTTATCGATAATCGTGATTGTACCGTTATTATCGCCTATCTATGTCAAGTGTCATATTTTGGACTCTATTCTATCAAAGTCTATCCTACGTGTCTACAAGCTTTATCCTTGAAATTCCATATTGCCTATATACAAAAGTGGATGTTAAAAATACATGATTAATGCCTGCGCATATAGGGCCCGATCTAGTCTTGGGAGGAGCACTCGAAAGTACTTGTGCCCATGGGAGTTGATTGATCACGGTATTGGCATTATACCGAAGTGCATGACTAGCTTGATTGAACATTCCACAAATCTTGTACTTGTACTTGACTTGATATTACCTGACTTGCGTGGCCCGAGAAAGGGTAATTGTATACTTGCTTGACTTGAAACAAAATAGCCAAATTCCAACATGACATGATGAGTTTACTTGCTTGAATATCTTGATATCTTTTGATATAAGTTCTTGAAAGTTCATGACTAGTACTTCCTGCTATCTTATTGTTATCCACTCTCTCTATCTTGTCGTTTTGCGAGCATGCATAGCTATAGTGCATTCATGGAAAAATGTAATTACTTAAACCCATTGCTAGTTCTTGAGATATAATTTCCTACTGAGCGTTCGCTCACTCCGTGTTTCCCTACTTTTCAGGTAAGTCCGACGATGAGGGAACTCAATCTGAAGGGGATGGTCAAGAGTGAAAGAGTTAGAACTACTCAAGCATAAATTAGTCCTGTCTTTTCTCTATTTTTCTTGAGTCAAGCGTTGTATTTTATTTTATTGAGTCTAGTATTTCCAAGGGTTTGTAATAGACACATTCTTATGAAGGAATAGAGGATTGGGTTATCTTTACTTTTGCGCATCTCTGTCTTTGTGTCGAATACACTACTACTCTGATTGACATGATTGATATAAACTCGCCGCGCATCTCCGGGTACCTTCCACGCTCGGGGCGTGACAGTTTTTGTGGTATCAGAGCCTAGGGTATTCAATTCCTAGGAAAACCCAAGTCCAATGATAGGTTCAAACCTTTAACCAGTGAGATTGGGTAGAACCAAGGGTTGAGTTAACATAAAAACTTAAAAGCCCTTAAACGCGAATATATACTAATATAGTTATTGTAATTGTAGGATAATGGCTGCCGAACGTGCTCAGTGGCGCAACATGCAGCGTACACTCCAAGGCATGACCCAAGTGCTGCAACAAGTAGCACAGGGAGGTGCACAACGAGCCGGAAGTCTCCACCAAGTCTTCAAGAACATGAACCCTCCCAAATTCATGGGTTCTACTGCTCCGGATGACGCAGAGCACTAGATCAGGGAGACGGAGCGTATATTCCGTGTTATGCAGTGCACGGATCAAGATAAAGTCTTATTAGCTACTTTTCAACTAGAAAGGGATGCCCGATGCTGGTGGGAGTCAGTCGAAGCTACTATAAATCAAGACCAAATTACTTGGGAAGAATTTGTTGAACATTTCAACAATAAATATTTTTCAGACCGAGTCCAAGAAAAGAAAGCTACCGAATTTGCCGCACTCAAGCAACGGTCATTATCGGTGGTGGAGTACGAGGCACAATTCTCTAGATTGTCTCGGTATGCTAAGCACTTAGTTAGCACCGAGAAGATGAAAGCTAGGAGGTTCCTTAATGGGCTCAGGCCCCAATATATTACCCAGCTGGCGCTAATGGATATTCAGGTCTACTCAGAGATAGTACGCCGAGCTCAATTGTTAGAAGATGCCACGGAGCTATCAGATAGAATCCGTGGGAAGGATAAGAAGGAACAAGTTACAAGTTCAGGTTCCTTTAAACCCAACTTCAAGAAGAGGCCTAGCACTGGAGGTACTTTTTCTCAAGACCAAAAATTTAAGAAGACCAAGCCCTTCTCTATCACTACTCCACCTTCGAATATAATATGCAAGCATTGCGACAAGGCTGGTCATAAAGCCGAAGAGTGCTGGAGGAAACTTGGAGCATGTCTCCGTTGCGGGAGCCGTGAGCATCGGATTCCCGATTGCCCATTACTTAATGATCAAACCGGTGACGGAAAGCGCCCGGTAACCAAGAACACTCGTCTTCACGCAATTAAGGAGACCGAAGAAGAAGAAGGCGAACTAGTAGAAGGTACACTGAAAGTTTGTTCCAAGTATGCACATGTCTTATTTGATATGGGTGCATCACATTCTTTTATTTCAAAGAAGTTTGCTAACCCACTACCTATGGAACTGGAATGGATGAAAATAATTTTATCTACTCCTCTCGGAAACGAAACCGATATTACTCACCATTATCAAAACTGTGAAGTCTTGGTAAGAGGAACAAATCTTCCTATCGATCTCATATGTTTAGATCTAAAGGAGTATGATGTTATACTAGGAGCGGATTGGTTATCCAAATACCAGGCAACAGTCGATTGCCGCAATAGCAAGGTTACTTTCAAGGACTTTCCAGAACTAGTCTATTCTAGCCCTAAGAGTCGGAGCGAGTCACCTCTTATTTTGGCTCTCCGAGCTAGCAAGCTAATAAGGAAAGGATGTGTATATTTCCTTGCATTTGACACGATTAAGGAGGCTCAGGAAACTAAGATAGAAGATATCCCAGTTGTGCAAGAATTTCCGGATGTGTTTCCGGAAGATTTGCCTGGATTACCCCCACAAAGAGAAGTGGCCTTCACCATCGACTTAGTCCCTGGTGCTGGACCTGTTTCTAAGACACCTTATAGAATGTCCCCTACTGAACTCAAGGAGTTAAAGGAGTAATTAATGGAACTTCTTAAGAAAGGATTCATTAGACCGAGTACTTCCCCGTGGGGAGCGCCTGTGCTATTTGTAAAGAAGAAGGATGGATCCATGAGACTATGCATCGACTATCGACAGTTGAATCATCTCACTATCAAGAACAAGTATCCACTGCCGAGAATCGATGAGTTATTTGATCAAATATCTGGATCCAAATATTTTTCAAAGATTGATCTCAGGTCAGGATATCAACAACTAAAGATAAAGGATGATGACATTCATAAGACCGCATTCAGAAGCAGGTATGGCCATTATGAATTTGTTGTTATGCCTTTCGGACTAACGAATGCCCCTACTGCCTTTATGCAGTTAATGAATAGTATATTCAGGCCTTATTTGGATCAATTCGTGGTGGTCTTTATTGATGATATATTGATTTATTCCGAGACCAAGAAAGAGCATGAGGAGCATTTAAGGATTGCATTACAAATATTGAGGGCAAACCAATTATATGCAAAACTCAGCAAGTGTGAATTCTGGCTTGAGGAAGTGACTTTTCTCGGACATGTTATATCAAAGGATGGCTTATCAGTAGATCCATCAAAAGTTGAAGCTGTAGGAAATTGGGAAAGACCGACCAATGCTAGCGAGATCCGAAGTTTCTTAGGTCTTGCCGGCTATTACAGGCGATTCATCAAGGATTTCTTTAAGATCACCGTGCCGCTTACAAGGTTAACTCGCAAGGAGATCCGTTATGAATGGAGTGAGGAATGTGAAAGAAGCTTCCAAAATCTCAAGGATCATCTAACTACAGCTCCGGTCTTAGCGTTACCAATGGAAGGAGAGAAATTCGAGGTATACACTGATGCTTCTGGCATTGGCCTCGGATGTGTTCTAATGCAACAAGGAAAGGTTATAGCTTATTCTTCTCGTCAATTGAAGAAGCATGAAGAGAACTACCCTGTCCATGACTTAGAATTGGCCGCGGTAGTGTTTGCACTGAAAATATGGAGACATTATCTATATGGAGTACAGTTTACTGTATACTCCGATCACAAGAGTCTCAAGTATCTCTTTTCACAAAAGGAACTAAATATGAGGCAAAGACGTTGGCTAGAATATCTCAAGGACTTCGACTTCAATATACAATACCATCCCGGAAAGGGTAACCATGTAGCAGATGCCCTTAGTCGAAAGCCGAGAGCACTGTTAGCCAATTGTATGATTCAAGAATGGAAATTGCTGGAGCAATTCTATGAACTCAATATAAGCATGGACACAGACTTTCAATGTGTCACATTATCTCATATAAGCATTCATCCAGACCTATTATCTGAAATCCGAGCGCTTCAAGATAATGACCCAATATTAGTAGAGATCAAAGGCAAACTGGAAGGACAATCTGATTTCCAAATAACTTGTGAAGGAAGATTAATGTTCAGGAATAGAACTTGCATACCGGATTGTCCCTAGGTAAAGAAGAAGATCTTAGATGAAGCTCATAGATCACGGTACACGATTCATCCAGGATCAACCAAAATGTACCAAGATGTGAAGAGGAATTTTTGGTGGCCCAACATGAAAAGGGAAATAGCAGACTATGTATCACGCTGTCTCACTTGCCAACAGGTCAAGGCGGAACACCAAAAGCCTGCTGGAAAATTACATCCTCTAGATATTCCCAAATGGAAGTGAGAGAATATTAGTATGGATTTCATTATGGGTTTATCTAAATCAAAAGGAGGACATGATGGAATATGGGTTATTATTGACCGATTGAGTAAATCGGCGCATTTCTTGCCAATAAAGAGCCGATGGTCAGTTGATGTTTTGGCTGCATTATACATCAAGGAAATAGTCAGATTACATGGTATTCATGTTTCAATCGTGTCTGACAGAGATCCCCGTTTTACTTCTCATTTTTGGAAGGGACTACAACATTCTTTGGAAACAAGGCTTAACTTTAGTACAGCTTTTCATCCTCAAACGGATGGTCAGACCGAGAGAACTAATCAGGTGGTTGAAGATATGCTCAGAGCTTGCATCATCGATTTCGATGGAAGCTGGCATGATCACTTGCCTCTAGTTGAATTTGCATACAATAATAGCTACCAGGCAAGTATACAAATGGCACCTTTCGAAGCTTTATACGGAAGGAGTTGCCGATCACCCTTATGCTGGGACGAAGTTGGAGAGAAACAACTGCTAGGTCCAGACATGGTAAGGGTTACCACTGAAAGAATACAATTGATTAGAGAAAGACTGCAAGTTGCTCAGTCTAGGCAAAAGGCTTATGCTGATACAAGAAGGAGAGATCTTGAATTCCAAGTCGGAGATCACGTATTTCTCAAGATATCACCTGGACGTGGAATAAGGAGATTTGGTGTTAAAGGCAAGCTTACACCAAGATTCATTGGACCTTTTGAGATACTGGAAAGAGTTGGCGAGGTTGCTTATCGCATCGCATTGCCTCCTCAATTGTCCGATGTTCATAATGTGTTCCACATATCTATGTTAAAGAAGTATGTGCACGATCCATCGCATATTATTGATCATGGGGACTTAGTTATCCAGAAGGATCTCACATATGAACAGAAGCCCATAAAGATACTAGATCGTGAAGTACGTACTCTAAGGAATAAGGTTATTCCCATGCTAAAAATACAATGGAATAGGAGTTCTGATCATGAAGTCACATGGGAGACCGAGGAATTCATGAGAAAGAAATTTCCAGTATTATTTTAAGGTATATACTCTACACTCTCCACATATATATATACTATGGAATTTGGGGACCAAATTCTTTTAAGTGGGGGAGGTTGTAGCAACCCTGGAAAAAAAATAATAAAGATTTTGGAAAATAGATCAAATTAAAAAGATAAGTAAATAGATGATGAAAACCTAAACGTATAAGAATAAGCCTGAAGGAAAATAACGCATTGGGTCAAGGCGCTAATTCATTAAGAAACGCCTCTAGAGAAGGCGCTAATTAAAAAGGGACGCCCATATAACAAGGCATCAATTATCAAACGGCCAAAATGGGAAGTAAATGTAACGCCCTCTACCTGGGCGCGTTTTATACAAGAAATGACGCTTGACAAGGCGTCAATTTAAATTAACGCCCTCGCTTAAGACGTTAATTCAGATCGAGTTTAGTTCGACCCAGGAGTCTATCCAGGGCAAGTTCTGGATAACTACGTCAGAGGTGGAATATGGTAAGGACTCTATCATGGAAGTATTACTTCCAATACAACTCTAACCCTATTAGGATCCCCAAAATCCTATAAATATCCTCCTAAATCAACCCTTGATCGCTATTTGGCGATCTGCTGCTGCTGTCATCAACGTGAAGAACAGGTAATGTTCTTCCTCTTTATTTTTGGTTGTGTGTGTTGAAAGAACGTTGAGGTTCTTTTCCTTCCTCATCTTCCTATATAGGTTGTCTGTGTTGAGAAGACGATCACCCCTTTTGACTGAAGATCGGGTATTCTTCGTACATCTCCTGCAAGTTATCTCTGTTCGAGAACAGAGCATCGTTTTCTTCTCCAAACCTTCATCCGTTCATCAGTTAAAAACTTCAAAAGGTAGGTTTTCTCAAGATCGTAGCCCAAACTAGCTTAAGATCTTAATAATATCATCGGTCGTGCATGCATATAGTTTTATTGTGGTTTCAGATGTTTTCTATGAAATTTCAAAAAGTAACGCCCTTGACAAGAGCGCTAATTTAAAGAAGCGACCCACACTAGGGCGCTAATTATTATTTTGACACCCTGCCCAGAAGTCGTCAATTGCATGTAATTAATAAATACCCACGTTTAAAATTTAATATCTATGTAACCATGAATCTAATATATTGCATGAGTATACCTGTGAAATCCTGCTATTTTTCCTGTCATGATCATGTACCCTTTTTCCTGAAATTTTATCATCTGAAAATTGGTAAATTCTTGAATTTACGACCTTGTCTAGGTCGTCTTCTACTTAACTGACGCCCCAGACCAGGGCGCTAATTGACAAGTAACGCCCCTGTCCAGGGCACGTTTTTGTTAAAATTCCAGAATATTAATTTTCAGCAGAATAGAAATATTGAAGGGACGACTAATGTATAAGTCGTCAAATTATGAATAAACGCCCCTGAGTAAGGCGTTAATTGGATAATTAATGACTTAGCTTAAGTCGCTATTCTCTGTATTACTGTTTTACACTGATTACTGTCACCGAAGGGTTATATATATATATATATATATATATATATATATATATATATATATATATATATATATATATATATATATATATATCGGCACTATATTCCAGTCCGTGAATATAGTCCCATGTTTCATGATGTTTTTATCGCACTACCCTCAATTCTCATTGACATACAAGGTCTCCATTGGACATTCTGTTCCTTTGGACTAGCGAGTTAGTCATAGAGACCTCCGTAAGACTCCTCGAGCCTTGGATTCCCTCAAGGCCGACTGAGCTGGTTGTACCATAAAAACCCATTACATTATTTGATTGCCATGTCACTCTAAAGAAACATGGTATACCGGCCCTCATGTTATGCAAAGTGTGTATCATGAGAATTCTCTTAATGGGATGAGGTTATCATGCCATTTGATGCTGTTCTTGTAAACCCCAATTCTATATTCAACATGATGTTCTTGTAGACCTCAATTCTATATTAAGAATGAGGACGTCTTGCCATTGATGTGCTGTTCATGTGGACCTCAATTCTATATAAAGAATGTCCATACTTGTTTGTCATGGTACCCAAGTTAGGGAACCAATTCCACCTAGTTTTTATCGATAATCGTGATTGTACCGTTATTATCGCCTATCTATGTCAAGTGTCATATTTTGGACTCTATTCTATCAAAGTCTATCCTACGTGTCTACAAGCTTTATCCTTGAAATTCCATATTGCCTATATACAAAAGTGGATGTTAAAAATACATGATTAATGCCTGCGCATATAGGGCCCGATCTAGTCTTGGGAGGAGCACTCGAAAGTACTTGTGCCCATGGGAGTTGATTGATCACGGTATTGGCATTATACCGAAGTGCATGACTAGCTTGATTGAACATTCCACAAATCTTGTACTTGTACTTGACTTGATATTACCTGACTTGCGTGGCCCGAGAAAGGGTAATTGTATACTTGCTTGACTTGAAACAAAATAGCCAAATTCCAACATGACATGATGAGTTTACTTGCTTGAATATCTTGATATCTTTTGATATAAGTTCTTGAAAGTTCATGACTAGTACTTCCTGCTATCTTATTGTTATCCACTCTCTCTATCTTGTCGTTTTACGAGCATGCATAGCTATAGTGCATTCATGGAAAAATGTAATTACTTAAACCCATTGCTAGTTCTTGAGATATAATTTCCTACTGAGCGTTCGCTCACTCCGTGTTTCCCTACTTTTCAGGTAAGTCCGACGATGAGGGAACTCAATCTGAAGGGGATGGTCAAGAGTGAAAGAGTTAGAACTACTCAAGCATAAATTAGTCCTGTCTTTTCTCTATTTTTCTTGAGTCAAGCGTTGTATTTTATTTTATTGAGTCTAGTATTTCCAAGGGTTTGTAATAGACACATTCTTATGAAGGAATAGAGGATTGGGTTATCTTTACTTTTGCGCATCTCTGTCTTTGTGTCGAATACACTACTACTCTGATTGATATAAACTCGTCGCGCATCTCCGGGTACCTTCCGCGCTCGGGGCGTGACACTCAAGGTCCTCGAATGGTGAGTCATCTTCCTCAATAATTGGGCCAAGGTTGCTAATGGATTGACCGATCAAAGCACTTGGGATCTTAATGGTTGGGGAGTGGACTAGGATAGGTTCTTCCTCCATGGGAAGAAGGAGGATGATCTCACTAGTAACTTGGCCATTAGTGTAGATGGAAGTGATGGAGCCAATGGAGGGATATGCTAGGCTAATGGTGTTAGTTTCGGACGGCCTCAAGGCTAGCATATTGGTCAAGTGAATTTGCCAATGTAGGTAGTTCACTAAGTCTCCCAAATCTTCCACACAATAGGAAGTTTGATAAGCGACATGTGGCTGAATGGGAATGATTTGGGATTGATATCTCATGGGTAGGTGGCATGGTTGTGAACTAGGAATGGTGAGATCTTTCTTGAGCCATTGGAGTATGGACTTATCTATGGTGAGGTTGGGTGTCTCTAGAGGAGCTAGGCTAGAGGTGTGTGATTTATTTGGCCTTTGGATTTCCTCTATGTTAGGAGGTGGATTCGGATGGACATCCTTCTCCACTTGGGTAGGTGTGTGGGTAGCAACTTCTATTGCTAATGGAGTAGGGGGATCTATGGTGGGTGGTTTGGTGATAGCTAGCGTATGACACACCCGGGGTGGTGAACAAGCATGGGCTTGGGTTGGGATAGGAAGGGGAAGTAGAGGAGGCCTAGGTTGGGGAAAGATTGGTGTAGGAAGTGGGAGGTGGGTTGGGTGAGGGGTTTTGGGTTGATTTGTTTTGGGAGATGTGTCCCTTTTTGGGGACGATGGTGGGTTTGTGGTGGTGGTCAAGGGGGCTTGTGGGGTACGGGTTTGGTGAGGGGTTTTGGGGTTGGGGGTGGTGGCCATTATGGGCCTAGGTGGAGGGGTGGACGCGGTGTCCACTTGATTTTTAATGGTCAGGGTTGGATAAGTGGTGGTCACCATGGAGGGAATTGGGTCGGTTAGGGGTCTCTTGTCCTTGGGATCGTTTGGGGTGGAAGTGGGGGCTAAAGGGGCTTGACTAGTGTAGGTTAGGGAAGGGGGGTTTGGTTGGGGTGTGGGGGCCCTCATGGGGTTAGGTGGGGAGGTGGAGGCCTTGGACACTTGGGTTCTAGTGGTAAGGGTTTGGACGGGTGGGGTTGGAGGAGTGGGAGTGCTCCTCGAGTTTTGGTAACCCGGGTAGGAGGGAGGAGGTCGGGGAGTGTAGACTTTTCTAAGTTCGGCTCTCATGTTCTCCCATGTGTTAATAGGCTCTAGCCTCATAACCCTCCTAAATTGTTCAATGAACTTCCACCTATCCTCGGCATGGTACACAAGTCGACTCTTGGCAAGGTAGATTTTCATGGGTTCAGTCATTGGATTCCTTTTAAAGTATTTGTCCATGTTTTCCTCCCACTCTAAATATGTACTAGGGTGGTATCCGTTAAAGATAATGTCCTCAAATAGGACTTTGTCCAAAGGGGTGTCAATCGGACCTTTGCGAAGGGCCGAGTGAGATAGATGTGACTTACATGAAGTAGCCATGCTAGTGGACAAAAGAGATGCAACCGAAGACTCTAAATGCATATGAGCGTCCTAGGACCAACTTGATAGAGAAAAGTTGTGAACTTGCTCTGATACCACTTGATGTGACACCACCTTGGGGTGATGACCACAAGACAATATGACCCTTGGACCTAAGGTTGCAAGCAAGTAAATTGGCGATGATACCACTCGAGCGGCTCACTCGCTTGGTGCACACTTATGCCCGTGGGTAACTAAATGATAATGGAGAGGGTCCGGGGTGGGACAATGATGCTCCAGTGCTTGGCAAGCTTGGGGAGAACCCCAATTGGGCCAGGGATGCCCACTCACGGGCGGCCGTCACACCATGGGTGTGGGTTGAAATGGCTCGCTCACAACTCGCCCGCGATGGACACTCACGTGTTCGACAATTTGGGCCGGGCCCTTGCTCTCCGTCCGACGCAGCAAAGCAAGAATACTAAGCTAAGCAAGTGATATTGACCAGCAAGGAAAGGGGGACCGAGGCTCACCTAGCTGGTGTGAAGACGCCAACTCCGGCCGAAGACAGGGGCGAGCGGGGAGGCAAGGGTTTGCGCCCGCAAGCCGCGTCGGTGTCGCTTCAAATCTGTGAAAATATTATTACATCAACTACACCTCTCGCAGGAGGGGGGCTCTTGGGGTGGGGGTTAGACTTATTACAACCAAGATTACCTCCACACAGGGAGGGGAAATTATGAAGAGAACGCCGACTCTCCAAGCTTTGCCGGTTCTGCCACTCTTCAGTTTTGCTGAACAGGTTGTCGATGAAGATTCTGCCACGGACTCAACCGAGCTCCAAATTTGATGAAACTGGTGCCAAAAGTTCCCCAGATGGCCGAGGATGATGCTTGAAGTTTTTGGGAAGCTCTGGAACTCGGGGCTGATCGGACCGGTGACTGGAGCAGGACAGCAACACTCTGCCTCTGACTGATGCAGAACTGATACAGTGGATTGCAGAAGGCACTGCGGTCGCTCCCGAACTCCAAATTGAGCGAAACTAGCGGTGACGCGATCGTGGTCGGAGTAGCTTCGAGCAGAAATTGACGGGACCACAATCCGAGGTCGGAGAGGAGAATGGTGGCCGGAGAAGTGAAGACAGGTCGAACCTGGACCTGCAGGGGGCAGACTGCACACTCCGGCAAAGAAATTCAGAACAAATAGCTCGGGCAGGCGATTGGTGTCGTTCCTTCTGCTACTGATGAAGGACGAGACGAAGAAGAATTTTGTAGAAGGAAGCGTGATCGAATTCCTCCAAGGTTGGCCGCTGAACGGCTTCCAAGAACGCTCTAGCCTTCAGTCTGGGACAGATTGCGCAGTCATTGAAGATGACGTTCCTCCGGACAGCTCCGAACTCGGATGCAGGCAGGAGTACCACCGTTGGAAAGAAGACTTGGAGATGATTCCATAAATATAAGATATACCACCGGGAGCCTTCAGGGGAAGTCGTGGCTGCTACTGCAAATCACTGCTTTTCTGAAACCAAAACAGGGACAGAATAGGTGGAGGAGAGGGTGTGGGGAAGGGCATGAACAAGGGGTTATTTGGTGGATGGGGAAGGGGGGGTGCGACCTTGGGTGGTTAGAGAGGTGGGAAGATGAAAGGGCACAGCCCAAGAGAGAGGGAAATTCAAAATTTGGCCTAGGGAAGGGCTCTTTCAGTCTTGGGGAGAGGGAGGGTTGCTTGGGAGAGTGGAAAGGTGCCTAGGAGAAGGGGTTTCCACCTAGGGGTTGGAGGGGGAATTGAATGAGTGCATGGGGAAGGGGAAGGGGCCTTAATGAGGGGTGAATGGGGAGGAGAGAGAATGAATTTAGAAATTGGGGTGGGGAGGAGAGAGAGAGGGGGCACAATCCACTTAGAGAGAGTGATAGTAAGAGAGAGAGAGAGGGAGATATTGAGAGGGAACTAGAAGGTGTGGAAATTTTCTGGATTCAATATTCAAGCATAATTGTTACAAATGAGAGAGGGGTGGGGCTATTTATAGACCCCACACTTTTCCTAAGACCAAACTGACCCTGACAAACTAACTAATGACCAAACAGTCCAAGGGAGGGGCGCCCCTGGGCCTAGCCCAATGAATTGGGCCCATTAACCTATCAAACCAACATAATGACTTCAAGACTTAGGAAAATGACTTTCTAACCTAGGTACATGACTCAATAAAGGGAAAATTACATGTTTAAGACTCAAATAAAAATAAGAAAATTACATGACTCGACTCACAAACACATGAGGAACATAATGACGTACACCGACGATCAATCTGAGCTTCAGAAAATGTGGAGGGGCAAGGGATGTCCCCATCAGTATTGTATGTTCCACAGGCAACCGGGACATACCATTGAAGGATGTTTTCAATTCCGGGACCTAGTATGTGATCTTCATGAAGGATAGAGGATAGATTGGGCCGAAATGCACAGGGCCATTGTTGAGATTAAAGAAAAGAGAAGGCAGCCGCAGAGGCAGCAAGTGCTGCAGCATCAAGCACCGCAGCTGCAGCAGCCGCCACAACAGCAGCAACCACAGCAGGTTCAAGATCTGGGGATCCATCAAAATCCGATGCCAAACCATCCACCCGCTCCAGAACCTCAGCTGCCGGCGCCGGCGCAAGTCAATGTAGTCCAACCCCCGGCTCCTAACACCGAGTGGTCTTTTGATGATGATGGTATTGCACCACAAGTAATGGCCCTCCACCATAACCACCGCAACCCCCTTACTCCTTCATTTATCCTCCCTACACACCCAACACCCTCTCCGCTTGTCCTTCCATTCACACCCGCACCAGCAAATCCACCACCACCCACAGCGCCATCATACCCACCATTAGTTACCCCCGCTACGGTCATAACCATCCCCTCATCCAATCCTCCACCCGTCACCCTACCTACACTCGTCCTCCCACCATCCGCACCATCCCCCATCATCACCCCACCTTCCGCTCATCCCACGCCACTCATCCGGCCACCATCTCTTGTTAACCCCAACGTCACCCCTCACCAAATCACCTCTCCTACGCAGTCTAGTCCACTCATCAACCCTACCGGGCCAATAATATCATCTCCCGACGCCGTGGCAAATTGCGCCCTAAGAAGTGGGAAGTTGTTCCATCGAATTACCCCACTACCTCCAATCCCCAGTCCTCTCAGCCAACGACAGAACAAGAAGAAGCCGAACCGCTATCGGGTACTCAATACGACTTGCTACATCATCTGGACCGAGTGCCCGCCAAAATATCAGTTCTGGAACTTATCAAAAGATCCACCCTGCACCAGGACGCTCTTAGGGATTTCCTACAGAAGGTGATGGTCAGCGAGGACATGGCAGTTGACAGCTTACCAACAGCACTAGCAACTATTTCTAAAGGGCTGGCAATTACATTCTCAGAAACCGAGCTAGCACCTCCAGAGGCTCGGCAGATTCCGCTCTGCATTACAATTATTCTGAATAAGGTCAGCATTGAGGCAGCACTGGTTGACACAGGGGCTTCAACTAATGTATGCCCGCTCAGTACTCTCTGAGCTTGCAATATATCTGAGGGGCTACTACGACCTACCCCCACCACTATAGCAGCATATGACAACTTGAGGAGAGCATGTCACGGGGTGGTCACTATTCAAGCGTAGCTCGGGCCCCTTACTATGCCCGTGGAATTCTATGTGTTGGACATTGACCCCATGTTTAAGGCGATCTTGGGTCGTCCATGGATTGATACGCTCGGTGCCGTACCCTCCACCGCACATCAGTGCGTCAAATTCCCTTTCCAAGGGAGGGTCGTCAAAGTCAAGAGCTTTTCCACGGTTCAATCGGTTAAGGCCATTTCAGAACAGATTCTTCCTACACTTTGGCCAAGCAGCCGACCCGTCATATCAGTGCTGGATTTGAACTTCCCTTGGGCTTATACACCTCCTAGGCCCATCACTACTCCAATTAACATCAAGATGAAGCCCCAGATCCGAGACTCAAAAGGCTGGAACATTATACTGAAACTGGGCTACCAACCGGGGAGAGGCCTTGGTGCATAATTACAAGAAATGACCAAGCCCATACACAAGGGGAGAAAGATGGTAAGGAGGGATCTTGGCTACAAAGAAACCGCATTATCTATGATGGGTGATTCTGGGCCACTCACCTGGGACTACCGTCAACACTTTGTTCGAGGGCCTCTCCAGCCTAGCACATTAGCTTTGCAGCTAGCTCCGTCAGGGAGAAATATAGTATGTCCGGTTGCCAGTTCACCGCCAGCACTAAAGAGGCTAGAAGATGATATGCTTGATTATGGTCAAGCCCTTTAGGGGTTGTTTCGTGAAGAAGACTACCAGAAGAAGCAAGAGGTTCGGCTCATGCAATGGAGGCCGAAGAAGTGGCCAGTCGATGATCCACGGGAGGAGGGGAGCTCGCCGATTGTCTTTTCTTGGTCTCCCTCCCGCTTTCAATCTCTCCTCCAGCAATGGGATTTCTTACCTCGTCTTCTTCCTATCATGGTAAATCCATCCTTCATTGATCCGCCTGAGATTCTATTTGTTCCTTGCGCTTGCGGGCATTGCCCGCCCATTGATCTATCCACTCTATTCACTCCTCCTCCTCCCAACGCCCAACTCCACGAGATGTGGTTCTCATCTTCCGATCCCTTCTTTGACTGTATCTTCTCTGAGCTATTCCCTATGCAGCTCCCGCCTCCTCCATCTTGCTGTGTAGTCTCTGTTGATCTCAAAAAAAAAACGTCAAATTCGAAACGGAGATTTCAGTGGAAGATTATGCTACCTTGTCTCCATCCTCATCCCAGGGGCAAGAGTCCCCTGCTCCTTCCCTTACACTAGGTCCCCTTTCTCCTAGGTTAGGATTAGGGTCCATCGAGTCTAGGGAAGTAGAATTAGTTAGGTCTAAGGAAGTAGGGTCTTGTTCTAGGTCATCCAACCCTTCCTCCTCTGAGCCGCGCCCGCTTGCACGTCCTCCCAAATCTATTCCTGATAGGTTCTTGCAAGACCTAGCTCAGCGTTGTCATGCCCTTTTGAAATGTCCAGAATTTGTTGCTACGGCAATTATGATTGAAGATGAAGAAGAAATAGAAGGGGCGTGGGGTGATGACGGACTCGGTGTCTATGAAATCCTGGATGAAAAAGATCCTGTTAATGAGGACAGCGACGTAGATGACACTGCTGATCTGTATGTGCAAGGACTTACGAAATTCGACGAGCCGTCGTCAGCAGTGGATGAACCTACGAAAGAAATCAATCTGGGAACTAAAGAAGACCCCAGGCCCATCGTTATTGCCGCTAATCTCCCTCCACAAGTAGAAGAAGATTTGATCAAGGTTCTAAGGGAGTATAGCGATTCCTTGGCCTGGTCTTATAAGGACATGCCAGGTCTTGACCCCTCTTTAGTGGAACATTGACACGTGCTTAAACCAGGGGCAACACCTGTGAAACAACGGTCAAGAAGATTTCACCCCCACATGGCCTTAAGGATTAAAGAAGAAGTTGACAAGTTATATAAGGCCAGATTCATTAGAGTTGTTCTATATCATCAGTGGGTGGCAAACATAGTCCCTGTCATCAAGAAGGATGGAAAGGTACGTATTTGCATCGATTTCAGGGATCTCAATAAAGCATGTCCCAAGGATGATTTCCCGCTGCCTCACATTGATGTGTTGGTCGATAGTACCGCCGGGTACGAATCGTTGTCATTCATGGATGGTTACTCAGGATACAATCAAATCCGTCTCGCTCTAGAAGATCAAGAGAAAACCTCCTTCACCACGCCTTCGGGCACATATTGTTATGTGGTTATGCCGTTCGGTCTGAAGAATGCAGGTGCCACCTATCAAAGGGCGATGATGGCCATCTTCCATGACATGATGCATATCTATATGGAAGCTTACGTGGATGACATTTTGGTGAAGTCAAGAACCAAAGAAGAACACCCCTCTATCCTGGCTAAGGTGCTGCAAAGAGCCAGGGAGTACAAGCTTAAAATGAATCCAAAGAAATGTGTATGGAAGCTGTTAGGTTTCATAGTGAGCAAACGGGGGATCCAGATTGATCCTAACAAAGCACAGGTCGTCATGGACATGCCTCCGCCTAAGAACATTACGAAACTTCGATGATTGATCGATCGATTGTAATTCATTAGAAGATTCATATCCCAACATTCTCAAAGGTGCCGTCCATTTTATGAATTGCTTAAGGCAGGAGTTAAGTTTGAATGGAATGAAAATTGTCAAAAGGCCTACGAGGACTTAAAGGAATATCTATCCAATCCCCCGGTTTTGCAACCTCCTGTCCCTGGGAAACCCCTAATCCTATACATCTCGGTTATCGAAGACTCCCTAGGGGCGGTATTAGCACAAGTAGACGATGAAGGGAAATAGTAGGCTGCGTATTACCTCTCTCGGTTATTCAACCTAGCTGAGTCCAGATACACTGCTATGGAGAAGACTTGTGCCGCCTTAGTGTGGGTAGCTCAGAAACTTAAACACTATTTTCTTGCCCACCCAGTTAGGTTGATCTCTAGAATGGACCCGATTCACTATCTCTTAGAAAAGCCCGTCCTTTCTAGTAGGTTAGCTCGCTGGCAGAGCTTCCTCTCTCAATTTGAGATCACATTCATCGTTCAGAAGGTGGTCAAAGGATACGCCATCGCTGAGCATCTTGCCCATCTTCCGATTCCTCACTCTGATTCTATTCAGGACGATTTCCCTGATGAGCATCTCTCAGTTCTCTCTCACCATCCCTTCTGGTCTCTGCACTTCGATGGTGCACTCAGTTCTCAAGGCCGAGGGATCGGCGCTGTTCTGCTTACTCCCGAAGGAGTAACTATTCCCTTTGCTTATCAACTTCGATTTCCTGCTACCAACAACATCGCTGAGTACGAAGCTCTCCTGGCTGGACTGAAGCACGCCTATCTCCTAGGTGCGCGTTATTTGAACATCATCGGAGACTCTCAGCTCATCTTACGGCAAGTTCTGTCCACTTACCGTACTCGTGACCCCAAACTCAAGCCCTATCAAGATTTGGTCACGCTTCTTGCTAGGCAATTCTGTAAGCTAATCTATATCCATACTCCTCGTTCTCAGAACATTCTAGCCGACGCTCTAGCATCTCTTGCTTCCTCTCTATCTTTTCCTCTCAGTCGGAACACTGAGACTATCATCGTTCAGAGATTGGACACACCCTCTCTTCAGGACCCGTGGTTCATCAACCTTAGGAAAGCTGTAGAGGCGAGGGCTGAGAGGGAAGATCTAAAAGAAGTATCTCTAATGGAGTTAGAAGAGATTCTGGATGAAGAGGAGTTTCCTTGGTATCATGAAATCGAGTTGTTTTGCAAAGAAGGGTCATTCCCAGAAGGGGCAAATGCCGAGCAGCGCAAGTCAATAAGGAGAGCCGCCTCGAGGTATACTATTATCGCAGGAGAACTGTACAAGCGCGCTACCAATGGAATGCTCATGAGATGCTTGGATGATAATGAGGCTTGGAAAGTGGCTGAAGTAGCCCATTCTAGTGAGTGTGGAGGTCATGTCAATGGCCAGGCTCTAGCGAAGAAAATCCTTAGGCAGGGCTACTACTGGCCCACTCTAGAGGAAGATTGCTCCCTCTATGTCCGGAGGTGTCTTAAGTGCCAACTCCATGCTGATAAAATCCATGCTCCAGCTTCATCTCTCCACCCTCTCTCTGCTCCTTGGCCATTCTCTATGTGGGACCGCTCGGTGATCCTAATTCTCAGACCAAGCAGAAATCATTTATCCTTACCGCCACTGAGTACTTCACCAAATGGGCCGAAGTCGAGGCGTACGCAGAGATCAAAGCTTCAACGGTGTGCCGCTTTATCATGAAGAATATCATCTCGCGGTTCGGAGTGCCAAGCAGCATCATCACCAACAACGGACCCCAGTTCGTCTCCCAAGAGCTCAAGGACCTATGTAAGAAGTTTAATATTACATTGCATCATTCATCTCCATATTATCCTCAAGGCAATGGTCAAGCCGAGGCCACTAATAAAACCCTTCTTAAAATCATCAAGAAAACATGTGAATCTCAGAAGTTTTCCGATTGGCCAGAACGATTAGTGGAAGCTCTATGGGCTTACCGCACCTCCGTCCGTACTCCTACAGGACATACTCCCTATGCTCTTACCTACGGGATGGAGGTGGTGCTCCCATATGAGATCTTGATCCCTTCCCTTAGAGTGCAGCTCGATAAAGAACTTAATCTCGATGAACGTCGAGAGGCGTTGCTTGTCCAGTTGGAACTCTTAGATGAGAAGAGGATGAACGCGGACGATCACGTTTCTGTTTATCAAAAGAGGGTTTCGCGTTATTTTTAAAAGAAGGTAATCGAACGCAAATTTCAAAAATGTGATATGGTTTTGAAACGCAAATTCATTCGGTCTGCAGGTCCTAGGTCTAAATTGCAACCTAACTGGGAAGGGCCATTTGTCGTGAAAGAAGCTTATCCAGGGAATGCTTATCGTTTAGTAAATGCGGAAGGTGAGGAGCTCTCTCACCCGTGGAATGGGCTGTACCTTAAGCGTTTCTTTCCTTAAAGTCTAATCAGTGCCACCCCGGGTAACAAGGTGTTCTCCTATTTCTCTAAAAAAGGGTCCCGAGTAAAGGCAATCACACACTACACGACATCCCTGGTCAGGTTTTTCCACTTTAAAAGACACCGTTTCTCCTTGGCCATGCTTTAGGGGAAAGTCTACATCCCTGTCAGTTTCTTCCTTCGGCTGAATCCAGGGGCAAGAAGTAAATAAGGAGGCGGCGACTAATCCAGGCACCTTGACGAGAGGAGGTCTCAAATAGGGGCAGTCCGTTATGACATGACTCCATGAGAAACAAGAAAAGAAAGCAAAGGATTAATCTCTACGATAAAAATCAAAAGTATCATCTCGAAGGTCTATTGAATATGATTCCAAAGCTCCAGAAAAGCAAGAAAGAAAAAGAAATCTAGGCATGACAAGAGTGGCAGTACAGTTCCCCGCGAGACGAATGAGCCCGGTCGCACGCATGCCTAGAGTGGACTAAGGTTCGATGACGGACACAAAGCCCCAGCGCAACAGACCAAATTTCTAATGGGTTGTCTGGAGAGGAACTCAAGTCCTAAAAACTTCTAAATCTGGCCTAAGCTTACCCCCGTGTTCTATTTTCCTTTTTCAGGATTGAAACTAGTACCCTGGGTATGGCCCTGGTAGAAACACCGTCATGAAAATATGGGCCCTGGCTAGGGATGTCACCTTATTGCACGCCAACCTCGGGATTCTTAATACAATACGGAGGGCCCGCGTTGCTAGGGAAAGCACTGGTTTCCAAAATCCAAAAAACCAACATACATTTCAAAATCCAAAAACAACATATATTCAAAAATCCAAAAACAACATATATTCCAAAATCCAAAAACAACATATATTCCAAAATCCAAAAACACCATATATTCCAAAATCCAAAAACAACATATATTTCAAAATCCAAAAACAATAGATATTTCAAAATCCAAAAACATCATACATATTTCAAAAATCCAAAAACATCAAATATTTCCAAAACACACAAAAAAATTCGAATATATTTTCCAAAATCCAAAAATACCATCATATGCATCGCATGCATCGCATTATTTCTATTATGTTTTTCCCGCCTATTTAATAAGGCTCCACCCCTTGACCAAATATCAAGAAACGGTCATTACCTAACTCGCTTCGAGGCAAGGGGTTGAGTCTAAGAATAGATCTAACTTGCTCCATGTTTTAGTATGTGCAGAACGCAGGACCAAGAACAAAGCTGAAATCTCACACCCATGCAGGTTCAAGGCTGTGACGCGCCAGGTACAGGCTGTCACATTCGTTTAACGGTCCATGCTAGCCCGTTACATCTCTTCAGGCCTTCACTTTGACTCTCTCAGCATCTCTCTCTCTAATGGCCTGGGGCACGACCGTTACTACTCCTAACGATGCATCGTTGGACCGTTACTTCCTCCAGAGGATTTAGTCCTCAGCGCATACACTATAACGGCCTATCTCCCCACCGTTATCTCCTTGTAACGGCCCTGCTCAGATCCGTTACATTCTCCAGAAGCCCAGTTCTGCTGGTCGTTCTAACCAAATCAAGCCACAAATTCATGTCCATTCAACCGAGGCAATCCCATCTTATTCAAGTGAACTTAATAAAACATGAGATTGATAAAAATTCCAACTCTGATGGTCAAATCACATCCGTCATGAACAAAGAAATCAAACTACATTCAGCCTCTTATCCGCAAAAGGGCGGATCTCCCTCAACTATTTCAGGTAGCCACGGCGTGCTTCATCGTTCTCTTCTACTTCTTCTTGCCACGGGCGCACCTTGCTAATCTTCCACATGGTCAGCGCATTCTATACTACTCTTTCATCTTCCTCGGTCCCCATCTTCCTAGGTAGAAGGGGAGGGTAGTGTGATAATGCAGAAACTTTGGTTCGAGGAAGCCCGATCTGAAGATGGCACCAGTGTGGGTTGTAGATCGCCATGGTGGTGTTTCCTACTAGTTGGAGGTCAAGGCCTTGACGCCGCGGTATTCTAAGAAGAGTGCTCCGAAGGATCCTTGGTCGCATGATGAATTTATCCTTTGGCAAGGTGTTGAAGAAGAGGCGCCATTCGTCCTGTGTTTTCTTATCTGCCGTCTTGCACTCAACCTGAGAAGAGAATCCAGATGCCCCTCCAATGAAGAAGAGAGGATGGCTCCCGAAGATCCGGCTAGCAGAACTAATATCTTCCTTTGATTGGAATTTGATTCTCACGCCCATCCAACACTCAAGGAGTATCATGGAGCCGAACAAAGGTCCTCCTAAGCAAGCCGAGCCGAGTCCTTCATAGAGGTATGAGAGGATCGCTTGAGAGATGGACATTCCCCGCCACAACCCACTAATAATGCTGAGATTTTGGGTATCTAAAAGGTGGTCGGTTGTAGTGAAAAGGAAAACTCCACATAAGCAAACCGCCACCGCCTTGGCTATTGCTTTGTGTCTCTCCCACTTATTTTTACAATGAGACACTATCCACTGTGCTAAGGGTATCAAGTGTATGTGCCATGGGCTGATCATGGTCCTCACGTCTTTTGGATTATGGATGAAATCACTCAAAATTAAGGACGGGTCGATAGGCTCAATCGTGTAGCAAACTCGGTCTTCATCCCCCACCTTAGTCTTAGGAAGGGCTAGATAGGTTTCTACCTCCTCCAATAGGACTGTTGATTCGAAGGAAGGGAAGATGAAGGTGTCTGTTTGTGGATGCCATAATTCTATGAGGGCTGAAATGCTAGGCCAATCTAATGTCAATTTCTGGAAGTTTTTGCCTAAAACCAAGAGAGGTTGGAGGTGCCATGCTTTGAGAATTGATGTGACCTCTAAAGGGAGTGCCTTTGCCATGGGAGCCACCCACTTCAGATTAGAATAGCATCTTGGACCGGGGAGGGGCTAAGAAAAGAAGAAGATCTTGAGGAAGAAATTGAAGTGCAGGAATTTCTGAACTTGGTTAGGTCATGGAAGCTTACCACTCTTTGAGCATCGGAGCTTAGGTGCTTGGGAATTGAGGTCAGCCTTTGTAGCTCTCCGTACTCCTTTCTTGCAGCTTTGGGTCCGGTGTAGACTTTCTCCTCCATAGCCATCACCTCGAAGCTTCTCTTCATCTTGTTTCCTGCCCTTAAGAGAGGTTTTCCAGCCTTTCTAGCAGAGAATTCAGAAAGATACGATTTTGGCTAAGTTTCCAAGTTTTAAAGGTTTGGTTTCGGCTTTAAAAAGATAAGATTCGGATTGGAAGGCTTTATCTTAAGTCTGGGAGGAGTCTAGAACGGATTTGAGGCTTTCTATCTCAGATTTTGCCCCTTGCGGCTCAATCCGTCTCGGAGTACAATTCGTTATCTAACGGTCTGTCACTAGACCATCACTTTCCTCTGACGTGCCAAATCTGGGCCATCACATTTTCTGTGGGTTTAATTTGATCAAACCTGTTCTGTCAAGCTTAACAGTCTAGTATTAGACCGTTATATCCTTGTAACGCATTCTCTCTGAGCCGTTACTTTCTCTGCTGATCAGTTTTGGCATCTGCTTGGTCAATCATTCTCAACGGTCTTGCTCATGGCCGTTATCTGCCTCTGACACACTGCGCCTGAACCGTCACATTTCCTGCATATTTGGTTAAGTCTGTACATCCCCTTCATCATCCCAGTCTGCATGCATCTATCATGTTGAAGTCTGTACATTCGTTCAAGTCCATGCACTTTTGAAGTCCATACACCGTTGATGAAGTCTGTACGTTCGTTGAAGTCTGTACATCAGCTTCAAGTCCATACATCAGCTTCAAGTTTGCACATCAGCTTCAAGTTCATGCATCTTCACCCAAGTCTATACATCCCATTTGTTGAAGTCTATACATTCTTCACCATCATTTTCGAAGTCTATACATTCTTCACCATCGTTGCCAAGTCTATACATCCCACATTCTTCGAAGTCTATATATTCTTCACCATCGTTGCCAAGTCTATACATCCCACATTCTTTGAAGTCTATACGTCACATTCTTTGAAGTCTATACATCCCATTTGTTGAAGTCTATACATCCCACATTCTTTGAAGTCTATACATCCCACATTTGTTGAAGTCTATACATCCCATTCACTTTGAAGTCCATACATCAGGTGCAAGTCTATACATTTGTTGAAGTCCATACATTTGTTGAAGTCTATACATTCCCATATCTTCCCCCAAGTCTGTACATTCTTAATCCAAGTGTGTACATTCCCCAAGTCTGTACATTCTTCATCCAAGTGTGTACGTTCCCCAAGTCTACACATTCCATGTCTCCCCAAGTCTGTACAGTCTTCATTCAAAGTCCATACATTCTCCAAGTCTGTACAGTCTTCATTCAAAGTCCATACATTCTCCAAGTCTGTACATTCTTCTTTCTAAGTCTATACATCCACACCGCTTCAGGTCTGTACATTCTTGATTCAAGCCTATACATTGCCCAACGTGAGCACAACCCCCAAGTCTGTACATCCCTTGTCCAAGTCCATACATCCTTGCTGCTGTGTGCATGAAGTCTATACATCATCTGGACGTCTGCACTCGAAGTCTACACATCGCTTGGGCAAGGTCTATACACACTGAGTACAGTCAAGTACGTTCATAGTTCAACATTGCTCTGCCATCTCTAACGGTCTAGCATTTAGCCGTTACTTGTATATAACACACCATCTCTGAGCCGTTACTCTTCCTGCTGCTCAGTTCTACAAAGTTGGGCACTGTCCTTTCTAACGGCCTCCACCCGATGCGTTACTTGATCCTGACGGTTTGTGTATAGACCGTTACATTGCCTGCTGCTGTGACTTGTGCTATTTCTATCTGCCTCCGTGTAGACCCGGTGGTCCTATAGGCTTCCCATTCCGTTCATCCTGTACATCCACACATTATCTCATCCCCATCGTTCACATTTCATCCGCTCTTTAAATCCGTTCTTTAGCGCATCCACATACATTTCCTGCATTACCAATCACACATTCTCACATTTATTCTTGCCTTCATTCACGCATCCATTCATTCACGCATTCACAAACAAAAAACCAAAAAGAACTTTTCATTCTCATTTTCATTTCATATAAGTCATGTACAAGTAAAAAAACAAAAGAAAAAATGCATCACTCGGCCGGCTTGTCTCCCGGGCCGCCGTCACTATCCCCTGTGCCCTCCGGCTGCCTGGCTGATGGTCCCATGGCACTGTGCTCTCCCTCCTGCTGTCGTCTCTGGTCCGCCTCCTCGTTCCTCCGATGGCAGGAAGAACTAGTGAAGTACCCTCGAAACCCGCTGCTAGGGGCCGCGCTCTGGCTCCGACTGCTCATCCCCGACTTCTTCCCTAGGAGACGGAGTGCATCCTTCACGGCCCCGATCGCGCCCTTCATCTCGAAAGTCTGCACTCGGAGTTGGTCTCGCTCACCTCTTAGGCGCACAGCATCAGCCCTAAGTCGCTCCACCTCTGCATCATCTGGATGTCGCGGGGTCTCCGCTCCCAATCGGGCCATCTCTGCCTGCACAAGCTCTATCTCTGCTCGGGCTCGCTCAGTCTCAGCCCGGCTCCTCTCTATCTCTGCCTGGAGACGCCCTGCCTCCGTTCGAGCCAGCCTTGCCTCGGCCACTGCTACGGCTAGCTCTCTCGCCTGTAGTTCGCATTTCACCTAGTTAGTCACATAAGCATCTAAATTGCATAAAAGCATAAGCATTTGAGTATAGCATTTAGCATCTTACCCGCTCCGCGAGGGTGGCCTCCGCCTCCTCGGCCCGAGCAACTGCTCGAGCAAACTCGGCGTCTCGCTCAGCCCTGCCTCCCGCAGGCTATGAGGATGACAATGGGGCATCCGGTCCCGCTCTTTGAGCTCTCTCGGCCCGCTGCATTTATAAGTCATGGTCAGTCAATCGCATTTGCATCATTAGCATCATAAAGCATAATCATAAGGTTTTGGGAATCTTACCAGGAGCTCCAAGGCAGTCCGGTACTCGTCCCGCTGCTGGACAGTGGCGTGGAGTAGCCCCTCGAGCTCGGCTATCCTTCCCTCAGGGTCTAGCTGCATTTTTAGAAGCATGTGAGTCAATGCATATAGGATAAATTTTTTATAAAAGGCATTCAGAGTTTTGAGTTTAGAATTGCATACCGGTCGTCAGGTACCTCGGTACACCCGGTCCCCGTACAGTCGAGCGAAGACCTTCAAATACGCCTCATCGCTTTCATCTCACTCTTTCACTGCTCTGCCCTGCTTGTTCCAGTCATGGACGTACTTTGCTTTCCGGGCGCACCAGTCTATGTCGCCACTGATTCCTTTCGCTGATTTCCCCGGGTGGTCGTCACTGCGGCGTGGGAAAGTCACCTCAGGCTAGTGTAATCCCCGAGTCCTCAGAATCAGTCGATAATGAAGAGGCTCGATGATATGGATGCAATGCAACCATATGTCTCATCCCCGATACGAAAGGGCTGCCTCCACCCATGGCTATCCCTCGTAACTCTCACCTCTGTATGGGGTCCACCTCACCTAGAAGCATGATAGCCCATTCATCAGCATATAAGATCATCATTTAGAAACATATAAAAGCATTAAAATCATTTAGAAAGCATTTATGAGTTCGGGCTTACCGCCGTATGCGGGAAGGAATCCAAGTCATCCTGGATCGCCCGGGTCAATCTGATGATCGACCCCCGGTCCCTCGCGACCACCCATCGTCTGGCGATCGGGAGACGATCGGCGTGGAGTAGCGTGCCCCGTCCGATGCCCCGGAGGTACATGTAGCTCCAGAACTGCATTTAGTTAAGTCAGTGAACAATTTGCATAAACATTTGCATAAATCATAGTGGAAAGCATTTAAATTGCATTTACCTGTAGAAAAGGCGAGAAGCCGCCCAACATCGTCTGTTGGTCCGTCGTGCTGAGGGACTCGAACAAGAAGGCTAGCACTGCCGCTCCCCAGGCGTACTTTTCGACTCTGCCCAAATCCTCGATCATCGGCAGCAGCTTGCAGCTGATCACATCTGCTCGAGTCACGAACAGCAGCTTCGCAAACAAAAGCATCAGGA
Source organism: Amorphophallus konjac (assembly GCA_022559845.1). NCBI lineage: Eukaryota > Viridiplantae > Streptophyta > Magnoliopsida > Alismatales > Araceae > Amorphophallus > Amorphophallus konjac. The sequence continues at coordinate 347,074,292 of CM040120.1, forward strand.
ACCGCCTCAGGGTACGATCTACCTCTGGTCCCGCCTCTGCCGCCACTCGTGGGCGCACCTGGTCTATCACTCTACTCAGATGCTCCTCTGGTAACTCTCCCACGTCAATGGCTGCTCCTCTCAGTCCTAAGCTCTCCTGTAGTACTGATCTCAAGAGCTGGGATGACGTTTGCCCCGGTCTGATCAAATCCAGCCCCAGCAGCTCCAGGCTATCCCCCGGTAGTTCCTGTAGGTCCATCTGTCACTGCGGCTCCATGGACTCGCAGCCCAGCAATCCTCGCCATGTCTTCTAGCGTGGGGATCATATGACCCCACGGGAAGATGAACACCCTGCTGATCGAATCCCATCTCTCGTGCAGCGCATATAGCAGAGGCGTGTCCATCCTGGTCACCTCGATGCTTAACACCTCGGTGAATCCCATCCCAGCCAGCCTCTCTCTCTGGTAATCGGGCAGTGCCTCGTACACCGCCCGGATTTGGAGCCAAGAGATCCTCGTTCGTCTTTTTCCCTGCATTCATTTAGATCATAAGTCAGTCAAATGCATCATAAAATTATTGCATAGCATTCATAAAATGAAAACAAAACAAAAACTGAATAAATGAAAACCTAAAAAACAGTTCTAGCCTCTGGTGGATGTAACGGCCCTGGAGTGGAGCGTCACATGTCTCTAACGCACTAGGGGTGGCGCGTTAGGTGTGTGACGGTCACTGGAAGGACCGTCACATTCCCTGCTAGAGGGTGTTTTTCCCTTTGTATCCCGTGACTCTCCCACTTTGGCCAAAAGGGCCTACAATCAATCCTAATGGGTTCGTAGACCCATTTTCTACCCCCATTCCCACATGCATACACATAAAAAACTATAAAAATTAAAAATTTGAAGATTAGGGTGGGCGGCCTACCTCTCGGTCTTGGCCCCTCTTCCTCTTCTTTGCTTATTCCTTGGGCTCTCCCTCATCCATGGGGATTTCCCCTTGGTCCTCCTCGGCTGTGGGAACCTCTCTTTCCTCCATTGTTGGCCCCCTCGCCCTAGTTTCTTCTTCCACGGGCCTTGGCACCTCCTCTCGTTCTATTCGGCGGTGGAGGCGTCGGATGGCCTTCTTCTTCCCTCTCTCCCTCTTCTTCAGCGGCGGTGGAGGCTCATCGTCGGCCATTTCATCGGTGGTCGTGGGTGGTCGCCGGTGGTCTTCTCGGGTTGGGGTGTGTGGGCGTTTGAGGGCGATTGAGTGTTGAATGCTTGAATGAGGCCATGGGCTGTTCGGTTTGTTTTTTTTGAACGCTCAGGAAATGTGACGGTCTGTCGTCTGAGCGTTACACTCTCTGACGCGTACTATTTGGACCGTTACATGAATTTGAACTGTTTCATTAGAGAATGTGAACCGCTTAGTTTATGACGGTTTTTCCCTGGCCGTTACTTTATGTGACGCCCTCTATGTAGACCGTTACAAACTTGCAAGTTTCTTGATGAATGAAATAGTCTATTTGATGTTTAAATGATTGCATTTTCTGCCATGGCACATATTATTAATGCTTCTAACACGTAGGAATGGTTATGCCTTGATTTATACTCATAGTAATTATTGGCTAACCTCTTTCTCTTGAATGAAGTTATGAATGAAGCATCACGCTTTGACATTCGTCAGGCAGGTAAGTCAGGTATTCTATCTCTTTCCCTTAATCCATTAATGCATTACTATATGTTATCTATGATATATTTTCTCGAGAACCGGCTGGTCATTCGTGTGTTCCAGGATCTGATGTTCCCCTTAAACAAAAATGATGGTGATCTAAATTCACATGCTTAATCGTTGAATAGGCTGTTAGGTTGGAAAAATTTGGGGACGATGGTTCTGTCTTGCATCCCGTGGTTGCAGATAGTGTCCTGACCCTGGTTTCTCCAGCTTAGCAATATTATTCTCGAGTATCTTGATATTTTATCTTTCTTTGCATTCGTTTTAAAGATTTCTTTTTCTTTAGCCCAGCATGCATCATATGCATTTTTTTTTAGCATTCATGTGCTTCATCTATTCAAGGTATCTCGATGTTGGTGAATAGCTATGTTCTTGATCTCGAATGAGGAGAGTTATTCCACTCTGAATTAGAAGGTTTCCTTTGATCTCGTCACTCGATTTGGTTGGTTGAAGATTCCTATCTGGAGTTTAGTCGGTTCTCTTTCCTTTCCGTTGCCTCGGCGGCTAGCCGTGTTTCCTTTCCTTAGTTGTTAGTTCCTCTAGACATGCGTCCTTTGGTTGGCTTTTTTCCTTGTGATCAGTTCGAAGTTTTCCAGAAAGTTCATATCACTTGTTGGTAAAGAACAGGTGTCGTTTACCTTAACGCCAACTTTTTCGCTTTACTCCGCTTCATCTCCATGTTCCATTTCATTTCCGCTTCACCTCCACTCGCTCCACTGCAAAGAGGGCGTTAAGGAGGGGCATCTGTTTACACCCGTTTTCTGACCAATAAGTTGGATCATCTCCTTATTTTTCCATATGATGCTCCAAGTTGTTCACTCTTCATTGAGTTTCCTTCGTCGGTTTGAAGCATGTTTCTTGGGTCTTCTCTCCTTGGTTGAGTGTGGTTCCTTGTGGCTTTTCATTGGATGAAGCTTAGCAAGCTCTTATCAATTTTGATCCTCATTGTTAATAACGGTCCTCCCTAGGTGCGTTACTTCCATATAACGCATGATCCTTGGACCGTTACTTATTGAAGAGTCCTAAAGTTTGAGGTTTTTGGTCTAAAGCTTATCCTCTTGCTTATCCATTGAATATAACGGTCTGTCGTATAGCCGTTATTTATTCCAACGCGTCCAGCCTTGGCCGTTACTTTCCTTCGAGAGTCCAACTCGTTTGATCTTCTTCCCGTTGATCTTATCTCTTTTGAGATAAGGCTGAATGTAACGGATGTTCTCTACCGCGTTATTTTCATGTAACGGTTTGTCGACCAGCCGTTACATCCAATAGAGAGTCGTGGCAGTTCAGGCCTTTTCTATGCTACTCCGTGGTCGAGATAAGAGTTTGGATTGTTGATTTCTCTTCCAAATCTGATCCTCAGAACTTTCTGTTTGTTTCTATGGACTCTTGGTGATATTATCTTCAGGGATTTGATAAGAGTTATCCTTTTATCTTGCTGGATTATCCAATGCTTGACCGGAGAGTTTGAGGGTCTATAAATAGCACCCTTAACTTCATGTCCCGGAGGAGGAAGATCTGGAGTTCGCGTCGAAGTGCTGCCGCATTCTGGAGTCACATCTGACCAAGGAGAATTGTCTTTTACGTTCATCTGCTTCGCGGTGAAGGGAGTATTCGTTCCATTGGTTTTCAAAGTTCATCATTACATATTGTGTTCTTCCTCATCTCCTTTTCATCAAAAGCATTGTCCTTCTTCTTTTCTCCACGTTCTCCCTGGTTTTTCATCATCTAAACATCCTCCTATCTTTTTAAAACGCCCAGAGGGGTTAAAAAACCAAAACTTCCCCGGTACTTTCCTTCCCTTTTGCACGCTATTGAGTTTATTGAAGAATTGATGCTATATTGTTTCAAGGGCTAATTTGGGTCTGTTTTCTTGTGTTTTCATGTTCTTTGGCAGGTTTACAGGTTCACCATACGAGGCCCAAGTCTTCTGGCCGGCTGGAAGAGTTGGAGTTAAAAGAATCCACAAGCTATTACTGCAGGTTATTTGACGGTCTTGTGCAGGAGCGTCAGATTCATAGAGCGGTTCATCGAGCGACCGTCACTTCCCAGTGACGCGTGGACTTTCGGCCGTTACATTCCGTTGATCTGTAGATTTCCCTGATTTTCTCTCTCCCGTGGGCGGGTGCTTCATCCACCTATTTCCAAGGTATTTTCAAGTCTTTGGCTTGTTTCTACTTGGGTGGCGATCACGTTCTTTCTTGGTATTGGGCAGTAACTTTCTCTTTCTCTCTTATATCTCTTATTCTCTTTCCTTGCTCCACCCTTGCGGTGTGTTTTTATTTGCTTTTGCTCCATGCCCCGGCGTGTGTTTTTCTTTATTCCCTTAGTTTAGTTTGATGATTGAGATAGCATGCCCATGCTAGAGCTTGTTCTGGTTGCCTAGGTTCATGGTTCACATGTCCTTGGGTTGATTGAGATCTTTGATTTTTGCTTATCATCTTTATCACACATCAAAACAAAAAGAAGAAGAGAAGCAAAACAAATCAACAAATGGGAGACTCCGAGACATCCTACGATGCACCAATCATGCACATTGGATTTGGATGCGGGAGGGCTAGGAGAGCCAAAATCACCCTGCCAATGAACGGGCTTGATGGGTGTATATGGATTGGCCCGTGGGGAAGGGGTGTGATGGTGGACTCCCTCGAAGAAGGGGAGTAGATATGGTGGGTCATATGGTTCTCTAGGGAAGGGATCGAAGGGATCAAAGAAGGTATAACCCCTTGATATATATTCCTTCATGACATAGTCCCAAGTTTGAAATCCTTGAAGGTGCAAATGATCACCTTCATTCATTGTAGTGGGTGGGACAGTGTATAGAAGATACGATTCCTCCCTCGGGATAAAGGGATTGTAGTTAGGCTCGGCCGGCGAGGGGAGGAACAAAAGAATCTCCGTGGTGACATGACCCACGGTGTACACGGAGGTAATGGACCCTAAGGCTGGGTGGGTGAAGCTACGACTTGTGGGTCGGTCGAAGCCTGGGGCCAATAAGTGCGTCAACTGCAACTATCGGTCTAATCCCGTAAGAAGGTCTTCCAATGTATCCACATGGTGACTAGACCGGAATGTGGTATGAAAGGAGTTGACGGGAACTAATGGTAGTGTAGGGTCCATGGATGGATAGGAAGGTGGGACCAAGCCATTCTTGAGCCAGCTAAGTAGTGGCTCGGCGATGAGAAGCGTTCCCTTTAGAAACACTGGTGGCTCGGGCTGAGGTGGTTCTGAATGAGATTGCTCCGGATGAGGATCAGAAATGGGTGGCAAATGAGCACTAGGGGAAGGGTTCCCCGGCTGTGGTGAGGGAGGACTATCCTCTAGGAGGGGAAGAGGCCCTTGGGACCCCGTAGGTGGGGCCGGATCGGGACTATCGGCTATGAAGTCCCTAGGCTTGTGTTTGGCTACCTCCTGTCTCGGAGGTGGGCAAGAGGAAATTAGCGACTCCATATCAGAACACATCATATCCATCCGATCCGAAAACAATTACAAGAGTTTGGCAAAAGTGGGGCTTGGAGTTGGGGCATCGTTGGGGAGTTGCTCATACTCAACTGACCTAGGCTTGGATCGAGGCTTCTCTAAGGGCGGGGCTCTTTGCCTCCGACTATGACCCACTTGGTTGGAAGAGATTGGGTGGGGTCGGTTGGAGGTGACTGGGCTGAGTAGGTAGATCCTTCTAAGCTCGCCCTTCATCTCTCGCCACGATTCTATAGGCCATTGCCTCCTAATTTCCCTCATACGCTCAATGCTCTCCCATTTTTAGGCTGCCTCGTGGACAAGCCTCTTTTGGGCAAAGCTTACTTGCATGGCATCGGGCATAGTGTAACACTCGAAATACCTGTCCATGGCGGCTTCCCACTTGAGGTAGTCGCTCGGGACCTTGGAGCCATGGAAGTCCGAGCTTCGGGCCTATGGAAGTGGATGGGATGGTTTCCAAGCCCATAGGTGTGCCAACGGTCATATCGCCTGGGTGATGGGGAATCCATGGGAAATTGGGGGAAACTACATGCTGGACATGCCGACAGTTGGTGACAAGACACTAGATGCGACCCTAAACACTCATGCAAGTTGGAATGCTGACTCGACTACACACGTAGACTCAACCCATATCCAGTACTAGGTGGAGTTCCAGGATCCGAAAATCCTCTCTCGCAAATGTGTGACCTTCCCGATAGGCGTAACCTAACGTTCGGGCAACACCTTTTCATATACCGAATAAAGGAATGCAAATGAGACACTTAGACTTAGACACTCTCTAGATGACTCTTTTTTTTTGTTTTCAAGCAAAGACTACCCTAGACTCAACCTTCCTCTCTGATACCAATTTGATGCGGGATAGACCAGCGAACCTGGGACTCTAGCTCGTAACTCACCCCTAAGTGACGGAAACGCGGGATCGTGCGCGATTGAGGAACCGGCAGTGAGTCTCGGGTGTTCGGCTCTTCCGCGTGTACTCGGATTGAGTCACGGGATGGGTCACACTCATTCTCTCGCAGCGGTGATAAAATTGATATAACGAGCTAAAAATCCTATCACATGCAGCGCCATATACAAATAAATACGAGTAAAGCAAATGCCGAGATGGGGAGCGGACATGATACCTCCACGCTCTGGGCGTGGGGACGACGATCCCGGCCAAGTACGGTAACTCCCGGTAAAAATATTACAATAATTACAGTAAATGATTTTACTGCCGACTCCACGCAGGGAGGTAAAGGGCTACAAGTGGGCCCAGGAGGATCGATCTTGGGTTGACGGGTAGCAATTTGGACACTCTGTCGACGCGGCTCGGATGGCGCAAGCTGCTTGTTGTGGGGCCCACGTGCTGGTCGGTGATGCCGAGTGGGCCCGGAGTGGCCCCGATGTGACGGGGACGCCTGGGGGGATGATCCCTGGGAAGGGGTGGTACTGGTTCGCCTTGTGGAAGGCGAGTCGACCGGCCGGGCGGTCGGTGCGGCGTGCTATCCACGGACTGATTCTTCTATTTTACAGTGCACGACCCAGCGAGAACGGCTGCTGCGATGAGTCCAGACCTCCGATTGATGCGAGACTGGTGCCGTTGGAAAGCTGACTCAGAGAGTTACGACCTATGGCCAGAGAAGAAATTTTTTCTATCTCTTTAATGGCCTTGGTCAAATTTAAAACCTGCTAGTTCACAGAACTAGATCTGGCAGGACAGATTTAGATCTGCCTGAGAATGAGCATTGATCGGAGGGAAAACGTCGAATCTGGAATATGGGCGCTTGATGAAAGTTGGAGAGGGGGAAGTAAGGAAGATGACTATATTTTTAGTAGATTTTCTAGAGGAGGTTTAACAGGGGAAATGGATTTTTTACTGGACAGGGGTCGGATCTGGACTGCACAGGATAGAACAGATTTTTGGAGTTTTAATTTTTCAGAGGGGAAGAAGAACTCCTAAATTCGTGGGAAAATTTGTGGAGGTGGGTTTTGGTATGCAGAGCACGCGGTCCAAATTTGGACTCAATCAGAAATTGGGAGACGGGTCGAACAATGGAAGAACAAGGCTGCTGTGACAAGATCTGCACAGGGACAAATCTGTATGGGTCTAGAAACGTAAATGGAAAGGAAAATGAAATGAAGGCTTAAATTCGGAGGAATTTTTCTGGAGATGGGGATTGATATGGGGAACCTACCCTAAAAATCTCAACTTCGTCAGATCTGAGGTTTGGGAGCTAAAATTCAGACATTGGACCTCTATCCTGATGTAGACAGATCTCCAGTGGGTTGGTGGTGGCGGTGCGACGGCAGCTCGATGGCGGCGACGGCGGCGGTGCTGAGCTTCACACTTTGAGAGGTGGTGGAGGAGAGGCTTCACACCTCTGAATCAGAGCTCTCACAGCTCTAGGGGGGGAGAGAGGGGCGCCCTTGGGCTATTGAGCACAAATGAGAATTTTTCATTCATTAATGCTAAGTAAATCACAAAATACAAGGTATTTATAGAAAATATAAAAAGGCCTAAACTACCCTCAGATCTTGGTTAGGGGAGGGGTAAATGGGGGAGAGAGGAATTAATTCTCCCATTTGTTTTGACCCAATTAAAATAAAAATACAAAACCTATTAAACTAATATAAAAGGGGGGTGCCCCCTTGACTTTAAGGGCCATTATTTTTAAATTTTTTCACCCTTTGTCCCCTTGAATGGTCAAGCCATCTAGAAGCCCACCTTGGACATTTGACCAGCCCCACATGGGTCCTAAGGCTTATGTGGACCAATGGGGAATAAGGTGGGGGGCCCCAGCTGGACCTTCTGGACTTTTACAAATGAACCCACTAAAACCTAAAGACTCACATTTTGGCTTATACTTGCCATACAATTGTGTACCCAATTATATAAGGGTATAAATGTAAATAAAAGGACACAAATACAAAATAAAATGTACATGGTTGGAGTTGATTCCCATCAGCTCGTCTCTTTACTTTTCCGTTTGCTCCGACCGCCTATCAGCTGTGCGTTCCAGTGAGGAGGTTGGTCGTGTTTTTATTTTCCTTTAGTTAGTTCCTCCTGGCATGCGTCATTTGGTGTGGCCGTTCCTCGTGATTGGTTCGAAATTTTCTGGAAGATTCCTATCGCTCATTGGTTAAGGACGGTGGTCGGTTTACCATAACGCCCGCTTTTCATTCCACTCCGCTTCATTTTCGCTTCATCTCCATGTAACATGTCGCTTTCGCTTCACCTCCGCTCGTTCCCCTGCAAAGAGGACGTTAAGGAGGGGCATCTGTTGACACCCGTTTTATGACCAATGAGTTGGGTCATCTCCTTATCTATTTTTATGATATCACGAGTTGTTCACCGATTTATTGGGTCATTTTTGGTCAGTTTTAGGCTTATTTTATGGGTTATTCTCCCTAGTTGGGCATAGCTCCACTGATTTCTCGTCATTTTCAGCTTATTGGGCCTGGATAAAGGCTAATAAGGATTTTATTGTGGATTTGGAGATTTATTAGTCTTTATCTCCTTTGCCACGTCCTTTAGCCTAGCGGTCTATCGCACGACCGTATGGTGGGTGTTGGCAGTCTTTTGCTAGACCTCTAGGAGGCAGAGAGTTCTGTTTGGCCTCTTTAGTCTTATCTCTTTCCGGACGATTGAGCCTAGCGGTCCATTGTCTGACCGTTTCTTGAGCCTTGAGGTCTATCGCAAGACCGTTTGGGGAGACAGAGAGTCCTACTCTGTCTGTTCTTTCTCTACTTCGTTGTGGTCGAGCTAGAGTCCTTGATTTGTCAATTTCTCTCTAGATAGAGACTCTCAGAACCTTCTGTTTATTTCTATGGACTCTTGGGAGTATTATCTTTAAGATTTATCTAGCTTCAGGCCTATTTTCGTGTCATTATCTCTCCAACTCGAACCTAGGGTTTGAGGGTCTATAAATAGAACCCTTGACTTCATGGCTTGAAGAGGAGATTTTCTAGAGTTTGCCACGAAGTGCTGCTGCGTTCTGGAGCAAGTACCAACCAGGGAGAAGTCATTTCTACGTCCATAAGACTTCTGGTCCAGGGAGTATTAAGTTCCATTAGTTTAGTTTGAGTCTTTTCTTTCTTAGTTTTCCCCTTCTCATTACATCATCATAACATATTCCCTCTCCCTTTTCCACGTTCTCTACACTCACACCATATTTTTAAACCATCCTCCTATCTTTTTCCATGCCCCACAGGGGTTAAAAAACCACAAACCCCCAGGTATTCACCCTTCCTTTATGCACTTTAGTTTAATTGCATTATAGATACTACACTAGTCCAAGGGCTTAGTGGGTCATTTTTCTTTGTGTCTACGTTGTTTTGCAGGTTTACATGACTCATTGCACGAGGCCCAGCTCTTCTGGCCGGCCAGGAGGGGTGGAGATTCAAAGTTCCACGTTGCTTTTCTGGGTGCCCTTGTGATCTCTTGGAGGACCGTTTGTAGACCTCAGGCAGTCTATCGTAGGACCGTTTGCGCTCTATTTGCGGTCGTCTGGAAGACCATTTTCCTTCCGCAGCACCCGATTATCTCTCTCCCGTGGGCGGGTGATTCCACTCGGCTCTTTCCAAGGTACATATTAATAGATCTAGAGGGGGGTGAATGGATCTTATATACAATAATTTCCCAATTTAAAATGATAAGTCTGAATGACTTACCACTAGATGAATTACCAATAAGTGAAGGCACAGGTTTAAAGCGAACTTACCAACTTTCTTTGGCAAAAGAAAATGTTGCTGGACACTTAGGGATCAAACAGGTGCAAGGCAGATTTCACATAATAGAGAAACACATTTAAGTATACACACAATATATAATTCTGCTAAGCACACAAACGAATACTTCGTAGTGAAAATAGGAAGGATAGCACAGGGATGACCTTGAAATCTTTAAACGTGATCTGTGAGCTAGTGGGGAATGATACTGAAAATACACGCACACTAACATGCATGTAGTGCCCCAGAAATTTTAAATAATTTTCAAAAAAATTTATAAAGGCCTAAATAAATTTATAAATGGTTTATTTAAAATTAATAAGTCATTATGAGGCCAAGTGGTGTTAATCAATTAACCCAACCCACTTAATTAAAGTCCAAAAGGTTTTAACTATGGCCCATTAAGTTTGGCCCACATTCTAGAAGGTAATTAAGTCTATCCACGGATATTAAGGATAAATACTAGAATATATAAGATAAGTTAATGGATAATTATCAAAAGAGTTTTAAACTGTTTGAACTCTATCCACGACACATATAACGGTCTCTAGCCTAACCGTCACAGACATGTAACATACGGTGTCTAGACCGTTACACTATGAACCAGAAAACTAAAAGAGTTTGATTTCCTTTGAACTCTAGGAACGAGTAATGTAACGATCTATCGCGAGACCGCCACATAACCCTAACGCGTAGGTCCTAGTCCGTTACAAACCTGTTAGTTCCGTAAGCAAAGGAACTCATGAAAAGATTGGAACTTGATGTTCCTATCCACTAGAGATCGACTTGAAAAGGATTGTAAAGACTCTAAGGACTCTTAGGGATTAGGATTTGATGAAACAAGGACTCTAAACTCGATCTAATCCTCAAACCCTAGTCTAAACTCTATAAATAGGGCATAGCTCTGAACTGTGCGACCCTTACTTTTTGGACATAAAGAAGCAAGGTAAGGAGTCATTATCTCAGGTAAGTTCTTTAGAAGTAGTTGTTTACAATACTTTAGACTAACTCCCCCCGAATTTCACATCTTTAGGTCAAGAGGTCGTGGAGTTAGAACCCAAGGAAGTTGCTGAAAAAGTCACAAGAGAAGGAAGGGATCTAGGGCAAGGTTCTCAACCAAATTCAGAAACTACAGTCTAAGTTAAGAGGTAGGTTATCTCATGAACGGCAAAAATAGCTTGACAGGACTAAGAGCCTCTGGTTTAATTGATTTTCATGCATGGTAGATCATTGATTTCACGTTTTGATAGCTCAATGCATATCATGCACCTCTTAGCCAAATTGAGAAATTAAAACATGACTATTCATCTATTCATGATTACCTATGCATATAGATGGCCTTTACTTCGTTAACATGTCTGGAAACTCATGATATTTTGATAAAAGACATGATGTGAGTTGATCTCTTAGTTTCTATAGTTGTTTTCTATTAGCAGATATTGTAACGCATTAGCATAGGACCGTCGCTTTCAAGTAACGGCCCTACGACAGACCGTTACACACTCTATGATATTTGAATTGCACTGTTGTTTCTAACGCGCTTGGACAGACGCGTTACATTCATGTAATGGCTAGGTTCTGACCGTCACAATAACAGTGACGCCCCCTCTCCAGACCGTTATAATATGTGTTCTGTCAAACCTAAGACAGAATATAACCTGCCAATCTTATTATAGTTAAAGCCTAGTTACCTAAGTTTTAAACCTAATCATGTGATTTTAAAGATATTTGATTATTCATGATAGGTATTGCATGTTTTGTCATCACTTCTACTTAAGTTATGTTAAACCAAATTCTATAGTTTTGTACTATAAAGCATGACTTTTTAACATTGTATTGACGGAGTTTTTATCATGATTTTCACATTGATTATACATATCTCCCTCTGTCAATAGAGTCAATTCTATACGTACATGGTACATATTCTGGTATGTTGTCATTAGTTCACACCTTGCACTATAGGAACACAATCTTAGACATGAGGACCTCTCTATTGGATATTCCTTCCAATGGACTAGGAAATCATTGTTTCAAGACCTATGTAATTCTACGCGAGCCTGGGATTCCCACTAGGACGCTGAGTTAGTTGTACCAATGAAAGCCCATTAATTAGAACACTCTATCGTGGTTCTGATTCTTGAAATGTAACAGCCTTGAACTGGACCGTCAGGCTCACGTAACGGCCCAGTGCCAGACCGTCACATTCCTCTGAGTCTATTTTTATCCTTCTGGAGTCGGATCACTGTAACGGCCCATTACTGGCGCGTTACATAATGTAACGGCCCAGCAAATGACCGTTACATAGCTTGCATTTGTTAACCCAAGGTTTGACCAAGGGTTGATATCCAATGATTCTAGACAAACCTTGATGATCTAGAACTTGTCATATTGCTTAAATTGATCTAAATGAAATGGAAGTTAATGAAAATACCGTTATGCTGTCGATTTATTTCTATGAGCATGACATTGTTTAAAGTCTATTTCTTGACTCCTACATTCTTATGTTGAAGCATTCATTCATTGATTTTAGTTATCATGGAATTATTGGAAGTGCTATATTCTTGGCCATACTTTACTGTTATACTGCGTGGAAGTAGCTTAATTTATAACTGAAGATGCGATCGAGCACTGATTGTGTTCAAGGGCTCTATGCTAGTCCCCTCGGCTGATTGCCGGAAACATACTATTTTATAAACCATGGGGTATGATGCTACTGGCGTCGCATTGCGCTGGGAGTACTATTTCTATAAATAAGTGAAGATCCACGGCACGACATGACATTCTTGCTTGATATTCCACAGAAATTCACGAAGCACTTGCTCATAAGCATAAGATGCTAAAGTGAGGAATATGTGGCTTGCTAGTACAATCTCGTTACATTCTTGTTCATGGAAGGCCAATATCATGTTCTTGTTATATTCTTGCTAGTTCATTCTTGATCATTCTATCTTACATGATTATCTTGTTACTTTGGTTCAAACGCGTGATTTATTCGCATTCGCATGATTTTACCTTATTCTTTAGAGATAAATTGTTAATTACTTTAATAGTGCCTTCATGTTGATGTGAAGATACCTACTGGGCAAGTGTGCTCATTACCTATTTCCAATGTTTTTCAGGAGATGGAAATAGTTCGAATTCGGATTCGGGTGATTCAAGTAGCGGGTCCGAGAGCGATTGAATGTTATTATGACAAGAGTGAAGACATAGGAGGTCTAAATTGTCTAGATTGAGTCAATGTAATTTTCATATTTCTTGAGTCTAGTAGAATGAAAATCAAATTAGTGATTGTATCTTGAATATTGAGCATTATGAAATAAAGTTGAAGTTTGATTAAATCTTGTGCAATTGCATCTAATAGTGTGATTGTCTTGCGCTCTGATTGATTCTTGCTTACAAGAGGCTTACCATGCCGGTTGTTCGCGCTCCCCGAGCGAGTCTTCCGCTGTAATTAAAGGCTCGGGGCGTGACAGTTAAGTTGGTATCAGAGTCTAAGTCTCAGGACTTAGGGAAAAGAGTCATGTCATAGGATAAGTCCATGGTTAAGGACCCCTACCTATGAACTAAAGAAGAAATTCCACACCCATGTGAGGATTGGGTAGAACCCGGGATAAGATAACTAATTAGCTTTAAGAATTATTTTGTTCATTCCAATTTCATGAGAAATAACAAGTTGTTATTTTCTCTCAGGTACCCTATTTTTTGAATGGCTCATCGTGTAGATTGGGACGGTATGCAACAAACTTTTGCCGGCCTCACCCAGGCACTGCAGACTATAGCACAAGGTGGTGCAGGGGCAAGCGCAGGAGATCTTCATCGTAACTTCCGGAGTCTAAATCCCCCGCGTTTCTATGGATCTTCCAATCCAGACGAAGCAGAAAATTGGATCGATGAGATGAATCGTATATTTGATGTCATACAATGCACTGATCAGGAGAAAGTCCGTCTAGCAACGTTCCAGTTAAATAAGGACGCCCGTACTTGGTGGAAATCGATTCTCACACCTCCGGCCGATGCACCTCATACATGGAATGGCTTTCTCACCCTATTCCGTTCCAAATACTTCTCCGAGCATGTGAAGGAAAGGAAGGCCATGGAGTTTGCCTCCCTTCATCAAGGGATGATGTCAGTAGTAGAGTATGAGCTACAGTTTTCAAGGCTAGCACCGTATGCACCACATTTGATTAGTACAGAATTATTAAAAGCGAACCGATTTATGGACGGGTTACGGCCCGATTTCATTCAAAAACTAGGGACACAGAATATCCGCACTTATGCGGAAATGGTTCAGAGGGCATATCTATGCGAGAGGACCTTAGAGAAGGTCGAAAGGTTGAAGGGTAAAGGAGAAGAATCCAGCCGACGAACTGATCGGCATTATAAGAAATAGAAATTCAGCATCACGGAACCATACAAAAGCCGTGATAACAAGAAAAGATCAAGGAACGGGAACGGTGGAAGTTCCCAAAAGGGTAGTAAAAAGGTGAAGGAAGAGCAAGTCGCCTCGGCGTACACTTTCTGTGAGAAATTCGGCCACTCAGCTAAAGAATGCTGGAAGCATCTAGGTGCTTGTTTGCGTTGTGGGAGTAGGGAGCATCGTGTACCAGATTGCCCCCTTATGAAGGATCAATCAAATAATGGAGGACGTAGGAGGCATGCTCGCCTCAATGCAGTTATAGATGAAGATGAAGCACCCAGGGATCAAAATGATAGGCTTATGGAAGGTACTCTTCAAATTTGTTCTCGTCCTGCATTCGTGCTATTCGATACTGGTGCTTCTCATTCTTTTATCTCCACCACTTTTGCAAACACCTTACCAACTGCAGTAGTTCCCCTACCTTCAGATCTTGCTATTACTACACCTTTAGGATCTGGAACTAAGCTTACCAAGTATTATCCCGATTGTGAGGTGGTAGTAGAAGGACACAATCTCCCCGCAAACTTAGTATGCCTCGATATGAAAGGTTATGATGCCATTTTAGGGGTAGATTGGCTTGTAGACCATGATGCTTACATCAACTGCCGAAATAGGATGATATCTTTCCGAAAGCCTGGTCTTCCAAGATTTTCCTTTCTTGGCATCAAGTACAAGAAGCATCCGACTATTATATCTTCTCTTCACGCTTGCAAGCTTATCTCGCAAGGATGTGAAGCTTTTCTTGCTTCAGTCGTTGTCACCGAATCTAAGGAAATTATCCTAGCAAACATTCCTATTGGAAATGAGTTCACAGACGTGTTTCCAGCTGAACTACCTAGTTTACCGCCCGAGAGGGAAGTAAACTTTACCATTGAACTCATTCCAGGTGCGGCACCTATTTCTATAGCCCCTTACAGGATGTCTCCCACAGAACTTAAGGAACTAAAGAAGCAATTATAGGAACTTCTAGACAAGGGTTTTATCAGACCTAGCACATCCCCCTGGGGTGCGCCTGTTCTATTTGTCAAGAAGAAGGATGGTTCTCTCAAATTATGCATCGACTACCGACGATTGAATCAACTTACAATCAAGAACAAGTATCCATTGCGACGTATTGACGAGCTCTTCGATCAACTTTCGGGAGCTGAGTACTTTTCTAAGATTGACCTTAGGTCTGGTTACCATCAACTTAGAATTAAAAAAGAAGACATTTATAAATCAGCTTTTCGAAGTCGTTATGGCCACTATGAATTCGTGGTGATGCCGTTCGATCTAACTAATGCCCCAGCAGCATTCATGCAACTTATGAACAGTGTCTTCCAGCCATATTTAGACAAGTTCATCGTCATCTTCATCGATGATATCCTGATATACTCCAAGACTAAAGAAGAACATGAAGAACATCTAAGGATAGCTTTGCAAACACTTAGAGAACACAAGCTATATGCCAAACTCAATAAGTGTGAATTTTGGCTCAAGGAAGTCTCATTCCTAGGCCACATCATTTCAAAAGAAGGTGTTGATGTGGATCCTTCTAAGGTAGAAGCTGTCAGAGATTGGAGTCGACCAACGACTATATCTGAAGTTAGAAGCTTTTTGGGTCTAGCAGGTTATTATAGAAGATTCATAAAGGACTTCTCAAAGATCGCGGTTCCATTAACTAGAATTACTAGAAAAGAAAATCCTTTTATCTGGTCGAAGGACTGTGAAAAGAGTTTTCAAAGTCTTAAGAATCATCTTTCAACAGCCCATGTTTTGTCACTACCAATAGAGGGTGCTGGATTCGAAGTATATACAGATGCATCTGGAATTGACTTAGGGTGTGTCCTTATGCAAGATGGAAAGGTGATTTGCTATTCTTCAAGACAATTGAAACGTCACGAAGAAAATTATCCTGTACATGATTTAGAATTAACAGTAGTTATTTTCGCCTTGAAAATTTGGCGTCATTATCTTTATGGAGAAAAGTTCACGATCTACACAGACCACAAGAGCTTGAAATATTTATTTTCTCAAAAGGAGCTTAATATGTGGCAAAGGAGGTGGTTAGAACATCTCAAGGACTTTGATTTTGCTATTCAATATCATCCTGGCAAGGCAAATGCTGTAGTAGATGCACTTAGCAGAAAACCAATTGGTATGTTATCAAGTCTCATGATTAGTGTGACTAACCTTATTCCTCAATTTGCCCAGTTGAATTTAGATGTTGACGTTAAGGAAGAAGATTGCTTCATAGCTAATATCCGAGCTCAACCTACATTGATAGAGGATTTGGCCAAGTTACAAGAGGATGATCCAATTTTACTAAAAATTAAGGCCAATATTGAACAAAGATCGATTTTTTTATTTCTAATGATGGAAGATTGCTATTCAAGGGCCGAATGTGTATACCGGATCATGAGGATACAAAGAAATTGATCTTAGAAGAAGCACATAAATCAAAGTACTCCATCCATCCAGGAGGTACCAAGATGTATCAAGATCTCAATAGAAACTTCTGGTGGCCCAATATGAAGAGGGAAGTAGCTGACTTTGTGTCTCGCTGTCTTACTTGCCAACAAGTGAAGGCGGAACATTTCAGACCTGTAGGAAAATTAAATCCCTTAAAAATTCCCGAATGGAAATGGGAAAGTATAGGAATGGATTTCATCATGGGATTACCCAAGACAAGAGGTGGACATGATGGAATATGGGTAATCATAGATCGATTGACTAAATCTGTACATTTCATACCAATAAAAAGTCGATGGTCTGTGGATATTCTAGCAGCATTATACATCAAAGAAATTGTTAAACTACATAGTATCCCTATCTCTATTATATCAGATAGAGATCCACGTTTTACATCACAATTCTGGAAAAGTTTACAACATTCACTGGGGACTAGATTAAATTTCAGCACAGCCTTTCATCCACAAACGGATGGTCAGATGGAAAGAACAAATCAGGTAGTAGAAGACATGCTCAGGGCTTGTGTCATTGATTTTGGAGGAAGTTGGCATGATCACTTTCCTCTGGTAGAATTTGCATATAACAACAGTTATCAAGCAAGCATACACATGGCACCTTTTGAAGCTCTATATGGGAAAAGTTGTCGATCACCAATATGTTGGAATGAAATAAGGGAAAGGTAATTTCTAGGCCCCGACCTTATCAGAGATTCTACAGAGAAAATAAAGCTCATCCAGGAAAGAATGAAAATGGCACAAGATAGGCAAAATTCTTATGTTGATAATCGAAGACGTGACTTGGAGTTTCAGGTAGGAGATCATGTGTATTTGAAGGTTTCTCCAGGTCGTGGTATTCGAAGATTTGGCATCAAAGGAAAGCTAACTCCGAGGTTCATTGGCCCATTTGAAATCCTTGAAAGGGTCGGTGAAGTGTCTTATAGATTGGCATTACCTCCACAGTTAGCAGGAGTTCATGACGTAATTCACGTCTATATGCTGAAAAAGTACGTATATGATCCAGATCATATTATCACTTATGACAATATAGAGATCCAGAAAGACTTGACATACGAACAAACACCGATCAAAATTCTGGATCAGGAAGTGCGTCAATTAAGAAATAAAGTTATTCCCATGGTCAAGATCCAATGGAAGAAAATATGGCCACATGAAGCAACATGGGAAACTGAAACGGCTATGCGGAAAAGATTCCCAGAATTATTCAATTGTAAGTACACTCTCCTCAATACATGTTTTGAATTTGGGGACCAAATTCCTTCTAAGTGGGGGAGGGTGTAGTGCCCCAGAAATTTTAAATAATTTTCAAAAAAATTTATAAAGGCCTAAATAAATTTATAAATGATTTATTTAAAATTAATAAGTCATTATGAGGCCAAGTGGTGTTAATCAATTAACCCAACCCACTTAATTAAAGTCCAAAAGGTTTTAACTCTGGCCCATTAAGTTTGGCCCACATTCTAGAAGGTAATTAAGTCTATCCACGGATATTAAGGATAAATACTAGAATATATAAGACAAGTTAATGGATAATTATCAAAAGAGTTTTAAATTGTTTGAACTCTATCCACGACACATATAACAGTCTATAACCAAACCGTCACAGACATGTAACGCACGGTGTCTCGACCGTTACACTATGAACCAGAAATCTAAAAGAGTTTGATTTCCTTTGAACTCTAGGAATGAGTAATGTAACGGTCTATCGCGAGACCGCCACATAACCCTAACGTGTAGGTCCTAGTCCGTTACAAACCTGTTAGTTCCGTAAGTAAAGGAAATCATGAAAAGATTGGAACTTGATGTTCCTATCCACTAGGGATCGACTTGGAAAGGATTGTAAAGACTCTAAGGACTCTTAGGGATTAGGATTTGATGAAACAAGGACTCTAAACTTGATCTAATCTCAAACCCTAGTCTAAACTCTATAAATAGGGCATAGCTCTGAACTGTGTGACCCTTACTTTTTGGACGTAAAGAAGCAAGGTAAGGAGTCATTATCTCAGGTAAGTTCTTTAGAAGTAGTTGTTTACAATACTTTAGACTAACTCCCCTCCGAATTTCACATCTTTAGGTCAAGAGGTTGTGGAGTTAGAACCCAAGGAAGTTGCTAAAAAAGTCACAAGAGAAGGATGGGATCTAGGGCAAGGTTCTCAACCAAATTCAGAAACTACAGTCTAAGTTAAGAGGTAGGTTATCTCATGAACGGCAAAAATAGCTTGATAGGACTAAGAGCCTCTGGTTTAATTTAATTTCATGCATGGTAGATCATTGATTTCACGTTTTGATAGCTCAATGCATATCATGCACCTCTTAGCCAAATTGAGAAATTAAACCATGACTATTCATCTATTCATGATTACCTATGCATATAGATGGCCTTTACTTTGTTAACATGTCTGGAAACTCATGATGTTTTGATAAAAGACATGATGTGAGTTGATCTCTTAGTTTCTATAGTTTTTTTCTGTTAGCAGATACTGTAACGCATTAGCATAGGACCGTCGCTTTCAAGTAACGGCCCTACGACAGACCGTTACACACTCTATGATATTTGAATTGCACTGTTGTTTCTAACGCGCTTGGACATACGCGTTACATTCATGTAATGGTTGGGTCCTGACCGTCACAATAACAGTGACGCCGCCTCTCCAGACTGTTATAATATGTGTTCTGTCAAACCTAAGATAGAATATAACCTGCCAATCTTATTATAGTTAAAGCCTAGTTACCTAAGTTTTAAACCTAATCATGTGATTTTAAGGATATTTGATTATTCATGATAGGTATTGCATGTTTTGTCATCACTTCTACTTAAGTTATGTTAAACCAAATTCTATAGTTTTGTACTATAAAGCATGACTTTTTACATTGTATTGACGGAGTTTTTATCATGATTTTCACATTGATTATACATATCTCTCTCTGTCAATAGAGTCAATTCTATACGTACATGGCACATATTCTGGTATGTTGTCATTAGTTCACACCTTGCACTATAGGAACACAATCTTGGACATGAGGACCTCTCTATTGGATATTCCTTCCAATGGACTAGGAAATCATTGTTTCAAGGCCTCCGTAATTCTCCGCGAGCCTGGGATTCCCACTAGGACGCCGAGTTGGTTGTACCAATGAAAGCCCATTAATTAGAACACTCTATCGTGGTTCTGATTTTTGAAATGTAAAGGCCTTGAACTGGACCGTCAGGCTCACGTAACGGCACAGTGCCAGACCGTCACATTCCTCTGAGTCTATTTTTATCCTTCTGGACTCGGATCACTGTAACGGCCCATTACTGGCGCGTTACATAATGTAACGGCCCAACAAATGACCGTTACATAGCTTGCATTTGTTAACCCAAGGTTTGACCAAGGGTTGATATTCCAATGATTTTAGACAAACCTTGATGATCTAGAACTTGTCATATTGCTTAAATTGATCTAAATGAAATGGAAGTTAAGGAAAATACCGTTATGCTGTCGATTTATTTCTATGAGCATGACATTGTTTAAAGTTTATTTCTTGACTCCTACATTCTTATGTTGAAGCATTCATTCATTGATTTTAGTTATCATGGAATTATTGGAAGTGCTATATTCTTGGCCATACTTTACTGTTATACTGCGTGGAAGTAGCTTAATTTATAACTGAAGATGCGATCGAGCACTGATTGTGTTCAAGGGCTCTATGCTGTCCCCTCAGTTGATTGCCAGAAACATACTATTTTATAAACCAAGGGGTATGATGCTACTGGTGTCGCATTGCGCTGGGAGTACTATTTCTATAAATAAGTGAAGATCCACGGCACGACATGACATTCTTGCTTGATATTCCACAGAAATTCACGAAGCACTTGCTCATAAGCATAAGATGCTAAAGTGAGGAATATGTGGCTTGCTAGTACAATCTCGTTACATTCTTTGTTCATGGAAGGCCAATATCATGTTCTTGTTATATTCTTGCTAGTTCATTCTTGATCATTCTATCTTACATGATTATCTTGTTACTTTGGTTCAAACGCGTGATCGATTCGCATTCGCATGATTTTACCTTATTCTTTAGAGCTAAATTATTAATTACTTTAATAGTGCCTTCATGTTGATGTGAAGATACCTACTAGGGAAGTGTGCTCATTACCTATTTCCAATATTTTTCAGGGGATGGAAATAGTTCGAATTCGGATTCGGGTGATTCAAGTAGCGGGTCCGAGAGCAATTGAATATTATTATGACAAGAGTGAAGACATAGGAAGTCTAAATTGTCTAGATTCAGTCAATGTAATTTTCCTATTTCTTGAGTCTAGTAGAATGAAAATCAAATTAGTGATTGTATCTTGAATATTGAGCATTATGAAATAAAGTTGATGTTTGATTAAATCTTGTGCAATTACATCTAATAGTGTGATTGTCTTGCGCTCTGATTGATTCTTGCTTGCAAGAGGCTTACCATGCCGGCTATTCGCGCTCCCCGTGCGAGTCTTCCGCTGTAATTAAAGGCTCGGGGCGTGACAATGCACTTCACAGATTTGACGAATCAGGCAAACAAAGAATCGAACAGATGGCACACACCCAACCTGACAAGAGCCCCTGTGAGGGAGGTAGAAGACAAGGGCAAACTCAAAGGCAAACCACGACGCACCTGAATTTTTTAGGTGGTTCGGCCAGACACCAGTCTGCCTACATCCACCCCTCACTCAAACCAGAGTAGGGATTCCCTTGCCAAAGCAAGAAGCAGACTCAGTCTGTAAAACAAATGCTACCTAATAGCTTGCCCTGAGGGAGATAAATCCCTCAACACCAACCCTGCAACCCACAGGATCAGAAACCTGACCTTGCCACCCGCAAGATCAGAACCAGAGGATCAATCCTCCCTTCCTTCAAATCGGAGGGAACCCACTAGTGACACTCAGTCACTAGCAACTGGAGACACAGTCTCCCTTCCTCTGAATCCACAGAGGGGAACCGTGAGTGACTCCTAGTCACTCACAACCGGAGACCCAAGTCTCCCTTCTCGTGAACACACATGAGGAAACTCAATCCCAACCCAGGGAAACGAAAACCAAAAGATGATTGGTAAAGAACAACGAAAAGAAAAATAACAAAAACAAACAAAGACAGATATAGTTTGGTAGGAACACTTTGTTTTGGATCTGATCCAGAGGCCAAAACAAATCTGATCTTCAAGAAATTTCTAGGCTCTCACGATCTCCTTCTCTCTCTGAACTGCTCTTCAACTCTCTCTCTCTCCGGCAGCCCTTCTTTCTGCTCTCTTCTATTTCTCTCTCTCCTTTTCACTTGATCTGATCTTCTCTCAGATGGCCACCCTTTTCACTCTCTGGCTCTTCTCTCTTCTTTTCAACTTTCTGTAGCCTTCTGCCTTTCTTTCTTGATGATTTCCTTATCGAAGGATGAGGTGATCTTTATATATAGCAGAGCCTCCGTATCGATGAGGCAGAAAATCCCTAGTGATGCCCCATTGGTCCACGTTACCGGGACGAGAATGTTCCTCTAACATTAGCCCTGGATCACGTGCCCATCACTATTGTACCAATGATTGGTCTCACTTGTCTCCTTGTGCCCAGTCACGTGCCTTCGTCGAGTTCGCTGCTTCACTTAAGTCCCGCTGTGTGCATCGACCTTCAATACTGTTCCTAGTCAATGTGCATTGACTTTGGAAAGTAGCATCGACCTTGAAAGCTTAAGGGCAGAACTAGCATCGACCTTCAATACTGTTCCTAGTCAATGTGAATTCAGAGAAATTAATCGTGAAAGCCTAAATTTAAGCTAAACACAATTAGACATTATTATGCAGAACATATATGTAACTAATTGCATAAATCCCAATGTATTGTGGATGTGATGGGGAGAGAATAGAATGTATTCTTTGACTGATTATGACACAGACAGACCATGGATGTGATAATGCATAGGCTAAATGTATGCAACATTTTGTACTGACATCAGTTTGGATGCATAGACTATATGTATGCTAACACAGATAGAATATCCATGAGACACCTAGCATGCACTGACTATGATGCATGGAACACAGGATTGCCACAGACCTTAATGCATGGCTAGCATGGACCTTAGTACCTAACAATCCCTGCTAGCACAGACCTAATGCATAGGATTATGCAGACTAAAATAGACCAAATGCGCATGCAACTCAACTAGCACCGACTTGTTATGCAAGACATGCTGTGCTACCGTCGACCTTATTTCAACTAGCATCGACCCTATGCATGAACTTGCATCGACCTTGTCCAGCTAGCATCGACCTTATTGTATTCAAACCAGATGTGCACCGACCTTGTAACTAGAATATGCTCAGACCTTGGTGCTGTACTGCACGGTGCTAGCAAACAGGTTGCACCGACCTTGCTACGCATGCACCGACCATGCTACAGTGTGTGCATTGTTGGAACCCTAGTTTTAATGATGACAATCTATGAGTAATGTGAAGATTGGATTGCATAAGTTTGTTTGCATTTGATCATTTCATATAAAATGTATGTCTGTGCATAGTTGAGTCATTCAGCATATAAGGTATGTGTACCTTGCGTTTGTTGCATACAGTCCATGCATAGGTTGAAGAAGTCAGTGAAAAGTCAGGTCTGTGCATACCACGTTACTTGGCATATAACGAGTGCATACGTCTTAGTTATTTGCATATTCAGGGTTGGTGCAATGTATTCATAGTCGGTGCATGTTCTACGTCCTTCATATGGTTGATCTGTGCATACTTAGTTCATAGAAGGTTGGCACAGAGTTGGTATTAGCTTGGTTAGCGTCAGTACATATTTGGTGTTAGCATGAGTCGGTGCAGCTTTTGCTGTGAGCACAAGTCGGTGCATTGTTTGTCTTGCATATCCATCCTCGGTGCAGTTCCTATTTACGGATTCACCAAAGTCAGTGCATTCAATAGTCAGTGCAATCTTTGGCCTAAGGCATATCTAGGTCGGCGTACATAGAAGATCGGTGCAAGTTTTTGCTTGGTCTGCATACCAACATCGGTGAATTTCATTACTGAAGTTAGTGCATGTTCTCATTTGTACATATCGAAAGGTCTATGCATCTTGGGGTTTGGCACATAGTGCACTCTTGCAGGGTGCACCCACACGTAGCCTGAGCATTTCCTTGCCCTATAACCATAGTGAGTCTGTGCATACCTCATTATGTACACCGATGGTCTGTGTGTGTGACATGCCCAATATATGTATCAAGTCAGTGCATGTTGACTTATTCATATACGAGTCCGTGCATGCATAACTCTGCCTATAAGATGTTTGACCTAATGACTACTGTTCTCCTGACAGAGATTTTCTCTCCAGAGAACTGAGGCCAAGTGATCGTAACTTCTAAAGTGGCACGTGATCCAAGACTGGAGGAGGTGCCAGGATCGAGACACGTGGAAAGCATTAAGCTAGGATGTTGCCACGTGGGCCAAGGCTTTTGGGCGGGAATTGTGGAAAGCACACGCCCTTCATCTGATGCTCGTGAAAAAGGAAAGAAGAAGCAGAAGGAGAGCGAGAGAGCACGATATAGAAGAAAAATCAGAGAGAAAAAGGAGATCGAGCACCTGAAAAGAAAAGTGATAGAAAGATAGAGAGAGATAGCTTGAAGGGAAGCAAGAGCAGCACATTGAAGATCAGGTTTTCTGTAGTGTTCTCTGGATCATATCTGAGACACTTGGCTCCTGCGTGAGCATTTTTAGTTTGGATTTATTGATAGCCCTCTGTTGCTATGTTTGGTTCTTTTTGTTCTTTCTTCTTTGACGGTCGTTCAAGCTGTTCGTCAGTGGTTGCAGAGGAGGTTTCCTCTGGTCGGCTAAGCTGTAAAGCCCAGCGGGTCAAGCTGTTTGTCAGCGTTGCAGAGGATTGGTTCCTCTGGACAGCAAGCTGTGTTGCTCAGCGGTTGTAGGCAAGCTGTGAGGCCCAGCGGTCTTTCAAGCTGTGAGTCAGTAGGAAGCCTTACTCTGGTTGGAGTATGGGGTGGATGTAGGTCAGCTGACCGAACCACCTAAAATATCTTGTGCAGTGTGGTTGAATGCTTTCTCGTGTGAGATTGATTGTTCTTAATCGCCTAGATAGCTTCCGTTTGTATGCCTTCAAATAGTTGATTAGGGGTGCATCTCTAGTGTTTGAGAAAGTGTCCACTGAATAAGCCATCATAATTCTATTCAACTTTAAATTGGGAGAAATGTTTTAAGAAGATCCATTCACTCCCCTCTGGATCTACGTTTCTTTCTATTTTCGCACCCAACAACTGGTATCAGAGCGGGTTTCTACACAGAGCGTTCAACGACCTGCAGATCCGTTCCTTGATTTGGTTTAGGTGCAATCTGGTTTGATCCGACTCTTAGCATAGCTCCTGATCTGATTTGTAGTGAATTCATGGCTGAAATTCCAGTATACACCAGTTCAAATTTTTATGGCTGGTATGGCTCCTTTAGAGACTATGTGATGCATGTGGACTCAGATCTTTGGATACTTATAGCTCTTAGTCCGTATGAAGTTCCAGAGGATAAATCCCAATGGAAATATTCAGACATACTGAAATTTGATGAAAATAAAAGGGCCCTAGATCTAACCAAGAGGGCAATAGACTCTAACCACATTCCATATGTCAATGAATGAAGGAGTGCAGTAGCTATCATCAACAAAATGTTGGGAAGATCTTTTGGAGATGAGGAAATGTGCCTGATGGTCAGAGATCAATCTGAGGACTCATCCTCCCAGGTAAATTCTGAAGTTGAGAATTTTAGCTATGATGATTTAGTCTCTATGAATGAGCATTTATTGAATAAATATGATAGAGTCAAATCAGAAAAGAACAAGTTGAGAAAAGAAATGATTCATGAAGTTACACGCTTAAGAGCTGAAAAGGAAAATTTGAAATCTGAAAATGAGAGTTTAAGAAACAAACTTGCTAGAGATGAAAATTCATGTAATGAATGTGCATTCTTAAATGAACTAATTGAAGACCTTGACTCAGATGACAATATACAGAAGAATCTACTTAGATCCTTGAAAGAAGAAAATGAGTCATTGGTTAAACAGAAAAAGGAAACTGATGAATATCAAGATAAATTGATTGAAGAAAATAGTAATTTGAAGGAACATAATAAAAAGTTGATGGTTCTTAATATAGTCTTATCTGAAAGATGGCTGACAATTGAAAAAGGGAAATTTGTTTTGGAGAAAAAGGAAATAAATAATGAAATAAAGCTTTAACAACAAAATGAATCTTTGAAAAATGTCAATGACTATCTGCATCAACAAGTTATCTCCTGTGAAAATGATGCTGCCACTTTGCAAGCTGAAATTGAAGATCTAAAAATTCTCTTTCAAAGTTTGTTAAGGGAAAAGATAACTTGAATAAACTGCTTGGGTCAAATGTGAACTTTCAGAAAGAAGGTTTGGGTTTTAATCCTATTAATAAGAAGGCTGACATGAAAAGGAACTTCACTGTTTTTGTAAAAAGTTCTGAACAAGAAAAGCCATCCAGCTCATCTGTCTTCCAATTCACTGCCCAGAAAATAGAAAATTCAACAAAAAATCTGAAAAAGATTCAAAAAAGAAAAAAGAAGGTTTTTTCAAATAAATCCAAATCTATTTTTGATTCTTCTATGCAAGTTGTCAATGAGGTTCACACACACTCACATGCACATGCAAATAATAAATCTGTCACTATAGTGCATGGTCACAATAAAAGAAACGTTTCATGTCACTACTGTGGTAGGAAAGGACATGTTATGGATGATTGTATAGTTTTAAAAAATGATGAGTTAAATGCATACAAGCATACCAATACAGTTCAAAACAAATCTGTGAAAATGCCTGACAGAGATATCTCCAATGCATGTTTTTATTGTGGCAAAAAGGGTCATTACATGCATAACTGCTATTTAAAGAAACAAGAAGATCAAAATTACAGAAATAGTTATGCAAAGAAGCATGGGAAGAAATCTCAAAATCAGAGAGTTAATTGTTTCAACTGTGGACGTTTTGGGCATGTTATATCTGAATGCTAGTTTTTAAAAGACAGTAAAATCTACCCTGCTCACATGAACCATTTTGCATCTAGGATAGTTTAGAATCCTGTATTCATGCATAAACGTCCCATTTGCAATAAGTGTGGCAGATTAGGTCACATTGCTTTTAATTGTTCCTGGAATAACTAGAGAGCATCAATGTGGGGTGCTACTCATCCTGTTGGACCCAAGAATCCTTGGGGTCCAAGACGGTTCAAATAACTCTTTGGCTACATGTGTGCTCTTGAAGATAAAATAAAAATGGGGCTCAATAAATTCATGGCACTAAGGTCAGTCAAATTCCACTTTTCAATTTTGTTAATTTTTGTTTGAATAATAATCTCTGTGGAATGTTGCATGATTGATTGGAACAAATCTGATGATAGATGATATTCTCTTAAGAGTAATACATATTGAGAATGTAATTCATGCAAATTCCATGCGAGACTTCAAGTTAGTCATTCATATTAATGAGTAGATGCACACATTTGCATGACCTCCTGATATATCAACTGGATACAATTGCACATTGCAAGTCCGTGCAAAGTGAGACGTGTTCGCATATAACATCTATGCATGTCTAACTAGAGTGTTATAACGTCTGTGCAAGTTTTGTTGCTTCATGCATGCAAGTCGGTGCACTTACTAGTTGCATGCATATAAACTCGGTGCATCGCTTGCCTCGAGCCAGATGAGGTCGGTGCAATTTTATGTGTGTGTCATGACATAAATAGGTATGTGCATGTTTCGTTAGAATGCATATAATGTTGATACATATATGTGTACTTTAAGAAAATCAGAAAGTGGTTGTTTGACATCTCTACACATGTTGAGGGGGAGCTGTGCTAGTCAGAGATCGAATACATGTTTTGGTCAGTGATTTATTGCTGCTTGGACAGTTAGCTTTCTGTGTCTGATGTATTGCAAGGTTCTACTGTTGTGATATTGACCTTGGAGTCAGTTTGAGTCTGATCTAAGA
Organism: Amorphophallus konjac; assembly: GCA_022559845.1. NCBI lineage: Eukaryota > Viridiplantae > Streptophyta > Magnoliopsida > Alismatales > Araceae > Amorphophallus > Amorphophallus konjac. The sequence continues at coordinate 347,102,067 of CM040120.1, forward strand.
TGAGAGGTCAAATGGTTGTGTTTTGGGCTTTTGGATACACTAATTTCCCAGAAGGCTGAATGTTTACTGGTTTATAGAGATGGGTTGTCATATGATGATGGACATTTAGGTTATGTTCTAGGATTTGTGCTATCTAGCCTTCAGTCTTAACCTTGCTCATGAATGGTCTTCACCTACATCATTTTGCTCTTTGTCTCCTTTCCTTATTCACATCTATCTTCAAAGAAAGTCATAGAATGTGCTAGTCAGGGGGAGTAATATCTAAATGCTGTCACATTTACTTATTTTTAATAATTAACTACTAAGATCACTCTGAACTAAGAACAAATTGTTGATCTTAACTGAGGTGTGATTTTTAGTGTATGAACATTAAATCTTATCCTAAAATCTCTCAATTAACCCTGAAAGTTACCTCAATGGTCTTAAAATAATCCAAATTGGAAATTGCTCATTAGGACATCAAAAATCTGAAAGTCCTTAGTAATAAACCAATCTGATAGAAAATCCAAATTTTATATGGTCCTTAAGTAATGTCTAAAAAAAATTCTGACAAAAGACCTGGGAATACGCCATTAAATAAAAATTTGAGTGTGGCAGAGCAATAGCATATTATTTGAGAAACTGATCATCTGTCTCAAAGAAACTCAGAGGTCAAGTCATGATAATGAATGCTATCTCTGTTCAACAAAAATAATATGAAACATAAAGGTAAACTGCTCTGAGTAACCAGGGACTCTGGTGTTTGATCAACATGTTTCCTTGAGTAAAAAAGGGCAGTTATACTGAAATGTTCAACAAAAATCTCTCTTTGCAAAAGATCAGTTAAAACATGGTTGACCCTATGGTTTCTTCAAAAAAATTTGGACTGGTTTAATGTCAATATAAAATTTTGGGTTTTTTAATCAGTAATTGGCTAATAAAAGGGAGCTAGTAAAGTTAATGATCTCCTTGACTAGGTTATTTCCTTGATTAAGCTATCTCATTTCCATTGATTATCAGGGATAACTTGTGGAGAATAGCGCTTTAAGATATAATCTCATATGCTAGAAATCACATTTCTGCGTAGAAAGGCATTTTATTTTAAGTAAGGGGTAGTTTGGGTATTAATTGTTGAATATTGGTAAAGTTGGCAGTGTCTCTTGTATTTACGTAACCCTACTTGTCTTTTCCATCATACCTTCTCTTTTGAAGCCAAAGCGACCTCCTGCTCTCTTATTCTCCTATCTCGAGTTCTGCTAGCAAGCCCGCCTCTCCAGCCTTCCCTCTTCTCATCTCGTCCATTCCTTCTCTATGTCTCGTCCTTCTCTTCTTATTGCTTCCATCATGTCCTCTCCGTCCCCCACGAGTGAGGGGAAGAAGAAGGTCATGGAAGAGCGGCAACCCTTGTCTCCTCAAGTCTTGGAGACCGATGTGACCAAATGCTATAAGCGGAGATCAAAGGAGTTACATGCAGAAGGAGTAACATCTTAATCGGTTCAGAGGAAATATGTCAAGGGAAAGAGAAAGGAAACAGAGGTACAGTCGCTAGAAGATCGTGAGTCAGCAAAGGCTATTGTGCCACTACCAAAAGTAAAGAAGCTGAAGATAGCACATGGTCGAGGTAAGAGAAAGATACTCGAAGAAGAAGAAGATATCACAGTTGAAGCATCAAGACATGCAGAAATAACACTGGAAGCTGGAAAGATAGTCTTCCCACGGTACGTAGATTTTCATGATCAGAAAATGATTGAGAAATTTCCTGAATTGATTGAAAATTTTAAAGTTCAGAAATGGATAAAATTTTTGGGTAAGCACAGAGTATACTATCTGAGACTCGTAGCTGAGTTCTATCAGAATCTGAAGTATGATTTGGATCAGGCAAAACTGGTTTCTAAAGTCAAGGGGTCTAGGATTGAAGTCTCTAAGCATCTCCTACATGCAGTATTTAGAATACCAGAAGTAGGAGAAATTGAAAGAAAGTTTGCATGTGATCTTCATGATGTATACTCTCTCATCACAGATGAGCCTAAGAATCCTCAAGACAAAAATCAGTTAAAATTGGGTCAGTTTAATGCAAACAATTTCTCCCCTCTCAAGAGATTGCTGCATCACATTCTCACTTCTATGATCACTCCACAAGTTGGAGGGAGAGGAAGACTGACCAACACTCAGAGATTTGTTTTATACTGTCTGCTGAAGAGAATCAGAGTTTGCTTGCTTGAAATAATTATTCAGATAATGAGAACGTGCGAAGAGTCCAGAAGACATTTGCCCTATGCAGTTCACCTAACTACTATTTTTAAGAAGGCAAACATAGCTTTAAAAGATGAGCCTTCAAAAGAAATTCCAAAGTTTAATGTGTACAACATGGATTTTATTAAAACTTACTTGAGGCTGAAAGAGACTGACTCAGAGAGTCCTTCTGGTGAAATTCAAAGAAAGGATAAATCAGAAAAGCATGCTCCTTTGAAGAAGAAGAGGAAAGTTCAAGTGGAAACAGTGTCAGAACAACCTCCTCAGATTCCTCAAGAAGAAATTCTTCCTATATTAGCTGAAAAAGACCAAGAATCTGCTGATAAACCTGTTGAGAAGAATCTCAAGGATCTTCAACTAGAACAAGAAATCCATGAATTGGACTTAACTGATGCCCAAATTGTACAACAATTGGATCAAAATATCAGTGAGACATTTGATAAATTTGGAGTACAATCTGACCAGGAACAACAATCTGTTCAGCAAGAACAAGAGGAAGATCAACCTAGTGAAACAGAAATACAAGAGGCTGATACACAAGGTGTAGAAGAGGAAAGAGAAGAAAAAATTGAAGTAGATGAAGGATTACTGTCTGAGATGGTTACACAGATTGTGATAGAAGATATTGATAAAATTTATGAAGAAATTGCTGAGTTAGTTGTCAATGATAAGGAGGGTGAACAACCAAGAGAAGAAGAAGCTCCACAATAAGCTCCAGGGGCTGCTGAAGAGGATACACAGGAGTATGTCATGGGACCAGCTCCTCAATTTCAGTCGTATCCAAGAATGTCTTTTGCTCCTGCTCCCTCATATGGACCTTATCTTGAGGAAATGATTAGTCTTGGAATACCACCCACTTCATCTTCTGAACCACAGCATGAATACTATACTGAATTTCTAGAGTCGAGTGCATCTACATTTAGTTCACCTAGACCTAGTACTGAGCCTGATATTGCCCAGATGCTGTCAAATCTGACTGAGATATTGATGAACCAAAATGAATTAAGGAATAAACAGTTTCTGTTCAATACCATTCAACTGGACAGAGTAGATGCCCGATTGCAGCATTTGGAAAGAGTTGTGAAGACCCAAGGGATTGAGTTTTTGACTGCCAAACAAAAAACTGATGTAGCAGTCCGAGAGATCTTGGAGTCACTTATGGGAATCAGTACTAGAGTTGGTGACATGGTGAGCAAGATTCAAGATACACAACTCTCTACTTTCACCAAGCTTGCTCAAATTCTGAGCCACACTTTTGATCTAAAGATTGAATTTGAGTTGATAAAGAATACATTGAACAATATTGTAGCCAGTCAGCCTGAAGTCATCCACAAATTTCAAGATGTTCTGTCTCAATTGGAAACCCTCTCAAAGACCATTAAACAAAATCTCACAAAGCAAAATTCTACCACCTCCCTAGTGGACAGACTTAGGGATACAGTACATCGAAAGCTAGATGACATGTTAGACTCTTTGAGAAACCTTCAGCACAGATCATTAACCCTTGGTTCCAGCAGTGCACATCCTCCTAGAGACAGGGGGAGCTACAGAGGTCAATGATTCCCAAGGATTCCCCATTTTTTTTGATAATGACAAAGGGGGAGAATATATAGTGGTGCTAGGTGGTCATGTATGAAAGCTTATAGTTTACTGATGGACAGTTTTTCTTCCAGGTTTCTGATGTAAAAAATACTGATGGATAGTTTTTTAGGCTTCTAATGTAAAAAAATGCTGAACGAGATAGTTCACTCAGACACTTGTCTGTATTCTCTTACTATACATAGAAATGTAACTTCTGCATAGTGCATATTTGTGTTGGATGCATGTTTTATGTTGAATGTTATCTTTGCCATGCATGTCAACAAATAAATTCTCTACTAGTTTCAATCATACATGAATTATAGTTGTCATCATCAAAAAGGGGGAGATTGTTGGAACCTTGGTTTTAATGATGACAATCTATGAGTCATGTGAAGACAAGATTGCATAAGTTTGTTTGCATTTGATCATTTCATATAAAATGTATGTCTGTGCACATTTGAGTCATTCAGCATACAAGGTCTGTGTACCTTTCGTTTGTTGCATACAGTCCATGCATAGGTTGAAGAAGTCAGTCAAAAGTCAGGTCTGTGCATACCACGTTACTTGGCATATAACGACTGCATACGTCTTAGTTATTTGCATATTCAGGGTCGGTGCAATGTATTCATAGTCGGTGCATGTTCTACGTCCTTCATATGGTTGATCCGTGCATACTTAGTTCATAGAAGGTTGGCACAGAGTTGGTATTAGCTTCGCTAGCGTCAGTACATATTTAGTGTTAGCTTGAGTCGGTGCAGCTTTTGCTGCAAGCACAAGTCGGTGCATTGTTTGTCTTGCATATCCATCCTCGGTGCAGTTCCTGTTTACGCATTCACCAAAGTCAGTGCATTCAATAGTCGGTGCAATCTTTGGCCTAAGGCATATCTAGGTCGGCGTACATAAAAGATCGGTGCAAGTTTTTGCTTGGTCTGCATACCAACATCGGTGCATTTCATTACTGAAGTTAGTGCACGTTCTCATTTGTACATATCGAAAGGTCTATGCATCTTGGGGTTTGGCACATAGTGCACTCTTGCAGGATGCACCCACACGTGGTCTGAGCATTTCCTTGCCCTATAACCATAGTGAGTCTGTGCATACCTCATTATGTACATCGATGGTCTGTGTGTGTGACTTGCCCAATATATGTATCAAGTCAGTGCATGTTGACTTATTCATATACAAGTCCGTGCATGCATAACTCTGCCTATAAGATGTTTGACCTAATGACTACTGTTCTCTTGACAGAGATTTTCTCTCCATAGAACTGAGGCCAAGTGATCGTAACTTCTAAAGTGGCACGTGATCCAATAATGGAGGAGGTGCCATGATCGAGACACGTGGAAAGCATTGAGCTAGGATGCTGCCACGTGGGCCAAGGCTTTTGGGTGGGAATCGTGGAAAGCACACGCCCTTCATCTGATGCTCATGAAAAAGGAAAGAAGAAGCAGAAGGAGAGCGAGAGAGCACGATACAGAAGAAGAATCAGAGAGAAAAAGGAGATCAAGCACCTGAAAAGAAAAGTGATAGAAAGAGAGAGGGAGATAGCTTGAAGGGAAGCAAGAGCAGCACATTAAAGATCAGGTTTTCTGTAGTGTTCTCTGGATCAGATCCGAGACACTTGGCTCCTGCGTGAGCATTTTTAGTTTAGATTTATTGACAGCCCTCTGTTGCTGTGTTTGGTTCTTTTTGTTCTTTCTTCTTTGACGGTCGTTCAAGCTGTTCGTCAACGGTTGCAGAGGAGGTTTCCTCTGGTCGGTTAAGCTGTAAAGCCCAACAGTTCAAGCTGTTCGTCAGCGGTTGCAGAGGAGGTTTCCTATGGTCGGCTAAGCTGTAAAGCCCAGTGGGTCAAGCTATTTGTCAACGTTGCAGAGGATTGGTTTCTCTGGATAGTAAGCTATGTTACTCAGCGGTTGTAGGCAAGTTGTGAGGCCCAGCGGTCTTTCAAGCTGTGAGTCAGCAGGAAGCCATACTCTGGTTGGAGTATGGGGTGGATGTAGGTCAGCTGACCGAATCACCTAAAATATCTTGTGCAGTGTGGTTGAATACTTTCTCGTGTGAGATTGATTATTCCTAATCGCCTTGATAGCTTCCGTTTGTATGCCTTCAAATAGTTGATTAGCGGTGCATCTCTAGTGTTTGAGAAAGTGTCCACTGAATAAGCCATCATAATTATATTCAACTTTAAATTGGGAGAAATGTTTTAAGAAGATCCATTCTATTGCACTGACCTTGCTACACATGCACCGACCATGCTACAGTGTGTGCACCAACCTTCATCATGAGCACTGCAAACATGCACCGACCATGCTACACATGCACCGACCTTGTATAGCACAAGGGTAAATGTGCATAGACTTGAATGCACATACTTAAAGAGATATGCACCGACCTTTATGCATCAGGCAAAAGGTGCACAGACCTCTATATGTAACATGTATGAATATGCACAGACCTGCATCTGCCAAAGGCAAAAGTGCACAGACCCTCCATTTGCACAAGGCTGAACATGCATCGACCTCAATATGAAATGTTGTAAACCTGCACCAACCTTCATATGCAAATACATTCAGAGAGAGATGTGCATTGACCTTACCTGTCAGAGTGACTCACATTTTTAATGAACAGTGGCGTTGACCTGTGTTGACTTTCTTGCGTTTATGCATATCAAAACAATCATCAAAGCCTCATGAATGCATCAAAATTATATCTAAAATGAGTCATTTAAATTGTCATCATCAAAAACCATCAAGGTTACATCAAGGTTATATAAAGAATGAGTCATAAAGATTGACATCATCAAAACCACAGGGACATGGACACAACACATATTGCGGTTTTACTATGTTATTTACCTTGGTGGTAATCACATCACTCCTTATTTGGGCATTATTCATCATCTTGCTCATTTGCTCGTTTATTCCTTTGCTCCACGCCCCGACGTGTGTTTTTATTTCTCTTTTCTTTTATTTTTTGCGATATGTGAGATGACATGCCCACATGCTTTAATGTCATGTTGATTGCTTGAGATAGTGATCCACTTGTTCACACATATTTCACATATTCATATCACTCACCACACATTCACACCATCACACTCACAAAAAACTATCAACAGCGGTGTTTTGAGGCAGCTTCGTCAATGCCGACGTGTTGCTACTCGATGCTGGCCGAACGGCACGTGTTGGCGATCTTGCTGATCACCCTTCGGTCAGAGGGCCGATCAGGCTGGAAGTTGTACTGTTGCGAAGAGGACTCCAGGAGGAACGATCCCTGTGAGGATATCTTAGGGATGTCAAAAATACCCACAAACCCGATTACCCGCAGTACCTGACCCATGATAGGTCGAGTAATACCCGAATAAACGGGTATGGATTCGGGTTCGGATACGTTTAAAATACATGTTTCATATTCGAATAGGGTATGGATTTAGTGCACCCAAACCCGTACCCGATCCGAACCCGCTCTTAATAACTTATTGTGCATGTTAGGCCTATGATTTTGATATGAACCCAATCCGTTGCCCGTCTTGTTAGGTTTGTGAGTTTAGACTTCTTGCTAAAATTATAAGGACATTTTTATAAAACATAAAAATTTCTTTAGAAAGGAAAGAATTGACCGGATTTCTTTTTTTCTAATTCTCATAAATCTCACATTTCTTTGGATGTGAATGTGGACTCATGCTTTATGGACGGATACGGATATCCGTGGATATATCCATACCCGTGACGGATATACCCGTATCCATACCCTCGAAAATAATAGGGTACTATCCGGGTATGGTATTAGTAAAATTTTCACGGATATGGTATGGTATTGGTCTACCCGAGCCGAACCCTATCCATTGACATCCCTAGGCGATCGTCCTGGATCGCCTTGTGGAAGACGAGGCGGCCTAATTTGTGAGGCATTATTATTTGCCATCCCGAACCTGCTCTGCAATTTTAGAGCCGCGTGACCCGGCGAGAAAAATTACTACAGTCACATCCGATGTCGGATTGACGCGAAATTAGCGTCGTTGCGAATCTCTTTCGCAGATCAAAGAGAACCTGGTGTTACAGGATTTTTTTTGTCTCTGTATTGGCCGTGGTGGAATTTTGAACAGGTAAACTCACTGACTCAGAACAGACTGGGTAGACTGGGATCTGTCTGATAATGAGGTTCGACCGGGGGTTAAACGGTGGATCTGGGACTTTAAAATTTTATGGATGAGAGAGGGGGACGAAAGAGTCATGCACATTTTTTTTGATAATTGTTGGAGGTGGTTTGAAGGGTGGAAAGGATTTTATGGCAGAGGAGGTCAGATCTGGACTGCACGAGGCAGAACAAAATCCAGTTTTAACAGAGATTCTTAAAAGGGGTAAATAAACTCCTAAAATCGTGAAAACAATTGTGGAGAGAGTGTTTGGTGGACAGAAGTCCCAGTCCAAATTTCAGGTTGATCTGAAATTGGTAAGGAGGTGAAAGATATGAAATGGTGGGTTGTTGGAAGTTGGATCTGCATAGGGACAGATTGTGTATATCTTGAAGATTTAAATGGAACGGGTAGCAAACGAAGGTGGATTGACTTGGGAATTTTTTTGATACGGGGAAACCTCGGGAGGTACTCACCCTCAAATTTTTAGATCGATCAGATCTGTGGATGTGGAGGAAGAAATCAGGCTCCAAGCTATTATCCAGTAGAGAGCAGAATGGAGACGACAAGGTGGTGGTGGTGCGACGGCGGCTCGATGGCGGCGGCGGCGGTGCTGAGCTTATCACCCAGTAGAGGAACCGATAAGGAGGCTTCTCACCTCAAGAATGGCTGCAATCTCTGCTGCAATGGGGTTGGAGAAAAGAGTGGAAGGCTGCGCCCTTGGGCTTTTTGGAGCAAATGCAAATTTTTTTCATTAATTCTATGGAAGTCATAAAATACAAGGGTTATATAACTCTAACTAAAAGACCTAATTAACCCCAGATCTAGGGTTAGGGAGGGGCAATTAGGGGATAGGGGATTCTTCCCCCAAATGGTCAAATTAATAGAAACATAAAAAAATTGCAAAAAGGGGGGGCGCCCTCTCCAAGTGGGCAAGTGGAGAATTTTGAATTTTCCTCTTGGAAAATATTCTCCCATGGAACAAAGACCAGCCCCCGTGGGCCCTAGAACCTAGGTGGCCCAATGAGAGAGAGGGTGGGGGTCCCGCCGGGCCTTCAAGGCCTTTTGCAAAGAAACCCACTAATTCTTAAAGACTAACACATTGGCTTATATTTGCCATACAATTGTCCCAGGGATAAAAATAAATAAAATGTTAGTGGCCTTGCTTTCATGTCCCCATCAATTCTCCCCGGGTGGGAGAAACTCAACCCCGTAGAGTAAGGGGTGCGGCTGCTCATGTGTCTCTCCTGCGGATCTGTATCACTGCTCGGGTGATCCACGTGTCGTCGGATGCGGACCGTCCTCTCCACCGTACCAGGTAGCGCGGGTACGCTCCACTCCTAGTAATCGTCACCTGCTCATCTCGTATATGTTCTATATGCTCACGCTACTGTGGGAATGAGGCTAGTGGTGGACACTCCGGGGTGGGGTCACTCTCAAAGGAGGAGATAGCTCGAAAGACTCACTGGGAATCTCCGCTGGGTCCCTGTAGGTGACTAGATCCGAGACATTGAAGGTAGAGTTGTTCCCATATTCGTCAGGCAAGTCACAACGTACGCATGAGATTCGACTTGCCTCACACACGAAAGGGACTGATATTATGAGCTTGCATTAGATCGACTCGACGTATGCAGACTCCCTATGCACTCGACAAATGTATGTATAGACTCTTGACAAACTGAACAAATAAATAAAAACACAAACTCACACATGGCCCTAGACAAACCAACTGTTAGACTAACCCATACATATGCAATGGTGGTCCAGGACATCTGAATGTGGATTTAAGGTGAGGACTCTAGACATCCTAAAGTGAACCAAACATGCACGGGCTTCTGTGGGGACTGATTTTTGTTTTATCATTTATTCGAACTAGATCGTTCGTTTGTTATTATGTGTAGGCATGCCAGTCACGTATGTGACAATTTATTATGCGCTCGATCTGACTTGGTCAATCAGTTATGACGTTCGTGTCGGGACCTAGAGTCCGTCATACCATAAAGGCTATGACGTTAATTACGTCCTCTAAGAAAGAAGACAACCCTTGATTAATTGCCAAGGGAAGATGCCTCGAGGGATGATACGAAGGCATAAAGAATACAGACTAAATGCATCAACAGATGCTGTAGAATGAGTTCATTTAGTTGGCCATTCATGCAAAATGCAACGAATTTATTAATTAATTTATTCTTGTAATTAAATGTTCAGTCATGCTCATATAGATAGCATTGCATGCTAATGCAAGTGTATGCTCATGATTTTAAGATGAATGCTTCAGTATGGTTGAAGACGTTGAATCCCTTATTTATTTCTTTATTTATTTGACTAGACTTATTGAATCAATTAGGTCTTTAACATTAACGCATCAAGAGTCAACACATAGTCAACGATATGCACATGAAGTCAATGCATTATTTTTATTTTTGGCCAAAGCATTATTTTATTTCATACATCAAATCACTGCCCTCCCTGGACTAAGGTCGTCGTCAGTGCATAAATGGGCTGGGTCGATGCATAAGTGGTTGGGGTTGGCCTAAAACGTCATGGGGTTAAGCTGGGTTAAAATGGCGCGGGGATTAAGATGAGGCTAAAACGGAGTGGGGGCGCTGCTGAGGCAAAAACGGCACGCCCAGGCCGCGCCGAAAAGAGGCCAAACAAGTTAGATAAGGTTATGAGTGTAGGGCTAAAGCGGCGGGGGGGCGCCGAAAAATGGCACGCCGGTTTAGGGCCGCGTCGGATTAGGGCAAGTTTGGGTTATTTTGGGTTAAAATGAAAGGGGCGGGTGATTTTCTTAGATTTTTGATGTTAATTAAGATGATTAAAGAGTTTATTCAGGTCCCAAATGTCCTACAAACATGGCCAGTCCATACCTATGCTAGGTTCCTACTCAAGCATAATCCGACATAGACTTATGGCCTAAAGTTCATCACATTTCAGAGTAAGTGCTCAATCAAAAATTGGGCATCACCTCCCCATGCCCAGAGAGTTGCGGGGGTGAAGTGGATACAGTCACACAGCATCTGGGGTATGCTCCTTAAAGTCGGGAGTGCCAAACGGTGACCGGTGGACTTTAATGGAGGGAAAATCCCGAGGGCTAGCCTACGAGGGGCACCAACATTCCACGAGTCGAAGATATTGTTAAAGGGACAGCCGAGATGGGAGGATACCTCGAGGGATAGCCTACAAGAGATACCTTACCCATGGCCACCACCATTCCTGAGGGAATGTGGATTTGATGTCGGGTTAAGAACCCAATTAATGTTCACCTGACAGTTCATGGGGTATATGTCATCAAGGGACATGACCCCATGGTCCAACGGTGACTAAGAACGTCAATGGGGAATGTCCCCTCTCCCCGGCCACTAGACTCATTAAGGAAAATAGAAGCACATAAGGTATATGCAGAATGCATTCGGCCAATAAACAGACTATAGAAAGTCATATGCATGTGAGTATTTATATAGCTATCGGGGTTAGCTGGTCAACAGATTATCCTCCGAGAATCGTGAACCAAAATGAATCAACTGGAGAAGACAACCCTTCATACAGTTGATGTGCAGTGTATAGGGAAGACGATGATATGAGGGGACTATGCGCCCAGACTGTAGGGATGGTCCCATCCTCCTTACCCCACGACTAGGGATAGAAGGGCTAATGAAGGGTCGGTCTCGGGGTTTTACCAGAGAGGCACAGATGTATGTTCCTCTGGCAATTAACCCCTCCACCAAGACGATGGAAACCTGATACGGGCATATCACTGGAAAACAAACCCCGGGGAGAGGGGGGATGATGTTAATATTGCCCAAAGAAACATTTGGGCGCATTCGGCGTTGGAAAACCAGACAATCACACACAGACTGTAGGGAAAAGGAGTGAAATCAGATGGAAAGAAATAGTTCAAATACGCACCAACGCGTTCATGTAAACCCAAAGGGAAAAAATCATGTAGAACATTACATACAACTGCGGCTCGGCGTTGTCGCACGAAGCCGACTCCCGGCTTGGGGAGGAAGAGAAAATGGAAAGAAAGAGGTAGAGCACATCGGCTAAGAAGAAGACCTAAGGGCTCGTATCATTGCCCACTCCATTACATCGCCCGTCAGAGCTATCTTGACAAAAGGAGGGAAGACAGAAGAGGAAAATCTAGGCGACCTCGGCACCCACCTTGAATATCTGTGGCAGGGAAAACAGAGTATCAGAAATGGGCTCTTCGCTCCCCTTTCTTCCTCTCCAAGCTTCTCTTCAATTCATTTTTTTTCTATCTCTCTTCGTATTCTCTCTTCTATGCTGGCTCTCTCCTTGTTATCCCCACCGCTATTGGCTTCGCTCTCTCTTATTTTTGACGGTAGATGGTTGATATATATAGTAGAACCCTTGGCCTGGCTTCACCCGACATGCGGATAGCGCGCCAGATAAGGGGTTCGCACTATTACGCGGTGGGAACATGGGTGCTGGAAATAAGTAGCGCGCTGGATTAAGGGGCGCGCCGGATTAACTGCTCTTGTCATGTTCATTTGACACGGGCCAAACGATGGGCCTTGGAGCGGCTCTGGGAGACACTGTGATCTTTCATCTCATCATGGTCTTGCCAAACCACGGTGGGTGGCGTTGATAAGGCTTTCAGGACGCTAAACGACTGCCTGCAGAATCTCGTGCATCTTCGGCTCGGACACGTGGGTTTTCCGCTGATACTGGCCTCGACACTGTAGCTTGTGCTGCCAGCTCGGCTTAACTTTCCTTTGTAGCTTTCTCGGGGAGTGAAATACCACTCGGGGTACTTTCGCCTTGACTGGGTGATCATTCGATCACTAACGGACCCGATTTATTGGGAAGATGTAGCCATGCCGGGTTATCCAGGTCTTCCGCCGACGGAGCCTTCGGTCCCTTGTTATAAAGCGCCAAGGATGTTTTGCCACCTCGGGAGAATTTTCTTTCAGGTGGTGAGCCATCAGGTATTCCCTTGTCCTTGGTCGGACAACGGATGTTGCTCGTGCTGCATGACCGAGTCGATGCCGGTTCATTGTGTAGGCTTGTCGACACTGCTGGTTTGTTGTGAATTCTTCTCGATTCTCACGGGGTGAAGTCCCTGGTGTTCATACTGTTGAGTTATGGTTTTGATGATTATTGTGATAGTTAAGTTATTGTTTTGATGATAAATAAACTTAATGTGTGATTAAGTGATGATAACTAAACTTGTGGTTGATTGCTCATGCTCTTGTTATCTATGTATGTTTGAGATGGGAAATGGCAACGGTTACATGGCCTTGATGCTTGGTTTGCATATGTTAGTTTTACAAGAGGCAAGAGGTTTCATAACCTCTTCAATGTGAACGAGCATGGTATTAACCCTGACTATCTTGCTTGCAGGATCAAACTCATGGCAGTCACCTGGTAAACCGTACGTATAGATAAGTACCATACTTTTCTACAGGTCAACACAGGTGGTATATGTCATTTATTGTCAAGAATCATTGGTTAGATTCTTACCTTGTCATAGTCATCAATCTCACCATGGGTATTCTATATACCTCTCAACTCTAAACTTCATTCATGATATTTGAGGTTCACAATGATAACTTCGATTGATAACTTACGAGTTCACTCTTCAAATGCATTAGTTTCTCATTCCAATCATGATAACATGCTCAAATGTTCTTGATGTTTCTAATGCATAAACCAAGTGAAATTTAACCCCTAAATGTATGAAATAAACATCTACTTAAAGTCATTATTATTTGGATGTATTTCATTGGGCTAACACTTCAACTTTGCAGGACTAGGTCATTCCGGTCAACCAGAATCGCCAAACGTGAAAAGTCTCATACTGTAGAACTGGCGGTCAACCTCCCTTGGTCGATCGAAAATTCTAGGGATCAAATTTCTACAGGGTTTCTTAGTAGCGATCGACCGCCAGCTTCCACAGGTCGACCGCTAGCCCCGAGCCAACAAAAGTTGACTTTGTTCTCCACTTCGAGAAGAGTCATTCTCCTTGTATTTCTTTAATCCTAATGGCACCCAATAATCCACAAAATGTGGATCTGGTTTGGATGATGTCCAAGGACCATTCAAAGGTTATAAAAACTACACGAGAAGGGTTGGAAACCCTAATGCTTCAATTGGAACAAGAGAGATCAAGGGATGCTAGAGGAGGTGATTCACGGGTACTGTAGCACCTCCGTGAACAGTGCTTCGGGTTGGAGTTCTCCATCCATTCCAAGGGATTCAAGATTAGATCTGAAGCCATCAATCTCTAAGCAAGTGTAGAAGTAAGCAAGCCCTCAAGGGAGATCAAATCTGCATCCTTAAATCTCGCCATCAACCCAAGGTTATTCAAGGTGACTCAAGGTTAGATCTGAAGCTAGCAACCTTCAAGGAAGTGAAGAAACAAGCAAGCATTCAAGGGAGAACAACCAAGCCATTTAAGTGAAGCAGGAAGCATTGTTCCAAGTTCTACATCATACATTTAGGGGGAAACCAAATCAGAAGATTTCTAAACTCTGCTTTATTCGTCTTGGTGTTTTGAATTTCAAATCTTGTTCTTTGTAATCTGAAGTTATATGTGTGTGTGTGGATCAAGTTAGATCTCTGGTCGTGGTGTTCTATTCGTGTGTGCGTAGGTCTTCTTAGATCTACGTGTGTGTGTGAATTTATCCATATCTTGTGTTTGTGTGTGTGGAGTGTTGCACTTGTGGCAGCGGATATTTGTATTGTTGATCTGCTTGTTGGAGCGTGTTGGAGACTTCGTCTCGGTGTGTGTGTGTATTTTGGGGTGCGTCCCCATGTGTGTGGGCAGGCGTCGTCCTGCGTGTGTGTTTGGAGCGTCGTCTCTGTTTGGGGATTTATCCCCGAGTGAAGCCTCACCGGGTTTGGTGAGGGGTGGACGTAGGATTGTCGTCGTTGCATCTGAACCACCTTAAAAACTGCTGTGCACTATGGTTTGATTTGTGTGGTTTGGTCCTTTTTCTTCTACCTCCATTCTAAGTGAGTGTATGTGTTAATTGTTGTTACGGATTTATCTACATATATCTTGCATATTCTATATCTCATCATACAAAGTTTGATAAATCCAATTTGTGTTCAAATAGTTTTGAATCTCTTAACTAGCATTCTATCACATATTTTAAAAAGGCCAAAAGTTTCCTTAAAATTTGTAAACACCCAATTCACCCCGATCTTGGGTGTCACTGATCGCGGGATTTCAATTATTATCAGAGCCAAGGCTCTAATTTCATAGATCTAACGATCTAGAGTGATCCAGATCAATGACTACCATTATGTACACTTTGAATTCTCCACCGATGTTTGATGGTTGAAATTTTGATTTATGGTTAGGAAGAATGTTCAGTCTAGTCAATTCATACGACCCTAAGCTATGAAAGCTTGTCTCTTGTGGTCCCTATGAATTGCCTAAAGACAAAGCTGTCTGGGCTGAAAATCATAAGCATAAACATGATCAAAATCGGTTGGTTTTAAATCTGTTCACTACTGTAGTCAATTCTAATCAGTTTCCTTTTGTCTCCCGTTGCAGGTCCGCAAAGGATACCTTGGATGGCTTAACCAAAGTCCGGGAAGAGCATGAAGACCAATACCTTGTGGCAGGTACGAGCGATCAAGGGAGTAATCAGCAAATTAAATCAAGCTCAAAGGTAAATTCTGATTCTGATAATAAAGATGAAGTTAGCTATGAAGATTTGTTGATTGCATATGATGATCTTGCTGAAAAATACAAGAAGTTAAAATCTGAAAATAAAAAATTGAAAAAGGATGTCGAACAAAATAAGTGTAATTCCTCTTGTAAAAAATGCTTGCATCTAGAGGAAATGATTGAGGCTCATGTGTTTGACATTGAATTTCATAAAGATCAAATATGTTCCTTAAGAAATGAAAACAATGAGATGACTGCAAAACTGAATTCTATGGCCGATGATCAAACCTTGATAAATGAACTGATTCATGATGAAAAGCTTCTTAAAAAAATGAGAAACTGAAGGAATTGAATAAGGCCATTTCTGAAAGATTGTTGACTCTTGAAAAAGGAAAATATGTGATTGTTAGAGAATGTGAAAATGTGGATGAACTTAGGCAAGAAGTAGAATGCCTTAAGACTACCAATGCCATGTTGAATGTTAGTCTTTCCACTTGTGAAGAAGAACTTGCCAATTCTGAATTGCAAACTTCATCTCTTCAATCTAAAATTCTTGACTTGAATGATTCTCTATCTAGATTTGTAAATGGTCAAGAAAACTTGAATAAATTGTTGGGGATGAAAGTAAATTTTTAAAGGGAAGGGTTGGGCTATAATCATGTGAACAAAAAGAAGTTTGAAAATAAAGTTTATACATCTTTTGTGCACAGTTCAAACATAGCCAGCACATCAAATGAGAATCTGAAAAAGGAAAACCATGTTACACACACACATGCATCCATAAAGAAAATCAATTTACATCAAAAATACAAAAATGCTGCTAGTACACCCATGCATGTTAAACATACTTCTGTCACACACACAACCACTTAAAAAGAAACTATCATGTTTTTACTGTGGTAAATCTGGACATGCCATGCATGATTGTTTCATTATGAAGAATGATGATTTGAGAGCATGCAAGAAAATGAATGATTTCACAAATGTAAAAATCTGGGCATACTAAGAATGATTGTGATTTCAAAAATTTGGGAGAAATGGATTTGAGAATTCTTATGTTCATGCTAAAAGACCACACGGGAAAATGAATTCTGTGTGTTGTTTCTATTGTGGTGAATCTGGGCATACTAAGCATGATTGTGAGTAGATGCATGGTTGTCCTTTGATGAAAAATGATAATTTGAATGCTGTCAAAAAGTGAAAACCATATGCAAATGTTGCTGCTAACCCACAAGGACCCAAAAGGATTTGGGTACCTAAGAATGGCAAATGAGAAATCTGTTTTGCAGGTGTGTCTTGGGAATGTAAAGTATGAAATTTATTTTCATCAAGAAGGTAAGGCACACGGGTCAAATGGCATAAGTCAGGTTGGAAGAAAAATCAAAAATTGAATTTGAAGATTAGGTGATATCCCTCCTACTTTCTGTAGTGACTTTGTCATATTTTAACTTACTTTGTGTCATATAGTCATGTAATCTTGCATATGTCTGCACATGCATTTCATTCATAGTTGTTTACATATTTGTGCGCATATCACTTGTCATATAGCCTCTTGTTGTAGGAGAGCTTGAAGATTCTTCAGATCATGATTTCACTACATATATTGAGTTTGCATACACTTTCACGTACTGTCTTGCATAAGATGAATATTGTGAATTCATGTCATAATGCATAGCAATCCGCCTACCTTCATCATCCATGATTACATAGTATATCAAATGGTGACATGTGGAAGGGCAGGTTAAGTCTGTCTGAAAACTATCACTACGCGTGAGGTGATCTTCGGATCTAAGTTCTCCGCCTGGTACAATGAGTCAATTAGTTACAGGCTGCACATGGTATTAGGACGTTAATGAACATCTTGCATTCATGCACACACTAAGGGGGAGCAACCACATTCGTCATATGAACTTAATGTATAGGTTCACACACGAGTCATACATTGCATTTAGAGCTATCTAGGGGATGTTGGTTGTTAAAATAATTTATCATACCATTGTCAATAAATTTGAATCGAAATTGACAACTCAAGTCCTCTTATCCTTGGATGCAGATTATACTCCCAAATCTAAATGATGATGGGCTAGTCATGGCCAAGCTTGAGTAAATGAAAGGAATACCTTGCAAGGATGAAAATGATGAGAACCCTCTCAAGTTACTACAAGAAGATGGGATACTTTATGTAGAACAACCTCCAGGATCGACTCAAGTATAAGGTGGTGAAAGTCATTGTACGTGCTAAAGCAAGTACCCAAGGCATGGTATGAAAAGCCCACATCTTTTGATTGAGAACATGTTCAATAGGTAAGGTTGATCAAACACCTCTCACAAGGTAAATCAGGTAAAAGATATTTTAGTGGTTCAAGCATACGTGGATGATATCATTTCTGAGCTACTAATAATGCCTTTTGTGAACATTTTGCAGGGATTGTGCAAGAAGATTTTAAAATACACTCAATGAGTAAATTGAATTTTATTCTTCTTTTGGATTGCAGGTGGAAGGCTTGGAAGAAAATAGATTCTCAAGGCAAATACAAGAAAGCAAAAGCTGAAATATCAACCTTCGTGAGGTTGGTGATTTTAGTGATTGAAGGCTTCTAATCTTGTCTCCTAAACTAAGGTAATTCAACATTGTCAATTCATGCAATGGCAGTCTTTGTCACTTGGTGACACTCTCAAGTGACATGTATTGATTCTAAAAACTTGAATTATCATTTACTAGCATGTTGTGATGAATGTGCCTAATTGACTGAATCAAATTGAAAAGCTTAAAAGATGTGTATGAAGTGGTTGCATACTGTATATTCTCAATTTGAATTGCATGATCACACTTGAATTGAATTACATATCTGGTATATCAAATGGCATCTGTGGAAGAGTGGATCATGTCCACTTGGAAGCATTCCCTAAGCGTGAGCTGGGTCTTCGGACTAAAATCTCCGCCTCGTACCAGATCTTGACGATTGTGACTGGCTTGTGAATGGTTGATGTGTGAATAAATTCTTGAGCTGAACTATGTAAATTCAAAACATGTCTGTTATTAAATGAATCATACATTTGACTCTTGGATAAATTCTTATTTAAATACTTGTGAATGACCTTTGAAAATCTATTTTTGAAAAATTCTAAAAATTGGGTTGCATTGCTTAATTTTGATCATGTATGTAGCCTCATTCATAAAGATCATGTCAAAAAAAAATACTTTTTTGATCTATTAATTGAATGTGAATAGTCTCATGTGGAAGTTGTCACATTAGATTGGAAATAAAGTTCTCATCTTGTCAAAACAACTTGCATTTCACTCTGACATAATTATAGGTTGCATGCATCCTAATTCAATGCATAAGGTGCTTTTAGATCATGCAAATGAAAATCAAGTCCGAATCACTTTGCACATTGCATCACATTCTCGTATGCTCATATGTTGTATTGCATTGGAACTCATGCATTAGTCGCACTTAGTTCATTCAGTTGGCATCCATTCAATTGGTATCAAAGTGTCCATTCAATTGGTATCAAATTAGCATCACATTGCTCGCATGCATGTCAAAGTGCATTTACATAAACTCCCAATTTGTGCTTGTGTGATATTATATACTATTCACCCCCATCCCTTGGCATTTCTATGGCCTTACATCTTCTTGATAAATAATGCCACATTTGAGTCATTATTGGAGTATTTCATGTCGTACACTCTGGGGGAGCCTATATTTCATAAGTGCATATATTTAGGGGGAGTTGCACTGTTAAGTATTCATGATATTTTTGGTATACATGCTGAATCAAATTCGCACACATCTGGCACAAAATGTGAAAATGAGTGTTAAAGATAAGGATATATGAATTTCTTTTCAACACTCTCGAGATGTTAAACTTCCTGCATGTATGTTGAAGAGATAGTTAAGAAAAAAGTTGCCTACCCATCCTTGTTAAAAAATCTGAAATGAAAATGAAAGATAGAGCAATGCTCGGTCTCACTGAGTAAACTAAGCACATGTCACCTGAGACGTGATGTGGTTCATATCTGAAAAGTGTTGACTAGTATCTCTGTTCAAAATGAGGTGAAATGGTTCAATATTCTGAGTAATCGGGGATTCTGACATGAGCTCCATGCGTCTACTCGTGTAAAAAGGAATTATTTGAACCTAATGACTCTTGAAAAATTCTGACTATCATGTGATTTTGGTTGAGTTGAAAAATGTTGGTAAAAACTCATTATGGTATAGCGTAGCCTCCAATACGATGTTCTCAAAATTGAAGTGCAGTCTGTAAAATATCTCCTTGTGTTAATCTGAAAATCTGAATATCCATATTGCAATTATCATTTTTCATGTTACTCACTTACGCATTATTTGATTCATTATGTATTCAGAAAATTGATTGACTGCTTCAGCAATTGCATGAATCTCCTATATGATTGTACAATCTCCCATGTGCTACACATGTGCATTCCGGTTAGCATGACTCTCTTGCATCTTTCTTATACACATTCCCTTCTTATACAAGTACGGGGGAGATTGCGTGTCTGTTTATATGTAACTGTTTGATTGCATTGTGTGCACTTCATGAGTCATCATTTGCATATACATAGCTTCATGCATTTAAACAGAAAATGTAAAAATAAAAAAATCAATAAAATTCAAAAAATTTGGACTTCAATTCCTTACTCTTGCTATGAGATATTTACCTTCATTTTATATCATGGGAACCAAACTTTGTGACCCCCACATAGGAATAATCGACATGGTCTTTGAACTCATCTTTTGCCTAGTCGATTTTCATGTAATTATATGCTTGCTTTGAGTTTCATGCATTTCAAACCAAAATACAAAAATTAGAAAATTTGAAAACCAAAGAAAATCCTTTTCATGTGCCCTCCTGCTCTTGTTTGTTGTGAAAATCTGACATGAGATCTAACTCTTGTATGCTATCATGCTGAACACCTCATCCTGTGAACATCTTCCTCCACTGGTTCATATCCTTGAGGCCAATCACCACCTTCAATTGGTATCGATACATGCTTGACTATATTTGCTTTGGATGGTATCATATTGATTTGTGAGAATAATAACCAATTGGTTTTCTCTGATTAGAATCATATTGCTTTGTTCATCCATGATTTGCCATTGCTACTTCTGATTTGATAAGATGGGCTATTGCTGTTTCAAAGGGAGATAAGCTTGTTGATATTGTTGATCATGCCACAGGGGGAAAAAGATTTACATTATCCCATTTTTTGATTATGTCAAAGCGGGAGAAAAATTGATGATTGTGTGTGACAAGGGAAGGGGAGAAGAACTTTTGTGCCATTCTATTAGTTGTATCATCATTAATAAGTTTATCATTGAGTTTGTCATCATCACTAAGTTTGTCATCATCAAAAAGGGGGAGATTGTTGAGTTATGGTTTTGATGATTGTTGTGATAGTTAAGTTATGGTTTTGATGATAACTAAACTTAATGTGTGATTAAGTGATGATAACTAAACTTGTGGTTGATTGCTCATGCTCTTGTTATCTATGTATGTTTGAGATGGGAAATGGCAACGGTTACCTGGCCTTGATGCTTGGTTTGTATATGTTGGTTTTACAAGAGACAAGAGGTTTCATAATCTCTTCAATGTGAACGGGCATGGTATTAACCCTGACTATCTTGCTTGCAGGATCAAACTCATGGCAGTCGCCTGGTAAACCGTACGTATGGATAAGTACCTTACTTTTCTATAGGTCAACACATGTGGTATATGTCATTTATTGTCAAGAACCATTAGTTAGATTCTTACCTTGTCATAGTCATCAATCTCACCATGGGTATTCTATATACCTCTCAATTCTAAACTTCATTCATGATATTTGAGGTTCACAATGATAACTTGGATTGCCAACTTACAAGTTCACTCTTCAAATGCATTAGTTTCTCATTCCAATCATAATAACATGCTCAAATGGTCTTGATGTTTCTAATGCATAAACCAAGTGAAATCCAACCCCCAAATGTATGAAATAAACATCTACTTAAAGTCATTGTTATTTGGATGTATTTCATTGGGATAATACTTCAACTTTACAGGACTAGGTCATTCCAGTCAACCATAATCGCCAAACGCAAAAAGTCTCATACTGCAGAACTGGCGGTCGACCGCCCCAGGTCGACCGAAAATACCAGAGATCAAATTTCTACAGGGTTTCTCTGTAACGGTCGACCGCCAGCTTCTACAGGTCGACCGCCAGCCCCGAGCCAACAAAAGTTGACTTTGTTCTCCACTTCGAGAAGAGTCATTCTCCTTGTATTTCTTTAATCCTAATGACACCCAATCATCCACAAAACGTGGATCTGGTCTGAAGGATGTCCAAGGACCATTCAAAGGTTATAAAACCTACACAAGAAGGGTTGGAAACCCTAATGCTTCAATTGGAACAAGAGAGATCAAGGGAGGCTAGAGGAGGTGATTCACGGGTACTGTAGCACCTCCGTGAATAGTGCTTCGGGCTGGAGTTCTCCATCCATTCCAAGGGATTCAAGGTTAGATCTGAAGCCATCAATCTCTAAGCAAGTGTAGAAGCAAGCAAGCCCTCAAGGGAGATCAAATCTACATCCTTAAATCACTCCATCAACCCAAGGTTATTCAAGGTGACTCAAGGTTAGATCTGAAGCTAGCAACCTTCAAGGAAGTGAAGAAACAAGCAAGCATTCAAGGGAGAACAACCAAGCCATTTAAGTGAAGCAGGAAGCATTGTTCCAAGTTCTACATCATACATTTAGGGGGAATCCAAATCAGAAGATTTCTAAACTCTGCTCTATTCGTCTTGGTGTTTTGAATTTCAAATCTTGTTCTTTGTAATCTGAAGTTATATGTGTGTGTGGATCAAGTTAGATCTCTGGTCGTGGTGTTCTATTCGTGTGTGCGTAGGTCTTCTTAGATCTACGTGTGTGTGTGAATTTATCCATATCTTTTGTTTGTGTGTGTGGAGTGTTGCACTTGTGGCAGCGGATATTTGTATTGTTGATCTGCTTGTTGGAGCATGTTGGAGACTTCGACTAGGTGTGTGTGTGTGTTTTGGGGTGCGTCCCCATGTGTGTGGGCAGGCGTCGTCCTGCGTGTGTGTTTGGAGCGTCGTCTCTGTTTGGGGATTTATCCCCGAGTGAAGCCTCACCGGGTTTGGTGAGGGGTGGACGTAGGATTGTCGTCGTTGCATCTGAACCACCTTAAAAACTGTTGTGCACTATGGTTTGATTTGTGTGGTTTGGTCCTTTTTCTTCTACCTCCATTCTAAGTGAGTGTATGTGTTAATTGTTGTTACGGATTTATCTACATATATCTTGCATATTCTATATCTCATCATACAAAGTTTGATAAATCCAATTTGTGTTCAAATAGTTTTGAATCTCTTAACTAGCATTCTATCACATATTTTAAAAAGGCCAAAAGTTTCCTTAAAATTTGTAAACACCCAATTCACCCCGCTCTTGGGTGTCACTGATCGTGGGATTTCAATTATTATCAGAGCCAAGGCTCTAATTTCATAGATCTAACGACCTAAAGTGATCCAGATCAATGACTACCATTATGTACACTTTGAATTCTCCATCGATGTTTGATGGTTGAAATTTTGATTTGTGGTTAGGAAGAATGTTCAGTCTAGTCAATTCATATGACCCTAAGCTATGGAAGCTTGTCTCTTGTGGTCCCTATGAATTGCCTAAAGATAAAGCTGTCTGGGCTGAAAATCATAAGCATAAACATGATCAAAATCGGTTGGTTTTAAATTTGTTCACTACTGTTGTCAATTCTAATCAGTTTCCTTTTGTCTCCCATTGCAGGTCCGCAAAGGATACCTTGGATGGCTTAACCAAAGTCCGGGAAGAGCATGAAGACCAATACCTTGTGGCAGGTACGAGCGATCAAGGGAGTGATCAGCAAATTAAATCAAGCTCAAAGGTAAATTCTGATTCTAATAATGAAGATGAAGTTAGCTATGAAGATTTGTTGATTGCACATGATGATCTTGCTGAAAAATACAAGAAGTTAAAATCTGAAAACAAAAATTGAAAAAGTATGTCGAACAAAATAATTGTAATTCCTCTTGTAAAAAATACTTGCATCTAGTGGAAATGATTGAGGCTCATGTGTTTGACATTAAATTTTATAAAGATCAAATATGTTCCTTAAGAAATGAAAACAATGAGATGACTGCAAAACTGAATTCTATGGCCGATGATCAAACCTTGATAAATGAACTGATTCATGATGAAAAGCTTCTTAAAAAAATGAGAAACTGAAGGAATTGAATAAGGCCATTTCTGAAAGATTGTTGACTCTTGAAAAAGGAAAATATGTGATTGTTAGAGAATGTGAAAATGTGGATGAACTTAGGCAAGAAGTAGAATGCCTTAAGACGACCAATGCCATGTTGAATGTTAGTCTTTCCACTTGTGAAGAAGAACTTACCAATTCTGAATTGCAAACTTCATCTCTTCAATCTAAAATTCTTGACTTGAATGATTCTCTATCTAGATTTGTAAATGGTTAAGAAAACTTGAATAAATTGTTGGGGATGAAAGTAAATTTTTAAAGGGAAGGGTTGGGCTATAATCATGTGAACAAAAAGAAGTTTGAAAATAAAGTTTATACATCTTTTGTGCATAGTTCAAACATAGCCAGCACATCAAATGAGAATCTGAAAAAGGAAAACCATGTTGCACACATACATGCATCCACAAAGAAAATCAATTTGCATCAAAAATACAAAAATGCTGCTAGTATACCCATGCATGTTAAACATACTTCTGTCACACACACACAACCACTTAAAAAAAAACTATCATGTTTTTACTGTGGTAAATCTGGACATGCCATGCATGATTGTTTCATTATGAAGAATGATGATTTGAGAGCATGCAAGAAAATGAATGATTTCAAAAATATAAAAATCTGGGCATACTAAGCATGATTGTGATTTCAAAAATTTGGGAGAAATGGATTTGAGAATTCTTATGTTCATGCTAAAAGACCACATGGGAAAATGAATTCTATGTGTTGTTTCTATTGTGGTGAATCTGGGCATACTAAGCATGATTGTGAGTAGATGTATGGTTGTCCTTTGATGAAAAATGATAATTTGAATGCTGTCAAAAAGTGAAAACCATATGCAAATGTTGCTGCTAACCCACAAGGACCCAAAAGGATTTGGGTACCTAAGAATGGCAAATGAGAAATCTATTTTGCAGGTGTGTCTTGGGAATGTAAAGTATGAAATTTATTTTCATCAAGAAGGTAAGGCACGCGGGTCAAGTGGCATAAGTCAGGTTGGAAGAAAAATCAAAAATTGAATTTGAAGATTAGGTGATATCTCTCCTACTTTCTGTAGTGACTCTGTCATATTTTAACTTACTTTGTGTCATATAGTCATGTAATCTTACATATGTCTGCACATGCATTTCATTCATAGTTGTTTACATATTTGTGCGCATATCACTTGTCATATAGCCTCTTGTTGTAGGAGAGCTTGAAGATTCTTCAGATCATGATTTCACTACATATATTGAGTTTGCATACACTTTCACGTACTGTCTTGCATAAGATGAATATTGTGAATTCATGTCATAATACATAGCAATCATCCTACCTTCATCATCAATGATTACATAGTATATCAAATGGTGACATGTGGAAGGGCAGGTTAAGCCTGTCTGAAAACTATCACTACGCGTGAGATGATCTTCGGATCTAAGTTCTCCGCTATGAGTCAATTAGTTACAGGCTGCACATGGTATTAGGACGTTAATGAACATCTTACATTCATGCACACACTAAGGGGGAGCAACCACATTCGTCATATGAACTTAATGTTTAGGTTCACACACGAGTCATGCATTACATTTAGAGCTATCTAGGGGATGTTGGTTGTTAAAATAATTTATCATACCATTGTCAATAAATTTGAATCAAAATTGACAACTCAAGTCCTCTTATCCTTGGATACAGATTATACTCCCAAATCTAAATGATGATGGGCTAGTCATGGCCAAGCTTGAGTAAATGAAAGGAATACCTTGCAAGGATGAAAATGATGAGAACCCTCTCAAGTTACTACAAGAAGATGGGATACTTTATGTAGAACAACCTCCAAGATCGACTCAAGTATAAGGTGGTGAAAGTCATTGTGCGTGCTAAAGCAAGTACCCAAGGCATGGTATGAAAAGCCCACATCTTTTGATTGAGAACAAGTTCAATAGGTAAGGTTGATCAAACACCTCTCACAAGGTAAATCAGGTAAAAGACATTTTAGTGGTTCAAGCATACGTGGATGATATCATTTCTGAGCTACTAATAATGCCTTTTGTGAACATTTTGCAGGGATTGTGCAAGAAGATTTTAAAATACACTCAATGACTAAATTGAATTTTATTCTTCTTTTGGATTGCAGGTGGAAGGCTTGGAAGAAAATAGATTCTCAAGGCAAATACAAGAAAGCAAAAGCTGAAATATCAACCTTCGTGAGGTTGGTGATTTTAGTGATTGAAGGCTTCCAATCTTGTCTCCTGAACTAAGGTAATTCAACCTTGTCAATTCATGCAATGGCAGTCTTTGTCACTTGGTGACACTCTCAAGTGACATGTATTGATTCTAAAAACTTGAATTGTCATTTACTAGCATGTTGTGATGAATGTGCCTAATTGACTGAATCAAATTGAAAAGCTTAAAAGATGTGTATGAAGTGGTTGCATACTGTATATTCTCAATTTGAATTGCATGATCACACTTGAATTGAATTACATATCTGGTATATCAAATGGCGTCTGTGGAAGAGTGGATCATGTCCACTTGGAAGCATTCCCTAAGCGTGAGCTGGGTCTTCGGACTAAAATCTCCGCCTCGTACCAGATCTTGACGATTGTGACTGGCTTGTGAATGGTTGATGTGTGAATGAATTCTTGAGCTGAACTATGTAAATTGAAAATATGTCTGTGATTAAATGATTCATATATTTGACTCTTGGATAAATTCTCATTTCAATACTTGTGAATGACCTTTGAAAATCTATTTTTAAAAAATTCTAAAAATTGGGTTGCATTGCTTAATTTTGATCATGTATGTAGCCTCATTCATAAAGATCATGTCAAAAAAAAATACTTTTATGATCCATTAATTGAATGTGAATAGTCTCATGTGGAAGTTGTCACATTAGATTGGAAATAAAGTTCTCATCTTGTCAAAACAACTTGCATTTCACTCTGACATAATTATAGGTTGCATGCATCCTAATTCAATGCATAAGGTGCTTTTAGATCATGCAAATGAAAATCAAGTCCGAATCACTTTGCACATTGCATCGCATTCTCGTATGCTCATATGTTGTATTGCATTGGAACTCATGCATTAGTCGCACTTAGTTCATTCAGTTGGCATCCATTCAATTGGTATCAAAGTGTCCATTCAATTGGTATCAAATTAGCATCACATTGCTCGCATGCATGTCAAAGTACATTTACATAAACTCCCAATTTGTGCTTGTGTGATATTATATACTATTCACCCCCATCCCTTGGCATTTCTATGGCCTTACATCTTCTTGATAAATAATGCTACATTTGAGTCATTATTGGAGTATTTCATGTCGTACACTCTGGGGGAGCCTATATTTCATAAGTGCATATATTTAGGGGGAGTTGCACTGTTATGTATTCATGATATTTTCGGTATACATGCTGAATCAAATTCGCACACATCTTGCACAAAATGTGAAAATGAGTGTTAAAGATAAGGATATATGAATTTCTTTTCAACACTCTCGAGATGTTAAACTTCCTGCATGTATGTTGAAGAGATAGTTAAGGAAAAAGTTGCCTACCCATCCTTGTTGAAAAATCTGAAATGAAAATAAAAGATATAGCAATGCTCGGTCTCACTGAGTAAAGTAGGCACATGTCACCTGAGACGTGATGTGGTTCATATCTGAAAAGTGTTGACTAGTATCTCTGTTCAAAATGAGGTGAAATGGTTCAATATTCTGAGTAACCGGGGATTCTGGCATGAGCTCCATGCGTCTACTCGTGTAAAAAGGAATTATTTGAACCTAATGACTCTTGAAAAATTCTGACTATCATGTGATTTTGGTTGAGTTGAAAAATGTTGATGAAAACTCATTATGGTATAGCGTAGCCTCTAATATGATGTTCTCAAAATTGAAGTGCAGTCTGTAAAATATCTCCTTGTGTTAATCTGAAAATCTGAATATCCATATTGCAATTATCATTTTTCATGTTACTCACTTACACATTATTTGATTCATTATGTATTCAGAAAATTGATTGACTGCTTCAGCAATTGCATGAATCTCCTATATGATTGTATAATCTCCCATGTGCTACACATGTGCATTCCGGTTAGCATGACTCTCTTGCATCTTTCTTATATACATTCCCTTCTTATATAAGTACGGGGGAGATTGTGTGTCTATTTATATGTAACTGTTTGATTGCATTGTGTGCACTTCATGAGTCATCATTTGCATATACATAGCTTCATGCATTTAAACAGAAAATGTAAAAATAAAAAAATCAATAAAATTCAAAAATTTTGGACTTCAATTCCTTACTCTTGCTATGAGATATTTGCCTTCATTTTATATCATGGGAACCAAACTTTGTGACCCCCACATAGGAATAATCGACATGGTCTTTGAACTCATCTTTTGCCCTAGTCGATTTTCATGTAATTATATGCTTGCTTTGAGTTTCATGCATTTCAAACCAAAATACAAAAATCAAAAAATTGAAAATCAAAGAAAATCCTTTTCATGTGCCCTCCTGCTCTTGTTTGTTGTGAAAATCTGACATGGGATCTAACTCTTGTATGCTATCATGCTGAACACCTCATCCTGTGAACATCTTCCTCCACTGGTTCATATCCTTGAGGCCAATCACCACCTTCAATTGGTATCGATACATGCTTGACTATATTTGCTTTGGATGGTATCATATTGATTTGTGAGAATAATAACCAATTGGTTTTCTCTGATTGGAATCATATTGCTTTGTTCATCCATGATTTGCCATTGCTACTTCTGATTTGATAAGATGGGCTATTGCTGTTTCAAAGGGAGATAAGCTTGTTGATATTGTTGATCATGCCACAGGGGGAAAAAGATTTACATTATCCCGCTTTTTGATTATGTCAAAGGGGGAGAAAAATTGATGATTGTATGTGACAAGGGAAGGGGAGAAGAACTTTTGTGCCATTCTATTAGTTGTATCATCATTAATAAGTTTATCATTGAGTTTGTCATCATCACTAAGTTTGTCATCATCAAAAAGAGGGAGATTGTTGAGTTATGATTTTGATGATTGTTGTGATAGTTAAGTTATGGTTTTGATGATAACTAAACTTAATGTGTGATTAAGTGATGATAACTAAACTTGTGGTTGATTGCTCATGCTCTTGTTATCTATGTATGTTTGAGATGGGAAATGGCAACGGTTACCTGACCTTGATGCTTGGTTTGTATATGTTGGTTTTACAAGAGACAAGAGGTTTCATAACCTCTTCAATGTGAACGAGCATGGTATTAACCCTGACTATCTTGCTTGCAGGATCAAACTCATGGCAGTCGCCTGGTAAACCGTACGTATGGATAAGTACCTTACTTTTCTATAGGTCAACACATGTGGTATATGTCATTTATTGTCAAGAACCATTAGTTAGATTCTTACCTTGTCATAGTCATCAATCTCACCACGGGTATTCTATATACCTCTCAATTCTAAACTTCATTCATGATATTTGACGTTCACAATGATAACTTGGATTGCCAACTTACAAGTTCACTCTTCAAATGCATTAGTTTCTCATTCCAATCATAATAACATGCTCAAATGGTCTTGATGTTTCTAATGCATAAACCAAGTGAAATCCAACCCCCAAATGTATGAAATAAACATCTACTTAAAGTCATTGTTATTTGGATGTATTTCATTGGGATAGTACTTCAACTCTACAGGACTAGGTCATTCCAGTCAACCATAATCGCCAAACGCAAAAAGTCTCATACTGCAGAACTGGCGGCCGACCGCCCCAGGTCGACCAAAAATTTCAGAGATCAAATTTCTACAGGGTTTCTCAGTAGCGGTCGACCGCCAGCTTCTACAGGTCGACCGCCAGCCCCGAGCCAACAAAAGTTGACTTTGTTCTCCACTTCGAGAAGAGTCATTCTCCTTGTATTTCTTTAATCCTAATGACACCCAATCATCCACAAAACGTGGATCTGGTCTGAAGGATGTCCAAGGACCATTCAAAGGTTATAAAACCTACACAAGAAGGGTTGGAAACCCTAATGCTTCAATTGGAACAAGAGAGATCAAGGGAGGCTAGAGGAGGTGATTCACGGGTACTGTAGCACCTCCGTGAATAGTGCTTCGGGCTGGAGTTCTCCATCCATTCCAAGGGATTCAAGGTTAGATCTGAAGCCATCAATCTCTAAGCAAGTGTAGAAGCAAGCAAGCCCTCAAGGGAGATCAAATCTACATCCTTAAATCTCTCCATCAACCTAAGGTGATTCAAGGTGACTGAAGGTTAGATCTGAAGCTAGCAACCTTCAAGGAAGTGAAGAAGCAAGCAAGCATTCAAGGGAGATCAACCAAGCCATTTAAGTGAAGCAAGAAGCATTGTTCCAAGTTCTACATCATACATTCAGGGGGAAACTAAATCAGGAGATTTCTAAACTCTGCTCTATTCATCTTGGTGTTTTGAATTTCAAATCTTGTTCTTTATAATCTGAAGATATATGTGTGTGTGTGGATCAAGTTAGATCTGTGGGCGTGTGTGGTCGTGGTGTTCTATTCGTGTGTGCGTAGCTCTTCTTAAATCTACGTGTGTGTGTGGATTTATCCAGATCTTGGGTTTGTGTGTGTGGAGTGATGCACTTGTGGCAGCGGATATTTGTATTGTTGATCCGCTTGTTGGATCATGTTGGAGACTTCGTCTCCGTGTGTGTGTGTGTTTTGGGGAGCGTCCCCGTGTGTGTGGGTAGGCGTCGTCCTGCATGTGTGTTTGGAGCGTCGTCTCTGTTTGGGGATTTATCCCCGAGTGAAGCCTCACTGGGTTTAGTGAGGGGTGGACGTAGGATTGCCGTCGTTGCATCCAAACCACCTTGAAAACCATTGTGCACTATGGTTTGATTTGTGTGGTTTGGTCCTTTTTCTTCTACCTCCATTCTAAGTGAGTGTATGTGTTAATTGTTGTTATGGATTTATCTACGTATATCTTGCATATTCTATATCTCATCATACAAAGTTTGATAAATCCAATTTGTGTTCAAATAGTTTTGAATCTCTTAACTAGCATTCTATCACATATTTCAAAATAGCCAAAAGTTTCCTTAAAATTTTTAAACACCCAATTCACCCCCCTCTTGGGTGTCATTGATCGCGGGATTTCACATACCGGGTGACCTGAGGCTCTGGCAGCTTGAGAAGGCTTCGGTGCATTGGTGTCCTTCGGCTTCTTCGCTTCAGTGGGCCGCCTCATTTCTGTCATTTAGGCTTGATCGCCATTGAGCATATTTTGAGTGCCAACAAATGCTCCCCAGCCGCGGGTGTTGCGAGCAAGGCACGAGTGATGCAGGACCGGCAGATGAACTCCGACTGAGCAGATTATTCATCTGGCTAGCAGAAACCCAGAATGGCTCTTAAGTCGGCGCGGCCAGGGGTCTTGTTAATACGGCGCGCTTGGCGCGCCATTTGAATTGAAAGGGGCTAATACAACGCACTATTTAGAGCGTCGGATTAACCCAAGAGGGCTCGTTGGATTTGAATTTTGGCGGGAGAAGCAAAAATGGTGTGCCCTTTAGCGCACCGGATTAAGCCCATCGAAGGCCCTCTATAACTTACCTTCTTTCTTCTCTTTCTCTTTCACTTCGACTCATTTACATTTCAACTTTCTCTCTCTTCTTCCTCCTCTTGAGCACGACGGCGATAGTGGAGCGTGGTGGTGAGTGAGGATTTGGGGTTTAACCCCTTGTTTTCCAGGCCCCGGGAGGATCTTTGTAGGCTTGTCCTCGGAGCTACACCCCTCGGTGTCCTATTCAGCTCCGGCGTGATGCCCACGGCCTTTTTCAGGGACCGTCACTTAGTGGACGAGTTCCCGCTTCGCTCTGGCAAACTCCCGGGCTGGGCCGACTCTGTCGGATTTTTGTCAGAAAGACTTTGTCTTCAATAGTTGCTTTCTGACTTTGTTTGCTTTCCTTTGTTATTGATGCAGATACCATGGCATCTGAGTCTTCTTCCTCCTCTCGTGCTGTGGTGACGTGGAGGGATGTTCATTCTTTGGATAGAGGCCATGGCGAGCTGGCCATAGTGGCAGAGTCCTCTGATTCAGAGACCAAAATGGTGGACACTGATCGCCTGCTGGTCATCGGGAGTGACCCTTTCAAGTATGAACGCCCTGACGGCTACAGGGTAGACCATCCTAAGGACAAGCACTTGATGTCTTTTTTGAAGCAGTTCAATCTCCAGGGAAAGTGGGATCTGTTCCTTGTTCGGAAGGCTGAGCAGGCGCTGCTTGTAGGGCGGGACAGCCTTACTGATTTTGTTGTGAGGGGACGACCCATATATCTGCCCAGTGAACCCAGGAAGTGGGGTGCTGTGCTTGGACTTCAAGAGCTATCCCCAGAGGACGGGCTGTTGACCCGGGCCCCTGAGTTTGTTCCTGCCATGTGGAACAAGACTGCGGGTCACGTAGACCGGGAGAAGCCATCCTTTGGTCTATTCCTGGCCCCACTAAAGTGGGGGTACTGAGATGAGCCATTCTTGTTAGACTATTTAGCAGTTCGATTCAAGCACCAGATTTCTGTGGGGTTGTTTGCCGATTTGAAGGCTACCGACGCTCACGCTTTCAGGCCAGGAGCAGTAAAATTTATAGATTTTGTCTTGCAACACTATGCACCTATCTTAATTAGAGTAGGTGTGTATCACATCGTATATGCATCAAGATACCGCTATCCCATCTCAAAGGGTCTTTGCTGCGGTATGATTGAGGTGTTCTGTCCGGAGTACAACACCTTTTATACTTCAGGATGAGAGACATGACTAGACCTTTGGAGTCTCTCACAGTTAAGCGGCCTCCCGATTGACGGTGAGCCGTATGAGGAAGTCTGCTGGCCAGACTAGCTGAAAGATCAGACGGACAGTGAAGGGTGATACTTGACTGGTTTCGCCTACCGCTATCTGATAAAGGCATATCGTAGCCTTTGCCGCTCCTCGCATGATTCCAAGGGGGTGCGGAAGCCTAAGAGAAGAGGCGTGTGCGGATGGGCACATGGCTTCAAAATTTCTTCAGAGGGGAGCAGAAGTACACAGATTTCCCTTCGGTAGTGACGACTCCCATTCAACGGATGAAAAGGGTTCGAAGATAGGCTGCTTTCCCCTCGACTACGGAGGGAGGACAACCAGGAGGGCCTAACCCTAGGGGCGTTGACGTAGTTACTCATTGCGCTACGTTTCTGATTTATTGGATTTGCTCCTTCGCTCTCCCGCAAGGTGACGAGAGCGTGATCAGGGCAGAGGCTATCTATCCTGCCTGCTTGATGGCCTGGGGCATGAAGCTTTCGCTTTGCCCGGTCGCACTGTGTTTGATATATAAACTACTGGAGACTTGCATCACTCGCGCCATCCTAGGAATCTTGGGGGGGTTGGCCCGCTGCATTTCTTTAATGCCTGGGTCTGCACTCTTTTCCCGGAGGCTGCTCCTTGGTCGCTTCAGTCAGCGCAGTTGGTTCCCAGGATGATAGAGTTCGCCAGTGTCGAGACGACCTGAGTGGCAGACCAGCTCTTTGCTATTCATGGCAAACTGACAAAAGTTCCACTGGATTCCCCAGAGGTTCTGCACTTTTGGAGTCTGGCTGCTCACTCCAGTCCATTGGTGAATAGGATGAGAGAGTGTTGTCTCGGCGAGGTGGAAGAATATGTTCACCCCATTTCTGACGCCAAGTGCACGAGGCCAATTTTGGAGTCAGAGCTGATTGATTAGGCACTGTCCATAAGGCTGAGCATCCTGGTTTTTCAAAAGAGCGGCATTTTATGGCTGGAGCCTTATTATCCTTTCTGATTCAGTCAGAATTTCAGCTATGATAAGCATATTCCAGCTACCTCCACTCAATTTGCACTGCCGAATAGGGCCAGAGCTGGCCAACTGTCGAACAACGAGGCCCGCATATGGTGGGACTATTTTCATCACCAAGAGGTGGTTTCATTCAGAGTTCTGACCCCTGCATGCTTTCCCCGAGTAACTCCAGAATACATCAAATGGTGGAATGCATGCACGGGCTTCTATAGAAACTCGAGGATAGAATGCTGGGCCATTGCAGAGTGCAATTTTTTGGATTCCTAGCTGGTGCCTGCTCTAGACATCAACCCAGCTTACTTGAAGAGGTTGAAATCTCGGATGAACACTACAGTGGCGAGCTATCTCGAGGCGCACAAAGCTGCCAAGCAACATTCATCCAAGATTGAACTGAAACTGCCGGAGATCAGCAAGGATGGCTTCTTGAAGACACTTCAAGGCCTATGCCGTGTGAGCGGCGAGTGACTGATCCTTCAACAGATTCCTTTGCTACTAGATAAGCCGATGCCTTCTATAGCTTCTTGGCATCTCGAGAGTGATCGGCTCTATCCTTACAAGACTTTTATCATGAAAGGAGACCGACGGCCGGTGCTTTACGAAGGCACTCCCTAGTTGTTCGCACTGCTGTAGTCTCATGGACTTTTAGTGGGTGGCCCCAGTGAAAGCATATTGGGCCAACCCGTTCTCCTTTCTTTCAAGTATGCCGACGGATGGGGGCTAGACCACCTCAGCCTATATTATCATCTATCTTCACGCGACCATGCGGACCTTGCGTTGCTGGCCGAACAGTGCGAAGTGATAGGGAACATATGTTGGTTGTTTCGCGAAGCCGCCTCTAGGGACAAGGAGCCTTCACTGTTCTACTGGCCACTTTCTCCCTTTTATACGGGACCAGCAGGTATCTTTCTTTCTTTTATCTTCAGCTTTGGGTTCCCCGTTCGTTGTTGTGTATGTCACCTCTTTTCTTTCACCTTTGCATATGCGCAGTTCGGCTCTCTTCGGAGGAGACCAGACATTTTAGGGAGCTAATAATTAAAGCTCAAGAGCTGACATATTTTGAAGCTCTGGAAGCTGCCCCGACCACGACACCACTTCCTCCAGGTGATTCACGGAAGCAGACGAGGTCCCAAGTCTGAGAAGCAGTTACTCGAGCGAAGCGGGCCCGTCGGAAGAAGACCATAGACCCAGCACCAGCGGTTGTCCTTCAGAGTGTGGTCTCATTTGAAGAATTCGAGGTCTCCCGTACCTCAGCTCACGTGACCCAAGGTATACCTCTCATCCTGTGCCCCGCCATCACCTTGGCAACATAGGTCAATTCTTATTCTTGCGAACGCAGCTGCTTCATCTGCAATGGCCGCGCAAGCTACTGCCACCTCTGCGGGAGCCGGAGAGAGAGAGAGGATGTAGTGTAGGTAGATCTACCCTCCCCCACACCCAGCCATGAGATAGAAGGTAATTGATGATCTATCTGATTGCAGATTTCCATAGTTTATTATCCCCTGGGCTCACATGGGTGCTCCCCTTTTCTCAGCTTCAGTCGAGATTCGACCACCTTCTCCCCCTATCGTGGAATCAACCGAGGGAGTTTCTGCGGAGCTAGAGGTAATTCCATGAAGTCAATTTACTCCTGAAGCTCGCTCGCCTGTTATCCCCGTCACAGAGTTGGCTGAGCATGCTCTCATTGAGCAACTGGCCTTGGCGGGAGGCCTCTCAAGTGAAGGACCACCGGCTTTGAGAGAGAAAGAACTGATGTTGGTTCAAAGCTCATCCTCGTCAGAGCAGGTGGACTATGGCAGTGGCTCGAGTGACGAGGATTTCCCCTTGATGGGAACAGAGGCCATGGACGTCGGGTGTCTTCCGCCTATGAGAGCGACTTTACGACTTTTAGTCCTCCACGGCTAATGCTGAGCAGCTTCGGGCCACCAGGTCCTTCGGTGGGAGAAGGGCCAGAGGCGATGGCGATGGTAGCTCCTGTTGCTGCAGACTTGAGCTTAATGTCGGCTGAGGTAAAAGCTACATTTTTTTTAGTCTCATGCTTATTATCGTCTGGCCATCATGCTGGCCTTCTGAGATCATTATGCTCTCTTTCTCTTGCAGGCTTCTGCTAGCCAGGCTGAGGTCACCTTGTCGGTGATCACCGTGAAGATACCTCTGCTGCCTCTCAGTACAGATCTACCATTGTTCCCGTCGGTCTTGCGCCCATAGCCCTGTGGTATTCAAAGGATTATATCATGGTGACAGGCTCGGAAGCGTCGGGGATGGTCGCCGAGTCTGAGCCATTAGCTGTGACTTTGGAGCAGCAGCAACTTGTCATCGCTGATAAGCCACTTCAGAGTGGAGAAGGCCTCCCTGGGGCAGAGGAGTGCGAGATTGTGGAAGAAGTGACTGGGGGCTCAATGGCCCCAGCCCTTGCCATTGAATCATCGTTGGTGGCAGCTGGAGGGGCCGAGAATAGTGACCTACCGCTTCCTGCTATTGAGGGTCGAGACGCGGCGCTCTCGCCATGGGTTGGGAAGGAAGTTGCTATCATTGACAGTCCCCCTGTTGCATTATCTGCTAGGACCAGTCTTCATGCGGGCACCTTACAAGACATACCATCCTCGTCTTCTACGCCGAGCGATGATATTTGGGCTGCGGTTGACAGCCGTGTAGAGTTTCATCTCCCGGACACGCCATCACTTGGTTTGCAATCATCGGGTGACCTAGTGTGGCAGTATCTGGAGACTTTGCGGGAGACTATGACAGCTCGCCCAGATTTAACCTATACATAGCTGAGGGGCTTGCAGAACACCTTTCCAGCTCCTTGCTGGCTTTTGGCTGCCCCATGGAGGATTGGGTACAGCGAGTAGTTCTACTCCTGAAGCACATGAACAGGAGGGAATTCATCGGCCACAGCTTGATAGATCAGATGAAGGCCACAAAACTTGAAAGGGCAGAGTGTCAGACTGCTCTTTAGTCATCGAGAGGAACTGCCCAGCAGATGCGGGATGCTGCCGACGATTCTAGCCAACGCCGGGCTTCTTTAAAGGATCAGATAATTGAGCTCCGCGCCGAACTTGACCGGGCCGAAGCAGAACTGGAATTGTCCTACCAGTTGTGGGTCCGACATATAGAGGCGGCTGAGCTGGCAGAAGGGCAGGCCGCATCGCTTGACAAGAAATTGATGTGACTGCAGGATGAGGAAACTCGTCTATAGAAGCTGGCCCGTTACTCGTGCTTAGGGCTGCTGGAGTTTGGGGACATCTTCCGCCGCTCTCTGCAATAGCTTTATCATTTTCTCTCCTTTTTGTGAGCCTTCACATATTCCGGGGGGTGTGCCCTGGGCAACATGTATCTTTCCCTTTATGTTTGAATGGAAAACTTTTCGTTGTCTTATTTTGCACATCTGCTTGCCGAGCCAATTTATTTAATCCAAGGTATGTCAGTTGCTAGGGTAGGAGAGCGCTCACACCTTCAGGAAAGGGGCAAGGGGTTCGCTCCACCAAGGCGTAACTTCTCCTTGGGACCACTGATCCGCCTAGGCCGAGTGCCAGGGGATAATGAGAGAGGATTACGGGCCATCAAGGGTCGGAGGGTAGAGCCAGAGGTTTATTTGTAGACCTTTCCGTTGACGATAGATTTGTTCATCATCATGGATTCAATGCCAAGGCAAAGGTAGGCCTATTCATTAACACTGACATAAGGTCCGGGTTAAGGGAAACACTGACCGGTCTTGCCGATGATGACAAGGGTCAATGATAGCTTGTTCATCGGTATTGGATAAATGCCGAAGCAAAGATAAGTTTATTCATTAATGCGAACGTAGGGTCCGGGTTAAGGGGATATTGACCGGTCTTGCCGATGATGACAAGGGTCAATGGGATTTTATTCATCAACATTGGATAAATGTCGAGGCAAGGGTTTGTTCATTAACGAGGACAAAAGGTCCAAGTTAAGCGAGTACTGACCGGTCTTGCTGATGGTGACAAGGGTCAATAGTAGCTTGTTCATCGACATTGGATAAATGCCGAAGCAAAGATATGTTACTCATTAACGCGGACGGAAGGTCTGGGTTAAAGGGATGTTGACCGGTCTTGTCGATGATGACAAGGGTCAATGGGATTTTGTTCATCGACATTGGCTAAATGTCGAGGCAAGGGTTTGTTCATTAACGAGAATGAAAGGTCCAAGTTAAGGGAGTACTGACCGGTCTTACCGATGGTGACAAGGGTCAATAGTAACTTGTTCATCGGCATTGGATAAATGCCGATGCAAAAATAGGTTATTCATTAACGTAGACGGAAGGTCCAGGTTAAGGGGATGTTGACCAGTCTTGCCGATGATGACAAGGGTCAATGGTAGCTTATTCATCGTCATTGGATAAATGCCAAAGCAAAGGCAGGTTCATAGGCGCAAGACTCATACGGGAACCTTTGTAGGAATTAAGTGACAAATGAGAATATGACCTCATTATTTCAACATCATCATTCCCTTTTGCTCTTCCATTTTCTGTGTTCATTTTTGTCACATTACTTACTTAAGCACCCTTGCGGGTTTTTACCGAACCCAGCCCCCTTTTGCTTTTATCCATGCGCCCTTGCGGGTTTTCACGTGGCGGGGTACCCGATTTTGCCTGCGGCGCCCTTTTGGGTTTTCACCGCAGCTGGGTTAGAGCCATTTTTGCCCTTACTCAGAATATCGAGTAAGTCCGACGAGGCACCTCTATTTTAAGCCTCATTTTTTTTCTTTTTTTTGTAATTGATTCACGGAACGAATCCGAAATGGATGAGGGCTAATGAGATGTTGACCAACCTTGCTGATGATGACAAGGGTCAGATGCAGGTTTGTTCATCGACACCGGCTAAATGTCAAAGCAAAGGTATATTCATTAACAAGGACGGAAGGTCCAAGTTAAGGGGAACATCGACTGATCCTGTCGATGATGACAAGGGTCAAAAACTGGTTTGTTCATCGACATTGGTTAAATGTCGAAGCAAAGGCATATTCATTAACAAGGACGGAAGGTCCAAGTTAATGGGAACGTCGACCGATCCTGCCGATGATGACAAGGGTCAAACACTGGTTTGTTCATCGACATTGGTTAAATGCCGAAGTAAAGGTATATTCATTAACAAGGACGGAAGGTCCAAGTTAAGGGGATCGTTGACTGATCCTGCTGATGATGACAAGGGTCGAACACAGTTTGTTCATCGACATTGGTAAAATGTCAAAGTAAAAGGGGGTTTCTTCTTTAACAAGGATGGAAGGTCCAAGTTAAGGGAAACGTTGACCGATCTTACTGATGATGACAAGGGTCGAACACGGTTTGTTCATCGACATTGGTTAAATATCGAAGCAAAGGAGGTTTATTCATTAACGAGGATGAATGGTCCAAGTTAAAGGAGACGTCGACCGATCTTGTCGATGATGACAAGGGTCGAACATGGTTTGTTCATCGACATTGGTTAAATGTCGAAGCAAAGGAGGTTGTTGGGTCCCGTAGTGCAGGAACACGGATCTAGAGAGGGGGTGAATAGATCCTTCTATTGAAAACTATGTCCAAATAAAAACTCAACTAGCACACAGCGGAATATACAAGATTGAGTAATTTAATATAAACAGGTTTAAACTAGATTCACTCAATCTCACCGAGCTCACACGATTGCACAAACAGATAGGATAGAGAACACACAATCACAATAATCAAACCACAAGACACGGGGATTTTTAAGGTGGTTCAGGACCACGACAGACTCCCTACGTCCACCCCTCACCAAACCGGTGAGGCTTCACTACACGCTACAAAATGTAGCAACACGGGGACGAACCCCAACACACACACGCTGCTTTCGCAGCAAACCACACACACGAGGCCTTGCCTTAACCTGCTGCCACAGCAGCACACAC
This sequence comes from Amorphophallus konjac, assembly GCA_022559845.1. Lineage (NCBI taxonomy): Eukaryota > Viridiplantae > Streptophyta > Magnoliopsida > Alismatales > Araceae > Amorphophallus > Amorphophallus konjac. Next base: position 347,141,663 of record CM040120.1, read on the forward strand.
ACACACACACACTGGGGAACACACCCCGAACAAATTCCTCACACGGAGTCACAACTCCGTCCACACACACACGTAGGACAATGCCTACTCAACCATACGGGAGAAAACTCCCAAAAACAATACACACACGGATATAGTCCGCACAATCAGCACACATATTACAACACACACACTCGGAGATCCCCTTCTCCGAACACCCACACAAGGTATTATCTCAAATGTATATGAATCAAAACATATATATGCTATGACCTCCCAACGAATTCTATAGATGAAAGCTAGAAGTATGCATCAAGTATAAGGCTCCCCTTTCTTCAGCACAAACTGATTCTCATTGCTTGTTGACGGATGATTATGATTTAGACATCATCTTCTTCGTCTCCTCGAGATGCACGTCTTTACCTTCTTCTAATTTCTTCTTCACCTGAAAGAACAGATAGAAATGAGAAGCTCCAAATCAAGCCTGTTTACATCAAAAAATTGATTAGCCTCATGAACCCCTCTACTCTCATCCTTGTGGTACCACTCCTCCTTCTTCTTCTGCAAGAGAAAGGAAGGCATTAGTTCATCTTTGTTGCTTAGGATGAAAACGCAGTACTAATAAGATAGCAATCAATGGATGAACAAATGAACATGTATATATATATATATTGCACCTCATAGATAATCATTCAAGACCTTGAGCAATCTCAAACAAAAACACAGAAGTGAAAGATCAAGACAACTCCCTCAAATTTTCGATGAAAAGCTTCTGCAGGATGAGGAACCGTTCTTGAAGAAAGATGATCGATTCTTGCATGGATGATGCTTGTATCTTGATTCTCCACATTGCTTCCAGTAGAGGATCGATTAGGGACTTGAATCCACATTCTTCCCTTCACATATAAGCTCAAAACAAGGTGGAAGAGGGCTTGGGAGCTTCAACTCCGAACCTGCATACACAAGGGTTAGCAAAACACCCAAAAATCGGATCTCACCTCCCTCCTTAGGGTTTGTGACCCAAAGAGAAGTATATAAGTGTTTTGGATGGTCAAGAGACAGCCCTTGGACAAGACCCACAAGTTATGGAGTGATTAGGAGAAGTTGGACTCGGATTGGAAGACTTTTGGGGTAAGAAAACGGCGGTCAAAAACGGCAGCTGGAGGTCGGAACTGAAGGGGTCGACCCTTGGGGTCAACCCTCGGTCATACAGAAGTCAAATAGAACGGATTTTGTGTTCTGTTTTACATGGGTCGACCCCAGGGGTCGACCCTCGGGTTTCCAGAATTCAAGGGGTCGACCCCAGGGGTCGACCCTTGGGTTTCCAGAACCCAAATAGAACAACACTTTGGTTCTGGTTTACAGGGGTCGACCCCAGGGGTCGACCCTTTCAGGCAGCTTCACAAAAATAGTTCTGTTTTGAATCTGTTTGAATAGAACTTGAGAGGGTCGACCCCATGGGTCGACCCATTCTTGTTTGGGCCTGAAAAACCACTAAAAACACCATCAAATCAATGGGAAACAATTGATTAAATATTACCATAATCCCATGAAGATCCACCATGATTTTTCATCCTGAAAAATATGATAAAGCAAGATGTTAGATCAAGATCAATATATATGGGTCATGCATTAACATATGAAGTTCGTTTTGAGGCCGAGACCCAAATGACATGAAGTATGAACATGAAAGCACTTGAGAACCCAATTTTCTAACTCAAGATTATAAGAATATCACCATAGATTCCAATATAAATTCTTACCATTGCATGATAAACAACTTGGGAATCAAGGCACGCAAACCATTATTGAGTCATATTCCATTTGTTAAATCTCCAAGCTCATCAACCCACACATCACAAAGCAATCTCACCAAGTGTAGAGACAATGTATATGCAATGTTTGTGCTAACCTCAAAGCACGTATGAGCCTTATAGAATCACAATACACCCACATGATGATATCCTAATAGAAACAGTTTATGATCATTTCCTCAACCATTTCAACCTCCATACACATGACGACATGAACAACCATTCTGCACACGGCCAAGCAACAAAGACATTTTGTAATCATCAAAATCACATGCACAACAATCTCCCCCATTTTGATGATGACAAAATATTTATGCTATAATGCTCTCTCATAAAGCTCTCTCTCCCCCTTTGACATAATCAGAAATGGGGATCATGATGGGGAATGCAAGATGGCATGAACTAATATGCGCAATATACATGATATGCATGAACTAATTGTAAAACTGTGGGATACCAATTGTTGAAATTGGAAATGCAAATGTGGACAATATGGTCATGTAGTATGCAAGATGACAAAATGATATGCAAATGCTCACAAGTTGCAGCAAATGGAAATGGTGGATGATAGGAACTATAATGAGCAAGCAAACAAGCACTCATACACCCATAGTAAGGTAGTGACTCATGCAAGTCCTGATGACTGAAGCAGATAAGATCACATGCAAAGCTCCACCTTTGACATTGACATATTAGATGAATGACTTTGATTTTCAAGTTTTTGATTTTTTATTTTCTTGTGAAATGCATGAAACAGGATGTATGAAAATGATGAGACATGAAATGCATACAATGTAATCAAGCAGATATCTATAGATACATGCAACAAAACTCCTTCACAAGAAGTGATACCAAGTGATTTACAGTGGGGGGATAGGTGTAGGAAAAGTGCAAGTGAGTCATTAAGTTCAGAATGCTCATGATTACACCTAGAGGATTGTGCAGATAAATAGGAGAAGACGTACAGCAGGTCAAGAAACTAATCAAATTTTCAAAATACATATCAAATCAAATTACCATGTGTGAGTGAGTAGCATGAGTATGAATCTTAGCCATATGGATAACCGAATTTTCAAGTAAATATAATAGTAACAGCACAGACTGCATTTCAAGCTAGAGAACAGCGTATTGGAGGCTTCGCTCTACCTTATCAAATTATCATCAGTAATTTTCACACTGACAATCTGAATTTTTCTAAGAAGGATCAGGTTCAAATAATTCCTTTTTACGCGAGAAAACACATGGAGCTCATGCCAGAATCCCCGGTTACTCATAATATTGAACTTTGTCACCTCATTTGAACAGAGATACTTTAGTCAACACTTTTCAGAAATGAACCAGATCACGTCTCAGGTGACATGTGCCCAGTTTACTCAGTTAGACTTAGCATTGCTCTGCCTTTCATATCAACCATTTTTTGTATGTGGAGACAGGCAGCTTTTTCCTCAATTGTCTCTTATCATCCATGCAGCAAGTTGAATTACTTTAGAGTGTTGAAATGAAATTTCTATATCCTTATGAACAACACTCAATTCCACATTAAAGTGCATGAAGTGTACGAATTTGATTTCACATGTATGGAGAAAATTTAACTGAGAACAGGATAGTGTAGCTCCCCCTATGTAAATGCAATAAGCATGAAATGCTCCCCCTTAGAGTTTTACATGAAGCACACTTGTTAAGACTCAGATGCAACATTATTTATCAATGAAGTATATGGTCTTAGAAGTTTCAAGGAAGGGGTTGAATAGCATATAATAACATGCAAGCATACGATGAAGATATGCATATGCATTGCAAAATGAAAAGATATGCAATCTCAATTCTTGAAATGTTGGCTCCAAGGATATGAGACCAATTGTTGGAAGTATTCATTTTGGTATTTATGCAACATGAAATGTGCAAAATGATGCATTTCAAAATATGCACTTTATGTATGCTGAAAATGCCAACTATGCAACAAGACACACGATGAGCTTCATCTTCTAAAAGCACTATGTGAATGATGTGTAGAGAATGATATGCAAACATGCAATGTGATGCAAGATTTCAGATTTCACATGACACTCTATATGCATATAATGCAACTAATGCATGACACGCATTACCAATTGTTAAAATGTGAGGACACAATTTTATTCGGAAAAGAGAATTCAGAAAATTCATTCAAAGCATCAAGATCATCACATGTGAACTTTTCTTGAAAACAGTTGTGCTTTTATCCAGAAAGATGAGTGGCATATTGATAAAGATCATGGAACATTGATCAACTTCAGTCCTTAAAATATTCAGCCACAAACATAATATCATCATGCTGAGAGAATGGAAAAACATCATTTTCAAAATTTTCAGCATGTAAAACTCCCCCATAATCAATGTATGATTTCAAAATTTTCATTTAAGTTGGATGCCATATGCATAGATGATTCATGGTACCGGGCGGAGACATATTCTCAGGCATGGTGATAGCTTTCAGACATGCTTGACTTGCCCTTCCACATGTCACCATTTTATATACCATGTAATCATTGAAATGATGATCAGAAATAAATATATTCTCATTTGACATCGGGGGTTTAGCAAAAGGCATTCAATGTCTACACTCTCATATATACTGCTCAGATGTTTCAATACCATTCAGCCAAACACTTTCTTTTCTCACCTTTGTCCTGAGTTACCTTCATTAACATTTTCAGATTCTTTACTTTATTCCCCTTGTTGTCTTCTGCATCAATAAGCTCCTTTCTTTCTCTCCTGCAAGAAATAGAATGATATTAGCCAGAAGAAATGGAAGTAGATCAAATCTGGCATTGAAGTCCTCTTGAGCTCCTTTCTTTCTCTCCATGATTTCAAGGGTTGATGGTCATTATCAAACATGCACTGTAAAGAGCTCAATTCATGTCAATATTAAGTCAATGCATATGAAGAAACTAACTTCAAGATTTTTCATCACATATGACCCTCTCTCTCTCTCAACCTGCAATATCAGAAACTCAATTTCATATCAATCTCAACTCAATACAAATGAGAAAGCCAATTACAGTGCTTTTCTTCCACAAGACAATCTCCTATGAGCTGCAAGTGTGAATGATGAGCTTCAAGTATCAACTCAGGGACAAGCCCATGTTCACCAAGGCATCACACCAGAACTGGCCAAGTCAACGTAGCGTCTTCCTGTTGGCCTCAAGGCAATCCTGTAACAAGAGTTCTTATTTGGTTGTTTTGGGTACCCAAACCTTCTTGGGTCCCGAATGGTTAGTTGCACCTCTAGAGGGTGCCTTCTACAGTTTTTGGACATACATATCATCAAAATTCATTAAGGAGCAAACATGCATGGTATGCCCAAACTCACCACAATAATGACAATAACAAAGAGACTTCACAGAGTTCTCATAAACATGATAATCAAATTTCTGTGATTTAGCATGAATGTTATCATTATAAGCATGGAAATTTCTATTCTTCACAATAGGATGAGCATGAAATTTCTGTGGGTTTGTAGAGATGTTATCATTTTTCAACCTAAAGTAATTTTTCATCCTGTGACCGAACCTTCCACAATGCAAACAGTTCAATGGACCAAGTCTTTCAAATGGTCTACTTGCATGAACATAAGAGTTATCAAAAGTTCTTTTTGTGTTCAAAAACTTTCTTGGCTTTGTGAAGCCATTCATTTTCTTGCATGCATCTAGATCTTCAGATTTCATCAAAAAGTAATCATGCATCAGATGACCAAGTTCACCACAATAAAAACATGAGATTTTATTTGTGGATGCATGTGTGTGTGCAACATGATTTTTCTTAGCATTCATCGTGACACCAACAACACTTTTAGCCTTTTGATGCAAGTTTTGTTTCTTTTCCAGATTTTCAGTTGTTCTCTTTGTTGTTTGAGCAGTAGTTTGATTTGGAGACTCATTTGATGTGCTGGCTATGTTTGAACTGTGAACAAATGAAGTATAGACTTTGTTTTCAAAATTCTTTTTGTTCACAGGATTATAGCCTAGTCCCTCTCTTTGGAAATTCACCTTAGTCCTCAATATCTTGTTCAGATTCTCTTCCCCATTCATAAACTTAGACAATGATGCATTCAAGTCACTAATTTCAGATTCAAGGGATGCAATGTGCAATTCATAGTTAGCTATTTCTTGTTCAAGCACATGCACCTTATCAGATTCATCAACTATCACAGATTTCCCCTTTTCAAGATTTTCAAGATTTTTCAATCTACTTTCAAGTAGGGAGATTTGAATTAGCATCCCACTGTTCTCCTTTTTGAGTTCTTCATTTTCATTTGCAAGTTTATCATTCATAATCAATTCATTGCAAATATCCTGATCAATTGAGTTTGATTCCATTTTGTTTCTTAGATCTTTTTCAGTTTTCTCCAATTGATCAATTATGTTCTTGAGGGTAACATTTTCATTTCTCAAACAAGCAATGGTTTCTTTGTGACATTCAACATCATGCTCTAAAAGTTCATTGAAGTTAACAAGCTCAGAACATTTATCACAAGAACCATTTTCATGGACCAAGTTTTCAGATTTCTTTTTCAATTTTCAATTTTCTGACTTGACTTTCTTATATTATTTTTCCAACTCATCATAAGCTTCAACAAGATCATCAAGAGTAAATTCTTCAGAATCAGAATTTACCTCTTCTACATTTTTATCACTTTGTTGATCAGCATCATCGGCCATGAGACATTTTTGCCTTTCCTTTTCTTGAGCTTTGATCAACCGGTCCATAAGCTCCTTTACCGTCCTACAAAAAGACACAAATGGATACTTGTTAGTACTTACATAAGCTTTCAATAAACTCAAAGCAGTAACATTATCATGGTGCATCATTTTATCTTGATTAGACCACTTGGTCTCATCTAAAGGTAATGTGTGTGGACCATGATAAATCAATTTCCAAAGACTAGGACTAGTAGAATTGATCACCACACACAATTTACCTAGCCCTAAATCAAAATCCGAACCAGTGAAGATTGGCAGATAATTCATTGAGATATGTTCAGAAAAATTCATGATTGTAGAATGCACTAGGATCACTCTGTAGATAGCAAGATCTAGGGACAACAGGACCTCGCTCTGATACCAATTGTTGGGACCCGTAGTGCAGGAACACAGATCTAGAGGGGGGGTGAATAGATCCTTCTATTGAAAACTATGTCCAAATAAAAACTCAACTAGCACACAGCGAAATATACAACATTGAGTAATTTAATATAAACAGGTTTAAACTAGATTCACTCAATCTCACCGAGCTCACACGATTGCACAAACAGATAGGATAGAGAACACACAATCATAATAATCAAACCACAAGACACGGGGATTTTTAAGGTGGTTCGGGACCACGACGGGCTCCCTACGTCCACCCCTCACCAAACCGGTGAGGCTTCACTACACGCTACAAAATGTAGCAACACGGGGACGAACCCCAACACACACACGCTGCTTTCGCAGCAAACCACACACACGAGGCCTTGCCTCAACCTGCTGCCACAGCAGCACACACACACACACACACTGGGGAACACGTCCCGAACAAATTCCTCACACGGAGTCACAACTCCGTCCACACACACACGTAGGACAATGCCTACTCAACCATATGGGAGAAAACTCCCAACAACAATACACACGCGGATATACTCCGCACAATCAGCACACATATAACAACACACACACTCGGAGATCCCCTTCTCCGAACACCCACACAAGGTATTATCTCAAGTGTATATGAATCAAAACATATATATGCTATGACCTCCCAATGAATTCTATAGATGAAAGCTAGAAGTAAGTATCAAGTATAAGGCTCCCCCTTCTTCAGCACAAACTGATTCTCATTGCTTGTTGACGGATGATTATGATTTAGACATCATCTTCTTCGTCTCCTCGAGATGCACGTCTTTACCTTCTTCTAATTTCTTCTTCACCTGAAAGAACAGATAGAAATGAGAAGCTCCAAATCAAGCCTGTTTACATCAGAAAACTGATTAGCCTCATGAACCCCTCTACTCTCATCCTTGTGGTACCAGTCCTCCTTCTTCTTCTGCAAGAGAAAGGAAGGCATTAGTTCATCTTTGTTGCTTAGGATGAAAACGCAGTACTAATAAGATAGCAATCAATGGATGAACAAATGAACATGTATATATATATATATTGCACCTCATAGATAATCATTCAAGACCTTGAGCAATCTCAAACAAAAACACAGAAGTGAAAGATCAAGACAACTCCCTCAGATTTTCGATGAAAAGCTTCTGCAGGATGAGGAACCGTTCTTGAAGAAAGATGATCGATTCTTGCATGGATGATGCTTGTATCTTGATTCTCCACATTGCTTCCAGTAGAGGATCGATTAGGGACTTGAATCCACGTTCTTCCCTTCACATATAAGCTCAAAACAAGGTGGAAGAGGGCTTGGGAGCTTCAACTCCGAACCTGCATACACAAGGGTTAGCAAAACACCCAAAAATCGGATCTCACCTCCCTCCTTAGGGTTTGTGACCCAAAGAGAAGTATATAAGTGTTTTGGATGGTCAAGAGACAGCCCTTGGACAAGACCCACAAGTTATGGAGTGATTAGGAGAAGTTGGACTCGGATTGGAAGACTTTTGGGGCAAGAAAATGGCGGTCAAAAACGGCGGCTGGAGGTCGGAACTGAAGGGGTCGACCCTTGGGGTCGACCCTCGGTCATACAGAAGTCAAACAGAACGGATTTTGTGTTCTGTTTTACATGGGTTGACCCCAGGGGTCGACCCTCGGGTTTCCAGAATTCAAGGGGTCGACCCAAGGGGTCGACCCTTGGGTTTCCAGAACCCAAACAGAACAACACTTTGGTTCTGGTTTATAGGGGTCGACCCCAGGGGTCGACCCTTTCAGGCAGCTTCACAAAAATAGTTCTGTTTTGATTCTGTTTGAACAGAACCTGAGAGGGTCGACCCCATGGGTCGACCCATTCTTGTTTGGACCTGAAAAATCACTAAAAACACCATCAAATCAATGGGAAACAATTGATTAAATATTACCATAATCCCATGAAGATCCACCATGATTTTTCATCCTGAAAAACATGATAAAGCAAGATGTTAGATCAAGATCAATATATATGGGCCATGCATTAACATATGAAGTTCGTTTTGAGGCCGAGACCCAAATGACATGAAGTATGAACATGAAAGCACTTGAGAACCCAATTTTCTAACTCAAGATTATAAGAATATCACCATAGATTCCAATATAAATTCTTACCATTGCATGATGAACAACTTGGGAATCAAGGCACGCAAACCATTATTGAGTCATATTCCATTTGTTAAATCTCCAAGCTCATCAACCCACACATCACAAAGTAATCTCACCAAGTGTAGAGACAATGTATATGCAATGTTTGTGCTAACCTCAAAGCACGTATGAGCCTTATAGAATCACAATACACCCACATGATGATATCCCAATAGAAACAGTTTATGATCATTTCCTCAACCATTTCAACCTCCATACACATGACGACATGAACAACCATTCTGCACACGGCCAAGCAACAAAGACATTTTGTAATCATCAAAATCACATGCACAACAATCTCCCCCATTTTGATGATGACAAAATATTTATGCTATAATGCTCTCTCATAAAGCTCTCTCTCCCCCTTTGACATAATCAGAAATGGGGATCATGATGGGGAATGCAAGATGGCATGAACTAATATGCGCAATATACATGATATGCATGAACTAATTACAAAACTGTGGGATACCAATTGTTGAAATTGGAAATGCAAATGTGGACAATATGGTCATGTAGTATGCAAGATGACAAAATGATATGCAAATGCTCACAAGTTGCAGCAAATGGAAATGGTGGATGATAGGAACTAGAATGAGCAAGCAAACAAGTACTCATACACCCATAGTAAGGTAGTGACTCATACAAGTCCTGATGACTGAAGCAGATAAGATCACATGCAAAGCTCCACCTTTGACATTGACATATTCGATGAATGACTTCGATTTTCAAGTTTTTGATTTTTTATTTTCTTGTGAAATGCATGAAACAGGATGTATGAAAATGATGAGACATAAAATGCATACAATGTAATCAAGCAGATATCTATAGATACATGCAACAAAACTCCTTCACAAGAAGTGATACCAAGTGATTTACAGTGGGGGGATAGGTGTAGAAAAAGTGCAAGTGAGTCATTACGTTCAGAATGCTCATGATTACACCTAGAGGATTGTGCAGATAAATAGGAGAAGAAGTACAGCAGGTCAAGAAACTAATCAAATTTTCAAAATACATATCAAATCAAATTACCATGTGTGAGTGAGTAGCATGAGTATGAATCTTAGCCATATGGATAACCGGATTTTCAAGTAAACATAATAGTAACGGCACAGACTGCATTTCAAGCTAGAGAACAGCGTATTGGAGGCTTCGCTCTACCTCATCAAATTATCATCAGTAATTTTCACACTGACAATCTGAATTTTTCTAAGAAGGATCAGGTTTAAATAATTCCTTTTTACGCGAGAAAACGCATGGAGCTCATGCCAGAATCCCCGGTTACTCATAATACTGAACCTTGTTACCTCATTTGAACAGAGATACTTTAGTCAACACTATCTTGTTCTTCTCTTCACATATAATCTCAAAACAAGGTGGAAGAGGGCTTGGGAGCTTCAACTCCGAACCTGCATACACAAGGGTTAGCAAAACACCCAAAAATCGGATCTCACCTCTCTCCTTAGGGTTTGTGACGCAAAGAGAAGTATATAAGTGTTTTGGATATTCAAGAGACAGCCCTTGGACAAGACCCACAAGTTATGGAGTGATTAGGAGAAGTTGGACTCGGATTGGAAGACTTTTGGGGAAAGAAAACGGTGGTCAAAAATGGCGGCTGGAGGTCGGAACTGAAGGGGTCGACCCTCGGGCATACAGAAGTCAAACAGAACGGATTTTATGTTCTGTTTTACATGGGTCGACCCCAGGGGTTGAGGGTTTCTAGAATTCAAGGGGTCGACCCTAGGGGTCGACCCTTGGGTTTCCAGAACCCAAACAGAACAACACTTTGGTTTTGGTTTACAGGGGTCGACCCCAGGGGTCGACCCTTTCAGGCAGCTTCACAAAAATGGTTCTGTTTTGATTTTGTTTGAACAGAACCTGAGAGGGTCGACCCATTCTTGTTTGGGCCTGAAAAACCACTAAAAACACCATCAAATCAATGGGAAATAATTGATTAAATATTACCATAATCCCATGAAGATCTGCCATGATTTTTCATCCTGAAAAACATGATAACGCAAGATGTTAGATCAAGATCAATATATATGGGTCATGCATTAACATATGAAGTTTGTTTTGAGGCCGAGACCCAAATGACATGAAGTATGAACATGAAAGCACTTCAGAACCCAATTTTCTAACTCAAGATTATAAGAATATCACCATAGATTCCAATATAAATTCCTACCATTGCATGATGAACAACTTGGGAATCAAGGCACGCAAACCATTATTGAGTCATATTCCATTTGTTCAATCTCCTAGCTCATCAACCCATACATCACAAAGCAATCTCACCAAGTGTAGAGACAATGTATATGCAATGTTTGTGCTAACCTCAAAGCACGTATGAGCCTTATAGAATCACAATACACCCACATGATGATATCCCAATAGAAACAGTTTATGATCATTTCCTCAACCATTTCAACCTCCGTACACATGACGACATGAACAACCATTCTGCACACGGCCAAGCAACAAAGGCATTTTGTAATCATCAAAATCACATGCACAACAGAGGTTTATTCATTAACGAGGACGAAGGGTCCAAGTTAAGGGAAACATCGACCGATCTCACCGATGATGACAAGGGTTGAACACGGTTTGTTCATGGACATTGGTTAAATGTCAAAGCAAAGGGGGTTTATTCATTAACGAGGATGAATGGTCCAAGTTAAGGGAAATGTCGACCGATCTTGCCGATGATGACAAGGGCCGAACACGGTTTGTTCATCGACATTGGTTAAATGCCGAAGCAAAGGAGGTTTGTACATTAACAAGGACGGAGGGTCCAAGTTAAGGGAAACGTCGACCGATCTTGCCGATGATGACAAGGGTCGAACACGGTTTGTTCATCGACATTGGTTAAATGTCGAAGCAAAGGGGGTTTATTCATTAACGAGGATGAAGGGTCCATGTTAAGGGAAACGTCGACCGATCTTGGGGATGATGACAAGGGTCGAACATGGTTTGTAGAGAGAAAAGATCTCCGGTGGGACTTGTGGTGATCGTCCTTTTCGGAGTTTCATTAGGATGAGGGTGAAGAGGAACTTTAAATTACCACATTACTGGATTAAGCGCCCGTTCGGGTTTTTGTCGAAGCCAGCCCCCTCTTACTTTTGCCCACGCGCCCTTTCAGGTTTTCACGTGGCGGGGTACCCGATTTTGCATGTAGTGCCCTTTCGGATTTTCACCGCAGCTGGGTTAGAGCCATTTTTGCCCTCGCCCTAGTGTAGGAACGAGGCCGGCGGGGCACCTCTATTTTAAGCCCCATTTTTCGTTCTCATATAATTTTTATCATTTCATTCATTTTTTTGAACATAGAGTGAGAAATTGAGGATGGGTCAATCATGTGATGTTTGACCCTATGTAGTAGCATATGACAGTCGGCTAGGGCACGCAGCCTTGCGTCGAAAAAAGGGGTTTATTCATTGGTAAGGACAAATACCAAAGGAAGGGATGAGTTTCTGCGCCAATTCAGACGTAAGGTCCGTAATGGCGATAACATGTAGAAGTCGGCTAGGGCACGCAACCTTGTGCCGAAAGGGGGGTTTATTTGTCGGTAAGGATAAATACCAACGCAAAGGAAGAGCATTCGCCGATTCAGACGTAAGGTCCGTAATGGCAATATTGTAGGAAAACTGGCTAGGACATGAAGTCCTTTGTCAGAAATGGGTTTACTCGTTAGCAAGAAGGTAATGCTAATGCAAGTGAATGATTTCCACCGATTCGGACGTAAGGTCCGTAATGGCAGTATTGTAAGAGAGTCGACTGGAACACGAGGTCTTGCACTAAAAAAAGGGGTTTATTCATTAGCAAGGGATAATGCTAACGCAAAGGAAGAGTTCACATGTCGATTCGGGGGTAAGGCCCGTAATGGTAGTATCATTATGGTGGGACTTATGGCTTGCTGCGCGATGCCTTCAGTCTTATTCATTCTTCAGGTGCCAGTTCAGCCACCCGATATAACTTCAAGTGCCCCCCATTGAGAGGAGAGAACTAGTCTGCACCCTTGTGGTCGACCAGATCATAAGCACCCCCTTCATAGACCCGATGCACGACATACGGGCCTACCCAATTTTTTACCAACTTCCCTTTAGGGTTGGAGGCCATTACTTCTCTTCTTTTGACCATTACTAGGTCTCTTTTCTTGAATTCTTGCCCTTTGACCAACTTGTCGAAAGCACGGGTCACGCGGGCCTGGTATAATTGGATATTTTGTTGCGCGCGGAGACGCTTTCCTTCGAGCTCGGAGAGCTCTTCCAGTCTTCTTTCTATGTTAATCTCCTCGCTGCTAACCAACCCATGCTAGATGGCGACTCGCAACGAGGGAACCTCCAATTCAATTGGCACCACAGCCTCCGACCCGTACATGAGGGAGTAAGGTGAGCAGCCAGTTGTGGTTTTATAAACTGTATGATAAGCCTAGAGTGCTTCGTACATCCTTTCTTCCCAATCTCTTTTATTAGCCTTGACAGTCTTTGCTAGCAGGGTGCATAGCGTTTTATTGAAGGCTTCTGCAAGTCCGTTGGCTTGAGGGTAGTAGGGAGATGACGTTCTCCAATCAATCTTATATTTTTCGGCCAGTCGGTACACCTTCTGGTTCTTGAAGTGACTGCCATTGTCGGAGAGAATTCGGCTGGGGATCCCAAACTGAAATATTATATTCTGTCAGAAGAATCTTGCGACCAATTCTCCTGTCACTTCTCTTAGCGCTATTGCTTCTGCCTTTCTGGAGAAGTAATATGTTGCTACTAAGATATATTTGCATCCTGATGAAGATGTTGGTAAAGGTCCTACCACGTCTGTACCCCATTGAGCAAACGGCCAACTTGGTACAGTAGGATGCAGCGACGCCGGTGGCCTTCTTGACACAGTGGCATGTTCCTGACACCTCTGGCAGGCTTTAGCGAACTTGCAGCAGTCGTCAAACATAAAGGGCCAGTAGTAGCCCATTTTTTTTATTTCAATTTTTATTTTTGGACCGGCCTGATGTGCCCCGGTTGACCCGACATGGACTTCTTTACTTGCCAGGCTTCTACTGGAGACAAGCAGCGGAGTAAGATCTTCTTTTGGGCATCCGCCATTATCCGGAACAAGGTTTCGTTCCTCATTTCATAAGAGTCTTTGACTCTCAGGAGTTTCATTCTTTGTTCTTTTTCTTTCAGGAGCTGTTGGTGTTGAAACCAACGTAGGAGATGCTCCCGCCAGTTCGAGCTGTTGGATTTCTTCCGTCGCTACCACTTCATTTTCTTGTTGATCGACCAGGACCTTTGTTACATTGGGGACCTGCCGCCGGTTAATTACTGTTATATTCAGGCTTGTGTCTGGCGGGATTGCCAAAGAACTGGCCAGCTTTACGAGGGCATCCGCCTGAGCATTCTATCCTCGGTTGGTGTGCTTGATGCTGATGAAATAGAACCTTGTTAGTAGGCAGAGTGCCAGCTGGTAATAAGGAAGGAGTTCTTGGTTTCGCACATCAAACTCTACTTCCAACTGTTTTATAACTAGCATGGAATCCCTGAATGCTTCTAGCATTTGAATTCCCATGGACAGAGCAATCTGCAGCCCGATTATTAGGGCTTCATATTCCGCTTCATTATTTGTGCAGGGTTTATTTATTGAATAGGATGTATATATGACTTCTCCTTCTGGAGATTTTAGGACTATGCCTGCCCCTACCCTAAGTCTGGCTGACCCGGTTGCCGGGGTATATATCAATTCTGGATGCGCCGTCAAAGTATAACTGCCATAATGAGGGCTGCACTTGGCTGACTTCCAGGGTCTCATCTTCAAGAAGCTCTGACTCCAGCGGACAATCTTCTGGTACTGGGTGCTCAGCGAAGAAGTCTGCGATGGCTTGGCCTTTGACGAACTTTTGCGACACGTAGGAGATATCAAACTCCATAAGAATCACCGCCCATTTGCCTAGGCGGCCTTTGAGTGCCGGTTGGGACATGATATATTTAAGCGGATCTGCCTTGGAAATCAGCTTAATTTCATACGACAACATATAGTGTCTAAGTTTCTTCACTGCGATGACCAGTGCTAGGCAAACTTTCTCGATGAAGGTATATTTCTCCTCAGTTCTGACTAATCTCTGACTGAGGTAGTAGAGGGCTTGTTCCTTCCCTTCTTCATTATTTTGGGCTAGCATTACTCCCAGGGAGTTGTATGTTGCTTCTATGTAGAGGATTAGCGGCCTTCCTTTCACCAGTGCACCCAGCAATAGAGGAGTCTTTAGATAATCCTTCAGCTTGTCAAAGGCTATCTGGCATTATTCGTCCCAATAAAAAGGGACATCTTTCATCATTAGCTTGTGAAAGGGATGGCATCGCCCTAACAAGTTAGATATAAATCACCGAATGTATGCCAGGCAGCCTTGTAGAGATCTCAGCTCAGAGAGGTTCCTTGGCGGGGGTAACTCCTGGATTGCCTTGATCTTTGCGGGGTCTATCTCAATTCCCCGATATCTGACAATGAATCCCAAGAATTTTTCGCTCGATACTCTGAACGCACACTTCATGGGGTTCATCTTTAATTCATATTGCCTGAGCCTCTGAAATACAACTCAGAGGTCCTGCAGATTGTCTTCTTTTTTTCTGGTCTTGACTACCAGGTCATCTATATAGCACTCGACCTTGTGGTAGAGCAGTTCATCAAATATTCTAGTCATCGCCTGCTTGTAAGTTGCACCGGCGTTCTTCAGTCCGAACGGCATCCTATTGTAGTGATAAATGCCCTTGGGAGTTTGGAAGGCGGTGTGGACCCGGTCATGTCCCGCGATCCATATCAGGTTGTAGCCGGATGAACCATCCATAAATGACAGAGTTTCATGGTCAGTCGTGGCATCAATCATGACCTCCGTTATCGGTACTGGAAAGTCATCCTTTCGGCATGCCTTGTTCAGATCTCAGAAATCAACGCATATCCGAATCTACCCATTTTTTTCTTCACGGGCACGATATTAGCTAGCCACGTGGTGTATTGATTTTCTTCGATGAAATCCACATCAATGAGCTTGTCAACTTCTTTGCATATTTGAGTGATAAGCTGTGGCCTCATGCACTGCGGTGGCTGCTTCACCAGCTCAACCTCGGGGCTTATGGCTAGCTCATGCTGCGAGACTACGGGGTTCAATCCTGGCATTTCTTTGTATGTCCAGGCAAAGCAATCCCGGTATTCTTGTATCAGCTGAATGTACAGCCTCTGTTCTTCAGTAGATAACTGGGCACTGAGGAATGTCGGCCTAGGGTCATCCTCGTTTCCCAAGTTGACTTCTATCAGTTCATCGACTGTGGCTTGGCCTCCATCTTCTATCTCCGGGGGCGTCGGCTGGAGGTTGAAGAAGTCGGGTATATCATCTTCGAGGTCGAAGACCTCGATCCGTTCATTCTGCCTTATCTAGGCTTCATCAGGAATCTCCGATTTGGTCAGTAGTGGCTGTGTGAATTGCTTTGCCAGCAAATCCAACTCGGTTGTAATTCCGAGGGGTGAGTCAGCAGCCTCATCCTTCTGCTGACGGACTTGCAGTCGTTAAGGACTGGTGATTGTTTATCATTGAGCTAGAGCAGCATTGCAACTTCATGGTACAAGGCGAGAAGGTCCCGCCCTCTTGGATCACCATATCCTTGGTGGAGGTAGCCTTTTCTTTTCTAGCAGCATTCATCTCTTGATCAGACTTGGAAGAAGCTTTCCTGATCGGTTCGAGAGATGCTGACATCATCAGAGGAGGAGGGTCGCTGGAGGGAGGCAGCCCTGCTTCTTCAGTATCTTCAGCTTCGCTACTGCTAGCCGTGTCAAATTTGGCCTGAAGAGCCACTTCTTCGGGATAGACCTACTCCCAGCACCGGCAGGGGAATATGGTTTCTGATTCCAAGTCTCTTGGTCGAGCTGGTTCAGTATGCTCAGCCTCTGCTGGGTGTTCATCGAAAGTTTCCCCTAGTGAGCTATCTTCAGTCGGGTAGAAAGTGAAGATGGTGTCCATTTCATAGCGCCCGCCATAATAGTATTCCTCAAGGGTGAAGCCCAACCCTGGGTATTGAGAGACACGTCTCATCTCTTTGTCCAGGCTTGTGGGATACCATAGCTTCTGGAATGCTTCTTTCTTCTTGCGAGACTGGCCAGCGGGGATGTGCTGTTTCTGGAACATCTTGGCCATCCAATTTGTTATAAATGCCAACCCATGACAGGAATTGATGGGTCTTCTATATCTTCAGGCAGATGACAATCATTATCCTCCCGTGTAGGGTGTTCCTCAGCCATGTAAAATAAGCTGTTGGGGCCATCTACCTGTGCCACCTCCC
Organism: Amorphophallus konjac; assembly: GCA_022559845.1. Classification (NCBI taxonomy): domain Eukaryota; kingdom Viridiplantae; phylum Streptophyta; class Magnoliopsida; order Alismatales; family Araceae; genus Amorphophallus; species Amorphophallus konjac. The sequence goes on from CM040120.1 coordinate 347,159,069, forward strand.
AAGCTTTGAAAGGTTCGATAGTGATATTATTGAGGCCAAGAATTGGCTTGGTAAGGCCTTCTGGGATCCCAATGTGGTCGTGCTGCTGGTTGACCTTGGCTTCATTAGCTTCGGGGTAGATGGCGGGAGGTGCTACTCTGCCCACATCCCCGGTGACGGTGATGTGCGAGACTATCTCGGGATTAACATACCTGAGCGACGGTGGAGGGAACCAGTAGGCGCCGGAGGTGCTTTTTGATGCGCCGGCAGAGGTCTTGGCTTCAGAGGCCTTCGGCGACCGTTCTACATATAGGGGGGCATCTGCCAGGTGACATTTGAACACTTTGAACGGTTGGAGATCAGCAAATACTCTTTCCTCCTTCCCTTCCAGGTTGTATTTGATGCACTGGTGGAGCGTGAGGGCACCACCATGTTCTCATATAGCCAAGGGGGGCAAGCAGCGCCTTGTACGAGGTGCGGGAATCGATGACATGAAATTGCACCCTCGTAACAAAGTCCGCCAGAGTGAGTGTGAATTCTGCTACTCCTAGCGACACTTCACACTTCTAGTTGAAGCCGGCAATACGCATATCTCTGACTTTTTCGAGGCACACGTTGAGGTAGTGCCTCTGATATATCCTATATGGCAAGATGTTGGCAGCTGCCCCGGGATCCACCAGGATTCTGTTCAGCTCCCGACCATTCAGATGTCCTTTCATATATAGCGGCATGTTGTTGCAGGTAGTGGGGAGCAGCATGTCCTCCTGAGTGAAGGTCACGTTGGCCTCCGACAGTGCTTCAGCCAGACATGTTTCATATTGAGCAGGCGTTTGCAGAGTAGTAATGATCGCATGTCGGGTCTCTTCACTCAGGGAGAGGATTTTCCAAACAGTGAACCTCGCTGGGAGCTTTTTCAATAACTTGACCACCCGGCTTCCTGCTCAGACATTGGACAGCTTCATTTCTTCTGCCCACCTGGGCTTGGGAGAGTCTTGAACCACGGCCCCTGATGGGCCTGCGTCTTCGGGCTCTAAGGCCGTACCCTTCTGCTTGGTGTCGTCTTCCTGCTGTCCCTCATTGGCTGTTGTTTGGCGAGCTTCATCTTCATCTGGAACTCCAGAAGACTATTGGAGCTGCGGGTGAATGCCCCTAACTGTAGGGTCGGTATCCTGGCATGGCTGCTTCCCCTTTGACATCTTCAGGAATTCCAAGAAGGAGGGAGTGGCAGTGTTGCCCCCACTCTGGTTGTATAGGCCTGACGGAGGAGGGATCTGGACTCCCCGGACCTCCGGGGGAGGTATCTTATAGGGTTGTTCCCCCCTGATAATGATATTATGGTTGGCGGGCGGTTGACGCCCCCATTTTCAGCCTGACCGGGTTGCATGCGCAGCAGTTGCTGCTTCGACTTGACTTCCCCTAGCGGCGGGTGCGAAGCGTATCTCTTCTCCATCCTCTTCACTAGGCAAATTGAACAGAGCAGAGAGGGTGTTACAAGAAAGGACTGCATCCTTTGTAGCCTCGCTAGCCCTTCTTTTCTTTCTCCATCTCCTTTTCTATTCTTCGGCTGGCGCCTGCCCCCAGAAAAGGCTGCTATCTTTGTCTGGTGCTTTGTCAGCTTCCTCTTCCTGCTTTAGTGAAAGCTGTTCTAATTCCTGCCACGGGACATAATCCCGTACTAGTAAAGGCTCCAATTCGGGCTGTACATATTCATCTAGCCCATTTATATTTTCTTGCAGCCGCCGGGCTTCTGGACAAATTTCTTTGACCATTGGCAATGGAGTCTACCTTCTCCAGTTGTGTGTAGGTATTCTGATGACTGTAGGTGGATTGGCCCACACAGGTGTTACCACTGGCAGAGTGGGTCGCGGTGTGACGCCACAGATCTGCACTCCCACACTCGGGTGAGATGTGCATTTCTTCTTGGTTTTTATAGGGACTTGTTGTTGGGTTCGGTGCTATGTATTCAGAGGTGGGGTGAATGAATATATACCCTTTAAAAAACTTTCGCCCAATTAAAAATCACACAGTGTGCAATTGCGGAATTAATCAAACACACAACGTGCAAAGCTAATCAAATCTGTTGAACCAATGTCCGAACATGTAGAATGCTCCTAAGCAAACATCTAATGTGCGCAGCAATGAACTGAATACAATCTTCGTGCCTATGCATGCATCTAGCGCCAATCAGATAAGAATTCAAACCACAGAACACAAGAGGTTTTTAGGTGGTTCGGTCTTGCAGACCTACATCCACCCCACACTCAAACCCGAGAGTGGATTCCGCTGACTCACAGCTTGAACAGATGGGCATCACAGCTTGCCATACAATCCGCTGAGCCTCACAGCTTGCTGTCCGAGGAATACTCCTTGCCTGCTGAGCCTCATAGCTTGCTCTGCTGGGCAATACTGCTTAGCCGTCCAGTGGAATCCTCCACTGCAAATGCTGACAAACAGCTTGAAGAGATGTTTAAAAAGAAAATAGGAAAATGGGAAACAAATAGCAATCGGAGGCTGTAAACAATGAAGCACAATGTGGCTCAGAATGAGCTGACTGGCCTGGATTTGATCCATGGTCTAGTAAAGGCAGATCTCTCTCGATCTCACTATCTTTCTTTCTCTTTTTCTTCTTCTGCTAATCTCACTCTCTCTTTCTCTTCTTTCTCTTCTGCTCTTCTTCTCTTTCTCTTTTTCTTCTATGCTTCTTCTGCTTCTCTTTTCTTTCTCACAGGATCGTGCAGGCTATCCTCTGCTTCAGTCGATCAGCCTCCTTCTAATGGAAAAGGCTTTCATATATATAGAGCAGCAGGAAGCAGATAGGGCGTGTGTCACAATCTGGTCACTCCCCTTATCCACGGATCACGTGACCATCCTTCATCTTTGCACTTTAGTCCCTGTCAGTCACTCGAAAGGAACTTATCAGTTTAATACAACAAACCTTGTACAGACTCTGTAAGGAGTAATGTGCAGTGTGTAGACATTGCAATGTGTAGACTTTGAATCCCAGCATGCGACCTCAATGTACAGACATGATGAAGGCACTGCAGAAGCAATGTACAGACGTCATGATGCAATGTTCAGACTTTATGAATGCGTGGCTATGGCATTTGTATAGACTTGGTGAATGCAGAACAATGCCATGTACAGACTACATATATGCAGTGCTTTGGCCTTGTACATACTTCACGCATACAGGACTGTGGCATTGTATAGACTCAGTGAATGCTAAGCAGCAGCATGTATAGACTTCATGTATGGCATGTACAGAGTTAGAGTGAAATGCATGTTCAGCTGCAGACAGTAAAGTATATACATTGCAAGTGAATGCATTGTCATGCTGAAAGAATGTACAGACTCTGTGAATGCAAAGCTAAAGCAATGTATAGACTTCATGTGTAGAAGACTAAGGCATTGTACAGACGTTGAGAATGCAATGCTAAAGTAATGTATAGACTTCACGTTTATGTGCATGACAAAGTAATGTATAGACTTGACCACTGCGAACACAGGCTATACATACTTTGATTGCATGCATGAGAAAGCAGTGTACAGACTTGCTGTGAAGAACAATGCCCAAGTGCAGTGCATGGACTTAGCGTGAATGTAATGCAGACACAAGAGTGTATAGACTTGATGAATGCGATGCAGACACACAGAGTGTATGGACTTGATGAATAATGCATTCTAGGCAGATCCTGTACAGACTTGAGAGACGATGCATGCATGATGTATAGACTCGTCCAATGTACAGACTTAGCATGAGACGCTAAGTGAGACGGAGGACGATGTACAGACTTGAAGGATAATGCATGCAGACGGTTGTACAGACTTGGTCTTACAGTGTATAGACTTAGACAAACAACTGAACGATGTATGGACTTTCCAATTCAAGGGCTGTACAGACTTGATGCAATGCAAGGCAACGAATGTATAGACTTCAAGCCAATGTATAAACTTCAAGCTCATGCAAGCAAAGCCAATGTATAGACTTGGCATTTGTGTGAGCATGCGATGTACAGACTTTGTGTTGTGAACACAGGCTGTACAGACTTGCTAACATGCATTAACAAATGGCATTGTATAGACTTGGCCAATGCAGCGATGTATGGACTTGCACAGTTCTAGCTACAGTGCAATGTATAGACTTGGCCAATGCAGCGATGTATGGACTTACACAGTTCTAGCTACAGTGCAAAGTATATACTTGGAAGCATATGAACATGGCGATGTACAGACTTTGAGTGAGAGCCCAATGTATAGACTTGGTGGAACTGAGCATAGGTAAAGATTAAGAATGTATAGACTCTCAGTTCAGCACGTAGGTAAAGATGCCAATGCAATGTACAGACTTTGAGCGTAGGTAAAGACAGCAATGTGCAGACTTCAACTCTAAGTCTATACAACCAATGCAGTGTACAGACTTTGCAAGAAACACTAGACGCTGTACAGACTTAGCCACAAGCTGAACAATCGGATGTATAGACTTGAGATGAATGCATGAACAGTCCGATGTATAGACTTGCCAAATGTATAGACTTTAAGTCCAATGCAAAAGGTTGTACAGACTTGGATGAATGAACAAGCATGAATGTATAGACTTTGAAAGACACTGCATGAACAACATGATGTATAGACTTATGCATGAAGCAAGGCAATCTGATGTGTAGACTTTCTCAACACAGTGGTGTGCAACTAAACGATGTGTAGACTTTAGAAATGCATAGAGACGCTATAGCGTGACAGCGTCGATGCAGCAGTTTACCCTGATGTGAAGTTAGATCTGGGTCAGTTCAGTGGGTCGACGTAGTGGCCCCATGCGTCAACGCATCCAGCCTTATCTTCAAAGCCATCTGAGGCATTTCAAGGCTGCGTCAACCTCGTGGACTCAATGGTTTGACGCCATCTGAACTACTTACGAGATGTATAGACATGCGAATCTGATGTAAAGACTTGAGGGGGGTCGACCCATCTAAGAAAGGGGTCAACCCACAGAGCTAGCACACTCATGCGTTCTCCACAGAACAAAACAGTCATATGCATTCATGTGAATAGATCAGGCATATGCATTCTCCACAGAACAATATGGTGACTCATTCATGTTGCTATCATTAAAACACCACATCATCAACAAAACACAAGGGGCACAACAATCTCTCCCTTTTTGATGATGGCAACATAATGAGTCACACTGACTCATCAAACTATTCTCCCCCTTTGACAAAAGCAAAAAGGAGATGGTTTGAGAGACAAAATTCAGCACACAAACAATTCTCCCCCATAAATTCAGAATACAGAGAATGAATCATTGAATTGGAGTACCCCCTTATAACAACAAAACATCTCTCCCCCTATCAACATGCATGATTGACTACCCTCCCCTTAAATGCAGATAATCCATAACTCCCCCTGAAGCACAGGAATGAACTCTGGTTATCCAATAAATCAATCTGAAATCTGCCATTACAAACAATCTAAACTCTGGTTGTGGCACCTCACATATGCATGAACAGAATGAAACAGGTTGAAAGTCCACAGAACTAGAACTTATTGCAAAACAAGATGGAAGATTCTAACAGTGTGGAGAGTAAAGTGATTGATTATAGAAAGGCAAGAGTAGATAACAATCATCACAAGACATCTCAATGACTAATCAATATCAAGATTTATGTTGATCAGGCTATCTGGAAAGAATCTGATCATGAGGGATTTTAATGCTTGCACCACTTCAATAAGTCTTAAGAAGTATAGACTCTTCTATCATAAAGGATTATGAAGTGGCAACGTAACCAATTTGATTTAATTATGATGTATACCAAATTTGTCAAATTAAACTCAATACTCATATCTGAATCCAAGTTTTAATAAAGGTGAACCAAATATTTAGATAACACTCAAAATCAATCATCTTTATCTTACACATATGATCTCAATGACACTTTTAAGAGTTACACAGATTAGTATTGATGTTAAACACTTTTTCCAAGAATATGAGTTGACAGACTTTTCAATATATTTTCATTTGAAGCACATTATATTTTTTTCTGAGCAATTTAGGTTGATCATCACCTTTTTACATGAGGCACAACACGTCTTAGGTGAAGTGACCCAGTTACTCAGTGGGATAACTGTCATTGCCTCTCAACTTTGAGAACAGAGTTAGCAATATGAGTGTCTTTTTACATGAGGAGACACCTTGATTAGAGGCCAGACTCCCCAGTTACTCAACACAGGCATGTCATTGCTCTGTCAGGTTTTTCAGTAAATTTTCATCAGAGATAACTATGGCACCTCATGACATAAGTTACTTTATTTCATTGATAAAGAACCCAGTTTCTCAGTGACCAAGACATTGCTCTGAATTCACAATTTTTCATTTAGTCAACATTTCTCAAGTTAATGTTTAACCACAACACTCACTCTATGTATCTCTACCAAAGTAGCCTTGATTTCAAATTTTCAAATATCAGATGAGAGAATCCAAGGTTTACATGACACATGTGGTTAAAGTTTATTAAACCTTATTATTCAGATATTTTCATTTCATTTAATTACAAATATGAGAATACATTAATCTTATATCAGTCTGATTCAGTGATAATTCTTAAACCTATATGATAGGAATTTCTACAAAGTTCTCAGACTGAATTGCATGACATGCAGCTTAAGTACCTCAGATCAGAACAAAAAAAAAATTAGCTGACCAACTAATCAACAGTAGAACCAAACAGTCACACCGGCTAAGAGATATATGAAGGATGAGCATAAGCTGGTGGAAGAGTAAATCACCAATAGAGAAATGTTTCAGAAGAGTGTACATCAACACACTACAGCTGAGTCTGGAATTCAGACAGATCAGCTGACAGGTAGTATCATGAAGAGAGTTGAAGGAAACTCTTCTTTAACAACTCAACGAATAGAAGGCAGAATCCATTTTTAAGAGAGAGAGAGATATGACATCAGATGAGAGTTGATCAATTTACTAGACAAAAGGAGTTCATGAGGTGAAGAAGAGATGAAATAGGAATGCTCCCCCTATCTAAATGCAATGGAATATCTTTTTAGGTTTTTCAAAAAATTATGACATGCACTACTCTTCATATATGCAGTATGCAACAAATCTGATAAGGAGAGCATGATGACAAAGTGACAGCAGACAAGCTCCCCCTGACAAAATGCATGATATGCAATGAATCATTTCTTTTCAGATTTTATTTTCTTCAAATTGATGATATGCAGTACACTGCTCTATATGAAGACATGCCCCTTGGTACTTGGCGGAGTACTTGGTCTCAAGGACCATCTCACACATAGTAAGAACCTCCAGATAGATTACATCTGCCCTTTAGTAACTTACCATTAATATACCAGGGTTATGCAAAGAGATGTAGTGCAAAGCAGTCCTATATGCATTGAATGACTTCCTTGATGGTCATATGCATTGTCTATATGCGTTTAAATGAATCATTCAACCTTAGTGCAACACATGAATTAGCTCAGAATAAAGTACATGCACAAACATGTGAGAAGAGCATCAGATATGTTCAGAATTAAATTCAGTAGTTGAGTCTGGAATGCAGACTGATCAGCTAGACAAGAAGAATACATCAGAAATCAGACAAGCATTTCAACAATTTCAGATGATGAAATTTAAACATAATTTTTCAGAGCTGACCTGAATAATGAAATCCTGGGGGTTTCATTCTTGAGTGCATTGGCTTATTAATCCCCCTTTATTCATTCCAAGGCACACCTGCAGCAAAGCAATCACTTTGATCTTGCAGGAACCCAAGAAGTCTTGGGTCCTGAATTAGCCTTGACAGGTGTTCTGAACAATCTTTTAGCCATGTTATCATCATGATCCATTATGTAACAACTATCCATAGAATGACCATATTTTCCACAGTATCTGCATGATGTAACAGCTCTTGAATTCTTTTTGTGAACATTTGTATAATCATGGAATCTATGTGAGTTAGCATGAAGATTTCTGTTACTTGCATGAAATTTCGATTTACCATTACCTGTCCACCAGCATTCAGAAGCTCAGTGGCCAGGTTTTCCACATTTAGAACATACAAGTGTCTTTCCTTTAAAAACAGTTTTATTTTTGCCCAAAAAATTTCTATTTGCAGGGAATCTAACAAATTTAGAATTAAAGTGATTTCCCTGAGCATACTAGCAGTCCTTGACTACATGCCCATGCTTACCACATTCAAAGCACCTAACATGCTTACTTCTAGATCTAGAATTATTCCTGTAATTCCCTGACCAACACTCAACAGCCATATGACCTGGCTTGTTGCAATTGAAGCATGTGATGTGCTGGTTGAACTTAAGTTTGTTTTTTTGTACCCATGATAATCAGAAGATTTAGCATGCAATTTATCATCTTGTTTCATGATGAAACATGCATCCATGAAATGATCATGCTTACCACAGTAATAACAAGAAGCATCAGATTTCCTAGGGGCATGGTTTCTATCAGATGAATTCCTAGATGCATGCGAATGAGTATAAGAGGCATGAGCATTTTGCATTGACCCATCAGATTCAGCAGAGCTAACATATTTCAAGGTATAACCAGAAATATTCTTTGCCTTCTTTGTTTGACTCTTTCTTTTCAATTTCTGATTATCCTCAACAGGTTTTGTTTGCTTTTCATTTTTCTTGGCTTTGAATTGAAATACAGATGTTGAATGTGATTTCTGATTTTCATTTTAGTTTGAGGATTGACTTGAAGTACCAGCTACATCAGAGCTTTACATAAACGTAGTGTATAGCTGGTTTCTAGTAATTTCCTTAACATCAGAACTACAGCTTATCCTCCTTTTTGAGTTCTTATTCTCACTTTTCATGACATCTCTCATCTTTCCTTTTATTTTAGCAGACTCAATTTCTGAATTTTCCATATCATGAATTTTATTTTCCAAAGATGCTATGTGAAGCTCATAACTGGCTATCTCCTGTTCACTGCAATTGACACATTCACTTAAGACTTTATTTGCAGTTTTATACTTCTCAACCTCTTGTTCCAGATTGCTCAAGATTTTTAATTCTTCATCACAGACAGCTTTGTCCTTTTCTATGGTGAGAAGTCTTTCAGACAAGCTAGTGTTTAACCATTTCAATTTTTCAACTTCAGCTTTCAATTCAATGTTTTCTTCCTCAAAATTTTTATTCTGAATTTCATTACCAGCACATCTCTCTCTTCCAGACACCAGCTCCAGTTTTTCAATTAGTTCCTCTTCCCTTTCTTCCACTTTGATTTTCTCAGCAAGTAGATTTCTGTGATCCTCTTTAAACACAGCAATTTGTTTCTTCATCCATTCATTTTCATTATAGAGATCTTCATTACGTTCTCTTAGAGCTGAGCACATATCACAACTTGACTCTACAGAAGAAATATGCATTGCTTCCTTGTTGATTTTCTCTATTTCAGCTTCAAGATTTTTATTCTTCGTCTAAATCTCTACATTCTCAGCTTTCGATTTCTTCAGATCAAACTTAATCCTTTCCAACTCTTCCAAGTTCATCAAATGTTCATTAGTTTTCAGTTTCAGCTGACTTTCTAATTCTGAGATTTTATTGATACCTTCATGGTTTTCCTTTTTCAACATGCACATTTGTTTCATATTCAAGTGAGACTCAGATAGGCATTTATCATATAATTCATTTATCTTCGGGCACTTTTCACATGATGAATTAGAATCACATTTATCAATTTTCTTTTTCAACCTTTTATTCCCAGATTTTAGTTTCTTGGATACTTTTAACAAATTTTCATACATCACTATCAATTCATCAAAAGAGTATCCATCTGATCCGGAGCTTACCTGAGATGAGGTCTCATCATCATCATTTCTCCGATCAGCCATCAAGCATTTGTTGTGATTCCTGGTGAGCTTTAGTTTTTCCAAAATTTCTTTGGCAGACCTACAAGAAGAAATACATGAGATTAGAGCTCTGTCAATTGATTCTTTCATTAAAACTAATGCTCTAGTATTGGCAGAATCTTTCAATTTATCCTTCTCAGTCCATCTAGATTTATTTTTTGATAAGTTATATAGACCGTGAGTCATTACCTTCCAGAGATTAGGATCAGTTGATTTTACATACCGATGAAACTTGTCTAACCAATAATCAAAATCATTACCTCTGAATATCGGAGGATTAGCCATCGAGATGTAATGACTGCATCGAAATCAGATAAGCAAATAAAGACACTGAGTCGGTGAAACAAAACACAGAACACAAGAAGCACACTCTGAAATGCACCAAACAGAAATGTAGGATCTGCTGCGGATTGTTAGATCCTATGCACAGCAACTCGCTCTGATACCAAGTGCTGGGTTCGGTGCTATGTATTCAGAGAGGGGGTAGATGAATATATACCCTTTAAAAAACTTTCTCCCAATTAAAAATCACACAATGTGCAATTGCGGAATTAATCAAACACAATGTGCAAAGCTAATCAAATCTGTTGAACCAATGTGCGAACATGTAGAATGCTCCTAAGCAAACATCTAATGTGCGCAGCAATAAACTGAATACTATCTTTGTGCCTATGCATGCATCTAGCGCCAATCAGATATAAATTCAAACCACAGAACATAAGGGGTTTTTAGGTGGTTCGGTCCTGCAACCTACGTCCACCCCACACTCAAACCTGAGTGTGGATTCCGCTGACTCACAGCTTGAACAGCTGGACATCACAGCTTGCCATACAATCCGCTGAGCCTCACAGCTTGCTGTCCGAGGAATCCTCCTCACCTGCTGAGTCTCACAGCTTGCTCTGCTGGGCAATACAGCTTAGCGGTCCAGTGGAATCCTCCACTACAAATGCTGACAAACAGCTTGAAGAGATGTTTAAAGAGAAAATAGGAAAATGGGAAACAAATAGCAATCGGAAGGCGGTAAACAATGAAGCACAATGTGGCTCAGAATGAGCTGACTGGACTAGATTTGATCCATGGTCCAGTAAAGGCAGATCTCTCTCGATCTCACTATCTTTCTTTCTCTTTTTCTTCTTCTGCTAATCTCACTCTCTCTTTCTCTTCTTTCTCTTCTGCTCTTCTTCTCTTTCTCTTTTTCTTCTCTGCTTCTTCTGCTTCTCTTTTCTTTCTCACAGGATCGTGCAGGCTATCCTCTGCTTCAGTCGATCAGCCTCCTTCTAATGGAAAAGGCTTTCATATATATAGAGCAGTAGGAAGCAGATAGGGCGTGTGTCTTCCACATCTCCCGCCCAAAAGCCTTGAGCCACGTGGCAGCATCCAGTAGGCTTTCAGTACACGTGTCACAATCTGGTCACTCCCCTTATCCTCGGATCACGTGCCCATCCTTCATCTTTGCACTTTAGTCCCTATCAGTCAATCGAAAGGAACTTATCAGTTTAATACAACAAACCTTGTACAGACTCTGTAGGGAGTAATGTGCAGTGTGTAGACATTGCAATGTGTAGACTTTGAATCCCAGCATGCGACCTCAATGTACAGACATGATGAAGGCACTGCAGAAGCGATGTACAGACGTCATGATGCAATGTTCAGACTTTATGAATGCGTGGCTATGGCATTTGTATAGACTTGGTGAATGCAGAACAATGCCATGTACAGACTACATATATGCAGTGCTTTGGCCTTGTACATACTTCACGCATGCAGGACCGTGGCATTGTATAGACTCAGTGAATGCTAAGCAGCAGCATGTATAGACTTCATGTATAGCATGTACAGAGTTAGAGTGAAATGCATGTTCAGCTGCAGACAGTAAAGTATATACATTGCAAGTGAATGCATTGTCATGCTGAAAGAATGTACAGACTCTGTGAATGCAAAGCTAAAGCAATGTATAGACTTCATGTGTAGAAGACTAAGGCATTGTATAGACGTTGAGAATGCAACGCTAAAGCAATGTATAGACTTCACATTTATGTGCATGACAAAGCAATGTACAGACTTGACCGCTGCGAACACAGGCTGTACATACTTTGATTGCATGCATGAGAAAGCAGTGTACAGACTTGCTGTGAAGAACAATGCCCAAGTGCAGTGCATGGACTTAGCATGAATGCAATGCAGACACAAGAGTGTATAGACTTGATGAATGCGATGCAGACACATAGAGTGTATGGACTTGATGAACAATGCATTCTAGGCAGATCCTGTACAGACTTGAGAGACGATGCATGCATGATGTATAGACTCGTCCAATGTATAGACTTAGGATGAGACGCTAAGTGAGACGGAGGACGATGTACAGACTTGAAGGATAATGCATGCAGATGGTTGTACAGACTTGGTCTTACAGTGTATAGACTTAGACAAACAACTGAACGATGTATGGACTTGCCAATTCAAGGGCTGTATAGACTTGATGCAATGCAAGGCAACGAATGTATAGACTTCAAGCCAATGTATAAACTTCAAGCTCATGCAAGCAAAGCCAATGTTAGACTTGGCATTTGTGTGAGCATGCGATGTACAGACTTTGTGTTGTGAACACAGACTGTACAGACTTGCTAACATGCATGAACAAATGGCATTGTATAGACTTGGCCAATGCAGCGATGTATGGACTTGCACAGTTCTAGCTACAGTGCAATGTATAGACTTGGCCAATGCAGCGATGTATGGACTTGCACAGTTCTAGCTACAGTGCAAAGTATAGACTTGGAAGCATATGAACATGGCGTTGTACAGACTTTGAGTGAGAGCCCAATGTACAGACTTGGTGGAACTGAGCGTAGGTAAAGATTAAGAATGTATAGACTTGCTCAGTTCAGCACGTAGGTAAAGATGCGAATGCAGTGTACAGACTTTGAGCGTAGGTAAAGACAGCAATGTGCAGACTTCAGCTCTAAGTCTATACAACCGACTTCAGCTCTAAGTCTATACAACCAATGCAATGTACAGACTTTGCAAGAAACACTAGAGGCTGTATAGACATAGACACAAGCTGAACAATTGGATGTATAGACTTGAGATGAATGCATGAACAGTCCGATGTACAGACTTGCCAAATGTATAGACTTTAAGTCCAATGCAAAAGGCTGTACAGACTTGGATGAATGAACAAGCATGAATGTATAGACTTTGAAAGACACTGCATGAACAACATGATGTATAGACTTATGCATGAAGCAAGGCAATCTGATGTGTAGACTTTCTCAACACAGTGGCGTGCAACTAAACGATGTGTAGACTTCAGAAATGCATAGAGACGCTACAGTGTGACAGCGTCGACGCAGCAGTTTACCCTGATGTGAAGTTAGATCTGGGTCAGTTCAGTGGGTCGACGTAGTGACCCCATGCGTCAATGCATCCAGCCTTATCTTCAAAGCCATCTGAGGCATTTCAAGGCTGCGTCAACCTTATGGACTCAATGGGTTGACGCCATCTGAACTACTTACGAGATGTATAGACATGTGAATCTGATGTAAAGACTTGAGGGGGGTCGACCCATCTAAGAAGGGGGTCGACCCACAGAGCTAGCACACTCATGCGTTCTCCACAGAACAAAACAGTCATATGCATTCATGTGAATAGATCAGACATATGCATTCTCCATTGAACAATATGGTGACTCATTCATGTTGCTATCATTAAAACACCGCATCATCAACAAAGCACAAGGGGCACAACACTTGTTGCCATCCCTCGTATTCTTTTACTGGGGCCAAAAAGTAGGCCTTATAAGTATGTTGGGTGCTGACCTCCGCGATCTCTTCAGGCAATGCATGATATAGAGAGACCATGTTGACCACGGCTCTTCTCAGAGATGCTTCATGGGGTTGTGGAGGTTCAACTTTGTACCCCCCCAAGTCTATCTCTTCCTTCTTCACCATGCCTTCGATAATATCCTTGAAAACATAACAGTCTTCAATTGGATGCCCCAGCATCTGGTGGTAAGGACAGAATCTTGGGCTGTCTCTTCTTTTCAGGTCTTTCAGCCTTTTTGGCTCAGGAAGGGTGACCTTGTCATACTGGGTTACCCAGTCAAATAAAACTTTGGTCTTTTCCTTTGGGAAAGAGTAGGCCTTCTTCATCTTACCCCGGAGTGAGGGACCCTCTTTGCCATCTTCAGTTTTAGCAGGTTGAGGGGCAACTGCCTTCTTGCCTTTATCTTTTTGCTGTTCAAATACCTTGATATCAAGGGCGTTCGCTTCTTTAGGCGCTTGGCGCCGTTCTGCTGCCTTGCCTTTCTGTGTAGTGGAAGTAGCTAATGTCGTGGCACGTCTTGCCAGGAAGGCTTCTACCTCGGCCACAACATTGTTCAGGCGGTCGAACGATCGGATTTCCATGCCAATCATCTTTTCTAGTACCTCTCTCCTGAGATTCTGCTTGCAGATTTGTACAACGTCCTCCTGGTGCGGGGGCTGCTTGCATCTCATTCCGAGGTTTCTCCACCTCTTGATATATTCAAGGGTTGTCTCATCTACCCTCTGCCTTGTCGAGTAGAGATCCACCACCGTGACCTCCTATTCAGTGATGTGAAATCTCTCTCTAAATTTCTTCTGCATATCCGACCAGTCGCTGGTCGACCCGGCCGAAAGGCTGGAGTACCATTCAAAGGCGAGCCCCGTTAGCGAGGACCCAAAAAATTTTAGCAGATACGACTCGTCAGCGGTCAGATCGCCCATGACGGTCATATAGTAAGTGACATGCTCCTTCGGGGATCCCTTCCCATTGAACTTGTCAAATTTCGGAGGCTTACTGATCCCAGGAGGGAGCCGTTTGGTAGCATGATGTGGCAGGTATGGCACCCAATAGGCATCGAACGCGACGTAGTCGCCTTCACTTCATTCAGCAAGCTTCAGCTTGATCATCCTCTCTACCATCATCTTATTTATGACAGTTGGATTAATCGGTTCTGGATAGAAATGTGCTGGCTGTAGATAGGGAGTGACCAAGGTGGCCACCTGTGGAAGAGGGCGTAGCAGCGGAGGTGTCTGGTGCACCTGTGGCAGCACCGGCGGCATCAGCAGCTGTGATGGGCGTTGCTGAGTTCTCGCCAAGCTTGGTTCTGCCGGCTGAGGTGGGGTATAGAGTGGTGGGAAGTCACTCTGGTTGACGGCTCCCCGTGATGATTCCGCCTGCATCTCAGGCTGCTTGGAAACTGAGGTTTGCTCCGTATTCTCCACAAGCTGCCTCTTCAGAAACTCTATCTCCTGTCGGTATTTCTGGAGTAACATCAATACTTATGGATCCATAGTTGCAGTGCTAGGAATGGCTTCTGTGGTCTCCCCTGACGCACCGTCAGGGAGGATGTCGAGCAAGACATCTTCTTCTTCCACCGTCACCACATTGGCAGTTAGAATAATAGCTTAGTCATGTTTTAGGTGGTGGCCCAGGGTTTGCTTTCCCTTGGCTGCTGCCAGCATTTCTCTTACGGCTTCCACCCTCCGAGTATTCGGCCCCGGCCTTCCGGCCAATCGAGCCAGCTTCTGAGGCTCCTCAGGTAGTCTTCCATAGTGGCTAGACATCCCAGCCATGTTGTAGGTTAAAATCTGCATCCTTCTTCTTTGTCTGTAAACCCTCCTTTTTGCATTCTCTAGGAAGGTGAGCCTCTCGAACACAGAGATTCTTCTTCTTTCCTCCTGGTGGGGAGTAACTTCATCGGCTTGAATGTCCAAGCCGTCTTCATATCCATTGTCATCGATCGACGACGTCATCTTTCTATCTTCTTCTTCTTCTTCCATTGCCATCGGTGGGCAGTGATCTTCTTCAGCCATGGCTGCTTGTAATAGCCGTTGTTGGCCCAATGAGGGGTTGCCTAGTCCCCAAAAATAACTTCTGACCATATTGGTCATTTCTTCTCATCCTCGCCCCTAATGTAGGGTCGGGGACAGTTGTCGACCTCCCATCGGAGGGATGTAGCAAGCCAGCCTCTTCCGACAGGTTGTTGAAATCTTCCTCCCACAGTGGGGATGTTGGCCTGTCGGGCGCAGGCCCTAAAACATTCACGGCGTGGAGGATCCACGACCGTTTCCTCTTTCCTTGGGGCAAGGCCGCTTCTCTTGTTCTTCTCTGCTCCAGTGAATCCAGAGCGGTGGCGGACTGGTGCATCCTGGTGGGTAGGCTGGATCTTCTTAGGGACCCAAACTTGCTTGCATACTCTTGGCTTGGGAGCCAACTTCCTTCGGCCATGACAGTCAGCTTCTTCTTTCTCGGCTCTCCTCCCGGAGAGGGCTTGGTAGGAGTTGTAGACAGGTACTGCGGGGATCACCCGATCTTTGCTCACCGGAGCATCACGTCCATCCAGAAAGACGCGAACTCCCCCGATCAGCATGGATTTACCGACGCAGAGAGACGTCCGGTAACAGCAGCAGCAGCCTTCCTCCAAAAGCTCCTATGTTGGCGCCTCCCGGAGTTCTTGGCAGGGACAGGGCGGGCCCCGTGAGTGATATGGTGCACCATGCAGTTGGCAACTTGAATTGGGCCCGTGAGTGGGCCAGCACAGCATCGAGCCTTCGGGGCCTCATCCACTTTCACAGTCTTCTCATCAGCGGGCTGTTGTACCCCTGTGGTCATTTGCGTCATCTTGTGGTCACTTGGGTCATTCGACATCATCCTGTGGTCATTTGAGTTATTTGATATTCTTAGTATTGATAATGGCTAAACACTATAAGTCATTGATGTTTTACCACTCTTATATGACTAAACTACTTGATGTTCTTTCATGATAGATATGTTGAGGACTGGAGTGGAGATGGCAAAAGTGAACGCTCATTGATCGCGCCCAAGCAAGGATGCAAATCTCTTCTACAAGTAAAAGTCGACATTTCTCATTCGGCATGTCACATAGCCAAGGTCGATGCACAAAGAAGCATAGCCAAGAGAGCCCAAGGTCAAAGACTCAGTTGACACCATCAAGACAGTCAAGGTTGATGCCACAGATGAGAATGGGCTGCTAAAGGACTCAAGCGACGGAGCTAAAGGGGTTAACGGACTGACCCGGTAGAACCCGGGGTCTGCCCAACTGGTGGTCGACCGCCAACCCAGGGGCGGTCGACCGCCCCAGTCAGTAGCTCCCAATCTACACGAGTCTCAGTGGCGGTCGACTGCCAGCCCAGTAGCGGTCGATCGGAATTTCCAGAACTGAAATTGCTACATGTTTTCTCAGTAGCGGTCGACCGCCACCTACCTCCAGTCGATCACCAGTCCCGAGCCAACAAATGTTGACTTCGTTTTCCACCTCGAGGACAGCCCCTTTCCATGGATTTGTTTAATCAAAAGTCACCTAATCTCCCATGATTTATGGATCTGGTCTGGGGGATGTCTATGGACCATTCAAAGTCTATAAAATCAATGCAAGAGGGTTAGAAAATCCTAGTTGATCAAGTGAATCAAAGAGAGATCAAGAGAGGCTAGAGGAGGTGCTTGGAAGAAGGGGTACTATAGCCGTGAACAGTACTCCGTGTAGAAGTTCTTCATCCATTCCAAGGTGATTCAAGCTTAGATCTGAAGCAAGCAACCTCCAAGGAAGCTAGAAGCAATCAAGGTCTCAAGGGCGATCAAAGATACATCCATACACTTCTTCATCAACTCAATTGAATCCAAGACATCAAGAGAGAACAAGAGAGGTAAAAGAGAAGGTTGGAAGTGTGAGCGACGTCACGTGGTTCGAGGAGCGAAGAAGACGCGGAGCGCGCGGGCTCCTCTTTTGTTTGCTGCAACACAGAAATAAGAGAAAAGAGAAGGGGCCACTACGGAAGATTGCTCCGGCGGGACGAGCGGGACAAATGTAATATCGCAAGATATGGGGGTTAAACGGCCATAGCGGGAAGTGACTCGCTGCGGCCTCGGGGGGACGGGAATGGTGTAGAAATTAAATAGCAAGAATTGAAACGGCCATTGGGGAAGTGACTCGCCGCGGCCTCGAGAATATGAGCAGATAAGAATATAACAGAATATGAGAATATGAAGAACAGGAATCTAAACGGCCATTGGGGAAGTGACTCACCGCGGCCTCGAGAATATGAATAAATAAGAATATAACAAAATATAAAGAGATTATAAGAACTGGAATTTAAACGGCCATTGGGGAAGTGACTCGCCACGGCCTCGAGAATATGAATAGATAAGAATATAACAAAATATAAAGAGAATATAAGAACGGGAATTTAAACGGCCATTGGGGAAGTGACTCGCCGCGGCCTCGAGAATATGAGCAGATAAGAATATAACCGAATATAAAAAGAATATAAGAACGGGAATTTAAACGGCCATTGGGGAAGTGACTCGCCGCGGTCTCGAGAATATGAACAGATAAGAATATAACAGAATATAAAGAGAATATAAGAACAGGAATTTAAACGGCCATTGGGGAAGTGACTCGCCGCGGCCTCGAGAACATGATGTGATCGCCAGGGGCCAAAAGACCCCAAAATAAAGAAAGTGATCACGCCTACCTCAAGAGCGGGAGATGGCGGGTTGCTTCTTCCTCCCCCTTCGGTCGGCCGACGGAGAGGGCTTTCTTTGGGTACCCTTGCAAAACAACGACAAACAAGTAACGAGTGGATTAAAAAGATGAAGGTGAAGTATTCAAATCCTTGCGATAAAAATAATGAAATGATGGCAAGACACACACCTGATTGGTGTTATCTTTTAAACCCCTCTCGGACTCGAGTAGGAGGAAAATAAGATGATGGATGCAAGAAGTATATAAGAAGAGGCGCCCTTATGAAGGGGGATAGAGGATGCGAGATGATGAATGCAAAAGAACTACGAAGAAAAGGAAAGGATTGGCTTATTGGATGTGCCGATGGTGAAATCCGGCGGAGCTTCGGCAGCGTAGGGACGATGTGGAAGCGTGGTGGATGAAGACGACCTTCGTCTCGCGAGCGTGGGCACCCGAGAAGCCGGCGGAACCTCCACCTACAAAAGACCCCACGGGTTAGAAATGACTCCGGTAGCCTCTGGGCTCCGGCAGCCTATCGGATCTCTTAGAAGCTCCCCTAGAACTGAGGGGGGTGGGCCTTTATTTATAGGGCTCCGGAGGGTGGAGGCGTCCAGGACCCTGGACACCTCCATCAGGGTCGAAGTAATATTTTATTCTATTTTTATTCATTTTTTTGAGTATTTTTGTGGAGGCATCCAGGGTCCCGGACGCCTCAATAAGGTCCACCGAACTCCACCGAAAGCCGCACGCTGTTTGGCACAACGCATGGTTTTGGAGCGGCGACCCGTGATTTAGAAATGGGCGCGTCCAGACGGCTGGACGTCTCCACAATTGGGATTCTTTCACACACGACAAACTGTCGATCGGTGGGCGGCCCCGTGAATGAGTTGATGGAGGCGTCCCGGGGCCTGGACGCCTCCAAGAAAATATATTTATTTTTTTTTGTTTTGTTTTTTATGCCAACTGGTATTTATATTTTTTATATTTGTTTTCATGGAGGCGTCCAGGGGCCTGGACGCCTCCATTAATATATCATTTTCATGTATTTTTGGTTTTAATAAATAAATTAAAGTAAAGGATGCATCCAGGAGACTGGACGCCTCCATTAAGACCCTCCCGGCTCCGCTGAAAAGGCGTCGGCAGCTCCCCGACAGGCACCCTTCCTTGTTCCGGAATTTTTTGGCGTGTCTGAATGGTGTTGATGCCGTCTGAATGCTGCAACGAGACGATTCCGGATGCCGAGAAGGGTGGAAGAAGACTCAAGAAAAGGAAGCACTCGAGTGATTCAAAATGCGTAAGCCGTCGCGGGGCGTCGTATAGTAATATGACACTTTCTCAGGAGACGTCAGGAATGGCGTGTCTACAGCTGCCCCGCCTTGGCGTCTGCTTTGCAAGGGAGCGACACGTAGTGGAATGGTATCGAAGTGGAGTGAAATGAAGTGGGAGCGGACTGAAAAGTTGATGCCAAGGTGTGATGAGACACGCTTTTGACGTTACTGTTTGGAATCTTCCCTGAAGTTTCAATGAGACGACCTTGAAGAAGGTCTTTCAAATATTGACGATTGCTTGGACGGAGATCAAATAAGGGAGGGTGAGATGTGTGCTCAGGCACGAAAAATAAAGGAGACCAACTTCTCGGTGTGGAAGTACCTGGGTCATAAACCCGCAGGTTTCACCTTTGGTGAGTGGTTACCAGCCAATGTGGAAGTGCTGCGGCCAAGGTGGGTCAAACAAGGTAAAAAGCAAAGGAATATCTGAGGGTCTGTCCAAACAAGGGTCTCCTTTGGAAGAGCAGCGTAGGGCCGTTTCAAGGAAACTCAGTATTTCATTCGGAGTGGAATATCTCATATTTGTAAGAATTGATGCACAGCGGCTTTCGCAATCGAATCACTTGAATGATCTTCCGCAATAAATCAAAGTCCTATATGAATGCATGCTGGGCTTAAAGAAAAATTTAAAACAAACTAAAATAGAAAATAGCCAAGGATAATATTGTCAACTTGTTAAGAATGGGTCAGGATATCGATCCGGTGAGCTGACACTGGGCTGGGGCCCGTTTATCCGCGCACCAACTCACTGAATGGAACCGTCGTCCCCATGGTTATCACAAGTTAACGGCATATCCGTACAACCCAAATTCTTCCGGGATCATCGCTGTTTTTTTGTTGAAGGGGAACTCAAATCCCAGATTCGTTCGGGCCGCGAGGTCCTTGACATGTTCTAGTAGCGTAGGTATCATATACTACGACGCATGACATGGTGGGACTAACCATTGAAAGGTGGGACAGGAGATAGGACAAAGACGTACGTTAGTAAAACCTGCACAGACCAGCATGGATTAATAACATCAGAAAGTAACAGAATCGTAACAGAATCGCACCACAATACAAAGGAGATCTAGACAAGATCTTGATAATGACCACTGATGTGACATGTTCTGTCCTGTAGCGATCTTTCCTTCCTATAAGAACTCCCCTTAGGCTAGTTCATTCAAATGCACCAAGGTGGGTTTTGGAAGCTCAGGAGAGGAAGGAGAGGAGAATCTAGAGATTTCAGGATGGAAGGAGAGTCTTCCCGCGTTGTGAAGAGGAGTAGGCCTAGCAGCGAGATCAGGCGACTCTCCGATCTCGAGAGTCATCTGAGTGGGACGATCATGTCGCATATGGTAAGCTGATTCATTTCAAATTTCTCCACGTGAACCTTCTTCTTACTTCCTTCCTTTCTTCTTCTTTCTTTTCTCTTTCAGCCATATCCACTCTTCCCGAGCCCGAGGAAGTTTTCCAAATTGCCATGGCTTTCAAAGTTAACTTCCAACATATCCATCGGCATGAGGGCCATACTCTCGAAGTGGCATCTGCAGGGGCTCCTTATTCACGCCAAACACTACGAGAAGATTCGTATGGACTGGGCGGCTATGGGCGCACTAGTGGAGATCTAGCATCCCCAGACCCACACTTTGATCTTCTCGACCTTCGAGGCGGCCATCCTCCTCGAGGAGGTGGAACTTCTGCTCGGATTGAAGAAATTCAAGAGTGACGGGAAGGTGAAGGCTATGCGGATGCTGACACGGGGGACTTCTGAAAGCGTCCTTGGAAGTTTCATGACGCCCGACGCAGCCAGAAAGGTCCGTACTCAAAAGGGGATCGATCTCCAAAAGCTCGCGGAATGGGTCATGGACGCCCTGAGAGGGTTACCAGACGATGACTATTTGGAGGGAATCATGAAAGGGTTCACCATTTGTCTGGCGGGTGCTCTCTTGTTTCCTTATACCGACAACATGGTGGAGGAAGACCAACTGAGTGCTATTCGTGGGATCTGAAGTGGAAAGAGGGTGGGACCCGCCGTCCTTGCCTATCTTTACAGTGGCCTTACTGTCTCGAGCATGGGTAAGCCTCCATTTGGTTGCGCACTTGTCTTGAATTGCTGGCTTGATTTGCATTTCAAATTTGACCACCGCGAGGGAATGCCAACGGCTTCGAAGCTTTTCTAACAAAGCCCGCTTCATCACATAGCTGACGTGTTAGGCTTTGGTGGCACTGTAGCGAACCGTGTTCCGTGGCTGAAGAAACGTGAAGACTGGCGGTCCCACTTTCGAACCATGACACAAAGCTTCTTTACTTGCGTACCGGCATGTCTACTTTCGCTCGAGCTCCTCATGAGGCCTTCCTCTGAAGTTGATCTCCAACTGATCGGCGCAACCGAGTTCATCCTTTATAACGCGCATCGATGCTGCCTCCAGGTCGGCACTCCACGCCATTCATTCCCAATATCGACTGGCATCGTTCCTTTGAAGAAGATGGAGTTGGGCACTGAAGCGGACGCGAAGGAAGCGAAGGTCGTCAAAACACCCTGGAAGACAAGTGTCGCGGGAAAGGCCTTAGCGCACGTGGGGGAAGAGTGCGAGCTGTGGAGGGCTTATGTAACCGAACTAGGGAAGTTAAGGCCTAAGGCGCCTAAACCCCTGATGTAGCTCGTTCTGCTTTCTGATGGAATAAAATCTGGCATTTTGATGTTTTGGACCACGTTCCCTTTGTTATGATTCTTATTTTTCCGTTTTTCTATTTTTGTGTTTTCTTTCTTTTTATGTACCTATTTATTCATAATATGATAATATGTAAATATATATATTAAAAAAATATTTTTAATGGGGGCGTCCAGGGGCCTGGACGCCTCCAATTTTTTATTATTATTTTTTTTATTTTTTTTTTATTTTGGGGGCGTCCAGGGGTCTGGACGCCCCTATAATTTCTTTTTTATTATTTTATTTTTTGGATTTTTGTTTGGGGGCGTCCAGGCGCCTGGACGCCCCTAAGTTTTTGAATTTTTTAAAGGGAAAGAAAAAAAGTGGCGGCGTCCAGGCGCCGGGACGCCCCCAAAAAAGGAATTTTCTTATATAAGGGGGGCCTCACCCCCCTTTCACTTCTACTGTTCATTCCGATGACTCGTTCACTCTAAACGACCCATCCCCAATTCCAATGGAGCAAGGAGGCCCGAGCCAGGGTGGGGAGAAGCAGAAACGATGGGCTCGTCATCCGAGGAGGCTGAGAGATGACGCCGAGGAGGCTGCCGTGGCGGAGGAGATTGCCGTGGAGGAGGAGGCTCCTCTTTTGGCCGTGGAGGACCCTGCGTGCGCTGGTGACGCGGGAGAGGATGAGCACGATCCGGTAAGCCCCTTAGACTTCCATTCTATTGGTTCACTGGGCTAAACGGGCGGACGAGAGGCTGTGTGGAGAAGGCCGGGGAGTGAGGGAAGGAGGCATCCAGGGGCCTGGACGCCTCCACATTTTCTTTTTTTTCTTTTTATCTATTTATTTATAAAATAAGATTAAAAATGAGGAGGTGTCTAAGGCTTAGGACGCCTCCATGATAATATTATTTTATTTTATTTGTTTTTGTTTTTTGGGTTTTTCTAAAAGTAAAATAAAGAAAATAAAGAGGAGGCGTCCAAGGTGTTGGACGCCTCTAAGAAAACATAAATATTTTTAAAAATAAAATAAAAAATAAATAAGTAGCATATACAGTGTTATTGTTTATTACTATCCATGCTGCTGATGTGTTGCCCTGTTGGTTTTGTGGTGTGCAGGGCATGATGAAGGGCCGGATCAGCTGGTCTCTAGTGGTGGCAGCGTATCGTGGGCTGCCAGACTTCCAGAGGGCGCGTGTGGACGCCATGGGCTTTGGAGCCTTCCTCAGGATCGAGCCCTTCCGGCTCGACCTTCCTCTTATCCAGGTATTGAGGGAGCGGTGGCATGCGCCGAGTCGGGCGTTTCTGATGCCCTGGGGGCACATGGTGCCGATGCTTGAAGACGTAGCTCGGATCACCGGGCTATGAGTTGACGGAGAGGCGGTCAGCGGGGTCACCTACCCTGACTACCGAGAGAGTGCCCTGGACCTGCTGTGGTTAGAGACGAGCGTGACCGACAGAGACAGCAGGGTAGTCGGCCGAGTGGAGATTATGGAGGCGCTCGGATTCGTCGACCCGCGCCAGCGGGTTAGCGAGACTGGAGCGGAGTTTCTGGCACGACTGGAGGGAGATGCCCGTGCAGCTTTCACCCAGGACCCGAGCGAGCGGGATCTGGTGGATCTAGACCTCCGGAGGTTCCTCTTCTTCTTCCTGGGCCGCTTTCTGCTGGGGACGAAGGGTGACGGCATCCACTGCCGCTTCCTCGGGATCCTGGTGGACCTTGACAGAGTGGGGCACTACGCGTGGGGAGCGGCTCTGCTTGCCCATTTGATTGCTGATCTCTCCCAGACTTCAGAGAGGGATACGACAGTCAGCGGCTTCGCACCTTTTCTCCAGGTACACAATTTATTTATGCATTTTACCGTAGTTAAATATGCAATTACTCGTGCTAATGATGTATGATGGATGCAGGTGTGGAGTTATTACTACTTCCTGATGGGGAGGGCCAGGCAGGGGAACAGGAGAGCCATTCCTCTAGCGCGACAGTGGAGGCCGGTCGTGGTAGCGGCACCACACAGCTACCAGCTGGCGTCACTTTGTCGGGAGCTGAGCGAGTATCCCGAGGCCATGGTATGATGCGTATGATTTTTTGTGTTTTTTATGCATGTGACTGAATGGTAACTAACATGATGTATGTATGGTGATGCAGGAGGTGTAGAGACCCTACCTGGGCATGGGCGACGCTGGCCAGCCTTGGGTTGTAGCGGGTCTTCCTCGTTTCGGGCGGGACGTGTGGGTCCATTGCCTGAACGAGATCGAGTCGCAGCGGCTGAGGCTGGTTATGAGGACGTTGGGGCTAGCCCAGGAGTGGGTCGATGTAGACGAGCCGGTCCGCATCGGGCGGAAAACCAAGGGGAAGGCGAAGATCGTGGACTGGCGTACGCGCTTCCTAGCATAGTACCAGGACTGGCAGCAGGGCGGGGTCCCAGTGGTGTCCCATGTACAGGACAGTACTGATTACATGAGACGGTATCGAGCTACGTACGGGGACCGCCTCTCCCTCGGTGGTATGGCAGGGGTAAGTGTGAAATGAAAATGCTTCACTCTTTTATACGTATATGCATGCGATACTAACTTATATGCAACGCAGGATGCTCGTGATGACATGATCACCGACCTGCGGGCCCAGTTGGCAGACGCCAGGCGGCAGTTGGTGGCCATCCGACAGGAGTTGGAGATCCTGCGAGTCTATGCAATGCATTTTTTGATACCCTGGATTTTCGGTATTCAGCCTCTGATCGTTATTTGCCCTGAGTTTCAGCGGGCCCACCAGGCTGCAGCAGCTGGGGCGGCTGGTAGAGTGGGTCCCAGTTTGTGGGGCCCTCCTCCGGAGGTTTCTGCGCTTCAGGAGCAGCTGGCCTACGCGGTGGCCCGGGCTGAGGAGGCCGAGCGCGATCGTGAGGCTCGAGTGAGTCCTTGCTTGCCCCTGACCCTCATCTAGTTACTCTTTCATCCTTCACCTCTGATGCACGCGTACTTTGACAGGTGGCCGAGATCCGAGAGGCCCTGGCGCGTGCTGTTCGTGCCGAGCAGGAGCGCGATGCTCGGGTGGCGGAGCGTGATGCCCGGATTGTGGTGCTGGAGGAGGAGCATCGACTGGAGGCTGAGGAGCTCCCTCGTGACATGCTGGATTTGTGGATCGCCCTCGAACTATCGAGGAGGGAGGTGACGCGGGAGAGAGAGGAGAGGGAGAGGGAGAGAGAGGACAGAGAGAGAGAGAGAGAGGACCGAGAGAGAGAGAGAGGACAGGAGGGCGGAGCGACTGTGAGACTGGGATGAGAGGAGGGCTCTGGAGGCCCAGCTGATGGAGCTCCGATTGAGTCTCGGCACGGCGGTGGGGAGGCTTCGAGAGAGCGAGGAGCGGTACCAGAGGACGAAGGAACGCGGGGCGCGACTTCGTCAGTCTGGCTCTTTTTCCATGGGCAGCTATCTGGTTTCTTCGGTCGAGGAGCATTATCGTGCCTTCGAGGCTGGGGTGCCACCGCAGGGCGAGGCGAGCACGGCTTCTCAGGGTTCGCAGAGGTCGCAGAGGCACCCCAGGGATTCTCGTCAGAGGAGAGAGGAGAGAGATGATCTGGAGGGTGGTAGCGAGAGTTAGAGAGTGGCTTGTACCCCCACCTTCCTCACTGTATGATGTACTATTTGACTATTATATGAAATGAAAATGGCTTTCTTGTGTTGTGTGTACCTTTCCTCTCTCACTTTTCTGCTGCACCGAGTTGTCCTTCGAGGCACGCTCCACGAGACCTTGCCCTGAACAACGGGGAACTACGCTTTGCATGGGGGGATTCTGTTTCCTTTCTCCCTTTTTGGGCGCGTCCAGGCGCGAGGACGCGTCTTAATCCTCGAATTCAAATTTAAAGCGCCGGGTGGCCTTTCTTCTCTCGTGCCTTACCCGCAAACGAGCCCGCCTTCCGCCGAAACTCGCTCACCCGTCTTTGTCTTCTTCCCCACGATCCATGGAGTTCAGCGGTCTGGACCACGGCGAAGGTGGAGAGGGACGCGGGACCCCTCGCCTGAGGAGGGACGCGCCAGAGCACGAAACGGCGTCCATGGAGGAGGAAGGGCCGCTTCGGGCCCCCGAGGGACCCGAGGGGCCCAATGGCGCGGAAGGAAGTGAACACGGCTCGGTGAGTGCTTCGGTTTCCCCTTCTTTGATCTATTTTGAGTTTTGAAGCGAGGCGTGTGAAGGGGGAAAGGGATCGGCGAGTATTGCACTTAAATGATGGACGCATCCTAGACAGGGGACGTGTTCTTTGTTATGATGCGAGGCCCTTCTTTCTTGGTGCAGGACATGGCGAGGACCCTGGGCCTGGCCGATGAGTGGGCGAGTGCAGACGAGCCCAGCCGCGTCAGGAAGGAGAGTCGCGGCAAGGCGAAGCTTGAAGACTGGCGCATACGTCTCCCTGGACAGCAAGGGGGCGTACTGGTGCAGGATAGTGCCGACTTCCTGCGGCAACAGAGAGAGTTACGTGGGTCTTCCCCGAGCCAGGGATACGCGCGACGTCAACGGCTCTCGTGCCCAATTAGCCGAGGTCAGGCGGCAGCTGGCCGCCACTCAATAGGAACTATCGCTCCTGGTAAGCTAAGTGCTGCATTTTCTATTTTTAAATGTGGAGCTTAGCTGACTGATGTTGTTTGTTTGTTCCAGCGTGCCCAGCAGACAGCGACGACCGGAATGATCGGCGGCGCATCTTCCAGTTCCTCGGCCCCTTTTCTCGAGTTTGCCTCCCTCCGGGAGCAACTTGCTGGTGTGGTGGCCCGTGCGGCCCGGGCGGAAGAGGAGCGTGATGCTTGGGTGGCGACTGTGGCGGAGCTGCGGCATCGCGGTGAGGAGAGGCCTTCCCCTGATATCCTAGAGTTGAGGGTTCTTCTCCAGATGATGAGGAGAGAGGCAGAGAGAGAGAAAGCCGAGAGAAGGGCCGAGCGACAGCGAGATTTGGCCGAGAGGAGGGCCTTGAAGGCCCAGGTGAGGGAGCTCCAGCTGGGCCTTCAGGTCGCGGTGCAGAGGCTAGGGGCGATGGAGACGCGCTACGAGAGAGCGCGAGAGTTCGGGGAGCGACTCCGCCAGTCCAGCCGCTTTGCTGCTAGTGGCTTCTTTGCCATGCCAGGAGAGGAGCAGCAAGCCACTACTGCGGATCAGGTGCCACGTGGTGAGGCGACTGCTACTGCACGTGGATCCGGGAGGCTTCCGAGGGACCCTCATTTCAGAGGGGAGGAGAGGGACGCCTAGAGAGATGAGTGATGGCGAGGATCGGCGAGCTAGTGGACTCGCCTCCTCTTTATGATTGTAGTGTTTATGACAGCTTATGTAGAATTATGAATGGAGTGATTTGATTTTCTGCTGCTTGTTTGTTCTCTTGTGCGTTCCTTCTTCCCTACACTTCTTCTCCTTTGCACTGTTCCCATGTGATGGGTCTGCCGAGACTCCGCCCCAAGCGGAGAATCGCATCATGTCGTGAGCATTTTCCATGGGAATCTACCGTCGAAGTCAATAATGACGGCCCTAGTTCTTTCTCCCGGATGTTGTGTCAAGTTTTGCGGACGTCCTCCAAAACATGATAGGGTATCCCTAGACAACATAGGGGGGCTAGTTGTCATATTCTTCATCCAATCAATCACCCTGTGCGAGCGATGAAGTGACACACGGGACCGCATGGCAGGTGCCTCGTCGCGAGGGCTATCATTAAAAGGTGATGGAGGTAATCTTGGCCCGCACTCCTTATATTTCTATAAATTCTTGTCCCTTTTATCCTCCCAGGTATATCGAGGGCTAACTCGAGGAGCACAAGTTCTCACGGGAGAGGAGGAGTTCAAAATTCCGAGAGTTGGATGGAGGGCGAATCTTCCCACTCCTCGAAGAGAAGCAGGTCCAGTGGTAGTAGTTCCAGGAGGCTTTCGGACCTCGAAGGGCACTTCAGCGAAAGGGCCCAATCATAACTCGTAAGCTGAGCTTTCCTGCCCTTTTCTCATTCTTTCTTCCTTCCTCTTGACAACACCCTTCTCTGTTGGACTTTTGTGACCTCCCTAGTGTTTTGATGATATGCATCACTATGTTAAATATTATTATTTTTAATCAGATATCATGAGTAATGTTATGCATTCGAACTTTCCATGATTAATAAGAAAAAATGCTATGAGTTAATACCCTGCATGTCCATACTGTTCCTTTCATTCTTCGTGTTGGTTGTGTTCACTTCACTTCGTGATGTCTTTTTCAACATCGTGTTGTTCCAACAATGCTTGTTGGTTGTCTTCGTGTCGTGTTTTGTTCCAGCGCGTGCTGAACACTGCAGCACCTCGTGCTGTTTTCTGTACCACCTCATGTCGCTCCATCTGTGTCACCCCTAATTCTTCAAAGTCTATACGCTGGATCGTCCTTCTGTGTGTCTCATTCAAAGTCTATACATCCACCGTCTTACCCAGCGTCTCATGCAAGTCTGTACAGCCTCTGCGTTTCAAAGTCCATTTGTTGCACTCTCAAGTCTGTACATTACCTTCAAGGCATCAAGTCTATACAGTGGACTGTGGTTCATGCATTGGACAAGTCTGTACATCGACCTGTTCACTCGTTTGAGCAAGTCTATACATTGCGTTGCCTTACCTACATTCAAGACCACCAAGTCTGTACATTGGGTAAAGTCTACACATCGCCTCGGTCACTTGCTTCAAATTCTATACAATGTGAACATTCATGTTTGTACAGACTTCACCTCATCTCAAGTCGAGTCTAACTGTGTTGTCTCCATGTCGTTCTTAGTTCGAGTCGTTTCTTTGTTATGTCTGTCTTCGTGTTGCTTCTCCTAGACCTCGTGTCTTTGAATTGTTCCATGTTGTTTTCGTGTCGTTTTCATCTTCGAGTCGTTCGTACGTTCGAACAACTTAGTACTCGAGTTGTTTTTCATGTGTATTCAAGTCTTTTTAGTAAAGTGTCGTTTCACCTCGTGCCGTTCTCTTTGCTGTTTGTTATGTCGTGTTGTTTTTGTATTCATGTCTTCGTGTTGCTTTTTTATTCGTGTCTTCGTGTTATTCTTGTGTTTTTGTCCTCGTGATTGTTTATTTCTATCTTCGTCCTGGTTCCTTCTGATCGCGTGTCTGTCTACCTTTTTCACTCCGTAAGACTTCCTTCTCACCTCGTGCTGTTCTCTTCTGACTTCGTGTCATTTTCTTTGTGGTGTTAGCTTTATTATTATGTATCTCGTGTCGTTCTCTTCGTAGTGTTTGTTTTGTTACAGTGATACTTCGTGTCGTTCTCTTTTTACCTCGTGCTGTTTGCATCTGACCTCGTGTCATTCTCTCCTTGTCTCGTACTGTAATAATCTTGTGTATCTCGTGTCGTTCTCAGTAAAGTGCATCTCGTATTGCTATCACATACCTCATGCAGTTTTAGTTCTTGTGGCCCTCAGTGTTAATGGTTTTTATCTCCTTGCAGGTCCGAGGAAGAACATTCACCTGTGTCTGGGCTGCACGTGATCCGATACTAAAGGAACCAATACTATAAGGGCACGTGGCAAGAAGGTTCTGGATGAAGCGTGGGAGGCACACGCATTCTGCACCTTACCCACCTGTTGCTGCTACTATATAAGGAAGCCTTCGTCCACAGATGAAGGTTGATCGAAAGCAAAAAGCAAAAAAGGAGAAGTGAAGAGAGTTCGATCCAGAAGAAAAGAAAGAGAAGAAGAGCAGAAGGAAAAGAAGAGAAAGAGAGAGTTAGAGAGTTAGAGAGCTCGTAAGGGTGAAGAGAAAGAGAAAGTGAGAGAGAAGAGAAGAGGAAGAGAAGCTTACCTGAAGATCTGTCTACTGGACCGTGGATCAGATCCAGGCCAGTCAGCTCCGTTGAGAGCCACATTGTGCATTTCGCTTTTCAGCGTTCTGTTTGCTGAAGTTATTTTTCATTTCGTGTTTCTATTTTTTCTTCTTATTTGGTTTTCCTTGTTCTTTCGATTCTCAGTAGTGAGGTCGGGTTCCTCCTGTGGATCAGGAGAAGGGAGATCTGATCTCCGGTTGCAAGTAGCTGGGAGCTACTTGTGGGTTCCCTCTGGTCAGAGGAAGGGAGACTTGTCTCCGGTTCTGGGCTTGCGGGTTGCAAGTCCAGGGGTCCCTCCGGTTGGGAGGAAGAGGGGAGGCTGTTCCCCTGGTCAAGCTGTGTGGCAGCAACTGTTTGCAGACTGAGTCTGCTTGTCTAGCATTGGCTAGTGAAGCCTCACTCCGGTTGGGAGTGAGGGGTGGATGTAGGTCTGGAGGACCGAACCACCTAAAAAATCTATTGAGCAGTGGTTTGCTTTGTGTGCTTGCTTCCGCTAGATGCTTGGATAGGCGCTCTCCTTGTGTTTGCTCTTAGGTTTAATTGAATTCGTTTCATTCTGTGTTTACGTCTAGCATCTGAGTTTTTAATTGGCCATTATTCATTGAAGGATACATTCACCCCCCTCTGTATCCGGGCCTAGTACCCTAACACTTGGTATCAGAGCGGGTTTTTCCCAATATGTGGTCCAACGGCCAGGGAAACGGATCCGTTGGTCCTCGCAGCTACATTGCTGAAGGGCAGTCAATCACCCGTCCCCCTTTCTTCGATGGTAATAACTATTTTTTCTGGAAGAACAGGATGGAAGTCTTTATCAGGGCCCAAAGCCACAAGCTCTGAAGAGTAATTACAGATGGTCCGTACCAACTTCCACCGAACGAAGACATATGGACAGAGGAACAGGTAAAACTCTCTGCACTGAATTGGACAGCTCTTAGCATCATACAGTGCGCCGTCCACCCTGAAGAGTACTTGAGGATTTCAGCGTGCAAGACTGCAAAGAAAATGTGGGATGAATTGCAGTTAATATATGAGGGCACATCTCAAGTAAAAGCTACCAAGATCAATATGCTTACAACTCAGTATGAGTTGTTTAAAATGAAGCCAGAGGAGTCGATCACAGAAATGTATGCTAGATTGTCTGTGATCATCAATAGTCTGAGAGGATTTGGAAAGGAGATTCAGCAAGAAGACATTGTCAGGAAGATCCTTAGGTCCCTAACTCCCATCTGGGATACTAAGGTGACCGTCATAGAGGAATCAAGAGATTTATCCGCCATGTCAGTAACCCAGCTGATTGGGTCTCTCATGACCCACGAAATGAACTTCAGACAAGGGAATGATGGACATGACAGAAAGGGAAAGAATGTTGCTCTGAAGGTCTCACGACATACTAAAAAGAGCAGCAGCAGCAGCAACAGTGGTGGTAGCAGCGAAGACTCTGACGGATTCTCAGACCTGGACAAGAGCGAGCAGGCCATGCTCACCAGGCAATTCAGAAAGTTCCTGAGGACTAAAGGGAAATTCTACAGGAGAAAGAGATTCAATGCTGCAAGGAAGTCTCCTGAACGAGAACTTGAGAAGAACCGGTTTGTTAAGAAGGTTACATGCTACCATTGTCAGAAACCTGGTCACATGAAAAGTGAATGTCCAGAGCTGCAAGCTAAGGCTCCCGGAAACCAGAAGAAGATGGCACACAAGAAGAAGAAAGCCATGCTGTGCACATGGAGTGACGAGGAGGAGGATCCAGAAGCCACCTCGTCCAGTGAAGATGAAGAGAAGACTTACCTCATGGCCAACCATGAGGAAGAGGTAACGAACTTATTTGAGAATTTTACTTTGGATGATTGGGAGGACGGTTATGGCGACCTGTTAGCTAAATATAATTTTCTAACCAAGGAGCACAGAATGCTTAAACGAAAGTTTCACTCTGTTTCTGAGGAACACTCTATTGCTGTTACGGACAACATGAAAATCAAGGAGATGGCCATTGAGCTAGATCAGGCTAGAAGTGAGATCGAGAAGTTTAGAATGAAAAGAGAGGAAAATCTAGCTAGGATGAATGAGCTGAAGAGTAAAACTGAAGAGAGTAAAAAGGAGTTTAGACTGATTACAGAAAAATATGAGGTGGTTAGAAAAGTTAATCAGGAACTCCAGGACCAATGTAATGAACTTCAGAAGGAGATTGAGGACAAAGGAAACATGCTAGAAAAATTTACAGAGGGGAGAAACAATCTGAATGCCCTTCTGGGGTCGAGGGTAAACTTCAATAGGGAGGGATTAGGATACTATCCCACAAGTAAAAAACCCTTTGAATTTAAAACTGTCACGTTCTGCCCCGCCAAGGGCAAAGAAAAACTGGAAACACCATCCAGTTCCAAATATGTCTCTACATTGAAGGTTTCGACCAGCAAATCCATTCAATCCACTGGTCAGCAAGCTAAGTCAGGAAATCCTGAGACTAGAACTGCTCCTGTGCAACAGTTGTGGAACAAAGGTTTTCACACGACCATTCCTATTGATGTCACTAGAAAGGTGAACTGTTTCGCTAAGAAAGTTCAGCATGCTAGTTATCAAGGAAAGCATGCAAACATGCATCACTTTCAGCACAATTTTCATTTGAATAAAAATGGTTACATGAATTATGCTCAGCACACACGTGTTTCCTCTAAGAGGCCAAACAACAATTTTTCTGTTCGGAAACAACATAATTTTAATAGGAATAGGCTCATTCAACACCCACTGAGAAATACCAAGAAGGAAGAATCAATCCACATGAAATCACTGAAAAGAATAGTAAAACAAATGTGGGTTCCTAATGTCATTTGCATGAATTGAAAACTGTCTTTGGACCCAATTTGAATTGGGTCCCACATTACTTTGTCTGAACTCTCGCAGGTTAGCCTGGCAGCCAAGCATAACAAGTGGTATCTTGACAGCGGCTGTAGCAGGCACATGACAAGAGACTGGTCCAAATTTAGCAAACTGAAAATGAAGTTTGGGGGCTTGGTCAAATTCGGTGGAAATAACAGAGGAAGAATAATTGGAATTGGTACAGTTGGTAAGTCCTCTACTAACTCCATTGAAGATGTGTATCTTGTAGAAGGACTTCAGCACAATTTGGTAAGTATAAGTCAACTCTGCGACAAAGGACACAAGGTACTCTTTGACCACAATTCTTGCACTGTTTTTGAGCTGAATTCTGATAACGTCATGTTCAAAGGTCATAGAGTAAACAATGTATACATCGTAGACCTGGATGATAATCCTGTAACTAACTTGTGTATGTCTGCTAACTCTGAACAGGTTGCTTTTGACTGGCATAGGCGTCTAGGCCATGCTAGTTTGTCTACAATGAATAAACTGTCTAAGCATAACCTAGTTAGAGGTTTGCCTAGAATAAGATTTCAGTTAGGGTCCAAGCTATGTGATGCTTGTGCACAAGGTAAACAGACTCGTGCAGTTTTTAAGTTGAGAACTGAGAGTCTTTCATCTAAACCGCTGCAGCACTTGCACATGGATCTCTTTGGTCCTACTCGCATACAAAGTTTGTCAGGTAATAGATATGGATTAGTCATAGTTGATGACCTCACTAGATTTTCTTGGTTGTTTTGTTTAGCAAATAAAAATGATGCTTTTGTTCACTTTGAAAAACTTTTCAATAAAATCAAACTGCAAGGTGAACATAATATCATTACAATTCAGTCTGACCATGGAGGAGAGTTTGAGAATTCTTCATTTTCTGAATTTTGCTCAAGAGAGGGAGTGACTCACAAATTCTCTTCTCTCAGGACACCGGAGCAGAACGGAATTGTTGAGAGAAGAAACAGGTCAATAATTGAAATGGCCAGGACTATGCTAATTGAGAGTGGACTTCCAAGGAGATTTTGGGCTGAAGCTGCGAATACTGCATGCTACATTCTAAACCGAGCCTTGGTAAAACCTACTCATAGGAAAACTCCTTATGAACTTCTCAAGGGTAAGCAGCCAAACATTTCTTACTTCAAAGTTTTTGGCTCGAAATGTTTTATTCACAATAATGGTAAGAATGGGTTAGACAAATTTGAAGCAAGGAGCTCTCCTAGAATTTTTCTCGGATATTCAGAAACTTCAAGGGCTTACAGAGTTTTCAATAAAGCTGACCAAACTGTTGAAGAAACACCGCATGTAGTGTTTGATGAAAATGGTTTCTCTAACAAAGTGATGGATGATGACAGGGAGCCATCTAATGAGGGAGATTTCTTGGAGAGAATTGAAGAAGAAGAAATGCAGTCAGCTGCTCAACCAGAAAACTCACAGCAAGAAGGAGCAGCTGAGGTAGGTGAACCCTCAGGTGAGATAATATTTCACAAAGACCACCCTAGTGAAAATGTCATAGGAAATTTGCATGATCCTCCTAGGACTAGGTCTCATTTTAGAATTGTCCAAGAACATGACATAGCTGCATTGGTATCTCAAGTGGAACCCAAATCTGTGGAAGAAGCCTTAAAACATGATTCTTGGGTATCCGCCATGAGTGAGGAATTAAATCAATTTGAGAAAAATATTGTATGGGAACTAGTTCCCAGACCTGATAACACTCATGTCATTGGCACTAAATGGATTTTCAAGAATAAAGTTGATGAGAACGGAGCTATCTCTAGAAACAAAGCAAGACTTGTAGCTCAAGGCTACAGTCAGGAATTTGGTGTGAATTTTGATGAATCCTATGCCCCAGTGGCTAGGATGGAAGCTATACGAATTCTGCTTGCATTTGCATGCTCTAGGAACCTTCGGCTGCAGCAGATGGATGTCAAAAGTGCATTCTTAAATGGGATATTGAAGGAAGAGGTATATGTTGAACAACCTCCAGGTTTTAATTTCTCTGTTCAGCCTAACATGGTTTTTAGGTTGAATAAAGCCCTCTATGGATTGAAGCAGGCTCCCCGAGCCTGGTATGAGAGACTTTTTGAATTTCTCTTGAGCAAGGGCTACACTCGAGGTAAGGTTGACCAAACCCTCTTCACCAAAAATCTCGGAAAGGATTTAATAGTGGTCCAGGTATATGTTGATGATATCATCTTCGGATCTAATAATTCAACATTGTGTAAAGAATTTTCTGAATCTATGTCTCATGAATTTGAAATGAGTTTAGTTGGCGAACTAAAGTATTTTCTTGGGCTGCAGGTCAAACAGATGGAGGATGGTTGTTTCATAAATAAAAACAAGTACACTCTGGAGATGCTGAAAAGGTTTGGAATGACCAACCTCAAGACTATCTCAACACCCATGGGCACCAACTCCTCACTGGATTCAGACGAAAAAGGTAAAGAAGTGGATGCTAAATTATATAGAGGTATGATCGGTTCACTCCTCTACTTAACAGCATCCAGGCCTGACATTCAATTTAGTGTAGGGATTTGTGCCAGATACCAGTCTAGGCCTACTGAATTACATTTGGCAGCTGTAAAAAGAATCTTTAGATACTTATCTGCTACCCATGATCTAGGTCTTTGGTATCCTGCATCATGTAGTTTAGATCTCATTGCATATACAGATGCAGATTATGCAAGATGTAAATTGGACAGGAAAAGTACTAGTGGTCACTGTGAATTTTTAGGAGGATGCCTAGTCTCTTGGGGATCCAAGAAGCAACACTCTGTGGCTCTTTCTACTGCTGAAGCTGAGTATGTGGCAGCAGGGAGCTGTGGCACACAGGTTATATGGATAAAACACCAGCTTCTGGATTACTCAGTTGAGCTAGGTTGCACTTCCATTTTTTGTGACAATACTAGTGCAATAAACATTGCAAAGAATCCTGTACTTCATTCTCGAACTAAACACATCGAAATCAGGCATCATTTTATTCGTGATGAAGTAGCTAGGAAGACCTTTGAATTGATCCATGTTGGCACTAACTCACAAATTGCAGATATTTTCACTAAGCCACTGGATACTGAAAATTTCAGCACATTGCGCAGAGAATTAGGTATTTACAGAATTTCATGATTGAATAATTGATCTCTAAATAATCTGTCATGTGCTCTTATGTTCATCTTTTCTCATTATCAGTTGCTGAAGATAACCTCATTATGGGTATTTGATGATTCACTCGTACTGATTGATCCCACTTTGTTTTCCTTGAGGTGTTTTGAGGGTTGTCTTGGTTAAGTCTGAGTTGGTGTCAAGGTCTCAGGGGGAGCTAGATTAATAATTGGTGTCATGCTCTTTTGGCCAAATCTGAACATACTTTGAACGGACTTTTGCTGACCTTATAAGAGAATCAGTTTGAGTAGGTGGATAAAAGAATTTTTTGAATGTTTTATCCGTTAAGACTGTTCATCTAATTTCTTATTGGAATTTCGACTGTTAGTCCCACTGAGATCAAAATCTGAATTCAAGACTATCTTCCTACACTGTAACTGACTTCTGATCTAGCCAGTACAGCATACCTACTTAGTCTAAGTTGAGTCCGAAATGAGGTATATAGTGTTTTTGTCTGAAAAACTTTGGAACTGGTGTATTGTTCTCAAACTGAGTCAAGACTAATTTACAAGGCTTAAAGTGCAGTTTAATGAAAAAATTCATGAAAGAAGTTTTACAAATCTTGTTATCTGTTCATTGAGTAACTGGGACTTTCATCAATGAAGTGAAAGAATTCCATGTCATGAGATGGCAGTAAATCAGGCTTAATTAGCTGTCTTGATCATACAGAGCAATGGTATATATCTGGTTAGTAACTGGGGTGTCTGGCCTCTGGTAAAGGTGTCACCTTAATGTCAACACCAGTTAGAATACTATCTCTGTCCTCTTGTCAGAAGGGGTAATGTGGTCTTGCCACCAAGTAACTGGGGATTCCTGCCTCTAAACAAGGTGTCTCCCTAATGTCAAAGGTGTACTTGACAGATTTATCTTTGATCTTGACCCTTTGAAAAAATTTCTTTCTCTTGGTATCCAGATTCTGTTCACTTGGCATTTAGGTCTTGGTTTGTTTGTTTTCAATACCACAGGTCTTTGTTTTTCCTGACTTCCTTGCTTTATACTCTCTGAGTAAAGACTTACTCTGACCATACTGGTATCTTGTACCTTACTTGCTTAGAATCTGGTTCTGTGTATGGAGCAAATCTTCATTCACCATTTTGCACAGTCTGACTAACTGATCCTCAAAATCCTCACATAAAATTAATGGCATTCTTAATTGCTTAAACATCTCAATAACTCTCCTTTATCAGACATACTCTCTATTGTTTTCTCTCCACTGTCAGCAATTATCTTTTCGTGATATCTTCAGACCTGCCCCTAGTTTTTGATGATGTCAAAGGGGGAGAGTGTCTTGCTTGTGCTTTTGTGCTTTGCTGAGGGGGAGCGAAAGATAAGTGTCCTGAGTTTTCTAGTCAGAGGATAGTGGATGTTGTGTTCAGGGGGAGCTCTTGGGAGTCGTCAGAGGAGGCGAGTGTGTTGTGTGTCTGCATTGCTTATTTTCACAGCTTATCTTCATGCACTTCATCTCTGTTATTTAATATAGTGTTGCCATCATCAAAAAGGGGGAGATTGTTGGACTTTTATGACCTCCCTAGTGTTTTGATGATGTGCATCACTATGTTAAATATTGTTATTTTTAATCAGATATCATGAGTAATGTTATGCATTCGAACTTTCCATGATTAATAAGAAAAAATGCTATGAGTTAACACCCTGCATGTCCGTACTGTTCCTTTCATTCTTCGTGTTGGTTGTGTTCACTTCACTTCGTGATGTCTTTTTCAACATCGTGTTGTTCCAACAATGCTTGTTGGTTGTCTTCGTGTCGTGTTTTGTTCCAGCGCGTGCTGAGCACTGCAGCACTTCGTGATGTTTTCTGTACCACCTCGTATCGCTCCATCTGTGTCACCCCTAATTCTTCAAAGTCTATACGCTGGATCGTCCTTCTGTGTGTCTCATTCAAAGTCTATACATCCACCGTCTTACCCAGCGTCTCATGCAAGTCTGTACAGCCTCTGCGTTTCAAAGTCCATTTGTTGCACTCTCAAGTCTGTACATTACCTTCAAGGCATCAAGTCTATACAGTGGACTGTGCTTCATGCATTGGACAAGTCTGTACATCGACCTGTTCACTCGTTTGAGCAAGTCTATACATTGCGTTGCCTTACCTACATTCAAGACCACCAAGTCTGTACATTGGGTAAAGTCTACACATCGCCTCGGTCACTTGTTTCAAATTCTATACAATGTGAACATTCATGTCTGTACAGACTTCACCTCATCTCAAGTCGAGTCTAACTGTGTTGTCTCCATGTCGTTCTTAGTTCGAGTCGTTTCTTTGTTATGTCTGTCTTCGTGTTGCTTCTCCTAGACCTCGTGTCTTTGAATTGTTCCATGTTGTTTTCGTGTCGTTTTCATCTTTGAGTCGTTCGTACGTTCGAACAACTTAGTACTCGAGTTGTTTTTCATGTGTATTCAAGTCTTTTTAGTAAAGTGTCATTTCACCTCGTGCCGTTCTCTTTGCTGTTTGTTATGTCGTGTTGTTTTTGTATTCATGTCTTCGTGTTACTTTTTT
This sequence comes from Amorphophallus konjac, assembly GCA_022559845.1. Classification (NCBI taxonomy): domain Eukaryota; kingdom Viridiplantae; phylum Streptophyta; class Magnoliopsida; order Alismatales; family Araceae; genus Amorphophallus; species Amorphophallus konjac. The sequence continues at coordinate 347,197,748 of CM040120.1, forward strand.
ATTCGTGTCTTCGTGTTATTCTTGTGTTTTTGTCCTCGTGATTGTTTATTTCTATCTTCATCCTGGTTCCTTCTGATCGCGTGTCTGTCTACCTTTTTCACTCCGTAAGACTTCCTTCTCACCTCGTGCTGTTCTCTTCTGACTTCGTGTCGTTTTCTTTGTGGTGTTAGCTTTATTATTATGTATCTCGTGTCGTTCTCTTCGTAGTGTTTGTTTTGTTACAGTGATACTTCGTGTCATTCTCTTTTTACCTCGTGCTGTTTGCATCTGACCTCGTGTCATTCTCTCCTTGTCTCGTACTGTAATAATCTTGTGTATCTCGTGTCGTTCTCAGTAAAGTGCATCTCGTATTGCTATCACATACCTCATGCAGTTTTAGTTCTTGTGGCCCTCAGTGTTAATGGTTTTTATCTCCTTGCAGGTCCGAGGAAGAACATTCACCTGTGTCTGGGCTGCACGTGATCCGATACTAAAGGAACTAATACTATAAGGGCACGTGGCAAGAAGGTTCTGGATGAAGCGTGGGAGGCACACGCATTCTGCACCTTACCCACCTGCTGTTGCTGCTATATAAGGAAGCCTTCGTCCACAGATGAAGGTTGATCGAAAGCAAAAAGCAAAAAAGGAGAAGTGAAGAGAGTTCGATCCAGAAGAAAAGAAAGAGAAGAAGAGCAGAAGGAAAAGAAGAGAAAGAGAGAGTTAGAGAGTTAGAGAGTTAGAGAGCTCGTAAGGGTGAAGAGAAAGAGAAAGTGAGAGAGAATAGAAGAGGAAGAGAAGCTTACCTGAAGATCTGTCTACTGGACCGTGGATCAGATCCAGGCCAGTCAGCTCCGTTGAGAGCCACATTGTGCATTTCACTTTTCAGCGTTCTGTTTGCTGAAGTTATTTTTCATTTCGTGTTTCTATTTTTTCTTCTTATTTGGTTTTCCTTGTTCTTTCGATTCTCAGTAGTGAGGTCGGGTTCCTCTTGTGGATCAGGAGAAGGGAGATCTGATCTCCGGTTGCAAGTAGCTGGGAGCTACTTGTGGGTTCCCTCTGGTCAGAGGAAGGGAGACTTGTCTCCGGTTCTGGGCTTGCGGGTAGTAAGTCCAGGGGTCCCTCCGGTTGGGAGGAAGAGGGGAGGCTGTTCCCCTGGTCAAGCTGTGTGGCAGCAACTGTTTGCAAACTGAGTCTGCTTGTCTAGCATTGGCTAGTGAAGCCTCACTCCGGTTGGGAGTGAGGGGTGGATGTAGGTCTGGAGGACCGAACCACCTAAAAAATCTATTGAGCAGTGGTTTGCTTTGTGTGCTTGCTTCCGCTAGATGCTTGGATAGGCACGCTCCTTGTGTTTGCTCTTAAGTTTAATTGAATTCGTTTCATTCTGTGTTTGCGTCTAGCATCTGAGTTTTTAATTGGCCATTATTCATTGAAGGATACATTCACCCCCCTCTGTATCCGGGCCTAGTACCCTAACACTCTCCATTTCTTATGCACGCACAGAGTGTGATGAAATCACACATTTCATGGGAGTTAGCAGTGGCCGCATACAGGGGTCTCCCGGATTTTCAGAAGGCCAGGCTAGACGTGATGGGATTTGGCATCTTTCTTCGGATCGAGCCACTCGAGCTCGACCTGGTTCTGATCCAAGCCTTGTGTGAGAGATGGGACCCAGTGAGTCGGGCATTCCTGATGCCCTGGGGGCACATGGTGCCCAGCTTGGAGGATGTGGTCCGGATCACAAGCCTGAGGGTGGAGGGCGAGGCAGTGACCGGGGTCACTTATGCGGATTACCGAGAAGGTGCTCGGAAGCTACTGGGTTTGGACCTAGATGGTCGGAAAAATAGGTCAGTAGCTAGGGAGTCCCTCATGGATGCATTAGGGCTCACCGACACTCGTCAGCGGGACGATGAATCCTCAGAAGAGTTCATGGAAAGGATGGAAATAGGATGTCGTGCCGTGTACTGCGCAGATTTCGGCAACTGGGAAAGATGCAACATAGATTTAAGGAGATTTCTCCTCTTCCTTTTGGGGAGATTGGTACTGAGCTCGAAAGGGGACGGTATCCAATGTCACTTCCTAGAGCTGCTGTCAGACCTTGAAAGAGTAGGATACTATGCCTGGGGAGCTGCCATGCTGGCACACTTGTTTGTAGGCCTATTCCAAGAAGCGGATCGTGAGATGGCTGTGAGTGGCTTTACACCATTCATCCAGGTATTTTTGGTTTTGTTTGTTTTATATTTTTTTTGTTTTTATTTTTGTAAGATGTTGACGACATGTGCCAAAGTAGTTGTGGAGCTATTATTACCTCCCCATGGGGAGAGCTCGGCATTGGCGACCCGCGATGGTGCCGCTAGCCAGGCGGTGGGAACCCATCATGAGTGAGGCACCCCTAACCTACCAACTGATGGTGCTAAGGTGGGAGCTACAGGAGTTCCCTATAGCGATGGTAAACTGGAGACCCTACTCAGACATGGTCGATGCCGACCAGCCGTGGGTTCTAGCAAGTCATGCCCGATTCGGACGGGAACTGTGGATGCACTGCCTGAATGAAATTGAGCCGCTTCGGCTACGATTGGTTATGAGGTCCTTGGGACTGGCTCAAGAATGGGTTGTTGCATCCCTATGGTTTTGATGATGTCTCACACTATAAATCAATCTTCTATCTCTAGATTAATGCTGTTTCATCATGTGAGTGAGTATAGTTCAATGGCTGTCATATAACATGCTCTACCTTAATTCTGCCTACACTCTGTCTGCACAGTCTTTACACCAGTGCGTCAACTTAGCGTGCTGATGCGTCGACCCTTCAGTCCTTGCATGTCTCTGTTCTCACACCAGTGCGTCAACTCAGTGTGCTGATGCGTAGACTCTTCTGTTCAGGTTCTTCATTTGATTAAGTCTACACATCATCAGTGGAACGTAAAAGTAATACGTTGCAGCGTCAACTCATTGGGCTGCAGGGTCAACTCAGCATGTTTGCACTTCACCTTCAGACTTTCAAGTCTATACACCCTATAATCATTCAAGTCTGTTCAGCCGTTTGCATCTCATAAAGTCTATACATTCGGTTCCTTGGGCAAAGTCTATACATCGCTTAGTCTGCACATTGCCTTCAGCCCAAGTGCTCAATGCCAAGTCTATATAACGCATCAGTTTTTAGAAGTCTGTACACTGGCCTTTGCATTAAGCCTCAAAGTCTGTATAGTCGTGTACAGTGGATTCCAAGTCTATACATCCTTCAGCTGGATCTGTTCAAGTCTGTACATCGCCCAACTGATTTGGCAAGTCTATACAACGTGAAGTCTTCACCTCGTCTTGGTTCAAGTCTATACAGTCTGAAGTCTACATTGCTTTACATCCACAGAGTCTGTACAGCCTATCTGACTTCATGGGTAGCATGCCTTTAGTGCGTTGACGCACTTGGCTGACTGCGTAGACGCAATGGTGCGTCTTTCGCTCCCTTCTTGTTCCCTGTGTCGACGCTGACACTGGATGCGTTGACGCATTGGCCAGCTTGCCTAGGGAGTGAGCATTTTTCTTGAGGAGCTGAGGCAACGCTGCACGCTGGTAGCGTTGACGCCTTGGCTGTTGACCAAGGGTCTTTTGATCAGCATCAAAGTATGTCAATTGTCCACTTTTTATGAGTCTACACATTGGGTTGTACGACCACAATCCTATACATTCTGTTATTACAACTTGAGTCTTCAGAGCTCATAGCACACTCATTACAAGTCTGTACATTGGTTAGGCTTTGTGAAGTCTACACAGTGGCTGAGCAATGTGAAGTCTACACATTTGTCTCCTCTAGAGGTCTATACATTGGCTAAGGGTCTTCAAGTCCATACAGAGTCATCTGATGCATGCTGTCTGAAGTCTGTACAGCATGCCTTGCTGTTTACAGCTTTCAAAGACACATTACATTGCGTCAACGCAGTGCATAGGCACGTAGTGTAGCGTTAACACATTGCATTGTGCATACCCTGGTAAAGTCTATACATGCGTTTATTCATTAAGTCTATACATTCTCTCACGATGTACACACTTACTCTGTTGATGTTTCTGAAGTATATACATCCTTGTTAATAGCCTGAACTGACTAAGTATATACATTACTTCTGTCTGTCTGCAGGCGATTCAGGCTGATGATTGGGCACGTGAATCGAGGTTGGCACCTGACACGTGATCCAAGACAACAGGCGCATGACACGTGGATAGCAACCTTGTCAGGATGCTGCCATGTGGTCGAAATTCAAATGATCTGGCCAAAAGTGCATGGGCGGGAACCTGGCAGCCACACGCCATTATCTGCTATAAATATAGAGCTTCATCCTTAAGTAGAAGTTCGATCGTGAAAAGAAAAAGCAAAAGCCATTGGTGAGAGTTTGCACGATCCAGAAAAGAAAAAGAGCAGAGAGTTCCAGTTCTGAGAGGAGATTGTTCGAGAGAGAGAGAGTGTGTGTGGATTGATAAATTGCTTCATTTGAAGCTACATTTGTATTGGGTTTCAGAACCGATTTCTTCTTCATTGGTTTTTATTTTTACTTTGCTTTTGTTTATTTTGTTCTTCCATTCTGATTTGAATTGGTTTCCCTCCGGTGTGTGGAGGAAGGGAGTACTACTCCAGTTTCCCTCTGAGTTGCAGAGGAAGAGAGATCGGTGATCTCTGGTGTTGTTAGTGACAGGTTGTCATTAATAGTTTCCCTCCGTGTGTGGAGGAAGGGAGAGGATTCTCCGGTTGTGTTCTAGCTGGGAGCTAGAACAGGTTTCAAGTTTTGTGGGTAGCAGAGCTTGGTCGAGGGATTTGTTTCCCTTGGGTCTTCAAGCTGTGTGGCAGCATCTTGTACGCAGACTGAGTCTGCTGTGATCTAGCTTTGTCTAGTGGAATCCTTACTCTAGTTGGAGTGAGGGGTGGATGTAGATTGCGGACTGTAATCGAACCACCTAAAAACCGAGTGCCTCCTCTGTGGTTTGCTATTGATTTCTGTGCTCTTCATCTGCTTGTCTCTTTGCCTTCAAGTGATCAGTCTTTCCTCTCATTTACATTTCCCTGTGTACGGGTTAAGAAGGTGCGTTAGCAGTAGAATCTATTTTTCGCCTAAGTTTCTGCAAATTGGGAGTGATCTATTCATCCCCCCCCTTCTATATCACTCTTGCTGCGCTAACAATTGGTATCAGAGCAGGTTTACGCCATGTGGACGAACGGTCAAGGAAATGCTGGTGGTCCTAGAACCTTCATGGCCGAAGGTCAATCCATTAGTCGCCCTCCTTATTTCGATGGTAGTAACTATCTGTTTTGGAAGAACAGGATGGAAGTGTTCATCAGAGCTCAGAGTCATAAACTGTGGAGTGTAATCACGGTGGGGCCATATGAGCTGCCACCAAACGAGGATGCTTGGACAGATGACCATGTCAAGCTCTCTTCACTCAACTGGACGGCGCTGAACATAATCCAGTGTGCTGTTCATCCAGAGGAATATGCCCGTATATCTGCATACAGAACTGCCAAGCGAATGTGGGATGAGCTGCAATTGATCTATGAAGGTACAGCTCAAGTGAAAGCCTCGAAGGTAAACCTCTACACTTCTAAGTATGAAATGTTTAAGATGAATGCAGATGAGAATATAACCGAAATGTATGCCAGGTTATCCTTGATCACTAACACTCTTAAAGGGCTAGGGAAGGATCTTGTTGAGGCAGATATAGTCAGGAAAATCCTTAGATCCTTATCCCCGGCATGGCACACTAAGGCCATTGTGATTGAGGAATCAAAAGATCTGATTGTCTTGACTGTGAATGAACTCATAGGATCCCTTATGACCTATGAGATGAATTTCCAAGGAGGTGGAGAAGGAAGTGAGAGGAAGGGTAAAAATGTAGCTCTAAGAGCTTCCCACAACAAGGGTAGTAACAGTGGGAGCAGCAGTAGTAGCCCCGAGTCTGAGTCCGAGCTTGAAGGTTTATCAAATCTCGACCAGGAGGAGCAGGCAATGCTCACTAGACAGTTCAGAAAATTTTTGAAGAAAAAGGGAAAGACCTTTAGGAAGAAGAAGCCACAACCCTTTAACAAGAATGCTGAATTTACCAGTTACAGGGATAGAAATCCTAAGAAACAGACTTGTTTTAATTGTAACAAACAGGGACACATGAGAGGCGAATGCCCAGACCTCCAGAAGAAGGGTCCCTATCTTCAGAAGAAAAACATAAAGGTGCAGAAGAAGAAGAAGTCACAGGCGATGGTCTGCACATGGAGCGAGGAAGAAGAAGACCCCGAAGATGCTTCCTCAGAAGAATATGAAGATGGAATTTGCCTTATGGCAAACAGTGAAGAGGAGGTAATAAACGTTTTTAAAAATTTCTCAATTGATGACTGAGAGGATGCTTATGGTGATTTGTTAGATAAATTTAATTCCCTTAGCAAAGAGCACAGAGTTCTGAAAAGAAAATTTAACACAAGTGTTGAAGAACAAACTCTAGTTTGTGAGGAAAATGAAAAGCTAAAGGAACAACTAGAAGAAATGACCTCACTAAGGAAAGAAAATGATAAGCTCAAGGGAGAAACTCAAGAAAGTCAAAAATAGCTAAATGAATTCAAAACTAAAATTGAAGAAGGCATGAATGAAATTAGAGTGAATTCAGAGAAATATGAAGCTGTGATGAAAGTAAATGCTGAACTCCTAAAGAATTCTGAGTCTCTTCAAAAGGAGCTGGAAGACAAACAGAAAATCTTAGAAAAGTTTGTCCAAGGAAAGACTAGCCTAGATGCTATACTAGGGACTAGGGTCAATTTCAATAAGGAAGGTCTAGGCTATGACCCAACCAACAAGAGACCCTTGCAATTCAAGACCATCACCTTCTGTCCAGAGAAGGGAAAAGAAAAGCTGGACACACCATCCAGCTCAAACAGCTCTAAGGAAACTCAAAGTCCTAAAGAAAACACAAAAATCAGTACTGGACAACCATTTAAGATGGGAATGAATTTTATGAAGAATAACACTAAGCCCACTTACCAGAACACAAATGGTAGATGGACCAAGAAAGTAAATCAGAATAAGAGCTGGAATTACAACAATCAGATGGGTCCAAACAGGACCTACTGGAGAAATAACTTTCATGGTCAAAGATATGCTAATCAACAAGCCTACAGGAAATTTCCTAGGAATAGGAAGACTAATGAATGGAATAGAACTCACTTCTCCAGTTCAGCTGGATTCAACTTTAATAAACCAGAAAGGAAGGTGCCAGAGAAAACCATGCTGAAACAAATCTGGATACCTAAACACTTGATCAGAGATTTGAACAATGTCCTTGGACCCAACTCATCTTGGGTTCCAAATCACTCTGCTTGATATATTTGTGTAGGTCGGCCTGGCAGCTGAAGACAACAAGTGGTACCTCGACAGTGGCTGCTCCAGGCATATGACAGGAGACCGATCCAAGTTCAGCAAGATAGAGATGAAGCCAGGGGGTCTGGTCAAGTTTGGAGGAAAGAACAAAGGTAAAATAATTGGAGTTGGCACAGTAGGTAAGTCTTCCACAAATTCATTGAAAAAGTATTACTTGTGGAAGGGCTTCAACACAACCTGATTAGCATTAGCCAATTATGTGACAGGGGTCACAGGGTTGTATTTGATGATAGTTCATGTAAAATCCTTGAAACAAATTCTGACATGGTTAAATTTGTAGCCAACAGGATTAATAATGTCTACATTGTAGACTTAGATGAGAATTCTGAATCTACTATTTGCTTATCTGCCAATTCTGAAAATGATGCCTTTGAATGGCATAGACGTCTAGGTCATGCTAGCTTTTCAACTTTAAATAAATTGGTCAAGCATGATTTAGTTAGAGGCATGCCTAGAATTAAATTCAACTCAATATCAAAAGCATGTGATGCCTGTGCTCTAGGCAAACAGACCAGAAATTCTTTAAATTAAGATCTGAGCCATTGTCTTCTAGACCAATGGAACTTCTTCATATGGACCTTTTCGGTCCAACTAGAACTCAGAGTCTTAATGGAAACAGGTTTGGCTATGTCATCATAGATGACTTCTCTAGATATTCATGGATATTTTTCTTAGCAAATAAGAGTGATGCATTTCAAAAGTTTAATCTGTTTTTCAATAAGGTCAAACAAGAAGGGAAGTACAAGGTTAGTTCTATTCAATCTGACCATGGAGGTGAGTTTGAAAACTCCATGTTTACTGATCTTTGTGACAAAGAAGGACTAACTCACAGGTTTTCTTCTCCCAGGACACCTGAACAAAATGGGATTGTGGAGAGAAGAAATAGAACAGTGGTGGAGATGGCCCGAACCATGTTGATTGAAAGTAAATTACCTAGAAGGTTTTGGGCAGAAGCGGCCAATACAGCAACCTACATAATCAACAGGGCCATGGTAAGACCCATACACAAGAAAACACCCTATGAGCTTCTAAAAGGTAAGAAACCAAACTTGTTTCATTTCAGAATTTTTGGAGCAAAATGTTTTATTCATAACAATGATAAGAAAGATTTAGACAAGTTTGAAGCCAAGAGTTCACCTGGAATATTCTTGGGTTACTCTGAAGTGTCAAGGGCATATAGGGTATTTAACATATCAGATCAGAAAGTGGAAGAATCTCCACACATCCTTTTTAGTGAAAAGAAAGATGTCTCTAATGTTGAAAATCTTGACAGGGATTCCAATCATGGTGGAGACTTTCTAGAAGACCAACAGGAAGAAGAGAAGACTCAGCCAAGTGGAGAAACAAATTCCCCCAATCAGGAAGGGCCAAGAGAAACAGGTGAGTCTTCAATAAATATCAGATTTCTTAAAGACCATCCTTTAGATAAAGTCATAGGCAATCCTGAAGATCCTCTTCGGACTAGGTCTCATTTTAGAAATGTGAATAATGATGACTTAATTCCTTTAGTCTCACAAATTGAACCCAAAACAGTAGAAGAGGCCTTAGCTGATCAAGCTTGGGTCAATGCTATGAGTGAGGAATTAGGTCAGTTTGAAAGGAATAATGTCTGGGAGCTTGTTCCAAGACCAGATGGTATTAATGTCATAGGAACCAAGTGGGTGTTCAAAAATAAGATGAATGAAGATGGAATTATCTCGAGGAATAAGCCAGACTAGTAGCCAAAGGCTACTGTCAGGAATTCGGTGTAGACTTTGATGAATCCTATGCACCTGTTGCTAGGATGGAAGCTATAAGATTGTTGCTTGCCTTTGCATGCTCAAAGAACATAAAACTCCAACAAATGGATGTTAAAAGTGCCTTTTTAAATGGAGTCATTAAAGAAGAAGTTTTTGTTGAACAACCTCCTGGATTTAATATTCTCCTCAACCTAACCAAGTTTTCAGGTTAAACAAAGCCTTGTATGGTCTAAAGCAGGCTCCAAGAGCTTGGTATGAAAGATTATCTGAATTTCTGATCAGCAAGGGCTACAAAAGAGGTAAAGTTGATCAAACTTTATTTACCAAGGGCATAATAAAGATCTCATCATAGTTCAGGTATATGTAGATGACATTGTATTTGGATCAACTAAGCATGAACTATGTGATGAATTTTCTACCATGATGTCTGCTGAATTTGAAATGAGCTTGGTTGGTGAACTAAAATATTTTCTTGGATTGCAGGTACAGCAGCTAGAAGATGGGTGCTTCATCAACCAAACCAAATACACAATGGAACTGTTCAAAAGGTTTGGCATGGAAAACTTAAAGCACATTACTACACCCATGGGCACCAATACTTCATTGGATGCAGATGAGACAGGTAAAGAAGTAAATGCCAAACTTTATCGAGGTATGATTGGATCACTACTTTACTTGACAGCCTCTAGACCTGATATACAATTCAGTGTAGGAATGTGTGCAAGGTATCAGTCTAGACCTACTGAACTACACTTAGCTGCAGTTAAAAGAATCTTCAGATATTTGTCAGCTAGTCACTCTCTTGGTTTATGGTTTCCTGCATCTCACACACTTAACCTAGTAGCATACACAGATGCTGACTATGCAGGCTGTAAACTAGACAGGAAAAGCACAAGTGGCCATTGTGAATTCTTGGGTGGGTGTTTAGTGTCTTGGGGCTCCAAGAAACAACATTCTGTGGCCCTCTCCACTGCAGAAGCTGAATATGTGGCTGCAGGGAGTTGTGGAACACAAGTCATATGGATTAAACACCAGCTTCAGGACTACCAAGTAGACCTGGGGTGCACACCTATTTACTGTGATAATACTAGTGCCATCAATCTTGCTAAAAATCCTGTTTTGCATTCACGAACCAAACACATAGAAATAAGACATCATTTTATAAGAGATGAGGTGTCTAAGAATAATTTTGAACTGATTCATGTAGGCACAGATAATCAGATTGCTGACATATTCACAAAACCTCTGGATAATGAAAAATTCACCACATTGAGAAGAGAATTAGGCTTATACAAATTGTCTTAATTATGAAGCCTATTCTTGTTGTGAGGGGGAGTTGTGTCTAGTCTGATGTTTAGCCTTCTTGCATGCTGGTTTAAGGGAGAGTTCAGAATGCTTACTGGTTAGCTTTCAGGAATGCTCTAAATAAAGGGAAGCCTTGAGATTTTGCTGGAATGTTTTATTGAGGAATGCTATGTCTTAGGGGGAGCTGAGTTGTGATGTGAGAAGAGAAGTTCTTTGACAGATTCAAAAGGGCTGTCCAGATGTGTACCTTTGCTGGTCCTGCATGACTGATTTAGTGTGGTTCTCTCAGAAAATAGAGTGTCACTTATCTCTTAAGTCTATAAGTCAGTGACTCTAATCTCCAAGTTAGAATCTTTCCTTTGGTACTCCTTCAGAGATCTGGACTAATTGCATAAAGTATATCTTCCTACATTGTCATTGATTATGGTTCAGGCCAAAAACTTGTATGTCTTGATATCTGACCCAATCAACTTGAAATCTAGACTTCAAGACTCAATTCAAGAAAAGTCCTTTTTGGTATTGTCTTCAATCATTCTATCTCTTTAACTCAAGGGCTTAACTGAACAAACATGTTCTGTTTTGATCACTGAGAAACTGGGAGCTTCATCAATGAAATGAATATTTCTCCCAAGTCATGAGGTGTCAAATGCTTAAAATGAATGAAAAGACATGACAGAGCAATGGTGGCTTGCTGGTGAGTAACTGGGGACTCTGGCCTCTAATCAAGGTGTTTCCTCATGTCAAAAGCCACAGTTACTAACTCTGTTCCTTAATATAAAAAAAAAGGAAGGAAGTAATGAGGTACTCACTCTGAGTAACTGGAGATTCAGGCCTCTAATCAAGGTGTCTCCCTAATGTCAAAGGAAGTGAACTACCAACTTACTCATTGATCTTCTTGAAAATCATCTCCAACAAAAATTCCTTGTTGTTATGCAACTAATGGATTGCTTGTCCTCAATACCTTGAGAACACCTCTCTGATTAGTCTCTTGCTGTCTTGTGGATAGTTGAATGATCAGCTATATCTGGCCATACTTGTGAACTCCTGCTCTCAATCATCCACTATGTATGCTGATAAACTTGTCTATCATTCTACTTCTCTATTGAGTACTGAAGTATAAAGAATCTTCTCTTGAGATTAGAAACTCACTTATTCTCTTAAGACCTACTCGTGACTTTCTGCACTAAGAAGTTACTGCCCTTAGTCCTCATGTTTCCAGCACTGTCCCACATTCTGTAGTTCTTTTTGCTGATGTCAAAGGGGGAGAAGTTTGCAATGTCTGCAATTTCAGTGAGAAGTTCTGCAATATCAGTGAGTCTTGGATTTGTCTTGAGCTTTGGGGGAGTCATGTTGCTTCATGCTGATATGTTTATGAGTTGTGGGGGAGATGAGAGTATGTTGTAGGGAATGTTTAATTCATTTGCATGAGCATGCCTTGAATTTAATCTGTTTGTTGCAGCTGATATAAATTTCCTGTTGAATCTTGATATTGCTTGATTCATAGTATTGTCATCATCAAAAAAGGGGGAGATTGTTGCATCCCTATGGTTTTGGTGATGTCTCACACTATAAATCAATCTTCTATCTCTAGATTAATGCTGTTTCATCATGTGAGTGAGTACATTTCAATGGCTGTCAGATAACATGCTCTACCTTAATTCTGCCTACACTCTGTCTGCACAGTCTTCACACCAGTGCATCAACTCAGCGTGCTGATGCGTCGACCCTTCAGTCCTTGCATGTCTCTGTTCTCACATCAGTGTGTCAACTCAGTGTGCTGATGCGTAGACTCTTCTGTTCAGGTTCTTCATTTGATTAAGTCTACACATCATCAGTTGAACGTAAAAGTAATACGTTGCAGCGTCAACTCATTGGGCTGCAGCGTCAACTCAGCATGTTTGCACTTCGCCTTCAGACTTTCAAGTCTATACACCCTATAATCATTCAAGTCTGTTCAGCCGTTTGCATGTCATAAAGTCTATACATTCGGTTCCTTGGGCAAAGTCTATACATCACTTAGTCTGCACATTGCCTTCAGCCCAAGTGCTCAAAGCCAAGTCTATATAACGCATCAGTTTTTAGAAGTCTGTACACTGGCCTTTGCATTAAGCCTCAAAGTCTGTATAGTCGTGTACAGTGGATTCCAAGTCTATACATCCTTCAGCTTGATATGTTCAACTCTGTACATCGCCCAACTGATTTGGCAAGTCTATACAACGTGAAGTCTTCACCTTGTCTTGGTTCAAGTCTATACAGTCTGAAGTCTACATTGCTTTACATCCACAGAGTCTGTACAGCCTATCTGACTTCATGGGTAGCATGCCTTTAGTGCGTTGACGCACTTGGCTGACTGCGTAGACGCAATGGTGCGTCTTTCGCTCCCTTCTTGTTCCCTGTGTCGACGCTGACACTGGATGCGTTGACGCATTGACCAGCTTGCCTAGGGAGTGCGCATTTTTCTTGAGGAGCTGAGGCAACGCTGCACGCTGGAAGCGTTGACGCCTTGGCTGTTGACCAAGGGTCTTTTGATCAGCATCAAAGTCTGTCAATTGTCCACTTTTTATGAGTCTACACATTGGGTTGTACGACCACAATCCTATACATTCTGTTATTACAACTTGAGTCTTCAGAGCTCACAGCACACTCATTACAAGTCTGTACATTGGTTAGGCTTTGTGAAGTCTACACAGTGGCTGAGCAATGTGAAGTCTACACATTTGTCTCCTCTAGAGGTCTATACATTGGCTAAGGGTCTTCAAGTCCATACAGAGTCATCTGATGCATGCTGTCTGAAGTCTGTACAGCATGCCTTGCTGTTTATAGCTTTCAAAGACACATTGCACTGCGTCAACGCAGTGCATAGGCACGTAGTGTAGCGTTAACGCATTGCATTGTGCATACCCTGGTAAAGTCTATACATGCGTTTATTCATTAAGTCTATACATTCTCTCACGATGTACACACTTACTCTGTTGATGTTTCTGAAGTATATACATCCTTGTTAATAGCCTGAACTGACTAAGTATATACATTACTTCTGTCTGTCTGCAGGTGATTCAAGCTGATGATTGGGCACGTGAATCAAGGTTGGCACCTGACACGTGATCCAAGACAACAGGCGCATGACACGTGGATAGCAACCTTGTCAGGATGCTGCCATGTGGTCGAAATTCAAATGATCTGGCCAAAAGTGCATCGGCGGGAACCTGGCAGCCACACGCCATTATCTGCTATAAATATAGAGCTTCATCCTTCAGTAGAAGTTCGATCGTGAAAAGAAAAAGCAGAAGCCATTGGTGAGAGTTTGCATGATCCAGAAAAGAAAAAGAGCAGAGAGTTCCAGTTCTGAGAGGAGATTGTTCGAGAGAGAGAGTGTGTGTGTGGATTGATAAATTGCTTCATTTGAAGCTACATTTGTATTGGGTTTCAGAACCGATTTCTTCTTCATTGGTTTTTATTTTTACTTTGCTTTCGTTTATTTTGTTCTTCCATTCTGATTTGAATTGGTTTCCCTCCGGTGTGTGGAGGAAGAGAGTACTACTCCAGTTTCCCTCTGAGTTGCAGAGGAAGAGAGATCGGTGATCTCTGGTGTTGTTAGTGACAGGTTGTCATTAACAGTTTCCCTCCGTGTGTGGAGGAAGGGAGAGGATTCTCCGGTTGTGTTCTAGCTGGGAGCTAGAACAGGTTTCAAGTTCTGTGGGTAGCAGAGTTTGGTCGAGGGATTTGTTTCCCTTGGGTGTTCAAGCTGTGTGGCAGCATCTTGTACGCAGACTGAGTCTGCTGTGATCTAGCTTTGTCTAGTGGAATCCTCACTCTAGTTGGAGTGAGGGGTGGATGTAGATTGCGGACTGCAATCGAACCACCTAAAAACCGAGTGCCTCCTCTGTGGTTTGCTATTGATTTCTGTGCTCTTCATCTGCTTGTCTCTTTGCCTTCAAGTGATCAGTCTTTCCTCTCATTTACATTTCTCTGTGTACGGGTTAAGGAGGTGCGTTAGCAGTCGAATCTATTTTCCACCTAAGTTTATGCAAATTGGGAGTGATCTATTCATCCCCCCCATTCTATATCACTCTTGCTGTGCTAACATGGGTGGATTCACCTGCGCCACCTCGCGTTGGGAGAGAGACGCGAGGACCGGCGACCTGCATTGACTGGCGCGTGCGGTTCCCTGAACAGTATGAAGACTGGCAACGGGGAGGCACGATTGTAGAATCACATGCGCGGGATAGCGAGGACTACTTGCGTCTATATAGGACAAAGTACGCAGAGCGGCTCCAACCCCAAGGACTTGTGGAGGTAGGTTTCCCCTTTTTCTCTTTTCTTCTTTCTCCCTTTTTGGTTTTCTGGTGGAAATGCTGACTCGTATGGCTGCAGGATATCCGTGATACGATGATAGCGACTTTACGAACTCGCTTGGCAGAGATGGAGCAACGGTTAGGCGATGCCCGCGGAGCTACGAGCGCCTTGGTAGGTGTACAATGCGTTCCTAATTAAAACCCCAGATTCTAGATGTTGGCTGCTAATTCACGCGGTAGTAGCATGCCCAGATTGGCGCGGCTTCCCCAGCGATGGGAGTAGGTGGTGCCTCTTCCAGCTTGTGGATTCCCACCTCAGAACTTGACTTGCTTCATGAGCAACTTGCTCACGCCACGTAGCGTGCTGCGGAGGCAGAAGGGATGCTTTGTATACAGGTAAAAGTTTCAGTGTTGAGTTCTCTTTGTTTACGTCTTATCGCGTATCTGAGATGGTACACTCGGCAGGAAAAGAAGACGGAAGAAGCGCTTGCCCAAGCTGCGCAGAGGGAGGCTAGGATAGCAGAACTGGAGAGGGAACTGCGGCGTCATCCTGATGACGACTCTTCCAGGGATGCTGTGGAACTGAGGATCACTCTCCAGGTGGAGAGGGAAGACCGTGAGAGAGAACGGGCAGAGAGAGAAAGAGACGCAGAGAGAGAAAGAGCCAATAGATTGACTGAAAGGGAGGAACGAAGGGCCATGGAGGCCCAGTTGTTCGAACTCCGAACCAGCCTTGGTCTTGCTGAACAGTGGCTGAGAGATGGTGAGGAGCGCCACCGGAGAGCACGAGAGCGTGGCTTTCATGTTGGTAGCTTCTCTGCTGCTTCCGTGGATCAACGTCGGGGTGTGGGAATAGGAAGGGGAGTACAGAGCGGTAGGAGTACCGCTTTTCGTAGTTGGGTAGCACCTTTGAGAGCATTTTGCCCGGAGAGTAGTGGGACGAGTAATGCAGAGAGAGAGGGCGAAACTTGATGTAATTTTTTTAGTTTTTGGAATAAAATACAAGGTTCGGTTTGTTTGGTTTTCACCTTTGCTTCTGTTGCCTGAATCCATGCACACATCACTGAAACAAACAAATCAGAATTTCTATTCTGACTTGGCCCCTTGCTCAATAAGCAAATTGTCACATTGACTGTCCTTGATAACTGGTCAAGGGGCCAAGCCTTTATTAACGAAGACAAGGGAAAGATGCAGTGATGATAAATGCGACAGGCAAGCACACGAATGCAAGCGGTATTAAAAGTGAGATGCTGCACGCAAATGCAATCATGCAAAATTGATTTATTTTCTTTTTTATATTTGGCATTTTTTTGTTTTATCATAAAAAAGATTTTTTTTGTTTACAAATATGTACATTTTCTCTTTTCCATTTTTTTTTGTTGCCTTTATCATTTCAATTTTTTGTTGCTAACGCCTGGCAAGCACCCAAATGGCACCTAACCTACGTGAGAACAGGGGTTTCTTAGTAACCTCCCAGGTATCCTAAGTGCACATCTAGGTTGATTTGGGCCTCTAGACCCCTCGAATGATGATCCCGCCGGCTAAGACTTACCCTGATGACAATACCGTCATGCCATGCTTAGGATCCCAGTCGCTTCCAACCACAGGGATTCACCCAAAAGATGTTTGAGGTAAATGATTTGCCCGACCCGGGTCTGTTTCCTCACAACTCTAGATGGTATATGATGGAACACCCTGGAACCCTAACGACCAACCGCGCGACGCTGACCCGGAATCAGACGCCGTCGCACCCATAGGTGATGCGCTTGCATTGGCCTAAGCCCGAGGTTAAACAAGAAGACATCAAGGTGGTAAACAGGGGTCTTGACCAGCCAGAAACACGGAGACTCCTTCACAGCGATAGCTTTTGCTTTTCAAAGTAGGCAACCAAATGTGTATATTAAAATAAGGTCGCAGACCCTGGGCAGTTTTCACCCTTCATAAACTCCATCGAACCTTCATCTTTAGAGGAAGAAGGAAGAGCGTGGGGGATAAACCTCCTGAGAGGATTGGCAAAACCGTTAACCCGGCGAGCGAATAAGGGCCCATTAACTCTTTCCTTTCAGACAACTTCGGACCAAATCTCGAGCATTTACATTCCATAGCCCCCCTTTTGTGGATTCAGACTTTTGCTTTGAGGGGTTCCATTTATCGCATCAGGCACGGTCACGACCAGGCTTCTTGATTTTGATTTTGTATTTCTTTTTGTGAGGGAGATATAGTCGTTTGACGTTTGTGGGCTCCCTTTTCGTATGCCTGCGGGGACACTGCCCTCTTCTCGTGCTCTGATCGATGCTCGAGGAAATGGATCCTACTCTTGCCTTTGGGGTTTGAGTTTCGGTTTCTCATGCTCAGCGTTTTAAGGGCGCCGACTGTCTCATTTGGTCGAAGAGAAAAGAATAAAGATTACAGCTTCCGAAGATCTTCTGGGTGGGGCCCCACCGTAGGTGATGCTACCGACTTTTTTTTGAATAAAATACATAAGTGAGCACATGTTAGCTTCCTTCGAGCGAGCATAGGCCGACGTGGCCGGACAGGGATCTCCACGGTTCTGGCAAACCAAGACCCGGTGCCTACCAAGCCTTAATGGGCCCTATCCTAACATGAAGGTTAGATGCAGTGACTTGACTACATGGTGACCACCAGGCATTGGCATTTTGAATTTTCCATATTTTTAGTGGTTTTCAATATTTCTTTGTTTTTGATGTTTTCTATCTTTTCATCATTTTTTTGTTTTGTGCTAAGGGTAGTATTTCTTAAGATAAAGCCCATTCCAAGGGTGGGATAACTCGGTCCCTTCGGCGTTGATTAGCTTGTAGGCGTTGCCAGGGTACACGGCTTGAATTACATATGGTCCTTCCCAATTGGGTTGGAGCTTAGAACGCGGCCCTCCAGGTTTGACAAAAATTCTTTTTACGACCATCTCACCGACTTTGAATTTTCTCTCAACGACTTTCTTTTGGTAAAAGCGAGCGAGTCTATTTTGATACACACGCGCGTGTTCGGCAGCGGCCAGCCGCTTCTCATCCAAGAGTTCCAACTGGGCGAGGAGTGAATTACGACGATC
This sequence comes from Amorphophallus konjac, assembly GCA_022559845.1. Lineage (NCBI taxonomy): Eukaryota > Viridiplantae > Streptophyta > Magnoliopsida > Alismatales > Araceae > Amorphophallus > Amorphophallus konjac. The sequence goes on from CM040120.1 coordinate 347,215,536, forward strand.
GTCGAGGGGAAATTCCTCGTCCAATTGTACCCTGAGAGAAGGGATCAGAGTCTCGTACGGGACTACCGCTTCCATACCATAAGTAAGGGCAAATGGAGTCTGCCCGGTGGGGGTACGGATTGAAGTGCGATAGGCCCATAGGGCTTCGATAAGTTTTTCTGGCCAGTCTGAAAACTTACTAGACTCGCAGGTTTTTTTGATGATTTTGAGCAATGTTTTATTGGTGGCCTCCGCTTGGCCGTTACCTTGTGGGTAATAAGGCGATGAATGATGCAATGCAATTGCGTACCTTTTGCAGAGGTCGTATAGGTCCTGAGAAATGAACTGTGGCCCATTGTCGGTGACGATTGTGCTTGGGACGCCGAATCTGGCGAGGATGTTCTTCATGATGAACTTGCAGACTGTTGACGCCTTGATTTCCGCGTAAGCTTCGGCTTCGGCCCATTTGGTGAAGTATTCCGTCGCAGTAAGGATGAAAGATTTCTGCTTGGTGAGGGAATTGGGATCACCTAGGGGACCAATGATGTCGAATGCCCACATGGAGAAAGGCCACGGGGAGGATATTGGATGAAGTGAGGAAGATGGTGAATGGATTTTATCGGCGTGAAGTTGACACTTGACACACCTACGACATAGACAGCACAATCCTCTTCCATAGTGGGCCAGTAAAAGCCTTGGCGAATGATCTTCTTGGCGAGCATCTGACTATTCACGTGGCCACCGCACACACCCGAGTGCGTCTCCTCTACACATTTCCAAACCTCATCGTCACCAAGACATCTTAACAGAATACCAGTAAGGCTCCTCCTATAGAGTAGACCTCCAACCAATGTGTATTTCTGAGCCACCCTTCTTATGGCTTTCTTGTCCTCTGTGGTGGCCCCTTCAGGATAAGACTGATCTTGGCAGTATTTGACGATTTCATAGAACCATGGTTTCTCTTCATCAGCCAGTTCTTCTTCGGCCTCTGCCAACATGATTTCCCTCTTCTCAAGGATATCTTCCTGCAGGATCTTCCTTGCTATCCTGTCTTTGATATTTACGTAGGAAGCATCATCGATTGCAGGGGCGTGAAGTTTGTAGATGGAAATGGACTCAAACCATCTTCCTAGAGGGAACCTTATGGATGATGCCAACGAGGCGAGGGCATCGGCGAGAATATTCTGATGACGAGGGACATGAACAAAGATCAGTTTGGTGAACAGTTTGGCAAAGGCAGCAGTGAGTTCTTGGTATGGCTTGAGTTTGGGATCGCGAGTGCGATATTTAGTGAGCACCTGGCGAAGGATGAGTTGACTATCACCTACGACTCGCAACTCAGTGATACGAAAAGAATGAGCGAGTTCTAGGCCAGCTAGAAGAGCTTCATATTCGGCTATATTGTTGGTAACTGGAAATTTGAGCTGGTATGCCAATGGGAATGTGAGGCCTTCAGGCGACAGGAGGGCGACGCCGATTCCTCTCCCTTGAGAATTCAGAGCTCCATCAAAATATAGCGTCCACATTGGCTCATCTGATTGGTTGACGGACATTAGTTCCTCATCTGGAAACTCTGATTGGACGGGATCGAACTTGGGAGAGGATGGTGAGCGAGATGCTCGGCTATGGCATAGCCTTTAATCGCCTTTTGCTGGATGTAGGTGATGTCGAACTGAGAGAGAAAACTTTGCCAGCGTGCTAGCCTATCCGTAAGGACGGATTTCTCCAGAAGGAATTTGATAGGATTCATTCGAGCAATCAAGTGGACCTCATGAGCCAAGAAGTAGTGCTTCAATTTCTGCACTACCTAAACGAGGGCAGCACAGGTTTTCTCCATGATGGTGTACTTCTGCTCACAGGGATTGAGAAGTTTGGACAAGTAATAGGTTGCCCGTTCCTTGCCTTCTTCATAAGCTTGTGCGAGGACGGCTCCCACGGAGTCTTCCAAGACTGAGACGTAAAGGATCAGAGGTTTTTCTGGTTTGGGTGGAATGAGAACGGGTGGACTAGCCATATATTCATTCAACCCTTCAAAAGCTTTCTGATATTTAGAATTCCAGTGGAATTCTACTCCTGGCTTGGTCAACTCGTAGAGAGGTCTACACCTTTGTGAATGTTGGGATACAAACCGACGAATAAATTACAGCCTCCCGATTAAACCTCGGACTTCCCTCAAATTCTTGGGAGGCGGCATATCCCTGATAGCCTTGGCTTTGTCGGGATCTATCTCGATCCCTCTTTTACTCACAATGAAACCCAGCAATTTACCTGACGACACACCAAACACACACTTCTTCGGGTTCATTTTCAATTGGAACTCCCTTGATCTCTACAAGACCTTAGCCAAAACTTCTGGATGTTCCATCCTGGTCCTTGATTTCACCAACAAGTCATCCACATACACTTCTAGGTATATGTGCATCATGTCATGAAATATGGCCATCATAGCTCTTTGGTAAGTAGCTCCAGCATTCTTTAACCCAAACGGCATGACCACGTAACAATATGTTTCCCAAGGGATAGTGAATGACGTCTTCTCCTGGTCCTCTTCTGCCAAACGAATTTGATTATATCTTGAAAATCCATCCAAGAATGAGAGGGTCTCATATCCTGCTGTGTTATCGATCAACACATCAATGTGAGGCACGGGAAAATCATCCTTCGGACACGCGCGGTTAAGGTCCCGGAAGTCGATGTAAATCCTGACTTTCTTATCTTTCTTCATGATCGGAACAATGTTCGCCACCTATTGAGGATAAAGGACGACTCTAATGAACCTGGCTTTGTGGAGCTTATCGACCTCTTCTTTCATTTTCAAAGCCATCTGAGGGTGGAAACGTCTTAACCTTTATTTTACCGAGACGGACCCTGGTTTTAAGGTTAAACGGTGTTCGACCAAGGTTGAATCTAGACTCGGCATATCCTCGTAGCTCCATGCAAATGTGTCCTTATATTCCTTGAGAACCTCAATTAATGCCTCTTCTTCAGAGGGTGGTAGGTTGTCACTTATGAGGATGATCCTAGGGTCTTCCTCAGTTCCCAAGTTGACTTCTTTGGTGGATTCTTTTACGGCGATTGACGGCTCGTCGAATCTCTTTATTCCACTAGCGTATGCGCCCGCCGCATCCTCATATTCTTCACCCTCATCGTCAGTGGGGCATTCTTCATCCGTGATCTCGTAGACTCCATACCCTTCATCAAATGCACAGTCGCCCTCACATTCTATTTTCGGTAGCCGGATGGGATTTTCTAACAACTGGGGGATGGCAAGGTGGGCTTGACACCTGGCGGCTAAATCCAGAAGGAATCGACGAGGGATCTGCCTACCCTTGGATTTCTTCCTAGGTACTACCCTTGACCTATCATTCCTAGATTGACTGACAATATTTACAGAAGAAGAGGAAGACGAAGAGGATGGTGTAGAATGTACAAGGGAAGACCCCTCAGAGGTGGGGCAGAAAAGGTCGCTCATCGGACCTTGGACGGGTGGTCCGCAGGGCAGGACGCACCCGTGGGAGATGTAAGAAGTTTCCTCAACGAATATGTGTTGTTGAGGAGTTTGAAAATTGACGTTTTTTTTTCGTTTTCAGTTTTAATGACAAAGTAGTGAAAAGAGATTGGAGGAGAGAGAAAAGTGGTTATGGCTAGAGGATTGTGAGGCTCATAGAGCAGATCATGGTTGAAGACCTGGCGCGGGTTGAGAAGCCCGTGTAGGTATGTAAGCAAAGAAGGGGACCTGGGAAGATCATCAAACAACTGTCTGGCCCAAGAAGAAAATATCAGCAAAGGCTGAGACGAGTGGATGGAGAAGATGGCGGCTAATGAGCCGTCGACGGCAATGTTGAGGACGGATGAAGATCCGTTGATGATAGGGTCCTTCTGGCGAGGACGAAGATAGTTTGGAACCTTGGCAAGAGTGGTAATATTCTCTGGTATTCTGGAGATCAATGGTGGTCCTTCAAGCTGCGAGAACATCCTTTCCAGTGCAACGAAAATGTCCAGTATGTCGAACCATTTATTCCACTCGCATTCTGGATCTTTGATCTTGCCTCTTTTGGTGATCCTCGGACATTTTTCAGCCAAATATACAGCATGTGATCCCCCATATGCTTCTCGTGGGTAATCTCCCATCTGAACAACGGGCCCTCTGTTAAAGTGGTTTGATAGAGTCCATGTGAGGGGCTTCCAATCCGCCTTGAATGGTCCTTTGAAGCCTAGGCCAAACCTGCGGTTCGGCCTAATTTCCTTTGGCGGTTTGAGCCTACCCTATAACTGTGCGCCCAGACCTTTACCATGTTGGTAGCCGATGTTCCTCATAATCTCCCAACCTTTGGAGTGAAAAGGGAGATATGATGTTGCGGTTGCTCTGACCGGCTCCTTTGGTGCTAGTGGAACGTGAGATAGATCACGCACGTCCAGCAATGACAATATGGGCCGATGAGATGGCCAAACAAAGGGCAGAGAGGTGTTGATAGCATCCACTGTGTGAAGGACAGGTGTACTAACCACTTTAATAATCCTCCCATTGTAAGGAAACTTCAGGCACTGATGGTTGGTGGAAGGCACAGCGTCCATGGCTTCGATGTAAGGGCGACCCAGTATAGCCTTGAATGTGGGGTCCATGTCGAGGACATGGAATTCCGTGGGAATTGACATGGGGCCTAGTTCTGCCTTCAGAATAATCATCCCCTGCGGCGGCCTTTTGCTATTGTCATCAGCCGTGACCGTGATCGAGGAAGGTCTTATTTGTTCCTCGTTGACCCCACACAACTGAAGGGTGTCCATGGAGATCACATTTATGGACGCACCCGTGTCCACAAGACACGGGTTTATGGATACCCCATTAATTTTTATTGAAATGCACAATGCATATTTCCGAGCCTCCTTGGGAGCGAGCTCGTAGTTGTGGAACATGATGGCCGGTTGTGTGTCTGTTGGGGTCAGGACGGTCGAAATCTTCTCCACGGGGAGGTCTTCATTAACCATGACTTTTTGAAGATATTCCATCAAGGCCGCCTGGTGGGATGTGGATCTTTGAAGTAGCTCCAGGATGGAGATCCGAGCAGGTGTCTTGTCCAAGTGTTTCAATAGATCATACTGTGTTCCAGGGATAGCTCTTTCTGGTTGTTCTCCATCATCCTTTTCTGGCTGAGATTGCTCAGGATTCTGACTATTATGGGGGAAAACCCTGTGGAAAATCCTTCCACTCCGGAGCACCATTGCCTGCGGCTTTTGTACCTCTGTGGGGGTAGCAGTGGGTTTTAACAGGGATTTGAGGGGGAGTGGTGGAGGAATGGTTGATGAAGCAGGGGTGATGACGGGAGCAGGGCTTCTGATGAGGGGTTTGTTAGGTGGAGACATGGTGGAGGTAGAGGGGATATCACACGGATTATGAAGGATAAGGGGTCTGGAAGGTGGAGGTGGAGGCGAAGTAGATGTGGGTAGGGCTTGAAGCGGGCAATGATTTTGAGGTGGGTGATGGGTAATGAGTGGTTTTGAAGGCATTAGTGGTGATATGGTGGAGAAAGACGGGGTTATGTATGGTTGATGGATGATAAGGGGTTTAGAAGGCGTAGGGGTAAATGTGGTAGAGGTGGATGGTAAAGTGGGGGAGTGAGAGAAGATGAGAGGGTGTGAAGGCGTAGTGGAGAGTGTCGGTTGATAGGAGATCGGGGTGCGGATGAGAGGGCGTAATGGTAGTGGAAATGGTGAAGGCGATACTAACGCGGGTTGATGAGAGAGAGGTGCTACCCGGGCAAGGCAAGGGTGTTGCGTGATGATAGGATTGGCGGTAGAAAGAATGGAGGTACTTTCCGGGTGCCACACCTGCTCTCTCTCGACTTCCGGGAAGGAGGAGATGGGGTTAACCTGATGATTGGGTTGTTGGTGCTCCGGTAATGGATTCTGGATTATGCCCATGTTGGGCTGTTATTGTGGGGCGTGCTGAGGCTGCTGTTGTTGTTGTGGTTGTTGCTGTTGCTGCTGTTGTAACTGCTGCTGTGGCCTATGAGGAGGTCTCCTAGCCTTGAGAGCGGCGACGTATCGTCTCATTTCATCCCATATTTGATGTTCATCATTCATATCATGGATGTAATCTTTGAAATGGAAGCAGTAATCTACTGTGTGTCCTGGCTGCCTGTGGTAGACGCAGTATTTGGAGGTATCAACATTCGGGGGCCACACGGGCCTTTCCCTGGGTAGCACAAGTATGTTTGAGGCCATGAGGGCGTTGAAAATATCCGCTAGAGTTTCTGGCAACGGTGGATAGTAGGCTCTCTTGGGACCGACCGGCCTCCTTTGTTGCTGTTGGGGACCATAATTCCCCGGGGGTGGAACTTGGTTGTACTGAAGCGGTAATTGTTGTTGCTGAGGTTGTGGTTGTTGTTGCTGGGGTTGACGTAATGGAGGCATATTATCCTGGGGTGGATTATTTTGGGGTGGAGGACGAAGAGGGAAAGGACCTAGTTGGAGGGGAAGTCGGGGCATTTGTGGTGGCCTTGGGTTGACTGCATAGTTGACATTATTGACCGCACCCACTTGCTCATTTGTCACGACCCCTTCTGTGGCTCCGCCCGGGACACCAGCGCCTGTCTTTCTGGCCACTTTGGGCTTCGACGACTCAAACATGTTCATAATGGGGGAGTCTTTTAACTGGGTTTGGATGTACTAGGCCCTTTCATAGAGTTCCTCCATTGTAGTAAGTTTATTCATGGCCAGGACGTGTCTGAACTGTGGGGTTGCATTAGACACAATCATCTTCACTTGTTCGGGCTCGGAGAGGGTATCCCTTATTCTTTCCGCCAGAGACCTCCATCTATCAGCATAGCGGACAAAATCCTCGTCGGGCTTCATCTTTTCGGCCACTAGGTCGGTAATGGAGAGTGAGGGACCAACCCTATCCCTATATTTCTGCAAGAACCTTCTCTGGACTATTTCAAAATTCTTGGCCTCGCGGGGCTCCAAAGAATAGAACCACTCTAGCGCGGGACCATCCAATGATCTCCGAAAGAGGTATGCCAGGGACCTCTGATCGTTTTGCCAATAGGAGGATTCATACATGAAATCCTTGAGGTGAATGAAGGGGTTGCCTGTACCATTGTATCTGCGGTACGTGGGCATTTCGAAGGGAGGAAGATGAATGACGGGAAGGATTGGCAAAGCAACCTCCGGGATGGCTTTCACGTCCACCATTCTTCTCAGATTTTGAAACTGCTCGTCCATGCGATTGAACCTATTGAGGAGCGATTGGGCGAGCTCCTCTGGAGTTGAAGGTGGCACTTGCCACTGGGGGAGAAACTGTCTCCCGGAGACTTGAGGGGGGAACCCTGAATGAGAGGGAGCTGTCGGACCGCCGATAGTTGGCCCTGGCTGAAGCGGTATGTGGGGAACAACGGGAGTTTGAGATTGTGACGGAAACTGGAATGAGGGTGGTTGTTGGCTCGCTTATCCTTGAAGCGAGGGAGACTGGATGGCTTGCACCAATGAAGGAGATGGAATGGCCTACACGGACTCTTGGAGAGGTGCGATGGCCGGAGTTGATTCCTGGGGCGTGGGGGAAACAGATTTCCCCTTCAGAATGACCTGGAAGGCCCGGAGCTATTCAGAGGTAAGCTCCGTGTTGGCGAGGACGTCCAGTAAGGAAGAGATATCCTGTGGTGGGGATGTGTCCCCGGTAATAACCTGCACCTCATGCGAGGGCTCATGAGAAGGACCCGAGTCCATAGCATAGACTCGCGGGTCGGTTGACAAATCACGACTAGGGTGGTTCTCTTCAAAAGACTCGTGAGCCATGCTCACAGTTTTCCCAGAACGCAAAAACATACACTAGCAAGCAGGTAGCAGAGATTATCAAACAAGTGGATGCCTTTACGCCTTTTTTTATGTTTTGATTTTGATGATTTTTTTGTGTTTTTAGCGAGATCCGAAGTTCACACAAAATAGGGACCCTAGTTTATTTTTGTTTCACCGCCGTGTCAGCTAGGGTCTCTCGTCTCACCACGAATGGGATGACTAACTCCGGGGAACTTTAATGGTACAACCAGCCTAGTGAACGAAGAGAAGATTCTTCGATGTCGGGGACTTACGGAGGTCCCAGTGGAGGAGATTCTAGTCCGTTGAGAGGAATTCTCAAACGGAGAGTCCTTCCTTCACCGGGAAAGGGTGATCCTTAGAAAAAATGAAAAAGGATATAAAAGAGGGATGGATGTATGCAATGGAATGCTGACAGAGATATAGAGTAAGAAAATAACAAAAATAACAAACATATAATAAACACCCAACCAATCACAACGGACAGTGCTGCCGTGAGCACAACGGGGGCGCGCGAGGGCGCCAAGGTGGAGAGGCACGGACGGTGCCAAACTTGCAAGGGTAGCCAAAAGGAAGCAGTAGAAGTCCCACCGTGATCGCCAATCTGTGAGCGATGTCACGTGGTTCGAGGAGCGAAGAAGACGCGGAGCGCGCGGGCTCCTCTTTTGTTTACTGCAACACAGAAATAAGAGAAAAGAGAAGGGGCCACCACGGGAGATTGCTCTGGCGGGGCGAGCGGGACAAATGTAATATAGCAAGATATGGGGGTTAAACGGCCATAGCGGGAAGTGACTCGCCGCGGCCTCGGGGGGACGGGAATGGTGCAGAAATCAAATAGCAAGAATTGAAACGGCGATTGGGGAAGTGACTCGCCGCGGCCTCGAGAATATGAGCAGATAAGAATATAACATAATATAAGGAGAATATGAAGAACGGGAATTTAAACGGCCATTGGGGAAGTGACTCGTCGCGGCCTCGAGAATATGAATAGATAAGAATATAACAAAATATAAAGAGATTATAAGAGAATATGAGCAGATAAGAATATAACAGAATATAAAGAGAATATAAGAATGGGAATTTAAATGGTCATTGGGGAAGTGACTCGTCGCGGCCTCGAGAATATGAGCAGATAAGAATATAACAGAATATAAAGAGAATATAAGAACGGGAATTTAAACGGCCATTGGGGAAGTGACTCGCCGCGGCCTCGAGAACATGATGTGATCGCCAGGGGCCAAAAGACCCCAAAATAAAGAAAGTGATCACGCCTACCTCAAGAGCGGGAGATGGCGGGTTGCTTCTTCCTCCCCCTTCGGTCGGCCGACGGAGAGGGCTTTCTTTGGGTACCCTTGCAAAACAACGACAAACAAGTAACGAGTGGATTAAAAAGATGAAGGTGCAGTATTCAAATCATTGCGATAAAAATAACAAAATGATGGCAAGACACACACCTGGTTGGTGTTATCTTTTAAACCCCTCTCGGACTCGAGTAGGAGGAAAATAAGATGATGGATGCAAGAAGTATATAAGAAGAGGCGCCCTTATGAAGGGGGATAGAGGATGCGAGATGATGAATGCAAAAGAACTACGAAGAAAAGGAAAGGATTGGCTTATTGGATGTGCCGATGGTGAAATCCGGCAGAGCTTCGGCAGCGTAGGGACGACGTGGAAGCGCGGTGGATGAAGATGACCTTCCTCTCGCGAGCGTGGGCACCCGAGAAGTCGGCGGAACCTCCACCTACAAAAGACCCCACGGGTTAGAAATGACTCCGGTAGCCTCTGGGCTCTGGCAGCCTATCGGATCTCTTAGAAGCTCCCCTAGAACTGAGGGGGGTGTGCCTTTATTTATAGGGCTCCGGAGGGTGGAGGCGTCCAGGACCCTGGACACCTCCATCAAGGCCGAAGTAATATTTTATTCTATTTTTATTCATTTTTTTTGAATATTTTTGTGGAGACGTCCAGGGTCCCGGACGCCTCAATAAGGTCCACCGAACTCCACCGAAAGCCGCACGCGGTTTGGCACAACGCATGGTTTTGGAGCGGCGACCCGTGATTTGGAAATGGGCGCGTCCAGACGGTTGGACGTCTCCACAATTTGGATTCTTTCACACACGACAAACCGTCGATCGGTGGGCGGCCCGTGATGAGTTGATGGAGGCGTCCCGGGGCCTGGACGCCTCCAAGAAAATATATTTATTATTTTTTTTGTTTTGTTTTTTATGCTAACTGGCATTTATATTTTTTATATTTGTTTTCATGGAGGCGTCCAAGGGCCTGGACGCCTCCATTAATATATCATTTTTTTTTGTATTTTTGGTTTTAATAAATAAATTAAAGTAATGGAGGCGTCCAGGAGACTGGACGCCTCCATTAAGACCCTCTCGGCTCCGCTGAAAAGGCGTCGGCAGCTCCCCGACAGGCACCCTTCCTGGTTCCAGAATTTTTTGGCGTGTCTGAATGGTGCTGATGCCGTCCGAATGCTGCAACGAGACGATTCCGGATGCCGAGAAGGGCGGAAGAAGACTCAAGAAAAGGAAGCACTCGAGTGATTCAAAATGCGTAAGCCATCGCGGGGCGTCGTATAGTAATATGAGACTTTCTCAGGAGACGTCAGGAATGGCGTGTCTACAGGAAGAAGAGCAACCTCCAAGGAAGAGTAGACGCAAGCAAGGCTATCAAGGTGATCCATTGAAGCTCATTTTTCAAGGGAGATCAAATCTGCATCCTTTATCTTCTTCATCAACTCAAGGTGATCTAAGGAAGATCATTTCACAAAGAAGAAGATACCATTGAAGAATCAGATTCAAGCTCCAGCAATCTCAGACAAGATCTTTTCTCTTTGAGAATATTCTATATCTTGTTTGAGTATTTTCATATTTGTTCTCTTTCCATTTTATTCAAACCATTGAAACTGAAGATCGTCCCTACCGGTGGTTAGTAGGAAGGCAATCGGAAGTTATCCGATCTGCGGTGTTGACGTCCCTATCGGTGGTTAGTAGGAAGGTAATCGAAGCTGTCCGATCTGCGGTGTTGACGTCCCTACAGTGGTTAGTAGGAAGGCAATCGGAGGTTTTTCCGATCTACGGTTCAGTGCATTGCACTAGTGGAGCCTCACTGGGTTTTGTGAGGGTTGGACGTAGGACTGGGGATTCAGTCCGAACCACCTTAAAATCTCATGTGTTGTGGTTTGATTGTGCGATTGCTTTGTGTTATATGCATGCTTAGGTTTAATTTCTACATTGCTTGTTCATCTTGCTAAGCAAATCATTGTGTCCTTCATTAAGCTAGTTATATTCCACTGCGATTCTCGTTAACTAGCTATAAAGACGGTTGCATTGCGAAAAGAGGGGCAGATCTATTCACCCCTCCCCTCTAGATCCGCCATCCACTACTCAACAAGTGGTATCAGAGCGAGGCTCTGCCATTCCCAGATCCTACGATCTGCTGGAAAAGATCTCGGTGTATTTTATTTAGATGGCTTCATATGCTACATATGCTTCGATGGTTTCTCCGCCCATTTATGATGGTTCAGATTTTTCTACATGGGTAGGGAGAATGTTCATCTATGTTAGCTCCATAGATCCACAATTGTGGACTCTTATATACGATGGTCCTCATGAGCTGCCATCAAATTCAATTGATTGGTCAGCCGAACATGAGACCAAACATAATGATAATCTTGCTGCATATAACTTAATTACAGCTGCAGTTGATCTCAGACTAACTCATCTTGTGTCCTCCTACAGCACAGCCAAGCAAGTACTGGACAGGTTGGTGAAAATCAATGAAGGGAAGGGACAAGAGCAAGAATGCTTCATGGTCAACCGTGCAGAACAGTCCAGCAATACATCCTCATTATAGGTAAACTCTGACTCTGAGGAATTCACTTTTGAAGAGCTTTTGGAAGCCTATGATGAGTTGATTACTCAATACAAAAAGGTAAAATCAGAAAATAAAAATTTGAAAAAGGATCTCAAGAAAAGTAACCAAAATGAAAACTCTTTTTGTAAAAACTGTTCGGCTTTTGAAGAACTTAACGACACTCTTTCTTTTCATCTAGATACGCATAAACAAAGCATTGCATGTCTAAGGGATGAAAATGAAAATCTTCATGATGAAATCACTACGTTGGAAAAAATTGTAATAAAACTTCGAAACCAACCTAAATCAATCTCTAATGATCAAACTATGGCCGATGGGCTAATTCATGATGAGAGGTTGATTGAAGAAAGTAAAAATTCTAAAACCCAAAGTGAAAAGGTCCTAAAAGAAACTGAAGTCTCATGCTCTGCTAATTTTGCATGCAAAGAATGCTCGTTCATGAAAAAGATAAATATGTGTCTCCATGATGATCTTGAATGGCAACAAAATCTGATTGATTCTCTGAAATAAGAGAATAGAGAATTGTTGGAAAAAAATTTGAACTTGAACAAGATGAAGAAGAAGTGAATGAAAAATTGGTTGCTCTTGGAAAAGGTAAAACTGTAATTGATGATTGCTCTGAAACATTGCATGCTTTAGAACAAGAAAATCAAAATCATAAAGCGGTAAATGCCATGCTCAATGAGCAATTGGCAGCATGCGAAGAGGGTCTTCATGAATCTAAACAGCATATTTTCTCACTTGAAAATAAAATTCAAGGTTTGAATGATTTCCTGTCAATGTTTGCCTAAGACCGAGATTTTGGCTCATCAGAAGCCACCACTTCCTGTGGTCACCAAAAAGGGCATACTGCTCGAAAGAAAAACAAAATTCAGTATGCCCATCCAAACATGCACTACAACATGTCCAATGCTAAATACCATGCTTTTCACAAAACGAATGTCCATTGTTATTATTGTGGTAGACGTGGTCACACTGTGCATGATTATTTCATCCTGAGAAATGATGAGCTTAGAACAGGACAACAAGTGAAAGGGTAAGGAAAGAAACATGTCAACACTGGCAGAGGGCCTGCTCAGTAGAACTTTGCACAGAATCGCATGGAGAATCAGAAGTGTCGACATTCCCATCCAGACAGGTCGACACTCTCCATGGCCTTCAAAAGAAATGCTTCTCTTTGCTGCTTTCATTGTGGTAAGACTGGTCACACTGACCAGGAATGCTGGCACCTGAAAGAAAGACACCACCCTCATACCATGAAAGGTAAAAATCATGCTCGCCCACAAAAACATAGTCCACATGCACACGCACATGAACATAAAAAGAAAAATCAATCTTTTGTGTGTTGTTTCTATTGTGGGAAAAATGGGCATGAGATATATGATTGCCTCACAATGAGGGAGGATGATGTGATTGCCCTGAAAAAGATGGGCCAAGATGCTAAACTTGTTGCTAACCCACAAGGACCCAAGCAAGCTTGGGTACCTAAAAATTCCAAATGAGAATTTTGGGTGCAGGATGCCTTGGAGCTGAGAAATGAATGGTTAGGTAAATAAAAGCTCATGGCACAGGTATGTAAATATTTTTTTATCATTTTGCATGTTTAGTCTTCACATGTAGATACTGCATCATAAGTTTGCCCATTTTGTTCGATAAACTTCTGCAAACTGAATTGCTTGTTTGAAATGATGATTTATCCCCCATGGTGTGAAGATGAACACATGAGCTAGATTAATTGCTCACACCCTGCTTGACCTCTGGTATTTTAAATGGTCTAGAGTTGAAAGGCAAGTCATGCTTGCCCAGAACTCTTACTATGCGTGAGAAGGATCTAAGATCAAAACCTCTACCGTGTTCCAGAGATCAACTATTTCAGCTATTTAATTCATGAGAAACTTGTTATGCTGATGAAGTTGATGTGATGATGAGTTGTGTGGTACCTGACATCAGCCACATGAAATTCTTGGATTTTGGTTTTGATGATGCATATCATGGCTGCATTTTCAACTCGTTATTCATGTTACCATTGTTCAAAGGGGGAGTCTAGCAATTGGCATCATCATGTTGCATTCAGTTCAAAATCAATTGTGAATTATTTGTATTTGCATCATCTTATGATCTCATATACTCTAATGCAAATCATGTTTAGAAAAACATAAAAAAAAATGTGCAATCATCATGCAGCATCTTCATTGCATTGAGCATTCACATAAGTCTTAGGCTACATAGTTCATTGCCAATCCATGCATGCTTTCAGTAGGAGTCAACATCTAAAACCAAGCTACATGCTCCCTTAGAATAAACTTGTATCAAATGGATGTAAAAAGTACTTTCTTGATTGGTTTGATCAAGGAAGAAGTCTGTGTGGAGCAGCCCCCTGGCTTTGAGAACTCTAACCATGCAGATTATGTATACAAGCTAGAAAGAGCACTTTCTATCTTGAAGCAAGAACCAAGAGCTTGGTATGAGAGACTAAGCTTGTTCCTCATTGAGAAAGGGTACACACGAGGTAAAGTAGATCAAACACTTTTCACCAAGAAGTAAGGTAAGAACATCTTGATTGTTCAAATTTATATTGATGATATTGTGTTTGGGTCTACTAAATCTGAAATGTGTGAGGAATTTGCTAACCTCATGACTAGCGAATTCGAGATGAGCCTAATGGTAGAACTCTAATTTTTTTCTCGGTTTGCAGGTCAACCAAGGAGAAGATGGGTGCTTCATAAGTCAAGCCAAGTACATCAAGGAGCTGCTGAAAAGATTCGACATGACAAACAGTAAAATAATTGTAACTCCTATGAGCACTACAACATCACTGGATTCGGATGAAAATGGTAATTTAGTGGATGCAAAAATCTATAGAGGTATGATCGGCTCCTTACTTTATTTGACTGCATCCCGACCAGATATCCAGTTTAGTGTTTGCCTCTTTTCTAGATTTCAAGCTAGTCCTAGAGTAGGACCAAGCATATTGAGATTAAGCATCACTTCATTAGAGATTAGGTCGTTAAGAAAAACATTAAGCTGCATTTTGTTGATACTCTAAATCAAATTGCCGATATCTTCACCAGGCCCTTGTGTAATGACAGGTCTACAACACTCAGAAGGGAGCTTAGTCTTTGCCGACCTCAAGGTCAATAAAAATTGAACTGATGATCTTTTTCATTTTGGTTGTGTGCTGTTTAGTATCCATCCATTGTATATATGTATCCATGTCATTCTGCACTCATTTGCATAATCACGTTGAATTCATGATCATGATGCATTGCATAGCATCATTCTTGCATGGCCATGGTATATTAAATGTTGATGTATGGAAAGGCAGGCTATGCTTGTCTAGAAGCACTCAATATACGTGAGGTTTCACCTCCGCCAAGTACCATGCGTCACTGTCGCATATAGGCCATATAGTAAGGGGTAGTTGTCTTTTTGAAACATTCATGCATATATTTCATCTTCATTCTGTTGACTTTCATAATTGTACAACCATGTGTTGGGTCATGCATTTCATTTTTGCCAACTTCATGTTCAATCAGGTCAACCCATGCTTGGTTCTAGTCAACCTCTCCTTGACAATTGTCTTTTCACTTGCGAACATAACTCCTTGAGTGTATCCACTGCATATCCTTAGGGGGAGTCTCTTGCAATCTGAACTTCACTTGCTTCTAGTTTGAAAATGAGATCATGAGACCGACAGCACTACGACGTAAGAGCTTTCTATTATATGAACTGATGATTGTCCATTCAATGAAAATGGTTCAGATTTAATGATTTCCTTGAAGTTCTGATATATCTTTTGAAATCATCTATATTTTGTGATTTTAATAGACATTAACTTGAGATTGCATGTTGTGCCTTGAATGACTTTCCTGAAATCTGAAAATTTAAACTTCATGACAACCTTGGTGATACTCTAGAGCTAAGTATTGTTTTTAAACATCTTGATGAGCTAGAATTCTTGAAAATCAATTTGACAGAGCAATGATATTGTTGCACGGAGAAATATGTCACGTCATCAAATCAAGTGACGAATGATATGTCATGATGTGCCCCTGTTATCTCTGTCTTAATTATATTTAGACTCTAGGCAGAGCACTAGCATAATTGCTGAGAAATATATCTTCTCATCAAAGAAATGAGATTGGATATGTCATGACGTGACTTTGCTATCTCTGTTCATTCTATAGCATAACCGTCAGTCTTGCCAAATACCTAGGGATACTGACGTCTAAACAACGTGTATTCTTACGACTAGGAGGCATGTACTAGACTTGATTGCTCGTAAAATATGAGTCATGTGCCTTCAAATTCAAAATATATTAAAAATCAAATTTGTTGAACGCATAAAAATCCATACTTTAGCCATGATTGTTTAGCCTCAATACTAGTTTTTGTGTTATTCCCTTTGTAGTTATTGATAATGGATATATAAGACAAGGAAAGGTTAAACACTGCCATGCCATGTGCTTTTGGTTCATTTCTATTAAAACATGGATGTAGATGCTTTTCGGACTGTGTTGATGATCTCAGATTTCATTAACTTTGAACCATAAATGTTGCTCACGGTCTGGTTCAGGTTTGCATATAATGGCTTGCTCTCAACTCCTTTCAGCTCTAGTCTCACAGACATCTGTCACCTTCTCTACCTTATCCCTCCTTTTTGTTGCTGTCAAAGGGGGAGAAAATGTCTTGTTGTGAGTCCTCTATGAGCTAATACCTTTGTCCGTCCTTTGTGCGGATTGTCAAAGGGGGAGAGTGAATTGTGGACGTGGGAGAGAACCTTGTGAGCTTTGAGTCTTCATATGTCAAAGGGGGAGAAAATGTCAGGGGAGAGTATCTTGTGAGCTTTAAGTCTTCATATGTGATGGGGGTTTGTGCATAGCATTCACATGCTTTGATCATCCATGCATACATATCCGCATTCAGATGCTTTCACTATCATGGATCTTAAGCTGCACATGTCGCATATGTCATAAACTTTGCCATCTTGGATATTACTGCCATATAATGACTCACAGTGTTGCCATCATCAAAAAGGGGGAAAATGTTGTGCCCCTGTGGTCATTTGCGTCATCTTGTGATCACTTGAGTCATTCGACATCATCCTATGGTCATTTGAGTTATTTGATATTCTTGGTTTTGATAATGGCTAAACACTATAAGTCATTGATGTTTTACCACTCTTATATGACTAAACTACTTGATGTTCTTTCATGACAGATATGTCAAGGACTGGAGTGGAGATGGCAAAAGTGAACGCTCATTGATCGTGCCCAAGCAAGGATGCAAATCTCTTTTACAAGTAAAAGTCGACATTTCTCATTCGGCACGTCTCATAGCCAAGGTCGATGCACAAAGAAGCATAGCCAAGAGAGCCAAAGGTCAAAGACTCAGTTGACACCTTCAAGACAGTCAAGGTTGATGCCACAGATGAGAACGGGCTGCTAAAGGACTCAAGCGATGGAGCTAAAGGGGTTAACGGACTGACCCGGCATAACCCGGGGTCTGCCCAACTGGCGGTCGACCGCCAGCCCAGGGGCGGTGGACCGCCCCAGCCAGCAGCTCCCAGTCTGCACGAGTCTCAGTGGCGATCGACCGCCAGCCCAGTAGTGGTCGACCGAAATTTCAAGAACCGAAATTGCTACAGGTTTTCTCAGTAGCGGTCGACCGCCACCTACCTCTGGTCGACCGCCAGCCCCGAGCCAACAATTGTTGACTTCGTTTTCCACCTCGAGGCCAGCCCCTTTCCATGAATTTGTTTAATCAAAAGTCACCTAATCTCCCATGATTTATGGATCTGGTCTGGGGGATGTCTATGGACCATTCAAAGTCTATAAAACCAATGCAAGAGGGTTAGAAAACCCTAGTTGATCAGGTGAATCAAAGAGAGATCAAGAGAGGCTAGAGGAGGTGCTTGGAAGAAGGGGTACTGTAGCCATGAACAGTACTCCGTGCAGAAGTTCTTTATCCATTCCAAGGTGATTCAAATTTAGATCTGAAGCAAGCACCCTCCAAGGAAGCTAGAAGCAATCAAGGTCTCAAGGGCGATCAAAGCTACATCCATACACTTCTTCATCAACTCATTTGAATCCAAGGCATCAAGAGAGAATAAGAGAGGTAAAAGAGAAGGTTGGAAGAAGAGCAACCTCTAAGGAAGAGTAGACACAAAGGAGGCTATCAAGGTGATCCATTGAAGCTTATTTTTCAAGGGAGATCAAATCTGCATCCTTTATCTTCTTCATCAACTCAAGGTGATCCAAGAAGATCATTTCACAAGGAAGAAGATACCATTGAAGAATCAGATTCAAGCTCCAGCAATCTCAGACAAGATCTTTTCTCTTTGAGCATATTCTATATCTTGTTTGAGTATTTTCATATTTGTTCTCTTTCCATTTTGTTCAAACCATTAAAACTGAAGATCGTCCCTATCGGTGGTTAGTAGGAAGGCAATCGGAAGTTGTCCGATCTGCGGTGTTGACGTCCCTACCGGTGGTTAGTAGGAAGGCAATCGGAAGCTATCTGATCTGCAGTGTTGATGTCCCTACCGGTGGTTAGTAGGAAGGCAATCGGAGGTTTTTCCGATCTGCGATTCAGTGCGTTGCACAAGTGGAGCCTCACCAGGTTTGGTGAGGGGTGGACGTAGGACTGGGGATTCAGTTCGAACCACCTTAAAATCTCATGTGTTGTGGTTTGATTGTGTGATTTCTTTGTGTAAGATGCATGCTTAGGTTTAATTTCTACATTGCTTGTTCATCTTGTTAAGCAAATCATTGTGTCCTTCATTAAGCTAGTTATATTCCACTGCGATTCTCGTCAACTAGCTATAAAGAGGGTTGTATTGCGAAAAGAGGGGCAGATCTATTCACCCCTCCCCTCTAGATCCGCCATCCACTACTCAACTCGGGCTTCGAGGACTCTACTTGCAGTAGATCGATAAAAGCTAACCCCAAGAAGTTAGGGAAGCCTACAGTTGGTGGGAAAGACCCGAAGACAGTGGGCACCGCCAGGTACCCGTGTTCAGCATGGCCGGCGACGATCGCGGGGCCAACGGCGAGAGTGGTGAGTCCCAATGATGTCATCGTCCACTTGAGTTAAACAAACAAACAGTCAGTATTCTTGGGGGGAGCGTCCGAAGGCATCCCCTCTTGGCAATGAGATGAAGAGAGACCGCAGTCCCACCGGGCGTGCCAGCTTATGGGGACTGATTTTTGTTTTATCGTTTATTCGAACTAGATCGTTTGTTTGTTATTATGCGTAGGCGTGCCAGTCGCGTATGTGACAATTTATTATGCGCTCGATCTAACATGGTCAGTTGATTATGAGGTTCGTGTCGGGACCTAGAGTCCGTCATACCATAAGGGCTATGACGTTAATTACGTCCTCTAAGAAAGAGGACAACCCTTGATTAATTTCCAAGAGAAGATGCCTCGAGGGATGATACGAAGGCATAAAGAATACGGACTAAATGCACCAACGGATGCTGTAGAATGAGTTCATTTAGTTGGCCATTCATGCAAAATGCAACGAATTTAATTATTAACTTATTCTTGTAATTAAAGGTTCAATCATGCTCATTTAGATAGCAATGCATGCTAATGCAAGTGTATGCTCATGATTTCAAGATGAATGCTTCAGCATGGTTGAAGACGTTGAATCCCTTCTTTTTATTTTACTAGACTTATTGAATCAATTAGGGCTTTAACATTAATGCATCAAGGGTCAACACATAGTCAATGATATGCACATGAAGTCAATGCATTACTTTTATTTTTGGCCAAAGCATTATTTTATTTCATACATCAAATCACTGCCCTCCCTGGACTAAGGTCGTCGTTAGTGCATAAATGGGCTGGGTCGATGCATAAGTGGTTGGGGTTGGCCTAAAACGGCGCGGGGATTGAGATGAGGCTAAAACTACATGGGGGCGTTGTTGAGGCTAAAACGGCGTGCCCTGGCCACACCGAAAAGAGGCCAAAGAAGTTAGATAGGGTTATGAGTGTAGGGCTAAAGCGGCGTGGGGGGGGGGGCTGCGCCAAAAAATGGCACGCCGGTTTAGGGCCGCACCAGATTATGGCAGGTTTGGGTTGTTTTGGGTTAAAATGAAAGGGGTAGGTGATTTTCTTAGAACTTTGATGTTAATTAAGAAGATTAAAGAGTTTATTCAGGTCCCAAATATCTTACAAACATGGCCAATCCACACTTATGCGAGGTTCCTACTCAAGCATAATCCGACATAGACTTATGGCCTAAAGTTCATCATAATTTAGACTAAGTGCTCAATCAAAAATTGGGCAGCACCTCCCCATGCCCAGAGGGTTGCGGGGGCGAAGTGGAGATAGTCCCACAGTATCTGGGGTACACTTCTTAAAGTCGAGAGTGCCAAACGGTGACCGGTGGACTTCAATAGATGGAAAACCCCGAGGGCTAACCTACGAGGGGCACCAACACTCCACGAGTTGAAGATATTGTTAAAGGGACGGCCGAGATGGGAGGATACCTCGAGGTCTAGCCTACAAGAGATACCTTACCCACGGCCACCACCATTCCTGAGGTAATGTGATTTGATGTCAGGTTAAGAACCCTGTTAATGT
Organism: Amorphophallus konjac; assembly: GCA_022559845.1. NCBI lineage: Eukaryota > Viridiplantae > Streptophyta > Magnoliopsida > Alismatales > Araceae > Amorphophallus > Amorphophallus konjac. The sequence continues at coordinate 347,235,800 of CM040120.1, forward strand.
TCACCTGACAGTTCATGGGGTATATGTCATCAAGGGACATGACCCCATGGTCCAACGGTGACTAAGAACGTCAATGGGGAATGTCCCCTCTCCCCGGCCACCAGACTTATTGAGGAAAACAGAAGGACATAAGGTATATGCAGAATGCATTCGACCAATAAACCGACTATAGAAAGTCATATTCATATGAGCATATATATAGCTGTAGGGGTTAGCTAGTTAGCTGGTTAGTAGATTAGCCTCCGGGAATCGTGAACCAAAATGAATCAACTAGAGAAGACAAGCCTTCATACAGTTGATGTGCAGCATATATGGAAGACGATGATATGAGGGAACTATGCGCCCAGACTGTAGGGACGGTCCCATCCTCCTCAGCCCACGAGTAGGGATAGAAGGGATAATGAAGGGCCGGTCCCAGGGTTTGACCAGAGAGGCACATTTGTATGTTCCTCTGGCAATTGACCCCTCCACCAAGACGATGGAAACCTGATACAAGCATATCCCTGGAAAACAAACCGCGGGGAGAGGGGAGATGATGTTAATATTACCCAGAGAAACATTTGGGCGCATTCGGCATTGGAAAACCAGACAATCACACACAGTCTGTAGGGAAAAGGAGTGCAATAATATGGAAAGAAATAGTTCAAATACGCATCAACGCGTTCATGTAAACCCAAAGGAAAAACATCATGTAGAACATTACATACAACTGCGGCTCGGCGTTGTCGCACAAAGCCGACTCCCGGCTTGGGGAGGAAGAGAAAATGGAAAGAAAGAGGTAGAGCACAATGGCTAATAAGAAGGCCTAAGGGCTCATATCATTGCCCACTCCATTACATCACTCGTCAGAGCTATCTTGACAAAAGGAGGGAAGACAAAAGAGGAAAATCCAGGCGACCTCGGCACCCACCTTGAATATCTGTAGCAGGGAAAACAGAGTATCGGAAACGGGCTCTTCGCTCCCCTTTCTTCCTCTCCAAGCTTCTCTTCTCTTCTTTTTTTTTCTATCTCTCTTCGTATTCTCTCTTCTATGCTGGCACTCTCCTTGTTATCCCCACCCCTATTGGCTTCGCTCTCTCTTTTTTTTGATGGCAGATGGTTGACATATATAGTAGAACCCTTGGCCTGGCTTCACCCGACGTGGGGATAGCACGTCGGATAAGGGGTTCGCACTGTTGCGCGCCGGGAACATGGGTGCCGGAAATAAGTAGCACGTCGGATTAAGGGGAGTGTCGGATTAATTGCTCTTGTCGTGTTCATTTGACACGAGCCAGACGATGGGCCTTGGAGCGGCTCTAGGAGTCACTGTGATCTTTCATCTCATCATGGTCTTGCCAAACCACGGTGGGAGGCATTGATAAGGCTTTCAGGCTGCTGAACGACCGCCTGCGGAATCTCGTGCATCTTCGGCTCGGACACGCAGGTTTTTCGCTGATACGGGCCTCGGCACTGTAGCTTGTGCTGCCAGCTCGGCTTAACTTGCCTTCATAGCTTTCTCGGGGAGTGAAATACCATCCGGGCTACTTTCACCTTGACTGGGCGATCATTCGATCACTAACGGACCCGATTAATTGGGAAGATGTAGCCATGCCGGGTTATCTGGGTCTTCTGCCGACAGAGCCTTCAATCCCTTGTTCTGAAGGGCCAAGGATGTTTTACCACCTTGGGAGAATTTTCTTTCCGGTGGCGAGCCACCAGGTATTCCCTTGTCCTTGGTCAGACAACGGATATTGCTCGTGTGGCATGATCGAGTCAATGTCGGTTCATTGGGCAGGCTTGTCGACACTGCCGGTTTGTTATGGATTCTTCTCGATTCTCCAGGGGTGAAGTCCCTGGTGTTCATACCGGGTGACCTGAGGCTCTGGCAGCTTGAGAAGGCTTCGGTGCATTGGTGTCCTTTGGCTTCTTCACTTCAGCGGGCTGCCTCATTTCTGTCATTTAGGCTTGATTGCCATCGAGCATATTTTGAGTGCCAACAGCTTCCTTTTGGATTTGGGAGGTTTGGATGGGCCAGGAGAGCCGAATTCACCTTCTTCATTACCCCAATGAACGGGCTCCTTGCGGAGTGTAGGTGGATTGGCCTGTGGGGTAGTGTGATAGTGAACTTCCTGGAAGAAGTGGAGTAGATAAAGTGGGTCAAGAGGCTCACTAGGGAAGGGGTCGAAGGGATCAAAGAATGTGTGACCCCTCGAGATGGGTTCCCTCATGACACGGTCCCATGTTTAGAATGCTTGAAGGTGTAAATGATCACCTTCATTCATTGTGGTGGGTGGGACGACGGTCATATGTAGAAGATATGGTTCCTCCCTCGGGATAAGCGAAATGGAGTTAGGCTCGGCCGGCATGGGGAGGAATAAAAGAACCTCCGTGATGACATGACCTATGGTGCACACGGAGGTAATGGACCCCAAAGTGGGATGGGTGAAGCTACGACTTGTGGGTTGGTTGAAGCCTTGGGCCAACATGGATGCCAATGTCATTTGCGAGTCTAATCCCTTAATAAGGTCTTCTAAGATATCAACATGGTGAAAAGATCGGAAAATGGTGAGGAATGAGTTGACGGGCACTATTTGTAGTGCGGGGTCCATGGATGGGTAGCAAGGTGCTTTAGAGACCAAGCCTTTCTTAAGCCAGCTAAGTAGTGGCTCGTCAATGATTAGCATCCCCGTTAGAAGTACGAGTGACTCTGGCTGAGGTGGCTCCAAATAAAGGTCGGAAGGTGAGGCTCGTGGTAAAACTTCTCCCTCAAATGGGGAGAGGATGTCCTCCATGGGGAGAGGACTTGGGGACTCTGTAGATGGCACCGGGTTAAGACTACCGACTTTGACCTCCTTAGGCTCGGGCAGGAGTCTATCAATTTGAGTGCACATCCTATCCACCCAATCCGAAATGATTTTGAATAGTTTAGCAATAGTGGGGTTTGGAGTAGGGGCATCATAATGGATTCGCTCATGGTCTCTCGGCCTAGTCTTGGACTTAGGCTCGTCTACATGCGGGGCTCTTTGCCTCCGACTATGACCCACTTGGTTGGAGGTGACTGGGTGGGGTCGGTTGGAGGTGACCGGGCCAGGTAGGTAGACCCTTCTAAGCTCACCCTTCATCTCACGCCATGACTCGATGGGCCATTGCCTCTTAATCTCCCTCATGCGTTCAACGCTCTCCCATTTCCAGGTGGCTTTGTGGAAAAGCCTCTTTTTGGCAAAACTGACCTCCATGGCTCCATACATAGTGTAACAATTAAAATACTTGTCCATGGTGGCTTCCCAATGTAGGTAGTCGCTCGGGCGTTAGAGCCATAAAAGTCCGAGCCTTCGGGCCTATGGAAGTGGAGGGGATGGTTACCAAGCCCTCGGGTATTGCGCCACCATTCATATGAACTAGGCAACTGGGAATCCATGGAATCCATGGGACACGGGGAGCTATAGGATGGCCATGTGTTGGAGAATGCAAACTGAACTGAACCTAAATAGCAATACAAAGTTGGAATGCAGACTCGACTACAAACCTAGACTCAACCAGTATCCAGTACATGGCGGAGGTTTGATCCAAAGATCGCACTCACGCAAGTGTCTTACTTTCTCAATAGGCATAACCTATCGTTCCGGAGGCACCTTTTAATATACTGGCTATCGGAATGCAATGCGACACCTTGGACCGACTACCCTAGACTCAACCTACTTTGATACCAATTTGATGCGGGATGGGATGCGACTCGATACCGATTGATGCGAACCTGAGACTCTAGGCAAACTCACTACTCATCCCTAGCGAGGGAAGCGAGTGGATGTGCGCGGTTGAGAAATTGGCAATGAGTCTGGGGTGATCTACTCTCCTTCGTGCCTGGATCGGGTCACAGAATAGGTCATGTGCACTCTCTCACAATGGAGATAAAAAATATATCGAGCTAGATTTCCTATCACTCTCTCATGCAGCGGCATTCAAGAATATATACGAGATTTGCAAATGCGATAAAATGGAGGAGAGAGAATGATACCTCCTCACTCCGGGCATGGGGAAGGTGATCCCGGCCAAGACTCATACTCTCGGTATAGTAGAATTATCAAAAATTATAGAAATGCATTTTACTGCCCACTCCACGCAGAGAGGTAAAGGACTACACGTGGGACCCGGGAGTATCAAGTTCGGGTTGACGGGCGGCGTTTTGAGGTAGCTTCGTCGATGCCGATGCGTTGCTACTCGGTGCTGGTCGTACGGCGCGTGCTGGCGATCTAGCTGATCACGCTCCGGTCAGAGGGCCGATCGGGCTAGAAGTTGTACCGTTGCGAAGAGGACTGCTGGAGAACGATCCCTGTGATGCGATCATCCTGGATCGCCTTGTGGAAGACGAGGCGGCCTGATTTGTGAGGCGTTGTTGTTTGCTGTCCCGAACCTGCTCTACAGTTTCAGAGCCACGCGACCCGGCGAGAAAAATTGCTACAGTTAGATCTAATGTCGGATCGATGCGAAATCAGCACCGTTACGAAGCTCTTTCGTAGATCTAAGAGAACCTGGTGTTACAAGAATTTTCCTGTCTCTGTATTTGCTGTGGTGGAATTTTGAACAGGTAAACTCACTGACTCAGAACAGACTGGGGAGTCTGGGATCTGCCTGATAATGAGGTTCGACCGAGGGTTAAACGGTGGATCTGGGACTTGAAAATTTTATGGATAAGAGAGGGGGACGTAAGAGTCATGCACAATTTTTTTGGTAATTGTTGGAGATTGTTTGAAGGGTGGAAAGGATTTTATGGTAGAGGAGGTCAGATCTGGATTGCACGGGGCAAAACAAAATCCAGTTTTAACAGAGATTTTTTAGAGGGGTAAAAAAACTCCTGAAATCGTGAAAACAATTGTAGAGAGAGTGTTTGGTGGACAAAAGTCCCAGTCCAAATTTCATGTTGATCTGAAACTGGTAAGGGGGTGAAAGATATGAAATGGTGGGTTGTTGGAAGGTGGATCTGCATAGGGACAGATTGTGTAGATCTTGAAGATTTAAATGGAACGGGTAGCAAACGAAGGTGGATTGACTTGGGAATTTTTTTGATAAGGGGAAACCTCTGGAAGTACTCACCCTCAAATTTTTAGATCGATCAGATCTGTGGATGTGGAGGAAGAAATCAGGCTCCAAGCTGTTGTCCAGTAGAGAGTAGAATGGAGACGGCGAGGCGGTGGTGGTGCGACGGCGGCTCGATGGTGGCGGCGGCGGCGGTGCTGAGCTTATCACCCAGTAGAGGAACCGATAAGGAGGCTTCTCACCTCAAGAATGGCTGAAATCTCTGCTGCAATGGGGTTGGAGAGGAGAGACGAAGGCTGCGCCCTTGGGCTTTTTGGAGCAAATGCAATTTTTTTTCATTAATTCTATGGAAATCACAAAATACAAGGGTTATATAACTCTAACTAAAAGACCTAATTAACCCCAGATCTAGGGTTAGGGAGGGGCAATTAGGGGATAGGAGATTCTTCCCCCAAATGGTCAAATTAATACAAACATAAAAAAAATTGCTAAAAGGAGGGGCGCCCTCTCCAAGTGGGCAAGTGGAGAATTTTGAATTTTCCTCTTGAAAAATATTCTCCCATGGAACAAAGACCAGCCCCCATGGGCGCTAGAACCTAGGTGGCCTAATGAGAGAGAGGGTGGGGGTCCCGCCGGGCCTTCAAGGCCTTTTGCAAAGAAACCCACTAATTCCTAAGGACTAACACATTGGCTTATATTTGCCATACAATTGTCCCAAGGATAAAAATAAATAAAATATTAGTGGCCTTGCTTTCATGTCCCCATCAAAAGGTCATGATGCCGAAGGACTTGGCCTAGACGGAAGTTCATGATGCCTAGGCAAAAAGAACGAGAGAGTGGGGCCTATAGGTGTAGCCCGTTGAAAGGGTTATGTATTCAATATCATCATTTTTTTATCATTATCATTTTTTATCTTCTTCTTCTTTTTTTCCTTCTTCTCTCTCTTCTTCTCTTCTTTCCCCCTTTTTTTATCTTCATCATTTGCATCATTATCTTGTTTTATCTTTATCATTTTTTATCATTATCTCTCTTTTTTTATATCATTATCACTTTTTATCATCCTTATCATTTTCATCATTTTTCATTTTTTTTCTTACCATATTTATCTGAGCATGCAAGCACTCATTAATGGTAGGCATAGAATATATATGTAGGATAACTCCCCTCTATCGGTGACAGGATAAGAATGGCGCCCGTGATCCATAGATAGAGTGCGGCCCACGAAGTACAACTAAAAGAGATGTGCATTCATCGAGAGGATATCGCATAGCCCATGCACATAGTTTAAATCACACTCTACACCCAAGACAATTTCACCGTGGTGCGAAACTACAGGTACATGAGCAATGAACCCTAAACACAGGGATAAGCAGATGTTCTAAGTAACACTAAAGGATTACTCTATCACCCAAACATACATTGCAGGCTTTCGACTTTTGGTAGCTTCACATAGCTCCCTTGTTTATTCGTAATCTGGACTTTACCGTTCCGCGCTAGTTTCCTCATGTGTCTCAATGGCGATTCTCGGCTACTAGGATTCATCCTTATTACAATTTTATTACGAAATTTGCTTTGCCATTTTTGCGCGAGTCTCCTCATTTATTTCAGTGAGGATTCCCGACTACTTGGATTTACATTTCACTTCTTCATCATTCATTTTTTTATCATTTTTGAAGTGGGCAGGTAGCTTTTTCCTCACGATTACCTTTCATGTTAGTGCAAGAATTCGAGCATCCAAAGTGTTAGGAAGAAATTCTGAAATCTTTATGGTTAAAAATCACTGATCACATTGTGTGCAAAGTGTGGGAGTTTGTCTCGGGTGTATTTTGCGAGTTACGCTAACAACATAGTTATGACTCTTTCCCCTCGACGTATGCACTCACCGAAATTGGCTTTTCTCCCTTAGTGTATGCCGTGGCGCAAACATATCTAGGCTTGGGGAAGCATTATTTTGGGCAATCAAGCAAGCAAGGCGAGCACACATTCAAAATCAAACTCGTGCAAGAGAGTTTTTTCTATTATTATTATTTTTATTTATATATATATATCATCATCCTATACGTGTACTGTACATGTATATCATCACTTCCTTTTATTTGCTTATTCACTTAAGGGCTGGATATAAGCACCCCTAAGTTGTTCATTCTTGGGTTTGTCGGCTTGGACGAAGGGTCGTGACGTCGAATTAACGGTGTCGTCGGTACTTGGATTGCACCAATGTAAGAAAATCAGGTTTCTCCAGCCTAGACAAAAGGTCTTGGTCGTACCCCTCGGCTAAGACCCCGAAAGGACATGCGTACTGAGTTAAGTGGAATGGATGTTGACTCAACAAGGTGTCAAAGTCAACCAACCTGGCTCAGACGGAAGGTCTGGGTCCAGGGCAGGGGATTTATCAGCCTAGATGGAAGGTCATGACGCCAAAGGACTTGGCCCAGATGGAATATCATGATGCCAAGATAGAATATCTATCGACTTAGACAAAATGGCATGATGTCAATGGACTTGGCTTAGACGGTATGTCATGATGCCAAGATAAAATATTTGTTGGCTTAGATAAAATGTCATGATGCCGAAGGACTTGGCCTAGACGGTATGTCATGATGCCATGATAAAATATTCATCTACTTAGACAAAATGTCATGGCGCCGAAGGACTTGTCTTAGATGGCATAACATGATGCCAAGATAAAATATTTGTCGGGTTAGACAAAAGGTCGTGACGTCAAAGGACTTGGCCTAGACGGTATGTCATGATGCTAAGGCGGGACAATTGTCGGCTTGGACAGAGGGTCGTGACGCCAGCTATATTTGGATGGCCGTTTTGGCTGGAAATAGGGTATTCATCGGCTCAGGCGAAAGGTTGTGATGCCGACTATATTTGGATGGCCGTTTTGGCCGAAAATAGGGTATCTGTCGACTCAGGCTAAAGGTCATGACGCCAACTATATTTGAATGATCCTTTTGGCTGGAAATAGGGTATTCGTCGGTACAGGCGAAAGGTCGTGACGCCGACTATATTTGGATGGCTATTTTGGCCAAAAAATAGGATATTCGTCGGCTCAGGTGAAAGTTAGTGACTCCGACTATATTTGGATGGCCGTTTTGGTCGAAAATAGGGTATTCGTCGGCTCAGGCGAAAGGTCATGACGCTGACTATATTTGGATGGCCGTTTTGGCCAGAAATAGGGTATTCGTCGGCTTAGACGAAAGGTCGTGATGTCCACCAGCTTGGCTTAGACAGTGTGTCCTAACGCCAAGGCATGCTATACGTCGGCTTAGATAAATTCATGTCGCCGAACAACTTGGCCTAGACGATATGTCATGATGCCAAGGGCAAAATAAATATCGGCTTAGACAAAAGGTCATGACGCCGAACAACTTGGCTTAGATGATATGTCATGACGCCAAGGCGGAGCAATTCTCGACTTAGACACAAGGTCATGACATTGAAGAAGTCAACATCTTTGAATATGGTTGAACACTTTTTTTTTCTTTGATATCATTGAGTAATTTTTTTTGAATATCTTGGACATTTTTGAACATTTGTTGAACACTTTCGAATATCATTGAACATGCTTGAATATTTGTCGGCCTGGCGCCAACGAGTGAATATCTATGGATATCTTTGAACATCTTTGAGTATTTGTTAGCTTGTACGCCAACGGTTGAATATATTTGAGTATCTTGGAACATTTTTGTTTAGCACATGTCGGTACGGGTGCCAACGGTTGAAAATCTTTGGATATCTCTGAACATTCTCGACCGTGCATGGACGCCAACAGTTGAATATATTTGGGTATATTTGAATATCTCTGAATAGCTACCGGCATGGACGCAAGATATAATCAAGCTTGAGATATGAGAATATGAATTGATCAAGTATAATCCAGCAAGAATGTAACAATGGCCTTTCATGAACAAGAATGTAACAAGAGTGTTCTAGCAAGTCATGTAACAAGCACTTAAGTACTTTTTTGCTAAATAGCAAGTACTTTATGTATCAAGTCCATGTGATCCGTGGATTTTCAATTATTTATAAAGAAAGTACTCCCAACGTAATGCGACGCCAGTAGCATCATACCCCATGGTTTATATAGTATGTTTCCGACAATCAGCCGATGGGACTAGCATAGAGCCCTTGAACACAATCAATGCTCGAACTGTATCTTCAAGTATAAATCAAGCTACTTCCACGTATATAACAATAAAATTTGGCCAAGAGTGTACAATTTCAATGAAAGTTCCATGATAAAGTAACCAAAAATAAGAATGCTTCGGTTGAAAATAAGAGTTCAATAAACATATTGATAACTAGGTTATGCCATGGAAATAAATTGGCAGCATAACGGTACATTCTTTAACTTTCAAAAATTACTTAAATATCTTTAAAATAATGTGACAGGTTCTAGATAATCAATTGGACTATCTAGGATCATAAGAATATTAACCCTTGAGTCAAACCTCGGGTTAACTGTACTCAGGAAAATAGCAGTCGTTTACTGGGCCGTTTCATGAATAAAGCGGTCTAGTTCTGGATCGTTAAAGACAAGACTATTCGGTATTTTAAAACAAATTATCTGGAGTCTTTAGTGGTCAAAGAAAGAACCGTCAAGGATCCGTTAGCGGTCTAGCTAAGGCCTGCTAGCAGACTCTAGCGGTCAACTATAAGGCCGCTAAGTTCCAGAAATACAAAACACCGGTATAAGTGCTTTCTAGACAATGGGCTTTAATGGTACAACCAACTCGGCGTCCTAGTGGAAATCCCAGGCTCGCGGAGAATTACGGAGGCCTTGAAACAAGATTTCCTATTCCGTTGGAAGGAATATCTAAAGGAGAGGTTATCAAGTCCAAGATTGTGCGCCTAATGTGCATAGATGCAACTAATGGTCATATACCAGGATATATGCCATGTACTTATGAAAATGACTCTATAGATGAGAAAAGAGATCATTAAAAGAGTGATCAAGGTAAACCATGAATCATCTAACTTTTAGAAACATGTATTTAATTACAAAAGTATATGATTTTAGCATAAATTAACTTATGTTTAAAAATAATCCCAAGTACAATAAAGAACATGAAATCCATTGTTGCAACAGTAATAAAACTCATAGTAAAAAATAATACTTAAAACAGGCTTGGAACATAATTAACTAGGCATATTGTAAGTTTAATGGGTTGTTCTTCATTCAGTCTCGGGTTGACCGAATTCAGAACGTTAGCGGTCTAATATAGAACCGTTTAACAATGTTTAGCGGTATATCGTACGTCCGCTTGTGTTTCTATAACAGTGAAATCGTAAGAATCTCTAACTGTCTATATATTGGCCGCTAATCCTCAATAAGCGGTTTATTGTAGGGCCGCTAACCAATGCTGGCGGACCATTTTTAGGCCGTTTGGCTTGACAGAAACAAAACAATTGAACTAAATGCTATTCCAAGACACATCATGCCTGGAAATCAACATATATAAAACGTCTACCATGATAGAACAAAGAGAGGCCAACAATATGCATAGGATTCATGTATTATGACAAGAGAATTCCTTTTAGTTCTTTTAGGCTAAGAAATATGCATGAATGATATACTAAGTGCATAGTCCCAAATAAAACATGAAATTCTCGGTGTACAATCCATGAAAACATGTAAAACTAGAGGGCTTTTAATTCTAGAATGATGTTTTAGCCGTTCATGAGATGACCTATCTCTGTCCTAGGTCTTTGACTTCGAATTTAAACTTGGAAGTTAACCCTAATTTCTTGCACTTCTTACAATAAATCAGTAACTTCACGCCCCTCTAACTTTTGATTCTCTTGACGTAAGGACGTGAAATTTGGAGGGTAAGAAGAAGATACTATGGGGAACAGAAAGTTCTAAGGACACAACTTATAAATACCTCGTTTTGGGTCCCTAATTTTCTGATCTTCACCACACCGTTGCATAGTCTCCTGGGTCGTTGATGTGAAATCAGCAACTTTGGACGTCTCTAACTCCCGGTGTGCTTGATCTCCTAGAATGAAATTTTAGGAGGAGTTAGATCTATATATTGTGCACAAAAACCTCTAAAGAACCTACCTAAATTAAAGTCATCTTGCCTTAGTTCCACGCGAGCCAAACATAAGGGTCGCGCAAGTGAAATCTAGGGTCTGTTTATAGGGTTTTACTAGGGTTTCATGGATTAGATCAATTCTAGAGTCCCTAGTTGGTACTATCCTGCCTTTTGAGAGTCCTTAAGATGCTTACTAGTACTCCCACCTCGGTCTCTAGGAGATAAAACGTTAAAAATCCAATCTTTTTGCTCTTTCTTCAACTCACGGAACTGACAGGAATTAGCGGTCTAGGCCTGGACCGCCAACCTTCTCTATCGATTTTACGATAGACCGCCATTATTATTGGGCGCTGAATTTGTATTTAATTCAAATTCTTTTTCTTATTTATCCACTTATTTATCTAAATATGGAGTACTTATCCCTTATATTCTGTGAATAAGCTAATTAACCTTCTAGAATATGTGCCGAACTTCATGGGCTTGGTCCTTAAGTCCTTTGGGCTTTATGTAATTAGGCTAGGTTGATTGGTTATCATACTTGGGCCTTAATAATAATTTAGTTAACCCAGAAATTCATTTACTAATCCATTTTTGGTCTTTAAAAATTCCTAGAAAATTCTTAAATACTTCAGAAATATTCTATAAAATTTTTGGGGCATTACACCCTCCCCCACTTAAGAGAATTTGGTCCCCAAATTCAATGTATAGATTATATGGAGAGTGTACTTACAGTTAAATAATTTCAAAAATCTTTTGCGCATAGCTTCTTCGGTCTCCCATGTTGCTTCATGTGGACATAACTTGGTCCATTGGACTTTGACCATTGGAATAGTTTTATTCCGCAGTTGACGAACCTCTTGTTCAACGATCCTTATTGGCTTTAGCTCATATGTAAAATCCTTCTTAATCTCCAAATTATCATAAGTGATGACATGGAAAAGATCAGGAACATATTTCTTGAGCATTGAGACATGAAATACATCATGGACTTCTGCTAATTGAGGGGGCAAAGCAATACGATAAGCCACTTCACCAACTCTCTCCAGAATTTCAAAGGGGCCAATGAATCTTCGAGTAAGCTTACCTTTGATTCCAAATCTTCGAATACCTCGACCTGGAGAAACCTTAAGAAATACATGATCTCCTACTTGAAACTCCAAGTAGCACCTTCGATTGTCAACATACGATTTCTGCCTGTCTTGTGACATTTGAAGTCTTTCTCGAATGAGTTTTACCATCTCGGTAGTATCCCTAATAATGTCGAGACCGAGAAATTGCTTTTCTTCTACTTCATTCCAGCAAATAGGCGAACGACAGCTTCTGCCACATAAAGTTTCAAACGGTGCCATTTGAATACTAGCTTAGTAGCCATTGTTATATGCGAATTCTACTAGAGACAAGTAATCATGCCAACTTCGTCCAAAATCAATAGCACAAGCCCTGAGCATATCTCACACCACTTGATTTGTCCTTTCTGTTTGACCATCAGTTTGTTGATGGAATTCCGTGCTAAAGTTCAGTCGAGTCCCTAAGGATTGTTGTAGACCCTTCCATAATTATGATGTAAACCGAGGATCTCGATCAGATATAATGCTGACGGGGACACCGTGTAATTTGACAATTTCCCTCATGTATAATGTTGTTAGTACATCCACAGACCATCGACTTTTGATTGGTAAAAATTGTGAAGACTTAGTCAATCGGTCTATAATTACCCATATACCATTGTGTCCTCCTCTTGTCTAAGGTAAACCCATGATGAAATCCATCCCTATACTTTCCCACTTCCACTCGGGAATATTCAAGGGGTGTAATTTATCTGCGAGTTTTAAATGTTCTGCCTTGACCTGCTGACAAGTGAGGCAATGAGACACGAATTCTGCCACTTCTCTTTTCATATTGGGCCACCAAAATTTTCTTTTCAAGTCTTGATACATCTTGGTAGCACCAGGATGAACATCATACCTTGACTTATGTGCCTCTTCCATGATCAATTTCTTAGTATCCTTATGATTTGGCACACAAATCCTACCTTTAAATAGTAGTCTTCCATCATTTGAGATAGAAAATTCTAGTCTCTGATCAATATTATCCTTGATCTCCATCAATGCAGGGTCATTCTCTTGTAATTTGACCATATCTTCTATCAATGTAGGTTGAGACCTTATATTGGCAATTATACATCCATCTCCTTCCCTGGCAATATCAAGATTTAAGTGAGAGAAATCTTTGATAAGACAAGTCATACCTTTCCTGAGACTTGCTAGAGTTGCCCTCGGTCTTCTACTAAGAGTGTCAGCCACAACATTTGCCTTCCCTGGATGATATTGAATTGTGAAGTCGAAGTCCTTGAGATACTCCAACCATCTGCGTTGTCGCATATTCAACTCCTTCTCGGTGAAAAGATATTTCAGACTTTTATGATATGAAAATATAGTGAATTTATCCCCATAAAGGTAATGTTGCCAAATTTTCAAAGTGAAAATAACCACAACTAATTCCAGATCATGCACAGGGTAATTCTCTTCATGACGCTTCAACTGTCTTGAGGAATAACTAATCACCTTCCCATTTTGCATGAGAACACATCCTAGGCCAATGCCAGATGCATCCGTATAGACTTCAAATCCACCACCCTCGACGGGCAATGCCAGAATAGCGGATGTGGTGAGGTGATCTTTAAGAGTTAGAAAACTCTCCTCGCAGTTCTTCGACCATATAAAATGATTTTCTTTTCTTGTAAGTCTAGTCAAAGGAACGGCGATCTTAGAGAAATCCTTAATAAATCTCCTGTAATAGCCAGCTAGCCCTAGGAAACTCTGACTTCAGACATAGTCGTCGGTCGGCTCCAATTCTTGACTGCTTCCACCTTAGAAGGATCGACAGCGATGCCTTCCTTTGAAATAATATCGCCGAGGAATGACACTTCCTTTAGCCAGAACTCGCACTTACTAAATTTTACATAGAGTTTGTATTCTCTTATTGTCTGCAAGGCTATTCTCAAGTGCTCTTCATGTTCTTCCCTTGTTTTGGAGTATATAAGAATGTCATCAATGAAGATGACTACAAACTGGTCAAGATAAGGCTGGAAAATATTATTCATAAGTTGCATGAATGTTGCCGGGGCATTAGTTAACCCGAACGGCATTACTACAAATTCATAGTGGCCATAACGGCTCCTGAAGGTAGTTTTGTATATGTCATCTTCCTTGATCCTAAGCTGGTGATACCCTGACCTCAGGTCGATCTTGGAAAAATATTCTGCTCCTGAAAGCTGATCAAAGAGCTCATTGATACGCGGCAACGGATACTTGTTCTTGATAGTGAGCTGATTCAGTCACCGGTAATCGATACATAACCTGAGAGATCTATCTTTCTTCTTGACAAATAGGACTGGCGCACCCCAAGGGGATGTGCTAGCTTGAATGAATCCTTTGTCCAATAACTTCTAAAGTTGTTTCTTCAATTCCTTAAGTTCTATGGGGGACATCTTGTAGTGAGCTATTGAAATAGGTGCCGCTCCGGGAATAAGTTCAATGGAAAAGTTTTCTTCCCTTTCAGGCGGTAAACCGGGTAAATCCGATGGGAATACATCCAAAAATTCATTGACAATAGGGATATCTCCTAAGATGATCTCCTTGGATTCGGTGAGGGTTACGGAAGCAAGAAAAGCTACACATCCTTGCGAAATTAATTTGCCAGCATGCAGAGATGAAATGATGGCAGGATGCTTCCTATATTTAATACCAAGGAAGGAAAATCTTGGAAGACCAAGTATTTGAAAAGAGATAATCATATTCCGGCAATTTATGTAGGCATCATGGTCTACAAGCCAATCCACCCCTAAGATAGCATCGTAGCCTTCCATGTCAAGGCATACAAGGTTTGCAGGAAGATTGTGACCTTCTACCCTTACTTCACTATCGGGGTAATAGTTTGTGAGTTTGGTTCCAGGAACTAAAGGTGTAGTAATAGCAAGGTCCAAAGGTAAAGGAACTGATGAAACTGGCAAGGTCTTTGCAAAGGTGGTAGATATAAAGGAATGAGAAGCACCAGTATCGAATAATACAAAAGCAGGATGGGAACAAATGTGAACGGTACCTTCCATAAGCCCATCATTCTTGGTCACTTCATCATCTAAAACAACATTGAGACGAGCATGTCTCTTACGTCCACTTCCAGAAGAGAGTTCCTTCATAAGATGGCAGTCTGGCATGCGATGTTCCCGGCCGCCACATCGTAGACAAGTACCAAGGCGCTTCCAGCATTCTTCGGCCGAATGACCGAACTTCTCACAAAAAGTACAGGCCGTGGCGACCTGCTTGTCTTCTTTTTTGACTTTCTTGTTTTTATGGGAACTACCACCGCTCCCATTCCTGGATCTCTTTTTGCTATCATGAGATTTGTAGGGTTCCGTTATGCTGAACTTGCCTTTCTTATCACGCCGATCTGATCTTCGTCTCGGTTCTTCACCTTTGCCTTTTAATTTTTTGACCTTCTCCGAGGTCCTTTCACATAGATATGCCCGTTGGACCATCTCCGCATAAGTATGGATATTTTGAGTCCCGAGCTGCTGAATAAAATCGGGTCTTAAACCATCGATAAACCAATTAGCCTTTAGTAAGTCGGTATTGACCAGATAAGGAGCATACGGCGCCAGCCTAGAAAACTGAAGTTCATACTCGGCTACCGTCATCGTGCCCTGGCGTAAAGAAGCGAACTCCATAGCCTTCCGCTCCTTGACATGTTCAGAAAAATATTTGGCACGGAATAGCGCAAGAAAACCTTCCCATGTATGGGGTGCATCTACTGGTGGTGTTAGAACCGACTTCCACCATGTACGTGCATATTTGTTAAGTTGAAAAGCGGCAAGACACACTTTCTCTTGGTTAGCACATTGCATGACCTCGAATATACGGTTCATCTCATCAATCCAGTTCTCAGCTTCGTCTGGATTAGAAGAACCCTAGAATCACGGAGGGTTTAGACTCCAAAAATCACGATGTAAATCTCCAGCTCTTACCCCGGCGCCAGCTTGCACCATAGTTTGTAGTGCTTGAGTAAGACCCGCAACGGTCTCTTGCATTCCATTCCAATCAACGCAATGAGCCATTGTGAAAATAAGGTACCTGAGAGAAATAACAATTAGTTAATTCCCATGGAATTTAGAAGGGTTTATCTAGAGCTAATTTACTATCTCATTCCGAGCTCTACCCAATTCTCACGTAGGTGGGAAATTTCTCCCTTAGTTCATAGGTTTGGGTACTTAAACCTTGGACTTATCCTATGACATGCCTTTCTCCCTAAGTCCTTAGACTTAGGCTCTGATACCAACTTAACTATCATGCCCCGAGATTATGCAGCGGAAACAATCGGGAACGCGAACAGCCGGCTTGTAAGCCTCTTGCAAGCAAGAATAATCAGAGCGCAAGAATAATCGCACAAAAACAATTGCATAATAATTAACTCAAACCTTCACTTTTATTAAGAATACCAACCATAATTCAAGTACATGAGACATTGACTTTCTTATATTTTCTAGACTCAATAAGAGAAAATTACATAGAATCAATCTAGACATTTTGAACTTCCTAAGTCTTCACTCTTTAATCGCTCTCGGACCCATCACTAGAATGACCTGAATCCGAATCTGACCCACTGGTACTTCCTGAAAAGATTGGAAAATAGATAATGAGCACACTTGCCCAGTAGGTATCTTCGCATCAACATGATTGGCAATGTTAAAGTAATTAATATCTTTAGCTCTAAAGTGAAATATAAATCATGCGAATACGATCAAACATGCGATTAAAAGCAAAGTAACAAGATATAATCAAGCTTGAGATATGAGAATATGAATTGATCAAGTATAATCCAGCAAGAATGTAACAATGACCTTTCATGAACAAGAATATAACAAGAGTGTTCTAGCAAGTCATGTAACAAGCACTTAAGTACTTTTTTGCTAAATAGCAAGTAGTTCATGTATCAAGTCCGTGTGATCCGTGGATTTTCACTTATTTCTAAAGAAAGTACTCCCAGCGCAATGCGACGCCAGTAGCATCATACCCTATGATTTATATAGTATGTTTCCGACAATCAGCCGAGGGGACTAGCATAGAGCCCTTGAACACAATCAGTGCTCGAACTGTATCTTCAAGTATAAATCAAGCTGCTTCCACGTATATAACAATAAAGTTTGGCCAAGAGTGTACAATTTTAATGAAAGTTCCATGATAAAGTAACCAAAAATAAGAATGCTTTTGTTGAGAATAAGAGTTCAATAAACATATTGATAACTAGGTTATGCCATGGAAATAAATTGGCAGCATAACAGTACATTCTTTAACTTTCAAAAATAACTTAAATATCTTTGAAATAATGTGACAGGTTCTAGATGATCAATTAGACTATCTAGGATCATAAGAATATTAACCCTTGAGTCAAACCTCGGGTTAACTGTACTCAGGAAAATAGCGGTCGTTTACTGGGCCGTTTCATGAATAAAGCTGTCTAGTTCGGGACCGTTAAGGACAAGACTATTCGATTTTTTAAACAAATTATCTGGAGTCTTTAGCAGTCAAAGAAACAATCGTCAAGGATCCGTTAGCGGTCTGGCTAAGGCCCACTAGCAGACTCTGGCAGTCAACTATAAGGCCGCTAAGTTCCAGAAATACAAAACACCGGTATAAGTGCTTTCTAGACAATGGACTTTAATGGTACAACCAACTTGGCGTCCTAGTATGAATCCCAGGCTCGCGAAGAATTATGGAGGCCTTGAAATAAGATTTCCTAGTCCGTTGGAAGGAATATCTAAAGGAGAGGTTATCAAGTCCAAGATTATGTGCCTAATGTGCATAGATGTAACTAATGGTCATATATCAGGATATATGCCATGTACTTATGTAAATGACTCTATAGATGTGAAAAGAGATCATTAAAACAGTGATCAAGGTAAACCATGAATCATCTAACTTTTAGAAACATGTATTTAATTACCAAAGTATATGATTTTGGCATAAATTAACTTATGTTTAAAAATAATCCCAAGTACAATAAAGAACATGAAATCCATTGTTGCAACAGTAATAAAACTCACAGTAAGAAACAATACTTAAAACAGGCTT
This sequence comes from Amorphophallus konjac, assembly GCA_022559845.1. NCBI lineage: Eukaryota > Viridiplantae > Streptophyta > Magnoliopsida > Alismatales > Araceae > Amorphophallus > Amorphophallus konjac. The sequence continues at coordinate 347,253,987 of CM040120.1, forward strand.
GGAACATAATTAACTAGGCATATTATAAGTTTAATGGGTTGTTCTTCATTCATTCTCGGGTTGACATAATTCAGAATGTTAGTTGTCTAATATAGAACCGTTTAACAATGTTTAGCGGTCTATCGTACGTCCGCTTGTGGTTCTATAACAGTGAAATCGCAAGAATCTCTAACGGTCTATATATTGGCCACTAATCCTTGATAAGCGGTTTATCGTAGGGCCGCTAACTAATGCTGGCGGTCCATTTTTAGACAGTTTGGCTTGACAGAAATAAAATAATTGAACTAAATGCTATTCCAAGACACATCATGCCTGGAAATCAACATATATAAAATTTCTACCATGATAGAACAAAGAGAGGCCAACAATATGCATAGGATTCATGTATTATGACAAAAGAATTCATTTTAGTTCTTTTAGGCTAAGAAATATGCATGAATGATATACTAAGTGCATAGTCCCAACTAAAATATGAAATTCTTGATGTACAATCCATGAAAACAAGTAAAACTAGAGGGCTTTTAATCCTAGAATGATGTTTTATCCATTCATGAGATGACCTACCTCTGTCCTTGGTCTTTGACCTCGAATTTAAGCCTGGAAGTTAACCCTAGTTTCCTGCACTTCCTGTGATAATCAGTAACTTCACGCCCCTCTAACTTTTGATTCTCTTGGCCTAAGGACGTGAAATTTGGAGGGTAAGAAGAAGATACTATGGGGAACAGAAAGTTCTAAGGACACAACTTATAAATACTTCATTTTGGGTCCTTAATTTCCTGATCTTCACCACACCGTTCCACAGTCTCCTAGGTCGTTGATGTGAAATCAGCAACTTTGGACGTCTCTAACACCCGGTGTGCTTGATCTCCTAGAACAAAATTTCAGGAGGAGTTAGATCTATATATTGTGAACAAAAACCTCTAAATAACCTACCTAAATCAAAGCCGTCTTGCCTTAGTTCCACGCGAGCAAAACGTAAGGGTCGCGCAAGTGAAATCTAGGGTCTATTTATAGGGTTTTGCTAGGGTTTCGTAGATTAGATCAATTCTAGAGTTCCTAGTTGGTACTATCCTGACTTCTGAGAGTCCTTAAGATGCTTACTAGTCCTCCCACCTCGGTCTCTAGGAGATAAAACGTTAAAAATCCAATCTTTTTGCTCTTTCTTCAACTCACGGAACTGACAGGAATTAGCGGTCTAAGACTGGACCGCCAACCTTCTCTATCGATTTTACGATAGACCGCCATTATTATTGGGCACTGAATTTATGTTTAATTCAAATTCTTTTTCTTATTTATCCACTTATTTATCTAAATAGGGAGTACTTATCCCTTATATTCCGTGAATAAGCTAATTAACCTTCTAGAATATGGGCCTAACTTCATGGGCTTGGTCCTTAAGTCCTTTGGGCTTTATGTAATTAGGCTAGGTTGATTGGTTATCATACTTGGGCCTTAATAATAATTTATTTAACCCCGAAATTCATTTACTAATCCATTTTTGGTCTTTAAAAATTCCTAGAAAATTCTTAAATACTTCTAAAATATTCTATAAAATTTTCGGGGCATTACAGAATACTTGTTGGCCTGGACGCCGATGATTAAGCTTTTTTAATATCTTTGAATATTTGTCGGCCTTGACAACGACGATTGAACATTTGGAATATATTTGAATATTTGTTGGGCTGGACGTCGACGATTGAACATCTAGAGTATCTTTGAATATTTGTCGAGCTGGACACCGACGTTTGAACATTTGGAATATCTTTGAATATTTGTTGGGCTGGACGCCGACTATTTGAGCTTCTTGAATATCTTTGAAAATTTGTCGGCCAGGATGCCAACGATTGAACATCTTGCATATCTTTGAATATTCGTCGGCATGAACACCGATGATTGAACTTCTTTGAATATTTGTTGGCTTGGGCGCCAACGATTGAATATGCTTGGGTATCTTTGTACAAAAATTCTTTTGGAATATTTTTCGATTCAAATGTCAACGATTAAGCATCTTTTTTGGCCATCTGGACCATCTATGCTATCTGTGATCATCCGTTCTTGAATGGGCTTCTTCGCAATCTGAGGACTCCTCCCTTTTGGCTCTTGTCCACCTTGGCATTGATGGTAGGGAACCCATATCATGTTTCTTATCATTGTTTCGGGTCAGTATTGCCCCCTATGAATAAATTGATCCCGTCTGACGGTTGATCATTTAATTGCTCCCCTCTCACATAGAATGACCTGTGAGGGGTTGTGGAGGGTTGGAGGATATGGTCATTTTCTGTTTGCATCTGCATAGGGCATCTAGTGGGGAGCATCCCTCAAAGAGATTTCAACTCTATCATTCGGTTGTCGGCTTTGATAATGGCCGACTTTGCTTTCCTGCATTTTGTCAACTTTAACAAGTGTCGACAGCATATCACAGTATAGAGTGGTAGCTTCTTTATTTTTGGATCTTTTTATCTTCTTTTGCTTCAATATCTACCCCCAGAATAGGGCACTTATTTGTATCTTGCATTTATTTCGGCTTTCCACCATAGCCCAAGGAGCTTGAGATGCCCTTCAGAGCACATTATTCTTCAGCTGATGTGGTGAGGCCATGTTGACCGTCCTCTTAAAGCTGGGCATCTGGTGGAGGTGTGGTGGGTCCACTCTGTACTCACCCATATGTAAATCACCTTTTTGGATCAAGCTTTCAATAACATCCTTGAACAGATAATAATCCTCAATGGAATGCCGCCTCTGTTGGTGATATGGACAGAATTGAGGGTCATCTTTCCATCTGGCATCATTTGGCCTTTTAGACTTCGGGAGGACGACCTTGTCATATTCGCGGGCCCACTCGAACAACATCTGGGTTTTGTCCTTTAGGAAGGAATATGGTTTCATCATCTTACCTCTCAGTGAAGACTTTTGTTCGGTGGGCTTGCCTGAAGCAGAGCCCGCCACCTCTTTTGCCTTCTTCCTTTGCCTCTCAAAGGCTTGGAAATCAGTAGCGTGAATTTCTTTTTGTATCGGCCGCCCATCAATTGTCTTGTTCTTTCGATTTGGGGTAGCCGCAGCTGGGCAATATTTTGTAGAAAGGCCTCAATATCAGCCACAATATCATCCAATCGATCGAAGGATTTAACTTCAATGCCAATCATTCTTAATAGGATGTCTTTCTTCAGATTATGCATGCATATCTGAACAGCTTCTTCATGGCTCGGAAGGTGCCTACACCTCGAGCTGAGCTTTCTCCAACGTTGGATATAGTCCAGGGCGGACTCATCATCTTTTTTCTTGATTTCATATAATTTTGCCTAGGTGAATTCTCCCTCAGCTGGTTTCATTTCAGCTGTTCGCTCTATACTTGGCTTATTCCTCGCCGTCGAAGCCGTCAGGTCTGGGCACGGGCCAGCTAGATCTAAGCCCATTTCACCCCACTATCTTTTCATTATTTCGATTTCTTGTATTCTTTGGTGTAAACCCGTCATTAAAGCAGGGCCTGGTTGGGAGGCGCCAGGAGTGCTGCCTCTCGTCTTGGTCTCAGATGGGACTAGTGGCACCCTAGTATCATTATTGGACGCGTTCGGTCCTTCATAGCTTAAGATTCTTGGCCCCATTCCCGTACGTAAAGGAGTGTGATGGCACATATCTTCGTCGGGCAATAGAGGATGCCCCGAGTTCTCCCAGGATTTATCATCTTGACGGGGGGTAGAAGCTTTGGGTTGATCCGCCCTTGTAGGCATGAAGCACATTTCTCCATCTTCTTCTTCTTCAGCTGCTTGGCTCATGTCAGACAAGAGCGATAGTGTATCACAAGAGAGGACGATGCCTCCTTTTTTATCTTTCATCTTCTTCTTCTTTTTCCCCCTTGTGGCCGGCATCTGCCCCCCGCAACGGGTCATCTGGTGCTCTTGGCACCCTTGATTTCTCTTCTACATCTTGTATCAGGTACGGGAATTTGAAGTGTTCCCGTGGGATATATGCATATGTGTGGGTTGTACAAGCTCCCGGCACACCTTCGGGCAATCGTCGATATATAGATATTTGTTGACCGCCTTTTCCAGTTTGGGCGCTTCGTGGGATTGTGGAGGATCCACCTTGTAATCACCCATCTGTAGTTTGCCCTTCTTGATCATGCCTTGAATTATATCTTTAAATATATGACAATCCTCGATGGGATGCCCAATCATTCGATGGTAAGAGTAGAAACGGAGATCACCTTCTGTTGGCATCATTCGGCCTCTTCAACTTTGGGAGAGTGATCTTGTTATATTTAATGGCCCACTCGATTAAGGTTCGAGTCATGTCCCTGGGGAAGGCATATAGTTTCTTCATCTTGTTCTATAGGGAAGGACCCTCTTGACGTCCAGCTAGTTTAGTAGGAGGAGGGTAAAATACTACTTTATCCCTTTTCGCCTTGAAGTCGATAGTGTGAATTGCCTTGAGTATCGACCGTTTGTTAACTTGCCTGATTTCCCATCTAGGGATAGCAAGAGTAGAGGGATATATTGCCAGAAAGGCTTCAATTTCTGCCACGACCCTAGTCAAATGGTCGAAGGACTTAATTTCAGCTCCAATCATCCTTTCAAGGGTTTCCCACTTCAGGTTTTGCTTGTAGATCTAGACTGCATCTTCCTGATATGGCGAGCGCCTGCATCCCATGCTGAGGTTCCGCCATCTTCTAATATATTCTAGGGCAGTTTTATCATTCTTTTGCTTGAAATCATATAGTTCGGCCATGGTCACCTCTCTTTTAGCGATGTAGAACCTTTCTTGGAATCTCCGTTGCATATCCGACCAGTGTCTGATGGACCCGACCGGTAGGTTCAAGTACCATTTGAAGGCGAGCCCCATGAGCGAGGACCCGAAGAACTTCAATAGATAAGAATTGTCAGTTGTCAGATCATGCATCACACTGATGTAATAGGCTATATGTTCCTTCGGCGAACCTTGCCCATTGAATTTATCAAACTTCGGCGGTCTGTTGACGCCAGGAGAAATCTTTTGGCCGCATGATGGACAGGGTAAGGCACCCTGTACACATCGAAAGGCGCATAATCATCAGTGACTCTATCAGCCAGCTTTATCTCGATCATTTGTTCTTTCATCATTTTGTTCACCACCGGGTCCACAGGACTTGGGCAGAGGTGGTCTTGCTACATCTGCGGCACTGCCGGCACTATCTCTTGAGGTACAACGGCAATCCCCTGATGTGGAGGGGCAGGGTATGGTATCGGGTTCATGCCCCCAATGTTATCGAGTGCCGGTTGAGAAGATGTCATCTTAGGTGAAGCCTCGAATTCTTCGGTGCCTCGCTGTGAGGCTTGAGAATAAACCTTGACCTGTTTTGAGGTTGAGGCGTGCGTTCTGAGCTCACCGAGTTGCTTCTTTAGCATTTTAGCTTCTTGTCGATATCTTTGGATCAGCGTCATCATGGCTAGATCGGGCATAAAGGAGCTGAGAACTTGACCTCCCCCTTCCACCGGAACATCTGCAGAAGGTGCTGGTCCTTCGCCGTCATCTTCGACGGTGATTACATTTGCAGTCATCGTGACCAAATCTGCAGTGGTTTCGCCGATGCGAGCTTGTATTTCTTCAGTCGTATCCATCTCTCTTCTAGTGACAGGACCTGGCCTTCTGGTGAGCCTGGTCACCTCATCATGATCTTTGGGCGGAGCCCCATAGTGGCCGGTCGCTTCAGCCGTATTGCAGGTAAATATCTAAAGCTTCCAGCTTCTTTGGATCATCCTTCTGGTTGGCTGACCAGGGTGAGTCAATCTATCAAGCACCGAGCTTGTCGGTGTAGTATCTTCATAGAGGGGCTGCCCGTAGCAGCCCGATCCTACATCCTTCATTTTCTCCAGGTGAACTTGTTGTCCCCGACCTTCGCTTGTAGCATTTACAGCTTCAGCGGTCGTTGTGCCCCCGATGAGGTGTATCTGAGGCCGAGGGGGTGCCCCGACACAGCCCGAGTAATATCGCTTTGCCCTTCAACAGGGCAGATCATAAATCGTGGCACTCTGACTTGTGCCGAAGATTTGTAGGTGAGGTGGCTTTGTCTAGTTGTCCCGCCATGCTTTCTATCATGTGTATAGGTATTTGCATGTCGAACGCAGGGCGAGAATGCTAGTTTATGAGATGCCTAGACAAGCATCTCTGTCCTTTCTTCTTTATCTTCCTCTCTTCTTGGAGCCGGGGCCCGCACCTGCTTGGGCACCCATATCTGTTTGAATCTGGCTGGCTTCGGGGCCAATCCTCCCTTTGATTCAGACTCGAAGTGGTCCCTTCTTCGTTGGGCCAGCGCCTGAAAGGAGTTACGCATCGGCACGGCTGGGATCACCCTGTCGAGCATGATCTTGGCCTGCTGGCCGTTCAGGAAAACTCGGACGCCTCCGGTCATGACAGACTTGCCTGAGGTAGAGAGCCGTCCTTGAAGCGTGCCAGCATTCTTCTTGGCTGCCCGCCTGGCAACCGGTGTACGCTTCTTTCGATCATCAACGTGGTGGACATAGCAGTCCACCATCTTCGCTTCTTCAGGTGTCGCCTTTGCAGCGCCAATGGGGTTGATCACCCGGGTCTCCAGGAGGTCTACAAACATGACCCAAAGTTGGGGAACCCAACCACTGGAGGGGAAATCGCCGAACCGGGTCGGCACCGCCAAGTAGACATGCTCCACATGGCTCGCAACGACCAGGGGGCCAAATGTGACGGCCATTGGTTTCTTCAAAGTTCATCCCTGCAATTTAAAATTGAGGATGTTAGAATTTTAGGAAGAGGTCATGAGGCCCCAAATCCAGGCGAAAATATGAAAGGCGGTCCAGTCCCACCGGGCGTGCCAGACTTGTGGACGGACTATATATATATATTATTTTATCTTTTATCGATTTATCAAGTGTGAGGGCGTGCCAGTCTCCTAGATGACAATATGTTCAGGCTCTGAGACTGGAGTGGTCCGGAGCCAGTGGTACACGCCGTCTGACGAATCAGACGATAGTGAGTATCATGTAAGGACTGGAACCCACCATGCCATAAAAATCATGGCGTTAATTACATCCCCTCAAAGGGGGAAAAATCTTTGATTAATCGCCAAGATAAGGGGCATCATGGCCTAAAAATTAAATTTCATGGAATGGACGAATGAAGTGTTGAAGAGCAGTAAAATCCCCTATATTAGGGTGCAAAGGGGTATTTACAATCGTGTCGGTCATATATTGACCATTTCATGTTTGGACGAGCATCCGGGTTGAAGACTTCCCAAGTATATATGTAAAACCGGGATAAATGTATGCCGGGGTATAGTAAAATTTAATATTTGAGGAATGAGGAAACACAGTCAAATCCCAGTCAAAATGGGTTAGATTCGGTGTGTGATCGGCCCAAAGCAATGCCAGGCCATGGCCATGATTGGGGTAGTCCCGGAGGTCCAAGCGTGCCTTACAAAGGCCTTATTGATATCTCCTTCGCACCGAGTCTAGAGAGGACGAGGGTTTCGGATCAACCGCCATTAATGATTTTTAACATTTATCTTTTTATTATTTTTATCGTCACCTTATCATTATTTATTTCTTTTATCATTTTTTATTATTATTTTGTCATCTTTGAGTCATTTATTATTATTATTATTATTATTATTATTATTATTATCATTGCTTTATCATTTTTGTCATTTCTCATTCATTTTTTTATTACCATTGTCATATTTTTATCATTGTCTTTTACCATGTTTCTATCATATATTTTTTTCATTTATTCCATCATTTCGTTCATTTTTTTATTTGTTTCGATTTTATTATGTTAGTCTTTTTTATCATTTTGACTTTCTTATATATATTTATTTTTTTCTTTACCATTGTTTTGTTATTATTTATTAATTTATTTACCTATTTATTTATTTTATTATATTATCTTATTGTTTTTATTTTTTTAATGGTGAACAAAATACATAAATGAAAATAGAAACAAAAGGGGTTTAAATGGGAGAGTGAACAGTGCCCGCCGATTCGAACGTTTTAACGTTTTGGGATTATTATTATTTTTGCATGTGCTGTGTTGCATGTGAGTGTGTGGGTCACGTATGTGTGTGTTACATATGTGTTAACGAGTGTGTCACATGGCCAACGGGGCCATGATCCGGCGGCACCTCCCCCTGCTGGATCGCCCATTTGTGCCTTTTTTTTAATAAGATAGGGGGGTGAACTGGCGTGAGAATGGGGAGAGGCTGCACCGGCGTGAGAATGGGGGAGAGGGTGCACCAGATCACTCCTCTCTTCTTATCTTCTTCAATATATATATATATATATATATATATTGAAATGGGGGGATCGGTCGACCAAACTCGTGAGATCGGTCGACCGATCCCCCCATTTCAAGTCGGATGGGTCGACGCAGTGATCAGTCGACCGAAATTGGAATTCGGTCGACCGAATCGACGGGCAGGTCGACCTACTCCAGGCCAAGGATAGAATGTCCCTCTTCGCATTCTTTTGACAATTTTTCTTGGTTTTAAGTTCAAGTTACAGACTTCATCTTTTCATTTCATATTTCACATTTTTTCCTTTTTTTATTTGATCTTTTCCTATTCATCTTCATTTTTAATAATAATTTGAATCATAGTCACTGCCACGCCATTTTTGTGTCATCAATTCATATCTTGCTATGCATCCAGTATAGTGATCTTTAATTCGGTTCATCCATTTTTATTCTTAGTCTTATAATCTGTTCAAGTTTTCCTACAAAAATTCGACAGCATCTCCCTTAGACCCGGTGCGTACGGGGGTGTAAATTAGGTACTCGTCCATGAAAAATCTGAGACGGCCCCAAAATATAAGGATGCGCTCGAAAGCGGTGACATCCGACAATCCAAGTTGAGCACGGAAACCCCGAGGGCTGGCCTACAAGGGACTCTGATGACTCACGAGGTGCAGCGCTCTCAATTTCAAAACGCGGACATAGATTATCGCTGAACTATGCGGCCATTAATATGCACCCCTCTAAAGGAGATCACTCGGGAACCATGCTATGAGGAAGCAACCCCACGAGGATCTGAGAGTGAATGAAAACTCCGACAAAGGACCAGAGATTCGGAGGGTGACACGGCGGTCAGCGTGAGGGCATATGGATGATCCGATGGTCAAACGAGGGGGTGGGAGACCTCCTTGAATCAGTGGCTTAATACACGGGGGAAAGCCTTCTTGAACTGGCTACCAGGAAGGGATTGGGGTATCCTTGAATCGGTGCCAAGGGGGAGAGTAGGGCGAGATCATGAGAGGAAGAAAAGAAAACCTCCAGCTCCGAGACTTAACTGTTGCTCATGGCAAAGCCAACCGGGGAAATTATTATAAGGGGGAAGGGAATGATCTTCGACTCCCCCTGGACATCAGAAGCTCCACACATACGAAGAGATGAAAAACTGAAGAGACTTCAGGTTATCTGCAACCCCAGATTTGGCTCATTGTCTTGAGTAAAGCTCGGGTCCTAGGTATCGTGACATTTGACGGAAAGAAATCATTGGTTCGAAGAGATAGAGAGCATGCACAGCGGAGGGGAAAGGCAACTCGAGAGAGCTACGAGCACATTCACGAATCGGATCCAAAGGCCCGTGAACTTCATTCATGAAAGAAAGATTTACATTCATATGGCCTTGTTGGGCATGAGGGAGAAGCAAAATAAGAAAAAGAAAAAATACAAGACCCACAGTAGGTGAATCCCTTCCTCTCCTTCCCTCCTTTCTCTCCCCTGTTCTTCAGCATTCTCCCTTATAAACTCTTCTCTCTTTCTTCTGCTTTGCACAACCTCCCGGGTGTAAGGGTGCAAGGGAGAGCTCTTCGAAGACTCCGCTCCCTCTTTTATACGCAGAGGAGATGACAAGGCGTTGACGTCCCTTTTTCCTTCTTCTTCTACTTTGCCGCCAGAACGTGGGCCGTTGGCGTGCTCTGCTCGCCTACGCCGCTCGAGCAGCATCTCGTGGCGCGTCCTCCCGCTTGACACCTCACACATAGCACGTCGTCGACGTGCTCGCCATCTGATGTAGCTTCATTGATGGGCGAGCAGGAGAGCATGGGCAAAAGTTGTTGCGCCGGAAGGTTTCTCACATCGGATCAGGGTGCTCTGAGGTTTCTCACGCCGATTTAGTGAGCAGGGGAGCTTGGCCTATTCATGCCAAGAAGGGGGGCTTTGTGTGCCAGGACCGCTATCTGGAAGTAGCGGTCACTTGATGGCCGCGTTCAGATCAGTCCATAGAAAACGCAGAATTCATGAAGTGCTTTCTAGACTTTTGGGTTTTTAGGGTACAACCGGCTCGGCATTCTAGTGAGAATCTCAGGCTCGCGGAGACTTACGGAGGCCTTGAAATAAGATCACCTTGTCCGACAAAAGGAATATCCGATGGAGAGGCTCTCAAGTCCAAGAGGTGTTCCTATCAAGTGCAAGTGATCTAATAGCGTCGTACCGGAGTACGGGCTATATTGTGAAGTAATAAAACAGATAGGGGATGAGAAAGGAACATGTCAAAGCATAAAGCAAAGTGAACTTAAGTCATGGAAATCTTCCTTTAAGTACAAACTATAAAGTTTTGGCATGAAACTACATATAATAAAATAAGCTTTCAAACAAGCAAACATGAAACATGATATGACAGAAATCATGAGTATAACGAAATAACATGAAACATGACATAGCTACTTATATTTAACAGGGAATCATGAGGGTTGATCTGGTTTCTGTTTAGAGTTAACAGAAAGTAGAACGCGGTTCGTCGAAGACCACTACTTGCAGGTAGCGATCTCTACAAGATCGCTATCTATCTGCATCAGACAGAAGCTAAGTCCAACGTGCAGAGCCTATTCTACGGTAATTAATGTACGAAACTAAAGGGAACAGAAAGGAAAGACATGGTAGCATATTTAGAGTGAAGTAAGTGCATGGAAAAAGGCATGAATTAAGCCAAAGTTCATATCTTTTAGTTAAGGGTGCAGAGATAACATGCAATGAAAATCTAGATGCGTAGTCATGTAAACACAACAAATACGCTGTGTACAATACATGAAATGAAGAGATAGGAGAGGGCTTTTGTTCCTAACATGTTGTTTAAGCCATCCATGAGATAACATACCTCTAGGTATACTCCTAATCTGAGAATTTCTCGTTGGAAGAGGGTGCTGGTTCCTGCGCGTCCTGTGTAGAAATATCGACTTCCAGACCTTCTAACTTCTCGACGGCTTGTTCTCTCTGCACGGGATTTAGAAGGAAGTTAGAAGATATTAAAGGGAACAAATAATCCTAAAGGACTAACCTAAAAAGGCGATGCCTTACCTTCGAACAACGCGATCCAAAATTAGGGTTCGCACAGGATGAATCTGGGCTCTATTTATAGAGGATGACCTAGGGTTGAAAAATTAGATCAAATTAGGAATTGAGGTTAGAATCGATCTCCAAGAGTCCTAGACAAGTCCCCATACTAGACCACATCGATCCTTGGCGATTTGGGAGGTTAAACATCCAAACTTTCTGGGGTTTATCACCTTCCATTTACGGAACCTGAACGCGGTCTTCTCTGGACTACCTTCTCCAGAACTCGGTCGCGCGACTGATCGCGACTTGGTCTGGCCGTTGAAATTTGAATTTTAGTCAAATTCCTCCCTTAATTATCCCCTATTTATCAAATCCAAATATGGAAATTATCCTAATACGTTTCTAGGGCTGGGCTTGGGCCAAAATGCTTAAGTTTTTAGTTTTAGGGCCCATTTTAAGTGGACTTGTTAACCTATTAATAATTAGGCCCATAATAAATCATTAATTAAGCTTATTAAGCCTTTAAACCTATTAAATGCTTAAATTAATCCATTTAATCTCAGAAAATTTCAGATAATTACCAGGGGTGCTACACCCTCCCCCACATAAAAAGAATTTGGTCCCCAAATTCATTGCATGGGATTATAGAGAGTGTATTCTACTTACAATTAAATAGCTCAGGAAATCTCTTGCGCATAACTTCTTCCATTTCCCACGTAGCTTCTTGTTCTAGACATTTACTTCTCTCGATCTTTACCATGGGAATAGTTTTATTTCGAAGTTGACGTATCTATTGATCAAGTATTTTGAGTGGCCTTTGCTCGTATGTCAGATCCTTCTATATCACCAGATCATCATGACTTATAATATGTAAGGGGTCATGAACGTACCTTTTGAGCATCGATGTATGAAATACATCATGAACTCGAGATAATTGTGGGGGTAAAGCTATCTGATACGCGACTTTGCCAACCCTTTCATGAATTTCAAAAGGACTAATAAATCTAGGAGTAAGCTTGTCCTTGATGCCGAATCTTCGAATTTCACGACCTGGAGAAACCTTAAGGAATACATGGTCTCTCACTGAAATTCCAAGTCTCTTCTTATGACGTCAGCATATGTCTTTTGTCTAGATTGTGCTATCTCGAGTTTCTCCATGATAAGTTTCACCTTTTTGGTTGTATCCCTGACAAGTTCATGGCCTAGAAGTTGTTTCCCCCCAACTTCGTCCCTGCAGATTGGTGAACGATAACTTCTTCCATACAGTACCTCGAATGGTGCCATTTGTATACTAGCTTGATAGCTATTGTTGTATGCAAACTCGACTAGAGGCAAGTGGTCATGCCAACTTCCACCAAAATTAATTGCACATGCCCTAAGCATATCTTCAACTACCTGATTTGTTCTTTCAGTCTAACCATCAGTTTGTGGATGGAATGCAGTGCTAAAATTTAACCGGGTCTCCAATGAATGTTGTAGTCCCTTCCAGAATTATGATGTAAAACGAGGGCCTCGATCAGATATAATAGTAACTGGGACTCCGTATAATTGGACAATTTTCTTTATGTATATAACGGCTAGAACATCCATGGACCATCGACTTTTAATAGGTAGAAAGTGTGCAGATTTTGTCAATCGGTCAATTATCATCCATATGCCATCATGTCCACCTCTTGTCTTAGGCAGACCCATAATGAAATCTATCCATGTGCTCTCCCATTTCCACTCGAGAATTTTCAAGGGATGTAACTTTCCAGCGTGCTTTAGATGTTCCGCCTTAACTTGTTGACAAGTGAGGCAGCGAGATACAAAGTCCACCACTTCTCTCTTCATGTTGGGCCACTAGAAATGTCTTTTAAGATCTTAGTACATCTTGGTAGCACCAGGGTGAAGTGCATATCTTGACTTGTGAGCTTCTTCCATAATCATCTTTTTAGTGTCAGCATGGTCTGGTACACAAATTCGACCCCGAAATAGTAATCTTCCATCAGTCGTGTCACGCCCCGAATCGATAGCAGCAGAACGTGTCGTTTGCTCGAAACGTGGCAGCGATATAGTTGTGAATAATAAGAGCATTCATAAGACATTAGTACCAGGCCAGATAAAATAGACAAAAGGTAAATCTCATTAATAATCAACATCCTTATTACATATCTTGACTCAACTTACACAAGTAAAAGAAAAGACTCAATGTCACACTTAATAAAGGAAAAAGACTCGATGACAGGATAAGACGCAAGAAAATAAAGACACCGACTTGGTTCTCTAGAGCACTCATCACTCTTGCCCTTCCCCTTCTGATTGATTATCCTCGACATCATTTCCTGAAACATTTTAAGATAAGCTGGGTAAGCGAAAACGCTCAGTAGGATTTACATCTCTCATCAAGCAGGATATAAGTGATTAGCAAATTAATTAAGTACATGAGCATGAAATGCATGAATAATATAACTTGGCACGAATATCAAAGCCAAGGATAGATATAAACTCAAGAGAAAGGAAAGTAATTTCCATGCAGAACCAAGGATAGATATCAGAATAAAACAAGGGCAGATGCTTCAGATGAAAATAACTTTAGAATTGACCAGAATATATAAGAATTTCAATAATGATAAGTAAAAATAATCAGTCTAGCAGAATATCTAATTTATCAGAATAATAGAATAATCAAATATCAGGATTCCAGAATAACAGAATTTCCAGAATAACATAATTTGTAGAATAACAGATATAACACGATTTTACAGATTTACAGACTTTGGTGCAATGCCACACCCAGAATTCCCATGGTTTATAGAATGGACTTCCGTCCTACCTGGCATTGATTGTCACGGACCCACAACCCTTAATATTTCAGAATTTTCATATATGGCCAATATAGAGTCAAAGGGTTATGTTCTTGAAATATTGACAAGGAATTTTTTGAAAGGAATAGTGGGTCATAACTAAAACGAGTGATAATCATGAAGATCCATGATATAACGAAATTTAGGGACTAAAAAACATGTAGGGATAGCATGTTGATAAATCTGTCATGAAATCTGAATATTCATGAAACTTGGTTAAATGGCGTCCATAAAGTCACCGCGTGTAATGACCCAAGATCTGGATACTGGAAAGTAACCGATATCATTCGAATCCTGGCCTGCCGCCCACGAGCTGGTGGGCTCGGAAGGACTAAAAGGAGTGTGAAGGCACAAAGAAATAGGAAATAATGCAGGATAATTCAATAATTAACAGAAATAAATAAACAACTACTACAACAGAGTCCAGTCCAACAGTAAGTACAGTCTAAAACAGTAAAACGTACCACATGCCAAGTGAACACTCGGCCCGGCGAGCTGGCAACTAAGAATCTCCGAACATCACCCTCGAACCTCGAGGAAGAACCACCGCACCTGAAACGCAGGGGTGAGTCTCCTGTCACTGGCTCTCTAGGGATCCCGTGGAACCCCAACCGAGGACAATGGCGGTAGCGGAAACGAAAAACAACTACAACTACAGCAGGAACAGCGAAACGGTGGCTGGTCAAAACTTGACACTACAGCTACTCCTACTGTACCGGTCAAGCAGAAAGAGAAATCCCAATCTCACATTCGGGAACCGGACCACTCTAACACCAGGCCTACTAAGGACACACTCACGGCAGCCCCGCCGTGAAGGCCTGTCCTCCCAGACAAGGCCAACCTAGACCACGTTGTCCAAGGTAGGGTCACAACCACGCTGTCGTGAACAGAACTCTAACAAGAAGCAACCTCGGTGAAGCCACAGGCACCCTGGCCACTACCTTGGAAACACCGGACGGTCTAGAAAATCACGTCTCGCAGACGGGAAACGGAAACCGGAAACAGGAGAGTCACGTCTCACCTGACAGGAGTACTTGCTCACCAGAAGCAAGGCCAGATGCGTCCACTGACGTCTTAGACCGCGCCTCAGGTGTCTCCCTCTGGCCCAGCAAGAACTGAGACACCGTACAAGTAACCACAGAACAAGTGACTAGCTATGGTCGCGCTCGTTACTGCCGGTCCACTGCCCCCAACCACGTGTGTACATACAGACCGTGCGTCCCTGTCCTGGCCCTCTGACTGGTTTTCCCCTCAGCCGGACTCTGACTGCAAGACGTGGGGTTCAACGGAAATCAGTCTAAAAATCATCTCTTAGGGTAGCCTCGCCACCACTCCCTGGTGGGACCACTCGCGTGTCGGAAGGCTACGACTAGTGTGGAGTCACTGGTGTGACCACTCTCCAAGGAGAAACTCTGAGAAACGTGCACACACCCTGTGCGAAAGTCGAGAAGAACCATGTGGCATCAAGCCACTGGACTCTGGACAGTCCTCTAGACCCACTAAATTCAACGGCCCTTGAGTCACGAGACTCGGGGTCAAGACCATCGCACGCAACAGCATAAGGCCGTCAATCTAGCCTAATCCCTAGGTCTAAAATCACTATAGCATGAATACCGAGACATCTCACGAGCCGCCGCGACCATCCCCTCAAAAGGGAACTAAGAAACCCTCCAGCCCCAGGCTGGGTAATTGGACTCACAGTCCACGGGCCACACACACGGCCCACGTAGAAAAGCACAGAAGCATGATTCCCAAGGTAGCTCACGAGCTGCCACGCCGATTCCCCATCCCTGGGAAAAGCGGGAAACCTCCATCCCCAGGCTTAATGACTGGACTCGTAGTCCATGGCCATACACTTGGCCCAGTCGGGAACCATCTTCCGCAGAATCCCACGACACGCGGCGGAACCCCACCGCACTCACACCGATCCATAGTGACTCGATCGAGCGTAACACAAAAGCCCGGAACACATGGGGTCACCCGGACCCACCACACCTATGGGCACGCTAATTGAGGTAACACGGTACCTCCAGACACCCCAGAAACATGGACACGGAACTCACGGGGTGTCCGGGACACTCACGAGGCCGATGGTCAACCACTGGGCCACAATCGGGTCGACCGGAGACCAACACAATGCGAACCCGACATCGCGAGCATGAAAATCGCCTAGCGCTCTTACCTTAAACCGCCACGACGGCCTAGCGGTCTAACCTTGGACCGCTAAGGAATGGCTAGCGGTTTAACATTGGACCGTTACACACTGAAACCATGGAACCACAGCGGTCTACCCTTGGACCGCGAAGGAGAGCCTAGCGGCCTATTACTGCACCGCCAACGGCCCTGGCGGTCTATCATACGACCGCAAGGTCCAAACCGATATAGACGGGGTTCTAGCAGTCTATCTCTGGCCCACTAAACCCTCAGAACACACGAAGCTCAAGCGGTCTTAGCGGTCTAACCCTGGACCGCCAAGGACTCTGGCGGTCTATCGCGTGACCGCCAGCCTTGAACTGACACAGGGAGACCCCTAGCGGTCTACCCTTGGTCCGCTTGGAGCCCTTAGCGGTCTCTGGAACGACCGCTAAGGCGTCCCGTACCCGAAATGGCAGGAAACGCCCCAAAAACCCGATCCATGCCCCAATCAGCCCCGGGTGATGGGGAAACAAAGGGGAATCCATCCCCAAGCCTCCTAGCATGCATCTAAAGCCTTGGATCGGCCAAAAACTGCGTAAAACGGAAGATCCGGCTCACACCTCAAAATAATATTTTTTCCCCAAAACGCCCAAATAAGCCCGCTCGGCTCACCACGGTCGACAAAACTCACGGGAAATGAAGTACACGAGCTGAGGGTCCATCTCTTTACCTCCACCGAAGATTTCACGCGCAGTGGATGCCGATCCACGGAGAAAACTCCACGAAACCCCGCCGGCATCCCACGCTCACGAACCGGCTTCACCTCGCCACCACGCCTCGCTCCTCGCCCCGTCCATGCCGCTCCTCGCCCCACGAGCAGCGCCACCTCGCCCTTGTCCATCTCCGTCGGTCGCCCGGAGAGAAGAGAGGGGGAGAGGAGAGAACGTGAGAGAGAAGAGAGAGGGAAAGAGTGAGAGAATGAGAGATGGGGAGAGAGAAAAAGGGGTTAATATATATAGAAAAATCCAAAAATTCCAAAAAATCAAAAAAATATGAAAAATTACCTCCATGATCTTTGGGAGGAGCACAACGCGCCAGTACTGTCCTAGAGTCGGAGAACGCCACGGTTCGCCCTACACAGAGTTCCGAATGTACATTAGGGAAAAACACGTGTAAAGCACAAAATACACTCCGAGACCCACAAAAATGATCCGAAAAACCCGGGACATTACAACCATCCCCCTTTAAAGAAATTTCATCCTCAAAATTAAGGACAAACACATGAACACAGGGGAAGAACACCGTAACCAACTGACAGCACCGTCAGAGCCCCAACACAGAAAACCTCGATTCTCACGAAAGCTCCGATCCTGAGGGACACAGCCAGACTACAATCCCTAACGACACCTCGCTCCGCACGTCGCGCACACAGGCCATCAGAGCAGGTATACACCAAAGGACACAGTCCGACATCACCTCAGCCACAACGAAAAAATCAATCATGGCACCGCTGTCACAATCTCGCTCACCGAGGAGACACAACCCTCGTCACGAGAAACCGCTACCAATCCATCCTATGGTCGGTAGACAAATCACATGTCTACTTCACAACCAGCTGACTGGTCGCACCCTGCTCAAGGGGACAACCAACACAGAGTCCCCACCAGCTCACACCTGGCAAGCAAAGCACTCATAACAGCACGGGACCAACTCTGCCAGAACTCAAACTTCAACGAAGCCCAGATCCCATCCTGAAAGCACATCACATAAACGACCTTCAAAGGCCTCACCGATACACAACTCTCACTGATCACGATGCACAACCAACAACATCTTCTGTTTGTGAAAAGACCATCCACTGGTCGCCAGATACACGTCAACGGGAAACCTTCACTGGCCCAACAGGCACGATCCAACTCATAACAGGCCATCCGCTGACTCACACACAAACAATTACCACATCTCGAGCTGAACTTCTCTCGGATACCGTATCCGATCTCAATCATCGCGCCAAATCTACTCTCTCAGGGGAGCACGACAAAACCAACGACAAGACTCAAGAGTCTTTGGTCATCACCTCACTCAACTCAGACTTACAGGGAAATTCTCCCATGCAGGTCACAGATCAAGGACCACCATTCCGACGCCAATCTCTATCCAAAGGCCTCAGCTCATAGGCGTCACTCTTCCGTCCTGTCTCATCGAAACCTTCGTCAATTTATCCGAGCGGACACCTGCCAATCCCAATTCTGCCCTCACCACAGAGCCACGGGACACTGTGGACACCAAAAAATTGCACACCCAGATATCCTGCTCGGCCCAGAATCGACAACGGCACCGAGTGAAGAAGCCCCGGAGGGACTGGTCATCCGGACTCCCCAAATATGCACACTGCCGTGAAGCCGTCTCCGGAGTCACGACAGTGAAGAGAAATCAACCACCAAGAGCCCCCACAATCCATGGGCCTCGAAGAAAATTAAATGGGCCACAACTCATGCTCACAACGGGCTCAGAACTGCCCATTTTAGCCCTTTAGCGGCACAGCCTGCAAGCCTTCAACGGCACACTATTTCGGGCCTTCAACGGCACACTACTTCAGACCTTTAACGGCACACTATTTCTGGCCTTCAACGGCAAACTATTTCCGGCCTTCAACGGCACACTATTTCGGGCCTTCAATGGCACACTATTTCGGGCCTTCAACGGCACACTATTTCCCGCCTTCAACGGCACACTATTTCGGGCCTTCAACGGCACACTATTTCAAGCCTTCAACGGCACCCTATTTCGGGCCTTCAACGGCACGCTATTTCGGGCCTTCAATGGCACCCTATTTCGGGCCTTCAACGGCACACTATTTCAGGCCTTCAACGGCACACTATTTTAGGCCTTCAACGGTACACTATTTCGGGCCTTCAACGGCACGCTATTTTAGGCCTTCAACACACTATTTCAGGTCTTCAACGGCACGCTCTCCTGGCCGTTCAGCGACACGCCTTTTGGCCCTCTTAGCGGCACGCTTGTTGTGCCTGCCAGCGGCACGTCATTCAGGCTCTTCAACGGCACGCTCTCCTGGCCGTTCAGTGACACGCCTTTTGGCCCTCTCAGCGGCACGCTTGTTGTGCCTGCCAGCGGCACGCCATTCAGGCTCTTCAACAGCACGTTCCGGCAAACGAAATCTTACGCCCATGCCCTACGGATTCTTGGCGCGCAGTGGACCTGCTGAGGTGTCACCCGGGGAGAGAGCCACGCTGCCTACTCCTCCTGCCACCCAGGACAAGGGAGTCAACTCCCATTAAATGCCCGCCGGACGCTTCCCGCCTTCGGAGGCTCCCACCGCCCGGGGTATAAAACCCCTCTTCGCTGTGAAAAGAGAGGGGGGACGGACGGACAGAGAGGCAGACGCAGAAGAGAAGAAGAGAAGAAGAAGGAGAAGAGAAGGAGAGGAAAGAGAGGGGAGAGGCCCCGCCGCTCCGCCCACCGCCGCCGTCTGTGCGAAAAGAGAAGAAGAAGAAGAGAAGAAGAGGAGCCTGCCGCCTCGATCACCACCGCCTGAGCGAGGAGAAAGAAGAAGAGAAGATGAGAAGAGAAGAAGAGAAGAAAGAGGAGGAGGGGAGGCTCTGGCATCCCCCCCTCCCTGATGCTCCGTCCCCCGCCGTCCACGCAAAGAGAAAGAGAAGAAGACAGAAGAGAAGAAGAGAAGAAGAGTGGGTGGAGAGAGGGAGTGAGGTCCGGGAGGGGAGGAGTCCACGCTCCGTTCTCCCCCCACTGTATTTCCTTTTTCCTCTTTCTTTCCTTTCATTTCTTGTTTTGCCATCGTTGCAATGTATTAGCCCCCTCGGGGCACTCCTCTTGTGAGGATAAAAGTAGAACGCTTGCAAACATCTTCTCGGACGTCTCTCCAATGTGTGTCTTCCATGTTTACATCCTTCGGTGTTTCACGCCCCTTTCTTTTTTCCCTTCTTTAGGGTTTACTTATTGCCGTGCGTTTTCACTTTCGTTCACCCCAGTCGTGCCTCCAACGGCACACCCTGATTGTGCCTTCAACGGCACACCCAATTGTGCCTCCAACGGCACACCCAGTCGTGCCTTCAACGGCACACCTTGATTGTGCCTCCAACGGCACGCCTAGTTGTGCCTTCAGCGGCACACCCCAGCCTTCAGCGATACGCCCCCTTTGAACCCTTCGCCGGCACACCCCCATCGGGCCTTCGCCGGTGCACTCTTCAACACCCTTCGCCGGCACGGCCTTGGCTGCCTTCCCCCGGCACGCCCATGATAGCCCTCGCCGGTACGCCCCTTTGGGCCTTCCTTCGTGGCCTTCACCGCCATACCTTTAGCCTCCCTGGCCCGGCACACTTTCCCCTCCTTCTTGCCCGGTGCATCCCCCCTTAGCCAGTCCTAGAATAGTCTTCCACTCACCGTTGCCTCCGAGTTTTTCGAAGTTTTATTAAAGGTGTTGCCGCTCTCGGGCGCCCACCTCCAGTTGTCGGGTTCCGCCACTCCATGTGGGCGCGTTCCCTGTATCTCCCTTACGCTCGGGTCAAGGGGAGGTGCTTCCGAATTTTTGTTAGAAACAATAACATGTTAACAAGATAAAAGAAAAAAATAACAAACAAATAAAAAAAGAGAACAACGGTAAAACGCTTTAACCAAAGCAAAGGGACCGCAACCAACTGAAAGAGAACCAAATCGAACGACAACTAAACAACTTGAACATTCGTCCTCATGGGAGAAAGAATGGAAGTTAATCAAGAGAAGAAAAGAAGAAACCCATGCAAACTTAATAAAATAATGAAAGAAGAAAAGAATAGCCTTAAAAGAAACGGAGGAGGAGTGGGCTCCCCATGCCCTTCGCCGGTACGCCCCTCTGGCCACCCTTGGCCGGCACGCCCTTCGCCGGTACACCCTACAACGCCCTTCGTCGGCACGCCCCAGCCCAGCTGCCCCCGGCACGCCTCATTTGGCCTTTCGCCGACACGCTCCCCATGCGCTCAGCGGCACGCCTACTCCAACCCTTCGGTGGTACGCCCTCAAGCTCCTTCAACGGCACGCTCTCGTGACCCCTTCGCCGGCACGCTCTCCCCTGTTCAACCCTTCGCCGGCACGCTCGGCCAGGCCCTCCGCCGACACACCTAAGGGTCCTTCACCGGTACGCCTCCCATAGCCACCACACCTGCCCCTTCGCCGGCACCCTTGGCCAAGCCCTTCCGCGGTACACCTCCCGCGAACCTTCAACGGCGCACTCCCTCAGCCCCCCCCCCCTCAGCGGTGCACCCTTCTACCTTCAGCGGCACGCTCCTTCAGCCCCCGTTTGGCCCTCCAGCGGCCCACTCTCTCTCCAGAAGAATATGTATAATAATAATAATAATAATAATAATAAAATTAATAAAAATTATGATGAATAAATAAATCTGAATATATATATGAAATAAACAAAAAAATGTAAAATAATAATAAACAAAAAAAGGAGAGAAAATATAATAGTAATAATAATAAACAAAACAGATAAATCATCCAGAATAAATACATAAGAGGGAAATAAGCAATAAATAAATATATATATATATATATATATATATATATATATATATAATTTAAACCCCAGATAAAAAAATGATAAAATCCACTTTGCAGCCCCGTCTCTCTCGTGACCCGGTGCTGAAGGAACAACAATGTCACCCTTCCAGGTTGGGCCTGAGTCTTGGGAATTATCCCGAAATGGCCATGGCCCGACCTCTCCTCGGGCTGACATTCCGATTAAACCGGACTCGTTTCGCAGGCCGGATCCCTTCCGAGCCACTACTAAAATTGCCGCACGCTCGGCAGACATTTGAACGGGTTCACCTCGATTTTCGCCGCGTTTGTATTATGGACCTGTGTCTGAACATGAAAAGACCCGTGAGCAACCAATATGGCCGACGGCTCCCTCCCCAACATGGTCGTGAGCCGGCATTGCTCCGGGCTGATAGCCCGTTAAATCGGATTCATTCTAATGGGATTTGTTCCCGTTCTTTCATTGAAACTACCGTAAACTCGGCGTACATTTGTACGGGATCGTTTCCATCCACGTCGTACTTTTGATATGGGCCCTTGCCCGAACATGAAAAGGTCCGTGAGTGACCGACAAAATCGGAATAGAACGAGACGGTCCTCGCCACCCCTGGACCCCTTCCATGGGAATATCAATAAGACCTCCGTGGGCCACGCTTAGACCTCGGGTCCGTCCCAATTGTGGTCGCCGTTCGGCTCATATCCTCGATCTACAGCCCGCTCCCTTCGAACACGTTTTCAGTTTTGGAGTCTAGTCCTGGGACTCTCCCTCGTTGCCCTCTGGCACCGGAAATATTAATGATGCCCACGCAAGCCTCGTTCGGACCACGGGAGGCGCCCCCGGTATGGTCTTGACTCGATCTCACACCGGGCCAATAGATTTACCGGTTTCCTGCTACACTAATCGAGATTTAACTGAATGTTTTCGGTGTCTCAGAATAATAAACTTGCCATATCCCGACATGCATATGTTCCAGGTCCTCCCGCGACGATTACAATATTCTCAAGCCGGACTCCCGTCTGAATATTAAGCGGTCTCCCGAATGACCGACACATTTTGAACGTCCGCTTCCCTAGACACAGGGCTTTTCAGCCGATTCAAGGGATATTCCCTCGTTGCCCCTTGGCACCGGAAATATTAATGACGCTCATGCAAGTCTTGTTTCTACCGCAGGGGGCCCACCGCAGTATGGTCGCAGCTTGCTCTTGCACCGGGCCAACAGATTTACTGGTTTCTGACCGCTCTGACCGAGGTTTAGCCGAACGTTTTCCGTTCTTCTGAACAATAAATTGTCATATCCTGGCATACATATGCTCCGGTTTTCCCACGACGATCGCACTTTTCCCGAGCCGGACATTCGTCCGAATATTAAATGGTCAGCACATGACCGACATGACCGCGAATGCTTTCTTCTCACCCTCGCGCGAGGATTTCAATACCTCGTAATAGACCTTTCATGCAATTAATTTCCTGGCCATGAGGCCCTGAATCCCGGCGATTAATCAAGGGTGTTCTCTCGTATGGGGGATGTAAATGACGTCGTGACCATTATGGCACGACGGGTTTTGGTCCCGACACGAACCACACAATCGTCTGACGAAGTCAGGTCGAGCGCACCATGGGCTCTTCGGAGCCCGAATAAATTGTCACTTTGGTGACTGGCACGCCCACGCACTTAATAGACGAATCAACCATCCGAATAGACGAACATGCATAATGAGCGTGTCGAAAAGTGCGTCCACAAGTCTGGCATGCCCGGTGGGACCTAAACCACCCTTCATCTCTTCGCCAGGATTTGGGGCCTCGTGGCCTTCTAATTAACGATGTTTGCCTACTTTGATGAATGGCAGGTGCTGTCTTCGCCAGTCCTATGGGGAGAAAAGCCAGACTCGGTGCAGCTACCTTCGTGGCCTCGAGGACGCTGCTTCGAAGCATATGCAGCTTCTAGGAATCATGGGGGCTGTTATAAAAAAAAGAGAAGAGAAAGAGAAGAGAAGGGAGGGGAAATCAAACCCCCCCTTTTTTCCTCAAGAAGAAAGAGAAGAAAAGAAGAAAAGAGGAAAAGAAGAAAAGAAGAAGAGAAGAGAAGAAGAAAAGAAGAAAAGAAGAAAAAGAGAAAAGAAAGAAGCAAAAAAAAGAAGAGAACGAATTGGCAGGAGAGGGTTGTATGGCCACGTCCGTCGAGACCCGTGCTGAACGAAGATTACTACTATGGGGTTGATGCGGTGGAGCGAACCACTCATCCCCTCCCTGAGGGGGTGAGCGCTCTCCTGCACCTCCACCCTGGTCAATCATACAAAAAAAGGGAGAAATAAAGAAGAAAGGAAGAAAAGTTGGCCAGCATCGTCGACTGAAAAAGCAATAAAAAACCCGGTATCCCGCCCAACTCTAGGAGGTCCCGAGTCTGCGGTGCAATGACCCCGCTCGTTCCTCCTTCCGGCTGCCTCCATCCGACACAAAACGGCCCCCGAGTGGTTGTTAAAAGACCCAGCGAGCCACAATTGTAGCTTGGTGAATGGTTGCCCGCTGTGGGGAATGCTTTATAGCAATGAGGCCAAGCACGGCCACCACTCCCGAAGAGAGCGTGCACATACCCCGCCATGGGGGATGAGAAGAAGATATATACCCTGCTACGGGGGCATAGGAGGCAGAAAAAAGAAATACACCCCATTCCCAGGGGCATATGAAGAGAATCCGCCCCGACTGAGGGGCACACAAAGCAAAAGCTACACCCCGACTTCGGGGCATTTGAAGAAGAATCCGCCCCGACCTGGGGACATAAGAGGAAATAGAGTTGCACCCCGGCTTAGGGGCATTTGAAGAAGAAATACACCCCGATATGGGGGCACCTGAAGCAAAAGATATACCCCGCCATGGGGGCATATGAAGAAAAGAATTCACCCCGGCTTGGGGACACACAAAAAGAGAAACTCACCCTGGCTTAGGGGTATATGAAGAAGGAACGTACCCCGGCCTGGGGGCATATGAAACAAAAGCACACCCCATACTAGGGGCATATGGAGAGGAATGCACCTCGCCCTGAGGGGCGCAAAAAGTATAAGAACACACCCTGGCTTAGGGGCATTTGAAGAAGAAACATACCCCGCCAGGGGACATAGAAGTCATGAAGAATACGCCCTGGCTTAAGGGCATTTGAATAAGTCACATCCCGCCTCAGGAGCATGAGAAGCAGCAAGGATACACCCCGGCCTAGGGGTATTTGAAGAAGAAATATACCCCGCCTGGGGGCATAGAAGCAGTAAAGAACACGCCTCGGCTCAGGGGCATTTGAAGAAGCTACATCCTGCCTTGGGAGTATAAGAAGAAAAGAGTCCACCCCATCTTAGGGGTATTTGAAGATGAAGGATACCCCGCCTCGGGGAACATTGCAAGCAGCGATACACCCTGCTAGGGCGCACAGGAAGCAAACCACACCCCACTCCTGGGGACACGTAAAGAGAGTACACCCCGCCATGGGGGCACATGAAGAGAATCCACCCCGACTCGGGGGTACATGAAGCAACAAAGAATACACCTCGCCTTAGGGGAGTCTGAAGAAAAAGTATACACCCCACTTTAGGGGCACAAGAAGCAAACATTCCCCAGCGTGTCGGGACAGAAGAAGAAGAATTCCCCCCTCGGGGGCATATAAAAAAACAAAGAAAAGCAAAGATACACCCGGTGCCCGGCGCACATGAAGAGAAAGGCACCTCCCTTTGGGGGCACAACAAGCAACAAAGATACACCCCGACTGAGGGGCACAAGAAGAGAAATACACCCCTGCGCCAGGGGCATATGAGACAAAACTATACCCCGATTTAGGGGCATTTGAAGCAAAGACTTCACCCCTCCTCAAGGGGGGGCATAAGAAGCGAAAGATATACCCCACCCCGGGGGCACAAGAAGAAAACACACCCCACCTTGGGGGCGTAAGAAGCCAAGAGATATGCCCCGCCACGGGGCAGTAGAGGCAAAATGCATTCCCCCCGGGAGGCACATGAAGCAACATACCCCTCGCCTCGGTAGCATATGAGGCCAAGAGGCTACATCCCGGCTCGGGAGCATAAGAAACAAAAGATATACCCCATGTCGGGGGCATATGAAGTCAGGAATCACACCCCCGTCTTAGGGGTATTTAAAGAAGAAGCATACCTCGCCTCGAGGGCCTAGAAGCTATAAAGAGCACGCCCTGACTCAGGGGCATATGAAGAGAAGTCCACCCCGGCCTAGGGGTATTTGAAGAAGAAACATACCCCGCCAGGGGGCATAGAAGCCATAAAGAACACGCCCCAGCTTAGGGGTATTTGTAGAAGATACATCCCGCCTCGGGAGCATAAGAAAGAGAAGAATACATCCCATCTTAGGGATATTTGAAGAAGAAATATACCCCGCCAAGGGGCATAAAAGCCATAAAGAATGCGCGCCAGCTCAGGGGCATTTGAAGAAGAAACATACCCCGCCTCGGGGACGCAGAAGCAAAGAGATAGAGTACACCTCCACCCGGGGGCACCGAAGTAAAGAGGCATACATCCCGACCTGGGAGCACATGAAGAAAGAATATACCCCGACCTAGGGGCGTCAGAAGAAGAAACATACATCTCGATGCAGGGACATGAGAAGCAAGAGAATACGCCCTGTGAAAAGGGTATGAGAAATATGAAGAATGTACCCCAGCCTAGGGGCACAGAAAGAGACACACTCTGCCCTTGGCGCATAAGAAGCAGAAGCATCTACCCCGACCCGGGGCACAGAAACAAAGAGACATACATCCCGATCTGGGAGCATAAGAAGAAAGATATACTCCGCCCAAGCGGCATTTGAAGAAACAACATACCCTGCTTCGAGGGCACAGAAGCCGTAAAGAGATACACCCCTGCCTCAGGGGGGCGTAAGGAGCAAAAGATTCACCCCGGCCTCAGGGGGGCATAAGAAACAAAAGATACACCCCCGTCCCGGGGGCATTTGAAGAGAGCTACGCCCCGTACCAGGGGCATATGAAGAAGAAACATAATCCGCCTGGGGGCATAGAAGCCGTAAAGAGTATACCCCGGTTTGGGGGCATCTGAAGAGAGCTACGCCCCGTACCAGGGGCATATGAAGAAGAAACATACCCCGCCTGGGGGCATAGAAGCCGTGAAGAGTATACCCCACTATGGGGGCATTTTAAGAGAGCTACACCCCACCTCGGGGGCATTAAAAAAAACATACCCTGGTCTGGGGACATAGAAGCCAAAAAAAATATACCTCGCCTGGGGGCACAGAAGCGAAGAGGCAAAACACACCCCCTCAGGGGGGATGCATACCAAATAAAGCTACACCCCAACCTGGGGGCACATTAAGAGAAATACACTCCAGCATGGAAGCATCAATGAGAAAAGAAGAGTAGAATAAAGAAAAAGACAGGCATGAGGCAGGCGTGGTCCTCGAGCCCGTCTCATCACACAAAAGAAGAGAAGAAGAAAAAAAGACATGAGGCAAACATGGTCTTTGCACCTGCCTCTCTGCAAAAGAAGAAGAGAAGAGAAAAAAAAGTATACATGAGGCAAACATGGTCTTTGCACCTGCCTCTCTACAAAGGAAGACGAGAAGAAGAGAAAGAAGAGTCACGAGGCACACGTGGTCTTTGCACCCGCCTCTCTACGCAAAAGAAGAAGAGAAGAAAAGGAAGAAAAGACACATGAGGCAGACGTGGTCCCCGAGCCCGTCTAATCACACAAAAGAAGAGGAGAAAAGAAAGAATACACATGAGGTAGACGTGGTCTCCGAGC
Source organism: Amorphophallus konjac (assembly GCA_022559845.1). Classification (NCBI taxonomy): domain Eukaryota; kingdom Viridiplantae; phylum Streptophyta; class Magnoliopsida; order Alismatales; family Araceae; genus Amorphophallus; species Amorphophallus konjac. Next base: position 347,281,565 of record CM040120.1, read on the forward strand.
CCGTCTAATCACATAAAAGAAGAGGAGAAAAGAAAGAATACACATGAGGCAGGCGTGGTCCCCGAGCCCGCCTCTTCCCATAAAAGAAGAAGAGAAGAAGAGAAAGAACAGCCGCGAGGCGAACATGGTCTTCGCACCTGCCTCCCCACACAAAAGAAGAAGAGAAGGAAAAAAGGAGACATGAGGCAGACATGGTCTTTGTACCTGCCTCTTCGCACACAAAAAAAGAGAGAGAGAGGCATGAGGCAGACGTGGTCTCCGAACCCGCCGCTTCACAAACCCTTCTCCTCGGCACTCATATCCGACTACCCGACGCCCTTTGGCTCAGTTATTCTGGCCAAGGCCCACTATCAGGATTAATCCACCCGTCCCACCGCGCTCTCCTATATCTTTTCGGCTTTATAGCCTACTTCTAACATCTCTCAGCTTGTCAGCCTACTCCCAATATCCCTTGGCTTTTTAGCCTACTTTTTAGTATCCTTCGGCTCTTACGGCCCGCTTTCCCAACTTTGGCTCTTGCAGTATGCTTCCCTTTGGCTCTTATAGCATGCTGCCCAATTTGGCTCTTGTAGCCTACTCCCCCGATTTGGCTTCCGTAGCTTGCTTTCCATAATTTCGGCTCTTGCAGCCCGCTTCCCAATATCTTTGGCTCTCGCAGCCTGCTTCCCAAAATTTGGCCTTTACGGCCTGCTTCCCAGAATTCGGCCTTCACGGCCCGATTCCCATAATTTCAGCTCCTGCAGTCCGCTTCCCAATTTCGGCTCTTGTAGCATGCTCCCCCGATTTGGCTTCCGTAGCCTGCTTTCCACAATTTCGGCCTTCACAGCCCGCTTCCCATAATTTCAGCTCCTACAGAGCGCTTCCCAATTTTGGCTCTTGTAGCCTGCTTCCCCGATTTGGCTTCCGTAGCCTGCTTCCTATAATTTCGGCTCTTGCAGCCCGCTTCCCAATATCTTTGGCTCTTGCAGCCTGCTTCCCAGAATTCGGCCTTTACGGCCTGCTTCCCTGAATTCGGCCATTACGGCCCGCTTCCCAATTTTGACCTTTACGGCCTGCTTCCCAGAATTCGGCCTTCACGGCCCGCTCCCGTAACTTCGGCTCCTGCAGACCGCTGCCCAATTTTGGCTCTTGTAGCCTGCTCCCCCGATATGGCTTCCGTAGCCTGCTTTCCATAATCTCGGCTCTTATAGCCCGCTTCCCAATATCTTTGGCTCTCGCAGCCTGCTTCCCAGAATTCGACCTTTACGGCCTGCTTCCCAGAATTCGACCTTTACGGCATGCTTCCTGGAATTCGGCCTTCACGGCCCGCTCCCGTAACTTCGGCTCCTGCAGCCTGCTTCCCAATTTCGCCTCCTGCAGCCTGCTTCCCATAATTTGGCTCTCGCAGCCCGCTCTCCTCGATTTCTGGCTATTGTGGCCTACTTCCAATATCAATTGCGGCTTGTATGGCCCACTTCCCCAATGTCCTTTCGGCCCTTCGCGGTCTCCTTCCTCAGCACCCTGGCTGCTGCTTTGATTCTATATGCACATACAAGATACATATACGTAACGACAGTATGTTCTTACGCAAAAAAAAAGAAGAAAAAATAAGAAAAATAAGAAAAATAAGAATTGCTTGGCTACCCTGCTTGCATGTTTGCTTAATATAGAGTAATACACCTCCTTAGAATTTTCTAAGACCGCGCTTCCTTGCTAAATAATAATGCTGCCCCGATTCCTGATGCATGGGCGTCACGGCACGCGCTCGAAGGGAACCCGATTATGGCGGGTGCACACGTCAAGGGGAAGAGTCATAGCTGAATCGCTAAGCCCAACTCACAAAATAAACCTGAGGCAACGCTCCCACACTTAGCACTTAATCTGTTCAATAACTTTCAACCATAGGGATTGCCTGAATTCCTTCTTAGCACTCTACGGAGACTTGAATTCCTGCACTCGCGTGAAAGGTAATCGTGAGGAAAAAACTGCCTACCCCCACTATAAAATAAAAAATAAATAAAAGAGAGAGAAAAAAAATGTTGCAAAAAAAAGAGAGAGAAACGTGAATCCGAGTAGCCGGGAATCCCCATTGAGACACATGAGGAGACTCGCGCGAAATGGTGAAGCGAATTATAATAAGGATGAAACCTATTAACCGGGAATCCCCATTGAGACATATGAGGAAACTCACGTCAAACTGTGGAATCCGCAATAGAATCACACTAAGGACGAATCTTAGTAGCCGGGAATCCCCATTGAGACACATGAGGAGACTCGCGTCGAACGGTGAAATCCGCTACCAAAATAAACAAGTGGGGGTTGTGTGAAGCTACCGAAAGTCAAAAGCCTAGAACTAATGTGTAGGCACTAGAGTAATCCTCGAGTGTCACCAAGAAAACCTGCATATCCTTATGGTTAGGGCTCTTTGTTCACACATTTGTACTATCACGCCACAGAGAATTACCTCGGGTGAAATGCATGAATTAAGGCTATGCATGCAAGACGTGCGATATCCTCTTGACGGGTGCACCACCCCTCAATTGTGCCTCATGACCCGCACCGTGCCTGCAAATTATGGGCGATGTCCCTATCCCATCCCCTATAGAGGGAGCTATCATATACGTATATTTACATTATGCCTGCTAATGAATGCCTGCATGCTTGAATAAAAAAAATAACAAATAAAAAATAATAATAATAATAATGTGTGTATACAGTAAAATCAATTTCGGCTAGCGAAGCCTACTTTCCCAGCTCTGGCTCGTAGAGCCCAATCTTGGCCCCCATGGCCTACCTCTTGCCCTCACGGCTCGTTAATCTCCCAACTCCGGCTTCTATAGTCTGCTTCCCCGATTTGGGCGTTCACATCTTGCACCCCAATTTTGGCTCTTGTAGCATACTTCCCTGATTTGGCTTTCGTAGCCTGCTCCCCATAATTTCGGCTCTTCCAGCCTGCTTCCCAACTTTGGCTCTTGCAGCCTGCTTCCCTTTGACTTTTATAGTATGCTTCCCCAATCCAGCCTCCACGGCCCGCTTCCCGTAACCTTGGCTCTTGCAGCCTACTTACCTTTCGCCTTCGCGGCCTGCTTCCCAATTTCGGCTCTCGTGGCCTACTCCCCGATTTGGCTCCCGCGGCCCGCTTCCCATGATTTCGACTCTTGCAGCCCGCTTCCCAACACCCTTGGCTTTTATGGCCTGCCTCCCCAATTCGGCTTCCATAGCCTGCTTCCCAACTTTGGCTCTTGTAGCCTGCTTACCTCAGCCCCCATGGCCCACTTTCCCAATTTTGGCTTTGGCAGCCTGCCCACTCCCCAATTTAGGCTTTTGTAACCCGCTTTCCTGATTCGTGGACACTAAATAAATTCTCACCCCATGTTTATGTGTAGGGGAATATAGAAGGGGAGAAAAGAGAAGAGAAGGTGAAGAGAAGAAGAGAGGAAAAAGAAACACTCTTGAAGTGCTCCAACGACGTAGTAGCCTGCAAGGCCTCCAGCGGCACACTACTAAGTGCCCTCAGCGGCACACCCATTGTGAATCCTCCAGCGGTACGCCCTTCTGCCGCTCCAACGGCACACTCCCGGCGCCCCAGCGGCACATCGATGACATGCCCCATCCGGCACGCTCCCACGCGCCCCCGACGGCACACTTTCGGAGTGCCTTACACGGTACACCCTCCTGTGCTCTCCCCCAGCGCGCCTTTCAAGTGTCCCGGCGGCACGCTCTGGTGGGATGTACTCTCTTTATGTGTAAAAGAGGAAAGACAGTAAAAGAGGAAGAGAAAAAAAAAAGAAAAAAAAAGGGGGAAGAGAAGGGGGGAATTTCGACAAAAAAAAGAGAGAAAAGAAGATAAGAAAGGAGAAGAAGAGAAAAAAAGAGAGAGAAAGAAACAGAAATAAGATAAAGTAATAATAATAATTATATACATATATATATGTGTATATACATATGTCTCCCGTCCGCACGCCCCTACGTATCGACGGGCAGCCGCACGGGCAAAGACGGCTCCACCCCTGCGTTGGCGTTAGTTCCTTGCCAACAAATAAGTCCTTTTCCGGCGCAAAGGTTCGTGTCCTAGCCACCCGCTCTTACACAATATTGCCATCACTACGTCTGAAGAGGCAAGAAAAAAAAACCTGTTGCGTTGGCATTATCTTCTTGCCAACGAATGAACCTTATCTTTCGGTGCAAGGCTTCGTGCCCTAGCCACCTTCTCTCATGCAAATCGCCATTGTGGGACTTACGCCTGAATCGGCAGAATCTCTATCCTTGCGCTGGCATTAGCCCCTTTGCCAACGAATAAGTCTTGTTCCGGCGCAAGGCTTCGTGCCGTAGCCGCCCACTCCATACGATATTGCCATTATGGACCTTACGTCCGAATCGGCGAAAAATCCCCTATTGCGTTGGCATTGTCTCCTTGCCAACGAATGAACCCTATCTTTCGGCGCAAGGCTCTGGGCCCTAGCCAACAATCACATGTTATCCACTCGTCAAAAAAAAAGAGAGAAAAGGGCTTAAAATTGAGGTGCCCCGCCGGACTTGCCCCTACACGGGAACAAGGGCAAAAATGGCAATAACCCAGCTATGGCGAAAACCCGAAAGAGCACTACAGGCAAAATTGGGTACCCCGCCACGCGAAAACCCGAGAGGGCGCGTGGGCAAAAGCAAGAGGGGGCTGGTGCCGGCGAAAACCCGAAAGGGCGTTTGCACCAGTAATGTGGTCAAAAAAAAAAAGAAGAAGAAGAAAAAGAGACAAACAAACCATGTCAGCGCCCGACACCCTGTTGGCACTGATGAAGAAAAAAAAGAGACTAATAAACCAGGTTGGCTCCCGGCACCCTGTCGGCGCTGACGAAGAGACAAAGAGACCAACAAGCCAGGCCAGCTCCCGGCACCCTGTCGGCGCTGACGAAGAGACCAAGAGACCAACATATCATGTCAACTCCCGGAACCCTGTCGGCGCTGACGAAGAGACCAAGAGACAACAAGCCATGTCAGTTCCCGACACCCCTTCGGTACTGACGAAGAGACAAAGAGGCCAACAGAGCATGTCAGCTCCCGACGACCCGTCGACGCTGACGAAGAGCCAAAGAGACCAACAAACCAGGTCAGCTCCCGGCACCCCATCGGCACTGACGAAGAAAAGAGGAGACAAACAAGTCATGTCGGCTCCCGACACCCCGGCGGCACCGAAGAAGAGAAAAAGAGACCAGTACACCCACGGGCACCGCCCGGCTCATCCTTCGCCTGCGCTACCCATGGGTGGGGGGCATTTGGGGACACCAAAAAATTGCACACCCAGGTATCCTGCTCGGCCTAGCATCGACAACGGCACCGAGTGAAGAAGCCCCGAAGGGATTGGTCATCCGGACTCCCGAAATATGCACACTACCGTGAAGCCGTCTCTGGAGTCACGACAGTGAAGAGAAATCAACCACCAAGAGCCCCCACAATCCATGGACCTCGAAGAAAATTAAATGGGCCACAACTCGTGCTCACAACGGGCTCAGAACTGCCCATTTTAGTCCTTCAGCGGCACAGCCTGCAAGCCTTCAACGGCACACTATTTCGAGCCTTCAACGGCACACTATTTCGAGCCTTCAACGGCACACTATTTCCGGCCTTCAACGGCACACTATTTCAGGCCTTCAACGGCACACTATTTCAGGCCTTCAACGGCACACTATTTTGAGCCTTCAACGGCACACTATTTCAGGCCTTCAACGGCACACTATTTCCGGCCTTCAACGGCACACTATTTCGGGCCTTCAACGGCACACTATTTCAGACCTTCAACGGCACCCTATTTCGGGCCCTCAACGGCACACTATTTCGGGCCTTCAACGGCACACTATTTCAGGCCTTCAACGGCACCCTATTTCGGGCCTTCAACGGCACACTATTTCGGGCCTTCAACGGCACACTATTTCGGGCCTTCAACAGCACACTATTTCAGGCCTTCAACGGCACACTATTTCGGGCCTTCAACGGCACGCTATTTCAGGCCTTCAACACACTATTTCAGGCCTTCAACGGCACGCTCTCCTGGCCGTTCAGTGACATGCCTTTTGGCCCTCTCAGTGGCACGCTTGTTGTGCCTGCCAGCGGCAAGCCATTCAGGCTCTTCAAGGGCACGCTCTCCTGGCCGTTCAGCGACACGCCTTTTGGCCCTCTCAGCGGCACGCTTGTTGTGCCTACCAGCGGCACGCCATTTAGGCTCTTCAACGACACGTTCCGGTAAACGAAATCTTACGCCCATGCCTTACGGATTCTTGGCGCGTAGTGGACCTGCTGAGGTGTCGCCCGGGGAGAGAGCCACGCAGCCTACTCCTCCTACCACCCAGGACAAGGGAGTCAACTCCCATTAAATGCCCGCCGAACGCTTCCCGCCTTCGGAGGCTCCCGCCGCCCGGGGTATAAAACCCCTCTTCGCTGCGAAAAGAGAGGGGGGACGGACGGACAGAGAGGCAGACGCAGAAGAGAAGAAGAGAAAGAGAAGAAGAGAAGAAGAAGGAGAAGAGAAGGAGAGGGAAGAGAGGAAGAGAGGGGAGAGGCCCCGCCGCTCCGCCCACCGCCACTGTCTGTGCGAACAGAGAAGAAGAAGAAGAGAAGAAGAGGAGCCTGCCGCCTCGATCACCAGCGCCTGAGCGAGGAGAAAGAAGAAGAGAAGAGGAGAAGGAAGAAAGAGGAGGAGGGGAGGCTCTGGCGACCCCCCCCTCCCCGCTGCTTCGTCCGCCGCCGTCCGCGCGAAGAGAAAGAGAAGAAGACAGAAGAGAAGAAGAGAAGAAGAGTGGGTGGAGAGAGGGAGTGAGGTCCGGGAGGGGAGGAGTCCACACTCCATTCTCCCCCCACTGTATTTCCTTTTTCCTCTTTCTTTCCTTTCATTTCTTGTTTTGCCGTTGTTGTAATGTATTAGCCCCCTTGGGGCACTCCTCTTGTGAGGATAAAAGTAGAACGCTTGCAAACATCTTCTCGGACGTCTCTCCAATGTGTATCTTCCATGTTTACATCCTTCGGTGTTTCACGCCCCTTTCTTTTTTCCCTTCTTTAGGGTTTACTTATTGCCGTGCGTTTTCACTTTCGTTCACCCCAGTCGTGCCTCCAACGGCACACCCTGATTGTGCCTTCAACGGCACACCCAATTGTGCCTCCAACAGCACACCCAGTCGTGCCTTCAACGGCACACCTTGATTGTGCCTCCAACGGCACGCCCAGTTGTGCCTTCAGCGGCACACCCCAGCCTTCAGCGATACGCCCCCTTTGAACCCTTCGCCGGCACACCCCCATCGGCCCTTCGCCGGTGCACTCTTCAAAACCCTTCGCCGGCACGGCCTTGGCTTCCTTCCCCTGGCACGCCTATGATAGCCCTCGCTGGTACGCCCCTTTGGGCCTTCCTTCGTGGCCTTCACCGCCATACCTTTAGCCTCCCTGGCCCGGCACACTTGCCCCTCCTTCTTGCCCGGTGCATCCCCCCTTAGCCAGTCCTAGAATAGTCTTCCACTCACCGTTGCCTCCGAGTTTTCCGAAGTTTTATTAAAGGTGTTGCCGCTCTCGGGCGCCCACCTCCAGTTGTCGGGTTCCGCCACTCCATGTGGGCACGTTCCCTGTATGTCCCTTACGCTCGGGTTAAGGGGAGGTGCTGCCGAATTTTTGTTAGAAACAATAACATGTTAACAAGATAAAAGAAAAAAACAACAAACAAATAAAAAAGAGAACAACGGTAAAACGCTTTAACCAAAGCAAAGGGACCGCAACCAACTGAAAGAGAACCAAATCGAACGACAACTAAACAACTTGAACATCCGTCATCATGGGAGAAAGAATGGAAGTTAATCAAGAGAAGAAAAGAAGAAACCCATGCAAACTTAATAAAATCATGAAAGAAGAAAAGAAAAGCCTTAAAAGAAACGGAGGAGTGGGCTCCCCATGCTCTTCGCCGGTACGCCCCACTGGCCACCCTTCGCCGGCACGCCCTTCGCCGGTACACCCTACAGCGCCCTTCGCCGACACGCCCCAGCCCAGCTTCCCCCGGCACGCCTCGTTTGGCCTTTCGCCGACACGCTCCCCCTGCGCTCAGCGGCACGCCTACTCCAACCCTTCGGCGGTACACCCTCAAGCTCCTTCGACGGCATGGTCCCGTGACCCCTTCGTCGGCACGCTCTCCCATGTTCAACCCTTCGCTGGCACGCTCGGCCAGGCCCTCCGCCGGCACACCTAAGGGTCCTTCACCGGTACGCCTCCCATAGCCACCACACCTGCCCCTTCGCCGGCACCCATGGCCAAGCCCTTCCCCGGTACACCTCCCGCGAACCTTCAGCGGCGCACTCCCTCAGCGCCCCCCTCAGCGGTGCACCCTTCTACCTTCAGTGGCACGCTCCTTCAGCCCCCGTTTGGCCCTCCAGCGGCCCACTCTCTCTCCAGAATAATAATAATAATAATAATAATAATAATAATAAAATTAAAAAAAACTATGATGAATAACTAAATCTGAATATATATATGAAATAAACAAAAAATGTAAAATAATAATAAACAAAAAAAGGAGAGAAAATATAATAGTAATAATAATAAACAAAACGGATAAATCATCCAGAATAAATACATAAGAGGGAAATAAGCAATAAATAAATATATATATATATATATAATTTAAAACCCAGATAAAAAAATGGTAAAATCCACTTTGCAGCCCCGTCTCTCTCGTGACCCGGTGCTGAACGAACAATAATGTCGCCCTTCCAGGTTGGGCCTGAGTCTTGGGAATTATCCCGAAATGGCCATGGCCCGACCTCGACTCGAGCTGATATTCCGATTAAACCAGACTCGTTTCTCAGGCCGGATCCCTTCCGAGCCACTACTAAAATTGTCACACGCTCGGCAGACATTTGAACGGGTTCACCTCGGTTTTCATCGCGTTTCTATTACGGACCTGTGTCTGAACATGAAAAGACCCGTGAGTAACTAATATGGCCGACGGCTAGCTCCCCGACATGGTCGTGAGCCGGCATTGCTCCGGGCCGATAGCCCATTAAATCGGATTCATTCTAATGGGATTCGTTCCCGTTCTTTCATTGAAACTGCCGTAAACTCGGCGTACATTTGTACGGGATCGTTTCCATCCACGTCGTACTTTCGATATGGCCCTTGCCCGAACATGAAAAGGTCCGTGAGTGACTGATAAAATCGGAATAGAACGAGACGGTCCTCGCAACCCCTGGACCCCTTCCATGGGAATATCAATAAGACCTCCGTGGGCCATGCTTAGACCTCGGGTCCGTCCCAATTGTGGTCGCCGTTCAGCTCATATCCTCGGTCTACAGCCCGCTCCCTTCGAACACATTTTCGATTTTGGAGTCTAGTCCTGGGACTCTCCCCCGTTGCCCTCCGGCACCAGAAATATTAATGATGCCCGCGCAAGCCTCGTTCGGACCACGGGAGGCGCCCCCGGTATGGTCTTGACTCGATCTCGCGCCGGGCCAATAGATTTACCGGTTTCCTACTACACTAACCGAGATTTAACCGAATGTTTTCGGTGTCTCAAAATAATAAACTTGTCGTATCCCAGCATACATATGTTCCAGGTCCTCCCGCGATGATTACAATATTCTCAAGCCGGACTCTTGTCCGAATATTAAGCGGTCTCCCGAATGGCCGACACGTTTTGAACGTCCGCTTCCCTAGACACAGGGCTTTTCAGCCGATTCAAGGGATATTCCCTCGTTGTCCCTTGGCACCGGAAATATTAATGACGCTCATGCAAGTCTTGTTTCGACCGCGGGGGGCCCACCGCAGTATGGTCGCAGCTTGCTCTTGCACCGGACCAACATATTTACTGGTTTCTGACCGAGATTTAGCCAAACATTTTCCGTTCTTCTGAACAATAAATTGCCATATCCTGGCATACATATGCTCCGGTTTTCCCGTGACGATCGCACTTTTCCCGAGCCGGACATTCGTCCGAATATTAAATGGTCAGCACATGGCCGACATGACCACGAATGCTTTCTTCTCACCCTCGCGTGAGGATTTCAATACCTCGTAATAGACCTTTCATGCAATTAATTTCCTGGCCATGAGGCCCTGAATCCCGGCGATTAATCAAGGGTGTTCCCTCGTATGGGGGATGTAAATGACGTCGTGACCTTTATCGCACGGCGGGTTTTGGTCCCGACACGAACCACACAATCGTCTGACGAAGTCAGGTCGAGCGCACCATGGGCTCTTCGGAGCTCAAATAAATTGTCACTTCGGTGACTGGCACGCCCACGCACTTAATAGACGAATCAACCATCCGAATAGACGAACATGCATAATGAGCGTGTCGAAAAGTGCGTCCACAGACACCACCGGAACAATTCATGGCACACGTCTCTAGGGGAGGAAAGTGCCTTGCAATAACACAGCAACCTGGTCGCCAACGCCGCGACCAATGCACACGGGTCCCCAACAATACACATCTTACCATGGTCGACTACGAGACTAGCCTTACCAGTCACTCGCAGCTACCAATCGGAACCCAAAATCTATCAGAGATCATTTCCTCTAGGACATGATCTCATCCGAGAACACGACTTGGAACACAAGTCGGGCACCAAGCCACCAACTCTGATCATCACGTCCTCGACCTCCGTCAAGCAACGTCCTCAACAACCCCATCTGGGCTCACATCGACGCCTGACACGGTTTCCATCACAGGAACAAGGTACTCATGCGGCACACTTGCCAACATTTTTCCCCAACACTCCATCATGCCAGTGCCATGAACCACAATGCCTCGAGCAACGGCACGGCAACAACACGTCTCACACAGAGGAACCAATCCTCCAATGCTCAACGTAATCTCAGGAATCTGCCCATAGCACCCAACGCTACGATCCTGAACCTGTGGGTTATGGCACTACAAGAAAAAGTGGATTTAGCGACGGCATTTTGCGACGGATATTAATCCGTCGCAAATATGTCTGTAAATTTAGACGGACCTATTTCGTCTAAATATTTAAGACAGAAAATTATTCGTCTGAATATCCGTCGTAATTAGGGACGGATTTGCAGACGAAAATTAAGACGTCTGAAAGTATAGACGGATATTGAGACGAATTATTTTCTGTCTTAAATTTGAGACAAAAATTTTTTCCATCCCAAATACCGTCGCAAAAATTCACTCGATTCCCCCCCCCCATTCCCCCCCTCTCTCCCTCTCACTCTCACTCCCCACGCCCCCCATTCCCCCCCCGCTCTCCCTCTCACTCCCCCCCCACTCTCACTCTCCCTCTCACTCTCACACCGTCGCCGCCGTCACCATCGGAGGTGCGCCATCGCCACCGTCGCCGCCGGCCTCGATCATCTCCCCCCATCGGTAAGCCCCTCCCTCCCCCTCCTGCTGACCCCCCTCACCCAGCGACCCCCTCCCCCTCCACTGCACCCCCCTCCCCCTCCTGCGACCCCCCTCCACCGCCTGCGACCCCCTCCCCCTCCTGCAACCCCCCTCCACCTCCTACGACCCCCTCCCCCTACACCGCACCCCCTCCTACGACCCCCCCTCCACCCCACCCCCTCCCCCTCCTGCGACCCCCCTCCCCCTCCTGCCACCCCCTCCACCGGCTGCCCTCCCCCTCCTACTGACCCCCCTCCCCGAGCGCAGCCCCTCCACCGCACCCCCTCCCCCTCCTGCCACCCCCTCCACCGACAGGCCTCCCCCGCCTGCTGACGCCCCTCCACCGTACCCCCCTCCCCCTCCTGCGACCCCCGCCACCGCACCCCTTCCCCCTCCTGTGACCCCCCTCCCCCTCCACCACACCCTCTCCCCCTCCTGCGACCACCCCCCTCCACCGCACCCTCTCCCCTCATGCGACCCCCCTCCCCCTCCTGCGACCACCCCCCTCCACCGCACCCCCTCCCCCTCCATTAAAGGATCCAAATTAAGCGGTCAAAAAATAAAAATAAATCTATCAACACTTGACAACGATTCAAAGCTAAGTTGGGTGATTGAAACTTAGTTGATATGTAATCAAGTAAGAGTCATTTTTCAACGTGTAAAACCTAATTTTCTTGTGTGATGGCCCCATTTGGCAGATCATCCTCAATTTTAATTTCTTCAGTAAATAGAGATATTATGTTTAATTTGCCTGCAGATGGCCAGTATGTGTTTTTCTTGATGGCACTGGCTAGTTGGGTTCTATCTTCTATGTATATCTATTAACCATGTGACATATATATAAACTCTTATCAGCTTATTCCTTATTATCTTCCTTTCGCGTTGTCTGCGTTGAGATGGCATGTATATATATATATATATATATATATATATATATATATATATATATACAAACATAAGATTCTATTCTCACAAGATTTTTTTTACGAAAGCTAATTATAAATTGGTGTTTCTATTTTATTATGTTGGATATGTCGGTTGAGATTGGCCTTATCACCCACATGAGAGCTCATAAGAGACTCCGGAGTACCGGGACAAACGTGGACGGTTTGCTCTATGCTGGTGATTTATTATGTTAAAGCCGATGAGTGAGAGAAATCGCAATCTTTTATAATTGATTATATTATATTCAAAAATTTGTCAACATAAGATGGTAGAGAAATGTCACCGGCATCCAATCCCAATTGGTTCACCCCTCTTGGAATTATGAAACGTTTGACGTTTCAACTCCAAAACAAACGTCTTGTTATTAATAAAAGCCGAGAACTGGCTTTAACGCTCTAAGCAAAACATAGATATGGTTAATTTTAGCGTTTGTTATTAATAAAAACACGACGCTAATGCAAACTTAAGCAGAAGAACATTGATGCTAACCTTGTTAACAATTGATTAGATTCCCTTATCAGGGTTGCTTTATTTTCAGAATAGCGGAGGCGGATATCGCATCCGATGAAAGAGTGAAATGCCATTCCATCCTATCATACGCTTTTGCCATGTCTAACTTGAAAATGACATTATGACCATGGACCTTCCTATAAATATCCCTGACCAATTATCTGGAAAGAGATATGTTATCCAGAATGAAATGTCCTTTGACAAAAGCTCTTTGCTCTTGGGATATAATGGCAGGCAGCAAAGGAGCCATGTGCTCACATATAAGGCAAATGTTAATGCAATAAACAAAGTTGCACAACCTCCCCTCTCTGCTTTGTGTAAAACGAAAAAGAAAGAGAGAAGAGAAAGAGAAAAAGAAGAAAAAAAGAGGGAATCATAGCAGCATATCTCCAGGTCATGGGACCCTCTAGGCTGCCCCTTCCCTAGGTCGGCAGACCCGAACTCATTTAAATGAGATCATTCACCTCAAAAAAAAGGGACCCTCTGGGCTGCCCTCGCACTAAACAAACGAAACAACTAGATAAATAGATGAATAAAATTATTATTTAAAATTTAGTGCGTCCACAGCAACAGTCGACTTATAGCAATAGGTAAATACTCTAAAAATTATGCTTTCGCTTCCAAACTTTGTGGATGTTAATTGCATATAAATGTGTTTTTAGATGGATATGCACAGAAATTTGATGTTGACCTGACTCAAAAATGTGGATTGTTTAGCTTTGATGTTCTTCATGTGAGTATTTTTTTAAATTAGATATTATTTAGATGGATGTATGCAGAATGTTAAGTGCGATGTTATTTAATTTTATGTTATATAAACACATGGGGTATTCCATGTGAGCTGAGGTGCGTGGGTGCGACCTAACATTACACGCACCTCAGGAGAGCGTGTTAAACCCGTGTCAATGAACCTTCCAGTTCAAGAATTTGGGATTGATGTGTATGTTCTCATTTTTTTATGAGAATGTATATATCTACCTCAAAGTCTTGAATTGTCCCGTTTGGACAGTCTGTGAATGTTTGATTGCACTTAGGCAGTCATTTACTATATGTGTTTGTATGGTTTGCTGAAAATGTCGGTTGCGTCTCCTCACTCTTCTTCGATATACCTTTATTGATTTTGAGTGTTTTCTTAACCACTTACTTATAAGTGTTTAAGAAAACTTTAAAATCAATAAATATTTTTGGTATATCGGAGAAGTGTGGGGAGATGGTGCCGAAATTTTCAGTAAATTGTGCAACACATATAGTAATTGATTGTGCGATCAAACCTTCATGGATATGTTAAAAAGTGATAATCTAAATAATAGTCCTCATCCAACTACAAATGGTCTGCGACCAACGATGTAAGGAATGGGTCGGGTTTATTTTCAAGAGTAATGATTTAAACGTTACTTGTGTATTAACATTTATTAGGTGCAGGCGAAATGTTGACAGATCGTTCATGGATGTATCGTAGAATAGTTGACCGGGTGGTGTCGGATGATTTTAAGCATGGAGTTGAGAGTTTCATTCAGTTTACATTGGGGAATCCAAACGCATCAATAGACCACGACGGTCACATTCGTTGCCCTTGTTCAAGTTGTAGAAACTTGAGGTGGCGTTCACCATGGGATGTGCAACATCATTTGTACAAGAAAGGGTTTGTGGATGGTAATACGAATTGGACGTGTCATGGTGAGCAATTCTTGAGGTATGAGCCCGACAATATTGCAGGCACAAGTGGGTACGTGGATATAGTTGTAGATGCTGCTGGTCCTAGTTTTCATGTTCATGAGGAAGCGCCGAATAAGACAGTCGGAAGATTTTATGAACTACTTAGGGATGCTGATGAGCCGCTGTGGGATGGTTGTGAAAAGCACACTCGATTGTCTGCAGTGTCACAGTTGTTAAACTTGAAATCTGAATTTCACATCAGTGAGACTTATTTTGACCGTCTCCTCCTCTTGATCAAGAGTATGTTACCTCGAGACGAGAAGTTGCCAGAAACTTATTATCGTGCAAAAAGGATGGTCAATGAGCTAGGACTTGGATATTTGAAAATAGATGCATGCCTGAATCATTGTATGTTATATTACAAAGATGATGCAGATAAGATATCATGTTCTATTTGCGGCCATGACAGATTTAAACCTAAGGGAGGTGTCAATTCAAAGCAAAAAGATGTATCTTACAAGGCATTGCGATACTTCCCTCTTGTGCCTAGGCTGCAGCAGCTGTATATGTCCTCAAAGACAGCTGTACATATGACATGGCACAATGACAGAGTACGCCGTGCCGATGATATAATAAGTCATCCTACCGATGGTGAAGCTTGGACCCACTTCAATCGTACTCATCTTGCTTTCTCAAAGGAGCCACGTAATGTTAGGTTGGGTTTATGCACAGATGGTTTTAATCCATTCGGTGGTTCAGTGGCATCTTACTCTTGTTGGCCAGTGTTCATGACATCGTACAACCTTCCGCCAGACATGTGCATGAAGCGAGAAAATCTATTTTTTTCTTTAGTAATTCCTGGTCCAAAAAGTCCCAGAAAAAATTTGGACATATATCTCAGGCCGTTGATTGATGAGCTCAAATTTTTATGGAGTGATGGAGTTGTTACTTATGATGCACGTAGGAAGCAAAATTTTATTATGAAAGCTGCACTGATGTGAACAATAAGTGACTTCCCTGCATATGGAATGCTATCTGGTTGGAGCACACATGGGAGGTTAGCATGTCCCTACTGTACGGAAGATACCAAATCATTTGTATTGAAACATGGTGGAAAATCATGCTGGTTTGATTGCCATCGGCGGTTGCTACCAAGTGACCATCCTTTTCGAAGGCAAAAAGACTCTTTTAAAAAAAATACTGTTGAAGTAGATGAAGCAGACTTGCAACGGGTGTCGGGTCGACATATGGCGACACGGGTGCAAAATTTACCAGATGTAGTACAATTGTCTGGTAGCACACGACAACTGAATAGTTTTGGAAAGGATCACAACTAGAACAAGAAAAGTATTTTTTGGGAATTGCCTTATTGGTCAACTCTTCTTGTACGACACAATCTAGATGTCATGCATATCTAGAAGAATTTTTTTGATAATGTGTTCAACACAGTCATGAATGTTAAAGGCAAAACAAAGGACAACGCCAAAGCGCGCATGGATTTAAAGATGCTTTGTAAACGTCCAGAACTGTAACTACAAAACATAAATGGAAGGGCTGTGCAGCCAAAAGCAGCTTACGTGCTTAATAATACACAGATCAAGGAAGTGTGCTAGTGGGTGAAACAATTGAGATTTCTATATGGATATGCATCCAACATAGCCCGTTGTGTGAATGTTAACGAGGGAAAAATATATGGTCTGAAAAGTCACGACTGTCATGTGTTCATGGAAAGGCTACTGCCCATTACATTTTGTGATTTGTTGCCGAAGCCTATATGGGGAGCACTGACCGAGCTGAGTTAGTTTTTCAAGATTTTATGTGCATCAGAACTCAGACTTCGGGACTTACAAACTCTTGAAGAAAATGTGGTCAAAACTATTTGCAATTTAGAGAAGATATTTCCTCCGGCATTCTTTGATTCGATGGAGCACCTGGTCGTCCATCTGCCATACGAGGCTATTGTCGGAGGGCCAGTACAATACCGATGGATGTATCCATTTGAGAGGTATGCGAGAATTTTCATGAAGATATTCATGTTGTCCATGGTCGCTACATGTCATTGCCATCTGAATTGTTGTTGTAGGTGCATGCATGAATTGAAAATGAAAGTTCGCAACAAGGCAAAGGTGGAAGGTTCGATTGCTGAGGCATATGTTATTGAAGAAATTTTGAACTTCTGTTCCATGTACTTTGAGCCAGATATTCAAACTCGTCATACTCGACCTCCACGTAATGATGATGGGGGAGTTGATGATTTGTCAGATCGGCATTCCATATTTAAGCATCCTGGACGTGCTTTCGGATGTTGCTCGACCAGCACGCTCGAAGATAGAGAGTTGTACGCTGCTGAGATATATATTCTTCTGAAGTTGTACTGAGATTGAACCTTATGTTGAGTAGGTTCTTAACCCACATTTCTAGCAATGACATGACTTGTTCATCCTTCTTCTGTAGATCAATTAAAGTAGTAGTGCATTTATATTGCAGACAATTTGATTCAGAATTAGCACAAAAATGTCCAAATATCCAGGACGTAGAGATTGAAAAAGAACGCGAGAAGTTTTTTGCCAAATGGTTGAGATATCAAGTTAGTGTCGATCGTTCAATATATATGATTGCATTTACTAATGTTGACGTAATTGTTTAAAAATATTTAACTACTCTACTTGACATATAGGTTGAACAAGGTCTCATTAGTGATCAGAGAGTACAAGAGATAAGTTATGGCCCCTCCAACGTTGCACGTGCCTATCCAGGATATATTGTGAATGGATACAGATTTCATACGAGGGATTATGGATGAAGTAAGTCTACGATGAACAGCGGCGTATTTGTTAAGAGAAGTGTATACAATGAAGTGGAATTAGACTACTATGGTATTCTTGAGGAAGTCATAGAACTTCAGTATTTGGGACGAGACAATCATGTATACTTATTTAAGTGTCATTGGTTTGATCCTAATTCAGTTCGACATGACACGTCTACTGGGATTGTCGATGTCAAACATAGGTACAAACTTAATACCTATGAACCGTTCATTTTAGCCGCACAAGCCCACCAAGTGTATTATTCAAGGTATCCATCGTCCAAGAATAAAGATTGGTGGGCAGTTTGCAGGGTTAAAGCAAAATATTTTCCCACTTATGAGTTAAATATGAGTCAAAATGTCTCAGAGCTTGGCAACGTCGAATATTTTCAATCAGATGAAGTTGGCATTATCGGCTCCACACATGTTAATCTGGATGAATCTGATGAGCCACTGTCATTACGTAAGGAAGATGAAGTGGAAGAAATCGATCCGACGGAGTTAAATGTTCATGTTAGAGGGGAGGAGGAGTCAGATGAAGAGAAAGAGTTCCAATCTGATGAGACTACGATGGATGACGAAGATGATGATGATGAGCTAGATATATCAACATGAGGGAGGCATATTTTGATAATTTAGTAAGCTGATTCTAACTTTTTAAGCATAATTTTAAATAACATTTGTCTAGCCTTATATAATTGTGGATTAATATGTATAAATTATTTTGTTATTAATAAGGAAATGGTGCGAGGAGGTCATACTAGGAGTGGGAGGAGACAAGGCCGTGAGAGGGGCGCTACTCCCTCCTCGTTAGCATCTTCTTCAGACACAGGTATATTTGATCAATAAGTTAGCTATATGAATATTTTAATTGTTTACTAACTTAAAAGAATTTTTTTATAGGTCCAAGTGTCGGCTCACCACCACATGTACAGACGCCACCACCACTTCCCGCTAGTGCCCTCCCACCAGCTCCCGCTACAGGTATATCTATTTTAATTTTCAGTAACATGTTGCATTTCCTTATAAAAATTAATCTTTTCCCACCTATGTATTTCTTTGAATTTCTAGCAAAATATTTATTTATCTAATGTGAATTAATTCTTACAGGTCCTAGTGCCCTCCCACCACCTGTCCCAACGCCACCCCCACCAGCTGTCGCTATAGGTATATCTATTTTAATTTTCAGTAACGTGCTGCATTTACTTATGGAAATTAATGCTTTCCCACCTATGTATTTCTTTGAATTTCTAGCAAAATATTCATTTATCTAATGTGAATTAATTCTTACAGGTCCTAGTGCCCTCCCACCACCTGTCCCGACGCCACCCCCACTAGCTGTCGCTACAGGTATATCTATTTTAATTTTCAGTAACGTGCTGCATTTACTTATGAAAATTAATGCTTTCCCACCTATGTATTTCTTTGAATTTCTAGTAAAATATTCATTTATCTAATGTGAATTAATTCTTACAGGTCCTAGTGCCCTCCCACCATCTCCCGCTACAGGTATATCTATTTTAATTTTCAGTAACGTGCTGCATTTACTTATTGAAATTAATGCTTTCCCACATATGTATTTCTTTGAATTTCTAGCAAAATATTCATTTATCTAATCTGAATTAATTCTTACAGGTCCTAGTGCCCTCCCACCAGCTCCCGCTACAGGTATATCTATTTTAATTTTCAGTAACATGCTCCATTTACTTGTGGAAATTAATGCTTTCCCACCTATGTATTTCTTTGAATTTCCAGCAAAATATTCATTTATCTAATGTTAATTAAATCTTACAGGTCCTAGTGCCCTCCCACCAGCTCCCGCTACAGGTATATCTATTTTAATTTTCAGTAACGTGCTACATTTACTTATGGAAATTAATGCTTTCCCACCAAAATATTCATTTATCTAATGTGAATTAATTCTTACAGGTCCTAGTGCCCTCCCAGCACCTGTCGTTACAGGTATATCTATTTTAATTTTCAGTAACCTGTTGCATTTACTTATGAAAATTGGTTCTTACAACCCTCCCACCACCTCTGACTTCTACAGGGCCCCCCCCACCACTCAGCAGCCAGTTGACGATGCCAGTAGTCATCACGAGGGAGGCACTGTCCATGATGGACGTCGCCCCTGCTGGATCTCTGGGTATATTTATAAGGCTAGTTTACATTCATTAATTATTAGCGGTAAGTTTCTAATATGAATACTTTGACATTTACAATTGCAGGAAAAAATTAGAACCTTGCACCGCTGTCCATCATGCTATTAGCCTAGTAATGGCACATGTGCCCGGGCCACATTTGTCTTACAAAGAATTTCTGATGGGCGTCCGTGATTCATTGTTTGACATGTTCTTAGTAAGTAACTATATCATTTAATTCAAGTCTTTTCCAAACTCATTTCACAACAGTCTATTAATTGTGAAGCTTAATTCATTTACAGCGGACTTATCGATTCACTGGTGGACATGATGCGGCACGATGTCGTTCTGGCTGGGAGTCCACTGTGAAGACAAATTATCGAAAGAGAGTATATGCGGCTCAGAAGAAGGCCCAAAAAATTGCTGGTGGGAGTGAAGACCGACAGCTGTGGAAGGAGCACCGTCCTCTATGGATGAGGAAGGAGGATTGGGAGATACTATGTGACAAATTTGCCGACCCCAAGTGGATAGAAAAGTCCCAAAAAGCCAAATCAAATAGGGCGTCATATCCGGAGGCAAATTTGCATACATGTGGGTCCGTCTCTTTTGCGACTCATAAAAATAAAATGGTAAGTAATGTTTCAAATCTTCTTACATTTTATTAACATATATGACAACTTTTTACTATGAACTATATAACAGGCTGTGGAGCTTAATCGAGCTCTGACGTTCCTCGAGGTGTTCGACAGAACACACAAAAAGAAGGCGACATGTCAATTTGTAAGTACGAAAGCTCGTTCAGTCGCGGTAAGTTTATCTTCGTGTGCAACTTCTACCGTTCATTTAATTCAGATTGAATCATATGAAATTGACTAATTATTTTATTTTATTTGTAGGAAACATATAGCAGAGCTGTGACAGAGAAGTACGGGGAGGGAGAGGGGGAGCAGCCAGACTTGGATCAGACAGAATGGATGGCCGCAGCTGGTGTACCGAAGAAGGGCCGAATATATGGTTTTGGGGATAGTATGGACTCTAGCGCGGTGATATCATCGTGTGCGAGTTCGAACTCTGCCCAAACCAGTACTTCTGCCTTTAGTATACCTCATTCTACCCCCAGTACTTCTGGTAGCGACGTCAAAGACATCGTCCGATCTGAGATGTCTAGCCAGATTTCTGATTTGCAGCTGCAGATGCAGCGGCAGTTCCGAGAGGAGATGTCTACCCAACAGTCTACCATGCTGCAGGCACTCACTGCCCTGCTCTCCCAAGCGGGAATTCTCCCTCGTGCATCCACCACCACGGCACAAGCGGCACATGTGATTCTTTTCCATGGGTCTTTTCTATGGGTTCAGTTTATATGAGTTTTGTAAATGCACTTGGTTTCAAATCAAAGCAGTCGGGGTCCGGGGGTCCAGAATGTGAAATACTGATCCGACCGGCATTCCGATCGTTCCAACACGACCTGGGAGGTAGACGTGACTTGTCAGAGATGACGGATTCCAAATCAGACATCCGGTTCGAGCCCCAAGCTCAAAAGTACATTTTGTAAATGCACTTGGTTTCAAATCAAAGCAGCCGGGGTCCGGGGGTCCAGAATATGAAATACTGATCTGACCAGAATTATGATCATTCCAACATGACCTGGGAGCTAGGCGTGACTTGTCAGAGCTGACAGATTCCAAATCGGACATCCGGTTCGAGCCCCACGCTCAAAAGTGCATTTTGTAAATGCACTTGGTTTCAAATCAAAGCAGCCGGGGTCCGGGGGTCCAGAATGTGAAATACTGATCCGACCGGCATTTTGATCATTCCAACACGACCTGGGAGGTAGGCGTGACTTTTCAGAGCTGACGAATTCTAAATCGGACATCTGGTTCGAGCCCCACGCTCAAAAGTGCATTTTGTAAATGCACTTGGTTTCAAATCAAAGCAGCCGGGGTCCAGGGGTCCAGAATGTGAAATACTGAGCCGACCGGCATTCTGATCATTCCAACACGACCTGGGAGGTAGGCGTGACTTGTCAGAGCTGACGGATTCCAAATCAGACATCCGGTTCGAGCCCCACGCTCAAAAGTGCATTTTGTAAATGCACTTGGTTTCAAATCAAAGCAGCTGGGGTCCGGGGGTCCAGAATGTGAAATACTGATCCGATCGGCATTCCGATCATTCCAACATGACCTGGGAGGTAGGCGTGACTTGTCAGAGCTGACGGATTCTAAATCGGACATCTGGTTCGAGCCCCACGCTCAAAAGTGCATTTTGTAAATGCACTTGGTTTCAAATCAAAGCAGCCGGGGTCCGGGGGTCCAGAATGTGAAATACTGATCCGACCGGCATTCTGATCATTCCAACATGACCTGGGAGGTAGACGTGACTTGTCAGAGCTGACGGATTCCAAATCGGACATCCGGTTCGAGCCCCACGCTCAAAAGTGCATTTTGTAAATGCACTTGGTTTCAAATCAAAGCAGCCGGGTCCGGGGGTCCAGAATGTGAAATACTGATCCGAACGGCATTCCGATCATTCCAACACGACCTGGGAGGTAGGCGTGACTTGTCAGAGCTGACGGATTCCAAATCGGACATCCGGTTCGAGCCCCACGCTCAAAAGTGCATTTTGTAAATGCACTTGGTTTCAAATCAAAGCAGCCGGGGTCCGGGGGTCCAGAATGTGAAATACTGATCCGACCGGCATTTCGATCATTCCAGCACGACCTGGGAGGTAGGCGTGACTTGTCAGAGCTGACGGATTCCAAATCGGACATCCGGTTCGAGCCCCACGCTCAAAAGTGCATTTTGTAAATGCACTTGGTTTCAAATCAAAGCAGCCGGGGTCCGGGGGTCCAGAATGTGAAATACTGATCCGACCGGCATTCTGATCATTCCAACACGACCTGGGAGGTAGGCGTGACTTGTCAGAGCTGACGGATTCCAAATCGGACATCCGGTTCGAGCCCCACGCTCAAAAGTGCATTTTGTAAATGCACTTGGTTTCAAATCAAAGCAGCCGGGGTCCGGGGGTCCAGAATGTGAAATACTGATCCGACCGGCATTCCGATCATTCCAACACGACCTGGGAGGTAGACGTGACTTGTCAGAGCTGACGGATTCCAAATCGGACATCCGGTTCGAGCCCCACGCTCAAAAGTGCATTTTGTAAATGCACTTGGTTTCAAATCAAAGCAGCCGGGGTCCGGGGGTCCAGAATGTGAAATACTGATCCGATCGGCATTCCGATCATTCCAACATGACCTGGGAGGTAGGCGTGACTTGTCAGAGCTGACGGATTCCAAATCGGACATCCGGTTCGAGCCCCACGCTCAAAAGTGCATTTTGTAAATGCACTTGGTTTCAAATCAAAGCAGCCGGGGTCCGGGGGTCCAGAATGTGAAATACTGATCCGACCGGCATTCCGATCATTCCAACATGACCTGGGAGGTAGGCGTGACTTGTCAGAGCTGACGGATTCCAAATCGGACATCCGGTTCGAGCCCCACGCTCAAAAGTGCATTTTGTAAATGCACTTGGTTTCAAATCAAAGCAGTCGGGGTCCGGGGGTCCAGAATGTGAAATACTGATCCGACCGGCATTCGATCATTCCAACACGACCTGGGAGGTAGGCGTGACTTGTCAGAGCTGACGGATTCCAAATCGGACATCCGGTTCGAGCCCCACGCTCAAAAGTGCATTTTGTAAATGCACTTGGTTTCAAATCAAAGCAGCCGGGGTCCGGGGTCCAGAATGTGAAATACTGATCCGACCGGCATTCCGATCATTCCAACACGACCTGGGAGGTAGACGTGACTTGTCAGAGCTGACGGATTCCAAATCGGACATCCGGTTCGAGCCCCACGCTCAAAAGTGCATTTTGTAAATGCACTTGGTTTCAAATCAAAGCAGCCGGGGTCCGGGGGTCCAGAATGTGAAATACTGATCCGACCGGCATTCCGATCATTCCAACACGACCTGGGAGGTAGGCGTGACTTGTCAGAGCTGACGGATTCCAAATCGGACATCCGGTTCGAGCCCCACGCTCAAAAGTGCATTTTGTAAATGCACTTGGTTTCAAATCAAAGCAGCCGGGGTCCGGGGGTCCAGAATGTGAAATACTGATCCGACCGACATTCCGATCATTCCAACACGACCTGGGAGGTAGACGTGACTTGTCAGAGCTGACGGATTCCAAATCGGACATCCGGTTCGAGCCCCACGCTCAAAAGTGCATTTTGTAAATGCACTTGGTTTCAAATCAAAGCAGCCGGGGTCCGGGGGTCCAGAATGTGAAATACTGATCCGACCGGCATTCCGATCATTCCAACACGACCTGGGAGGTAGGCGTGACTTGTCAGAGCTGACGGATTCCAAATCGGACATCCGGTTCGAGCCCCACGCTCAAAAGTGCATTTTGTAAATGCACTTGGTTTCAAATCAAAGCAGCCGGGGTCCGGGGGTCCAGAATGTGAAATACTGATCCGACCGGCATTCCGATCATTCCAACACGACCTGGGAGGTAGACGTGACTTGTCAGAGCTGACGGATTCCAAATCGGACATCCGGTTCGAGCCCCACGCTCAAAAGTGCATTTTGTAAATGCACTTGGTTTCAAATCAAAGCAGCCGGGGTCCGGGGGTCCAGAATGTGAAATACTGATCCGACCGGCATTCGATCATTCCAACACGACCTGGGAGGTAGGCGTGACTTGTCAGAGCTGACGGATTCCAAATCGGACATCCGGTTCGAGCCCCACGCTCAAAAGTGCATTTTGTAAATGCACTTGGTTTCAAATCAAAGCAGCCGGGGTCCGGGGGTCCAGAATGTGAAATACTGATCCGACCGGCATTCCGATCATTCCAACACGACCTGGGAGGTAGGCGTGACTTGTCAGAGCTGACGGATTCCAAATCGGACATCCGGTTCGAGCCCCACGCTCAAAAGTGCATTTTGTAAATGCACTTGGTTTCAAATCAAAGCAGCCGGGGTCCGGGGGTCCAGAATGTGAAATACTGATCCGACCGGCATTCCGATCATTCCAACACGACCTGGGAGGTAGGCGTGACTTGTCAGAGCTGACGGATTCCAAATCGGACATCCGGTTCGAGCCCCACGCTCAAAAGTGCATTTTGTAAATGCACTTGGTTTCAAATCAAAGCAGCCGGGGTCCGGGGGTCCAGAATGTGAAATACTGATCCGACCGGCATTCCGATCATTCCAACACGACCTGGGAGGTAGGCGTGACTTGTCAGAGCTGACGGATTCCAAATCGGACATCCGGTTCGAGCCCCACGCTCAAAAGTGCATTTTGTAAATGCACTTGGTTTCAAATCAAAGCAGCCGGGGTCCGGGGGTCCAGAATGTGAAATACTGATCCGACCGGCATTCCGATCGTTCCAACACGACCTGGGAGGTAGGCGTGACTTGTCAGAGCTGACGGATTCCAAATCGGACATCCGGTTCGAGCCCCACGCTCAAAAGTGCATTTTGTAAATGCACTTGGTTTCAAATCAAAGCAGCCGGGGTCCGGGGGTCCAGAATGTGAAATACTGATCCGACCGGCATTCCGATCATTCCAACACGACCTGGGAGGTAGGCGTGACTTGTCAGAGCTGACGGATTCCAAATCGGACATCCGGTTCGAGCCCCACGCTCAAAAGTGCATTTTGTAAATGCACTTGGTTTCAAATCAAAGCAGCCGGGGTCCGGGGGTCCAGAATGTGAAATACTGATCCGACCGGCATTCCGATCATTCCAACACGACCTGGGAGGTAGACGTGACTTGTCAGAGCTGACGGATTCCAAATCGGACATCCGGTTCGAGCCCCACGCTCAAAAGTGCATTTTGTAAATGCACTTGGTTTCAAATCAAAGCAGCCGGGGTCCGGGGGTCCAGAATGTGAAATACTGATCCGACCGGCATTCGATCATTCCAACACGACCTGGGAGGTAGGCGTGACTTGTCAGAGCTGACGGATTCCAAATCGGACATCCGGTTCGAGCCCCACGCTCAAAAGTGCATTTTGTAAATGCACTTGGTTTCAAATCAAAGCAGCCGGGGTCCGGGGGTCCAGAATGTGAAATACTGATCCGACCGGCATTCCGATCATTCCAACACGACCTGGGAGGTAGGCGTGACTTGTCAGAGCTGACGGATTCCAAATCGGACATCCGGTTCGAGCCCCACGCTCAAAAGTGCATTTTGTAAATGCACTTGGTTTCAAATCAAAGCAGCCGGGGTCCGGGGGTCCAGAATGTGAAATACTGATCCGACCGGCATTCCGATCATTCCAACACGACCTGGGAGGTAGGCGTGACTTGTCAGAGCTGACGGATTCCAAATCGGACATCCGGTTCGAGCCCCACGCTCAAAAGTGCATTTTGTAAATGCACTTGGTTTCAAATCAAAGCAGCCGGGGTCCGGGGGTCCAGAATGTGAAATACTGATCGACCGGCATTCGATCA
This sequence comes from Amorphophallus konjac, assembly GCA_022559845.1. Classification (NCBI taxonomy): domain Eukaryota; kingdom Viridiplantae; phylum Streptophyta; class Magnoliopsida; order Alismatales; family Araceae; genus Amorphophallus; species Amorphophallus konjac. The sequence continues at coordinate 347,307,431 of CM040120.1, forward strand.
TTCCAACACGACCTGGGAGGTAGACGTGACTTGTCAGAGCTGACGGATTCCAAATCGGACATCCGGTTCGAGCCCCACGCTCAAAAGTGCATTTTGTAAATGCACTTGGTTTCAAATCAAAGCAGCCGGGGTCCGGGGGTCCAGAATGTGAAATACTGATCCGACCGCATTCCGATCATTCCAACATGACCTGGGAGGTAGGCGTGACTTGTCAGAGCTGACGGATTCCAAATCGGACATCCGGTTCGAGCCCCACGCTCAAAAGTGCATTTTGTAAATGCACTTGGTTTCAAATCAAAGCAGCCGGGGTCCGGGGGTCCAGAATGTGAAATACTGATCCGACCGGCATTCGATCATTCCAACACGACCTGGGAGGTAGACGTGACTTGTCAGAGCTGACGGATTCCAAATCGGACATCCGGTTCGAGCCCCACGCTCAAAAGTGCATTTTGTAAATGCACTTGGTTTCAAATCAAAGCAGCGGGGTCCGGGGGTCCAGAATGTGAAATACTGATCCGACCGGCATTCGATCATTCCAACACGACCTGGGAGGTAGGCGTGACTTGTCAGAGCTGACGGATTCCAAATCGGACATCCGGTTCGAGCCCCACGCTCAAAAGTGCATTTTGTAAATGCACTTGGTTTCAAATCAAAGCAGCCGGGGTCCGGGGGTCCAGAATGTGAAATACTGATCCGACCGGCATTCCGATCATTCCAACACGACCTGGGAGGTAGACGTGACTTGTCAGAGCTGACGGATTCCAAATCGGACATCCGGTTCGAGCCCCACGCTCAAAAGTGCATTTTGTAAATGCACTTGGTTTCAAATCAAAGCAGCCGGGGTCCGGGGGTCCAGAATGTGAAATACTGATCCGACCGGCATTCCGATCATTCCAACACGACCTGGGAGGTAGGCGTGACTTGTCAGAGCTGACGGATTCCAAATCGGACATCCGGTTCGAGCCCCACGCTCAAAAGTGCATTTTGTAAATGCACTTGGTTTCAAATCAAAGCAGCCGGGGTCCGGGGGTCCAGAATGTGAAATACTGATCCGACCGGCATTCGATCATTCCAACACGACCTGGGAGGTAGGCGTGACTTGTCAGAGCTGACGGATTCCAAATCGGACATCCGGTTCGAGCCCCACGCTCAAAAGTGCATTTTGTAAATGCACTTGGTTTCAAATCAAAGCAGCCGGGGTCCGGGGGTCCAGAATGTGAAATACTGATCCGACCGGCATTCGATCATTCCAACACGACCTGGGAGGTAGGCGTGACTTGTCAGAGCTGACGGATTCCAAATCGGACATCCGGTTCGAGCCCCACGCTCAAAAGTGCATTTTGTAAATGCACTTGGTTTCAAATCAAAGCAGCCGGGGTCCGGGGGTCCAGAATGTGAAATACTGATCCGACCGGCATTCCGATCGTTCCAACACGACCTGGGAGGTAGACGTGACTTGTCAGAGCTGACGGATTCCAAATCGGACATCCGGTTCGAGCCCCACGCTCAAAAGTGCATTTTGTAAATGCACTTGGTTTCAAATCAAAGCAGCCGGGGTCCGGGGGTCCAGAATGTGAAATACTGATCCGACCGGCATTCCGATCATTCCAACACGACCTGGGAGGTAGGCGTGACTTGTCAGAGCTGACGGATTCCAAATCGGACATCCGGTTCGAGCCCCACGCTCAAAAGTGCATTTTGTAAATGCACTTGGTTTCAAATCAAAGCAGCCGGGGTCCGGGGGTCCAGAATGTGAAATACTGATCCGACCGGCATTCCGATCATTCCAACACGACCTGGGAGGTAGGCGTGACTTGTCAGAGCTGACGGATTCCAAATCGGACATCCGGTTCGAGCCCCACGCTCAAAAGTGCATTTTGTAAATGCACTTGGTTTCAAATCAAAGCAGCCGGGGTCCGGGGGTCCAGAATGTGAAATACTGATCCGACCGGCATTCCGATCATTCCAACACGACCTGGGAGGTAGACGTGACTTGTCAGAGCTGACGGATTCCAAATCGGACATCCGGTTCGAGCCCCACGCTCAAAAGTGCATTTTGTAAATGCACTTGGTTTCAAATCAAAGCAGCCGGGGTCCGGGGGTCCAGAATGTGAAATACTGATCCGACCGGCATTCCGATCATTCCAACACGACCTGGGAGGTAGGCGTGACTTGTCAGAGCTGACGGATTCCAAATCGGACATCCGGTTCGAGCCCCACGCTCAAAAGTGCATTTTGTAAATGCACTTGGTTTCAAATCAAAGCAGCCGGGGTCCGGGGGTCCAGAATGTGAAATACTGATCCGACCGGCATTCCGATCATTCCAACACGACCTGGGAGGTAGACGTGACTTGTCAGAGCTGACGGATTCCAAATCGGACATCCGGTTCGAGCCCCACGCTCAAAAGTGCATTTTGTAAATGCACTTGGTTTCAAATCAAAGCAGCCGGGGTCCGGGGGTCCAGAATGTGAAATACTGATCCGACCGGCATTCCGATCATTCCAACACGACCTGGGAGGTAGACGTGACTTGTCAGAGCTGACGGATTCCAAATCGGACATCCGGTTCGAGCCCCACGCTCAAAAGTGCATTTTGTAAATGCACTTGGTTTCAAATCAAAGCAGCCGGGGTCCGGGGGTCCAGAATGTGAAATACTGATCCGACCGGCATTCCGATCATTCCAACACGACCTGGGAGGTAGGCGTGACTTGTCAGAGCTGACGGATTCCAAATCGGACATCCGGTTCGAGCCCCACGCTCAAAAGTGCATTTTGTAAATGCACTTGGTTTCAAATCAAAGCAGCCGGGGTCCGGGGGTCCAGAATGTGAAATACTGATCCGACCGGCATTCCGATCATTCCAACACGACCTGGGAGGTAGACGTGACTTGTCAGAGCTGACGGATTCCAAATCGGACATCCGGTTCGAGCCCCACGCTCAAAAGTGCATTTTGTAAATGCACTTGGTTTCAAATCAAAGCAGCCGGGGTCCGGGGGTCCAGAATGTGAAATACTGATCCGACCGGCATTCCGATCATTCCAACACGACCTGGGAGGTAGGCGTGACTTGTCAGAGCTGACGGATTCCAAATCGGACATCCGGTTCGAGCCCCACGCTCAAAAGTGCATTTTGTAAATGCACTTGGTTTCAAATCAAAGCAGCCGGGGTCCGGGGGTCCAGAATGTGAAATACTGATCCGACCGGCATTCCGATCATTCCAACACGACCTGGGAGGTAGGCGTGACTTGTCAGAGCTGACGGATTCCAAATCGGACATCCGGTTCGAGCCCCACGCTCAAAAGTGCATTTTGTAAATGCACTTGGTTTCAAATCAAAGCAGCCGGGGTCCGGGGGTCCAGAATGTGAAATACTGATCCGATCGGCATTCCGATCGTTCCAACACGACCTGGGAGGTAGGCGTGACTTGTCAGAGCTGACGGATTCCAAATCGGACATCCGGTTCGAGCCCCACGCTCAAAAGTGCATTTTGTAAATGCACTTGGTTTCAAATCAAAGCAGCCGGGGTCCGGGGGTCCAGAATGTGAAATACTGATCCGACCGGCATTCCGATCATTCCAACACGACCTGGGAGGTAGGCGTGACTTGTCAGAGCTGACGGATTCCAAATCGGACATCCGGTTCGAGCCCCACGCTCAAAAGTGCATTTTGTAAATGCACTTGGTTTCAAATCAAAGCAGCCGGGGTCCGGGGGTCCAGAATGTGAAATACTGATCCGACCGGCATTCCGATCGTTCCAACACGACCTGGGAGGTAGACGTGACTTGTCAGAGCTGACGGATTCCAAATCGGACATCCGGTTCGAGCCCCACGCTCAAAAGTGCATTTTGTAAATGCACTTGGTTTCAAATCAAAGCAGCCGGGGTCCGGGGGTCCAGAATGTGAAATACTGATCCGACCGGCATTCCGATCGTTCCAACACGACCTGGGAGGTAGGCGTGACTTGTCAGAGCTGACGGATTCCAAATCGGACATCCGGTTCGAGCCCCACGCTCAAAAGTGCATTTTGTAAATGCACTTGGTTTCAAATCAAAGCAGCCGGGGTCCGGGGGTCCAGAATGTGAAATACTGATCCGACCGGCATTCCGATCATTCCAACACGACCTGGGAGGTAGGCGTGACTTGTCAGAGCTGACGGATTCCAAATCGGACATCCGGTTCGAGCCCCACGCTCAAAAGTGCATTTTGTAAATGCACTTGGTTTCAAATCAAAGCAGCCGGGGTCCGGGGGTCCAGAATGTGAAATACTGATCCGACCGGCATTCGATCATTCCAACACGACCTGGGAGGTAGGCGTGACTTGTCAGAGCTGACGGATTCCAAATCGGACATCCGGTTCGAGCCCCACGCTCAAAAGTGCATTTTGTAAATGCACTTGGTTTCAAATCAAAGCAGCCGGGGTCCGGGGGTCCAGAATGTGAAATACTGATCCGACCGGCATTCGATCATTCCAACACGACCTGGGAGGTAGACGTGACTTGTCAGAGCTGACGGATTCCAAATCGGACATCCGGTTCGAGCCCCACGCTCAAAAGTGCATTTTGTAAATGCACTTGGTTTCAAATCAAAGCAGCCGGGGTCCGGGGGTCCAGAATGTGAAATACTGATCCGACCGGCATTCCGATCATTCCAACACGACCTGGGAGGTAGGCGTGACTTGTCAGAGCTGACGGATTCCAAATCGGACATCCGGTTCGAGCCCCACGCTCAAAAGTGCATTTTGTAAATGCACTTGGTTTCAAATCAAAGCAGCCGGGGTCCGGGGGTCCAGAATGTGAAATACTGATCCGACCGGCATTCCGATCATTCCAACACGACCTGGGAGGTAGACGTGACTTGTCAGAGCTGACGGATTCCAAATCGGACATCCGGTTCGAGCCCCACGCTCAAAAGTGCATTTTGTAAATGCACTTGGTTTCAAATCAAAGCAGCCGGGGTCCGGGGGTCCAGAATGTGAAATACTGATCCGACCGGCATTCCGATCGTTCCAACACGACCTGGGAGGTAGGCGTGACTTGTCAGAGCTGACGGATTCCAAATCGGACATCCGGTTCGAGCCCCACGCTCAAAAGTGCATTTTGTAAATGCACTTGGTTTCAAATCAAAGCAGCCGGGGTCCGGGGGTCCAGAATGTGAAATACTGATCCGACCGGCATTCCGATCATTCCAACACGACCTGGGAGGTAGGCGTGACTTGTCAGAGCTGACGGATTCCAAATCGGACATCCGGTTCGAGCCCCACGCTCAAAAGTGCATTTTGTAAATGCACTTGGTTTCAAATCAAAGCAGCCGGGGTCCGGGGGTCCAGAATGTGAAATACTGATCCGACCGGCATTCCGATCATTCCAACACGACCTGGGAGGTAGGCGTGACTTGTCAGAGCTGACGGATTCCAAATCGGACATCCGGTTCGAGCCCCACGCTCAAAAGTGCATTTTGTAAATGCACTTGGTTTCAAATCAAAGCAGCCGGGGTCCGGGGGTCCAGAATGTGAAATACTGATCCGACCGGCATTCCGATCTTTCCAACACGACCTGGGAGGTAGACGTGACTTGTCAGAGCTGACGGATTCCAAATCGGACATCCGGTTCGAGCCCCACGCTCAAAAGTGCATTTTGTAAATGCACTTGGTTTCAAATCAAAGCAGCCGGGGTCCGGGGGTCCAGAATGTGAAATACTGATCCGACCGGCATTCGATCATTCCAACACGACCTGGGAGGTAGGCGTGACTTGTCAGAGCTGACGGATTCCAAATCGGACATCCGGTTCGAGCCCCACGCTCAAAAGTGCATTTTGTAAATGCACTTGGTTTCAAATCAAAGCAGCCGGGGTCCGGGGGTCCAGAATGTGAAATACTGATCCGACCGGCATTCCGATCGTTCCAACACGACCTGGGAGGTAGGCGTGACTTGTCAGAGCTGACGGATTCCAAATCGGACATCCGGTTCGAGCCCCACGCTCAAAAGTGCATTTTGTAAATGCACTTGGTTTCAAATCAAAGCAGCCGGGGTCCGGGGGTCCAGAATGTGAAATACTGATCCGACCGGCATTCCGATCGTTCCAACACGACCTGGGAGGTAGGCGTGACTTGTCAGAGCTGACGGATTCCAAATCGGACATCCGGTTCGAGCCCCACGCTCAAAAGTGCATTTTGTAAATGCACTTGGTTTCAAATCAAAGCAGCCGGGGTCCGGGGGTCCAGAATGTGAAATACTGATCCGACCGGCATTCCGATCGTTCCAACACGACCTGGGAGGTAGACGTGACTTGTCAGAGCTGACGGATTCCAAATCGGACATCCGGTTCGAGCCCCACGCTCAAAAGTGCATTTTGTAAATGCACTTGGTTTCAAATCAAAGCAGCCGGGGTCCGGGGGTCCAGAATGTGAAATACTGATCCGACCGGCATTCGATCATTCCAACACGACCTGGGAGGTAGGCGTGACTTGTCAGAGCTGACGGATTCCAAATCGGACATCCGGTTCGAGCCCCACGCTCAAAAGTGCATTTTGTAAATGCACTTGGTTTCAAATCAAAGCAGCCGGGGTCCGGGGGTCCAGAATGTGAAATACTGATCCGACCGGCATTCCGATCATTCCAACACGACCTGGGAGGTAGGCGTGACTTGTCAGAGCTGACGGATTCCAAATCGGACATCCGGTTCGAGCCCCACGCTCAAAAGTGCATTTTGTAAATGCACTTGGTTTCAAATCAAAGCAGCCGGGGTCCGGGGGTCCAGAATGTGAAATACTGATCCGACCGGCATTCGATCATTCCAACACGACCTGGGAGGTAGGCGTGACTTGTCAGAGCTGACGGATTCCAAATCGGACATCCGGTTCGAGCCCCACGCTCAAAAGTGCATTTTGTAAATGCACTTGGTTTCAAATCAAAGCAGCCGGGGTCCGGGGGTCCAGAATGTGAAATACTGATCCGACCGGCATTCTGATCATTCCAACACGACCTGGGAGGTAGACGTGACTTGTCAGAGCTGACGGATTCCAAATCGGACATCCGGTTCGAGCCCCACGCTCAAAAGTGCATTTTGTAAATGCACTTGGTTTCAAATCAAAGCAGCCGGGGTCCGGGGGTCCAGAATGTGAAATACTGATCCGACCGGCATTCCGATCATTCCAACACGACCTGGGAGGTAGGCGTGACTTGTCAGAGCTGACGGATTCCAAATCGGACATCCGGTTCGAGCCCCACGCTCAAAAGTGCATTTTGTAAATGCACTTGGTTTCAAATCAAAGCAGCCGGGGTCCGGGGGTCCAGAATGTGAAATACTGATCCGACCGGCATTCGATCATTCCAACACGACCTGGGAGGTAGGCGTGACTTGTCAGAGCTGACGGATTCCAAATCGGACATCCGGTTCGAGCCCCACGCTCAAAAGTGCATTTTGTAAATGCACTTGGTTTCAAATCAAAGCAGCCGGGGTCCGGGGGTCCAGAATGTGAAATACTGATCCGACCGGCATTCCGATCATTCCAACACGACCTGGGAGGTAGGCGTGACTTGTCAGAGCTGACGGATTCCAAATCGGACATCCGGTTCGAGCCCCACGCTCAAAAGTGCATTTTGTAAATGCACTTGGTTTCAAATCAAAGCAGCCGGGGTCCGGGGGTCCAGAATGTGAAATACTGATCCGACCGGCATTCCGATCATTCCAACACGACCTGGGAGGTAGACGTGACTTGTCAGAGCTGACGGATTCCAAATCGGACATCCGGTTCGAGCCCCACGCTCAAAAGTGCATTTTGTAAATGCACTTGGTTTCAAATCAAAGCAGCCGGGGTCCGGGGGTCCAGAATGTGAAATACTGATCCGACCGGCATTCCGATCATTCCAACACGACCTGGGAGGTAGGCGTGACTTGTCAGAGCTGACGGATTCCAAATCGGACATCCGGTTCGAGCCCCACGCTCAAAAGTGCATTTTGTAAATGCACTTGGTTTCAAATCAAAGCAGCCGGGGTCCGGGGGTCCAGAATGTGAAATACTGATCCGATCGGCATTCCGATCATTCCAACACGACCTGGGAGGTAGGCGTGACTTGTCAGAGCTGACGGATTCCAAATCGGACATCCGGTTCGAGCCCCACGCTCAAAAGTGCATTTTGTAAATGCACTTGGTTTCAAATCAAAGCAGCCGGGGTCCGGGGGTCCAGAATGTGAAATACTGATCCGACCGGCATTCGATCATTCCAACACGACCTGGGAGGTAGGCGTGACTTGTCAGAGCTGACGGATTCCAAATCGGACATCCGGTTCGAGCCCCACGCTCAAAAGTGCATTTTGTAAATGCACTTGGTTTCAAATCAAAGCAGCCGGGGTCCGGGGGTCCAGAATGTGAAATACTGATCCGACCGGCATTCCGATCATTCCAACACGACCTGGGAGGTAGGCGTGACTTGTCAGAGCTGACGGATTCCAAATCGGACATCCGGTTCGAGCCCCACGCTCAAAAGTGCATTTTGTAAATGCACTTGGTTTCAAATCAAAGCAGCCGGGGTCCGGGGGTCCAGAATGTGAAATACTGATCCGACCGGCATTCCGATCATTCCAACACGACCTGGGAGGTAGGCGTGACTTGTCAGAGCTGACGGATTCCAAATCGGACATCCGGTTCGAGCCCCACGCTCAAAAGTGCATTTTGTAAATGCACTTGGTTTCAAATCAAAGCAGCCGGGGTCCGGGGGTCCAGAATGTGAAATACTGATCCGACCGGCATTCCGATCATTCCAACACGACCTGGGAGGTAGGCGTGACTTGTCAGAGCTGACGGATTCCAAATCGGACATCCGGTTCGAGCCCCACGCTCAAAAGTGCATTTTGTAAATGCACTTGGTTTCAAATCAAAGCAGCCGGGGTCCGGGGGTCCAGAATGTGAAATACTGATCCGACCGGCATTCCGATCATTCCAACACGACCTGGGAGGTAGACGTGACTTGTCAGAGCTGACGGATTCCAAATCGGACATCCGGTTCGAGCCCCACGCTCAAAAGTGCATTTTGTAAATGCACTTGGTTTCAAATCAAAGCAGCCGGGGTCCGGGGGTCCAGAATGTGAAATACTGATCCGACCGGCATTCCGATCATTCCAACACGACCTGGGAGGTAGGCGTGACTTGTCAGAGCTGACGGATTCCAAATCGGACATCCGGTTCGAGCCCCACGCTCAAAAGTGCATTTTGTAAATGCACTTGGTTTCAAATCAAAGCAGCCGGGGTCCGGGGGTCCAGAATGTGAAATACTGATCCGACCGGCATTCCGATCATTCCAACACGACCTGGGAGGTAGACGTGACTTGTCAGAGCTGACGGATTCCAAATCGGACATCCGGTTCGAGCCCCACGCTCAAAAGTGCATTTTGTAAATGCACTTGGTTTCAAATCAAAGCAGCCGGGGTCCGGGGGTCCAGAATGTGAAATACTGATCGACCGGCATTCCGATCATTCCAACACGACCTGGAGGTAGACGTGACTTGTCAGAGCTGACGGATTCCAAATCGGACATCCGGTTCGAGCCCCACGCTCAAAAGTGCATTTTGTAAATGCACTTGGTTTCAAATCAAAGCAGCCGGGGTCGGGGGTCCAGAATGTGAAATACTGATCCGACCGGCATTCCGATCATTCCAACATGACCTGGGAGGTAGGCGTGACTTGTCAGAGCTGACGGATTCCAAATCGGACATCCGGTTCGAGCCCCACGCTCAAAAGTGCATTTTGTAAATGCACTTGGTTTCAAATCAAAGCAGCCGGGGTCCGGGGGTCCAGAATGTGAAATACTGATCCGACCGGCATTCCGATCATTCCAACACGACCTGGGAGGTAGACGTGACTTGTCAGAGCTGACGGATTCCAAATCGGACATCCGGTTCGAGCCCCACGCTCAAAAGTGCATTTTGTAAATGCACTTGGTTTCAAATCAAAGCAGCCGGGGTCCGGGGGTCCAGAATGTGAAATACTGATCCGACCGGCATTCCGATCATTCCAACACGACCTGGGAGGTAGGCGTGACTTGTCAGAGCTGACGGATTCCAAATCGGACATCCGGTTCGAGCCCCACGCTCAAAAGTGCATTTTGTAAATGCACTTGGTTTCAAATCAAAGCAGCCGGGGTCCGGGGGTCCAGAATGTGAAATACTGATCCGACCGGCATTCCGATCGTTCCAACACGACCTGGGAGGTAGGCGTGACTTGTCAGAGCTGACGGATTCCAAATCGGACATCCGGTTCGAGCCCCACGCTCAAAAGTGCATTTTGTAAATGCACTTGGTTTCAAATCAAAGCAGCCGGGGTCCGGGGGTCCAGAATGTGAAATACTGATCCGATCGGCATTCCGATCATTCCAACACGACCTGGGAGGTAGGCGTGACTTGTCAGAGCTGACGGATTCCAAATCGGACATCCGGTTCGAGCCCCACGCTCAAAAGTGCATTTTGTAAATGCACTTGGTTTCAAATCAAAGCAGCCGGGGTCCGGGGGTCCAGAATGTGAAATACTGATCCGACCGGCATTCCGATCATTCCAACACGACCTGGGAGGTAGGCGTGACTTGTCAGAGCTGACGGATTCCAAATCGGACATCCGGTTCGAGCCCCACGCTCAAAAGTGCATTTTGTAAATGCACTTGGTTTCAAATCAAAGCAGCCGGGGTCCGGGGGTCCAGAATCCGATCGTTCCAACACGACCTGGGAGGTAGACGTGACTTGTCAGAGCTGACGGATTCCAAATCGGACATCCGGTTCGAGCCCCACGCTCAAAAGTGCATTTTGTAAATGCACTTGGTTTCAAATCAAAGCAGCCGGGGTCCGGGGGTCCAGAATGTGAAATACTGATCCGACCGGCATTCGATCATTCCAACACGACCTGGGAGGTAGGCGTGACTTGTCAGAGCTGACGGATTCCAAATCGGACATCCGGTTCGAGCCCCACGCTCAAAAGTGCATTTTGTAAATGCACTTGGTTTCAAATCAAAGCAGCCGGGGTCCGGGGGTCCAGAATGTGAAATACTGATCCGATCGGCATTCGATCATTCCAACACGACCTGGGAGGTAGGCGTGACTTGTCAGAGCTGACGGATTCCAAATCGGACATCCGGTTCGAGCCCCACGCTCAAAAGTGCATTTTGTAAATGCACTTGGTTTCAAATCAAAGCAGCCGGGGTCCGGGGGTCCAGAATGTGAAATACTGATCCGACGGCATTCGATCATTCCAACACGACCTGGGAGGTAGGCGTGACTTGTCAGAGCTGACGGATTCCAAATCGGACATCCGGTTCGAGCCCCACGCTCAAAAGTGCATTTTGTAAATGCACTTGGTTTCAAATCAAAGCAGCCGGGGTCCGGGGGTCCAGAATGTGAAATACTGATCCGACCGGCATTCGATCATTCCAACACGACCTGGGAGGTAGACGTGACTTGTCAGAGCTGACGGATTCCAAATCGGACATCCGGTTCGAGCCCCACGCTCAAAAGTGCATTTTGTAAATGCACTTGGTTTCAAATCAAAGCAGACGGGGTCCGGGGGTCCAGAATGTGAAATACTGATCCGACCGGCATTCCGATCATTCCAACACGACCTGGGAGGTAGGCGTGACTTGTCAGAGCTGACGGATTCCAAATCGGACATCCGGTTCGAGCCCCACGCTCAAAAGTGCATTTTGTAAATGCACTTGGTTTCAAATCAAAGCAGCCGGGGTCCGGGGGTCCAGAATGTGAAATACTGATCCGACCGACATTCCGATCATTCCAACACGACCTGGGAGGTAGACGTGACTTGTCAGAGCTGACGGATTCCAAATCGGACATCCGGTTCGAGCCCCACGCTCAAAAGTGCATTTTGTAAATGCACTTGGTTTCAAATCAAAGCAGCCGGGGTCCGGGGGTCCAGAATGTGAAATACTGATCCGACCGGCATTCCGATCATTCCAACACGACCTGGGAGGTAGGCGTGACTTGTCAGAGCTGACGGATTCCAAATCGGACATCCGGTTCGAGCCCCACGCTCAAAAGTGCATTTTGTAAATGCACTTGGTTTCAAATCAAAGCAGCCGGGGTCCGGGGGTCCAGAATGTGAAATACTGATCCGACCGGCATTCCGATCATTCCAACACGACCTGGGAGGTAGACGTGACTTGTCAGAGCTGACGGATTCCAAATCGGACATCCGGTTCGAGCCCCACGCTCAAAAGTGCATTTTGTAAATGCACTTGGTTTCAAATCAAAGCAGCCGGGGTCCGGGGGTCCAGAATGTGAAATACTGATCCGACCGGCATTCCGATCATTCCAACACGACCTGGGAGGTAGGCGTGACTTGTCAGAGCTGACGGATTCCAAATCGGACATCCGGTTCGAGCCCCACGCTCAAAAGTGCATTTTGTAAATGCACTTGGTTTCAAATCAAAGCAGCCGGGGTCCGGGGGTCCAGAATGTGAAATACTGATCCGACCGGCATTCGATCATTCCAACACGACCTGGGAGGTAGACGTGACTTGTCAGAGCTGACGGATTCCAAATCGGACATCCGGTTCGAGCCCCACGCTCAAAAGTGCATTTTGTAAATGCACTTGGTTTCAAATCAAAGCAGCCGGGGTCCGGGGGTCCAGAATGTGAAATACTGATCCGACCGGCATTCCGATCGTTCCAACACGACCTGGGAGGTAGGCGTGACTTGTCAGAGCTGACGGATTCCAAATCGGACATCCGGTTCGAGCCCCACGCTCAAAAGTGCATTTTGTAAATGCACTTGGTTTCAAATCAAAGCAGCCGGGGTCCGGGGGTCCAGAATGTGAAATACTGATCCGACCGGCATTCCGATCGTTCCAACACGACCTGGGAGGTAGGCGTGACTTGTCAGAGCTGACGGATTCCAAATCGGACATCCGGTTCGAGCCCCACGCTCAAAAGTGCATTTTGTAAATGCACTTGGTTTCAAATCAAAGCAGCCGGGGTCCGGGGGTCCAGAATGTGAAATACTGATCCGACCGGCATTCCGATCATTCCAACACGACCTGGGAGGTAGGCGTGACTTGTCAGAGCTGACGGATTCCAAATCGGACATCCGGTTCGAGCCCCACGCTCAAAAGTGCATTTTGTAAATGCACTTGGTTTCAAATCAAAGCAGCCGGGGTCCGGGGGTCCAGAATGTGAAATACTGATCCGACCGGCATTCCGATCATTCCAACACGACCTGGGAGGTAGACGTGACTTGTCAGAGCTGACGGATTCCAAATCGGACATCCGGTTCGAGCCCCACGCTCAAAAGTGCATTTTGTAAATGCACTTGGTTTCAAATCAAAGCAGCCGGGGTCCGGGGGTCCAGAATGTGAAATACTGATCCGACCGGCATTCGATCATTCCAACACGACCTGGGAGGTAGGCGTGACTTGTCAGAGCTGACGGATTCCAAATCGGACATCCGGTTCGAGCCCCACGCTCAAAAGTGCATTTTGTAAATGCACTTGGTTTCAAATCAAAGCAGCCGGGGTCCGGGGGTCCAGAATGTGAAATACTGATCCGATCGGCATTCCGATCATTCCAACACGACCTGGGAGGTAGGCGTGACTTGTCAGAGCTGACGGATTCCAAATCGGACATCCGGTTCGAGCCCCACGCTCAAAAGTGCATTTTGTAAATGCACTTGGTTTCAAATCAAAGCAGCCGGGGTCCGGGGGTCCAGAATGTGAAATACTGATCCGACCGGCATTCGATCATTCCAACACGACCTGGGAGGTAGGCGTGACTTGTCAGAGCTGACGGATTCCAAATCGGACATCCGGTTCGAGCCCCACGCTCAAAAGTGCATTTTGTAAATGCACTTGGTTTCAAATCAAAGCAGCCGGGGTCCGGGGGTCCAGAATGTGAAATACTGATCGACCGGCATTCGATCATTCCAACACGACCTGGGAGGTAGACGTGACTTGTCAGAGCTGACGGATTCCAAATCGGACATCCGGTTCGAGCCCCACGCTCAAAAGTGCATTTTGTAAATGCACTTGGTTTCAAATCAAAGCAGACGGGGTCCGGGGGTCCAGAATGTGAAATACTGATCCGACCGGCATTCCGATCATTCCAACACGACCTGGGAGGTAGGCGTGACTTGTCAGAGCTGACGGATTCCAAATCGGACATCCGGTTCGAGCCCCACGCTCAAAAGTGCATTTTGTAAATGCACTTGGTTTCAAATCAAAGCAGCCGGGGTCCGGGGGTCCAGAATGTGAAATACTGATCCGACCGCATTCCGATCATTCCAACACGACCTGGGAGGTAGACGTGACTTGTCAGAGCTGACGGATTCCAAATCGGACATCCGGTTCGAGCCCCACGCTCAAAAGTGCATTTTGTAAATGCACTTGGTTTCAAATCAAAGCAGCCGGGGTCCGGGGGTCCAGAATGTGAAATACTGATCCGACCGGCATTCCGATCGTTCCAACACGACCTGGGAGGTAGGCGTGACTTGTCAGAGCTGACGGATTCCAAATCGGACATCCGGTTCGAGCCCCACGCTCAAAAGTGCATTTTGTAAATGCACTTGGTTTCAAATCAAAGCAGCCGGGGTCCGGGGGTCCAGAATGTGAAATACTGATCCGACCGGCATTCCGATCATTCCAACACGACCTGGGAGGTAGACGTGACTTGTCAGAGCTGACGGATTCCAAATCGGACATCCGGTTCGAGCCCCACGCTCAAAAGTGCATTTTGTAAATGCACTTGGTTTCAAATCAAAGCAGCCGGGGTCCGGGGGTCCAGAATGTGAAATACTGATCCGACCGGCATTCGATCATTCCAACACGACCTGGGAGGTAGGCGTGACTTGTCAGAGCTGACGGATTCCAAATCGGACATCGGTTCGAGCCCCACGCTCAAAAGTGCATTTTGTAAATGCACTTGGTTTCAAATCAAAGCAGCCGGGGTCCGGGGGTCCAGAATGTGAAATACTGATCCGACCGGCATTCCGATCATTCCAACACGACCTGGGAGGTAGACGTGACTTGTCAGAGCTGACGGATTCCAAATCGGACATCCGGTTCGAGCCCCACGCTCAAAAGTGCATTTTGTAAATGCACTTGGTTTCAAATCAAAGCAGCCGGGGTCCGGGGGTCCAGAATGTGAAATACTGATCCGACCGGCATTCCGATCGTTCCAACACGACCTGGGAGGTAGGCGTGACTTGTCAGAGCTGACGGATTCCAAATCGGACATCCGGTTCGAGCCCCACGCTCAAAAGTGCATTTTGTAAATGCACTTGGTTTCAAATCAAAGCAGCCGGGGTCCGGGGGTCCAGAATGTGAAATACTGATCCGACGGCATTCCGATCGTTCCAACACGACCTGGGAGGTAGGCGTGACTTGTCAGAGCTGACGGATTCCAAATCGGACATCCGGTTCGAGCCCCACGCTCAAAAGTGCATTTTGTAAATGCACTTGGTTTCAAATCAAAGCAGCCGGGGTCCGGGGGTCCAGAATGTGAAATACTGATCCGACCGGCATTCCGATCATTCCAACACGACCTGGGAGGTAGGCGTGACTTGTCAGAGCTGACGGATTCCAAATCGGACATCCGGTTCGAGCCCCACGCTCAAAAGTGCATTTTGTAAATGCACTTGGTTTCAAATCAAAGCAGCCGGGGTCCGGGGGTCCAGAATGTGAAATACTGATCCGACCGGCATTCCGATCATTCCAACACGACCTGGGAGGTAGACGTGACTTGTCAGAGCTGACGGATTCCAAATCGGACATCCGGTTCGAGCCCCACGCTCAAAAGTGCATTTTGTAAATGCACTTGGTTTCAAATCAAAGCAGCCGGGGTCCAGGGGTCCAGAATGTGAAATACTGATCCGACCGGCATTCTGATCATTCCAACATGACCTGGGAGGTAGGCGTGACTTGTCAGAGCTGACGGATTCCAAATCGGACATCCGGTTCGAGCCCCACGCTCAAAAGTGCATTTTGTAAATGCACTTGGTTTCAAATCAAACCAGCCGGGGTCCGGGGGTCGAGAATGTGAAATGCTGATCCGACCGGTATTCGATCATTGCAACACGACCTGGGAGATAGGCGTGACTTGTCAGAGCTGACGGATTCCAAATCGGACATCCGGTTCGAGCCCCACGCTCAAAAGTGCATTTTGTAAATGCACTTGGTTTCAAATCAAAGCAACCGGGGTCCGGGGGTCCAGAATGTGAAATACTGATCCAACCGGCATTTCGATCATTCCAACACGACCTGGGAGGTAGGCATGACTTGTCAGAGTTGACGGATTCCAAATCGGACATCCTGTTCAAGCCCCACGCTCAAAAGTGCATTTTGTAAATGCACTTGGTTTCAAATCAAAGCAGTCGGGGTCCGGGTGTCCAGAATGTAAAATACTGATCTGACCGGCATTCTGATCATTCCAACACGACCTGGGAGGTAGACTTGACTTATCAGAGCTGACAGATTCCAAATCGGACATCCGGTTCGAGCCCCACGCTCAAAAGTGTATTTTGTAAATGCACTTGGTTTCAAATCAAAGCTGACGGGGTCCGGGGGTCCAGAATGTGAAGTACTGATCCGACCGGCATTCTGATCATTCCAACATGACCTGGGAGGTAGGCGTGACTTGTCAGAGCTGACGGATTCCAAATCGGACATCCGGTTCGAGCCCCACGCTCAAAAGTGCATTTTGTAAATGCACTTGGTTTCAAATCAAAGCAGCCGGGGTCCGGGGGTCCAGAATGTGAAATACTGATCCGACCGACATTCCGATCATTCCAACACGACCTGGGAGGTAGACGTGACTTGTCAGAGCTGACGGATTCCAAATCGGACATCCGGTTCGAGCCCCACGCTCAAAAGTGCATTTTGTAAATGCACTTGGTTTCAAATCAAAGCAGCCGGGGTCCGGGGGTCCAGAATGTGAAATACTGATCCGAACAGCATTCCGATCATTCCAACATGACCTGGGAGGTAGGCGTGACTTTTCAGAGCTGACGGATTCCAAATCGGACATTCGGTTCGATCCCCACGCTCAAAAGTGCATTTGGTAAATGCACTTGGTTTCAAATCAAAGCAGCCGGGGTCCGGGGGTCCAGAATGTGAAATACTGATCCGACCAGCATTCCAATCATTCCAACATGACCTCAGAGGTAGACGTGACTTGTCAGAGCTGACAGATTCCAAATCGGACATCCGGTTCAAGCCCCACGCTCAAAATTGCATTTTGTAAATGCACTTGGTTTCAAATCAAAGCAGCCGGGGTCCGGGAGTCCAGAATGTGAAATACTGATCCGACCGGTATTCCGATCATTCCAACACGACCTGGGAGGTAGGCGTGACTTGTCAGAGCTGACGTATTCCAAATCGGACATCCGGTTCGAGCCCCACGCTCAAAAGTGCATTTTGTAAATGCACTTGGTTTCAAATCAAAGCAGCCGGGGTCCGGGGGTCCAGAATGTGAAATACTTATCCGACCGGCATTCCGATTGTTCTAACACGACCTGGGAGGTAGACGTGACTTGTCAGAGCTGACGGATTCTAAAAAGTACATCCGATTCGAGCCCCACGCTCAAAAGTGCATTTTGTAAATGCACTTGGTTTCAAATCAAAGCAGCCGGGGTCCGGGGGTCCAGAATGTGAAATACTGATCCGACCGGCATTCCGATCATTCCAACATGACCTGAGAGGTAGGCGTGACTTTTCAGAGCTGACGGATTCCAAATCGGACATCCGGTTCGAGCCCCACGCTCAAAAGTGCATTTTGTAAATGCACTTGGTTTCAAATCAAAGCAGCCGGGGTCCGGGGGTCCAGAATGTGAAATACTGATCCGACCGGCATTCCGATCATTCCAACACGACCTGGGAGGTAGATGTGACTTGTCAGAGCTGACGGATTCCAAATCGGACATCCGGTTCGAGCCCTACGCTCAAAAGTGTATTTTGTAAATGCACTTAGTTTCAAATCAA
The DNA here is from genome assembly GCA_022559845.1 of Amorphophallus konjac. Taxonomy (NCBI): domain Eukaryota; kingdom Viridiplantae; phylum Streptophyta; class Magnoliopsida; order Alismatales; family Araceae; genus Amorphophallus; species Amorphophallus konjac. Next base: position 347,325,395 of record CM040120.1, read on the forward strand.
AGACGCCGGGGTCCGGGGGTCCAGAATGTGAAATACTGATCCGACCGGCATTTCGATCGTTCCAACACGACCTGGGAGGTAGACGTGACTTGTCAGAGCTGACGGATTCCAAATCGGACATCCGGTTCGAGGCCCACGCTCAAAAGTGCATTTTGTAAATGCACTTGGTTTCAAATCAAAGCAGCCGGGGTCCGGGGGTCCAGAATGTGAAATACTGATCCGACCGGCATTCCAATCGTTCCAACACGACCTGGGAGGTAGACGTGACTTGTCAGAGCTGACGGATTCCAAATCGGACATCCGGTTCGAGCCCCACGCTCAAATAACTCAATTCAAAACTATGTTAGTTTTCAAATTTTAGTTTAGAATAATTCAAAGAAGTAGGTTCTACAATTGATATCTTTATAGTCTTTGATATTATGTTTGCTTTAAATTCATGTAATCTAATAAAATATTTAATTTATCTTTATATTAATCTTTTTATCTATTTATGTTTTTTTTAATATAGGAGGATCCTTCTGCGAGCGGTACCAGAGGGGATGAGCAGGGCGGTGGGGATGAAGATATGGACGATCTGGAGGACATTTGTTGATTCCGTCGCCAATTTTTTTTTATGTAACGTTGATGAGTTTATTCTGATATTTGATGTAATTTTAATTAAGTTTGATTTCGGAATTTTGTTCGTATGTATTTTTGTTTTCGATGATTTTGTAAATAGGTTTTTAATACAAATTTGTAATTTTTTAAAAGAAGATGAAAATAAATTTCGGACGGATTTTGAGACGGATCCGTCTCAAACTTTAGACGGATTTAGGGATGGAAATGATAACCGTGCGAAATTGGCGATGGAAATAATGACGGAAATTAGGCCGTCTCCAATTTACGTTGAATTTTAGACAAGTTTGAGACCGACGGGGAGACGGAATTTAACGACAGGAACTATTGTGCGTCGTAATTTTCAGATGGATTTGAGACGGATTTCTCCATCGCAATATTTAGACGGATTTGTAGACAGAAGTTTCCGTCCGAATTTATCTCGTTAACGACAAAATTGGCGACGAATTATTATTCCGTCGCTACTTTGGGACGGATATTAGGACGGAATAAAATTCGTCGGTTATTTGTGACCCTTTTTTTTAGACGGCCATGTTCCGTCCGAAGTCCGTCGCCAGTACGTCGCAAAAACGTTTAGCGACGGATTTTGCGACGAATCTGGGACGGAATATGGCCGTCGCTAAAATCACTTTTTCTTATAGTGTGGGCCCACCAGGCTTCCGCTGTGCACTCAGATACACGCGCACAGCCAAATACGGCAACTCAGGACTCATCATCCCGACAATCCACAACTCGGCTGGTCAACCTCAGAAAATAAGGTGAGGAAAACTCCATTACCTCTAACCCCACGCACAGATTCACTCCCAAATCTGGAAATCCCCTTCAACTCTGTAGGCTCCTAACTGCCACGCATTGGAAAGTTCCATCACCAGCCAAGGATTTTCTCAAACACCGCCCAACCAGCACTCGTCCTTCCATAACAGCGCCAACACCCTTACGCATCAGGGAAATGGGCACAACTTCTCACAGGCAACCACCTTGCCAGAGCACGGAACGTGTCCCGCACGGACTTCATGGCACATAGAGGCCAACCAAATCTGGAAATATGATGCAAGACGACAAACCTTAGCCAAACACAATCTCTCCAACCAAGGGAGAAACCAACACACCTCCGACCAATCAGAGAAACTCCACGCTCGACCCAACCTCGAATCTCACGCACGTTGGGAACAACACCTTCCAGCACCGAGAAAGCCATCACCACACCAGGTCAGCACCTCCGACACACTCGGGGAGTGTCACATCGGACCACAATCACAGCATCTCTCGATGCACCACCACTCTAATTACTCGAACTGCAACACACCACGTCAAGAGCCGCAACACGAGCCATAATCGACAACCGCCGACGCTCATCCTCGAGTCCCGAAACCACCGCAGAACCTTCTCATCTCAAACCAAATCCAAGGCAAACACAACCCATTCGCACACAAGAGCGCAGGAGTAATGATAAGTGCTATATTTTACATCCTAATTTACATCACATCCATCATCTTTGAGCATTATTTGAGTATATTTGTGCAATATGAGCATTAATTATATTCTCACACATTATTTGGGTCTTCATGTATTTTATCATCTTTTTGAGCTTAAAAGACCATGTGAGAAATATTTAAATATTTGCACAATTATTTTGGAGCTAAATAGGTTGATATTTTAATTTTCAGGAAACATCGACCTAGATCAAGGCGCTATTTAAATAACGACAGATGCAAGGGCGCGTCTTCAGCAAGAAGCGACAGTGTCACAGGCGTCAATTCATTTGAAAGAAGAAAGTGAAAAAAAAAAGAAGAAAAAGAATTAGCGCCCGAGATGAGGTCGCTACTCATTGAAAGGACGCCCATGGTGGAGGTCGTCAAATTCCTATTTTACGAAAAATGTGGAAATAGCAAAATATGGAAATAAGAAATTGACACCTAAGAAAGAGGCGTTACTTTAGAAATAGACGCCCTAGATTAAGGCGTCATTTAAAGAAAAGATGCCCCAATATAAGTCGCTATTCAAAGTTGAACCAGAAAAGGCAACTACAGTTCCCGATCGAGCTAATCTTCCTTATTTTGATTTATCTACGAAGACACAGTGGAAAGGAGGACTCTATTATAAGTAAGGACTCTATTGGGGTAATGATCCATTGCTGGAAATAAGGATATGCATCAAGATTGGAGTCCACGGTCGAAGGAAACTGCCGAATGCCATTAAAAGGATGCCATGGTCGCAGGATTACGAGGAGGACAGTTTGGAGATCTGCCTTAGGGATTAATTTCGAAGCCTTTCCTTTCATCTTTTGCAGTTAAGTTCTTCATCAAAGTTATTCATTTTTAAGTCCTCTCCAACTACTTCTTCTTGCTCAGCTTCTAATTCTTTCACTTTTTTATGGTATAATTAGTTTTTCAAAGCTCTATCTACGATTTTTACTGTTCACCCTATTTTCATACTTTCTGTTTTTCATCATTTTTCTCCATCTTATGATCCTCATCTCTCTCTGCTGTCTTCATGAAAGTTGTAGGTTTTTAAAAGTTCTTCAACTTATTCTTCTTGCTCATCTTCCAATTCCTCACCGTTTTAAAGTTATAGTCAATTTTCTAAAGTTTAGATTTTTAGAGTTCTGCACTGTTCATCCGCGACCACCTCCTGTTCATCCTTGTTTTTCTCCATCTTCCTTTCGTTCTCTGTCTCTGATGTCTTCATCAATCTTTTTCATCTTCTCAATCTCTACAACTTTCATGTTTTCAATTTTTCCTACTTCCTTCTGATTGTAAAGTTATTCTTCCTCCAAATCACTCTCTGTTTTCAATCTGGTTTTTCACTATTTCTTATCAAAACACACCAACGCACACACCCTTTTGCACTGTTTTCAAATCTCCTCCATCTATTTCTTTCTTCCTCTATTTTCCTCTCATATCTCAAGGCGGATCTTCATCCATTAGTCTTCTCACGGCGTCGGCATCCTAAGCGGGGCGACATCCAAGGCTTGGCAAGGAGGCGGCGTTGCTCTTCATCCATTGGCTCTCAAGCTCTTTTCTTTTTCATGTTCTAAGTTGTACTTTTTTTATTTACATTGTACTTGCCACCTCCTAAGGTAATAAAACTCATTTTTCGCATATTATGGTTGGCTTAATTTTCTCTCTCTATCTCCTCCAATTTCTCTTCTTAAACCCTCTCAACTTCTTTAATTAAAATTTCCTTGTAGTTTATTTTTTTAGTCTTAATCACACTCAAAACTCGGTTTTCAAAAGCACAAAGTGATTTTTCCAACTTGTTCAATGAGGATTATTTCTCCTCGTGGGATCGACTCCGCTTACCACTATATTCTTAATTTTCTACCTTTTAAAGTGAGTGAGTGTGAATATTTTAAAATTGTGGCACGACTTTCCTAACGACACTAGTCGGTGCGCATCAATTTTTGGCGCCGTTGCCGGGGAGAAAATTAATTTTTATGTTAGGAAATTCCTTGTGCTTGATTTGTATATAGTTTTCTTATTTTTCTGTTTTTATTTTGCAGGAAAAATCTAAAAAAAATCAGAAAATCAGAAAATTATAGAAAATCGGATCTGCAAATTCCAAAAAATAATCTGTCGCAGAAAGTTGGAAATCAGGAATTCTGGGATATTCAAACGTCACTAAAGGTTGGTATACGTTGGAAAAGGTCCATTTCTTGTAAAATTCTAGAAAAATTCTAAAAAAATCTGAAAATTCTGAAAAAAATCCAAAAAAATCATAAATCCAGAAAACATGAAAAATATGATTGTTGGCTTTATTTTTCATTAGTTTGCATGTTAATTATCATTTTTAGTTAGTTTATTGATTTTATTTAACCTCTTTCATAAAAAAAAATTTCATAAAAATAAAAAAAAATCAGAAAATTCAAAAAAAAATAGAAAAAGAAAAAAAAATTTATGTTAGCATATCTTTATCTTAGTTGCATTTTGTTCATGCATCATGTATTTTAGTTGATTTTATATTTGCTTGCATTCTTAAAAAAAAAAATCTTTCTTTTCTCATCTATTTCTCCTCTTAAGGGTATTAGGATCCACACACCTTTCTTAGATTTGGAAGGACACTCCATTGAGCACTCCGTCTCTTTGGACTTGAAATTCCATTTCTAAGACCTCCATAAGTCCCCGCACCCGTGGATTCCCTCACGGACGCCAGGCCGGTTGTACCACGAAGTACCTTGGAGTTAGAGCGCCCTTAGAAGGTTTTCCTAAAATAATAAAAAAAAAATTCATCATCATTCTCGTTGCATAAACCATTCATATAGGAATTAATTCCTTGCATTTAAAAAAAAATTCATAAAAAAGGCATTCATATAGGAGATAGTTGATTGCATCCTTTATTGCATTTGAAAAAAAAAGAGAAAAAGAAAAATAAAAAAAATCATCATTCATATTGGGCCCTTTGCATTGCATGTAAGGTAGGAGATCTCTCCACCCACAGTTGTTAGGACCCATTAGTGAGATTGAAAGGTTAGTGCATTTCAAAGCCCAATCCCAACCTAACCTTATGGAGAACCAAAATCAGATCCAAGCTCCTAAACAAATGAAGGATTATTTCATTCCAAATCAATATCAGCCATCCTTCTATGTGCAAGCACCACAGAATCAAGCTGCTCAGTATGAAATTAAATCCAGCACCATCCAGATGTTGCCATCCTTCTGTGGCAATACTAATGAAGATCCATATAAACATCTAGATGAGTTTCTCCAAATATGTTCCACTGTCAAAATTCAAAACTTCTCAGATGATGCCCTAAAGCTCACTCTTTTTCCATTCTCCCTTAAGGATAAAGCTAAATACTGGCTAGGCTCCTTGGGTAGAACGATCAGTACTTGGGAAGAGATGCAAAAGGAGTTTTTAAAGAAATTTTATCACATTGGTAGAACTAACACCATGAGAAGGGCCATCACTGGGTTTACGTAAAATCCTGGAGAACAAATTCATGAGGCCTGGGATAGATTGAAAGATCTATTAAGGAAATGTCCTCATCATGGCCTATCTAGATGGCAAAGTGTTCAAGCTTTTTATGAGGGATTAACTGAAAATTACATACAGATGGTGGATGCTTCTTGTGGGGGAGCCTTTATGAGCAAAAGTGAAGATGAAGCTTATGATTTATTTGAGATGTTAAGTGAAAATTCTATTAGTCATGCTTCACTTTCTTCATATGAGAGAATGATTGGACCATCTAAGAAGGGTGGGCTATATGAAGTTAAAACCTAAGGAGATTGTGAGAATATGTTTGATGTTAATGCGCTTGCCCAGAAATTGAATAAAGTTGATTTATTGGCGCAGAAAATTGAGAAGGTGGATTTAGTGGCCCAAAAGTTAGATCAACTTTTGTCGATGAATAGACAGGAGCCCTCCCTTCCTTCTTCTCAGCCTAGCTCAAATTCAAACATGCAAGAACTGTGTGCCTTGTGTTCAAGCCCAAATCATGTTGTCATAGATTGTCCTACAGCGGCCCAACTACCCCCTTTTATTCAAGAACAAGTTTTTGCTGCTCAGGGAGTCTCCAAGCCCAGTTATGATCCATATTCTAATTCCTACAATCTAGGCTGGAGAAATCACCCTAATTTCTCTTGGAAATCTCAGGCAGGTCCATCCAATCAAGTCAATCCCTCAGTTCCCTCAGTCCCTAAGCAATCTTTTCCAGTTCCAAATCAATCTCATCAAAAATTTTCATCTCATTTTCAACAAAATCACCAACAACTTCCATTTCAACAGTCATCATTCCATCAAGCTCAGGCCCAATTTCAACAAACTCCACCATATCAAGGCCAGTTCATCAGTTTCCATCACATCGCTACTCACAGGGAGCCCAATTTCAAGTTCTTTATCAGCCACCGCCTCAATTTCACCAGCCTAATTTTGAAGATAAGTTTGACCAACTTCAGCAACTTATTCTTTCTCAACAACAATCAATTGCCAAGTTAGAAGGTCAAATAGGTCAGCTGGCTGCGAGTAATGTGAGGAGAGATGTTGGGCAACTACCTAGTCAACCCATTGCTAATCCCCGTAATCAACAACCTCTAGGTTTCCAACAAAGAGCTCCTATTCTTCCTCCTCCAAATCAACCCAATCAGCCCCAGCCTCCTCTTCCTAATGCTCCTCAATTCGAAAATGCCAAAGCTATTTCTACTCTTAGGAGCGGGGATTCTAAGTGATCCTTATCACACTAAGGATGAGGGTGGTAGCAAGGGCCGAGACATTCAAGAGGAGAGTGAGGAAGAGGAAGAAGAGCCAAAGCAGTCGGATGGGGGGGAAAAGACAATGGATAAAGGAAAGGGTAAGGTTGATGAAGGTGTTGAAAGATATGTTCCTAAGGTTCCTTTTCCAGATGCATTAAAGCCGAAAGCTCAAAAGAAGCCGGTCCAACAAGAAGAGATGTTAGAACTATTCAAGCAAGTTAATATCAATATTCCGCTCTTGGATGCCATTAAGCATGTACCGGCTTATGCCAAGTTTTTGAAAGAGCTTTGTACCCCAAGAAGGGAGCCGAAGGCAACCACACAAAGGATCCGTCTTTCTGAAGATGTCAGTGCTGTTCTGATGAATTCTTTGCCAAAGAAGTTGAAAGATCCAGGTGCTCCACTAATTTCATGTGATATAGGTGGGGTAACATTTGATAAAGCTTTGTTAGATCTTGGAGCGAGTGTTAATTTGTTACCCACCTGCATATATGAGCAATTTGATCTAGGAGAATTGAAGTCCACTTCTATTATCCTTCAACTGGCGGATCGGTATGTGAAAACACCTAAGGGCTTGTTAGAAGATGTGATTGTAAAAATTCATGAGTGTTATTTCCCAGTGGACTTTTTGATCTTGGATATGGCCCCATCCCAAGAGTTAAAGCATACACAAATTATTTTGGGACGCCCATTTTTGGCTACGGCAAAGGCAAACATTATTTGTGCAACTGGGATGATGGATATTACTTTTGGAGAAGAAAAGGTTTCTTTGAATGTTTTCAAAGCCTCAAAGTACCCGGACAATGAGGAAGAATGCAATATTGTTGATATTTTTGAGGAAATAATTGAGAAATGTCCGGACGAAAATGATATTGTGTTAGAAGAGGGTAGTTTGCTTCAGGATTCACCCCTTCTTTCATCTAGACTAGAACCTCTGCCTCCTTTAAGATCTGAACCAATTCTTCCATCTTTGGCTCAGCCACCTGTTTTAGAACTCAAACCTTTGCCGGATTCATTGAAATATGCTTATTTAGGCCCAGATCATACTTTGCCAGTTATCATTGCTTCTAATCTTACCTCTGCTCAGGAATCCAAACTTTTAGAAGTTCTTAAGGAGCATAGGGGGGCAATAGGGTGGTCTGTGGCAGATTTGAAGGGAATAAGTCCTAATGTTTGCATGCATTACATTTATTTAGAGGACAATGCCAAACCCATCAGAGAAATGCAGCGGAGGCTGAATCCGAATATGAAAGAGGTGGTGAAAAATGAAGTTGTAAAGTGGCTAGATGCTGGGATAATTTATCCCATTTCTGACAGTAAATGGGTGAGCCTGACACAAGTGGTTCCTAAGAAGTCGGGACTCACTGTGGTGACGAATGAGAAAGGAGAGGAGGTACCTATGCGATTGCAGACGGGGTGGAGAGTTTGTATTGATTATAGAAAGCTCAATTCTGTGACAAAGAAGGATCATTTCCCACTTCCGTTTGTTGATCAGATTCTGGAGAGATTGGCTGGACAGAATTATTTTTGTTTCTTGGATGGTTATTCCGGATACAATCAGGTTGCTATTTATCCGGAGGATCAGGAAAAGACCACCTTTACGTGCCCCTTTGGCACGTTTGCTTTTAGAAGGATGCCATTCGGTCTATGCAATGCTCCTACTACTTTTCAGCGGTGTATGATGTCAATATTTTCTGACATGGTAGGGGAGACTTTGGAAGTTTTTATGGATGATTTTTCAGTTTTTGGATCTTCATTTGAAGGATGTTTGGATAATCTATCAAAAGTTTTGAAGCGGTGCATGGAAGCTAATCTAGTATTAAGTTGGGAGAAGAGCCACTTCATGGTGCGAGAAGGCATAGTTCTAGGCCATGTGATTTCAGAAAGGGGGATAGAAGTCGATAGAGCCAAGGTTGACTTAATTTCCAATCTTTCTCCTCCTACTTCTATTAAGCAGATCATATCTTTCCTTGGCCATGCCGGGTTTTATCGCAGATTCATTCAGAACTTCTCCACCATTGCTCGTCCCCTCACGCAATTGCTTGCTAAAGATATTCCATTCCAGTTTGATGATGCTTGTCTTAAAGCATTCAATTATCTGAAAATAGCCCTTACTCAACTCCAATTCTTCAATCTCCAGATTGGTCGCTTCCTTTTGAGATTATGTGCGACGCTTCTGATTATGCTATTGGAGCTGTCCTAGGTCAAAGGATAGATAAGAAGCCCATGGTAATCTACTACGCGAGTCGCACCCTTGCTGATGCACAACTGAATTACACTACCACGGAGAAGGAGCTGTTAGCTGTTGTTTTCACCCTGGAAAAATTTCGATCATATCTTCTAGGGGCCAAAGTTATTGTTTACTCCGATCATTCAGCTTTGAAATACTTACTCTCCAAGAAGGATGCTAAGCCCCGTCTCATTAGATGGATTTTGTTGTTGCAAGAATTTGATTTGGAGATTCGAGATAAGAAGGGGTTAGCTAATGTTGTTGCTGATCATTTGTCCAGGATAGTGATTCCTAAAAGTAATCCAATGACAGATTCTTTCCCTGATGAACAAATTCTTTCCATTTCTCATTCATCCACTCCTTGGTATGCTAATATTGTTAACTACCTGGCGGTAGGACAAATTCCGGGAGGTTGGACTAGACAGGAAAATGATCACTTCTTTTCTAAGGTAAAACACTATTGCTGGGAGGACCCTGAGTTGTTTCATGTGGGTCCCGATCAGATTATAAGAAGATGTGTCCCAGAAGAAGAACAACAATCGGTATTGAATTTTTGTCATAATCTTGCTTGTGGGGGACACTTCTCTGGAAAGAAGACAGCGGCAAAAGTGCTACAAAGTGGATTTTACTGGCCCACTTTATTCAAGGATGCATATGAATTTTCTAAATCTTGTTTGAGATGTCAAACTATGGGCAATAATTCAAAAAAAGATATGATGCCACTAAATCCCATTTTGGTGGTTGAAATTTTTGATGTTTGGGAAATAGATTTCATGGGACCGTTTCCATCTTCATTTGGTAATGAATATATATTGGTGGCGGTCGATTATGTTTCCAAATGGATTGAAGCCATTGCTACTAGGACAAATGACCATAAGGTGGTGATGAAATTTGTGAAGAAGAATATCTTTTCTAGGTTTGGTTGTCCTAGGGCTCTGATTAGTGATGGGGGATCTCATTTCACTCATTTTCAATTCCGAGCTTTGCTTCGTAAGTATGGAATCACTCACAAGCTTGCTACCCCCTATCATCCCCAAACTAGTGGTCAGGTTGAAGTATCCAATAGGGAGATTAAAAACATTCTGCATAAAACTGTTAGGCCGGATAGAAAAGACTGGTCTGAAAGACTAGATGATGCATTATGGGCCTATAGAACTGCGTACAAAACTCCCATTGGTATGTCACCATATCGCTTGATCTTTGGTAAAGCCTGCCACTTGCCCGTAGAATTGGAACATAGAGCTTATTGGGCTATTAAGCAAGTTAATTTTGATCTTAATCAAGCTGGTGCCCAAAGAGCTCTACAAATTAATGAACTGGAGGAATTAAGAAACGAAGCCTATGAAAATGCAAGGATTTACAAAGCTAAAACCAAAGCATTTCATGATAAACACATTCACAGAAAGAGTTTTTAAGAAAATCAAAAGGTTTGGCTATTTAATTCAAGGCTGCGTTTGTTCCCCGGTAAGCTAAAGTCCAGATGGGATGGACCGTTCATTATTGTTAAAGTTTTTGACCATGGTGTTGTTAAGATTTTGGATCCTAAAAATGGTCACATTTTCACTGTCAACGGTCAACGATTAAAACCTTACGTGGAAAGTGAGCAGCTGTTAAAAGAATCAATTGCTTTGTGTGATTTGGAGTAATTATTTGTGAGCCTTAATGCGTCTGGCTAAAGACAGAAAACTTAGCGCTTCTGGGAGGCAACCCAAGGTTTTTGTTATTTGATGCTTTTTATTTCAGTGTGTTTTAGTTGTTAGATTTAAGCCAAGGAGAAAAAGATGTTGCCGTCTATTGATGGAGTTCTGCCCGCACACCAGGTTGTCTCTTTCCTACTCAGCAAACTTCATTGTTACATTGTTCTTGCATTTCAACTGTACATGTCATTGAGGACAATGTCATTCAAGTTGGGGGGAGAGGGCAGAAAATTTTCATTGCATATAGTACAATCTGGTAGGGTTTTGGCATGAATTCTTGCATAAATATTTTTTTGTATGAAAGAGAAAAGATGAAATTCCCGACTGAGTTTTATTGTTTCATGCTTGAATTGAAAGTAATTCTAGATTAGAAAAGGCTAGGGAGAAGGTTGAAGGAAAATTAAGTTCAATCTAGCCATGGAAAACTGATATAAGAATCTTTTTAAAGCTCATGCGCACTATTAGAAAAAAAATATATTCACTATGCACGCTGATGAAGCAAAATAAGACAAGCCCTTTGTTATTTTGGGAACTGTATCTGATACTCTGCATTTCTTGAGGATGAGATCTATTTCAAGAAAAAGCTTTCTGCCAAGTTCTATAAAAAAAAAAGAAGAAGAAGAAAATGCAAAGGCATATTGTTGAAAAAAGTGAGAAATGATGAAATAGAAAGATCACGCCATGAAAAATGCCCCTGATCTGAGTAACCGGGCCTGCTTCACCTAAGACGTGTTGAGGTTCGCGTAAAAAGGTGAAGGGTAGTGCAGCATTATGGTTGTGCAAATGAGAAAAAAAGTTCCGAAGGAACAAAAGAAAAAGGCAGACAAAAGCTAGTATGCTTAAATGCTCTGATCTGAGAGGTGCAAGGTTGAAAGGTACTTACTTAGAATAACAACTGGGGGATGCAATTATCTTAAGTGCAGATTTGGAATTACACATGCACAAGTGCTATTGAACTTTGATTTGTATTCTTAAGTCATGTGTTTTAATTTCCAATCTAAGGCTAGTATGAGCATTAATGATTCTGGATTCCTAATCTTCGGTTAATTCTATGAAGGGAGAGCTGGATATAAGAGTATGATCTTTGTGAACTCTTATTGGTCCTTAATTTTGATTTAATTACATTGCTAAGGGTCTAACAATGAGTAAGTTGGGGGGTGTGATAAGTGCTATATTTTACATCATAATTTACATCACATCCATCATCTTTGAGCATTATTTGAGTATATTTGTGCAATATGAGCATTAATTATATTCTCACACATTATTTGGGTCTTCATGTATTTTATCATCTTTTTGAGCTTAAAAGACCATGTGAGAAATATTTAAATATTTACACAATTATTTTGGAGCTAAATAGGTTGATATTTTAATTTTCAGGAAACAGCGACCTAGATCAAGGCGCTATTTAAATAACGACAGATGCAAGGGCACGTCTTCAGCAAGAAGCGACAGTGTCACAGGCGTCAATTCATTTGAAAGAAGAAAGTGAAAAAAAGAAAAAAAGAAGAAAAAGAATTAGCTCCCGAGATGAGGTCGCTACTCATTGAAAGGACGCCCATGGTGGAGGTCGTCAAATTCCTATTTTACGAAAAATGTGGAAATAGCAAAATATGGAAATAAGAATTTGACGCCTAAGAAAGAGGCGTTACTTTAGAAAGAGACGCCCTAGATTAAGGTGTCATTTAAAGAAAAGACGCCCCAATATAAGTCGCTATTCAAAGTTGAACCAGAAAAGGCAACTGCAGTTCCCGATCGAGCTAATCTTCCTTATTTTGATTTATCTACGAAGACACAGTGGAAAGGAGGACTCTATTATGAGTAAGGACTCTATTGGGGTAATGATCCATTGCTGAAAATAAGGATATGCATCAAGATTGGAGTCCACGGTCGAAGGAAACTGCCGAATGCCATTAAAAGGATGCCATGGTCGCAGGGTTACGAGGAGGACAGTTTGGAGATCTGCCTTAGGGATTAATTTTGAAGCCTTTCCTTTTGTCTTTTGTAGTTAAGTTCTTCATCAAAGTTCTTCATTTTTAAGTCCTCTCCAACTTCTTCTTCTTGCTCAGCTTCTAATTCTTTCACGTTTTTATGGTATAATTAGTTTTTCAAAGCTCTATCTACGATTTTTACTGTTCACCCGATTTTCATACTTTCTGTTTTCATCATTTTTCTCCATCTTCTGATCCTCATCTCTCTCTGCTGTCTTCATGAAAGTTGTAGGTTTGTAAAAGTTCTTCAACTTCTTCTTCTTGCTCATCTTCCAATTTCTCACCGTTTTAAAGTTATAGTCAATTTTCTAAAGTTCAGATTTTTGGAGTTCTGCACTGTTCATCTGCGACCACCTCCTGTTCATCCTTGTTTTTCTCCATCTTCCTTTCGTTCTCTATCTCTGATGTCTTCATCAATCTTTTTCATCTTCTCAATCTCTAAAACTTTCATGTTTTCAATTTTTCCTACTTCCTTCTGATTTTAAAGTTATTCTTCCTCCAAATCACTCTCTGTTTTCAATCTGGTTTTTCACTATTTCTTCTCAAAACACACCAACGCACACACCCTTTTGCACTGTTTTCAAATTTCCTCCATCTATTTCTTTCTTCCTCTATTTTCCTCTCATATCCCAAGGCGGATCTTCATCCATTAGTCTTCTCACGGCGTCGGCATCCTAAGCGGGGCGACATCCAAGGCTTGACAAGGAGGCGGCGTTGCTCTTCATCCATTGGCTCTCAAGCTCTTTTCTTTTTCATGTTCTAAGTTATACTTTTTTTATTTCCATTGTACTTGCCACCTCCTAAGGTAATAAAACTCATTTTTCGCATATTATGGTTGGCTTAATTTTCTCTCTCTATCTCCTCCAATTTCTCTTCTTAAACCCTCTCAACTTCTTTAATTAAGTTTTCCTTGTAGTTTATTTTTTTAGTCTTAATCACACTCAAAACTCGGTTTTCAAAAGCACAAAGTGATTTTTCCAACTTGTTCAATAAGGATTATTTCTCCTCGTGGGATCGACTCCGCTTACCACTATATTCTTAATTTTCTACCTTTTAAAGTGAGTGAGTGTGAATATTTTAAAATTGTGGCACGGCTTTCTTAACGACACTAGTCGGTGCGCATCAAGTAAGACTTATTGGGACACCACAGCCCAATCTTGCCTCGAAATCCGTAAGAATAACCGAGACCGACACGTCATTTCTGACGCCACAGAGCACGACAAGGACATCAGGCTCGAGAATCAGCAACTCCCTGAGAAGATCCTCCGCTCACCCAAGCACACTTCTCGATCAGAGCACCCGCTCTGCCACCTTGAATCACAACGTTAACACATCAGGTGCTGGATAAGCCTCAAGCTGGAGTGGCCAGACTCTACAAAGCTCCCTCAGAGCACGCTCACGACCACTTAACCACAAACAGTCCACGCCAGCCACCTGACCTTACTACAAATTCCTCGAACGCAGCACCGCAGCAACGCACCTGCCGGCAACCTCTGCCCAACGTAGCACAACTGGGGTCACAACCCGTCGGGAAGAAATCTCTCTATTACCTCCATTGGGCCCCATGCCGGCACGAAAGTGATGCCGGACGGACAGCGGGACCGACTCTAAGTAATGGGGACCTCGGACTCTAAGTGCAGACGCAGCCAGCAACATACGAACAATGGAGACACTTTGGCCCGATACTAAGAGTTCCTATGGGCTATACGTCACTAACAGAAACGCAAACTCACTAGTCGTCCCAAGCGAGGGAAAGCGCGGATCCGCGTGGTTAAGAAACCGGTAGAGTCAAGGGTGGTCGACTCACTTCCGTGCTCGGATCGAGTCACGGGATGGGTCACTCTCTCGCTCACAGCAGTGACATGAACTCACGGGCTATGTTCCTAATGCACTCATAGCGGCATATGACCATATACTAAACTAGCAAGTGTAATGCCGAGAAGTTAAGACCATTACCTCCACGCACCTAGCGTGGGGAAGACAACCCCGGCCAAATCCGTACTCCTGGTTAACAAATATTACAGCGGTACAAAGTTCTTACCCACTCCACGCAGGGAGGTAACAGGTCACATGTGGGGCCCGGGAGTATCGGGAATTGGGTTGACGGGCAGCATCTTGATGTCGCTCCGACGGTGTCGAAACCCGCATTTTTGTGCTGTCCGGACGGCACAATCTGTGGGCTTGTGGGGCCCACGTACTGCTCAGTCCTCCGGGTATGACGGGGTGGGTCCCGCTGTGATGGTGACACCTGGTGGTGCACTCTCCTAGACGGCGGCCGGGCTAGAACACCGGTAGGAGGCCGGGTGGCTCCGATCTTCACTTGTCGGAGTGGCTGTCCACGGATATGCAGCTTCTGTTTTACAGCGTGCGACCCGGCGAGATCGGTTGCTACGATCAGCACCGACGTCGGATCGGCACGAAACCAGCGCCGTTGGAACGCTGACTCGTAATCCTTCAACCCTATGTGATCTTTGGAATTTCTTTTGGGCCATAATTTTGATGGCAGATTTTACAATAAGGCGGTGCTCAGTCTCAGATTTGGTCAGGCAGACTGAGATATGACTGAGAACCAGCATTGACCACGATGTACACCTCAGAATTAGTTGTTGAGCTCTTCAGAAAAGTTGTAGAGGGGAGAGAGAGGAAGACAAGGATATTTTTTGTGAAGGATTTGGTGGAGATTTGGATGGAGAAAAATATTTTTTAGCACTGGGTGGTCGGATCTGGACAGCAGAGACAGAACTGATTTTTGGATCTGACAGTGATTTTTAAAAATAGGTAGGGGACTCCAGAAATTCCAAGAAAATTCATGGATGAATTATTAGTTGGATAAAACTCCCAATAAAAATATCAAGTCATTCAGACCAGGGGAAGGTGGGTTCATGAATGATCTATTTGATTTCTGGAAAACTGGACAGACTGCAGGCAGATCTGGAAGGTGGGGGAGAACGAAAATAGATAAATGGAAAACAAATGATAAAAGTCCCACCAATTTTTCTGGAATGTGGTTTGAACCTCTAGAACTCACCCTGAAAGCTTGGGCTCCAAAAGATCTCGTGGCTGAGAGCAGAAATTCCGGGAAGAGGGGGCTATCCTGGGTGGACAGAACTCCGGTGACCATGGCGGTGGTGCGATGGCGGCACGATGGCGGTGGCGGCGGCGGCGACGATCTTCACACCTGATAGATGAGGCTTCACACCTCTAATTCACAGCCTTCCCAGTTGTAGAAGGGGGAGAGAGGAGAGAGATAGGGGGCGGCCCTTGCCTTGTGGAAGAAATTCCATATTTTCTTTGCATTAATTCTTCTAAAAAATGAAAATACATGGTTCTTATAGAAAATACAAAAAGACTAGTTATATCCCTAGATCCAGGATTGGTGGGGTAAAAGAGGGAGTCCATAATTTATTTCTCCCATGTGGTTTGGAACAAATAAAATAAGATTTCAAACCTATTAAACTATAATAAGCTAGGGGCGCCCCCTTGACTTCTTGGTTCCACATTTTGAATTTTTCTACCCTTTGTCCCCCCCTTGGTCCAACCCTTCTAGAAGCCCACCTTAGAAGGTTGGCTGACCCCACATGGGCCCAAGAGCTGAGGTGGATCAATGGGAGAAGGGATGGGGGGCCCGTGGGACCCAGGTGGTCACAAATTACAAATAAACCCCTCTTACAATCCGAATTATAATCCGAATAAAACTAAATAAACACACATTACACACAAATAAAATCCCCATAAATATGATAAATACTAAGACTCAAGGGGGAGTCTCCAGGCTGTCTTTGAGCTAGATGGAAGCCGATGTAGCCCGAGTGGTGCTCCGCGTACGGTACCTACGGCTCACCGGTTCGTGCCTTTCGATCGCTCTGGTGTCCGCACCAATTCTCCCCGGATGTGAGAAGCTTGACCCTGTCGAGTAAGGGTCAGCACCACTCTGGTAGCGCTCCAGTAGGTCTGGATCTATTAGCTGCAACTCTCCACGGGTGATCCAAGTATCCTCGGTGGCGGGTCGCCCTCTCCAACGCACTAGGTAGCGTGGGTAGGATCCACTCCTAGTAACTGTCACCTGCTCATCGAGTATATGATCTATATGCTCTCGCTGTCGTGGAAATGTAGCTGGTGGTGGACACTCAGGTGTGGGATCACTCTCAATGGGGGGGATGGCTCGAAAGGTTCACTAGGGATCACCGCTGGGTCCCTATATGCAACTAGATCTGACACATTGAAAGTTGAGCTTATACCATATTCCTCGGGCAGGTCCACAACATACGCATTGGATCCAACGCGTTTCAACACTCTAAATGGACCAGCACCGTGAGCTTGAAATTTCTTTACGGTTCCAGAGGGAAACGGTTAAGGTCTTACCTTGATCATGACATATTCACCCTCTTGGAACTCACGGTGGTGTCGATGGACATCGGCTAACTCCTTATACCGTGCATTACTGGTCTCAATGTGACGATGAATGTCGTCATGCAAACTCCTAACATGCCTAGCAAAAGACTCGACAGAGTCAGGCACTCGTGCATGAATGGGCATGGGGACAAGATCCACTGGCTTCCTAGGCCTACGATCTGTGACAATCTCTAATGCACTCATGCCGGTAGACATATTTACCGAATCATTATATGCAAATTCTGCCAGTGGTAATATGAGATCCCAATCACCTACACGGTCCCTGACAAGACACCTCAAAAGGTCACCCAGACTCCTATTGACCACCTCGGTCTGACCATCTGTCTGGGGATGATATGCCGTGGAAAACTTGAGGTGAGTACCCAACATATGCCATAGTGTCTTCCAAAAATAACTAGTGAACCTAACATCACGGTCAGACGCTATGGTACGAGGCAACCCGAACTTGCACACCACATGAGTAAGGAATAGGCGGGCTACCCTCAAAGCATCCGAAGTCTTCGAGCAAGGAATGAAAAGGACCATCTTCGAGAATCGGTCAACCACCACATAGACTGAATCACGCTTCCTAGAGGTGCGTGATAATCCCAAGACAAAATCCATGCTAACATCATGCCACGAGGCATCTGGCACGGGAAGAGGTGTATAAAGGCCCGAGCTTTGCTTCTTCATTTTGGCCGTAGCACATGTACGGCACTGGGCCACAATATGAGCAACATCTCGCTTCAAGCTCGGCCAATAAAATCTGTGCTCAACAGCCTCGATAGTCTTGTTCCGACCAAAGTGGCCGGCTAGACCTCCCGCATGTAGTTCCCAGACTAAGAAGTCTCGAACCGAAGTTCGGGGAACACAAAGCCTGCCTCCTCGAAAGGGGTAACCCTCTTAGAGCACATAATCATCATGGTCTCTCGAGGGTCCGGCCTGGAGAGTGGTATAAATCTGACCGAAGTCAGGACAGCCAACATAGGCCTCTCTCATCTTCTCTAGCCCTATGACCTCAGCACTCATGGTAGTCAGTAGACATGCACGCCGACTCAAGGCATCAGCCACCTTGTTCTCCACTCCAGCCTTATGTTTAAGCACAAATGTATACTGCTGGAGATACTCAACCCATCTGCTGTGACACGCATTAAGCTTCTTTTGGGAATGGAGGAACCTCAAAGCCTCATGATCGGAGTACAAGATAAACTTCTGATGTAAAAGATAGTGCCTCCAATGCCTAAGACCCTAGACAACTGCGTAGAATTCTTTATCATAAGTGGAGTATCGCAGTTTCACGTCATTCAGCTTCTCACTAAAGTATGCGACCGGGTGGGCCTCCTGACTAAACACTCCTCCAATCCCAACACCCGACGCATCACAAGAGACCTCAAACACCTTCGAGAAATCTAGCAATCGAAGGATCGGTGTCTGGGTCATGCGCTCCTTGATGTCCTTGAAGGCAGCAGCAGCGGCCTTCGTCTATACAAACGTGCCCTTCCGAATACAGTCTGTGATCCGGGTAGTGACGGAGCTAAATCCGCGGATGAAACAACGATAGAACATCGCGAGGCCATGGAAGCTGCAGACATCATGGAACGTACGGGGTTCCGGCCACTCAACAATGGCCCGGACCTTCTCCGGATCAGCGGAGACCCCAGTACTAGACACAATAAAACGCAAGAAGGTAAGCTGAGGTGTCATGAAGGCACACTTCTGTGGGTTTGCAAACAACTGTTCTCTCCTTAAAAGCAGACAGACCAGCCGTAGATGATCCAAGTGGTCCCCTTTAGTGCAACTATATATAAGGATATCATCAAAATACACAACCATAAAGACTCCAATTAATGGTCGAAGGACCTGAGTCATGAGTCGCATGAAGGTGCTAGATGCATTGGTCAAACCAAAGGGCATAACCAACCACTCATATAGACCATCTTTGGTCTTAAATGCGGTCTTCCACTCATCACCTGGCCTAATCCTCACCTGGTGGTAGCCACTCTTAAGATCGATCTTCAAGAAGATAGTGGCACCGGCCATCATGTCAAGCATATCATCTAGGTGGGGAATAGGGAACTTGTACTTCACGGTGATTTTGTTGATGTCACGACTATCAATACACATTCTCCACGTGCCATCCTTCTTCGGGGTGAGTAATGCAAGAATAGCACACGGACTCATGCTATCCCAAACAGATCCTCTCTGCATCAACTCATCGACCTGCCACTTTAGCTCGACATGTTCCGTGGGACTCATGCGATAGTGAGGAAGGTTGGGCAATGAGGATCCCGGAATCAGGTCGATAGCATGCTGAATATCCCGCATAGGTGGGAGTCCCTCGAGAAAAATATCAGTGAACTCCTACAGAATAGGAATGACATCGGGTGGGAGTTCACCCTCGGACTTTGGCTCCACCTCTCGGACCATAATAGCAAACACATGGCTACCCCTACTAGCCTCCCGCTCCATTTCTCGGGAGCTAATCATCATCAACCTCCTAGAAGAGGGTTCGCCTGTGCTCGATGTAACGGTCATGGCCCTAGCTGGGGATGGGGTACTGGGTCCTGGGACGGAAGGCTCCGGAGTACTAGGACCAGTAGGACCCCTAACTGAAGGCTTCTTTGGCTGAGAATGGTGGAGGGTAATCCGCTGGCCATCATGGTCGAAGGTACAGGTGTTCGACCGGCCATGGAGTGTGACATCCCGATCAAATAACCACGGCCTACCAAGAATAATACTGCCCACCTCCATGAGGAGGACATCACACCAGATCTCATCACGGTAGGCATGGAACTGCAGTGGGACCAAACACCGCAGCCTAATCGGAATGGAGGTGGAATCAACCCATGATACTCGATAGGGGCAAGGATGGTCCACGGGAGTAAGACCAAGACGTGAGATAGCGCCCGTGGAGATTGCATTGATACAACTCCCACTATCGATAATCACCTTACACACTTGCCCGCCCAGCCTACAGTATGTATGAAAGATGGTGGTCCGACGCCAGTCATCACTGGCCTGTGGCTGGGTGAGAATACATCTGACGACCCCCAAGTGGGTATCGTCCGAATGCTGGGCATCCTGGCCATCACCTTCAATCTCATAGAACTCGTCAGCTAACTCCGGATTTGCTTCATAGCTGACTAACACAAGATCTGAGGAGGTGGTGTCCCCGACCTGTGTGTCCCCAATGACAAGAGACTGGCGAGTGGGACACTGATTGGTGAAATGGCCAAACCCATTGTAGCGATAACACTGCTGCCGTGATCCAGTAGGCTCCCCAATCAAAGATCCTTTCCCCTTATCCTCCCGATGGATAGGAGGTGTAGGCAACAAAGGATGAGCAACGGGTGCAGGTGCCGGTGGACGGGCCGTGGGTGCCGTGGGTTGGGGACGAGGAGGGATACCCCTCGGAGGTGGAGGGTGAGGCCTCGGAGTGAATGGCTCGGGACGAGTGGGCTCTTGAGGTTGAGCCATGGGGGCCCTCGGATACATGCCTGAAGAGCCACGGGGCTCGACACTACGAATGGGAAAGGGGCCCAACCGATGGGTAGGCTCAAACTCAGCCTCGAATTGCTCCAATTCGGGAGCAACCTAATACGCCTGTTCCAAAGTGGTCACATTGCGGCGAAAAAGTTCATATTGGTAGTTCGACCGCAGACCTCTTCAAAAGCGCAAGATGGTCATGGTGCTCTCTTCCGTAACTCTACACCGTAAATAATACTTATCAAACTCGGCGGTGTACTCAGTCACGGATCGACTCCCTTGGGTGAGACTTTGCCATTTGTCTATGAGACGCTGGCGGTATGTGGCAGGAAGGTATTTCTGCCTCAACTTGATTTTTATGTCATCCCAAGTACCGATCGGGGGTTGATGTCGCTGCATTAACAAGCTCTCAACATTTATCCAATAAGTTTGAGCCTGCCCATGCAACTTCATCTTCGCGTACCGAACTCTTCGGTGGTCCGTCATCTCAAACCACTTGAAGTACCGGTCCATGCCGGCCTCCCAACCTAAATAGACATTCGGGTCCAGAGACCCGTCAAAGAGGGGAGGGTCCACACCCACGCTCCTAAGGACGCGGTCATTGTCATCATCACGATTTCATCGTTGGTTTTGATGATCATAACCATAACCCTCTTGTTCATTATCAGATGCATAGTCATCCACCTCGTGCATCTGCTGCCTCCCAACATCTACCCCATGAGCCCTTGGCGCAGTAGGTTGCTGAGCCGGCTCTTGTTGGCCATTTGTCGGCGTGGGTTGCACCGCCACTGGGGCCCTCTCAAGGACAGTAATCCTCCTTACAAGACCCTGAATGGACTGGTCCGATGCTTCGGCCCGATCCTCTAGGGCTTTCATCCTCCCTTATAGACGTGTTCCTACGCCATCTAGACGCGTACTAAGGCAAGCCATACGGGTATCGAGACGATCCATGAGGACTCGAAACATCTCGACCGTCGAGGGCTCATCGGAACTACGGGCTCGGGAATCCGCCATAGGTGGTGGTGGCGAGTATTGGGTGCCTCGACGGGTGGGCATGCAACTGACACACGGACAAGGAGACACAGACTAATGCACCTAGACTTAGCCAATATTCGGTATGTGGCGGAGGGTCAACCCGAAGATCTCCTTGCGCAAGTGTGCGGCCTTCCCGATAGGCGTAGCCTAACGTTCGGACAACACCTTTTATTATACCGAATTATCGGGATGAAATGCAGTTTTAAAACACTTTTTTTTGTTTTAAAAATAATGATGATCCTAGACTCGACTTAGACCGTGTAAGACTTATGCAATGACTACCCTAGACTCGACTCGCTCTGATACCATACTGATGCGGGACGGACATAGGGATCGACTCTAAGTAATGCGGACCTCGAACTCTAAGTGCAGACGCGGCCAGCAACATACGAACAATGGAGACACTTTGACCCGACACTAAGAGTTCCTATGGGCTATACGTCGCTAACAGAAATGCAAGCTCACTCGTCGTCTGATGTGACACAACCTAAGACATAGGCAAGCAAGTACATTCACAATCAAAAAAAGGGCCAATTTTGGGCCACCGCTCTCCCGTCGCTCACCCAAGCCCGGGGTGACTTGGCGATGCCAAGTGGAGGATGTGGGGTTGGGCCCTTGCTGGTATAAAGCCAGCAAGGCAAGGACTTGATTCCCAATGGATGTGGAAGCCCAAATCAATGGGGCCGACAAAGTGCCAAAGGCACCGGTTTCTCTCTTCCCCACGGTGATCACTCAAGATTATGGGGCTTGAGGATCGAGCTCTCACTCACACAGCCAGCGGAACTAAGAACTAATATTGAAAGACAAGCACAATAAGCAAGGTTTTAGAGAACTTACTCGACCGGTTTGAAGAAACCGGTCCCGTTCAAAGACGAGGGCGAGCGGGGAGGCGGGTGGATCCCCACACGCCGCGCCGGGGTAGCTTGACCTGCCCAAAAGATTACAAAACTACACCTCTCACAGGAGGGGGATCTTGGGGTGGGGGTTAAGGTAGATTACAACTAATACTACCTCTACACAGGGAGGGGCCTTCCGCCGGCCAAGCGGGGAGGGGAAAATGAGATAGGAACACCGAAGATGGAGGTTGCTGATTCTGCCCGCGTTCTGTGGGTGCTGACAGCCAAGTGGAGAACTGACTGCTGCGACTGCTACCGATTTTTTTTGGGGACGAAACCACCTGTAAAAGCTTTGTAGGAGGCCAGGGAAGTCGTCCAATTTTTGCTGATTTCTTCTGGTGCCGATGCTGATCAGGATGGGGGCCCGAATCAGGGAGGCAGGCTCTCGAACTGGCAGCTTCTGATTTCTAGCAGGAGGTTGCAGGGGGTGCCCCGACAGCTCCCGAACTCGGAATCAAGCACCGTCAGAGTTTTTGGAACCGTGGATAAGTCTTCTTTTCAAAAAAACTAACGGGGAAGCAAAACTATGCCGGAGAAGATCAGGAGGCTCTGAACAATGCTGACAGGTCGGTGCAGACTGTGGGAAGCAGATCTGTGTAGCTAAGGGAGAAAATTGAGAACTCTGGATCACAAATGCCGAATGAAGTTCTGTTTCTTGATTCTGGAAGAAAACTGGGTGATGAAGAACTTTGAAGAAGAGATCTTGGACTGATTCCTCCGAGGTTTGTCGTGGTGAAACTTTTACTCCGGTTCTAATACACAGCAGGGGCAGTTCTGCGCCATTGTGGAAGAACGGAGCTCCCGGGCAGCACACAGCTCGGATGAAGATGAAACCACTTCTGTTGCGGAGAAGACAGGTAGACGCTTCTGTGGATGCCTCTTGTGTCTTCAAACTCATTCGGAGGAAGTCGTAGTGGCCACTGCAAATTGCTGGTTCACTGCAACCCTTTGGACAGCAAGCTGCAACTTCGGAGTAGCTTCCAATGATCAAGAAAGAAGAAGGGGAAGGGGGTCTATGGTGAAGGGGAGGTGGATGAAGGGTGGAAGGGGGGCTTGTGGGAGATGTGGAGGGTATCTAATGGTGGAAGGGAGGTGGAGGAAGAAGGGGAGGGCGCAGGTTGCAGCTGGAGGAGAGGGGGGGAAGGAGTGTGCAAGGATGGTGGGAATGGAGGGAGAAAGGAGAGAACTTAGCCTAATGGGGAAGGGAGAGGGCGGCCAAAGCACTTGGAGGGAAGGGGATTTCAAATTCAAAAGGCCTAGGAAGTTGGGAGATTGTGTGGGGAAGAGGGGTGATTGTGTTGGAATGGGGAAGATTGTATTGAAATATGGGAGATAGTGTTGGAATGGGGAATATTCTACCTTGGAACTAGGGAGGGAGTAATGGTGGCTATGGGAAATGGAGTGGCATTAATGGAGGTAGGTGGGCGTTGGAGTTGGTTGGGAGGAGGAGGAGAGAGAGAAAGGGGCGAACCCCTTAGTGGAGGAGAGAGAAAGAGAGAGAAGAGGGGGGGTGGGGAATCTCTCACCCTAGGGCTTCTCACCCAATTGGATTCACTCCACTAAACTAACTTTTGAAATCTCAAATGGCATTTTCATTGATTGATTCATTAGTCCAAAATGAAGGAAATGTGGCCCTATATATAGGCAACCCACATTTTATAATAAGACCCTGAATAAATACTCAATGACAAATAACCGAAGGGGTAGGGAGGTGCTCTTGGGCCAAGCCCAATGAATTAGGCCCAATAGCAACCTAATGACACACAAACATAGGAAAATAAATACAAGACCTAGGGACATGACCCAAATAAAATGAAAATTATATCAAATGACTCAAATAGAAAGCACAAAATAGGATAATTGGGCCTTTATAGGGAGAGGCCCGAACTCAAACGACGCCGGAGTGTGAAGACGACCCAAGCCAAAGGGAGTTGTGGATGATGCCTCCATCAAATCCCCTGGGCTGCGAAGAGCTCGACTCCGTCGAGTAGGGGTCCATCCGACTGTGGTACTGCTCGAGGAGGTCCGGATCCAACTGCTGGAGATCCTCTCGACTCACCCAAGAATCCTCCGAAGGAGGCCGATCCTTCCACTTGACGAGATAGCTCTCATAGACCTTGCTCCGAGTGGTAGTGACTTGTTCATCCAATATTTGTTCAATACGTTCACACTGGGCTCTCTTGGCTGGTGGTCTCTCACAGGTGGGTGCTCTGTCAAGGGAAGAAGTAGGCTCAATTTCCTCACTAGGTACCACCGTGGGTCCCTTATATAGTACTAGGTCGGCGACATTGAATGTGGGACTTATCCCATATTCCTCAGGGAGATCTAACTCGTAGGCATTTGCACATATGTGCCTCAAGACCTGGAAGGGACCAGCCCCACGAGGCCTCAGTTTAGAGATGGCTCCCGGGGAGAGCCTCTCCGTCCTTACCATCACAAAGTCACCCACATGGAATTCTTGGTGACGCCGATGAGAGTCGGCCAGCCTCTTATAAGACTCATTCTTTTTGCTAATGTGCTTGCGAATTTCTTCATGCAATTCTCTAATATGTTGTGCAAAAGACTCGGCTGAAATGGACACTCTAGCATGCTGGGGAAGGGGAATGAGATCGGAAGGCTTTCTTGGCTTGTACCCATGCACAGCTTCAAATGGACTCATCCCTATGGACTTATTGATGGAGTTGTTATATGCAAACTCAGCTTGGGGTAGAATGAGATCCCAATTTCCCGGTCGATCCTCAACAAGGCACCTAAGGAGGTTCCCTAGACTCCGATTGACAACTTCGGTTTGGCCATCTGTTTGGGGGTGGTAGGCAGTGGAGAATTTGAGGAGGGTACCCATCATGTGCCAAAGAGTTTTCCAAAAGTAGCTAGTGAATTTGACATCTCTATCGGAGACTATGGTTTTGGGTAATCCATGGAGACGAACAACCTCATCAAAGAACAATCGGGCCACATGGGAGGCATCGGAGGTTTTGGAGCATGGGATGCAATGCGCCATTTTGGAAAACCTATCAACCACCACATAGATGGAGCCATACCTTCTTTGAGTCTTGGGTAATCCTAGCACAAAGTCCATGCTTAAGTCTTGCCATGGCCGGTCGGGGATGGGGAGTGGGGTATATAGGCCGGTGTTTTGTTTCACTTGTTTGGCCGAGGCACATGTTCGGCATTGACCCACAACCTTGCCTACATCTCTCTTGAGACTAGGCCAATAAAACTATCCCTCAACTAGGGCAATGGTTTTGTGGACTCCAAAATGGCCAGCTAGCCCTCCCGCATGTAATTCCCAAATCAAGAAGTCACGGAGTGAGGTCCGTGGGATGCAAAGCTTGGGTCCCTTGAAGAGGAACCCATCCTCTAAGACAAATCCCTCATGTTCCTTGCTAGAAGGGGTGGTCAAGGTGGTATAGATGTGCCCAAAGTCGGGGCAGCCTGGATACTCATCCTTGACCCTATCAAATCCGCTCACTTCCACTTGGATAGTGGATAACAAGGAAACTTTCCTACTAAGGGCATCCGCCGCTCGATTCTCACTCCCAGCTTTGTGTTTGATGACAAAAGTGTAGGATTGGATGAACTCAACCCATCGGGCATATCGGGCATTTAGCTTTTGTTGGGAGTTGAGGTATTTGAGGGCCTCATGGTTGGAAAAGATGACAAATTCTTTGGGCAACAAGTAGTGTCTCCAATGTCGGAGGGACTGCACCACTGCATAGAACTCTTTGTCATAAGTGGAGTATCTTGTCCTAGCATCACATAGCTTCTCACTAAAGAAGGCTACCGGGTGTCCCTCTTGACTAAGAATCCCTTCTATCCCTATCCCGGATGCATCACATGTGACTTCAAAGACTTTAGAGAAATCGGGAAGGCATAGGACCGGGGCTTGGGTCAACTTCTCTTTAAGTTCTTGGAAGGCTTTAGATGCTGATTTGGTCCATACAAAAGTCCCCTTCTTCAGACAATCGGTGATTGGGCCAGTGATAGTGCTAAATCCTCGAATACACCTTCTATAGAATGTTGCCAATCCATGGAAACTTCGGACCTCATGAAGGGTGTGGGGCTCCGGCCAATCAATAATAGCTTGGACCTTGTCGGGGTCCATGGAGACGCCTTTGGTGGACACCACAAATCCTAGGAAGGTGAGGGATGTGGTCATGAAGTGGCACTTTCCTAAGTTGGCAAATAGGTTCTCTTGTCGAAGGATGGTACAAACTTGCCTAAGGTGGTCAAGGTGGGCCTCTTGGGATTGACTATAGATGAGTATATCATCAAAGTATATCACTAGAAAGATCCCAATGAAAGGCCTAAGGACCTCCGTCATAAGACGCATGAAGGTACTTGGGGCATTTGAAAGCCCAAAAGGCATGACTAACCATTCAAAGAGGCCATCTTTGGTTTTGAAAGCCGTTTTCCACTCATCCCCGGGCCTTATCCTAACTTGGTGATAGCCACTCTTAAGGTCAATTTTGGAGAAAATGGTGGCTCCGGCTAACATATCAAGCATGTCATCAAGCCTAGGGATGGGAAACCTATACTTGACGGTGATTTTGTGAATGGCCCGACTATCCTCACACATTCGCCATGATCCATCCTTCTTGGGAGTTAGGAGGGCCGGGACGACACATGGGCTTTTGCTAATGCGAATGAAGCCCTTCCTAATGAGTTCCTCTATTTGCCTCCTAAGTTCGGCATGTTCCGTGGGATTGAGGCGATAATGAGGAAGGTTTGGGAGAGTGGCTCCCGGGACTAGATCAATTGCATCTTGCACATCCCGCATGGGAGGGAGTTGGTCCGGGAGCTCCGTTGGGAACACATCATGGAATTCTTCTAGGAGTTGTTGGATTTCTATGGGATGTGGATTGGTGGAAGTGGGTTCTCTTAGGCAAATGACCACCGCACATAGTGGTACTCCTTGAACTATCTCCTCTTCAAGTTCTTTCCTAGTGATGAGATGAAGACCCTTGGCCAACCCCGAGGTCTCACTTTGTTTGGGAGTTTTGGTGGGGGATGGGGTTGGAGGGGTGGAGTTCCCCGAGACTTGTATGGTGGTGGGGTGTTGTCCTTGAGGGGGAGTGTCCCTCTTGGTCATGGGACGAGGTGGGGAGGGGTTAAGACGGATAGTCTTACCCTCATGTTCAAAGGTGCATTTGTTGCTCCTACCCAAGATGGTGGCATCTACATCATAAAGCCAAGGTCTTCCTAGTAGGATGCTACCTACTTCCATGGGTATGATGTCACACCATATTTGACCATGGTATGAAGAGAAGGTGAGGGGCACAAGACATTGAGTGTTGACCGGGATGGAGTTGTTGTTGATCCATGAGACCCGGTATGGATTTGGGTGAGGGGTGATAGCTAGCCCAAGAAGCTTGACGGTATCGGGTGATACGGCATTGACACAACTCCCACTATCCAAGATCACTTTTCTCACATGGCTCCCTATCTTGACAAAGGTGTGAAAGATTGAAGTTCGACGCCAATCCTCTTCTTGGGGTTTGGTGAGGGTGCATCTAATCACTCCTAGATGAGAGTTGGTAGATGGATTGGTGTGATCTAGACCCGACTCTAGGTATTGGGCTTCATACTCCTCTTCCCAATCTAGTGAGGCTTCATGGTCCTCAACGACATCTTCAAGTTCCTTTTGGGGTGGAGCTTCTTCCTTAATAAGCAAGCTAGATAATCCCTTGGATGGACATTACCCCCGCAAAGTGGCCAAACCCTTGACACCTAAAGCATTGTTGACGCCCGCT
This sequence comes from Amorphophallus konjac, assembly GCA_022559845.1. Lineage (NCBI taxonomy): Eukaryota > Viridiplantae > Streptophyta > Magnoliopsida > Alismatales > Araceae > Amorphophallus > Amorphophallus konjac. The sequence continues at coordinate 347,353,678 of CM040120.1, forward strand.
ACCCGAAGTAGTTCCTACATTTGGGCCTTTGGGTATGTCTTCCCTCCGTGGGAGGGGGTGACTAGGGGTGAGTTTGTTTGGAGTGATGGTGGGGGGGGGGGGGGTTGTAAGGCCTTAATGGGATGTTCCCACTTGGATTATGGGCTTTCATGGGAGTGGTCGGAATGGGCCGTGGTCCCATGTTTTTGGGATCGACCTGTCGGGGAGTAGCAAATCGAGGGATCCTAGAGAATCTTTCTACATCCCTAGCTATTTGATAAGCTAGCTCAAGGTTATCAACATCTCTCATGAAAAGCTCTCTTTTGATGTGACTTTGAAGCCCATTCCTAAAGCGGGACAAGGTAACGGCCGGGTCCTCATGAACTTCACACTTCAAAAGATAGGAGTCAAACTTCTCAATGTATTCAACTATGGTCTTCCCCTCTTGGGTGAGGCTTTGCCATTCATCTAAGAGTATTTTATGGTAGGATTGGGGAAGGTATTTGTTCCTAAGTTGGTTCTTCATACACTCCCAAGTATCAATAGGCTCTTCCCGCCTAATCCTTCTTAGACCCTCTTGGTTTAACCAATAAGTTTTGGCTAATTTGATGAGATGCATTTTGGCCAACCTTAACCTCCTTTGGTTGGTCATAGGGTACCATTCGAAGTATTGGTCCATGGCGGTTTCCCATTCTAAGTAGACACTTGGTTCATGGGAACCATTAAAGTTTGGGGCCTCTACTTTAATCATCCTTAAGAGAGGGTCATCCGGGTCGTCCCGTGGACGCCTTTCATGAATAGGATGGTGGCGGGGTCTCTCATGGTCATGGTAAGGGTCAAGATCCAAGTCCTCCCTATAGATTTCAGCATGTGGATGATAGGCTCTTGGTCCATGGTTCCTTGGATGGAACTCGTCCCTATGAGGCTCAACATGTGGAGGGTGGACTCTTGGGTCATTGTTCCTTAGGTGGAACTCATTCCTATGCAACTCACCAGGTGGTGGATGAACTCTTGGTTCATTATTCCTTGGAAGAGGGTCTTCCCTATGAGGCTCAACATGTGGAGGGTGGACTCTAGGCTCATTGTTCCTTGGGTGGAACTCATGCTCTTCTAGCCGAGCAATTCGAGTGGTAAGGGACTCAAGTTGGGCAAGAATGTTTGTGAGGGCAGCATCTACCCTATTCATTTGGCCTTAAGGTTCCTCCCTAGGAGCATCTTGATTGAGTTGAGGATTGGGATCCATGGGTGGATTTGAAGATGATGGATCGGATCGATAACTAGCACCACTACGGGTGGACATGCAAGACAAGGGGCAAATGATGTTGGACACCCAATGCAAAGGTCTTAGGACTTAGACTTGATAGAGACAAGTCAAAAACCTGGCTCTGATACCAATTGATGTGACACAACCTAAGACTTAGGCAAGCAAGCACATTCACAATAAAAAAAAGGGCCAATTTTGGGCCACCGCTCTCCCGTCGCTCACCCAAGCCCGGGGTGACTTGGCGATGCCAAGTGGAGGATGTGGGGTTGGGCCCTTGCTGGTAGAGGGCCAGCAAGGCCAAGACTTGATTCCCAATGGATGTGGAAGCCCAAATCAATGGGGCCGACAAAGTGCAAAAGGCACCGGTTTCTCTCTTCCCCACAGTGATCACTCAAGATTATGGGGCTTGAGGATCGAGCTCTCACTCACACGGCCAGCGGAACTAAGAACTAATATTGAAAGACAAGCACAATAAGCAAGGTTTTAGAGAACTTACTCGACCGGTTTGAAGAAACCGGTCCCGTTCGAAGACGAGGGCGAGCGGGGAGGCGGGTGGATCCCCACACGCCGCGCCGGGGTAGCTTGACCTGCCCAAAAGATTACAAAACTACACCTCTCACAGGAGGGGGATCTTGGGGTGGGGGTTAAGGTAGATTACAACTAATACTACCTCCACACATGGAGGGGCCTTCCGCCGGCTAAGCGAGGAGGGGAAAATGAGATAGGAACAACGAAGATGGAGGTTGCTGATTCTTCCCATGTTCTGTGGGTACTGACAGCCGAGTGGAGAACTGACTGCTGCGACTGCTACCAATTTTTGTTGGGTACGAAACCACCTGGAAAAGCTTCGTAGGAGGCCAGGGAAGTCGTCCAATTTTTGCTGATTTCTTCTGGTGCCGATGCTGATCAGGATGGGGGCCCGAATCAGGGAGGCAGGCTCTCGGACTGGCAGCTTCTGATTTCTAGCAGGAGGTTGCAGGGGGTGCCCCGACAGCTCCCGAACTCGGAATCAAGCACTGTCAGAGTTGTTGGAACTGTGGATGAGTCTTCGTGCAGAAAAACTGACGGGAAGCCAAACTATGTCGGAGAAGATCAGGAGGCTCTGAACAATGCTGACAGGTCGGTGCAGACTGTGGGAAGCAGATCTGCGTAGCTAAGGGAGAAAATTGAGAACTCTGGATCACGAATGCCGAATGAAGTTCTGTTTCTTGATTCTGGAAGTAGACTGGGCGATGAAGAACGTTGAAGAAGAGCTCTTGGACTGATTCCTCCGATGTTTGTCGTGGTGAAGCTTTTACTCCGGTTCTGGTACACAGCAGGGGCAGTTCTGCGCCATTGTGGAAGAACGGAGCTCCCGGGCAGCACACGGCTCGGATGAAGACGAAACCACTTCTGTTGCGGATAAGACAGGTAGACGCTTCTGTGGATGCCTCTTGTGTCTTCAAACTCGTCCGGAGGAAGTCGTAGTGGCCGCTGCAAGTTTCTGATTCACTGCAACCCTTTGGACAGCAAGCTGCAACTTCGGAGTAGCTTCCAATGATCAAGAAAGAAGAAGGGGAAGGGGGTCTATGGTGAAGGGGAGGTGGATGAAGGGTGGAAGGGGGGCTTGTGGGAGATGTGGAGGGTATCTAATGGTGGAAGGGAGGTGGAGGAAGAAGGGGAGGCGCAGGTTGCAGCTGGAGGAGAGGGGGGGAAGGGGTGTGCAAGGATGGTGGGAATGGAGGGAGAAAGGGGCAAACTTAGCCTAATGGGGAAGGGAGAGGGCGGCCAAAGCACTTGGAGGGAAGGGGATTTCAAATTCAAAAGGCCTACGAAGTTGGGAGATTGTGTGGGGAAGAGGGGTGATTGTGTTGGAATGGGGAAGATTGTATTGGAATAGGGGAGATAGTGTTGGAATGGGGAAGATTCTACCTTGGAACTAGGGGGGGAGTAATGGTGGCTATGGGAAGTGGAGTGGCATTAATGGAGGTAGGTGGGGGTTGGAGTTGGTTGGGAGGAGGAGGAGAGAGAGAAAGGGGCGAACCCCTTGGTGGAGGAGAGAGAAAGAGAGAGAAGAGGAGGGGGTGGGGAATCTCTCACCCTAGGGCTTCTCACCCAATTGGATTCACTCCACTAAATTAAGTTTTGAAATCTCAAATGGCGTTTTCATTGATTGATTCATTAGTCCAAAATGAAGGAAATGTGGCCCTATATATAGGCAACCCACATTTTATAATATGACCCTGAATAAAGACTCAATGACAAATAACCGAAGGGGTAGGGAGGTGCTCTTGGGCCAAGCCTAATGAATTGGGCCCAATAGCAACCTAATGACACACAAACATAGAAAATAAATACAAGACCTAGGGACATGACCCAAATAAAATGAAAATTATATCAAATGACTCAAATAGAAAGCACAAAACATGATAATTGGGCCTTTATAGGGAGAGGCCCGAACTCAAACGACGCCGGAGTGTGAAGACGACCCAAGCCAAAGGGAGTTGTGGATGATGCCTCCATCATCGTCCCAAGAGAGGGAAAGCGCGGATCCGCGCAGTTGAGAAACCGGCAGAGTCAAGGGTGGTCGACTCACTTCCGTGCTCGGCTCGAGTCACGGGACGGGTCACTCTCTCGCTCACAGCGGTGACATGAACTCACGGGCTAGGTTCCTAACGCACTCACAGCGGCATATGACCATATACTAAACTAGCAAGTGTAATGCCGAGAAGTTAAGACCATTACCTCCACGCACCCGGCGTGGGGAAGACAACCACGGCCAAATTGGTACTCCCAGTTAACAAATATTACAGCGGTACAAAGTTTCGAACCACTCCACGCAGGGAGGTAATAGGTCACATGTGGGGCCTGGGAGTATCGGGAATTGGGTTGACAGGCATCATCTTGAGGACGCTCCGACGGTGCCGAAACCCACGTTTTTTTGCTGTCCGGACGGCGCGATATGCGGGCTTGTGGGGCCCACGTACTACTCAGTCCTCTGGGTCTGACGGGGTGGGTCCCACTGTGATGGTGACACCTGGTGGCACGCTCTCCTGGATGGCGGTCGGGCTGGAATACCGGTCGGAGGCCGGGTGGCTCCGATCTGCACTTGTCGGAGTGGCTGTCCACAGATCTGCAGCTTCTGTTTTACAGCGCGTGACCCGGCAAGATCTATTGCTACGATCAACACCGATGTCAGATCGGCACGAAACCAGTGCCGTTGAACACTGACTTGTAATCCTTTGACCCTGTATGATCCCTGGAATTTCTTCTGGGCCATAATTTTGATGGCAGATTTTACAATAGGGCTGCGCTCAGTCTCAGATCTGGTCAGGCAGACTGAGATATGACTGAGAACCAGCGTTGACCGCGATGTAGACCTCCGAATTAGTTGTTGAGCTCTTCAAGAAAGTTGTAGAGGGGAGAGAGAGGAAGACGGGGATAATTTTTGTGAAGGATGTGGTGGAGATTTGGATGGAGAAAAGTATTTTGTAGCACTGGGTGGTCGGATTTGGACAGCAGAGACAGAACTGATTTTTGGATCTGACAGTGATTTTTAAAAATAGGTAGGGGACTCCAAAAATTCGAAGAAAATTCGTGGATGAAGTATTAGTTGGACAAAACATCCAATAAAAATATCAAGTCATTCAAACCAGGGGAAGGAGGGTTCATGAACGATCTATTTCATTTCTGGAAAACTGGACAGGCTGCAGGCAGATCTGGAAGGAGGGTAATAACGAAAATGGAAAAATGTAAAATAAATGCTAGAAGTCCCACCAATTTTTATGGAACGTGGGTCGAACCTCTAGAACTCACCCTGAAAGTTTGGGCTCCAAAAGATCTCGTGACTGGGAGCAAAAATTCTAGGATAAGGGGACTGTCCTGGGTGGACAGAACTCCGGCGACCATGGCGGTGGTGCGATGGCGGCACGATGGCGGTGGCGGCGGCGGCGACGATCTTCACACCTGATAGATGAGGCTTCACACCTCTGATTCACAGCCTTCCCAGCTGTAGAAGGGAGAGAGAAGAGAGAGATAGGGGGGCGGCCCTTGCCTTGTGGAAGAAATTCCAGATTTTCTTTGCATTAATTCTACTCAAAAATGAAAATACATGGTTCTTATAGAAATTACAAAAGACTAGTTCTATCCCTAGATCTAGGATTGGTGGGGGGGTAAAAGATGGAGTCCACAATTTATTTCTCCCATGTGGTTTGGAACAAATAAAATAAGATTTCAAACCTATTAAACTATAATAAGCTAGGGGCGCCCACTTGACTTCTTGGTTCCACATTTTGAATTTTTCTACCCTTTGTCCCCCCTTAGTCCAACCCTTCTAGAAGCCCACCTTGGAGGGTTGACTAACCCCACATGGGCCCAAGAGCTGAGGTGGATCAATGGGAGAAGGGATGGGGGGCCCGCGGGACCCAAGTGATCCCAAATTACAAATAAACCCCTCTTACAATCCGAATAAAATCAAATAAACACACATTACACACAAATAAAATCCCCATAAATATGATAAATACTAAGACTCAAGGGGGAGTCTCCAGGTTGTCTCCGAGTCAGATGGAAGCCGATGTAGCCTGAGTGATGCTCCGCGTACAGTACCCACGGCTCGCCGGTTCGTGTCTCTCGATCGCTCTGGTGTCCGCACCAGAAAGCCGCGAACAGCAACCACCTTTATAGTGCCACGCAACGCACTCAAGCTCTCAAGCGAGAAACAATGCGGAAAACATGCACAGAACCCTATGCCAGCTGCCGACTGTACTGGACCTTATGGACTCTGATCACTACAATATCTCGAATTCCTATGTACGTACACAACCACTACTCTGATACCAACTGTAACGACCCAAGATCCGGATACCAGAAAGGAACCGATACCATTCGAATCCTGGCCCACCACCCACGAGCCGGTGGGCTCGGAAGGGCTAAAAGGAGTGTGGAGACACAAAGAAATAGGAAATAATGCATGACAATTCAACACATAACAAAAATAAATAAATAACTACTACAATAGAGTCCAGTCCTACAGAAAGTACAGTCTAAAGCAGTAAAACGTATCGCATGCCAAGTGAACACTCGGCCCAGCGAGTTGGTAACTAAGAATCTCCGAACAGCACCCTCGAACCTCGAGGAAGAACCGTCGCACCTGAAATGCAGGGGTGAGCCTCCTATCACTAGCTCAGTAGAGATCCCGCGGAACCCCAACCGAGGACAATGGCGGTAGAGGAAAGGAAAAATAGCTACAACTACAGTAGGAACAACGAAACGGTAGCCAGTCAAAACTCGGCACTGTAGCTACTCCTACGGTACCGGTCAAGCAGAAAGAGAAATCCTGATCTCACAATCGGAAACCGGACCACTCTAACACTAGGCCTACTGAGGACACACTCACGGCAGCCCCGCTGTGAAGGCCTGTCCTCCAAGACAAGGCCAACCTGGACCACGCTATCCAAGGTTGGGTCACAACCACGCTATCATGAACACAACTCTAACAAGACACAACCTCGGTGAAGTGACAGGCACCCTGGCCACTACCTCGGAAACACCGAATGGTCCAAAAAATCACGTCTCGCAGACGGGAGACGAACTCTGAAATAGGAGAGTCACGTCTCACGTGACAGGAGTGCCTGCCCACCAGAAGCAAGGCCGGATGCGTCCACTGACGTCTTAGATTGCGCCTCAGGTGTCTCCCTCCAGCCCAGCAGGAAATGAGACACCATACAAGTAACCACAGAACAAGTAACTAGCTGGGGTCGCGCTCGTCAGCGCGGGTCCACTGCCCCTAACCACGTGTGCACACACAGACCGCGCGTCCCTGGTCTGGCCCTCTGACTGGTTTTCCCCTCAGCCGGACTCTGGCTGCAAGATGTAGAGCCCAACGAAAAACAGTCTAAAAACTGTCTCTCGGGGTAGCCTCGCCACCACTCCCTGGTGGGACCACTCGCGTGTCAGAAGTGGTGTGACCACTAGTGGGGAGTCACTGGTGTGACCACTCTCCAAGGAGAAACTCTGAGAAACACGCACACACCCTGTGCGAAAGTCGAGAAGAACCATGTGGCATCGAGTCACTGGACGCTGGACAGTCCTCTAGACCCACTAAATTCAACGGCCCTTGAGTCAAGAGACTCGGGGTCAAGACCGTCGCACGCAACAGCACAAGGCCGTCAGTCTAGCCTAATCCCTAGGTCTAAAACCACGGCAGCATAAATACCGAGGCATCTCACGAGCCACCGCAACCTTCCCCTCAAAAGGGAACTATGAAACCCTCCAGCCCTAGGCTGGGTAATTAGACTCACAGTCCACGAGCCACACACACGGCCCACGCAGAAAAACACAGAAGCATGATTCCCAAGGTAGCTCACAGGCCACAACGCTGATTCCCCATCCCTGGGAAAAGTGGGAAACCTCTAGCCCCAGGCTGAATGACTGGACTCGCAGTCGAAGGCGGTACACTTGGCCCAGTCGGGAACCATATTCCGCAGAATCCCACGACATGCGGGGAAACCCCACCGCACGCACACCGATACACAGTGACTCGATCGAGCGTAACATGAAAGTTTGGAACACATAGGGTCACCCGGACCCACCACACCTATGGGCACGCTAATTGAGGCAACACGGTACCTCCAGACACCCTAGAAACATGGACACGGAACTCACGGGGTGTCCGTAACACTCACGAGACCGATGGCCAACCATTGGGTCACAACCGGGTCGACCAGAGACCAACATAATGCGAACCCGACATCGCGAGCATGGAAATCGCCTAGCGGTCTAACCTTAAACCGCCTCGATGGCCTAGCGGTCTATCCTTGGACCGCTAAGGAACGGCTAGCGGTTTAACATTGGACCGCTACACACTGAAACCACGGAACCACAGCGGTCTACCCTTGGACTGTGAAGCATAGCCTAGCGGCCTATTACTGCACCACCAATGGCCCTGGCGGTCTATCGTACGACCGCGAGGTCCAAACTGATATACACGGGGTTCTAGCGGTCTATCCCTGGCCCGCTTCGAAACACACTAAGCTCAAGCGGTCTTAGCATTCTAACCCTGGACCGCCAAGGACCCTGGCGGTCTATCGCGTGACCGCCAGCCTTGAACTAGCACAGGGAGACCCCGAGCGGTCTTCCCTTGGTCCGCTTGGAGCCCTTAGCAGTCTCTAGAACGACCGCTAAGGCGTCCTGAACCAGGAACGACGGGAAACGCCGCAAAAACCCGATCCAAGCCCCAATCACCCCTGGGTGATGGGGAAACAAAGGGGAATCCATCCCCAAGCCTCCTAGCATGCATCTAAAGCCCTGGATCGACCAAAAATGCCGTAAAACGGAGATCCGGCTCACACCCCAAAATCATGCTTTTCCCCCAAAATACCCAAATAAGCCCGCTCGGCTCACCACGGCCTACAAAACTCTCGGGAAATAAAGTACACGAGCTGAGGGTCCATCTCTCTACCTCCACCGAAGATTTCACGTGCAGTGGACGCCGATCCACAAAGAAAACGCCACTAAACCCCGCTGGCATCCCACGCTCAAGAACCGGCTTCACCTCGCCACCACGCCTCGATCCTTGCCCCGTCCACACCGCTCCTCGCCCCACGAGCACCGCCACCTCACCCTCGTCCATCTTCGTCGGCCACCCGGAGAGAAGAGAGGGGGAGAGGAGAGAACGTGAGAGAGAAGAGAGAGGGAAAGAGTGAGAGAATGAGAGATGGGGAGATCGAGAGAGAAAAAGGGGTTAATATATATAGAAAAACCCAAAATTTTAAAAAAATCAGAAAAATATGAAAAATTACCTCCGTAATCCTTAGGAGGAGCACAACGCGCCGGTACTGTTCCGGAGTCGGAGAACGCTACGGTTCGCCCTGCACAGAGTTCCGAAGGTACATCATGGAAAAACACATGTAAAACACAAACTACACTCCGAGACCCACGAAAATGATCCGAAAAATATCCGAAAAATCCGGGGCATTACAACGCGAATTCAAGAAATAGCGTCTATCATATGTACGCTAATTATCATGAATATAGGCATGAACGGAAATGCCGTTAGTGTCATAGACGCTAATTCTAATTGGCATCGACTATCAGGTCGCCAATTATAGACAGAAACTAGACTTCTCACGGTGACCCATCAGGGTAATTCGTGATGGCTGAGGCGTCATGTTTCTTCAGAGTGACACCACAAACATGATTTCTAGGGTTTTGAGGGTACAACTTACTCGACTGCCTTGAGGGAATCTAAGGTTAGTGGAGATTTACGGAGGCTTTAGAGAGAGAAATTTCAGTTCGATGGAAGGAATATCTGGCGGAGGGACTTTCAATCTCCAATAAATTGTGTATAATCGTGAAACCTCGTGAAACAGGGACTCCATCTCGGCTATGAGACAGGTGCTAGAAGACCCGCGGTATGGGTCAAAGCACGATAAAACGTTCGAGGGAAGAATTCGTGTCTCTATGAACCGACGTCAATTTATATTTAATTTATTTTTTTTAAAAGATGTCCATTCATATTCTATTTCTATTTAATTTAATAATTTCAGAAATTAACGTCTCTTTAAAAGGGTGCATATGATTATATCTATACATATATATATATATATTTATATATATATTTAAAAGAATGTGAATAGAGATGAGATTTAAAAAGAATAAAGAGGGAAGAGGGCAATAATAACGGTATAAGATAAATAAGGAGGTTTATGTTGGGACGGTGCGAAGGATACAGAGGGGGGGGTGAATGTATCCCCTTCAAAAATATTGCCCCACTTAAAAACAATAAGCCTGCTGCTAGATACAATTGCGAAATAAGAACTATAGAGCTCAATTAAACATTTGATCGACCAGATGAACTGCTAACTAAACTAGTGGAACCTGATCAAGACTAATGCCGAAGACAGAACTATGCACACCAGATTCACTTAGCAAAATATGTAATGCTCAAGGTCACTGCATGTAGAAACAAGAATGTTCATACAACCTGTGAAAGAGGTAGAAGACAAGGAGCAAACGCACACTGCAAACCACGGCACAGATAATTTTTTAGGTGGTTCGGTCCACAGACCTACGTCCACCCCTCACTCCAAATCGGAGTGAGGCTTGCACTAGCTAACGCTAGAACCGCAGACTCAGTCTGCAACAGGTGCTGCCAAACAGCTTGACCAGGGGAACAACCTCCCCTCTTCCTCCCAACCGGAGGGCAACCGCTAGTGACTACCCGTCACTAGCAACCAGAGACCAAGGTCTCTCTTCCTCCACCTAGGAGGGAAACCACTTGGACTTGCAACCCACAAGACCAGAACCGGAGACGAATCTCCCTTCCTCCAACCCGGAGGGAAACCCACAAGTGACTCCCAGCCACTTGCAAACCAGAGGTCACGGACCTCTCTTCCTCCACACCAGAGGGAACCACTAGAGACTACCCAGTCACTAGCAAAACCGGAGAACAAGTCTCCCTTCTCCTGAGACCACAGGAGGAACCCCGATCCCAAACAAGGGAATCGGAAGAACAAGGTGAATAGATGGAAAGAACAAAATAAAAAGGAAACACAAAGGAAAAACACAGCAAACGTAAATCTGGAAATGAGACACACTAAGTAGCTCTCGCAGGAGCAAAACTGGTTTGGATTTGATCCAATGCCAAACAGACGAATCTTCAATGAAGGCTTCTTTCTTCTTCTCCACGAACTCTCTCTCTCTCTCTTCTTCTTCTCAGTATCAGGCTCACACTATTCTTCTTCTTCTTCACTCTCGATCTCAATCTCTTTTTCTTTTTCTTCTTCTGCTTTCAGCCTCTCTGCTGCTGCTCTCTCCTTTTTCTTCTTCTTCCTTTTTCTGCTCTCTGCCTCTACTTCGATCACTCTTCCTTGATCTTGATTGGTCTTCTTCATGTGTAAGAAGCTCTATATTTATACCAGCCGCAGCTAGGGCGTGTGTAGGGCTTGTGCCCTCTTGTCCTCGAATCACGTGCCAGGTGCCAACCTCGGATCACGTGCCCAGCCATCTTTCTTCTCAAAGTGTATACCTATGACACAGTCATAAGAGAGTATCAGATGGATGTATAGACTTGGTTAAGGCTTTTAACAAAGCGTGTATAGACATGAATGCTGCATATATGCAAGTATGTACAGTGTGAGAATGTGTAGACTTGAGTGCCTTCATGCGACCTCAGTGTACAGACTTTAGATGCAGCATATAAGCAAGTGTGTACAATGTGAGAATGTGTAGACTTGAGTGCCTTCATGTGACCTCAGTGTATAGACTTTAACTTGAAAGATGTTCAGACTTTAAGTGCTGAAGTGTGTACAGTCTCTGTTTGTTCGAGCCTGCTACAATGTGTAGACTTATGAACTGATGCAGACACATGCTGTATAGACTTTGATGCAAAGGCTGGAGTGTGACGGATGTATAGACTTTAGAAGACGAAGCATGCACAGGCCAAACGATGTACAGACTTTGCCAATATGAGACACTGTACAGACTTTGTTGTAGAGACTTGATGCATTGTATGGACTTGGTGTATGCAGGGCAGGCAGTCAATGTATAGACTTCATGATGCAAGCGACAAAGTATAGACTTAACGATGCAAGCGATGTATAGACTTTGATGCCCAAAGGCAATGTATAGACTTGTACAGTTCAGCTGCCAATGTATAGACTTTGATGCCCAAAGGTAATGTATAGACTTTGAAGACTCAAAGCCCGCGATGTATAGACTTTGAAGCATGTCAACGAGACAATGTATAGACTTGGCTTCGTGCTAGCTATAGGACAATGTCTAGACTTGATGCAGCTTCAAAGCACAATGTGCAGACTTTACCAATGTATAGACTTGGGGTTCTAAACGTAGGTAAAGACTGGGAATGTATAGACTTGATGAATGGCTTGAAAGCAACATGACAGTGTATAGACTTGGAAGGTTCAGCGGTGGATGTACAGACTTCACCTAAGCAAGCTACAGTGCAATGTATGGACTTGATCTCAAGGAATGGCTATACAGACTTTGTGTGAAGGCATGAACAGTGAATCAATGTATAGACTTACAGAACAAACGTTGCACATATGCCATGAACATATAGACCTGTTCGATGAATGCATGAACAGTGAATCAATGTATAGACTTGCAGAACAAACGTTGCACATATGCCATGAATGTATAGACCTGTTCGATGAATGCATGAACAGTGAATCAATGTATAGACTTCCAATGCCTTCGTCAAATGCGATGTACAGACTTGGCAAGCCCCAGGCCGATGTATGGACTTGCAGTGCAATGTTCACACGACTGGGCGATGTACAGACTTGGTGAGCGCCAAGCGATGTGCAGACTTCAATGACTCATTCAACCAGACACGTGAAAGCACAGACAGTGTACAGACTTAGTGCAAATAGGATGTGCAGACTTGTGGCATGCAATGTCAAGACTTGATATGAAGTAATGCACAATGTCTAGACTTGATGAACAATGCAACAGGCAATGCTGACTGATGTATAGACTCTGAATGAGTGACATGCGACAGACACTGCGCAGACTTGTTTTGAACCACGCACAATGTATAGACTTGCAATACCATGAAGGTAGGCTATATAGACTTGAAGTAATGCATGCAGGTAACAATGTATATACTTGCTGTCAACAAGTGTATGGACTACGCATGCATACAACAATGATGTGTAGACTTGGGTGTGTGTGTGCTGTACAGACTTAAATGCAAACAGGATGCTTGTGTATGCATGAGGGCAATGTACAGACTTGCGAATCTAGGGGGTTGACCCATCTGGAAGGGGGGTCGGCCCACTTCTATCTAGACTATGCTGACTGATGTATAGACTTGCATATGCATGGAGAGGCAAGGCAATGTATAGACTATGGCATGAATGAAGAGTGAAGACTGTATGACTGATGCAATGAAACACCGGAGAATGTACAGACTTTCAGGCACAATGAACATGGACCGATGAAGTGAATGCATATAGCAGATATGAACTGAATGTATGCAGGAGAACTAACAGAGCATTACCTGATCTGAGCATTAACCTTACCTGTCATTATTTAACTTTGACTTGGGTTAACTTTATGACCTGTGAGTCATCCTTAAACCTGTTCTGACAGTTTCTCATAATGCAACAGGATTATATCATCAAGGATGTAAACATAATGAGGCATAATATCTGTCATCATCAAAACTCCAGAACCACAGGGGACACATCAATCTCCCCCTTTTTGATGATGGCAATATTATGAGTCATTGCAATAGATTCATCATGATGATTATGAAATACCATATAACATGCACCACAGATATGACAGAGTTCATGAACATGCACCACAGAAAAGCTCAGTCAGAAGTGAGCATTGTAAAACACCATGTGATGCAAGTGTTGATTGATGCAAATGATGACTCACAAAAGTTCTCCCCCTTTGACAACATCAAAAAGAATAGAATGTTCATTGACTGTTGAAGGAGCTATTATGCAATGCTGTGAGTTACAGTCATCAAAAACTCCCCCTGACAAGATACTCTCCTGAATGAACATTGAACCACAGGGACATGCAAGAATTCTCCCCCTTAGATGGACAGTGATTGGAATGAAGCTCAGGACATAAAGAAGTCAACAGTCAGGTCTGAAGTAATGGAGTCCACTGTGAGAAAGAAAGCACTCAGAATGAATGAGAAAGGTTTTCAATGGGATATCAATTTCATAAATCTGATTAAACATGTATTTCAGACTCTTCTATTATAGAGATTTATGAATGATATTCATTGACAAGTCAGATCAGAATATGATGTATGCAAGGCTTGTTCATTAGCATTCTGTTCTCATATCTGAAATCAGTTTTAATAAAAGTGAACCTAGCTTTCATATTGAAAGTCTTGTTTGATCTTCTTCTTTCTAACTCACTCAATTTCAAAGATTCCTTTAAGAGATGCAATCAATAGTAATAAAGTTAAACACATAAGAAAACATTTGTTTCTATCAAGGGTTCCAATAGAATATTTCTTTTGCACACTTTTTCAAATGATAAACTAGATCAGCACCAATTTTTATAACATTCTTCATGAGCACTTGAGTTTAGTACACCCTTGTAACTAGAGGATACACGTTGTTTAGATGCCCGTATCCCTAAGCACTTGGAAGGACTAACTGTCATGCTTCATAGGAACAGAGATTGCATTTACACTTCATGACACACTACAAATCATTTCTTTGATGATTGAGATGTATTTCTCAGTGTGCATGCCATTGCTCTGCCAGATTATCAATCATTCTTAAGCAGAGTTAACTATGGCACCTCATGACACAGTCCTTTGGACATGGTTTCTCAGTGACCAAAGTCATTGCTCTGACAAGATTTACCCTTGACATGTTCCATATTCTTAGATGTTTAAAACAATACTAATTTCATACATATCAAACAAGGAGTATCATGATCTCAGAATTTTCAGAATTCAGAAGAGTTTAAAAGACACAACATGAAAATGTTGGTTAAAGTTTATTAAGACTAACTCAGATATTTTCAAGATATGTTCATAAGCAAACACAAGACATACATGAAACATCAACCGGCTGAAAGAGTCAGACATTCATAATCCTATATAATAGAAGATTTCTCTTTAAGTTGTTTTCAGATTTATGATCAGGATATGCATAGAGAAATCTTTTTGAATTTTCAGGGAAGGCCGAAACATTTTAAAGAACAGCCAATTCAACAGATACCAATGGATAGGTTGAGTGAAAGTGGCTGATAACAGTTGAAGCAGGAAGCTGAAATATGTTGCATTACACATTCATCACAGGGATTTAAGCAAGATAGCAGTTCAATCTGAAGATGGGAAGTTCAGTTGATAGAATATGAATAATGCTCCCCCTAAATGTATGCATGATCTAGCATTCCTAAATGTATGCAACTCTGACCTTGGTACCAGGCAGAGGACTTGGTCTAAAGACCACCTCACACATAGCAAGCACTTCCAGACAGAATTCATCTGCCCTTTAGTATCTTACTATTTATATACCAAGAGTCATGCATGTCAATCCAATGCAGATGCAGTTCTGTATGCATCTTAAGCTGACAATATGCTACTTATATGCGATTGTGAATGCATGTGCATGTCAAATGTGCAGATGAACATTTTAATCATGAGACATCATCCAAGCAACAGATTTATTCAATTCACCTTTTCAGATTTTTTAGAATGCAATTTATTTTCAGTGATTATACATTTTAACAAATATCAAACAACTGCAATTGACATATGTATGCATCAAATGCAGACAACCTTTAAACTCATGTATGCACCAGTGCATGATCAGAAAAAAAAATGCAAATGGTAGATGCAGTAATGGACATGTATGCATGAGATCTTAATTGACATATTAAGCATGATGTTCAGCTAAAAGAAAAAATTCAGGTGAACAAGCATTTAAACAGCAGAGTTGGGGTTTTACCAAACTTTGGATGCCTTGGTTTATTTGACCCCCTTTTATTCCTCATCCCCAAGGCATACCTGCAAAGCACATATCTCATTTTGTGTTTCTAGGTACCCAAGACTTCTTGGGTCCTACATTATTAGTAACACCTCTGATAGGTGCTTTCCATAATCTTTGGGCATGTAAGTCATCAGATTTCATTAAACGACAGTCACTCATGGAGTGCCCAAACTACCCACAATAATAACAGGAAGCAACATGCTTTGATTTATTGTTATGCACATAATTATTAGCATGGAATTTTTGTGCAGGTGCATACTGGTTTCTATTTTTATTATGGAAGTTGTTCCTGTTAATCTTACCAAACATGTTTTCCTTAGAAGGATGTCTAGCATATTTGAAATTTGCCCGCCTATCTTGAAGATGCTAACAGTCCTTGACTGTATGGCCATGCTTTCCACATTGAGAGCAGCTAATTGGATTTCTTCTGAAAGAGCCTGACCAGCATTCGGTGGCCTTGTGACCAAATTTGTTACAGTTATAGCAAGTGATGTGTTGGTTTACATGAACAAATTTGTTCTTATTAAAACCATGCTGGCTTGTAGGGAATTTAGCATGATATGAATGAAATGTTTCTTACTACTTGCAAACCAGCATTGTGCAATCGTGTGTCCTAATTTGCCATAGTGAGAACATTCTATTTTCTTTTTCTGAGATGAAGAATTTTTATCATGAGATTTCTTGGCATTCAAATCATCTAGTTCCATTAATCTACACTCATGCATCAGATAGCCAAACTTGTGACAGTAATGACAAATCATTTTCTTTTTAGATGCATGTGAGTGTGTGGGTGAATCATGCAGAGTGGGAAGAGAAACATGTTGATTCTTTTCTTTCTATTTTTCTACTGTTTTCTTTTGAGCAGATGACTGATAACTAGGAAGGTTCTGAGGGCTGTGAGAAGTTGAGCTGGACACAAAGGAAGTTTGAACTTTGTTTTGAAAACTCTTCTTGTTTGAGGGGTTATAGCCCAACCTTTCCTTCTGAAAA
The DNA here is from genome assembly GCA_022559845.1 of Amorphophallus konjac. Lineage (NCBI taxonomy): Eukaryota > Viridiplantae > Streptophyta > Magnoliopsida > Alismatales > Araceae > Amorphophallus > Amorphophallus konjac. Next base: position 347,370,388 of record CM040120.1, read on the forward strand.
TTAACCTTAGTTCCTAGAATCTTGTCCAGATTATCTTTTCCGTCCACAAATTTTGACAAGGAATTATTCAAATCTTCAATTTCATTTTCCAAAGAAACGATGTGTATTTCATAACTGGCAATCTCTTGTTCATTGCAATTTACACATTCGCTTAGCACCTTGTTTGCAATTTTACATTCCTCAATTTCTTGTTCCAGATTTCTCAATTTTTCAGATTCTTCAATGTAAACAGATTTTCCTTTTTCTAAGAGAAGAAGTTTCTCTGACATAGCAGTGTTCAACTGCTTCAATCCTTCAACCTCTTTGGTTAGTTTGTCATTTTTTGATTTCAAATGTTCAATTTCTTCAACAGAGCCTTTATCAATTTTCATTGAGCTCATTTTATCATTCAACTCTTCCTCTATCTGTTCAAGCTCCAGAATCTTGTTTAACAGATCTTTGTTTTCTTCCTTTAGGGAAACAATAAACTCCTTCTGCCATTCTAAATTTGAGTGAAGATTTTCATTTATTTCCTTGAGAAATGGACACTCATTGCATGCAGATTTACCAGAACATATTGTTTGAACCTGGAGTTTTTCACATTGTTTCCTAAGACATTCATTTTCAGATTTTAGAACATCCAATTCAGCGCTAACAGAATCAAATTCTTTCAACAGTTTTTCATTCTGAACTAAATTATTAACATGAACCTGATCATCCTCAATCGAGCTAAGTTTTCCTTTTAGTTCAGAAATTTCACATACAAGTTCTTGATTTTCTTCTTTAACTAAGCCAATTTGTTTCTTAAGCATTTGGACTTCAGACAAGCATGCATCATAGGATTGTTTCTGTTTTAAGCAATTTTCACATGAGGACTCTAAGCTATTCAGATCAATTTTCTTTTTCAATTTTTTATATTGTTTTCTTAGCATCTCATGTGACTCAAGTAACTCACCATATGCACCCTGTCAATCATCTAAAGAAAAATTCTCGAAGATGTTTACCTCATCATCATCCTCTTCTTCATTTTGGCTGCCACTTTGATTACTTCTGTTAGCCATCATGCAGCTATCTTCATTTATCCGGTGAGCTCGCTTCAGCACATCCAGAATGTCCTTAGCAGACCTGCAATCATAAAGACAGGAGTGTAAGGCTCTGTCAGTGGCTGCTTTCATCAGATTGAAGGCTTTCTAATTTGCTTCATCCTTTGATCTGTGGATGTTGATCCATTTGGACACTTTCTTTGGTAATGTGTGAGGACCTTGTGAAATTAACTTCCACAGATCAGGATTAACTGCATCAACATAATTGCGCAGACTGACAAACCACACATTAAAATTAGAACCGTTGAAAACCGGTGGATCACCCATGAAAACTGATCAGATAAATGCAACAGGAATAATGAAGCACCAAAAGCTAGAAAGCACCAAGACAGCATGATCGAATCTACAGGTCGCTGGACCTTCTATGCAGACAACCCGCTCTGATACCAATTGTTGGGACGGTGCGAAGGATACAGAGGGGGGGGTGAATGTATCCCCTTCAAAAATATTGCCCCACTTAAAAACAATAAGCATGCTGCTAGATACAATTGTGAAATAAGAACTATAGAGCTCAATTAAACATTTGATCGACCAGATGAACTGCTAACTAAACTAGTGGAACCTGATCAAGACTAATGCCGAAGACAGAACTATGCACACCAGATTCACTTAGCAAAATATGTAATGCTCAAGGTCACTGCAGGTAGAAACAAGAATGTTCATACAACCTGTGAAAGAGGTAGAAGACAAGGAGCAAACGCACACTGCAAACCACGGCACAGATAATTTTTTAGGTGGTTCGGTCCACAGACCTACGTCCACCCCTCACTCCAAACCGGAGTGAGGCTTCCACTAGCTAACGCTAGAACCGCAGACTCAGTCTGCAACAGGTGCTGCCAAACAGCTTGACCAGGGGAACAACCTCCCCTCTTCCTCCCAACCGGAGGGCAACCGCTAGTGACTACCCGTCACTAGCAACCAGAGACCAAGGTCTCTCTTCCTCCACCTAGGAGGGAAACCACTTGGACTTGCAACCCACAAGACCAGAACCGGAGACGAATCTCCCTTCCTCCAACCCGGAGGGAAACCCACAAGTGACTCCCAGCCACTTGCAAACCAGAGGTCACGGTCCTCTCTTCCTCCACACCAGAGGGAACCACTAGAGACTACCCAGTCACTAGCAAAACCGGAGAACAAGTCTCCCTTCTCCTGAGACCACAGGAGGAACCCCGATCCCAAACAAGGGAATCGGAAGAACAAGGTGAATAGATGGAAAGAACAAAATAAAAAGGAAACACAAAGGAAAGACACAGCAAACGTAAATCTGGAAATGAGACACACTAAGTAGCTCTCGCAGGAGCAAAACTGGTTTGGATTTGATCCAATGCCAAACAGACGAATCTTCAATGAAGGCTTCTTTCTTCTTCTCCACGAACTCTCTCTCTCTCTCTTCTTCTTCTCAGTATCAGGCTCACACTATTCTTCTTCTTCTTCACTCTCGATCTCAATCTCTTTTTCTTTTTCTTCTTCTGCTTTCAGCCTCTCTGCTGCTACTCTCTCCTTTTTCATCTTCTGCCTTTTTCTGCTCTCTACCTCTACTTCGATCACTCTTCCTTGATCTTGATCGGTCTTCTTCATGTGGAAGAAGCTCTATATTTATACCAGCCGCAGCTAGGGTGTGTGTAGGGCTTATGCCCTGTTGTCCTCGAATCACGTGCCAGGTGCCAACCTCAGATCACGTGCCCAGCCATCTTTCTTCTCGAAGTGTATACCTGTGACACAGTCATAAGAGAGCATCAGATGGATCTATAGACTTGGTTAAGGCTTTTAACAAAGCGTGTATAGACATGAATGCTGCATATAGGCAAGTATGTACATTGTGAGAATGTGTAGACTTGAGTGCCTTCATGCGACCTCAGTGTATAGACTTTAGATGCAACATATAAGCAAGTGTGTACAATGTGAGAATGTGTAGACTTGAGTGCCTTCATGCGACCTCAGTGTATAGACTTTAACTTGAAAGATGTTCAGACTTTAAGTGCTGAAGTGTGTACAGTCTCTGTGTGTTCGAGCATGCTACAATGTGTAGACTTATGAACTGATGCAGACACATGCTGTATAGACTTTGATGCAAAGGCTGGAGTGTGACGGATGTATAGACTTTAAAAGACGAAGCATGCACAGGCCAAACGATGTATAGACTTTGCCAATATGAGACACTGTACAGACTTTGTTGTATAGACTTGATGCATTGTATGGACTTGGTGTGTGCAGGGCAGGCAGTCAATGTATAGACTTCATGATACAAGCGACAAAGTATAGACTTAACGATGCAAGCGATGTATAGACTTTGATGCCCAAAGGCAATGTATAGACTTGTACAGTTCAGCTGCCAATGTATAGACTTTGATGCCCAAAGGTAATGTATAGACTTTGAAGACTCGAAGCCCACGATGTATAGACTTTGAAGCATGTGAACAAGACAATGTATAGACTTGGCTTCGTGCAAGCTACAGGACAATGTCTAGACTTGATGCAGCTTCAAAGCACAATGTGCAGACTTTACCAATGTATAGACTTGGGTTCTGAATGTAGGTAAAGACTGGGAATGTATAGACTTGATGAATGGCTTGAAAGCAACAGGACAGTGTATAGACTTGGAAGGTTCAGCGGTGGATGTACAGACTTCACCTAAGCAAGCTATAGTGCAATGTATGGACTTGATCTCAAGGAATGGCTGTACAGACTTTGAGTGAAGGCATGAACAGTGAATCAATGTATAGACTTGCAGAACAAATATTGCACATATGCCATGAATGTATAGACCTATTCGATGAATGCATGAACAGTGAATCAATGTATAGACTTGCAGAACAAACGTTGCACATATGCCATGAATGTATAGACCTGTTCGATGAATGCATGAACAGTGAATCAATGTATAGACTTCCAATGCCTTCGTCAAATGCGATGTACAGACTTGGCAAGCCCCAGGCCGATGTATAGACTTGCAGTGCAATGTTCACACGACTGGGCGATGTACAGACTTGGTGAGTGCCAAGCGATGTGCAGACTTCAATGACTCATTCAACTAGACACTGTGCACATCAAAAATTGCACACCCAAATATTATGCTCGGCCCCGCATCAACAACGGCGCTGAGTGAAGAAATCCCGTAGAGACGGGTCACCCGGACTCCCTAAGTATGCGTACTGCAGCGAGGCCGCCTCCAGGAGTCACGGCCGTGAAGAGAAACCAATCACAATAAGCCCCACAATCCGTGGGCCTCGAAGAAAGCCAAACAGGCCATGACTCATGTCCATAACGGGCTCAGACCGGGCTCAAAAGCACGCCCAATTCGGCCTTCAACGGCACACCCTGGGGTGCTCAGCGGCACACCCCCTGGGGTGCTCAGCGGCACACCCCCTGGGCTATTCAGCGGCACACCCCTTTGGGGTCCCAGCGGCACGGCCCAAGGCGTTTAGCGGCACACCCCCTAGGCTGCTCAGCGGTACACCCCTTTGGGGTCCTAGCGGCACGGCCCAGGGCTTCAGCGGCACGCCCCAATGGGCGTTCAGCGGCACACCCCAAAGGGGGTTCAGCGGCACACCCCAGACGGGTTCAGCGGTACGCCTGATCCAGGGGCTCCAGCGGCACGCCCATTCGGGGCTCCAGCGGCACGCCCATTTGGGGCTCCAGCGGCACGCCCATTCGGGGCTCCAGCGGCACGCCTTTTTGCCTCTCCCACGGCACGCTTGTTCAGCCCGCCAACGGCATAGCGTGAAGGCTTTTTCAACGGCTGGATGACGTGAAGCCCATGCCCTATGTATCCTTGGCGCGCAGCAAGCCGTCTGAGGTGTCAGTCGATCGTTGGGCCACGCAGGCTACTCCACTGATAGCCAGGACAGGGGAGGTCAAACCCCCATGATCACGGGCTACTTCCCGCCTTCGACGGCCGTGCTCAAGGCTCCCGCTGCTGGGAGTATAAAAGACTCCCGTTCCCGACGAAAACAGAGAGGACAGAGGGACAGAGGGAGGAGGCAGACGGAGACACACCCACAGAGAAGAAGGAAGAGGCAAGAGGAGAAGAGAGAAGAGAGGAGGAGGCGTCCCGGCGTGAGCTCCCTCCGACGACCACCAGGAAGAAGAGAGAGTAAGAGAGAAGAAAGGGCTTGATGTAACGGGGGGAAGTGTTGGAGAAAAAGGAGGGTGGACGATCGTCCCCACTTGAGCCCCAACACCTTCCCTTTCATGTTTTCCTTGCTTTCCTTTTCCTTTTCTTTTGCTTTTGTGTTTTCTTTCTTGCCCGTAGCCTTGGCTCGGGTGTGTCCGTCAATGTGTATGTAGGGCCCCGGCCCCTTGCTTCCCATGAATGAAAAATCGTCTTTCTTGGGTCTTTCCTGCTATGTCTGATGGTTTACTCCCGCCTTCACAATGCATGCAGTGTGTTGTCCGTTTTCTCCATTTCTCCGGTTTCTTTCGAGTCACCGTATCAATGTGATGCCTCCCTTTTGAAGCCTGGCCTTGTGGGTCCTTTACTCATCTCCAGGCAGCCCTTCCTCGGCCTCGAATTCCCCTTCTTTCCCTGATTAGCCTGCAGGTCTCCCAGCCCGCACATTTAGCTCCTTAATCCTCCAGCGATGCAACTTTCCAGCCCTTGGCCGGCACACCTTTTGGCCCCCAGCGGCACACCCTGTTGGCCCTTCACCGGTACACCCTCCTGGCCCTCAGTGGCACACCCCTATTGGCCCTCAGCGGCACACCCCGTTGCCCTTGGCCGGTGCACCCCTTCTGGCCCTCAGCGGCACACTTTCTAGCCCCCCCAGCGGTACACCTTCCCCTGGTGCCTCAGCGGTACGCCCTCAGCCGCCAACCCCCAGCCCATTCTGCCTAGTACTAGAAGCCCTCCGTTCACGGTTTTCTCCGGGTTTTCCGAGGTCCCATAAAGGTGTTGCTGCCCTCGGGCGCCCACCTTCAGTTGTCGGGTTCCGCCACTCCATGTGGGCGCGTTCCCTTTATCTCCCTTACGCCCCGGGTCAAGGGGAGATGCTGCCGAATTTTTGTCAGAAAATAACAACATGTTAAATAAGATAAAAGGAGGCAACAAACGAACAGAATAATTAATGATGAAGCCCTCCAACTAATCAAGTCATCGCCGGTGCCATGATAAGAACTGAGCTGATCAGCACCACGACAGGCCGAACATCCGACCCATGGCAGAGAGGCCGAACAGGACAAAACAAGGGAGAAATTTATATAAAACTGCACAAAAAATTAAAACAAGAAGAAAAGAAAAGCCTTGAAGACTGATTGAACCTCCACCATCACGCCCTGATTGGCCCTTCAACGGTCCACCCCAGTCATCTTCCAGTGGCATACTCATCCGACCCCTTCGCCGGCACACTCCTCTCAGCCTTCAGCGGCACGCTTCAAAGTCTTCCCCGGCACGCCCCTTGAACCCTCAGCGGTACACCCCTAATTGCCCCCAAGGACACACCCTTTAGCGGCACACTCCTCCCAGCCTTCAGCGGCACGCTTCAAGGCCTTCCCCGGCACGCCCCTTGAACCCTCAGCGGTACACCCCTAATTGCCCCCAGGGACATACCCTTCAGCGGCACACTCCCTCCCATCGTCTCTCTCCCTTCGCCAGTACACCCTCATCTACCGTCTCAATAGGATTCAGTGTACAGACTTGGCAGATGGATGTACAAACGCAGCAACAAGCAATGTATAGACTTCACATGTTGATTGCATGGGCAACGTACATACTCTGGGTTGAATAGGCTGAAGAATGTACATACTTCATATTGCAACGTACAGACTCGGTGCTGCAGTGTATAGACTTGGTGGCCGATGTATAGACTTCATGCTGCGACGTACAGGCTTTGTGCTGCAGCGTATAGACTTGGGCAATGTACAGACTTCATGCTGCAGTGTATAGACTTGGGGCTGGCCAATTTACAGACTTTGTGCTGCAACGTATAGACTTTGAGCTGCAATGTATAGACTTCATGCTGGTCAATGTACAGACTTTGTGCTGCAACGTATAGACTTTGAGCTGCAATGTATAGACTTCATGCTGGTCAATGTACAGACTTTGAGCTGATGAATGCTGACCAACGTATAGACTTTGAGCTGCAATGTATAGACTTCATGCTGGTCAATGTACAGACTTTGAGCTGCAATGTATAGACTTCATGCCGGCCAACGTATAGACTTTGAGCTGCAATGTATAGACTTCATGCCGGTCAATGTACAGACTTTGAGCTGATGGGTGCTGGCCAGTGTATAGACTTTGGGCTGCAACGTGTAGACTTTGTGGCTATCAATGTATAGACTTCGAATCGCAGCCAATGGACAATGTACAGACTTTAGACTAAAGGACGTATAGACTTTGTGTACTGGCTGAATAGACAATGTATAGACTTTAGGCTGAGGAACCTACAGACTTTACATTATCCCCCTCCTTCACCGATACACTCTCCAGCTATAGCCCCAGCGGTACACTTCCTTCAGGCCTTCACCGGTACGCCCCCTTCAAGTCCTTCAACGGCACATGTCTCTAGCCCTTCGCCGGCAAGCCTGCCGCCCTCCTTCGCCGGCACACCTCCTTAAGCCCTTCAGCGGCACCCATCCCCAGCCCTTCACCGGCACACTCTTCTGCCCACCTTCCCTCAGCGGTACACTCCCTTTTTACCCCCCCCCCCCTTTTCAACCCACCAAGGGTCAACTCTCTCCAAAAAAAATGTAATAAACATATACATATATATAATACGTGAACGCACATATACATATACATATAGGCATCTAATGGCAGCACTAACAAACTAATAAAAGTCATGATGAATAAATAAACCTGAATATATCCATATAAAAAAAATGATGACGAGTGAAATAAGTGGCAATAATAACAATAATAAAAAGGGGGGGGGTAATAATAGCAGTGAGCAAGACGAGGGAGATCACCCGGAACAGATGCGGAAAGAGGAATGAGCAACAGGATAATAAGAATAATAATAATAAAATATTACGAGGTATTAATAATTCTACATTGCAGCCCTCTCTCTCCGTGACTCGACGCAGAAGGAACAGTGATGCCGCCCTCGCAGACCGGGCCCGAGTCTTGGGATTCGTCCCGACATGACCGTGCCCCGACCCAGTCTTGGGCCGACATTCTAATCAGATCGGATTCATTCATCGCCCCAGTTTTCCGTCATGTTTCTATCACGGACCCGTGTCCGAATATGAAAAGGTCCACGAGTGACCGACATGGCCAGTGGCTCGCATCCTAATGCGTACTTTGGTGTGATTTTCTCCTGCCTCTTTCTCACGCAATTAGTATTATTCTTTTCGGCCCCAGGGCCCTTAATTTCGGCAATTAATCAAGGGTATTCCCTCGTATGGGGGATGTAAATGACGTCGTGACCTTGATGGCGCGACAGGATTCGGTCTCGACACGAACCACACAATCGCCTGACGAAGTCAGATCGAGCACACCATGGACTCTTCGGAGCCCGAATAAATCGTCATTTCGGTGACTGGCACGCCCACGCACTTAATAGACAAAACCACCTGAACTAGCGAATTTTAGTGCGTCCACAGACACGTGAAAGCACAGACAGTGTACAGACTTAGTGCAAACAGGATGTGCAGACTTGTGGCATGCAATGTCTAGACTTGATATGAAGGAATGCACAATGTCTAGACTTGATGAACAATGCAACAGGCAATGCTGACTGATGTATAGACTCTGAATGAGTGACATGCGACAGACACTGTGCCGACTTGTTTTGAACCACGCACAATGTATAGACTTGCAATACCATGAAGGCAGGCTATATAGACTTGAAGTAATGCATGCAGGTGACAATATATACTTGCTGTCAACAAGTGTATGGACTAAGTATGCATACAACAATGATGTGTAGACTTGGGTGTGTGTGTGCTGTACAGACTTAAATGCAAACAGGATGCTTGTGTATGCATGAGGGCAATGTACAGACTTGCGAATCTGGGGGGTCAACCCATCTGGAAGGGGGGTCGACCCACTTCTGTCTAGACTATGCTGACTGATGTATAGACTTGCATATGCATGGAGAGGCAAGGCAATGTATAGACTATGACATGAATGAAGAGTGAAGACTGTATGACTGATGCAATGAAACACCGGAGAATGTACAGATTTTCAGGCACAATGAACATGTACCGATGAAGGGAATGCATATAGCAGATATGAACTGAATGTATGCAGGAGAACTAACAGAGCATTACCTGATCTGAGCATTAACTTTACCTGTCAGGATTTGACTTTGACTTGGGTTAACTTTATGACCTGTGAGTCATCCTTAAACTTGTTCTGACAGTTTCTCATAATGCAACAGGATTATATCATCAAGGATGTAAACATAATGAGGCATAATATCTGTCATCATCAAAACTCCAGAACCACAGTTGTCTTAATATCTCAAAAAATTAACGTCAACTCCGTTGTCTTAATTTTTTTAACACACCTACACGTGTACAGTGTCACTTTTTTGTTATTAAGAATTTAGCGAAAAAAATTATATGATAAATAAGAGAAAAATTTAAGGGTCTTAACCATGAAATATCACAATTTTATTACATCATGCTAAAAAGATAAAAATCGGCAAAGGTGGTACGGGTTATTAACCCATGGACAGGGTCGCTTTTTAATTTTAAATCTTTATGCATCTAAATATATAAAAATTAAGAGAAAAATGTGGAGATCACAAATATATATTTCTTCAAAATTTTATATACATGATTACGTGATTATAAAATTTTTAATCGTGCATTTATTTTGCGTGAAACATAACAACATAAAAAATGGGATTATGCATGCATTAATTAAGTTTGATATAAACTATGTAGAATCAACTGAAAACTTGTCATACAGAAACGTGCATGTAAGATTTAATTAATAATAAATTTTTACACTCGAGAGAGAACACCTACCTTTACGAAGTGAAATACTAGATACGGGGCGTCGGACAGGGTTGTAGAGGCAAGGTAGTGACAACTGACAAGGAGAATAAGCCCTCCCCTTACGCAGGAGGAAGCAGAGGGAGAAGCACCGCAGCGGTACAGTAGCAGAGGGTGGTTTATCCCACAGAGGAAACTTCACGTTGGATGTGGAATGGACGTAGCAGAGAATCCCTTTCTCGTCGGCAGCCGAAACACCACGCACAGGATGAAGGAGGTTGAAGTCCTCCTTTGCAAGCACCGCAGTAGAGCCTCCCCTCCGAACGCAGTAGCAAGGGGGCGGCTCGTCCAACGGAAAGGTTCATTTATAGGAGAGGGATCCTAAAAAAAAAGGGGTCGAAGACTTTTAAAGGAAGGGCTTAAAACCTTCCGTGCATTACTCGCGTTTACAAATTCTCCTGCTAAATAGACCGCCGCCTGCCACCATTTGGCATGTGAAACCCTAGGCTAACTCCATGCATGATTCAAGCGTGGGTTGTTCGGTGGAAGAAAAAGCCCAAGGAGAATGGGCTTTACATGCATGGGTTGCGGTTAATCTGTGAGCCACCCCCCCCCCAATTTTCGTACCGATGGGTTTTTAAGCTTCATGGGTTTATATGTATATAACCCATGGGTTGGGTTTTGACTTCATGAGTTTGGGTTAACAGTGGCTGGTCCATGGCTTGTGCGACTCACGTGGTCCCTTGAAAGGGTCAATTCCTAGCCTGTGCTACAGACAAGGTGGTGAAGCCCCATTTATCATGCATGGTCCTTAAGCCCTTTAGTATGTGTTTATACATATATGGTCTGAACCTATGTTAAGGGCTTATTTATCTTGGTTTCATTTGCTCGTGTACTTATCCCATGGTTATGGGTCTAGTCCCTTATACATATGGGTTATTACAATGATGCATGTCTTTATCTAGCATTCTTATTTAATCGTGAGGGTTTTTATTTGTTTAGTGAAAGCTTAAATTCCCTATTATTCTTTTCTGGGGTGTTACAAGTCGTGATGGAGAAATCTGACCGTTGATCAATATTGGATTTGATCTCAACCAGTGTAAGGTCATTTTCTTGCAATTTTACTAGATCCTCTATCAAGGTAGGTTGTGACCGGATGTTGGCGATAATACACTTTTCATTTTCCGAGTCGATATCCAGATTCAATTTAGCGAAGTCTTCTACAAGGTCGGTCATACCTTTCCGTAGGCTAGATAGAATCGCCATTGATTTTCTGCTGAGTGCATCTGCTACAATATTTTCCTTTCCCGGGTGATATTGAATAGAAAAATTGAAGTCCGTGAGATATTCCCGCCACCTTCTTTGCCTCATATTTAACTTTTTTTGGGAGAAGAGATATTTTAGACTTTTGTGGTCCAAAAATACGGTGATTTTCTTCCCATAAAGGTATTGTCGCCATATCTTTAATGCGAAGATAACAACAACTAGTTCCAGATCATGTACTGGATAATTCTCCTTATGGCGCTTCAACTGTCTTGAAGCATGACCAATGGCTCTACCATGCTGCATTAAGACACAACCAAGGCCAATGCCTGATGCGTCGGTATAGACTTGGAAGCCACCACCATCAACGGGTAGTGCTAACACTGGTGCAGATGTGAGATGTTCTTTGAGAGTTAAGAAACTCTCTTCACAATCCTTTGACCATATAAAAGGAATTTCTTTTCTTGTAAGCTTGGTAAGGGGTACGGCAATCTTAGAGAAATCCCTTATGAATCACCTGTAGTAACTAGCCAGGCCAAGAAAGCTCCTGACTTCAGTCATAGTCATTGGTCGGCTCCAGTTCCTGACTGCTTCAACCTTAGAAGGATCCACAGAGATACCTTCCTTTAAAATAATATGGCCAAGGAAAGAGACTTCCTTTAACCAGAACTCACATTTGTTGAGTTTCACATAGAGTTGGTGCTCTCTTAATATTTGCAAAGCTATTCTCAAATGTTTTTCATGCTCCTATTGAGTCTTGAAATAAATGAGAATGTCATCAATGAAGACGACCACAAACTGGTCAAGGTAAGGCCTGAAAGTATTGTTCATGAGTTGCATAAAAGCTACCGGGACATTGGTTAACCCAAACGGCATAACCACGTACTCATAATGCCCATATCTGCTTCGAAAAGTAGCCTTGTGAATGTCTTCATCTTTGATCCGCAGCTCATGGTAACCAGACCTGAGATCTATCTTTGAGAAATATTCTGCACTAGAGATCTGATCGAACAGTTCATCAATACACGATAGTGGATATTTGTTCTTGATAGTGAGTTGATTTAATTACCGGTAATCAATACATAGTCTGAGAGATCCATCATTCTTCTTGATAAATAGGACCGGCGCACCCCAAGGGGACGTGCTTGGTCAAATAAAACCTTTCTTTAGTAATTCATGTAGTTGCTTATTCAAATCCTTTAGCTTAGTGGGGGACATCCAGTAGGGAGCTTTTGAGACAGGTGTTGCTCTAGGGATGAGTTCGATGGAAAAGTTTACTTCCCTTACGGGTGGTAAACCAGTTATTTTAAAATGGAAGATATCAGAGAACTCCCTTACAACATGGATTTCTTCAAGAATAATTTCCTTGGACTCGGTGATGATTACGGAAGTAAGGAAAGTTTCACAACCTTGCGAAATAAGTTTACAGGTGTGAAGAGAAGAAATAAGGATAAGATGCTTCGTATATTTGATGTCAAAGAAAGAGAACTTTGGTAGATCAGGTTTGTGGAAAGAAATTCACCTATCGCAACAATTAATGTCGGCATAGTGTTCACATAGTCAATCTACATCTAAGATAGCATCGTAGCCTTCCATGTCAAGGCATACGAGATCGGCAGGAAGATTATGGCCTCCTATAATGGTGCGGACACAAGTCGCAATACGCATTTGTGGCTGAGGATACGCCGGGGCCCGCTTAGCTCGCGGAGGACGTGGATGCATCGGCCGAGCCATCATCTTTATTTTACATTTTTAGGCCATGTTGGGCCCTATTGTAGTCCATGTTGGACAATTGTATTAAATATGGCAAATGGGCTAGGCTAGGTATTGGGCTAGAGTTAATCGGCCTTTGGGCCTTAATTGGGCCAAAAGGGGCTTCAATGTGAACATGCCTAATGGGTTAGCATGCTAGGTATGAAAGGGGAAATGGGATGGAGTCTAGGTGGCTAGTGGAAGCCCCCCCCCCCCCCTTCTTGGTCCAAGAGGTAGGCAACCTACCACCCTTGACTTCCCTCCCTTGAATTTTCAAAGTTAGGCAAGTCCTTGTCCCCCCTTGGTCCCCCTCCCTCTCCCACTTGGCAAGTGCGCACCCCCTCTCCCTCCCCTCTCTCCCACGAGATTCCCAACCCCCCTACCATTGCCATTCCCTATATAATCACATGTATAGTGTCACTTGTGGAGCTAATGAAGAATTAATGAAAGGTTATTGCATTTTGTGCCAAGAGGAAGCCTTGGGTGCACCCCTCTCTCTCCCCTCCTTTGCAGCATAGATTTACTGTGTTTCTAGGGTGGATTCCCTGCAAACTTGGTGGATTCCAAGTGATCTCTCCTCCCCAGAGTGCGAAGCTCCGCCGCCGCCGCCATCGAGCCGCCATCGCACCACCACCGCCGCTTCATCGTAGTTCTATCCATCATTGGATAGAAGCCTAGTGCGTGATTTTTAGCTCTCAATCAGGACCTTAGATCGTTTTAAAATTTAGAGGGTGAGTTTCCCACGTCTACCCTATCCTCCATAAAAAAATTCAGGTTATTTTCACCTCATTTACCATTTTTCCCGATCTGTTCTTGCCACCCATAGTAATCTGCCTCCTGTGCAGATCCACCAGCCAGCAAGCTACCTCTCAACTACTTTCACCCCCTTCCCCATTTCAGAATGAGTTGAAATTTTAACTGGGAGTTCTGTCCACCAAAGCCATCGTCCCCAATTTGTTTTGTGATTTTAGGAATTTTTTTTCCCATCCAAAAAATCACTACATTTTCCCAAAATTTGTTCTGTCCTGTGCAGTCCAGATCCGACCACCTCCACCAAAAAATCTATTTCCCCATTCAAACCTTCTCCAAAAGTTACACACAAATTATCCACGTGTTCTTTACCTTCCCATCTGCCATCCATAAAACTTTCAGATCCAAAATCTTCCATTTGATCTTCGATCAACCAACATTTTCAGGCAGATCCAATTCTATCCTGACTGTTCTGGATCTGTGAACCAGCCTATTATAAATTCAACCACAGAAATTCCAGCGACAAAAAAATTACTGTAACACTAGGTGGTTGTAGATCTCTTGGTCAGCTTTGCAACGGCGCTAGTTTCGCGTCGATCTGACGTCTGTGCTGATCGTAGTAATTTTTCTCGCCGAGTCGCGCAGTGTCGACAACAGCAGAATTAGTTCGGGACAGCAAGCTGCCACCCGAGTAGCAGTGTGCCGGAACCGTCGGAGCTGCCCCAGAAGCCGCTCGTCAACCCAAGTGCGGTACTCCCAGGTCCCACATTGTAGCTCTTTACCTCCTTGCGTGGAGTGGGCAGTGATTTAGTTCTGTAAATTATTGAAATTGTTTGTACCGGGAGTACGGAACTTGGCCGGGGTCGTCTTCCCCACGCCCGGTAGTGTGAAGGTATCGTGTCCGCTCCCTTCACTCGGTATTTTGCTTATTTTGTATTTATTTATATATGTCGCTGCAAGTGATAGGTTAACTAGCTCGATTCAATTCAGTCACCGTTGCGAGAGTGAGTGGGTGTAACCCGTCCCGTGACTCGATCCGAGCACGCGGAAAAGCCGATACCCTCGACTCATTGCCGATTTCTCAACTGCATAGATCCGCATGTTTCCCTCGCTTAGGGACGTCTGTGAGCTAGCTCCCCAGGTTCGCGTCACCTCCCGCATCATATAATCTCTTCACTATTAGGGTAGTGGGTTTTGAGTTCCGTTTCGGAGCCTAGAGCTGTGGTAACTGCTCGGTCTGAAGGTAAAGGAATAGGAGAAACTGCCAAAGTTTTAGCAAAAGCGGTAGATATAAGAGAGTGAGAAGCACCAGTATCGAATAATACAAAGGCAGGATGTGAATGGATTTGAATAGTACCTTCCATGAGACCATCATCCTTTGAGACTTCATCATCCACTACGGCATTAAAACGAGCCTACCGCATGTGTCCACCTTTGTTCTTGAAAGGTTGTTCTTTCATAAGGGGGCAATTAGGCATGCGATACTCCCTGCTTCCACATCGAAGACAAGCAACAAGGTGCTTTCAACATTCTTCATCCGAATGACCAAACTTCTCACAAAAAGTGTAAGCCGGCACGACTTGCTTCACTTCTTCTTTTACTCGCTTGTTCTTGTCGTTCCCGTTGTTGTTACGGGACCTATTCTTCTTATCACGGGACTTGTAGGTCCCCGTGATGCTAAATTTGTCTTCCTTCCTTCCTTGCCTGTCCTTGCCTGTCCTTGCAACTAGGTTCTTCACCTTTGCCATTGTACTTCTCGACCTTCTCAAGGGTCCTTTCACATAAGTGGGCTCTATGGACCATCTCCGTATAGGTCCAAATGTTTGGTGGCCCAAGTTATTTGACGAAGATGGGCCTTAGACCGTCCATAAAGCGAATGGCCTTCAAGAGCTCTGTGCTAATAAGATGCGGAGCATCTGGGCCTAGTCTTGAGAATTGAAGTTCATATTCTGCTATGGACATCATACCTTACCTAAGAGAGGCAAATTCTGCAACCTTCCATTCCCGGACATGCTCTGAGAAATACTTCTCTCGGAAGAGTTCAAGAAACTCCTCTCAAGTAATTTGTGCATTATGAAGATGGGCCGAGGTGGCTTTCCACCACGTGCGAGCATCTTTATTTAGTTGGAATGTGGCCAATAGGACCTTCTCCTGGTCCGTACATTGCATGACATTAAATATACAGTTCATTTCATCGATCCAATTCTCTACTTCATCTTGGTTAGACGAACCCAAGAATCGTGGAGGGTTCATACTCTAGAAATTGCGATGAAGATCCCTGGCGCCTGCTCGCGCGCCAGCTTGTGCCACGGTCTACAGGGCCCGGGTAAGACCCGCAACCGTTTGTTGCATAGCTTCCCAGTTTGCTCGGTTGCCAGCCATTTGGAGAGTAGGGTTCTTGAGAAAATAAATAACTAGATATTTTCTTTGAAATTTTTGGGGATTAACCTAAAGGTTAATTCTTTACTAGAGATCTAGCTTAACCGTAACCCGAGCTCTACCCAATCTCACATGGGTTCAGAATTTTGTTCCTAGTTCATAGGTGTGGGTCCTTAACCCTTGGACTTAACCTATGACTTGACATTTTCTTAGGACTTACTTATGCCTAGGCTCTGATACCAACTTAACTGTCACGCCCTGAGATATGCAGTGGAATTAAGTCGAGAATGTGAACAACCGGCAAGATAAGTCTCGAGCTAGAATGACAATCAGAGCACTAACACATAGAAGAATGAACACAACATATACTCAAAAATCTTCACTTTATTGAATAATAATTAATGTTTACAAATGACACTTGACTCTTTAACATAATGACTCGCTAGAGTCAATAAAGTGAAAAATTACATAACATGTTCAACTTCACCGCATATTACTATGAAGGACACTTATTACAATATGACTCATAGAACCTTGACTATCTAGTGCTCCTCTCTTTCGTCATTCGCTCTCGGACTCCCCACTTGAGTAGTCCGATTCTGGCTCGCTAGAATTTCCTGAAAAAGTAGGGAATGAGTGCACTCGCCCAGTAGGTATCTTCGTATCAACATGATAGCAATGTTAAAGTAATTAACATTTTAGCTCTAGAAAGATAATATTGAAAATGTGATAAACACGTGAATAAAACCAAAGTAACAACAGCTAACAAGAGCTATAGAGATATGAGAATTAAAGTACGTAAAGAGCATGATCAAGCAAGATGATAATACGGCCTTTCAATAACGAGAATGTACTATCATGCAACAAGAATGTACTTTCATAACCTTGAAAATGCTATGCACTAGAAAGTCATGTATCAAGCAAGCATGTAATTTCATAAGATTACTTTGTGAATTTCATCCGTTTATAAAAAAAGTACTCCCAGCACAATGTGACGCTAGTGTTCATCATACCCCATGATTTATAGTATGTTTCTGGCCATCTACCGAGGGGGGCTAGCGTGGAGCCCTTGGACACTGTCCGTGCCCACCCTTGTATCTTCAAGTTATAAATCAAGCTACTTCCACGAGAAATAATAAAGTTGGCTAGTAACATCAAGTTCAAACAATAGTTTCATGGTAACAAAACCACGGTAAGAACGTACCAAAATGATCGTGAAAATACAAGGATGAATTAACTTGAACATTACGCTACGGAGGAATTCTGGCAGCATCACAGTACATTTACATAGTTTCATAGTTCATTAATGACTTATTGAATAAGATGTTGGGTTCCAAATAATCAGAAAACCATCTGAGAAGAGAGCACAATAAACCCTTGGTTCAAACCATGGGTTGGACAGTATTTAGACAGAACGCGGTCGAACCAGGACTGCTAACAAGAGGTAGCGGTCGCATGCGGTCCGCTATCTGACGGGGTACTGAGGACGGGTCGACGCAAAAAGAAACTGGGTCGATGCTATGAACAACTGGCAAAACACGGTCGTGCCAGGACTGCTGTCTGGAAGTAGCGGTCACCTGATGGCCGCGTTCAGATCAGTTCATAGAAAATGCAGAATTCACGAAGTGCATTCTAGACTTTTGGATTTTTAGGGTACAACCGGCTCGGCATCCTAGTGGGAATCTCAGGCTCGTAGAGACTTACGGAGGCCTTTAAACAAGATCACCTCGTCCGACAGAAGGAATATCCGACGGAGAGGCTCTTAAGTCCAAGAGGTGTTCCTATCAAGTGCAAGTGATCTAATAGCGTCGTATCGGAGTACGGACTATATTGTGAAGTAATAAAACAGAAAGGGGATGAGAAAGGAATGCATTAAAGCACAAAGCAAAGTGAACTTAAGTCATGAAAATCTTCATTTAAGTGCAAACTATAAAGTTTTGGCATGAAACTACATATATGAAAATAAGGTTTCAAACACCCAAACATGAAACATGATATGACATAAATCATGAGTATAACAAAATAACATGAAACAAGACATAGCTACTTATATTTAACAGTGAATCATGAGGGTTGTTCTGGTTTCTATTTAGAGATAACAGAAAGCATAACGCGGTTGGTCGAAGATCGCTACTTGCAGGTAGCGGTCTCTACAATATCGCTATCTATCTGCATCAGATAGAAGCTAAGTCCAGCGTGCAGAGCCTATTCTAGGGTAATTAATGCACGAAACTATAGGGAACAGAAAGGCAAGACATGATGGTATATTTAGAACGAAGTAAGTGCATGGAAAAAGGCATGAATTAAGCCAAAGTTCTTATCTTTTAGTTAAGGGTGCAGGGATAACATGTCATGAAAACCTAGATGCACAGTCATGTAAAAACATCAAATACGTCATGTATAATACATGAAATCAAGAGATAGGAGAGGGCTTTCGTTCCTAACATGTTGTTTAAGCCATCCATGAGATAACCTATCTCTGGGTAAGCTTCTAATCTAAAAATTTATTGTCGGAAGAGGGTGCTGGTTCCTGCACATCCTACGTTGAAACAACGACTTCCAGACCTTCTAACTTCTCGACGGCTTGTTCTCCTAGCACGATATTTAGAAGGAAGTTAAAAGATATTAAAGGGAACAATAACCCTAAAGGACTAACATGAAAAGATGACACCTTACCTTCGAACAACGTGATCCAAAATTAGGGTTCTCGTAGGACGAATCTGGGCTCTATTTATAGAGGATGACTTAGGGTTGATGTAACGCCCCGAGATCCGATTCCCGAATTTTGGGGAGGGTGTGTATTTTTTTCTTTTTTTTATCAGACCCCGAAGCAAATTACTTTGTACGTATCGCGAAAGCAGCAATGTAGATAAACGTACATGCATTCACGTGAGAGAGAGAGAGAAACCATAGGTTACAGAAATGTAGGTAAACATCTCAACCATTCATAGTCTCCAAAAGAGTACAAGTTCAAAGTTCCAGATTACACATGAGCCCGCATGGGCTCGCCACTCCACAACTGATGCTTGCTCGACAGTCGTTGTTAAAATTGCCGTGCCACACAAATTTCAAATATTTATAACCGCACTCACTCACTTATGGATTTGAAAACATGAGTATAATGGTAAGTACGGGTCGATCCCACGGGGAAGGAATTTGGTTATTTTTCTTAGTTGAAAAATATTCTTGTGTTTTGAAAAAAATCAATTGTTGGATTTTGGAGTGCGATTATGAAAACTTAAATTGGAAAACATAACAGAATTCAAGTGAAAATAGGGGTTGGAAGAAAATGCATAACTTCAAATATAGACAGAATGAGAAGAAGTGTAAAACATGAAAGTTGTAGAGAATTGAAAAAGGAAGAACTTTTATGAAGAACACAGAAACATAAAATGAAAGGAAGATAAGGAAAAACTTGAAAAACTATGACCTATTGGTTCGGATGAACAGTAATTGACAGAAACCAGTACCTTGAAAACTTAATTCTAAAGCTCAAAAGAAGAGGAATTTGACAAAGTGCAAGAAGAATAAAACTTAGATATACAAGAGAGGAACAACTCTTATGAAGAACTCAGAGTTATTTGAGGACTAGAAAGACTTCAAAATGAATAGATGGAAGAAGGTATCACCACGGATGAATAGTAAATGCACAGGACAGCACTTAAGAAAATGGGTATTACCTCTATGAATTTGGACGAATTTGAAGAAATGCTAAACAGAGAAGTTGAAGAAAACGTAAAAAAGAACAACTTTTATGAAGACAAGAATTTGAAATGAGGGTCACAATAATGAGAAATAAGGCTATGAAAAGACTGAATTCTAAAATGAAACTTGTATTGCAATAAATTCAACTTACAAATTTGACTTCAAAAGCTTGGAAAAACACAACTTCAACAATCAAAAACTTCAGAAATGTAAAGAACTAACTTACATTACAAGTGCCCATAGCTAGCTCTCTCCCTAACTCCATCTAGTTCTAACTCTAACAACTAACCACCCCTTTCATTACAAGTGATACCCCCTTTATATAGGGTTTACAATCTCTTCTTGCTCATATAAAACACTCAAGTGCACCTAATTTTTGACCCAACTTGGTAGGCTGGAATGTGCTGAACCTTTTGTCATTTTTCCTGATTTTTTTCGGATTTTTTTTGGAATTTTTATAGCCCCTTTTCTTCTCTCTTTCTCTCTTATTCTCTCTGCCGGCGCGTTGTGCCGACCGGTTAGGCCGGGTTCGGCCGCCTGCCGTGGGCCCGCCGTGCGCCCCGCCACTCCGCGTGTCGCACGCGTGCGCCGCGTGCCTCCCCGCCGCTGTCGCGCCGCTCCGCGCCGGCCACGACCCCCGCGCCGCTCCCCTTCGTCGCGTCGCCACGAACCCCCCCCCCCGCCCCCTTCGCGCCTTCCTTGCCTCGTCGCCCGTGTGGGCGGCGAAGGCGGGGGTTTTTTTGAATATTTTTTTTCATTTTTTTTAATTTCATTATATAATATATATATATATATATGATAGAAATAGTTAGAAAATTTTAAAAAAATATCAAATAATTTTATTTTTTTTCTAATTTTTTTTCTTATCTTTTTGAACAAGTTTCCGGGCTTTTGGCCCAGTTGAACATATATATTGTTATTCTTTTTTTTCTTTTTCTTGAGCTTTTCTCGAACTACGTGCCTGCATAAATACATAAAAATTATCATAAAAATTTATTTAATTTTAGATAATTAAACATTTGATACAAAATCAACAATAAGTGTGAGAAGTGTATATTTAATATCAATTAAGCTCATAAAAATGCATATACTCATGAATTAAATGATAAAAATACACACTAATCACACCCCCCAACTTACTCATTGCTAGTCCCTTAGCAATGCACATAATGAAAATTTTAAGGACTAACAAGAGTTTAACGTATTCATGCTTCATTTCCAGATCATCTTTCATAGAGTCAATTAAAGATCAGGAATCTGGAATAATTACCACAGACTAGCCATATATCGAAAATTCAGGTACATGATCAAGAATTCTAATCAAAATTCAGTAGCACTTGTGCATGTGTAATGCTAAGTCCACAGTGAAGACAATTGCATCCTCCACTTGCTATTCTGAAAAAAATGTCTTTCAATTCTGCACTTCTTACTTAGAGCGTTCAATGCACACTAGCTTTTTATCTGCCTTATTGATATGTCCCATTTGGGATCACTATATTTTTTCTTTTCTACTTTTCTCTTTTTTTTTCTTTCCACACATGATGCTGCACTACCCTTCACTGTTTTACACGAACCTCAACACGTCTTAGGTGAAGTAGGCCCGATTCCACAGATCAGAGTTCCCTTTTCCTTTTTACGCGAACCTCAACACGTCTTAGGTGAAGTAGGCCCGGTTACTCAGAATCGGAGCATTTTTCATGGTGCTTTATTTTTTCTCATACTTTTCTATGGCAGAAAGCTTATAACAAATCTCTTGTTCAAAAGTGCAGAATATCAGACAGTATGTCTAAAAATAGCAGAAGGCTTGTCCTTCTTATTTCATTAGCGTGCAACGTGATTTACTTTTTTCTAAGTGCATCTGAATGTTAAAGAGATTCTTTAAATCAGTTTTCCATGGCTAGAGTAAATAAATTATCCATCATCCTTTTCCCAGTTGTTTCTATTCAGAATCACTTTTCATGCGACATGAATCAAGAAATTCAACGCGGGGAAAACTATTGTTTAACATGACAATTCAAGAAAGCAAAAAAAAAAATTTTGTTGAAATTTTTAAAATTTTATCCCCCCCCCCAACTTAAATGACATTGTCCGCAATGGCATAAGCAGTAGACAGATCAGAGGACATGAAAAAAAAAGATAATTCGGTTGGGAAGGAAGGATACAACCTGATGGCGGGGTAAAATGACGAGGGCGTCGGTGCAGCTTGGCCTGACAACTGAAAAAGCAAACACACTAAAATAATAAATTACATCAGAAGCCAGTTATTAACACAAGGAGTGGGACCCAAGGTTCATGAATTTCAAAGGGAATCGACCAATGATGGCAATGTGAGTTACGGAGCCGGATTTCCCGCAGAAATGTCCCCTCAATGCGTGTGTTATGCAAAAGGTGGCCACAACGGGACAATAAACATAACGAATCTTTGGACTAAAAAGAGAGAAAGTCAATAAAGCACGCCTCCGACTTGACCACTCCACATGGTAGAGTGGGTGCGAGAGTATAGGGAGGATGACTTGTGATAAAGGCTATTGCTAGGGGTGATGGTGCGAGATGCAGATCACTCCTCGTCAATCTTATAAATACCCCCCTTTTCACTCGACCGGAGAACATCGAAGTTGTGAGAGTAGAGTTGAGTGAAAGGGAAGTAGTGAGTGTTGCTCAAAGTTCAGAATGGAGGGTGAATCAAGCATCAGAGCTGAAGGGGAGTTGTCTCGCTCCTCAAAGAGGAGTAGATCGGGCAGTAGTGCCAGGAGATTCTCTGAAGTTGAAGGACTTGTGAGTGAAAGGACTCTACCACAGCTTGTAAGTGATTCCTTTCATTCCTTTCTTCTTCTCTGTTCTTTCTTTGGAAAGCTTCCCATTTCTCACTTCTGGTGTATGTGCAGAGTGTGATGAAGTCACACATCTCGTGGGAGCTAGTCATGGCTGCATATCGAGGGCTCCCGGACTTCCAGAAAGTGAGGTTGGACGTGATGGGATTCGGGCCTTTGCTCAGAATTGAGCCAATCAAGATCGACCTTGCCCTGATCCAAGCTCTACGTGAAAGATGGGACCCGGTAAGTAGGGCATTCCTGATGCCGTGGGGGCATATGGTGCCCAGCTTGGAAGATGTGGTCCGAATTTTGGGACTCAAAGTGGATGGGGAAGCAGTAACTGGTGTCACCTACGCGGATTACCGTGAAGGTGCCCATAAGTTATTGGGAATGGACTTACAAAGTCAGAAGAACAGGTCAGTAGCCAGGGCATCGATCATGGAGGCTTTAGGGCTTACTGACATGCGTCCGCGTGATGATGAGTCCATAGAAGAATTTATGGAAAGGGCAGAAAGAGGTGCCCGTGCTATGTATTGTATGGATACCAGCAATTGGGAGCGGACCAATATGGATCTGAGGAGGTTCCTCCTCTTTCTATTAGGCAAGTTGTTGCTGGGGTCCAAGGGAGACAGTATCCACTGTCATTTCTTAGAACTACTTGTAGACTTGGAAAGAGTAGGACAATACGCCTGGGGAGCTGCTGTGCTGGCACATCTGTTTACAAGTCTGTCGCAAAGGACAGACAAAGAGATGACAGTAAATGGGTTTACGCCTTTTATAAAGGTAAAGAAAAACATTTTTTTGTTGTTTTTATTTTCTACTTTTTGTTTTTGTTTTTATCAATGACACATGATGGTGTAGCTATGGAGCTACTATTACCTTCCAATGGGGAGAGCTCGACACTGTTGACCAGTGACGGTCCCACTAGCGAGACGGTGGCAACCCATCATGAGCACTGCACCATTACCCTACCAACTGATGGTATTAAGACGAGAGTTGCAAGAGTTCCCTGCAACGATGGTAGGATAAAAAAAAATTTCTCAATTTTTTTTTATTTATTTCATCCTTTTTTTTCTAACCAAGAAGATACATATAATCCATTCAAGGTGAATTGGAGGCCTTTCATGAACATGGTCGATGTTGACCAGCCTTGGGTAGTTGGAAGCCGCGCCCGATTCGGACGGGACCTTTGGCTCCATTGCTTAAATGAAATCGAGCCCCTCAGGCTGCGATTAGCTATGCGGACCCTAGGGCTGGCTCAAGAATGGGTGGATATGACCATGTCACCTAGCGTCGGAAGGCAGACGCATGGACCAGCCACCTGTGTTGATTGGAGAGTGCGCTTCCCCGAACAATATGAAGATTGGCAACGGGGAGGCATACTCGTGGAATCTCAAGCACAAGATAGCGAGGATTACCTATGCCTCTACAGAGCAATGTATGCAGAAAGGCTCCAGCCTGGAGGGCTTGTAGAGGTAAGGAAACCCTGTTTGTATCTTCTACATTTTTGTTGTTTTAAAATTTTTTTTTCTTTGTTTGTGAACTCAAAAGCCATAACTGTAGGATGTCCGTGATACTATAATAACGAACTTACGAGCTCATCTGGCGGACACGGAGCAAGAGCTGAGTGATACCAGAGCGGCTCTAGGTTCATCAGTAAGTATTTCAGTACATATTCCGGGTAGGCTTTGAGATTCAGGGCGCTAACCACTTAATGTCACCACATGTGCAGCGTGCTCAGCTTGATGCAGTTTCTTCGGCGATGGGAGCAGATGGTGTTTCTTCCAGTCTATGGATTCCCACATCTGAGCTGGATCAACTCCACGAGCAACTTGCTCATGCCACACAACGAGCTGCAGAGGCAGAGGGGATGCTTTCTGTACAGGTGAGGATTTCACCATTTAACATCCCTTATTCAAGTATTGCTATTTGCCTGAGATGAAATGTGTGGCAGGAGAAAGAAACACAAGAGGCACTTGCAAATGCCACTCAGAAGGAAGCTAGAATAACTGAGCTGGAAGAAGAACTACAGCGTCGTCCAGATGAGGATTCTTCAAGGGACGCTGTGGAGTTGAGAATCACCCTTCAATTAGAAAGAGAAGATAGAGAGAGAGAACGGGCTGAGAGAGAACAGGACAGAGACAGAGAGAAAGCCAAGAGATCGGCCGAGAAAGAGGAAAAGAGGGCCCTGGAGGCCCAACTTTTTGAATTGAGGACTAGTCTCGGCCTAGCCGAGCAATGGCTGAAGGATGGCGAAGAACGCTATCGAAGAGCACGAGAGCGTGGCTTTCGTGTCAGTAGCTTCTTTGCTGCCCCCTCAGATCGGCGTCCATAGTGCGATAGTAATACCGCTGCTCTCGGCTTGGGAATACCCTCTAGAGAATCTTGCCCCAGAGAGCGGCAAGACAAGTAATGTGAAGAAAGAAGGTGGATTCCGATGTAATCTCTTTGTTTGCTTTTGTGTGTAATAAAATACTTTTTGCTTGGCTCTCCGTTGTCCTTATCTCTCGAATCCCTAAACACAGCTAATTTCCCACAACAATTTATTACCACACAAAAATCACTTAGGTTGCCTCCTAAGAAGCGCTAACTTTTATGTCGTCAGCCAGACACCATGTAGCTCATTAGCTCATTAACCAACGCGTGGCATTCAGAATGAGCCACCACGTGATCTTGTCTTCCTTCAAATTCCAGCCCTTAATCCATTGGAAGACAAGAGTAGACATGTACGGACCGGGGCTAGAAAGAGGCAGGACTCGCACATGATTGTTTGTAACATTAACCCTGTGTGCGATCCAGTTTTCAGCTTTAGATATCAAAAAATGATCTATGGCCAATAATTTGTCAAGATCAAGGTATAACCCTTGCATATATCAATCCATCGGTCCCCTTCACCTGTATCGTCCCTCCTGATGACCTCTTTATTGACTACTTCCTCCTTGGGAACTTGGTCATCGAACGGTGGCTTAGGGATAAGAGTGTCATTATTAGCCACAGTCTTCCCAGTAACAGCCTCATGTGTTAGAAGGGTACTAATCAACTTGTCTTCCTGATGGGGAGTTAAATCAAAAGTGAATATTGTTGGTCCATCCCCCTCAGGTCCCAGAATGTCATATTGAAGAGGCTCATCTGGCAGGGGTAGCACGAGCCCAGAATCTAATTGATCCAATGATTCAAACATGAGGGGATCGGGCTCAATGGGTAGATCAAATTTGAAAGTTTCTAATAAAACCCCTTTATCACACTCATCATTTAATAGAAAATTGTGAATCAAATTTCCCAATAATGAAGTGGGAAGATCAAATGTAAATTGTTCCAGCTCGGCCCCTTCATCAAAGGTAAGATCAAATGGGAATTTTTCAAAGACGGAGCTTTCATCATACTCATCACTCACCTGAAGATTCTCAATCAAATTTTCCAAAAATGGGGTTGATAGATGAAATATAAACTTTTCGAACAAGGCCCCATCATCAAGTTCTTCCAAGGGAGGAGAGATTCAGAATTAAGTTCCACTAAATCAACATGATTATTAATCATAAAGCAATCCTCCTCGACATGTAGATCCTCAATTAAGTTGTTTGGGCCACTAATTTTCTCAGTGATATTCTCAATCTCAAAACATTCATAGAATGGGGTGATGATATCAATAGGATCATTTGTATTCTTTAATTCATCCCCTAATTCCGTCCCTTCCTTCATCATGGTATGGCTTGCGCACTCCCCCTCACTCCCAATAATGATATCTTGAGCCAAAATGCCAGGCATCGGATCATCATCATCATCATTCACGTATCGAGGGGGTTGGTTGAATATTGACGAAGGGTCATGGTAAGTAGACTGAGAGTACACGCTTTGAGCTTCAAAGTAGTGGCCCGGTGAATCACCCTTAGTATTGACATTGAGTCCGAAATCGGGGTGAGATGAGTTGAGATGAAGTTGAGTATACATGGGCTGCTCGTGAATTGCTTGGGGTAGAGGTGTAGACAAATGGGTTTGGAATGTTGAATCCATCCAAGGCAAATTTGTGTGATTACTCCAGCCAAGATTATCATCATCTGCAACATGCTTGAGCTGAGAGAATCCTAGGGAATTTTGGACCTGTGCTTGGATGACGGGAGAGAGTCGGGCTATAGTAGGGCATTCACTCACATGGTGAGTGAGACTGGCACAGAATTCACACACTTCCATGAAAGTGTGGATTGGGTTTTCCGCCTGTTTGACATGTCCTACAAGTTGTTGATGAGATGAGATGAGGCACGATTTATTGAATTTTCACTCAAAATCTCAAATAGATCATATGCCTCATCTTCACTTTTGCTTAAAAATGCCCCTCCACAATATATGTCCACCATCTGCCTATCAAAATTAGATAACCCCTCATAAAATGTAAAGATAATTTGCCATCTGGGCAACCCATGATGTGGACATTGACTCACTAGCTCCTTTAATCTCACCCAAGATTCATGAAGTTGCTCTCCCGGACGTTGAGTAAATCCTGTAATCGCCCTTCTCATCATGTTGGTTTGGCCTATGGGGTAAATTTTTTTAAAAATTCTGACTGCATATCTTCCCAAGTCCTGATAATCTTTCGAAAACTCCTTAACCAGCATTTTGCTTTATCTTTTAACGAGAATGGAAATAAAATTAATTTAAGGGCATCATCATTAAAATTCTGAATTTTGATCAGTGAGCAAACTTCTAGAAAATCATCTAGATGCCTATAAGGATTTTCATTGAGATTCCCATAAAAAGATGGGAGCATCTGGATGAGACTAGGGCGAATCTCATATTGATCAACGTGAATATCGGGGAGTTGAATACAGGTGGAGGGCTTGTAAGAAGAAGGATAAAAATGCTCCTTCATAGGCGTGGGTTTCCCTCCAAGATGAATGGCCATAAAATGAATTTTATTTTTACATTTTTTTAAGTATTTCAAATTATATATATTTTTTTTCAATTTTTCAAAACTTTTTTTATGCAAACACAAACAAGTTAACACAAATTATCCTAATGACCTAGATGCGACTCAGACCTACAAATGTGGTTTCACAAAGTGATTAAAATGAACTTAAATTCACCCTCAGTATGTCCACCGGCCAGGTAAGGGGTGGGGAAGTGGGAGGTTCCCCCTACTCTCGTAGGGACCTTATTATACAAAATCACAATCCCGCTTAAGGCATTTGCCATCCGACCGTCTTGCCTTAGACACCAGTTTTCATAAGAGGATAAACCTAAATATCACAGGAATCACAGTGTGATCTTAGGGCCAACGTCTACTGGCTTTTATTAAGGCCTAGGTAATGCAGAGATGCAAGGAAATTGTGGTTTTCGGGCTAAGGGAGGGTGATGAAATCCCCACCTTATCTTATTAGGGGTGTTGCCCTTAAAGTATTTTGATGCAATGCACACCATAATTTCAAACAAGGGGTTCTTTATGCAAAAATGAATGCCAGACTGGGATCAGTAGAACGTACCTTGTCCCTCGCGATCTTCAAAATACAATGCAGAAATTAAACAAAGACAAATTCTAAGCTAAATGATGCATGACCTAGAGCATGAAAGTGTAGTTTCTACTCTTGCAATGAGGTCTTTTATTTGGTACAAATGAAGATTTTTTTTATTTTTGTTTTTAGTTAATGAACCTAACTAACCAGCATGAAAAATTTTCTTTTGTTTTGATTGTTTTTTATTTTTATAGAGTTTTCAAGAAATTTTTAGATTTTTGTAGAGATTTTTCAGAAAGTGGAAAGATAGAACCTGTTTCTTGATTTCAGCCCTTTAGCAATGCTGCCGAGCTATTTAACGACGTTTCATATCCTTGGAATTTCAGATTCGATCTTCCTCTTTCTTTGATTTTCAAATTTTTTTTCTTTGTCCTGCACAAGTAAAAAGAGCAAAATTAATATACAAATATACAAAGTAAACACAAGAGTATCCAACTATGAAAAGTATCTCCATCCCCGGCAACGGCGCCAAAAATTTGGTGTCGCCTCGACAGTCGTTGTTAAAATTGCCGTGCCACACAAATTTCAAATATTTATAACCGCACTCACTCACTTATGGATTTGAAAACATGAGTATAATGGTAAGTACGGGTCGATCCCACGGGGAAGGAATTTGATTATTTTTCTTAGTTGGAAAATATTCTTGTGTTTTGAAAAAAATCAATTGTTGGATTTTGGAGTGCGATTATGAAAACTTAAATTGGAAAACATAACAGAATTCAAGTGAAAATAGGGGTTGGAAGAAAATGCATAACTTCAAATATAGACAGAACGAGAAGAAGTGTAAAACATGAAAGTTGTAGAGAATTGAAAAAGGAAGAACTTTTATGAAGAACACAGAAACATAAAATGAAAGGAAGATAAGGAAAAACTTGAAAAACTATAACCTATTGGTTCGGATGAACAGTAATTGACAGAAAACCAGTACCTTGAAAACTTAATTCTAAAGCTCAAAAGAAGAGGAATTTGACAAAGTGCAAGAAGAATAAAACTTAGATATACAAGAGAGGAACAACTCTTATGAAGAACTCAGAGTTATTTGAGGACTACAAAGACTTCAAAATGAATAAATGGAAGAAGGTATCACCACGGATGAACAGTAAATGCACAGGACAGCACTTAAGAAAATGGGTATTACCTCTATGAATTTGGACGAATTTGAAGAAATGCTAAACAGAGAAGTTGAAGAAAACGTAAAAAAGAACAACTTTTATGAAGACAAGAAGTTGAAATGAGATCACAATAATGAGAAATAAGGCTATGAAAAGACTAAATTCCAAAATAAAACTTGTATTGCAATAAATTCAACTTACAAATTTGACTTCAAAAGCTTGGAAAAACACAACTTCAACAATCAAAAACTTCAGAAATGTAAAGAACTAACTTACATTACAAGTGCCCATAGCTAGCTCTCTCCCTAACTCCATCTAGTTCTAACTCTAACAACTAACCACCCCTTTCATTACAAGTGATACCCCCTTTATATAGGGTTTACAATCTCTTCTTGCTCATATAAAACACTCAAGTGCACCTAATTTTTGACACAACTTGGTAGGCTGGAATGTGCTGAACCTTTTGTCATTTTTCTTGATTTTTTTCGGATTTTTTTTAGAATTTTTATAGCCCCTTTTCTTCTCTCTTTCTCTCTTATTCTCTCTGCCGGCGCGTTGCGCCGACCGGTTAGGCCGGGTTCAGCCGCCTGCCGTGGGCCCGCCGTGCGCCCCGCCACTCCGCGTGTTGCACGCGGGCGCGTGCGCCGCGTGCCTCCCCGCCGCTGTCGCGCCGCTCCGCGCCGGCCACGACCCCCGTGCCGCTCCCCTTCGTCGCGTCGCCACGAACCCCCCCCCCGCCCCCTTCGCGCCTTCCTTGCCTCGTCGCCCGTGCGGGCGGCGAAGGCGGGAAGGGCGGGGGCGGGGGTTTTTTTGAATATTTTTTTTCGTTTTTTAATTTATTATATAATATATATATATATATGATAGAAATAGTTAGAAAAATTTAAAAAAAATATCAAATAATTTTATTTTTTTTCTAATTTTTTTTCTTATCTTTTTGAACAAGTTTCCGGGCTTTTGGCCCAGTTGAACATATATATTGTTATTCTTTTTTTTTCTTTTTCTTGAGCTTTTCTCGAACTGTGTGCCTACATAAATACATAAAAATTATCATAAAAATTTATTTAATTTTAGATAATTAAACATTTGATACAAAATCAACAATAAGTGTGAGAAGTGTATATTTAATATCAATTAAGCTCATAAAAATGCATATACTCATGAATTAAATGATAAAAATACACACTAATCAACAACCCTACACAAAATAGAAACATTTGATTACAGCATACCCAGACGAGCAATGGCTAACTCTACTCTTTAGCAGCTGCCTCCTCCTCAACCTCTTTCTCTATGTCCCCTGAAAACGTGTGTCACAAGAGGTGAGTGTGATGCTCAGTAGGCAACCTAGTCAAACCGGGGTTAACTTTGCATCTATATAATCCATTATATAGAGAGTTCAGATGTTAACACTAGCTTAGTACATTTCATCATCTGTTCTTAAGATAACTCATGTAAGGAAAATATAGATTCTTTGACTAATGTATAAGATACCCAAGCATGCAGCAAGAACCAAGTGATTAAGCAATTAAACATTATCACATTTCCATGAGTGTTCATATTTTTGCCATGCAGGGAACCTGACAGCTGTCGCAAACACAAGAGGCCCACACACACATACAAACGAACGAAAGAGTACTACGCAGACCCGGGAGCGAACTCCCACCTAGACGCTTGCTGCACGGGACGTTACGCGTCACCGTCGTCCCCCGGGTTCTGTGGCGTTACGTATCACCGTCCCACAGAACGAACCATCCAAATCGATAGGTTTTGACCAGGGCGTTACCCACCGCCGTCCCCTAGGATCTTTTACTTCCGTGGCGTTACGTATCGCCGTCCCGCAAAAGGGACCGAAGTCCAACCTCACAGAATGCTACTGTTTTCCCTTCATGGCATACACATTCTTATTTATCTTATAGTGACAGACATGCTTTCATTGATTAAGGGACCAACCAAGCTCACTGTCATGCTTCTCATAATTTAAACTTGCTCACAGATATGCTTCTAATAGTTTTAAGAGGGCTAAACATACTGGCAGTCATGTTCAGGTTAGTATAGGTATATCCTTCTAGGCTACATGTGCACGAAAAATAATTTATATCTGAATGATGTGACATAGCCCAAGGTAGACAAAGTATGTATTGATGAGTCTAGGACCTAGACCCGCAAGCATATAAGAGTAATCAACGAACTTTCACTAGCGGCTCACTCGCAAGGCGCATACAATCTTTCGAAGGTACCGGGGAATGATGGCGAGGGTCCGAGGCGAGACCCAATGATTCTAAGTGACTTAGTTGGATTAGGCTGACCCCCAAAGGGCCTGGGATTCTCAACTTTGTGGGAGGCCGGCACGCCGGGGCGTGGGATTGGATGGCACTCGCTCATGAACCGCGGTGGGCACACTATGGACTAATTACGGGATTGGACACTCTCTCACCGTCCGACGGGCATGAGAAACAATACTAAATTTGTAGAGTAAAGACCAAGCAAGGGTAGTACCAGTAGCTCATCTGATCGGTGTGAGAACACCGATCCCGTTCGGAGACGAGGGCGCGCCGGGAAGCGTGGGTATACACCTGAACGCTGCGGTGATGGCGCTTGACCTGAAATTAAATGAAGTACAGCACCACTCCTCACGCAGAAGGGGGGCTATTGGGGTGGGGGTTAAGTTTCTTACAACTAAAACTACCTCCACGCAGGGAGGGGCCTTCAGCCGGCCAAGCGGGGTGGGGGAATTAGCTAATAGAATCAATTCTCCGCTCTTCGTCGGTTCTGCCAATTTTCAGGTTCGCTGGACAGGTTGTCGATGAAGGCGCCGCCACGGACTCAACAAAACTCAGATCTTGACGAAACTGGTACCAAAAGTTCCCAGACTGGTCGAGGATGATGTCGGAATTTTGATAGGAACTCTAGTTGCCGACGTTGGTTGGGGCGGGACCGAGAGCATGGACTTTGGTCGCTGGCTCCGACTGTCTCAGCACCAAAGTAGCAGGAAGAAGGGGTCACCACTGGCACTTCCGAACTCCTATTCTAGCGTGGCTGGAGTCGTTGGAATCGTGTTTGGGTCCTCTTCGAAACGAGACTTTATGGGGCACCAGAGAATGTCGGAGCAGACTGGGAGAGCATGAACAGTGGACCATGGTCGGATCAGTCCCAGAGGGGACAGACTGCGCACCTAGGAAAGAAAAAATAAGAAAAGACTGCTCCGGATGCCTAATGGGGTTCCTATTCTTGCTCCCGGAAGTAGACCTGTCGTAGAAGGGCTTAGCCAAGTCCTGCCTTCAGAGCTTCAGGAGGTTGACCGTGGGAGCCTCTGCAACCTTCCTCTAGATGTCTGCCTGAGTGGATCTGCGCAGGTCACCGAGATTTACTCCACAGGACAGCTCCGAGGTCGGACGGGGGCGGGGCTGCTATCGTTGCGAAGCTGACTGGATGACGATTCCGATGATGTATGAAGCGCCTTCAGAAGCCTTAGGATGACGACGTGGCACCTTCTGCAAGTTGCTGGACTTCTGCTACCTGCAACCTGAACCTGAGCTTCTTGTGAAAGGAGGCAATATGGAAGGGGAATTGGGGTGGGTTGGCAAGGGAAGGAGGGTTGATGGTAATAGGAGGGGGGAGGGGATGTGGTTGGGGTCTCTTGGGGTGATTGAGATGGCAGGGATGAGGTGGGGGGTTGGAGCAACTGGAGGTGATGATGGAGGGGCTGTGCACTAGACGGAGAGGGTGGGATGGAGAAGAGGGGGAGGGGTGAACTTGGGTGGGGATGGGGCTGGGTTTGGGTGACCTTGGGCTGGTGTAGGGGTGTGGGGGGAATGTGAGATGGGAGGGAAATTCAAAAATGGCTATGGGAGAAGCCCCTTCAGCCTTGGAGAGGTGGGGAGGTGCTTAGGGAAGTGGATGGGGTAGGTGGTGGTTGGATGGTGGAGCTAGGATTGGTGGGGGCTTTCTTGGGACTAAGAGGGGAGTTAATAGGGTGGTGGGTGGTTGGGGAGGTGATTGAATGAGGGGAGGGGAGTTAAGAGGTAGGTGGGAGAGGGGAGAGAGAGAATGGGGCGCAGCCCCCGTTGTGGGAGAGAGAAGGAGAGAGAGAGAAAAATAGATAATGAGAGATATAGAGGGATTTGGAAAGATGTTTTCAATATTCATCCAGAAGTGATTACATGGGGAGAGATGGGGCCTATTTATAGGAAACCACTCTTTACATGACCAAAATAACCCTGACAATAAGACAAAAGACCCAACATGTCCTAGACTCAATCTATTAGGCCCAAAGCTAAGGTACTAAGGCCCAATTAAGCATAACAAGAGAAATGGACTAGAACAACATGACTCAATAAAGGAAAATACATAAGATAGGACTCAATAAAAATGAAAATACATAAGATGAGACTTAGAAAATGAAGATAACATGTGTAGATTATAGTCAACCCATATCAAGAGTGTGCAGGCGACCCGAGCCAGAGGGAGTGTCGTAAGATGTCCTCATCAAATCCCCCAGGGTGGGGAGAACTCGACCCTGTTGAGTATGGGTCTGCCTGGCTGTAGTAACGCTCCAGAATGTCGGGGTCCAAGCGCAGCAGGTCCTCCCGACTCACCCAAGTATCCTCTATCGGGGGACAGTTCTTCCACCTAACCAGGTAGCGCTGATACACCTTGTGCCTAGTAATGGTACTTTACTCATCCAGTATTGCCTCTACCTGCTCTCGTCGGCCTCTCAAGCTAGGAAGTGGAGTCCCACCGTGAGTGTCTCTCTCAAGGGGGGGTAAAGGCTCAAGCTCCTCACTGGGTCCCATCGCGGGGCCCTTGTAGGGTACCAGGTCCGCCGCATTAAAGGCAGGGTGTACCCCAAAACCCTTAGGTAGGTCTAGCTCATAAGCATTACTGCCAAGTCATCTTAGAACTCGAAAGGGTCCCGAACCCCGTGCCCTCAACTTGGAGGCAGGCCCCGGAAGGAGCCGCTCCGTCCTCACCATCACCAAGTCTCCCACTTGGAATTCGCAGTGGCACCGTCGAGCATCTGCCTGCCTTTTGTAAGCCTCATTGCTCTTTCCTATATGCTTGTGGATGTCATCATGCAATTATTTGATATGCTGTGCAAAGGACTCAGCTGAGACTGACACCCTAGCATGTGGGGGAAGGGGAATAAGATCTGAAGGATTTTTAGGTCTATAACCTTGCACGACCTCGAAGGGACTCTTGCCTATGGATCTGTTGATGGAGTCATTGTAGGCAAACTCAGCTTGGGATAAGAGAAGATCCCAATTCCCAGGGTGATCCCCGACCAGACAACGAAGTAGATTCCCAAGGCTTCGGTTGACGACCTCAGTCTGGCCATCGGTTCGAGGATGGTAAGCTGTGGAGAATTTGAGGAGGGTTCCCATCAAATGCCAGAGAGTTTTCCAAAAGTAGCTGGTGAATTTCACATCTCGGTCAGACACAATGGTTTTGGGTAGTCCATGGAGTCGGACCACCTCATCAAAGAATAATCGGGCGACCCTAGAAGCATCCGAAGTCTTGGCACATGGGATAAAGTGGGCCATCCTAGAGAACCTATCAACAACGACAAAGATGGAATCATGTTTGCGTGAGGTCCTAGGTAGGCCAAGGATAAAGCCCATGCTCAAATCCTCCCAAGGTCGGTCTGGGATGGGTAGAGGTGTGTAAAGCCCAGTGTTTTGCCTCACTTGTTTTGCTGAGGCACAAATGCGACATTATCCCACAATGTGGGCCACATCCTTATTGAGACTGGGCCAATGGAATTGCCTGTCAACTAGCTCAATGGTCTTTTGGACCCCAAAGTGACCAGCTAGGCCACCACTGTGTAGCTCCCAAACTAAGAAGTCCCAAAGTGAAGTCTGGGGTATGCATAACCTTGTTCCCTTGAAAAGATACCCCTTTTGGAGTATGAATCCCTCATGTTCCTTGTGGGGATGAGTGGAGAGGGTGTTGTAGTGGGTCCCAAAGTCAGGGTAATTTGGATAATCCTCTTTGATCCTCTCAAATCCGGTGACTTCCACTTGGACAGTGGTAAGCAAAGCCATCCGCCTACTTAGCGCATCGGCGGCGCGATTCTCACTACCCATCTTATATTTGAGGACAAAGGTATAGGCTTGAATGTATTCCACCCAACGGGCATGTCGGGCATTGAGCTTTTGTTGGGTGTTGAGGTACTTCAAGGCCTCATGGTCCGAAAAGATCACAAACTCCTTGGGTAAGAGATAGTGCCTCCAATGCCGAAGGGATTGAACCATGGCGTAAAGCTCTTTGTCATATGTGGAGTACCTAGTCCTAGCCTCATAAAGTTTCTCACTAAAATAGGCTACCGGGTGACCCTCTTGGCTAAGTATGCCCCCAATCCCTACCCCCGATGCATCACAAGTGACCTCGAAGACTTTAGAAAAGTCAGGTAGGCAAAGGATCGGGGCTTGGGTCATCTTTTCCTTAAGCTCTAGGAAGGCTTTGGAGGCTGCCCTAGTCCACACAAAGATGCCCTTCTTGAGGCAATCTGTGATAGGAGCGGTGATAGTGCTAAACCCACGGATGAACCTCCTATAGAAAGTGGCTAGCCCGTGAAAGCTTCGGGCCTCATGGAGGGTCTTGGGCTCGGGCCACTCAAGAATGGCTTGGACCTTCTCGGGGTCCATGGATACCCCTTGGGATGAGACAATAAATCCTAGGAAGGCTAGTTGATTGGTCAAGAAATGACACTTCCCGGGGTTAGCAAAGAGACTTTCTTTCCTAAGAATGGTGCAAACTTGTTTGAGATGATCTAAGTGGGCTTCCTTGGATTGGCTATATATGAGGATGTCGTCAAAGTAGATAACTAAGAAGATGCCAATGAAGGGCCGGAGAACCTCGGTCATGAGGCGCATGAAGGTGCTTGGTGCATTAGAAATGCCAAAAGGCATGACAAGCCATTCATAGAGACCGTCCTTAGTCTTAAAGGTGGTTTTCCACTCGTCCCCGGGCCTAATGCGAACTTGATGGTAGCCACTCTTGAGGTTGATCTTGGAGAAGATGGTGGCTCCAGCTAGCATATCTAGCATATCATCTAGCCGAGGGATGGGGAATCTATACTTGACCGTTATCTTATTGATGGCTCGGCTATCCACACACATGCGCCAAGTTCCGTCCTTTTGGGTGTGAGAAGAGCCGGGACGGCACAAGGGCTTTTGATAATTTGAAGGAAGCCCTTCTTGATGAGCTCCTCAATTTGCCTCCTAAGCTCGGCATGCTCGGTGGGGTTGAGACGGTAGTGTGGGAGGTTGGGTAAGGTAGCTCCGGGTACAAAGTCGATGGCATGTTGCACATCGCGCATGGGTGGTAACTTATCCGGAAGCTCTTCGGGGAACACATCATGGAAGTCCTCAAGGAGTTGTTGAATTTCTATTGGGTGTGGGTTGGTTGGGGTGGATTCCGCAAGGCAAATGACGATGGCACACACTTGTCCTCCTTGGTTGACTTCTTCCTCAAGTTCTTTCCTAGTGATGAGGTGTAGGCTCCTAGTAGTCCCAATGGTCAAGCTAGAGTTAGGATTGGATGGGGTGGGGTTTGGGGTAGAGGGAGGGGTGGAGGATTCCCCTAGGGGAGGAGGTACCTTCTTGGGGAGGGGGCGGGGTGGTGAAGGGTTGAGTTGGATTCTCTTCCCTTCATGGGTGAAAATGCAAGTGTTCGTCCTCCTAAGGAAGGTGGCATCCACATCATAGATCTAAGGCCGCCCTAGGAGTATGCTCCCTACTTCCATTGGTAGAATGTCATACCAAACTTGCCCTTGGTAGGATTGAAAGGTGATGGGGACAAGGCAACGGGTGCTAATGGGTACGGATGTAGCATCAATCCAAGCTACCCGATATGGTTTTGGGTGTGGAGTAATGGTGAGGCCTAGAAGTTTGATGGTGTCAGGGGACACCACATTCACACAACTTCCATTTTCCAAGATGACCTTCCTAGCATGACTCCCTATCCGGATGTAGGTATGGAAGATGGTGTTCCTTCTCCAATCATGTTCATGGGCCTGGGTGAGGGTGCACCTAACCACTCCAAGTTGAAGGTCGGTGGTTGGAGGGGTTTGTTCTTGGTTGGTCTCTATGTAATGGTTCTCATATTCCTCCTCCCATTCAAGAGAGGGTTCATATACCTCAACCTCTCCTTCAAATTCAGCTTGGGTTTGGGGGTTTGTCTCCTCTATGACCAAGTTAGATGCGCCCTTGGTGGGGCATTGATTGGCAAAGTGTCCATACCCAAGGCACCTAAAGCATTGCTGCCCACTTTGATGGTTTGGGGCAACCTTAGTGTGAGGGGGAGTGGGTGTCGGATTAGGCCTATTGGGAGTTAGGTTTAGGGGCCCACTTGTGGGGCGAGGTGGTGGGGTGCCACTAAGAGGGGTGACCCGGGTGGGAGGAGCTCCCATGGGGGTGGGAAGGAGACCTCTTTGAGGAGGTGGGGGGTTGGTCCGAGGGGCCATGGCTTTGGGGTCCATCCCCCGAGGGGGAACCATTCAGGTGTATCGAAAGAATTTCTCGGCATCCCGGGCTACTTGGTAGGCTTGCTCTAGGGTGGTTACTTGACGCAGGAAAAGTTCCTTTTTTATGTGAAATTGTAGCCCATTTCTAAAACGAGAGAGTGTGACCGCGGGATCCTCTTGGACTCCACACTTAAGAAGGTAGTAGTCAAATTTCTTAATGTACTCCATGACGGTTTTCCCTTCTTGGGTGAGGGCTTGCCACTCATCTAGGAGGTTTTGATGGTAGGAGGGAGGGACATATTTGAGTTTGAGTTGTTCCTTCATGGCCCCCCATGTGGTAATGGGAGCTTCCCTCCTAACTATCCTTAATGCCTCAACATTCATCCAATGAGTCTTAGCTAATTTGGTAAGTTGCATCTTTGCAAGCCGGACTCTCCTATCCTCGGTCATTGGGTACCAATCAAAATATTGGTCCATGGCTGCCTCCCAATCTAAGTAGATGCTTGGGTGATGAGACCCATCAAAGGTGGGGGCATCGACTTTCACAAGTCTCATAAGTTGGTCATCCGGATTGTCCCGGGGGGGGGGGGGGTCTCTCATTCCTCCTAGGGGGTGGGTCTCTTTTCGGATCGAAGGGGTGGTCAAGGTTGAGTTCTCCCATGGCTGGCTCCACATATGGAAGTGGTTCCCTCCTATCTCCTGCCCTTGGGGCAGGCCTATTTTCCTCAATTTGTTCAAGCCGGGCCGTTATATCATCAAGCCGCCCCATAATATTAGTCATACCTTCTACAAGAAACCTCATGTGATCGGGGAGCTCTGGCTCGTTGTTGGCGGGATTCCCTTGGGGATTGGGATTCATTGTGATGTTGGAAGAGGAGGGGTTGGATTGATAATGGGTTCCACTACGGGTGGTCATGCAAAGTTGGGTGGGCTATGCACGGGTGTGCGAATGCACCTATGAATGACTTAGTGTGAAGACGACCCAAGACTAGACTTGTAAGAATAAGCCTATGACCGCTCTGATACCACTTGATGTGACATAGCCCAAGGTAGACAAAGTATGTATTGATGAGCCTAGGACCTATACCCACAAGCATATAAGAGTAATCAACGAACTTTCACTAGCGGCTCACTCGCAAGGCGCATACAATCTCCCGAAGGTACCGGGGAATGATGGCGAGGGTCCGAGGCGAGACCCAATGATTGTAAGTGACTTAGTTGGCTTAGGCTAACCTTCAAATTGCCTGGGATTCCAAACTTTGTGGGAGGCCGGCATGTCGGGGCATGGGATTGGATGGCACTCGCTCACGAACCGCGGTGGGCACACTATGGACTAATTGCGGGATTGGACACTCTCTCACCGTCTGACGGGCATGAGAAACAATACTAAATTTGCAGAGTAAGGACCAAGCAAGGGTAGTACCAGTAGCTCACCTGATCGGTGTGAGAACACTGATCCCGTTCGGAGACGAGGGCGCGCCGGGAAGCGTGGGTATACACCCGAATGCTGCGGCGATGGCGCTTGACCTGAAATTAAATGAAGTACAGCACTACTCCTCATGCAGGAGGGGGGCTCTTGGGGTGGGGGTTAAGTTTCTTACAACTAAAACTACCTCCATGCAGGAAGGGGCCTTCAGCCGACCAAGCGGGGTGGGGGAATTAGCTAATAGAATCAATTCTCCGCTCTTCGTTGGTTCTACCAATTTTCAGGTTCGCTGGACAGGTTGTCGATGAAGTAACCGCCACGGACTCAACCGAACTCCGATCTTGACGAAACTGGTGCCAAAAGTTCCCAGATTGGTCGAGGATGATGTTGGAATTTTGATAGGAACTCTAGTTTCCGACGTTGGTTGGGGCGGGACCGAGAGCATGGACTCTGGTTGCTGGCTCCGACTGTCTCAGCACCAAAGCAGCAGGAAGAAGGGGTCACCACCGGCACTTCCGAACTCCGATTCTAGCGTGGCTGGAGTCGTTGGAATCGTGGTTGGGTCCTCTTCGAAACGAGACTTTATGGGGCACCAGAGGATGTCGGAGCAGACTGGGAGAGCATAAACAATGGACCGTGGTCGGATCAGTCTCAGAGGGGACAGACTGCACACCTGGGAAAGAAAAAAATAAGAAAAGACTGCTCCAGATGACGAATGGGGTTCCGCTTCTTGCTCCCGAAAGTAGACTCGTCGTAGAAGGGCTCAGCCAAGTCCTGCTTTCAGAGCTTCAGGAGGTTGACCGTGGGAGCCTCTGCAACCTTCCTCTAGAAGTCTGCCTGAGTGGATCTGCGCAGGTCGCCGAGATTTGCTCCACAGGACAGCTCCGAGGTCGGACGGGGGCAGGGCTGCAATCGTTGCGAAGCTGACTGGATGACGATTCCGACGATGTATGAAGCGCCTTCAGAAGCCTCAGGATGACGACGTGGCACCTTCTGCAATTTGATGGACTTCTGCTACCTGCAACATGAACCTGAGCTTCTTGTGAAAGGAGGCAATATGGAAGGGGAATTGGGGTGGGATGGAAAGGGAAGGAGGGTTGATGGTAATAGGAGGGGGGAGGGGATGTGGTTGGGGTCTCTTGGGGTGATTGAGATGGCAGGGATGGGGTGGGGGGGCTGGAGCAACTGGAGGTGATGATGGAGGGGCTGTGCACTAGAGGGAGAGGGTGGGATGGAGAGGAGGGGGAGGGGCGAACTTGGGTGGGGATGGGGCTGGGTTTGGGCGACCTTGGGCTGGTGTAGGGGTGTGGGGGGAATGTGAGATGGAAGGGAAATTCAAAAATGGCCTTGGGAGAAGCCCCTTCAGCCTTGGAGAGGTGGGGAGGTGCTTAGGGAAGTGGATGGGGTAGGTGGTGGTTGGATGGTGGAGCTAGGATTGGTGGAGGCTTTCTTGGGACTAAGAGGGGAGTTAATAGGGTGGTGAGTGGTTGGGGAGGTGATTGAATGAGGGGAGGGAAGTTAAGAGGTAGGTGGGAGAGGGGAGAGAGAGAATGGGGTGCAGCCCCCCTTGTGGGAGAGAGAAGGAGAGAGAGAGAGAAATAGATAATGAGAGATATAGAGGGATTTGGAAAGATGTTTTCAATATTCATCCAGAAGTGATTACATGGGGAGAGATGGGGCCTATTTATAGGCAATCACTCTTTACATGACCAAAATAACCCTGACAATAAGATAAAAGTCCCAACATGTCCTAGACTCAATCTATTAGTCCCAAAGCTACGGTACTAAGGCCCAATTAAGCATAACAAGAGAAATGGAATAGAACAACATGACTCAATAAAAGAAAATACATAAGATAGGACTCAATAAAAATGAAAATACATAAGATGAGACTTAGAAAATGAAGATAACATGTGTAGATTATAGTCAACCCATATCAAGAGTGTGCAGGCGACCCGAGCCAGAGGGAGTGTCGTGAGATGTCCTCATCACTGAAAGTACAGAATTTCTGTGGTCATGAAGGTTTTACTGGGAGTTACTAACTTATCATTCTGCCATTTTCCAAAATTTTCAGATTTTTATGAATTAATATGCCCCCTCAAAATTCTCTTTTTTTCTCAGTTTCCAAAAATTGTACAGACCCACAGGTCATCCGACCTTGCTCATAGCTGGGGCCTACCTCCACCGACCTCACTAGCACATGCACTGACCTTGCTCGTGGCCAGGGCCAAACATGCACCGACCTACTATGCACGGACCTTGGTTATGCTAACACAAAACATGCACAGATCTACTATGCTCAGTCCTCATCGTGGCCAACACAAAACATGCACAGACCTACTATGCTCAGACCTCACCGTGGCCAACACAAAACATGCACAGATGCAAAACATGCACCGACACAAAATATGCACAGACCTTATTTTGCACAGACCTTTACCTACGCATGGACCCAATAGTGTACAGACCTTGCAACCAACGCACAGACCCCTTTTACCTACGTATGGACCAAAGTGCACAGACCTTATAAACAGTGCACAAACCCCTTTTACCTACGTATGGGCAAAAGTGCACAGACCCTACAAACAATGCACATACCTTACTATAACTAAAACATGCACGGACCTTAAACATGCACTAACCTTACCTATGCATGGACTAAATGTGCACCGATGCTAATACAACATGCACGGACCCCTCTTGGCCTAAAACATGCACTGACCTTATGGCTTGAACTAAACACGCACCGACCTAATATGGGACCGGCTCAGACCTGATGTATGGACTCTAACACGTATGCTCCGACTTGACTGGGCTACCCCATTGGTGCACCGACTAGGGGTTTCCTATATATTTGTTCTGACCCTCCCAAGGACTGTGGAAACTCATGAAACATAAAACTGATTTGAAAAATAAACCCCAAAATGGATATGATGGTCGTCCCCACCTGCCCTTAATCCCTCTTTAGAGTGTATGAAATACATTTGAAATCATTCTAATGCATCATTGACCCCCAAAGTTTGAGATTAGGTGCCTACCTTTGAGATGGTAAGCCGTCGATCCAGGGATGAAATCTACACCCCAGATCCTCCTAAAGCTTTTTCTTCTAATCTGGGGATGAGTTCCACACCCCAGACCCACCAGACTTCACTGCAGGTTCACCCTCTTCAAAATGCCAAGGCTCCTCACTCCTCTTCCTTACCCGAGAGAAACTATAGATGGTGGGTGTTGAGGATAGGAATTGCTAAAGGTTGATTACCCTTGGATCCCACTTCTTTATATTGGTTTAAAGCCTCCCAGCCCTGTTCCACGTCCATCAGGGTTCAGCCCAACCCCTAGGTCACTGGCTTAAAGAGGGGTTAATGCTAAGCATCCCTTCGGGTTGAACATGTGTGACCCTTCATCTACTCAGTCGAAGATGCGAATGGGTGCATTTATTCATTAGGATTTAGGGTGGGATGTCTTCATACGAAAAGAAGCAGACTTCCAGATCTAACTTTTAGTCTTAGTTTCATCAAATTTCATTAACTCTACCAGGAGTTATGATTTTTCCATTAATTACGTGTGAATTCGCCCTACAGTCACACCTCTTCATGACGGCTGGCGGAAAAGGGCTTAGAATCGTGGGTTTTGGTGCAAATTGGGTCTCCCCCTCAACATAAGAGTTTGGGTAAGGGTCCAAGATTTCTAATGGGTCTAGTTTTATCCCATTCTGATCCTCCTACGTTAAGTTACAAATTTTCTAAGGGTTATTAGATAGTCTGTCCAGATTTTTTGCCCGTTTGGTCCATGGGTCTGAATTGTGCCCGATTGGGCTAGTGCCCAATTGGCGGTCATTAAATTCTCTCCCCCTTAAAATAATTTCATCCTCGAAATTGAAAAAAAAACTTCCTTCCAAGGAAAATTACTTACCGAATAGTTGGGGGTATTCCTGGCGTATCTTATCCTCCGGCTCCCAAGTTGCTTCCTCAGAATGAGAATTCCTCCATATTACTTTCACCAGCCGGATGGTCTTATTCCTCAATACCTGCTCCTTCTGGTCCACGATCTCGATGGGCTACTCCACATAAGATAGATCTGCTTCAACTTTTAGGGGCTCGTATTCTATCACATGCGAGGCATCACGGACATATTCCCTGAGCATGGAGACGTGAAAAACCGAATGCACATGTGCCAGAGCGGGCGGGAGTTCAAGTCGATAAGCCACCTCGCCGACCCTCTGTAGAATCTCAAAAGGCCCAATATACCTGGGACTGAGCTTGCCCTTCTTACAAAATTGCATGACTCCCTTGGTAGGAGACACCTTTAGAAATACATGGTCTCCTTCTGCAAATGTCAACTCTCTTCGTCGCTAGTCTGCGTAACTTTTCTGACGGCTATGGGCTGTAAGGAGTTGCTACCGGATCATAGATATCTTCTCTGAGCAGTCCTGTACCAATTGTGGCCCGAACAACCGCTTCTCGCCAGTCTCATACCAGCACACCGGTGACCTACAAGGCCGCCCATAGAGTGCCTCATAAGGTTCCATTCCAATGGTGGAATGGTAACTATTCTTGTATGCAAACTCTATCAGGGGTAAGTGTTTGTCCCAATTTCCTCTCCACTCAATACTGCATGCCCTCAGCATATCTTCGAAAGTTTGGATTGTACGCTCAGATTACCCATCAGTCTGGGGGTGAAATGCTGAGTTGAGCCGCAGCTCCGTCCCCATAGCATGCTGCAAACTCTTCTAGAACCTCGCAGTGAATCGAGGGTCCCGATCAGAAATGATAGACAAAGGTGCACCATGTAATCGAATAATCTCAGCGATGAATAATTTCACCAAGGATTCGATTGGAGTTTGCTTGTTGACGGGAAAGAAGTGTGCGGTTTTTGTGAACCTATCCACGATTACCCAGATTGTGTCATGCCTTCTTCTGGTCATGGGTAGTCCAGACACAAAGTGCATGGTGATTTGTTCCCATTTCCATTGGGCTATTTCAATGGTTTGGAGAGGACCGCCAGGTCTTTGGTGCTCAATTTTTACCTACTGACAAGTGAGGCATTTTGATACGAACTCCACAATGTCTCGCTACATTCCCGGCCACCAATACATCCTCTTCATATCTTGGAATATTTTGGTGCTTCCAGGATGGATGGAAAATTTTGACCCGTGAGCCTCCCGCATCAAGTCCTTCTTCATCTTTACATCGTCCGGTACATAAATCCTTCCCCAAAATGTAATCAATCCATCAATTCCCATTTGGAAGTCCTCATTGTTCAGGTGTCTCTGCAATCTCATGTCCTGCTTTTGTGCCACAATAATTCTATCTAAGTATGCCGGTCTTGCCGATAACCCAGCTAAGACACCGAACTGTTTCCTTTCCTCGGGTCG
Source organism: Amorphophallus konjac (assembly GCA_022559845.1). NCBI lineage: Eukaryota > Viridiplantae > Streptophyta > Magnoliopsida > Alismatales > Araceae > Amorphophallus > Amorphophallus konjac. Next base: position 347,414,898 of record CM040120.1, read on the forward strand.
TGATTCGATCACTCCCACCATCATATCCCAATCTCAATGCAAACTCAGTGCCATCAACTTCCGGCTGAGAGCATCTGTCACCACATTCGCCTTGCCCAGATGGTATTGTAAGGTGAAGTCATAGTCCTTCAATAGCTCGACCCATCTCCTTTGCCTCAAATTGAGTTCCTTCTGGGTGAATATGTACTTGAGGCTCTGGTGGTCGGTGAAGACCTCAAACCGAACCCCATATAAGTAGTGCCTCCAGATACGCAAAGCGTGGACCACTGCTGCCATTTCCAGGTCATGAGTGGAGTAATTACTTTCATGGTCCTTCACCTGTCTTGCCATAGGTGATCACCCGGCCATTTTGCATTAGTACGCAATCGAGGTCGATTCTAGAGGCGTCTGTGTAGATAGTGAAGCCATCGACCCCCTGAGGGAGTGCTAGTACTGGAGCCGAAGTCAATTTTTCCTTGAGCATCTGAAAGCCACCTTCGCACTTCTTTGACCATATAAATTTTGCTCCTTTCTTGGTCAGCTTGGTCATTGGGGCTGCAATGGTGGAGAAGCCTTCGATGAACCGGCGGTAGTATCCAGCTAGGCCAAGGAAGCTTCTAATCTCCATGACCGTCTTTGGTGCTTCCCACTTTGACACTGCTTCCACCTTGCTCGGGTCCACGGCTATACCGCCCCCAGAGATAACATGTCCTATGAACATAACCCGATCAAGTCAAAATTCACACTTGTTGAATTTGGTGAAGAACTTGTTCTCCCTGAGGGTCTAAAGAACCACTCGTTGAATTTGGTGAAGAACTTGTTCTCCTTGAGGGTCTGAAGAACCACTCTCAAGTGCTGCCTATGTTCCTCCTGACTGGTAGAATATACCAGGATGTCATCAATAAAGACCACAACAAACTGGTCCAAGTAGGGGCATAAGATATGATTCATCTGCTCCATGAACACAGCCCGAGCATTGGTTAACCCGAATGGTACAACTAGGAACTCATAGTGACCATACCGAGTTCTAAAGGTCATCTTCGATACATCCTCGCGCTTGATTCTGATCTGATGATAACCTGTCCTCAGATCAATCTTGGAGAAGACCTTGGCAGATGATAGCTGGTCAAACAACTCTTCAATCCTCGGTAGAGGGTACTTGTTCTTTATTGTGACCTGGTTGAGCTTGCGATAATCAATGCGCAGCCGCATGGTCCCATCCTTCTTCAGCACGAACAAGACTGGTGCTCCCCACATGGACACGCTGGGCCGGATGAAGCCCTTGTCTAGCAACTCTTACAATTGCTTCCTAAGTTCGGCAGGTTCTGACGGAGCCATTCGGTATGGGGGAACAGAGATCGGTGCGGTGCCCGATGTTAGCTCAATGGAGAACTCTGTCTCACGAGCTGGTAGTAGTCCTGGTAGTTCCTCAAAAAATACATCAGGAAATTCTCTAACTGTGTCCAAGTCTTCCAGAATCTTGACAGAGTCTTCTTCAAGCACCACACTAGCTAAGAAATAGTCGCACCCTCTGCTGATCAGCTTGGAGGCTCGGATGGCTGAAACTATCATTCTCCCGGACTTGTCCTTAGAGCATTGATAGAAGAATGTCTCCTTCCCCGGTTCCTGAAAAATCACTCTCTTCCGATAGCAGTCCAAGAGGGTGAAATGTTTGTCTAACCAGTCCATCCCCAAGATGAGGTCAAAATCGGCCATGTCTAGGATGTAGGCTTCCCCCAACAATCTTCTCCCACAGATCTTTACCTCAATAGTAGGGATCACAAGCTTGGTGTGGACTTGTTTCCCGATCGGTGTACTGACTACCATTTCCCCGAAGAATGTGGCATGGGGTCGGTTCTTCAGTTGATTAGCAAAGTTGGTGGATATGAATGTGTGTGTAGCTCCTGGGTCAAACAAGACCTTTGAATAGACATTATCCACAAGGAGCGTACCTTCAGCCACGGTAGGAGTGTTGTCTGCCTCTTCTTGCATTAGTGCGTAGACCCGCCCTTTATACTGGATCTTCTATTGTGGAGAAAATGGCTTTTGTTGGGCCTTCCTAGGGCAGTTCTTCGCGAAGTGTCTGGCCTCACCGCATTCATAACATTTTCCCCCTGCCCTCCAACATTCTTGTCCCCGATGGTTGCATCCGCACTAGATGCAAAATGGAATACCTAGTCCACCCCTCGTAACCGATTCTTGGCACGCCACCTTTTCATTGTCTCGCCTCCCTCCGGCCTGCATAGGCCTCTTGCCCGATGACTTCTGCTCCTCGACGAACCTATAGTGGACATTTGTTAGAATTTAACCTTATATGTCTCCTAGATTTTTTTTCTTGACTTTACCTTGTATTTTCTTGCTCGGCTAGATGAGCAAGCCTCAATGCCATTGGGTAGGTGCCTGGGTCTTGGGTTACGACATAGCGTTGGACATTGCTACGCAGTCCCTTGACGAATTTCTTCACCTTCCGACGCGCATCATCGAATATGTGTAGAGCATATTGGCCCAAAGCTGAAAACTTGGCCTCATAGTCGGCCACCAACATGCTCCCATGCTCGAGGCTTAGAAATTCTTGCTCCTTTGCATCTCGCACATGCTCGGGAAAATACTTCTCTCGGAAGACAGCCAAGAATTCCTCCCATAGTATGTCGCCATCGTGGTAGTCCGCGAAGGTGGTCTGCATCGTAGCCTTCCACTACAAGTCGGCCTGGTCTTGTAGAACATAGGCCGCCAGGTTCACTTTCTTCTCTTAGAGACACCGCATTGCGCCGAACATCTTTTCCATTTTGCTGAGCCATGACTCAGCCACCTCTGGACGGATCTCCCCCTTAAAGATAGGAGGTGCCAACCTTAGGAACTGATCAAGTGTCGGTAGGTCGTGACGTGGTGAGGCTGCGGGCTGCTGCGCCATTTGTTGCTGCATGGCCTGCATCAACCCTTGGAAGCTCTGCATGAACCCTTCCAGGTTGATTCCAGCATTGGGCACCTGCCCACCGCCAACTGCAGGGGCATGGATGTAGATTTCTTTTAAAATCCACACTTAAAAATATAAAAAGCAATAGATATGATGATAGCAATAAAATAGCACGAGGTGCTAAAAGGAGGTTGTGTGATCGCCAGAGACACGAGGGTCTCAAGTGGAAAATAATATGGGGAGATGATCGCAAAATACCTCTTGAAACGCGGGGATGTGAGTGCTTCCTTTCTCTTCAAATCGGCCGGCCGATGAAGAGAGTTCTTCAATTAATTACCCTTGCAAAAAAGACAAACACCAATAAAAAATATGGATTAGAATATGGTGAGTGTAGCATCAAATTCAATAAAAATATATGAGCATGAAAGCATGTGCAAGAACACACCTTAAGGGGATTGGCCCTTAAACCCCTATGCAAAGGGTGGTAGATGTATGAATGATAAATGATATGAAAATAAAAGGAGATTGTGCAAGAGTTGCACTATGGGGAAAGTCTCAACGTGTTGAGAAAAGAGAGTTAAATAATGATGAATGCATGCATATGATGAAAATAAAATAAAGGGAATAGAGGGGAGATAAGAAAAATCTGTGTGTTGCTTGGCTTTGATGATCGTTGGGGAGAAGACTTCAATAGAATGATGAACAGGACGTGAGAAGCCTCTCCTAGCCACAGCAGCAGCACCTGCAAGAAGAGAAGGGAAAACAAAAGAAAAAGAAAAACAGAAGAAGGAGAAGACAAAACAAAAGAAAAACAAAGGGGCAGAAGCCTTCGGAAATCCAACCCCTTAACAGAGGCGAAAAGTCTTATTAAATAGAATTGGATGAAGAGATAAGAAGGCAAGAGTCCAAGGGGGGAAAGATAAGAATGGGCAAGAGCCCCATTCAAAGCAGGTGTCTAACGAAGCAAGGACTCTCTGGGGAAAGGGCTGCGAAGCCAGAAGGTGAAACACGCCTTAGGTCAGGGCGTTAATTTAAGAATTGACGACCTACACATACGGCGTTTCTCAAAAACACGCCCTGCACAAGGGCGTTTCTCAAAACCAAATTTTTAGAAATGAAAACTCCCCATATTTGAAACATGAAACACACGCCTCAATCAAAGTCACGTTTCAAAAACACGCCCCTGGGAAGGGCGTTAATTTCAAGAGCTCAAATGGGGAAGTCGGTCAAACCAAAAGAATTAACGCCCTAAGGTGGGCGTCCTTTCTTTAAGAAACGCCTTAGGTGAAGTCATGTTTTAAGAGAAACACGCCCTTACCAAAGTCGTGAATTCATAAAATTCATAAAATAGATAGAATGGGGAGAAATAGATAAAATGGGAAAGAAACGCCCTAGTCAAGGTCGTGTTTCAAAAACACGCCCCTATCAAGGGCGTTAATTCAGAAAATAGAGATAAATACCCAAAAAATCTAAAAAAAATAGGAAAAAGGAGATAAATGAGGAAAAATAGGAAAAATTCAAGAAAAGTGAGAAAACCACTCAAATAAGCTGATTCGAGGGTCAAATGGGGCATCGCAGAGCGATATGAAATATACTCAAAATGACGTCAATTTTGGCGTGTCTACAGCTGCCCCGCCTTGGCGTCTGCTTTGCAAGGGAGCGTAGCAAACTGAAAAGTAGATGCCAAGGTGTGATGAGACACGCAATCAACATCACTTGATGAGAATGAAATCAAAAGCTCGAGATGAAGCAAATCTCGGGAAATCCAACGAAATCAACAATGTTTGGATAAAAGGGGGAGATGTGCACGCGGTGCACGAAGGAGATAAAATAAAATGATCAACTTCCAGCGCGGTGGAAGTATCCCAGGTCACAAACCTGTAGATTTCACCATTGGGGAGCGGTTACCAGCCAATGTGGACGTGCTGCAGCCAAGGTGGATCAAGGGGAAAGTTGGACAATAAGATGATAAAAATCCAAACAAGGAGCTCTCGAGAAAAGACCCAAAACAGCGACAAAACGAACTGAGGACTCAATTCGGCAATGAAAATCTCATATCGGGAAAGATTAAGATCAATTCAACTCTCAACATCAGCTTATCAAAATGATTTTTCAACAATTGTTTCAAAGTCCTACATGAATGCATGCTGGGCTAAAGGAAAAATTAAATCAAATAAAAATATAATATAATCAAGGATAATATTGTTAAACTGCCCAGACTGGGTCAAGAAACCAATTCTGCGCTGATACTAAGCCGAAGCCCGTTTATCCGCGCACCAACTCGCAAAGAGGGAACCATCGTCCCCAGTCTTGGACGGCTCAACGGCCTATCCGTATGACTAAGACTTCTCTGGAATCATCATTGTTTTTGATGAAGGGGAACTCAAATCCCAGATTTACCAAAGCCACAAGGTCCTTGATATAATCTAGTAGCGTATGTAACATATAGTAAAAATGCATACAGGAGATGGTGATAGCAATAAGCATGGGAACTGAGAAATGAGCTGCAAGCACCGTGGGACTTTGATGATGATGCCCAGTCGGCGGGACCAAGAGCTTCTTATCCTGCGCTCAAAAATTCATTAGCCAAGATATAAAAGATAACAAACAATGAAGAAGGTATTTAAGCATAGCAATCATCAAAGCATCAATTACAGCATGTATAGCATGAATGAAATCATGGCATTGCAAATCATCATTGTTTATTGTTTCGTCATGAGGATGACAATCTTGGCTAATCAAGATTTGGATGATCAGAGTGATATAATGCCCAGTGGCAGAATTAATTAAGAGAAATCAGCAGGAGTTGATTGAAAGATCTCGAGATGAATAATCAGGATGATAATCAGGAGATATAACCAAAAAGATATGAGGAGATGATAATCAAAAAAAGATGCCCAGGGTGGCATGTCATGAGAATATTGGGAAAGAATCAATAGATTGATAGCAATGAGTGGAGAGAGGACTCATCCCGTGCTCCTGGTCCTTGGAAAGTTATTCCTGCAAAACACCATCAGAAAATACAATGCAAAATTTTTGGATTTTGGAAATATGTAAAATTTTTTATGAGATTTTGGAAATATTCAAATTTTTGTGAAATTTTGGAAATATTCAAATTTTTGTGAAATTTTGGAAATATTCAAATTTTTGTGGAGATTTTGAAAATATTCAAATTTTTGTGGAGATTTTGGAAATATTCAAATTTTTGTGGAGATTTTGGTTAGACATTGCTAAAGCAGCATCAAAGGGTGTTTTTGAACCACTGGCTAGGGGTCCTCGTTTCCTCCCTTTCTGCTTAAAACTGCCCAAAGCCGGGCGTGCATTGAAAGGGTGGCGCCCTATAACTGACTGCCCTTGATTAACGATGCCCCTACCAAGGCCATACCCGAGAAACATTCGGTCTTGGAGGGAGAAGAGAAGAATAATTGGGGATAAACTTTGTGCAGGATGGGAGATATCGGGACTTGAATGCCTTCCAAGGTGTTCCCTTCAAAGAGGCAGTCTGTTGCGCCGGGGCTTTGTGCCTTTGATTTTTAGACCCTTGACATGCATACGACCAGGGTTTTCCCTGCGGGGACTTTGCCACTCTTGTCATGCCATAATTCACAATTTTGCTTTTGTCGAGATTTTAACTTGATTTTCATAATAGCCCTTTTGGCGAGATGTATATCATGAAACTCATATGAAAACTCATATTAATTTTGGGTCAAGACTGCCCCTATTTGAGACTCCTCTCGTATTGGGGATTACCAAGGTTGGTCATCTCATCCGTCAACCTCCTGCACCTGCATTCGGCCGAGTAAAGAAAAGAAAAAGACTTTCAGAAATTCTCATGGCATGGCCAAAGTAGGAACGGTGTCTAACCAAAGAGCCGGCTAAGGACGCCGTGAAGTGTGTGGAATGCCCAGCTAAGGGGTACTCTTAACAAGCGGGGAGAGAATGTCGAATTCCCAGCGCGGGGTTCTTATTACCAAAGGTGCTGCAAAAGCAAGCCTAAAGACTCTTTTGAGAATGATTTCAATTAAACAAAAGCTTAAGATAAAGGTTTAAAACACCACTCTTAATCTCGTTAAGAAGCACTTGATTTTAAAAATCATGCGTGAGGTAATGAGAAAATGATATCATTAAAATGCGTACTTACGCCAATATGTTACCTTGCGACCTTTGTAGAAGCAGCTGCCGCGAGAAGCGATCTTGATCATCATGAGATTTGTCCTCTTTGGCAGTCAAAAGAATTGGAAGCAAAGGATTTGAAAGGGGCTTAACAAGAGGGAGTGGTGCCAAGACCAGACTCAGACGAATAAGGAGAAAAAGGAAGAGAGGCGAGGGCTAGAACTCCCTTGCTAAGGCTCGGAGACCCTGATCACATGAAACAGTCTACAGAAGAAGCGGAAAATTAGGAGGTGGAGTGAGGACTAAAGCCTCGAAAGCAATGGGAGAAAGGGCAGATGCCCAAGGCAGTGGATGTGGAAGAAGTTGGGTCAGACCCAGAATTAGGAGGAATTAGAAGAAGAAATTGGTAGATAGAAAGAGGTGGATCCGGAGGGTCCGGAAGCAGAGGAGGAAAATCATGAGAGGAGAAATCCGAAGGCTCCGGAGGGATAACGAAAGAAGGGACGCGATGCCCTGGGGAAAGATAGGGAAAAAGATGATGGAAGAGGTGACGGAGAAGGAAGAAGAGAATAAAAGATATGAAGTCCCGGAGGAGCAAGAAGATAAATCGAAAGAAATATGGAAGTTCCGGAGATTCCGGAGGAATGAAATTAGGAGGGTCGCGATGCCCTGGGAGATGATAGAGAGAATAAGATGGAGAATCCGGAGGTTCCGGAGGAATGAAATCAGGAGGGAGAAGATGGAAAGGGGCGCGATGCCCTGAAAGGACAAGGGAAGAATCCAGAGGTTCCGGAGGGATGAAATCAGTAAGGAGAAGATGGAAAGGGGTATCGTGCCCGAGAGAAAGGTCCGGAGGTTCCGGAGAAATAGAATCAGAAAGGGTGAGATGCCCAAAGAGGAGGGATAAAATTCCTGGTGGTTCCAGGGAAATAGCAGGAAGGGGGACGCGATGCCCCAAGGGGAGTGGATAAAAGGATGAATATGGATAAGATGGAAAATGCTGAATATCCGGCGGTGCCGGAAGGCGGGGAAGATACGGGTTTGGAAACCCGGGAAGCAGGAGGTGCAAATGCATGCAATGGGATGGATTCGATGAATGCTTGAAATGCGTGAATGCAAGGAGATGCAAAGAAGATGAATAATGTGAAGGGTGAAAGGATGAGATCTTCCTTTTTACCCTTCGAGTGGCCCATGAAGAAAAGGTGATAGAAATAGATGTGGATGAAGTTGAATGAACAAGAGTGGGAGAAATAGGGGACGACCCCTTAAGATAATTGCCCCTCCACGGCAGTGAACATGTATGACCAATTGGCCCAATAAACGAAGCTTCAATAAATGACAACCCCCTTGGAAAGCGAAAATCAATAAGGTGAGGGAGTCGTAGAGTTGGAACATGAAGCATCGAGTTGCCCATTGAATGTGGTGATGAATATGGAATGTTGAATAAAATGGGCATTCGCCCCTTGTAAGGAGTAATGGATTCGGAATTCGAAGGTTTGAACAAAGGGTGCCCTGCCCGGCCTTCAAACGGCGTCAATGCTTGGCATCTATTGAGCAATGGTGATGACTTAGCTTCTCCGACCATGCTTGGCACAATAACCCGGATTGACATCCGGTAAATGAATTCTTGCATCTTGAATGGCACGGTCGTGGCCAAAGTCTTCTTGCCCGCCTTTTGCTTATCCTTGGCGCGATTAGCTGCAGAAGCACGCCCCTTCCGAGTAACAAAGGGAGGTGAGGCGGAGGCGGGAGGCTCCGTGAATGGTGGAGTTATAATGGAAGGTGTTGGCAAATGGGTGAATGGGGGCGGAGATTCAAACACGTCGAGCTTCTCCCCTTGCTCGGAAGCAGTCGGGATGGGCTCGGGTGCAAAAAGGGGTGGATCCTGCTCAGGATTAGCCATGGGTAAGGGTAAAGGGTTCAATGGTGAAATAGGCAAAGTGGGTTTTAAAGGGATAATGGAAGGTCGAGGTGGAGGTAATGGGAGGTTAATTGGGGAAGGTTCAACGGTGGGCTCAATGGAGGCTAATGGTGTGGAGGTAGATGGCTTAAGGAGTGGAGGTGTAATTGGTGGAGGTTTAATGGAAGGTTTAGGGGAGGCCAGTGTTGCGGAGGTTAATGGTGTAACTGGAGGAGGTGTAATGTATGCGGTGTCAAGGATAGGAGGAGACTTACAATGTGGCGGTGTGGGTGATTGGAGTATCGACCCATCATCGTAACACCAATTAGTCTCATAAATAGGGGTTGGATCAGGGATGGTGGCTTCCTGAGCAGGAGATTCATCGAATGAAAGTGGAGGGAGCGGGAAATTAAGGAAACTCGGAAGGGGTGCCTGCAGAGCTTCATCATCATCGTACGCTGCCTCAGATTCTTCAATTGCCGGCTCTTCCTCGCTTGGAATGCCGAAGTCATAATCATCCATCCTGTCTTTCCATTCATTCTCCATCTTTGTAATTTCGTCTAAAGCGGCATGGAGAGGATTGACTGGAGTAGGAGGAGCCGTGACCCTCTTTATTTGTTCCTCCATCAAAGTAATCTTATCGAGCAGAGTTTGCTGGAGGGGTGTAACATGAACAACAGGAGGTTGGCAGGGCCTTGAAGGAGGAGGGGCCGCATGAAAAGGCCGTGGAGGGGAGTTGACGGGATGGCCCGTAAAAGAACCCGGACGGAACGGATTGCAAGGAGTAAATGGGCCTCGGGGCCGTGTTGGAGGAGGAATAGAAGGAGGCGGGTGTCGGACCACCCGAGTAGAATGAACAGGAGGAGATGGGTAATGGGCTACCCGAATATGATTGGAAGGAGGAGGTGGGTGATGGGCCACCCGTATAGGAATAGAAGGAGGGGGAGATGGGTGATGGACCACCCGAATAGAATTGGAGGGAGATGGGTGATGGGCCACCCGAATAGAATTGGAAGGAGGTGGGTGATGGGCCACCCGAATAGAATTGGAAGGAGGGGGAGATGCAAGAGATGTACCCTCAACGGCAGCCTTAAGGGCTTGGATCTGTTGAGGGGTAAGATGATCTAATGCATGCAAGATTTGAGAGACCTTCTCATCATTGGGAGGAGACGGTCCCGTAGGAATAGTGGCTCGAACTTGAGTAGGGGGACCATGAGGATGGACATTGCCCATGGGTTGGGCATGACCATAAGAATGGGGACGTGGTCCCTTGAAAGAATGGTGAGAAGGATGATGATTAACATGTTGAAATTGAGGATATGAAGTGCTAGGTTGTGCATCCTCATTAATTGAATTGAACATGTTTCTATCATGGTAAGCCATTATATAATCAAAGTTCTCAATAATTGCAAAGAAGCACACAAGTTGGAATGGTTACCGTGATTTTGATTTGTTTAATCCTTGGTGAATTAATGAATTTTAATAAAGTTTGGAAAGATTCACACAAGGGGGGGGAGGAACCTAGTTTCAATATGATTTGAACTCCAATGCCAACTAGGAACTCTCACTCACCACGTATTAGGCCAACTATATCGGGACTTCAAAGGGTACAACCTGCCCGGCGTCCGTGAGGGAATCCACGGGTGCGGGGACTTATGGAGGCTTGGTTTAGGAATTTCCAATCCAAAGAGACGGAATGCTCAATGGAGGGTCGTTCCTTCACCAAGAGGGTGTGTGGATCCTAATGAAGAGGAGGAGGCTCCCAAACCAAAAATGCAAATGAATGAAAGAATGCAATGGGGTAAACAGGCCAACCACAATAATATCAATCAATATGAAATATAAGCATGAAATATCACCCACGGGAAGGGTTGTGGAAACCCACAGTAAAAACACGCCCTGTCAGGGGGCGCTACTATCCAAAGAAACGACGGTGTGACTGTCGTGAATCAACCTGAAGGGCGCAGGGGCAGATTAAAACGCGCCTTAGGGTTAGGCGCTATCCATAAAAGGACGCCCTGTCCAGAGGGCGTCGAATCCAAAGACACGCCCTGACTTGGGGCGCTAATCAAGTAAAAGACGCCCTGTAGTAGGGCGTGAATTCACAGGCAGCAATATAAAGCAAGAAAGCCCGGAAGTACGCTGGAAAACGCCCTGTCAGAAGGCGTAAAATATTCAGAAGACGCCCTTGGTTAGGGCGTTAAATCAATAAAAACGCCTCTTCCAGAGGCGTGAATTCACTTTCTCCAGGAAACCTTCACGGCCAGCAATATTAACACTCAATCACAGCATCATGGCAATCAATAAAATAAGCATGCTCATCAAGAATTTTAGATAAGTGGAAATTTTTTTTAAAGAAAAATCAACAAACTGACCAATCACTTAGGGGAGAGTGTAAAACCAATGGAGGGTGCCCAAGGGGCACAAAAGGGAGACGCACCGAGGGTGCAATAGGGGAGATGGCACGCGCGGGTGCCTAAGGGGAAAGGGGTAATGAAAGAAGAACACAAAGAGTCCCACCGTGATCGCCAATTTGTAGATTTCTTTTAAAATCCACACTTAAAAATATAAAAAGCAATAGATATGATGATAGCAATAAAATAGCACGAGGTGCTAAAAGGAGGTTGTGTGATCGCCAGAGACACGAGGGTCTCAAGTGGAAAATAATATGGGGAGATGATCGCAAAATACCTCTTGAAACGCGGGGATGTGAGTGCTTCCTTTCTCTTCAAATCGGCCGGCCGATGAAGAGAGTTCTTCAATTAATTACCCTTGCAAAAAAGACAAACACCAATAAAAAATATGGATTAGAATATGGTGAGTGTAGCATCAAATTCAATAAAAATATATGAGCATGAAAGCATGTGCAAGAACACACCTTAAGGGGATTGGCCCTTAAACCCCTATGCAAAGGGTGGTAGATGTATGAATGATAAATGATATGAAAATAAAAGGAGATTGTGCAAGAGTTGCACTATGGGGAAAGTCTCAACGTGTTGAGAAAAGAGAGTTAAATAATGATGAATGCATGCATATGATGAAAATAAAATAAAGGGAATAGAGGGGAGATAAGAAAAATCTGTGTGTTGCTTGGCTTTGATGATCGTTGGGGAGAAGACTTCAATAGAATGATGAACAGGACGTGAGAAGCCTCTCCTAGCCACAGCAGCAGCACCTGCAAGAAGAGAAGGGAAAACAAAAGAAAAAGAAAAACAGAAGAAGGAGAAGACAAAACAAAAGAAAAACAACGGGGCAAAAGCCTTCGGAAATCCAACCCCTTAACAGAGGCGAAAAGTCTTATTAAATAGAATTGGATGAAGAGATAAGAAGGCAAGAGTCCAAGGGGGGAAAGATAAGAATGGGCAAGAGCCCCATTCAAAGCAGGTGTCTAACGAAGCAAGGACTCTCTGGGGAAAGGGCTGCGAAGCCAGAAGGTGAAACACGCCTTAGGTCAGGGCGTTAATTTAAGAATTGACGACCTACACATACGGCGTTTCTCAAAAACACGCCCTGCACAAGGGCGTTTCTCAAAACCAAATTTTTAGAAATGAAAACTCCCCATATTTGAAACATGAAACACACGCCTCAATCAAAGTCACGTTTCAAAAACACGCCCCTGGGAAGGGCGTTAATTTCAAGAGCTCAAATGGGGAAGTCGGTCAAACCAAAAGAATTAACGCCCTAAGGTGGGCGTCCTTTCTTTAAGAAACGCCTTAGGTGAAGTCATGTTTTAAGAGAAACACGCCCTTACCAAAGTCGTGAATTCATAAAATTCATAAAATAGATAGAATGGGGAGAAATAGATAAAATGGGAAAGAAACGCCCTAGTCAAGGTCGTGTTTCAAAAACACGCCCCTATCAAGGGCGTTAATTCAGAAAATAGAGATAAATATCCAAAAAATCTAAAAAAAATAGGAAAAAGGAGATAAATGAGAAAAAAATAGGAAAAATTCAAGAAAAGTGAGAAAACCACTCAAATAAGCTGATTCGAGGGTCAAATGGGGCATCGCAGAGCGATATGAAATATACTCAAAATGACGTCAATTTTGGCGTGTCTACAATGGACAGCCCCATCATTCACTCCATTTGGGTCATCTACGCCCGATCCCCTCTCATCGGCCTGGGGAAGTTCTCTTTGCCTTCTTGGCGACATGGTTCTGAAAAACATATAATTGATTAAGTGAGAGGGTTTTAAATGGTGTCAAACATACTCTACCCTTTCTCCACTATAACCTATTCTTTCCTCCACTATGGAACATCGGGAATGGTTGTAACCCTGGTTTGTCTCTCGTGCTCTGATACCACATTGTAACGCCCCGAGATCCGATTCCCAAATTTTGGGGGTGTGTGTATTTTTTTCTTTTTTTTGTCGGACCCCGAAGCAAATTACTTCGTACGTATCGCGAAAGCAGCAATGTAGATAAACATACATGCATTCACGTGAGAGACAGAGAAACCATAGGTTACCGAAATGTAGGTAAACATCTCAACCATTCATAGTCCCCAAAAGAGTACAAGTTCATGGTTCCAGATTACACATGAGCCCACATGGGCTCGCCACTCCACAACCCTACACAAAATAGAAACATTCGACCATAGAATACCCAGACGAACAATGGCTAACTCTACTCTTCAGCTTCTACCTCCTCCTCAACCTCTTTCTCTATGTCCCCTGAAAACGTGTGTCACAACGGTTGAGTGTGACGCTCAGTAGGCAACCTAGTCAAACCGGGGTTAACTTTGCATCTATATAATCCATTATATATAGAGTTCAGATGTTAACACTAGCTTAGTACATTTCATCATCAGTTCTTAAGATAACGCATGTAAGGAAAATACAGATTCTTTGACTAATGTATAAGGTACCCAAGCATCCAGCAAGAACCCAGTGATTAAGCAATTAAACATTATCACATTTCCATGAGTGTTCATATTTTTGCCATGCAGGGAATCGGACAGCTACCGCAGACACAAGAAGCCCACACACACACACAAACGAACGAAAGAGTACTGCACAGACCCGGGAGCGAAGTCCCACCTAGACTCTTGCTGCACGGGGCGTTACACATCACCGTACCCCGGGTTCTGTGGCGTTACGTATCGTCGTCCCACAGAATGAACCAGCTGAATCGATAGGTTTTGACCATGGCGTTACGAACCGCCGTCCCCTAGGATCTTTTACTTCTGCGGCGTTACGTATCGCCATCCCGCAGAAGGGACTGAAGTCCAACCTCACAGAATGCTGCTGTTTTCCCTTCATGGCATACACATTCTTATTTATCTTATAGTGACATACATGCTTTCATTGATTAAGGGACCAACCAAGCTCACTATCATGCTTCTCATAATTTAAACTTGCTCACAGATATGCTTCTAATAGTTTTAAGAGGGCTAAACATACTGGTAGTCATGTTCAAGTTAATACCGGTATATCCTTCTAGGCTACACGTGCATGGAAAATAATTTATATCTGAAAGTATAGAATTTCTGTGGACATGAAAGTTTTACTGGGGGTTACTAACTTATCCTTCTGCCATTTTCAAAAATTTTCAGATTTTTATGAATTAATATGCCCCCTTAAAATTCTCTTTTTTTCTCAGTTTCCGAAAATTGGACAGACCCACAGGTGCACCGACCTTGCTCATAGTCGGGGCCAACCTGCACCGACCTCACTAGCACATGCACCGACCATGCTCGTGGCCAGGGCCAAACATGCACCGACCTACTATGCACGGACCTTGGTTATGCTAAAACAAAACATGCATAGACCTACTATGCTAAGTCCTCACCATGGCCAACACAAAACATGCACAGACCTACTATGCTCAGACCTCACCGTGGCCAACACAAAACATGCACAGATGCAAAACATGCACCGACACAAACATGCACCGACACAAAACATGCACAGACCTTTACCTACGCATGGACCCAATAGTGCACAGACCTTGCAACCAACGCACAAATCCCTTTTACCTACGTATGGACAAAAGTGCACAGACCTTATAAACAGTGCACAGACCCCTTTTACCTACGTATGGGCAAAAGTGCACAGACCCTACAAACATTGCACAGACCTTACTATAACTAAAACATGCACGGACCTTAAACATGCACTGACCTTACCTATGCATGGACTAAATGTGCACCGATGGTAATACAACATTCACGGACCCCTCTTGGCCTAAAACATGCACCGACCTTATGGCTTGAACTAAACACGCACCAACCTAATACGGGACCTGCTCAGACCTGATGTATGGACTCTAACACGTATGCTCAGACTTGACTGGGCTACCCCATTGGTGCACCGACTAGGGGTTTCCTATATATTTGTTCTGACCCTCCCAAGGACTGTGGAAACTCATGAAACATAAAACTGATTTGAAAAACAAACCCCAAAATGGATATGATGGTCATCCCCAGCTGCCCTTAATCCCTCTTTAGAGTGTATGAAATACATTTGAAATCATTCTAATGCATCATTGACCCGCAAAGTTTGAGATTAGGTGCCTACCTTTGAGATGGTAAACCATCGATCCAAGGATGAAATTCACACCCCAATCCTCTTAAAGCTTTTTCTTCCGATCCGGGGATGAGTTCCACACCCCAGACCCACCAGACTTCACTGCAGGTTCACCCTTTACAAAATGTCAAGGCTCCTCACTCCTCTTCCTTACCCGAGAGAAACCGTAGATGGTGGGTGTTGAGGATAGGAGTTGCTAAAGGTTGATTACCCTTTGATCCCACTTCTTTATATAGGTTTAAAGCCTCCCAGGCCTGTTCCACGTCCAACAGGGTTCAGCCCATCCCCGTGTCGCTGGATTAAAGATGGTTTAATGCTAAGCATCCCTTCGGGTTGAACATGTGTGACCCTTCGTCTACTCAGTCGAAGATGCGAATGTGCGCATTTATTCGTTAGGATTTAGGTTGTGATTTCTTCATACGAAATGAAGAGGACTTCCAGATGTAACTTTCAGTCTTGGTTTCATCAAATTTCATTAACTCTACCAGGAGTTATGATTTTTTCATTAGTTACGTGTGAATTCGCCCAACAGTCACACCTCTTCATGACGGCTGGCGGAAAAGGACTCAGAACCGTGGGTTTTGGTGCGAATTGGGTCTCACCCTCAACATAAGAGTTTGGGATAAGGGTCCAAGCTATCTAATGGGCCTAGTTTCATCGCATTCTGATCCTCCTACGTTAAGTTACAAATTTTCTAAGGGTTATTAGATAGTCTATCCAGATTTTTGGCCCGTTTGGTTCATGGGTCTGAATTGTGCCCGATTGGACTAGTGCCCAATTGGCAGTGGTTACAGTTGAGGGATTAGATCGAATTAGGAATTGAGGTTAGAATCGATCCCTATGAGTCCTTGACAAGTCTCCATGCCAGATCACATCGATCCCTGGCGATTTGGGAGGATAAAACTCTAAACTTTCTTGGGTTTATCACCTTCTGTTTACGGAACCTGAACGCGGTCTTCTCTGGACCGCCTTCTCCAGAACACGATCGCGTGACTGACCGCGACCTGGTTTGGCCGTTGAAATTTGAATTTTAGTCAAATTCCTCCGTTAATTATCCCTTATTTATCTAATCCAAATCGGGAAATTACCCTAATACGTTTCTAGGGCCGGTCTTTGGCCAAAAGACTTAAGTTTTTAGTGTTAGGGCCCATTTTAAGTGGACTTATTAACTTATTAATAATTAGGCCCATAATAAATCACTAATTAAGCCCATTAAGCCTTTAAATCTATTAAATGCTTAAATTAATCCATTTAATCCCAAAAATTCCATATAATTACCAAGGGTGCTACAAAAAGAGTCTAAAATATCTATTTTCTCAGAAGGAACTCAACACGAGACAAAGAAGATTGTTAGAATATTTGAAAGATTTTGACTTTATATTCAATACCATCCTAGAAAAGGCAATGTTGTGACTGATGCTCTTAGTAGGAAGCCAAGGGCTCTATTATCAAGTTCGGTGATTAATGAGTGCCGACTATTGGAGCAATTACAAGATTAAATTTAAATGTAGAACTAAAGGAGGAACGAGTCTTTATTGGCAATATAAGGGTACAACTTGATATGTTCTCCGAAATAAAGGAGCAACATGGTAACGATCATTTATTGGTTGAAATTACGGGGAATTTGAGCCAAAGACATAATTTTCAACTGGCTAATGATGGGAGAATATTATCTTGAGAAAGAACTTATGTGCTTGATAGTGGCAAAATCAAGAAAAAAATAATGGAAGAAGCACACCAATCCAGGTATACCATTCATCCAGGAGCCACTAAAATGTACCAAGATTTGATAAAAAAATTGGTGGCCAGATAAGAAAAGAGAAGTAGCTGAGTTTGTGAGCCGTTGCATGACATATCAACAAGTAAAGGTAGAACATCTTAGACCTGCTAGTAAATTGAAACCACTAGAGATACCAAAATGGTGGTAGGAAAGTATTGGTATGGATTTCATAATGGGATTGCCCAAAACTAAAGGAGGACTTGATGCAATCTGGGTAATAGTGGACCACTTAACCAAGTCTGCTCACTTCTTATCCATCAAAAGTAAGTGGACGGTGGATATATTGATAGCTCTATACATCAAGGAAGTGGTAAGATTGCATGGCATTCCTT
The DNA here is from genome assembly GCA_022559845.1 of Amorphophallus konjac. Lineage (NCBI taxonomy): Eukaryota > Viridiplantae > Streptophyta > Magnoliopsida > Alismatales > Araceae > Amorphophallus > Amorphophallus konjac. The sequence continues at coordinate 347,432,442 of CM040120.1, forward strand.
CATCTATAATTTCTGATAGAGATCTTAGATATAATTCTCACTTTTGGAAGGGATTGTAATCTTCTCTCAGATCGAGATTAAATTGTAGTACAACTTTTCACTCTTAGATAGATGGTCAAACAGAAAGAACTAATCAAATCATAGATGATATGCTTAGAGCTTGCATAATAGATTTTGGTAGTACTTCGCATGAACATTTACCATTGATTGAGTTCCACAATAATAGCTACCAATCAAGTATTTAAATGGCACCTTTTAAAGCTTTGTTTGGTAAAAGTTTTAGATCACCCATACATTGGGATGAGATTGGGGAGAAGCAGTTAGTAGGTTGTGGACACCAAAAAATTCATTGGTAAGAACTACGGGTTTCATCGAGCCGAACAAACTCTATATCTCATCCGATCAGGAAGAAAATACACCTGGTGGTCCGCCATTTGATAAAGAGGCTTCCCAAGCTGAAGAAATACCCTCGGTCACTCAAAACAGGGTGCCGAAGGCGATGTCAGCATAAAACCTGAGTGACCTGACCGGGGCACACATAATGCCAGAAAGGTCCGTGGGAGGCCGAAGAGCTGCCCAATGAGGGCGAAAACACTTTGAGTGATTGCCCACTCGATGAAGACACTCTCCACATGCATGGAGCAGGCTTAAGGACACAATTCACCATGTCGAAGGTCGAATCAGGATGAAACTCGAGTAATCTGACGCGGGTTCGGCATGTGTCGGAAACCACTCAGAATTGCAAACCGAAGACCGGGTGCTTCGAAATAAATCCCCCGAAAGTCATTCACCAAAACTAAGGCAGTACTGGATGTCAAGCACTCGTCCGAGCCAATTTAGAGTCAACGAAGTGACGAAGAATATGACATTTACCAACATACCCCTTGGCCAAGTGAATCGGCACACCTTTTCGGCCAAGTGATACGGCACAACACCTTTTTGGCCAAGTGATACGGCACACCTCCCTTGGCTTCTTGAATCAGCATAAAAAGTAAGCAGGAAAGCCAAGTGATAGGGCACAAGGCCGCCACACCCCATCTACTCCTTGATCCGGCACCAAGGCCCTTTGAGCTCTTGAATCGGCGCCCCCCCATGGGCCCTCTTGAACCGACACATTGGTGCTCCAATGAAGCTTGATACGGCGTGCATGGCCCTCTCCCACTTGATGCAACACAGCTATCCTCCCAAGATTGCCTAAATCGAAGCATGAAGCAACCCTGTAGGCATGTGAACCGACGCACAAACTTCTTGATCCGACGCGCATAAGCCCACTAAAGCCATTGAATCGACGCCGTGAGAGACGTCTGATGCGGGACGAGACACGGACACGACAAGCTCGCGATCGTCCCTTAACGAGGGAAGCGTCGGATGTGCACGGTTGAGAAACCGGCTGTGAGCTAGGGTGGTCGGCTCTCACTTGTGCCCGGATCGGGTCACGGGACGGTAACGCTCTCTCTCGCAGCAGCGGTGATATAAATAGAAAGCGAGCTAATTACCATATCATGCTCTCTAGCAGTGGCATAAGCAAGTATATATGAAAATTAAGTAAAATGCCAAGTAAGGGAGCGAATGCGATACCTCCACGCGCTCGGCGTGGGGACGACGGGCCCGGCCGAAGTCGTACTCCCGGAACAATTATACACGGATATTACAGAAATGCAACTCGCTGCCCACTCCACGCAGGGAGGTAAAGGGCTACACAATGGGGTCCGGGAGGACCGAATTCGGGTTGACGGGCGGCTTCTCGCGTTGATTCGGCAACACCCGAACACGTGACGGTGGGGCCCACGTGCTGTCCGAAGGGGCCGTGTGGGATCCGGTGGCACCGCTGTAGTGGTGGATGCCCGGAGGGTCGCTCCTTGGGATGGCGGCACGCTGGTTCGCCGGCCGGAGGCCCGGCAGCTCCGTTCGGCACCGGTCGAAAAACCTGATCGGAAATCTGCCGGTTCTGTATTTCGGCGCGCGCTCCGGCAAGAATGGGCGCTGCGATCAGCCCCGATGTCGGATCGACACGAGACTGGCGCCGTTGGAAAGCTAGCTTGAAGTTATTCAACCTAGGCCCAAAGATCTGGCCTAGATCTGCTCGGATCTTAATTTATGGAATTTTCAATCTCCTGTTGTACAGTAATCAAAGACTCAGGCCTGCAAAGAACTTGACTGTGGATTGCCTTTGACCGCGAGGTAGACGTCTGAATCTGGGGTTGTGTTCTTCAGAGACGTTGTTGGAAATGGAGTTGGGAAGACAAAAAATTGGTTTGGACACGTTTGGATGTGTCTATGATTTTCTGTGATTTGTTTAGTGGACGAAGGTCGGATCTGGGATCAGGGGGATAGAACTATAGCTGGGACTGAGAACGATTTTTAGAAAATATGAAATGGACGAACCAAAAATTGAGAAAAATTGTGGATGAAGGGGTGGATGGGTGTAATCGCCAGTAAAATTGGGCGAACTAAAATAAATCAAAAAGTGGACCTAAGACATGAAATCCGGGCTACTGTCACTGTAGACAGTGACAGAACAAATCTGAGATTGAGAGTTGAACGAAATGGTAAAAATATGAAATGGTGGCTCTTGAACCTGGATTTGTTTGTGGAGAATGGGATAGAAGATAGGAACCAACCCTCAAAATTTTAAATCGATCTGAGCTCGTGGCTGGCTTCAGGAATTCACAAACTGCACCTTTGTCCAGCAGGGCAGAAAACTGAAGACGATCCCGTGGCGGCTCGAAGGCGGCACGAACGGCGGCGGCGGCGGCACAAACGATCACCGGAGGTTGAGAGGGGATGATAGAAGGGGGATACACTCTAGATCTGGGGTTGGGGAAGGAAGAACAGCAAGGGAGGAGAGAGGGGCGCACCAAGCTTCAAACAACTCAACAATTTTCTGAATTTTTCATTGATTTTCTCATGAAAATACAACATTATATATGACTTACATCAAATGCAATGTGGACCCTTAGATCTAGGGAAGAGAATTGAAGGGCTGGGATTGCATGCCACAAACACACAAAAAAAACATTAAATATTAAAGGGGGGGGCGGCCTATTGACTAGCTTAATGGGTGAATGGAATTTTGACTTGGTAGGTGGCCTACCTTGGACAAAATGAGCCACTTGTCTACCATGTGGCATATGACTAGTCCACTCATCTAGAAGGCCACCTAGGCTGGTTGACCAGCCCCACATGGTCTAGGTGGACCAATGGGAAAGGGGTGAGGGCCCCCTGGCTTGGGCCTACTGGAATTTTACATATAAACCCACTAAGACTTACAATTGCGTACCCATATAACACAAGGGTATACATACAAATATGAAAGGACGTAAATGCAAACATAATGTGAGCGGGCTGTCGTTGATGTCCCCATCAATTCTCCCCGGGTGGGAGGAACTCGACCCCGTCGAGTAAGGGTATGGCTGCTCCGGTACTCCGACGGATCCATCACCGTGCCATGTAGCGCGGGTATGCTCCACTCCAAGCGATCGTCACCTGCTCATTCCATATATACTCGATATGTGAACTGCTATGGGCTAAAGGTGGTCACTCCGAAGGGACACTCTCAAAAGGAAAGTAAGCGGCTCGAAGACTTACTAGGAATCACCGCTGAGTCCCTATAGGTGATTGATCCGGGTATAGATGTAGAACCGGTCCCATACTCATCGGGTGAGTCCAATCACCTCTTACTCATAAGAGAACGACAACGAGCTTACACACGACACATGCAGACTCACCATGCACTAACACACGTATGCAAACCACACAAACAATCGACTCAAAACACACCACACAAACAAACCACACAAGGAAAATACACCGACTCATGCTCGACTCTAGACGAAGGTGGTAGCATCAAGCCCACTAGGTGGCTGCATCCTGAGCGGCGGGAGAGCTCTCCCACTCTTCCCCTCCCAAGGCATAGTACTCCTCGGCTAGTGCCTCATCGGCCTCGTAATCAACACACTCAGGCTCGGGAGGTACGGATCCTCCAACACCTAAGGCTAGGGTGGCGCGAGCGGGACACTCGCTGGCAATGTGGCCAAATCCATGACAGTGGAAACACTGCACTCGCGACCGACTACTCTCCCTGAAAAGAGGGGCCTTACCCTTATCATCCCGTCGGGTAGGGGGTGTAGGCAGCAATGGGGGAGGTGTAGGTGACTTGGACAATAGTGGAGGGGGTGCCGGTGCCAGAGGACGGGCTATAGGAGCTGGGGGACGGACAACGGGTGCCGGTGGATGGGGTGGAGGTAGATCCCGTGGTGGGGGAGGTCGAGGTCTAGGAGCAAAGTGCTCCTGACGGGCGGGCTCTTGTGGACGAGTCATGGGTCCCCTCGGGTATGAACCTAAGGAGCCACGGGAGTCACTACGGGGAGGAGCGGGGCTCCACCAGGGAATAGACTCGAACTCACCCTCGAATTGCTCCATCTCGAGAGCAACTTGGTATGCATCCTCCAGCTTGTCCACCTTGCGGCGGAGAAGCTCATACCGTAGGTGTGGGCGTAGACCACGCTGAAACCGGGAGACGGTAAGGGAATCCTCCTCCGTGGCATCGCATCGCAAGTAGTACTCATCAAATTCGGTGATGTAATCCGAGACGGACTGGTCTCCTTGGGTGAGACTTTGCCACCTCTCTATAAGACACTGGCGATAGGAGGTAGGGAGGTACTTCTTCCTAAGCTTCTCCCTCATATCGGTCCATGTATCGATCGGGGGTTCTTGACGATGAAACAATAGGTTCTCCATGTTTCTCCAATAGGTTTGGGCTTGGCCTAACAGTTTCATCCTGGCATACTTGACCTTTCGTTGGTCCGACATCTCGAACCACTCAAAATATCGGTCCATACCAGCCTCCCAATCAAGGTAGACCTTTGGGTCCAAGGACCCGTCAAAGGTGGGAGGGTCGGCCCGAACGGTCCGAATGGCCCGTTCATCCATATCTTGGTCGTGGGTACGCCGTGTATGGCGATAATCACGACCATGTCCCCGATGCTCATTATCGGACTCGTAGTCATGCACCTCGGGGACTTCGTGCCTCCTAGTAGCTACCCCTTGAACCCTTGGAGTCGCGGGTTGATGAACCGGCTCCGGTTGACCTTGTGTAGGTGGGGCGGGTGCCTGGACTGGGACAATCGGGTGTGTCTCGACTGGTCCTTTCTCTAGTGCGGTGACTCTCCCGACCAATCCTTGAACGGACTGGTTCGACCCAGCGGCCCTATCCTCTACAACTTTCATCCTCTCTTCTAGGCGGGTGCCTAGGCCATTCACTCGAGTACTTGCTTCTTTCATCCTATCCACTCGAGTGCTTAACTCATCCATGCGCTCACTCAACCCATCCATTTTTCCCATAAGTGTTCGGAACATAGTGGCCACCTCATCGGAACTATAGACTCGGGATTCCGCCATTGGTGGTGGTGGGGGTGAGTATTGAGTACCTCGACGAGTGGGCATGCAAACACACCGACTAGACGACGCCGACTAAAGCAAACACACACTAATATGATGCACCTAGACGTAACCAAAACTCGGCACGTGGCGGAGTTAATTGATCCGAAGATCACTCGCGCAAGTGTGCGGTCTTCCCGATAGGCGTAGCCTAACGTTCGGACAACACCTTTTGATATACCGAGTAAAGGGATGCAAATGCGAAAAGATACTTTTTGTTTGTTTTAAAACAATGATGACCCTAAACACGACTTAGACCGACTAATTACTAGACGTAAATGGCACTTCTTTTCTTTTCTTTTCTTTGACACCCTAGACTCAACTCGCTCTGATACCAAATTGATGCGGGACGAGACACGGACACGACAAGCTCGCGATCGTCCCTTAACGAGGGAAGCGTCGGATGTGCGCGGTTGAGAAACTGGCTGTGAGCTAGGGTGGTCGGCTCTCACTTGTGCCCGGATCGGGTCACGGGACGGTAACGCTCTCTCTCGCAGCAGCGGTGATATAAATAGAAAGCGAGCTAATTACCCTATCATGCTCTCTAGCAGTGGCATAAGCAAGTATATATGAAAATTAAGCAAAATGCCAAGTAAGGGAGCGAATGCGATACCTCCACGCGCTCGGCTTGGGGACGACGGGCTCGGCCGAAGTCGTACTCCCGGAACAATTATACACGGATATTACAGAAATGCAACACGCTGCCCACTCCACGCAGGGACGTAAAGGGCTACACAATGGGGTCCGGGAGGACCGAATTCGGGTTGACGGGCGGCTTCTCGCGTTGATTCGGCAACACCCGAACACGTGACGGTGGGGCCCACGTGCTGTCCGGAGGGGCCGTGTGGGACCCGGTGGCACCGCTGTAGTGGTGGATGCCCAGAGGGTCGCTCCTTGGGATGGCGGCACGCTGGTTCGCCGGCCGGAGGCCCGGCGGCTCCGTTCGGCACCGGTCGGAAAACCCGATCGGAAATCTGCCGGTTCTGTATTTCGGCGCGCACTCCGGCAAGAATGGGCGCTGCGATCAGCCCGATGTCAGATCGACACGAGACTGGTGCTGTTGGAAAGGTAGCTTGAAGTTCTTCAACCTAGGCCCAAAGATCCGGCTTGGATCTGCTCTGATCTTGACTTATGGAATTTTCAATCTCCTGTTGTACAGTAACCGAAGACTCAGGCCTGCAGAGAACTTGACTGTGGATTGCCTTTGACCGCGAGGTAGACGTCCGAATCTGGGGTTGTGTTCTTCAGAGACGTTGTTGGAAATGGAGTTGGGAAGACAAAAAAATTGGTTTGGACACGTTTGGATGTGTCTATGATTTTCTGTGATTTGTTTAGTGGACGAAGGTCGGATCTGGGATCAGGGGGATAGAACTATAGCTGGGACTGAGAACGATTTTTATAAAATATGAAATGGACGAACCAAAAATTGAGAACAATTGTGGATGAAGGGGTGGATGGGTGTAATCTCCAGTAAAATTGGGTGAACTAAAATAAATCAAAAAGTGGACCTAAGACATGAAAATCCGGGCTACTGTCACTGTAGATAGTGACAGAACAGATCTGAGATTGAGAGTAGAACGAAATGGTAAAAATATGAAACGGTGGCTTTTGAACCTGGATTTTTTGGTAGAGAATGAGATAGAAGATAGGAACCAACTCTCAAAATTTCAAATCGATATGAGCTTGTGGCTGGCTTCAGGGATTCATGAACTGTACCTCCGTCCAGTAGGACAGAAAACCGAAGACGATCCCGTGGCGGCTCGAAGGCGGCACGAACGGCGGCGGCACAAACGATCACCGGAGGTTGAGAGGGGATGATAGAAGGGGGATACACTCTAGATCTGGGGTTGGGGAAGGAAGAACAGCAAGGGAGGAGAGAGGGGCGCACCAAGCTTCAAACAACTCAACAATTTTCTGAATTTTTCATTGATTTTCTCATGAAAATACAACATTATATATGACTTACATCAAATGCAATGTGGACCCTTAGATCTAGGGAATAGGATTGAAGGGCTGGGATTGCATGCCACAAACACACAAAAAAAACATTAAATATTAAAGGGGGGGGGGCGGCCTATTGACTAGCTTAATGGGTGAATGGAATTTTGACTTGGTAGGTGGCCTACCTTGGACAAAATGAGCCACTTGTCTACCATGTGGCATATGACTAGTCCACTCATCTAGAAGGCCACCTAGGCTGGTTGACCAGCCCCACATGGTCTAGGTGGACCAATGGGAAAGGGGTGAGGGCCCCCTGGCTTGGGCCTACTGGAATTTTACATATAAACCCACTAAGACTTACAATTGCGTACTCATATAACACAAGGGTATACATACAAATATGAAAGGACGTATATGCAAACATAATGTGAGCGGGCTGTCGTTGATGTCCCCATCAACGTCCCTTCACCACTCCGATGCTCTGTTTCGCGCTCGATCGTAGAGGAAGAAAGGAGAGTCCCCCTTCATGCAGATCATCCAATGCCCGTTCAACATGCCATTGAAGTTTATCCGCAGGGCAAAGCCCGGGCTTGGCCAATGGACCGACGTGAGGATGCTCGCATGCCTCCTCGAACATGAAGCTATCAAGCCCGTCGCGTGAGCATTGAATGCTCCTTCGTCTATCGGGGGGCTCAGGATGACACCTCGATGGTGGCAGACCCTCGACGTCGACCTCGGCCAATCTCATGAAGACACCGCTCCGCTTCCTGCCACCCTGCATCAGGATCTGAAGCCTCCTCAGGTGGGAAAAGAAGAAAGAGAGGAAGGAGGGGTGGGGGCTGCTCCCCATCTCTGCTCCCTATAAAAAAGGGGGCTGAGGTCCCGTTGAAACTCTCTGGCTCTCCGATTTGGCTGATGAAAAGAAAAAGAAGCTGCTAGAGAAGAGAGGCTAGGCCCCAGAAGCAAAAAAAGGAGATCCATCTGCTTATGCTCCTACGGAGTGAAGAGAAAGGGTAAGGGAGAGATGAGAGTGAGAGAGGTGAGGGTCTGAGGGGGGGGAGCATATGCTCCATCCCCCTCACTACTGTATTCTCTTGATGTTTTTTTTCTTTGTTATGTTTTCATCCCTCCTCTGAAATGATGTATCCCCCTTTGTGTACCCTTTGCTTCTTTTGCAATGAATAAAAGCTCGTCTTCTTTAAGCTATTATGGTCTCCATCTTGTTCCCCCTTTCTTCCCCTAGTTCTGGAATTTCTCCTCATCTCCATAGGTGTGTTTTACCTTAATCTATTAATGTATAGCATGACTCCATGGAGGCGACGGTCGCCTTCTCACTCGCAACCAGGAGTTGTGAGGGCTCCGTCATTCCTCTCAAATCCAATAGGGCTTGTGTTTCCCTTTCACTCGTCGAGGGGTCGCTATTCCCTTGTTTACAATGATCACCCCGAGGCCTCCAGGACCTGCCTTCTCATGGCATGACCCCTGGAGAAACTCCGTTCGGAAGGTGAATAGAAAAGCCCACCTGATGGCCAACACAATAAGTCTATGCCCCGAACATCGAATACAATTGCCCATGGGCCGCGTGGAGCCCCTCGTAGGTTAGTCCTCGGGCTTCCATGCCCAACCCAGGTTTGAGGGTAGCCGCCGCTCTCAGTTTACCCATGACCTTTGAGGCCGTCTCAGACCTGTCAGTGGTCGCGTCTCTCTTTCATATCCCACAAATCTCAATGTTAGGGGAGGTGCTGCCAAATTTTCACTAGGAACGTGAATAATGAAAAGATGAGCAATCAAATAACGCTAACCATGGGAATGGATTTGAACAAAAAAAATGAATAAAATGATCTTAAGATCACCAAGTGCACAATGAGCCCCTTGAATCAAACTGCACATGCATTTCCACAAAAAGGCAAAAGAATAAGCATATTCACATATCCCTCGTACGCAGCATAGAAGCGTAAGTGGAACCCCACAATCCACTCTGCTAAATGAACCAAAAAAATCTACCTAAAAGCCCAAAAAAAATAGGTCTCGGGCCCAGGCTCTGTCTATCCTGATCCTCCCAACCCCAGGCTCAGTCTGCCCCGATCCTCCCAACCCTAGGCTCTGTCTTCCCCGATGGGTCGGCTCCCTGTGACTTCCAAGTCAACTTCCCCCCCGCGCCGATTCAATCTCCCTTCAAAAAAAAAAAAGGCCAAGTGCGGGGTGAGCCGTCGCGCCTTCCTATGCCGGATCACCACCCACTCTCTTCACCTCCCTTTCCACCGAGCCGATACACTCCACACATGTAACACCTCCCTTCCCATGCGCCCATACACTCTACTCACATAACACCTCTCATACTCCCTGCGCTGATTCACACACGTTACACAGCACAACACACACCCGTTAACATATACACATGTTATTACACAAACAATTCACATACCTATACACCCACAACACAAAAAAAAAGAGATCTCAAAACCTTCAACCGTGGTGAATCGGCGGCTACACTATTCATCCTTGCATTTCACCCGTTTGTTTTGCTTATTTCCATTTATGTGCTTTGCTCATCATTAAAAAAATAAAACAATGAAGATAATGTGACAAAATAAACAAATGAGCAAATAAATAGATAAATAATAACAAAACAACATTAAAAAATAATAGTATATATATATAGAAGAAAGCCAAAAAAATAATAAAAAGAGAATAACAAAAAATCGAAGCAAACAAAAAAATATAATAACAATCTTAATAAATGAAAAAAACATATTCATGCTTTAAAATAAACAAAGAAAAATCAAATAACCCATTCAAAAAATATGATAATAATGATAACAAGTTGCCAAAAAAAATGCACCAGTGCACTTAAATAAAAGTCAAATAACCAAATAACGAAAAAACATGATCATGCACGCTTCGGAACCTCCGCTTCCCCGACCTCGACGTGAAAGGTATATCAATGTCGCCCCGCTATGTTGAATTTGGATCTCGAGAACCATCCCGACATAGCTATGATCCGACATTGCCCGGGCCAATAGCTTATCGAATCTGACCCGTTCTGATTGGGATTTAATCCCGCTCTCTTATCAAACTTGTCTCATACTCGGCAGACATTTGTACAGGTTTTGCATCCGTCTTCATCACGCTCTCAACACAGACTTTCATCCGAACACGAAATGGTCGGTAGTGTGACCAACATGATTTAAACATTTTCACCCCACCGAGGGGCATTTTCATGTGATTCACGAATTTCAATATCCCATTTCATTAATGTTAATTCCAGGCCATAGGCCCCCTTTTCCTGACAATCAATCAAGGGTTTTTCCCTCTCCAAGGGGATGTAATTAACGTCGTGGCCTTTACGGAATGGCGGGTTTCTGTCCTGACACGATACTCACAATCATCTGATTAGTTAAATGACACGCACCAAGGGATTCCTCAAAGTCCGAATAAACTGTCACTTTGTGACTGGCACGCTCACGTACCAAATAAACCGAATAAACGAATGAACAAACGAACAAACAAATAAAACAAATAAATAGATGTTCCAAAAGTGCGTCCACAAGTCTGGCACGCCCGATGGGACAGAACTTCCCTTCATCTCCTTGCAAGGATTAGGAGCCCAATGGCATCTTCTTAAAGTTCTAACTGTGTAATTTAATCTCATAGATTCCTTTTCGACAACTACGATGGCCGTGTCTTTCGGACCCCTTGTTGCCGCTAGCCATGCCACCCACGGCTACTTGGCGGTGCTATCCAGTTCGGCAGTTTCCTGCCTATCGTCGGCTTCTCCAACTTCCTAGGGGTCGCGTTTATGGAAGACCTGGGCACTCAGGAGATGAAGCCTATCGCCAAAATGCACTGGTGACATCTAAGAAGATTAAAGTGGCAGGCTGCTTCGTCCACCAAGCTAATTCCCGCGTCTCAAGCAGCAAGAGGCGCACCCCGACTGCCATGAGGGCGGCCAAAAAGAATGCTGGCACATCGGGGAGCCGGCTATCCACTTCGGGCAAGTCCGTGCTCATCGGAGGCATCCGGGTATTCCTGAATGACCGGCAGGCTAGAGTTACACCAAACATGGTGATTTCAATGGTGCCGGTGCACAATGCCTTCCAAGTACTGGCCCAATTTCAATGAGTCCAAGATGAAGGGCGGGTTGGCCCCAAAGCTAGCCAGATGCAAGTAGATATGGGTGCCCAAGCAAGCACGGGCCCCAATTTCAACTACAGTAAGGTCTGTCGTGATTGACAGACCCGTGAGAAGAAGAGAGGAACAAGAAGAGAAGACCAAGATGTCGGTCCCGCCGCATCTTGAAACAATAACCTTAGGTTGCATTCGACGTGCAAATATCTACTCTCATGATGAGAAGCACGGCGGGGTAACCTTACAAGGCCGCTGCACCAACAAGTCTCTGGCACTAGTCAAAGTGCCACGATATATGATACGCTCTGCCAAAGGGCGAAGTGATGCTATTCGAGCCGTCTGGGGACACTCCCACGGCCTTTGAGACACCTCTTTGGGGATGCAGTAATCCCTAAAATCTATGATGATTCAGAGAAGCTGGTATCTCCAAATATTCACCTGTAACACAGCCGGAGTGACTGGCTGCTACGAGAATTCATCTATGGAAGTTGCAACCGAGATAACACAAGCTCTCGTTGAAGAAAATGGCGCGGATCTGATCACGATGAATGCAAATGTGATCACTATCGAAGATGATAGTGAATGACTGGCACCCGCTTCAGATATTCCATCGGAGGGGCAGGGTCATGCTTCCAGCTCTTCTATGCCCGATCTGGTTACCATGATGACGATGCTACAATGATATCAACAAGTAGTTGAGATGCAAAGAAGGTAGCTCAATGAGTTGAGCACACATCCTATAGCCTTGAGACAGACCAAAGTTCACCCTGAAACCTCGCAATGAGGTGCCGATGAATTCGAAGCTTCTCCTCTAATGATGGCCTCGCAACTGGCACCTAATTACACTGGGGGCATGACCCCGATACTGCAGCCCGCTCCTCAGCATAAGGGAATTGCGGATGCACCTCAAGCAACGGTGCCAATAATGCCGCAGATACAACAAGCTCAACCATGTCCAAGCTCGATTGACCCAACGATGATGAACAAATTAATGATAGAACAGATGATTGAAGAGAAGCTGACCAATAGAGGCGGTGATGATCATGCCTCATTTGATGTTTACAAGGTGTCGTATCCGGTTCACCATGCTTCCAAAAAGCTACCTGATGGCATCATTAAGCCGTCAAAATTTGATAAATTCAACGGGCAAGGCTTTCCTAAAGAGCACATAGCACATTATATTAACGTGATGGGTGACCTAGCCACAGAAGAATCCTACCTGCTGAAGTTCTTTGGAGCCTCCCTTACGGGCCTCGCCTTCGAATGGTATTCAAACCTACCAGCCGGGTCTATTAGCGATTGGCCAGGTATGCAAAGTGTTGGGTCCCGTAGTGCAGGAACACGGTTCTAGAGGGGGGGTGAATAGAACCCTCTACTAAAAATATGACCAATTTCAATCTTAAACCTACTCGTAGCGGAATTAGCAAATTTAACGAGATTGACGAATTTAAACTAAATAGAATAAATGTGATTATCTCAATCTCACCGAGCTCACACGACTGCGTAAATGGATTAAACAATGAGGCAAACAATCATACAATTCAAACCATAAGACAATGGGATTTTTAAGGTGGTTCGGGACCACGACGAGCTCCCTACGTCTAGCCCTCACCAAACCGGTGAGGCTTCACTGCTGTATAAAATAGCCCGGGGATAAATCCCCCCCACACACAGAGCCAAGCTCCAACACACACACGTAGGGCGACGCCTACACAGCCACACGGGAGTAAACTCCCAACCACACACGGGGAACATACATACCCCAAGATATGTCCAAGCACACACGCAGATATGCTCCGCACAAAACGACGTACACGCATCAACACAAACACTCGGAGAACCCTTTCTCCGAACCCCCACACAATATATCAATCCAGAAATTTAAGAAGTGAAGACAAATAGATGCATTGAGCCCCAAACAAACTCTAGAGATTGAATCAAATAAGATAAAGCATGTATGAAGCTCCCCCTTCAAGAAGGACTCCGACACTTCTTGGCTCATTTTTGGATGGCCGCGATTTCGGCGTCCTCGCGTTCCTCTCTTCGAGACGCTTCTTTTCTTCTTCTACCACGAGCTCCAAATCCTCATGGATGGAGATGAAATCAGCCTTGCAAGAGCTCCTCTTGCTTTTCCCCCTTTTCTTCTCCTACAAGACAACACAAATAAGCATTAGGGTTCTTATCTCCCAAAATCGGAGTTTACATTCATATATATAGAGGTGTGGGGAAAAGACATATAAAACCCTCCCAAAGTGTGTTAGAAACACTTAAATGTGATTAGGAACTAATGGGGGGTGTTATGGTAAAGTTTAGAAAGGTTTTCATTAGGTTTCAGATGCTCCAGGAAATCTCGTGCCAGAATGGGTCGACCCCTAAGTAACCAGAGGGCGGATAGAACACAAAAAATAATTCCAGCACACAGCGGTCGACCCCATGGGTCGACCCCTGTAGGCAGACAACATAAAAAGGCTTCTGTTTTGTCCAGAAGCACTGAGGGTCGACCCCATGGGTCGACCCCTAACAGTAAATGATGGAAAAACTCATTTTTAGCCCCTTTAAGCTATGTAAAACCAATGGAATAAATGCAGCCAAGGTCCCTTGATTCCAGATGATTAATTTGGAAGGTTTGAACCTACAAAACTATATAAAAATCAAATTAGTTTTGATTTTAAAATCAAATGAACTTCTCTCTTGAAACTAGCATTTCTAGAATGAATATGCACAATATGGCATGCAAATCAACCCGGAACACCATCATCTCAAATGCTATGATCTCAATAGTGAAAAGGTGAGTTCAAAACAAGAATGTATCAAGTTAGCATTACAACCAAGCCATGCACATCATCTTGTGTTGTCAAAAACAAGGATATGAAATTATCATGCTTCCATGAGGAACCCAAACATGCTATTTTCACACAATCCATCTTCTAGAAATTCTTTAACTCATATCAAATGAAGCTCAATGAAATATACTAGAAACATGATGAGTCTCATATTCAACTCTCCACAACCATGAAATCAAGCATTAACACTTAGAACTTGTTCTCGTCAAAATACATCATTGAACTCATTCAAACATGTATTTGGCTTCTCAAATCAATGAACAAAGATACATTCCACCAAATGACAAGGTTTTGATATGATGAACATGACTCTCTCAAACAACCAAATATAATGACATTGGAGCGCAACCATACAAACACTTTCATGTATCTCACACATATGAAGAAGGGCATTCATACAAGCATGTTTTCCATAAAAACTTTCTCATTTAATACAAAGCAATCTCACCAAGTGTATATGCAATGTATATTAAATGTGCTAGCATCATTCTATCACAAGGCAACTATTGACATCACACAGAGTCACAAATGCATCCACATGATGAATTCACAATAACAACATTTTGTAATCATCAAAATCACATACACAACAATCTCCCCCATTTTGATGATGACAAAATATTTTACACTAATGCTCTCTCTCCCTCTTTGACATAATCATAAATGGGGATCATAATGGGGAAATTCATGATAGAAGCGAGCCAAAAACAACAAAGCTTTTTCCCCCTTTGGCATACACAGAATGAACATGTTCAATTAAACATGGGCAGGAGAATTTCAGAGCTATTCTGAAGAAGAATGCACATGGAAATTGTAAAATACTATGTTCATGAATTAAGCATAGAATTTTCACCTCCCCCTTTGTCATTGACAAAAATCGACGGACAATGGGGTTATTAAGAGAATCATATCCACAATATGTTCAAAAAGATGCAACTGAAAATATGCATGATATACATGAACTAATTGCACAATTTTGAAATGTAAGTATAGACAATATGGACGAGCAGAGTGCAACTAGAATAATCAAATATGATTGACCTTCAAGTAGATAAATGTATATACATGCAACATAGCTCCCCCATTTTATTTAGAGTGAAGGGATGGGTGTACGAAAAGTGCAGGTGAGTCAGTAAAACCAAGATGCTCATGTGTACACCTAGAAGAGTGTGCAGATAGATAGGAGAAGACATACAACAGGTCATGCAGTCAATCAAATTTTCAAAATACATATCAAATCAAATTATCATGTGTATAAGTGAATAACATGAAAATAGGCTTTTACCATATGGATATCCAGATTTTCAATTAAACACAAGAGTAATTACACAGACTGCATTTAAATCTAGAGAACAACGTATTGGAGGCTTCGATCTGCCTCAATCAAATTTTCATCAGAATTTTTCTCAAAAAATTTCACAATGACAATATGAATTTTTTTAAGAGTGATCAAGTCTAAAATATCCCTTTTTACGCGAGGAGACACATGGAGCACATGCCAGACTCCCCGGTTACTCAGAATAATAGGCCGTTTCACCTCACTATGAACAGAGATACTGTAGTACAACACTTTTCAGAAATGAACCACATCACGTCTCAGGTGACGTGCATCTAATTTACTCAGTGAGTCTGAGCATTGCTCTGTCTTTCATTACAACCAAAATTTCCAAGCTGAGGCAGTCAGCTTTTTCCTCAATTGCCTCTTTATCATTCATGCAGTAAGTATAATTTCTTTAGAGTGTTGAAATGAAATTCCTATATCCTTATGAATAACACTCAATTTTACATTATAGTGCATGTAGTGTGCGAATTTGATTTAACATGTATGGAGAAAATTTAACTCAAAATAAGATAGTGCAGCTCCCCCTATGTGAATGCACTTATCAAGAGATGCTCCCCCTGAGTGTTTAACATGAAGCAGACTAGTTAAGACTCAAATACAATATTATTTATCAAGGAAGTTTATGGTCATAGAAGTTTCAAGGAAGAGATTTTAGCATATATTAACATGCAAGCATACAATGGAAACATGCAAATATGCAATGTAGAATACAACAAGGGTGCAGTATGCAATATTTCAGATTTCACAAGTCAACTCTATATGCATCTAATGTAACTAATGCATGACATGCATTTTTTTTCAAATGTGAGAACATTATTTTATTTTGAAAACAGAATTTAAAAAATTCATTCACAGCAACAAAATCATCACATGTGAACTTTTCCTTGAAAATATTTTTACATTTATCTAAAAAGATAAGTAGCACATTAGTAAAGACCACGGAACATTGATCAAATTCAGTCCTCAAAATGTGCAGCCACAGAATAACATCATCATGCTGAGAGAATGGAAAAACATCAAACTCAAATTTTTCAGCTAACAAGACTCTCCCTTAATCAAATGCATGATTTCAGAAAATTCATTTAAGTTAGATGCCAGATGCATAGAAGACTCATGGTATCGGGCGGAGGCACATTCTCACGCATGGTGATAGCTTTCAGACAGGCTTTACCTGCCCTTCCACATGTCACCATTTTATATACCATGTAGTCATGAAATGATGATCAGAAAGATACAATGCAGTCCCATATGACATCGGGGGTTTAGCAAACAAGTGAGCATTGAATGACAGCTGAAAATTTATCCATAACCAAACATTCAGTTTCAGATAATCTCATACATACACAATCAATTCCACTTAGAAAAATATTCAATGGCCACAACAGTCTGATATGAGAGGACAATTAAAACTTACCAAATTTCTTGTAGTTAAGACCTATGGCATGAACGCCAACACTTAGCACCAAAAACTACGACAGATAATGAAAACAAAATCTTATTTTCATACCTTTGCCTTGAGCTACCTTTATTTGTCAACATTTCGTCAATGGCCTCAAGGCACCCTGTATCAAAAAATTCTCATTTGGAAGAGATAGGTACCCAAACCTTGTTGGGTCCTTTAGGTTTAGCAGCACCTTTGAGAGGTGCTCTCCACAATTTTTGAGCATGGTAATCATCATTTTTCATCAATAGGCGATCATTCATTAAGTGTCCAAACTCACCACAATAATGACAACAACCAAAAGATTTCACAGATTTTTTATATGCATAAGCATTGAAGTTCTGTGATTTAACAAAAGTGTTTTTATTTTCAACATGGAAAATTTTCCTTTTCATAGCATGATGGTTGTCACTTTTCTTTTGAAAGCAGGAATTCATCAAGTGACCATATTTTTCACAATGATAGCAATTCAATGGAGCAAATCTTTCAAATGGCCTTCTTGCGTGAATTTTAGAATTTTCATTTTTCATTCTAAAATAATTTTTCATCTCATGATCGAACTTTCCACAATTGAAGCAATGAACCTTGCTTTTGTTGACAACATGGTTCCTAACATAAGCATGAGACTTTTCAAAAGTTCTTTTTGAGTTAAAAAGTTTTCTTGACTTTTTGAACCCGTTCATTTTCTCACATGCTCTTAATTCATCAAATTTCATAGCAAAACAATCATCCATCATATGACCACATTTACCACAATAAAAGCAATAGACATTTTTGTTGGTAACATGGTGTTTAACATTGTGCTTTCTAGCATGGACTCTTGTATAAGCAGAATTAGTTTTCAACTTGGAATCTTGGTTCAATTTCTGCTTAATATCATTTTTCTGGGTTTTCTTTTTAGCATGCTGAACCGAGTGAGTGTTTGATGAACTAGCTACATCCGAACTTGAGACAAAAGAAGTATACAACTTATTTTTAAATTTCTTTTTGTTCACCAGATTATAGCCAAGGTCTTCTTTTCGAAAGTTCACTCTGGTTCCTAAAATTTTGTCTAGATTCTCTTTCCCTTCTATAAATTTAGACAAAGACGCATTCAAATCAGTGATTTCAGTTTCAAGAGAAGAAAAGAGCAATTCATAGCTAGCTATTTCTTGTTCACTGTAAACAACACTTTCATTCAATACTCAATTAGTAGTTTTATAGCTTTTAAGTTCTTGTTCAAGCACATGCAATTTTTCAGATTCATCAACAATAACAGATTTCCATTTTTCAAGTTGTAACAATCTTTCAGACATGGAATTGTTCAAGTGTTTGACTTTTTCATTTTCAGATTTTAACAAAGTATTTTCTTTTTCAAAGCACTTCATGTTGCCTTCAAGCAAAGATGTCTGAATCAACATAGAACTATTTTTCTTCTTAAGTTCTTCATTTTCATTTACAAGTTTATCATTCATAATCAATTCATTGTAAATATCATGATCAATGGAGTTTGATTCCATTTTGTTTCTTAGATCTTTTTCAGTTTTCTCCAATTGATCAATTTTGTTCTTGAGGGAAACATTTTTATTTCTCAAACATGCAATGGTTTCTTTGTGACAATCAACATCTTGATCTAAAAGTTCATTCAAGTTACAAAGCTCAGCACATTTATCACATGAACCATTTTCAAGGAACACTTTTTTAGATTTCTTTTTCAGTTTTCTATTTTCAGCCTTAATTTCCTTATATTTTTCTGACAGTTCTTCGTATGCATTGAATAGTTTCTCAAATGAGATTTCATAACTGTCAGAATTTGCCTCAGAGCTTTCCTTGCTCGATGTATCCAGTTTGTCAGCCATGAGACATTGGCCATTGGTCTTTTCCACTTGAGTCTTGATCAAGCACTCCATGAGTCCTTTTGCCGTCCTACAAGAAGAGACAAATGGAAACATATTGGTGTCTACGACAGCTTGTAATAAACTTGGGACAGTTATGTTATCATGGTGCATCCGTTTTTCTTCTTCAGACCACATGGTCTCATCTAGAGAATGTTTGTTAGGACCATGATAAATTAACTTCCAAAGACCAGGATTAATAGAATTGATCACTCTACACAATTTGCCTAGCCATGAATTAAAATCTGAACAAGTAAAGAAAGGCAAACAATTCAAAGAGATTTCATTAACAGAAAAATTCATGATTGACAATGCACTAGGATCACTCTTTAGATTGTTAGATCTAGGGACAATAGAGCCTCACTCTGATACCAATTGTTGGGTCCTGTAGTGCAGGAACACGATTCTAGAGGGGGGGGGGGGAATAGAACCCTCTACTAAAAATCTGTCCAATCTCAATCTTAAACCTACTCGCAACGGAATTAGCAAATTTAATGAGATTGAGGAATTTAAATTAAATAGAATAAATGTGATTCTCTCAATCTCACCGAACTCACACGATTGCGTAAACAGATTAAACAATGAAGCAAACAATCACACAATTCAAACCATAAGATAATGATATTTTTAAGGTGGTTCGAGACCACGATGGGCTCCCTACGTCCACCCCTCACCAAACCGGTGAGGCTTCACTGCTGTATAAAACAGCTCGAGGATAAATCCCCACACACACATGAAGCCAATCTCCAACACACACACGTAGGGCGATGCCTACACAGCCACACGGGAGTAAACTCCCAACCACACACGGGGAACACACCCTAAGATATGTCCAAGCACACACGCGGTGTAATACCCTAGATTCTTTTTGGGTCTTTGGGATCCTTTTCGAAGTGTTTCGGATCACTTTTGTGGGTCCTGAGTTGAGTTTAACGATTCACGTGGGTTTTTCTCTCGTACTAGTTACGGAACCCTGTGGTGAGTTTGTTGTTCAGTTCATTGACTCGTGGATGCTGCAGTTACGATGTACTCGTCGAGAGGATCGTTTCAACTATTTTTACGTATTTTTCTGAATTAGTCCATTTTCGAGCCAATTATCGAATTTTTGAAAATTATGAAAATTTCTATTTTCCTTTTTCCTTTTTCCTTTTTCTTTCCTTTTCCTCTTTCCCCTTCTCATTTCACCGCCGTGACCTCTCTCTCCCCCGCTTTCTCTCTTCTCTCACCCTTCCGGCTCCGACTGCAGACGGAGGAGGCTCGGGCAGGTAGAGGTGATGCCGTGGGAGTGGTTCGGAGCGCGATGGGACGAGGATCGGATCGGTTCTGGCGTGATCCCGAACGGTGGATTCAAAGTCGACGGTCGAGCTCGCGACGTGGTTTTCAGCGTGGTTTAGTCGCTTCGGCGCACAGTTTCTTCGGTGGAGGTAGGGAGATGGAAGCTCTACTTCTCCTCTACGTTTTCCCTGTAATTTCACGTTGTTCGGTGTGAGTTTGAGTGGGTTTCGCTCAGTTTCGGTAAAATCATGCTTTTGGGGTGTTCGGAGGGTTCAATGAAAAACGGTGATGATTTTTAGATCAGTTGGTATCAATCGAACCCCTGGAATGCCAGCGTTCTAGATCTGCTAATGTCGTGTCGATCGGTTGTCATTTGGGGCCGGTACGAGCCCGGGAACCCCGGTGACCCAAATAAGGGTTAATTCGGTGGAATTGCCCGTTTCAATCCATTTGTGTGTTATTTTGACCCCTTCCGGAGTGTGGAAGGTCGGTATTATGATTGTGGTTGTTTTCCCCTTCGATCAGAATCGAAAGGGGCGTGGAATCAGGCATTAGGGCTCGGTTCTACCGATTTTCCGCCGTGAACGGTCGACCGGACCAGATGGGTCGGTCGACCGGCGGTTGCTTGCGGACCGTGTCGAGTCCATCCGATGGTCCGGTAGACTGGACCACCTGGGCCGGTCGACCAACCACAGGGGCTAGGTCAAATGGAAATTAGTATTTTTCATCGTTTTGAGTCCCGGTCGGTCCCGTTGAGACTCAATGACCGACCTATGGCCTCGCGAGTGTTCCAGACACCCTGTGGGTTCCGTGTCTGTGTTTCTGGGGTGTCAGGAAGTGCCGTGTTGCTTCGATTAGCGTGCCCATAGGGATGTGTGTCACGGGCTTCATGTTGCGCTCGATCGAGTCACCGTGTATCGGTGTGAGTGCGGTGGGGTTCCATCGCATGTGAGTGGCCTCCCTCAAGTTCCAATCTTGAAGGGATGGTTTCGGTGGTTTGTGGTCTACCTCGGTATTCATGTTATCGTGGTTTTAGACCTAGTTAAGAATTTAAGTCGGTTGGCCTTGGCGGCCTAACCTTCATGCGTTTCTTTGCTGTAGCGCGCCTTTCTTAGGCCACTACATGTCGTTTGTCTTAGGTCAGTGTCTTAGGGCGGTTAGTGTGGCGGTTGTCTCTTGGACCGCCTAGTCCGTGTGGCGGGTCTATATTAGACCACTTTGGTGGTTTGTTCGAATAGGTCGGTTCAGGGTTGACTGGGTTTAGCGGCCTAATCCTTGACCGCGACAGTCACCTAGCGGCCCATTCTATGACCGCCAACGTTTGTTCCTCCACTTAATTTCTGAGTGTCGTTTCCCGATGTTTTGACTTCTGATTATCTTGGCTTGACTTTGCGGTTTGCCCGCCATCCTGTGGATGTCTTCTGACATCCTATGAGGGCTACAACCATAGTCATGTAGCCAGGAATGCTGTTCTATCATTTCAGAGTCATTATTTAGGTTCTGGTCAACCCAGTGAGGCCCAATGGTTGACAAGTAACCTTGTGTGCATCTCGACTATTCTGGATAGCGCGAGATAGTGGTTGTGGATGCCTTGAGGTGCTGTCCTACCTCGATTTGCATGTCCAGGTGCTTTGAGGATCTTGGTGATCCCTTAGGTCTCCGTGTGTCATTTTATACGAATGTGTCATTTCTTTGACTTAGGATTAGACCGATTGGCGGCTTGTACCGCTTTGTATGATGATATTGACCTGAGTCTTCTGACTCAAAGATTGTTGTGTCTACAGGTCTAGTTGCCCTATCCTGAGTCTGCAGTCATTATGCTACCTTGGTGCTTCGTAGTACATACGATAGTGTTTCCTTGCCTGTCAGTACTACAGTGCTTGTGTTTCAGAGTTCTGTGTCTAGTGAGCCTCCACTAGTCATAGTCTGGTGATGCGTTACGGCGTGTCGACCCACCTGGAAGTGGTGACGTGGCAGTTCCTGAGATACGGTTTTTAGGCTAGTTGCCATGGGCTCCCTTGCCTTACAGTAGCGTCCTACTGGGGGAGAAAACTTGCTAGAGGCCTGGCTCAAGGCATTGAGCTTGTGTGTGCGCACCTGGTTAGGGGCTTGGACTTGCGCCGATAGGCGTGACCCAGACTAGTCACTCGTGACTGTAGTTCCTATTCTTTTTAGATAGTGTCCTCGTCTCTATCGTCTTGTAGGCAGCGTAGATAGACACTTGTAGGCGTAGCATAAGATGTCAGTGGACGCAGCTGGCTGTTCTTCTAGTGAGTAGGTGCTTTCATGACGTGACACGTGACTCTCACGTTTCTCGTGCGTCGTGACCTTTCCGGGTTAGCCCTCTCGTGGACTTGCCTGAGGTCAGTGTTGTGTCGTGTACACAACGTTCTAGTCGTGTTTGTGTGGTCGTGTCTAGAGGAGCGTGCACGTCAATCGAGTCGTGTGTGCTTTAGGTCTGTCTAGGTCTTTACTAGGCTTTTGTCTGCTTTAGTAGGCCCTAAGTTTGTCGACAGATCGGTGACGCCTGACTCTGTGAGATCAGGGTTCGCCGTTCTGTTGCTGCTCGGAGTAGTGTGGGGAGTCGAAGTCCTTTCGGTAGCCGTGTTTTCATTCAGGTACGACTTCTTTTCTCTTTTCTTTTAGCTGCTCTACTCCTTCTGTTTCCGGTTTTCTTTTACAACTTTCTACTTGTAGTTTAGCTTTCCAACTTTACTACTATTATTTTAGTTGTTATTCCATGTTCTTGTGTTATTTTTCAGTGGGGATCCGCGTGACCCTTACTGGGCTAGTGACACGAGGCTCACCCCTGCTTTTCAGGTGGGGTCATCTCTGCTTCTTTGGCGGTTCCTGGTGTGGCGAGTTCGTTGTTGCCAGCGGTACCTGCATCGGGCTTCTCCCGACCTCAGTGTACATCTTCTTTCTGTTAGAATGTACTTGTCTTTCCTTTGGACTGGACTCTGGTATAATTGTTAATTTGAACTATTAATTAAAAAGTAATTTTATTTCTGCTACCTTAGCAAGCCTGATTAATGAAATCTATTTGGTTATTGTTATATCTACGACTTCAATGTACTACACGACATTCCTTTTTCCCTTCAGAGCTTTATAGCTCTTGGGAGGCTTCACGGGTTCCAAGCGGTATCGGGTCTACTCGGTAGTCCTATGGGGTATATCCGGTATCCGAGATCCGGGTCATCACATGTGGTATTAGAGCGTTGTTATGTGAAGTACATAGGAATCTGGGATATACAGTGTCCAGAGTCTAGAAAGTCCAGTACAATCTTTCGCTGGCTTAGGTTTTACGATTCCTTGTCGCATTATTTTCTGTGTGTCGGTTTGTGCGTGCTGTGTTGGCACTGTACGAGATGATTTTGCTCTCATCAGGATGCGACGAGATGCTCTTTTTCATCGTGTTGTTTGCCTTGATCGTGCTGTACTTGGCAGAGTTCACCGATAGGCTTGAATCTACAGTACATTATTCAAGATTTTTCCGTGGCTTGTTCAGGTGGCTGGTGACTTTTTGAGTTGGTGTGATGGTCGTACATGTTCTTACGTTGTTTTGGTCATCCCAGCTTGAATCTGTATAGCTCCTGAGGTGTTTCGCTTCTGTTGAAGTGGTTGTTTTGTTGCCTTGATTGAGAAGATGCTCAAGCAAACCTAGGATTTTCCTTCCTGGTGAGCTTCTGTTGATCGAGCTTGATGCTTCTCATCCCGTTTGGTGGAGTTTTTTCGAGGTAAACCTTAGAAGTGCTGTCTTGGTGAGACATTTGTCCTGTGTTTGCTTAAGTGTGGACAGTATTTCTTCTGAGCCTGGTATGCTCTTTGTTTTACAGTGCTTGGCTTTGGACCTAATCCTTATGTTAAGAGCCGTTGTGCACCATGTTTGTCGTGCCGTGTCTGATGGCTGACGTGTTGTGAAGGCTCATTAATTATTTCAGGACGTAATAGATAAGCTGAGATTAGCATTTTCTTTGTGCTTTGTGCTGAAGCTGGCACTCTTCTTCGTTGCACTTAGGCAATTTCTGATCGGTTGGTCGCAGGATCAGTACTCGTGGCGTGCTTTATTGCGATTTTCATGAATTGCGATGGCGCCGAGTGTGTACTGAGATGTAGATAGGGAGATATTTCTGATGCATGTGTGCATTGCATGAGTGCGCAGTAGAAGCGTGTAGGCTAATAACCCATAGGTCGAGGATCGTTGGTTGTAAGATTCTGACCGGTTGAGAGAATTGTTCTTCTCGATGTGACTTCATCTTGGCTTCGTGTGCCTTGATGTTGTCTGTTGCCAGGCCGTTATTCTTGGAGGCTTTATGGTGTTGGCATTGGCATTTGTGAGTGTTGGGGAATCTGTTGGCATTTCTACTGATTGAGTACCCTCTGCTCTGTAATTCTTTCTTGGGCATTGTGCTCTCGGGACGTGATCGTGGTCCTTGAGATGCATTCCCCGAGATTGTCATTTTCATTATCGTGGGTCTTTTCTTGATGAGTTGCTCGATGCATGACTCGTCCCTTGTGGTCGTGCGTTCAACTGTCGTTGTGCCTTGATGTGACCCAGCTTGCAATTGTGTTCCGTGGTTCTATGTTCAGTACGGAGTCAGGATCCTACAAGTGCTGCCGTTATTGTCATATTATCGTTGTTTCTCTATGATTTTGTGTATTTGTCTTGGCACTATGTGGACCAGGTCTTGTCGGTTAGCTTTGCTGTACTCTCTTCTCCTGGTAGAGTTAGTATGCTACTCGATCAGATATAATGTCTGAGTGAGGACTGACTTAATTGTGTTTGTGGTCCGGTGCTGTCGTTGGCGTCCTGTGTGCCAGGCTTTCGTGGTTGCCTTTGGCACTGGGGCCGATGATGTTGTCAAGCTATCAGCTGAGAGGACTATGTTTCCTTGTTTAAGTTGATGCTTGTCGTGTCTGTCCTTTTGTTTTCCTGATAGCTATTGTCATTGCATGAGTCGTGTCTCCCTTCCTATGAGACGGAAGCGACGTTGCCTTGTTTCGGAGGTGTCAGACTTGAGTTCACTTGTGTATCAAGCTCGTTCAATGGATCTGTCTGCCTTGAGATCCAGAACGTGTGCTTGTGATAATGGTCTGACAAGTGTTCCTCTGAATGGTGTTTTTCGAGATTCGCACTATTTCAAGTTGTGTCTTGGGGTTATTCTTCCCTGCTTCTTCTTGTTCGTTCCTTAAATTTTGAGGATGAAATTTCTTGAAGGAGGGGAGGCTATAATACCCTGGATTCTTATTGGGTCTTTCGGATCCTTTTCGGAGAGTTTTAGATCACTTTTGCGGGTCCTGAGTTGAGTTTAACGATCCACGTGGGTTTTTCTCTCGTACTAGTTACGGAACCCTATGGTGTGTTTGTTGTTCAGTTCATCGACTCGTGGACACCGCAGTTGCGATGTACTCATCGAGAGGATCGTTTCGACTATTTTTACGTATTTTTCTGAATTAGTCCATTTTCGGGCCAATTATCGAATTTTCAGAAATTAGGAAAATTTCTATTTTCCTTTTCCCTTTTTCCTTTTTCTTTCCTTTTCCTCTTTCCCCTTCTCATTTCGCTGCCGTGACCTCTCTCTCCCCCGTTTTCTCTCTTCTCTCACCCTTCCGGCTCTGACTGTAGATGGAGGAGGCTCGGGCAGGTAGAGGTGATGCCGTGGGAGTGGTCCGGAGCACGATGAGGCGAGGATCGGATCGGTTCTGGCGCGATCTCGAACGGTTGATTCAAAGCCGACGGTCGAGCTCGTGATGTGGTTTTCAGCGTGGTTTAGTTGCTTCGGCACATGGTTTCTTCGGTGGAGGTAGGGAGATGGAAGCTCTACTTCTCCTCTACGTTTTCCCTGTAATTTTGCATTGTTCGGTGCGAGTTTGAGCGGGTTTCGCTCAGTTTCGGTAAAATCATGCTTTTGGGGTGTTCGTAGGGTTTGCCGAAAAATGGTGACGATTTTTAGATCAGTTGGTATCAATCGAACCCCTGGAATGCCAGCGTTCCAGATCCGCTAATTTTGTGTCGATCGGTTGTCATTTCGGGCCAGTACGACCCCAGGAACCCCGGTGACCCAAATAGGGTTAATTAGGTGGAATTACCCATTTCAATCCATTTTTTGGTTATTTTGACCCCTTCCCGAGTGTGGAAGGAAGGTATTGTGATTGTGGTTGTTTTCCCCTTCGATCGGAATCGAAAGGGGCGTGGAATCGGGCGTTAGGGCTCAGTTCTGCCGGTTTTCCGCCGTGACTGGTCTACCGGACCAGATGGGTCGGCCGACCGATGGTTGCTCGCGGACAGTGTTGGGTCCAGCCAATGGTCCGGTTGACCGGACCACCTGGGCCGGTCGACCGACCCTGTTAGGTCGACCGACCAAAGGGGCCAGGTCGACCGAAAATCACTATTTTTCACCGTTTTGAGTCCCGGTCGGTCCTATTGAGACTCAATGATCGACGTATGACCTTGCGAGTGTTCTGGACACCCAGTGGGTTCCGTGTCCATGTTTCTTGGGTGTCGGGAAGTGCCATGTTGCTTCGATTAGCATGCCCATAGGGATGTGCGTCTCTGGCTTCGTGTTGTGCTCGATCGAGTCACCGTGTATCGGTGTGAGTGCGGTGGGGTTCCCCCGCATGTGAGTGCCCTCCCTCAAGTTCCCATCTTGAAGGGATGGTTTCGACAGTTTGTGGTCTTCCTCGGTATTCGTGTTATCCTGGTTTTAGACATAGTTAAGAATTTAAGTCGGTTGGCCTTGGCGGCCCAACCTTCATGCATTTCTTCGCTGTAGCGTGCCTTTCTTAGGCCGCTACATGTCGTTTGTCTTAGGTCAGTGTCTTAGGGCAGTTAGTGTGGCGGTTGTCTCTTGGACCGCCTAGTCCGTGTGGCGGGTCTATATTAGACTGCTTTGGTGGTTTGTTCGAATAGGTCGGTTCATGGTTGATTGGGTTTAGTGGCCTAATCCTTGACCGCAACAGTCACATAGCGGCCCATTCTATGACCTCCAACGTATGTTCCTTCGCTTAATTTCTGAGTGTCGTTTCCTGATGTTTTGACTTCTGATTATCTTGGCTTGACTTTGTGGTTTGCCCGCCTTCTCGTGGATGTCTTCTGACAACCTATGAGGGCTACAACCATAGTCAGGTACCAGGAATGTTGTTCTATCGTTTCAGAGTAATTATTTAGATTCTGGTCAACCCGGTGAGACCCAATGGTTGACAAGTAAACTTGTGTGTGTCTCGACTATTCTGGATAGCGCGAGATAGTGGTTCTGGATGCCTTGAGGTACTATCCTACCTTGGTTTACATGTCCAGGTGCTTTGAGGGTCTTGGTGATCCCTCAAATCTCTGTGTGTCGTTTTATACAAATGTGTCATTTCTTCGACTTAGGATTAGACCGATTGGCAGCTTGTACCACTTTGTACGACGATCTTGACCTGAGTCTTTTGACTCAAGGATCGTTGTGTCTACAGGTCTAGTTACTCTGTCCTGAGTCTGTTGGCAGTCGTTGTGCTGCCTTGGTGCTTCGTAGTACATATGACAATGGTTCCTTGCTTGTCAGTACTACATCGCTTGTGTTTCAGAGTTCTGTGTCTAGTGAGCCTCCACTAGTCGTAGCCTGGCAACGCATTACGGCGTGTCGACCCACCTGGAAGTGGTGGTGTGGCAGTTCTCGAGATACGATTTTTAGGCTAGCTGCCGTGGGCTCCCTTGCCTTGCAGTAGCGTCCTGCTGCGGGAGAAAACTAGCTAGAGGCCTGGCTCAAGGCATTGAACTTGTGTGTGCACACGTGGTTAGGGGCTTGGACTTGCGCCGACGGGCGTGACCCTGACTAGTCACTCGTTGGTGCGGACACCTGAGCAGTTGAGCGGCGGGACACGCCGTGATGTGACACCACCTTGGGGTGATGACCACAAGACAATATGACCCTTGGACCTAAGGTTGCAAGCAAGCAAATTGGCGATGATACCACTCGAGCGGCTCACTCGCTTGGTGCACACTTGTGCCCGTGGGTAACGAAACGATAATGGAGAGGGTCCGGGGTGGGACAATGATGCTCCGGTGCTTGGCAAGCTTGGGGAGAACCCCAATTGGGCCAGGGATGCCCACTCACGGGCGGCCGTCACACCATTGGTGTGGGTTGAAATGGCTCGCTCACAACTCGCCCGCGATGGACACTCATGTGTTCGGCAATTTGGGCTGGGCCCTCGCTCTCCATCTGACGCAGCAAAGCAAGAATACTAAGCTAAGCAAGTGATATTGACCAGCAAGGAAAGGGGGACCGAGGCTCACCTAGCCGGCGTGAAGACGCCAACTCCGGCCGAAGACGGGGGCGAGCGGGGAGGCAAGGGTTTGCGCCCGCAAGCCGCGTCGGTGTCACTTCAAATCTGTGAAAATATTATTACATGAACTACACCTCTCGCAGGAGGGGGGCTCTTGGGGTGGGGGTTAGACTTATTACAACCAAGATTACCTCCACGCAGGGATGCTCTGGAACTTGGGGCTGATCGGATCGGCGACTGGAGCTGGACAGCAACACTCTGCCTCAGACTGATGCAGAACTGATACAGTGGATTGCAGAAGGCACTGCAGTCACTCCCGAACTCCAAATCGAACGAAATTGGTGGTGACACGATCATGGTCAGAGTAGCTTTAAGCAGAAATTGACGGGGCCACAATCCGAGGTCGGAGAGGAGAATGGTGGCCGGAGAAGTGAAGACAGGTCGAACCTGGACCTGCAGGGGGCAGACTGCACACTCCGGTGAAGAAATTCAGAACAAATATCTCGGGAAGGCGATTGGCGTCGTTCCTTCTGATAATGATGGAGAACTAGATGAAGAAGAATTTTGTAGAAGGAAGCGTGATCGAATTCCTCCAAGGTTGGGCGCTGAACGGCTTCCAAGATCGCTCTGGCCTTCAGTCTTGGACAGATTGCGCAGTCGTTGAAGATGACGTTCCTCCGGACAGCTCCGAACTCGGATGCAGGCAGGAGTACCACCGTTGGAAAGAAGACTTGAAGACGATTCCAGAAATATAAGATATGCCATCGGGAGCCTTCAGGGGAGGTCGTGGCTGCTACTGCAAATCACTGCTTTTCTGAAACCTGCAACAGGGACATAATAGGTGGAGGAGAGGGTGTGGGGAAGGGAATGAACAAGGGGTTATTTGGTGGATGGGGAAGGGGGGTGCGACCTTGGGTGGTTAGGGAGGTAGGGAGATGAAAGGGCACAGCCCAAGGGAGAGGGAAATTTGAAATTTGGCCTAGGGAAGGGCTCTTTCAGTCTTGGGGAGAGGGAGGGTTGCTTGGGAGAGTGGAAAGGTGCCTAGGAGAAGGGGTTTCCACCTCGGGGTTGGAGGGGGAATTGAATGAGTGCATGGGGAAGGAGAAGGGGCCTTAATGAGGGGTGAATGGGGAGAAGAGAGAATGAATTTCAAAATTGGGGTGGGGAGGAGAGAGAGAGGGGGCACAACCCACTTAGAGAGAGTGATAGTAAGAGAGAGAGAGAGAGGGAGATATTGAGAGGGAACTAGAAGGTGTGGAAATTTTCTGGATTCAATATTCAAGCATAATTGTTACAAATGAGAGAGGGGTGGGGCTATTTATAGACCCCACACTTTTCCTAAGACCAAACTGACTCTGACAAACTAACTAATGACCAAACAGTCCAAGGGAGGAGCGCCATTGGGCCTAGCCCAATGAATTGGGCCCATTAACCTATCAAACCAACATAATGACTTCAAGACTTAGGAAAATGACTTTCTAACCTAGGTACATGACTCAATAAAGGGAAAATTACATGTTTAAGACTCAAATAAAAATAAGAAAATTACATGACTCGACTCACAAACACGTGAGGAACATAATGACGTACACCGATGATCAATCCGAGCTTTAGAAAATGTGGAGGCGCAAGGGATGTCCCCATCATACCCCCGGGGTGGGGAAAACTCGACCCTGTCGAGTATGGGTCCACCGGGAAAGTAGCATCCCAAACGCAGTTCCGGGCAAACCTTGTTCTCCAAACTCGACCCATGTCCATAGCCGAGGAACGGTGCTTCCACTCGACAAAGTGGCTCGGACACACCCTTAGGCTGGCGAAGAGATCTTGCTTTGCTTAGTATTGTCGCCATGTGCTGACGTCGGGCTCTCGGGCTAGTTTGTGGTGGCACTCCGAGGGTGTCTCTCACAAGGATAGGTGTAGGCTCAAGACACTCACTAGGATCCACCGCGGTACCCTTAGAGGGTGCCGGATCAGCCACGTGGGAAGTGGGATGAATCCCAAAACCCATTGGTAAGTTCAACCCGCAAGCCGGGTGCCAAGGCCACTCGGAACTTGGCAAGGTCCAAGTCCTCGTGCCCTCAAATTGGAGGTGACCCTAGAGTAGAGCGACTCCAAAATCATCATCATCATCAAGTCACCAACGTGGAATTTCAAGTGGCGCTCATGAGTTTTTGCCCACTTTTTGTAATTCTCACCGCTTTTTGCTTGATGCATGTTTTGATGCATATGCCATGTACTAAGATGCGGTGTGAGTGAGTAGTGCGTGGTATGCAAAGGTGGTTTAGGGCAACCACATGTAGACTTATAATGCATTGATGTTATGAAGACTTTGAATGTCTTGGGAGGACCGGGGCATCCATAGGTGTCCCTTTCATGTGTGAGTGTGATGAGTGCCGGGGGGCCCGGACATCCATGAATGCTCCTAACATGCTTGAGATTTATGATGAATGATAATGGACCATTACAACCAAATATTGACCACTCATGTTTTCTTCTTGACATGTGGGTGATATGAATGAATGGACCCGACTTTCTAATCATGTCAAGTGGGGTGGTATGCCTAAGCACATGCATTTCAATCCTAGTGATGACTTCTATGTGCATAGGTGTGGGGTGGCCCTTGAGCTTCCATTCGTATGAGTCAAAGGGATCTAAGAAGGGAGACATCATGGAGTGGGGCCATCTATCAATCCCATTGTGTATGTTGCCTATGGTTAAGGCTTCTTTGGTGTAACCCAATTCTAGGAAGGGAAGGTTTTGGGTTATCATGGGTGGTAAGGGTAGGGTAAGGTGGGTGGTGAATAAGGTGAGTGGGTTACATTGAGATCTAGGCTCCCATAGAAAAGGGTCAAAGGGATCATGGTAAGGGTCACCTTGGTAGGGGTACTCTATGCTCTCAAGGTCCTCGAATGGTGAGTCATCCTCCTCAATAATTGGGCCAAGGTTGCTAATGGGTTGACCGATCAAAGCACTTGGGATCTTAATGGTTGGGGAGTGGACTAGGATAGGTTCTTCCTCCATGGGAAGAAGGAGGATGATCTCACTAGTAACTTGGCCATTAGTGTAGATGGAAGTGATGGAGCCAATGGAGAGATATGCTAGGCTAATGGTGTTAGTTTCAGACGGCCTCAAGGCTAGCATATTGGTCAAGTGAATTTGCCAATGTAGGTAGTTCACTAAGTCTCCCAAATCTTCCACACAATAGGAAGTTTGATAAGTGACATGTGGCTGAATGGGAATGATTTGAGATTGATATCCCATGGGTAGGTGGCATGGTTGTGAACTAGGAATGGTGAGACCTTTCTTGAGCCATTGGAGTATGGACTTATCTATGGTGAGGTTGGGTGTCTCTAGAGGAGCTAGGCTAGAGGTGTGTGAGTTGTTTGGCCTTTGGATTTCCTCTATGTTGGGAGGTGGATTCGGATGGGCATCCTTCTCCACTTGGGTATGTGTGTGGGTAGCAACTTCTATTGCTAATGGAGTAGGGGGATCTATGGTGGGTGGTTTGGTGATAGTTAGCATATGACACACCCGGGGTGGTGAACAAGCATGGGCTTGGGTTGGGATAGGAAGGGGAAGTAAAGGAGGCCTAGGTTGGGGAAAGATTGGTGTAGGAAGTGGGAGGTGGGTTGGGTGAGGGGTTTTGGGTTGATTTGTTTTGGGAGATGTGTCCCTTTTTGGGGACGATGGTGGGTTTGTGGTGGTGGTCAAGGGGGCTTGTGGGGTACGGGTTTGGTGAGGGGTTTTGGGTTTGGGGGTGGTGGCCATTATGGGCCTAGGTGGAGGGGTGGACGCGGTGTCCACTTGGTTTTTAATGGTGAGGGTTGGATAAGTGGTGGTCACCATGGAGGGAATTGGGTCGATTAGGGGTCTCTTGTCCTTGGGATCGTTTGGGGTGGAAGTGGGGGCTAAAGGGGCTTGACTAGTGTAGGTTAGGGAAGGGGGGTTTGGTTGGGGTGTGGGGGCCCTCATGGGGTTAGGTGGGGAGGTGGAGGCCTTGGACACTTGGGTTCTAGTGGTAAGGGTTTGGACGGGTGGGGTTGGAGGAGTGGGAGTGCTCCTCGAGTTTTGGTAACCCGGGTAGGAGGGAGGAGGTCGGGGAGTGTAGACTTTCCTAAGTTCGGCTCTCATGTTCTCCCATGTGTTAATAGGCTCTAGCCTCATAACCCTCCTAAATTGTTCAATGAACTTCCACCTATCCTCGGCATGGTACACAAGTCGACTCTTGGCAAGGTAGATTTTCATGGGTTCAGTCATTGGATTCCTTTTAAAGTATTTGTCCATGTTTTCCTCCCACTCTAAATATGCACTAGGGTGGTATCCGTTAAAGATAAGGTACTCAAATAGGACTTTTTCCAAAGGGGTGTCAATCGGACCTTTGCGGAGGGTCGAATGAGATAGATGTGACTTACATGAAGTAGCCATGCTAGTGGACAAAAGAGATGCAACCGAAGACTCTAAATGCATATGAGCGTCCTAGGACCAACTTGATAGAGACAAGTTGTGAACTTGCTCTGATACCACTTGATGTGACACCACCTTGGGGTGATGACCACAAGACAATATGAACCTTGGACCTAAGGTTGCAAGCAAGCAAATTGGCGATGATACCACTCGAGCGGCTCACTCGCTTGGTGCACACTTGTGCCCGTGGGCAACTAAACGATAATGGAGAGGGTCCGGGGTGGGACAATGATGCTCCGGTGCTTGGCAAGCTTGGGGAGAACCCCAATTGGGCCAGGGATGCCCACTCATGGGCGGCCGTCACACCATGGGTGTGGGTTGAAATGGCTCGCTCACAACTCGCCCGTGATGGACACTCACGTGTTCGGCAATTTGGGCCGGGCCCTCGCTCTCCGTCTGACGCAGCAAAGCAAGAATACTAAGCTAAGCAAGTGATATTGACCAGCAAGGAAAGGGGGACCGAGGCTCATCTAGCCGGCGTGAGGACGCCAACTCCGGCCGAAGACGGGGGCGAGCGGGGAGGCAAGGGTTTACGCCCGCAAGCCGCGTCGGTGTCGCTTCAAATCTGTGAAAATATTATTACATGAACTACACCTCTCGCAGGAGGGGGGCTCTTGGGGTGGGGGTTAGACTTATTACAACCAAGATTACCTCCACGCAGGGAGGGGCCTTCAGCCGGCCAAGTGGGGTGGGGAAATTATGAAGAGAACGCCGACTCTCCAAGCTTCGCCGGTTCTGCCACTCTTCAGTTTTGCTGAACAGGTTGTCGATGAAGATGCTGCCACGGACTCAACCGAGCTCCAAATTTGATGAAACTGATGCCAAAAGTTCCCCAATTGGCCGAGGATGATGCTTGAATTTTTTGGGATGCTCTGGAACTTGGGGCTGATCGGACCGGTGACTGGAGCAGGACAGCAACACTCTGCCTCTGACTGATGTAGAACTGATATAGTGGATCGTAGAAGGCACTGCGGTCTCTCCAGAACTCCAAATCGAACGAAACTGGTGGTGACGCGATTGGGGTCGGAGTAGCTTCGAGCAGAAATTGACGGGGCCACAATCCGAGGTCGGAGAGGAGAATGGTGGCCGGAAAAGTGAAGACAGGTCGAACCTGGACCTGCAGGGGGTAGACTGCACACTCCGGCGAAGAAATTCAGAACAAATAGCTCGGGCGGGCGATTGGCATCGTTTCTTCTGCTACTGATGGAGGACTAGACTAAGAAGAATTTTTTAGAAGGAAGCGTGATCGAATTCCTCCAAGGTTGGCCGCTGAACGGCTTCCAAGGTCGCTCTGGCCTTCAGTCTGGGACAGATTGCGCAGTTGTTGAAGATGACGTTCCTCCGGACAGCTCCGAACTCGGATGCAGGCAGGAGTACCACCGTTGGAAAGAAGACTTGGAGACGATTCTAGATATATAAGATATGCCACCGGGAGCCTTCAGGGGAGGTCGTTGCTGCTACTGTAAATCACTGCTTTTCTGAAACCTGCAACAGGGACAGAATAGGTGGAGGAGAGGGTGTGGGGAAGGGCATGAACAAGGGGTTATTTGGTGGGTGGGGAAGGGGGGGTGCGACCTTGGGTGGTTAGGGAGGTGGGGAGATGAAAGGGCACAGCCCAAGGGAGAGGGAAATTTGAAATTTGGCCTAGGGAAGGGCTCTTTCAGTCTTGGGGAGAGGGAGGGTTGCTTGGGAGAGTGAAAAGGTGCCTAGGAGAAGGGGTTTCCACCTAGGGGTTGGAGGGGGAATTGAATGAGTGCATGGGGAATGGGAAGGGGCCTTAATAAGGGGTGAATGGGGAGGAGAGAGAATAAATTTTGAAATTGGGGTGGGGAGGAGAGAGAGAGGGGGCACAACCCACTTAGAGAGAGTGATCGTAAGAGAGAGAGAGAGAGGGAGATATTGAGAGGGAACTAGAAGGTGTGGAAATTTTCTGGATTCAATATTCAATCATAATTGTTACAAATGAGAGAGGGGTGGGGCTATTTATAGACCCCACACTTTTCCTAAGACCAAACTGACCCTGACAAACTAACTAATGACCAAACAGTCCAAGGGAGGGGCGCCATTGGGCCTAGCCCAATGAATTGGGCCCATTAAC
The DNA here is from genome assembly GCA_022559845.1 of Amorphophallus konjac. Classification (NCBI taxonomy): domain Eukaryota; kingdom Viridiplantae; phylum Streptophyta; class Magnoliopsida; order Alismatales; family Araceae; genus Amorphophallus; species Amorphophallus konjac. The sequence goes on from CM040120.1 coordinate 347,467,552, forward strand.
CTATCAAACCAACATAATGACTTCAAGACTTAGGAAAATGACTTTCTAACCTAGGTACATGACTCAATAAAGGGAAAATTACATGTTTAAGACTCAAATAAAAATAAGAAAATTACATGACTCGACTCACAAACACATGAGGAACATAATGGCGTACACCGACGATCAATCCGAGCTTCAGAAAATGTGGAGGGGCAAGGGATGTCCCCATCACGCCGAGCCACCGGTACCGCACACGGAGCACGACTCGAGCCACCTCACATCCATCTAGCTCGGAGACAGCCTGGAGACTCCCCCTTAAGTCCCGGCATTTATCATATTTAGTTAGACTTTATTTGTGTTTAATGTGTGTTTACTTAATTTTATTCGGTATGTAATTTTGATTGTAAGAGGGGCTTATTTGTAAAATGAGACCCCTGGGCCCCACGGGACCCCCAGGCCCCCTCCCAATGATCCAGCTCAGTCCTAGGGCCCCATGTGGGGTCGGTCAACCATTCAAATGGTGGCTTCTAGAAGGGTGGGCCAAATGGGGGACATTGGACCAAGAAGGTCAACAACTCCAACCCATCCCCACCTACCATGTCCCCCCTTGTATTTTTAATTTTAATTTTTGTGGATGGTCACATGCAATCCCAGCCCTCCATCTCCCATCCCTAGATCCAACGGTTGAGGATTGATTAGACATGTAACCTATATATGGTTGTAATTTTCATTTTTGATGAATTAATGCCTTTTGAATCCAAGAAATTCTTGAGCAAGCCCTTGGGCGCACCCCTCCTCTCTCCTCCCTTTCCCCCTTGCAGCTGTGAAGGCTGCCTTCTGAAGGTGTGACTCCTCCCCTATCGGTTCCGGTCATCATCGCCGCCGCCACGAGTCACCACCGCACCGCCATCGCAACTGTCGGAGTTCTGCCATCTGCCCGTAGCTGCCACTTCCATGAATTCCTACCATCATCGAAGAGCTCAGATCGACTTGGGATTTTGTGGGGAAGTTCCAGAGGTGTTCCCCACGTTCTACAAAAATTGGTGGGTCATGAATATTGGATTTGACAATTTCCCATTTTCGTTCAAGTTCCAAGTTCAGTTCTGCCAGCTTCAGATCTGATTTTTCACTTTTCCTGAGTTTCACATCTTCGATCCACCCTTTGATTTTTTCTAGGGCTTCCAATTTTACTGGGAGTTCTATCCATCAATTCCTCCTTCCATGAATTTTCTTGATTTTTGATCAGCCCTCCACCCATTTTTCAAAATTCGTTCTCAGAGCTAGCTATAGTGCTGTCCACCTATTCCCAGATCCGACCACCCTCCAGTAAACAAATCATATCAAATCACAGCCACCTCCAATCAGTCCACACAAAAGACCACCGTTTTCCTTGTTCAAACTCCGAAAACTTTTGTGAAAATCTCAGGAGCTGAATCGGCCATCAACCTCATGGTCAACGGCCGTTCTCAGACAACTCACCTGTAGATCTGAGATTTCAGGTAATGTACAACAGGAACTTGTAAATTCAGTAAAGTCCATATCCGACCAGATCCAGCAGTTCCCTTTGAGTCTATATTGAAGGCTTTTGAGAGAGCTTTCCAACGATAGTTCGTGCGTCCCAATCCGATGTCGGGATTGATCACAATGGCCGTTTTCACCGGAGCGCGCGCTGAAAAATAGAAATCAAAATCCGTGGGCAGCTAGTTCAACAATTGGGAATCGAGGCCAATCGACCCCCGATCGGCATTTCCGGCCGACCACCGTCCGTGGAGGCGCGCCACCAGGGGTCCCCATCACAGTGGGTCCCACCCCTGTAGATCCGGAGGACAGCGCCGTCCGTGGGCCCCATGGACCCATAGAATCCGCCTTTCGGAAAGCACGAAAATGCGGAGTTCGGCACCGCCGGGCGACATCAAGATGCTACCCGTCAACCCGATTTGCATGATTCCTGAGCCCCACATGTGACCTTTTATCTCCCTACGTGGAGTGGCTCAAGTTATTGTACTGCTGGAATATTGTTTAACCGGGAGTCCGTGAATTGGCCGGGGTTATCTTCGCCACGCCGGGTGCGTGGAGGTAAAGGTCTCAACTTCTAGGCATTCGCTTGCTAGTTTAGTATATGGTCTTTTGCCGCTGCCGAGAGCGATAGGTACTAGCCCGTGAGTCCATGTCACCGCTGTGAGTGTGAGAGTGACCCGTCCCGCAACTCGATCTGAGTCCGGAAGTTGAGTCAGACTACCTTGAACTCTGCCGGTTCCTTAACCGCGCACGATCCACGCTTTCCCTCGCATGGGACGACGAGTGAGTTTGCACTTCTGTTAGCGACGTGTAACCCATAGGATCTCTTAGTGTCGAGCTGAGGTCGCTCTAGTAGTCGTGTCGTTGCTGGTCGAGTCGTGTCCGTCTCATGTAGCATCGTCTCCTCAGTCCGTCCCGCATCACTCGTGACTGTAGTTCCTGTTCTGTTCAGACAGTGTCCTCATCTCTGTCGTCTTGTAGTCAGCGTAGACAAACACTTGTAGTCACAGCATAAGATGTCAGGGGATGCAGCTGGCTGTTCTTCTAGTGAGGAGGTGCTTTCATGACGTGACACGTGACTCTCACGTTTCTCGTGCGTCGTGACCTTTCCGGGTTAGCCCTCGCATGGACTTGCCCGAGGTCAGTGTTGTGTTGTGTACACGACGGTCCAATCGTGTTTGTGTGGTCGTGTCTAGAAGAGCGTGCACGTCAATCGAGTCGTGTGTGCTCTAGGTCTGTCTTGTCTGTCTAGGTCTTTACTATGCTTTTATCTGCTTTAGTAGGCCCTGAGTTTGTCGATGGATCGGTGATGCCTGACTCTGTGAGATCAGGGTTCGCCGTTCTGTTGCTACTCGGAGTAGTGTGGGGAGCCGAAGTCCTTTCGGCAGCCGTGTTTTCATTCAGGTACGGCTTCTTTTCCCTTTTCTTTTAGCTACTCTACTCCTACTGTTTCCAGTTTTCTTTTACAGCTTTCTAGTTGTAGTTTAGCTTTCCTGCTTTACTACTGCTGTTTTAGTTATTGTTCCGTGTTACTACGTTATTTTTCAGTGGGGATCCGCGTGACCCCTACTGGGCCAGTGACACGAGGCTCACCCTTCCTTTTCAGGTGGGGCCGTCTCTGCTTCTTTGGAGGTTCCTGGTGTGGTGCGTTCGTTGTTGCCAGTGGTACCTACGCCGGGCTTCTCCCGACCTCAGTGTACGTCTTCTTTCTGCTGGACTGTACTTGTCTTTCCTTTGGACTGGACTCTGGTATAATTGTTAATTTGAACTGTTAATTAAAAAGTAATTTTATTTCTGCTACTTTAGCAAACCTGATTAATGAAATTTAATTAATTATTGTTATATCTATGACTTCAATGTACTACACGACATTCCTTTTTCCCTTCGGAGCTTTACAGCTCATGGGAGGCTTCACGGGTTCCAAGCAGTATCGGGTCTACTCGGTAGTCCTATCGGGTATATCCAGTATCCGGGATCTGGGTGGTCATACGCGGATATGCTCCGCACAAAACGACGTACACGCATCAACACAAACACTAAGAGAACCCTTTCTCCGAACCCCCACACAATATATCATTCCAGAAATTTAAGAAGTGAATACAAATAGATGCATTGAGCCCCAAACAAACTCTAGAGATTGAATCAAAGAAGATAAAGCATGTATGAAGCTCCCCCTTCAAGAAGGACTCCGACACTTCTTGGCTCGTTTTTGGATGGCCGCGATTTCGGCGTCCTCGCGTTCCTCTCTTTGAGACGCTTCTTTTCTTCTTCTACCACGAGCTCCAAATTCTCATGGATGGAGATGAAATCAGCCTTGCAAGAGCTCCTCTTGCTTTTCCCCCTTTTCTTCTCCTACAAGACAACACAAATAAGCATTAGGGTTCTTATCTCCCAAAATCGGAGTTCACATTCATATATATAGAGGTGTGGGGAAAAGACACATAAAACCCTCCCAAAGTGTGTTAGAAACACTTAAATATGATTAGCAACTAATGGGGGGTGTTATGGTAAAGTTTAGAAAGGTTTTCATTAGGTTTCGGACGCTCCCGTAAATCCCGTGCCGGAATGGGTCGACTCCATGGGTCAACTCCTAAGCAACCAGAGGGCGGACAGAACACAAAAAATAATTCCAGCGCATAGAGGTTGACCCCTTGGGTCGACCCCATGGGTCGACCCAAGATAGGCAGACAACATAAAAAGGCTTTTGTTTTGTCCAGAAGCACTGAGGGTCACAAGCGGTCGACCCCTGACAGTAATTGATGGAAAACCCCATTTTTAGCCCCTTTAAGCTATGCAAAACCAATGGAATAAATGCAACCAAGGTCCCTTGATTCCGGATGATTAATTTGGATGGTTTGAACCTACAAAACCATATAAAAACTAAATTAGTATGGATTTAAAAATCAAATGAACTTCTCTCTTGAAACTAACATTTCTAGAATGAATATGCATAATATGGCATGCAAATCAACCCGGAACACCATCATCTCAAATGCTATGATCTCAAGAGTGCAAAGGTGAGTTCAAAACAAGAATGTATCAACTTAGCATTACAACCAAGCCATGCACATCATCTTGTGTTGTCAAAAACAAGGATATGAAATTATCATGCTTCCATGAGGAACCCAAACATGCTATTTTCACACAATCCATCTTCTAGAAATTCTTTAACTCATATCAAATGAAGCTCAATGAAATATACTAGAAACATGATGAGGCTCATATTCAACTCTCCACAACCATGCAATCAAGCATTAACAGTTAGAACTTGTTCTCATCAAAATACATCATTGAACTCATTCAAACATGTATTTGGCTTCTGTGGGAAATGTATTTTATTTGTTTATTTTATTTATTTATTTATTTAATTTATTTGATGTATTGGTTAGTTTATTAGGTGTGCCAGTCACCGGAGTGACATTTTATTGTGCGCTCGATCTGACTCAGTCAGTCGATTGTGATATTCGTGTCATGACCCGGAGTCCGTCATACCATAAAGACTATGATGTTAATTATGTCCTTCCAAATAAGGACAACCCTTGATTAGTTGCCAAGAAAGGATGCCTCGGGGGAAAAACGAGATAAGACTACTATGATAACTCCGCTAACAGGGTGCGAGACATGCGTAGAAAACTGTGCCATGCGGGACGTGATAACGGTATTAGGGCGTAAATTCGATAACATACCCCCTTATTTTGGACTAAGCCAAAAGGGGAACGTAGGTCGTCCATTCATGGAAGCCAAAAGAGAAGAGGGTGCAGCCTTAATCCAAAAAAAAAAGATTTGAGTGTGACGGGACAGTGCCCGCTGCCATGGCATTTGTCAATGTCCCCTATTAGGGACCACTGGAGGGCTTGCAATGGCAAGACTCCCAGGGTCGGCAGGGTTGGAAGAAAAACCCGACGGTTAGTGGCGTAGAATATCGGGGTATAACCCCGTCAATGTAGCTCCATTTAGACGTGGATGAAGAGCCATGAAACCCTCGTGGTGTAATGGGGACTGGTGTAATGGCCTGGAGGGTTTCAACATCCAAAATCCTGACTGATGGTGGACTCGGCAGGGATTCTGGAAGTTGGGTATATGACGGGTGGCCGGTAACGAAGGTAAACGGTGCGGCAAGTGTTTCGGCACGAAGGTAAACGGTGCGGTAAAGGTTCCGACGCGACGGCCAACCGGCGCGACCATAAATGAAGGGAAAACGGCGCGGCAAGCTCCCGGCGCACCCTTCATGTCGGCACGCACTTAACCCGGCGCGAAAGTGGCGCCGAGAAGAGGCTGCGCCGGGACTGTGGCGCCAAGAGCTTTTTTTTTTGTTGGTTTTTGAGATATTATGAGGGCTTTAATGGATTCAAAGGATCCTTTGTTTTCAATAGGGGTTTCCTGAGCTGGCTTATGGTAATACTTGGGTGAGGTGGAAGGTGAGGGTAGATTCATCCACATGAGGCCTAAGGAGATCATGTGATTGTAATGTTTATATCCCCCGATGGTGGCCAAGATGTCATGAGATGGTATAGCTCCGCTCTCTGCCACACAGTTGGGGGTCAAATTCATATTTTCAGTGGTAGCATTATACTATCCGATAGAGTAAAACTCGTGGATGAATTTTGGCAGCACCTCCCCTTATTTTGGAGTGTGCCAAAAGGGTATTATAGGTCATCCACTCATGAAATGTCGGAGTGGAAACCAGAAGAAGAGCCGGGCGTAGCCCGAGATCCAGGAGGATCTGAATCTTATGGGACTTTGTCCACCTATTGTGGGATTTGTTGATATCCCCTGCATAGTCAATGAAGAACATACAGTGGCAGACCTCCATGACCCGATGGGGTGACAGAATATAGGGGGGGATTGGCCCCTTTGATGTAGCTCCCATGAGTATAGAGGGAAGGATAGTATTTCTCCTTGGAAGGACAGGCTATCGTGACCCAAGATGGCATGGCTCAGAAGTGTTGAGGGTATCGGCACGAGCCTATCAGCATGATTGGCCTCAGCACCAGGGGTGTGGAGGTCTCGGCGCAGCAACGCAGAAAAGTAGGTCGCAGCGCGACGAGAGGAGTCCAACCGGCGCGGGCAACCCTCGGCGCTAGACTCGCGCCGAGAGGGGTTCGCGCCGGGAGGGCTTCCGAAATGAGGGTTTTAGGGGTTTTTGAAGTAAAGGCTTCAGAGCTTTGGGTATTTTGAAAAAGGGGGGTTTGTTCAACGATTCAACGACCAGTCTGGATGATCATAGAGAGGGTGATTCAGGGAGGAGACAACCTTCCTTCTGGGGCCTCACTGGGAGTGGAATCATGCACAGAAACTCACTGTTCTGGTTCGGATTCATCCCTCTTCATTTTACAGACGAGAGCCATGAGATAGACTGTCTCAGGCTCTAGACGTGGGTACGAAGTTGAAAGGAAACACAGTAGAAAACCCTTCAACAGATCTGGAAGACCAAACGGTAAAACATGCCTAATTCTCAGTATCCATAGTACATAGTGAACCTCGGATGCAGAGACAGAAAGAAAAGGGAAAGGAGACTTCAGCCCTCTTTTATTAACCATTCATCCAATCAGCATACATGCGTTTAGTCTAGATGAAAATCTAAATGAGAAAATCATACATAGACTCTATCCCTGATAGTAGGGCTACATTAGCATTCGATGCTACTGGAGCAAGGATGCTTGAAAACAAACACAAGAGGAGAAGTGGATATTCAAAATAAGAGACATGGGAAATGGAAGCTGTAGCCCCTCAGGGCATCTTGGAACTGATCCCACCTTGACTCTCCCTTCGAATCTCTGCGGACCTCTCTTCTCCTCAGCTTTTTAGAGGGCTCTCGAGCTCCCTTTTCCTTTGGTGGCTACGACTCTTCTTTTTTTTTTCTCCCCCTCCCTCTGTCTCCTCCTCTTTTTGTTTCGAAGGGCAGCCTTCTTATAGAGGGATGGCCCTCATCCTATCGGCGTGAGCTCCCCGGCGCGCCAGCATCTAGCTTCCCGCCCCCTCGGCGCGTCTTAGTTCACATTGGGCTTGGCCCATTTTCTATCATCCGGCGCCGGATCCATCTAATGGGCTCCTTCAGATGGCGTGGTGGGCTTCTTGGTATATATATTTATTCTTCCTGGGGCTTGTTTAACACCTTGCGTTCACGAACATGTGAGGCACTATGAATCCCATTTCCGGAGAATCAGAATTGTCTAAGCATCCTCTTCAGCAGGCAGATGATTGCCTGAATGTTGGTATAGTTTTATCAGCCTGACTATCTGAATGATAGCAGTACTGGACAGTGGCCTAGCCAGGGATGGCTTTAGCCGAGCAAAGTGTTAGGAGTAGTGGGTCTCTTCTATTCTGATTCTCAGAACTTCCAGGGACAGTGCGGGAGCCGAACCACTGGTTGGCCTTCATAGCCTTGAGTCTGATTCAGTCTCTTTTGATATATTTTAGGTGTCAAAAAATGCCCCCCACCCGCAGGTGGCGTAAGTGAAGAATGAGTGACACAGGACATGCGGGTGTACCGCACCACACTTTATAATTTCTTTAGGTCTGCCCCTGTTCATTGGTCCTTCTCATGACTCTGAGTCTTCATTCTGCTTGTGTGATCCCGATGTTTTGCAAGCATACTTGGACGAACACCAGCATCTTTGGCTTGATCTGATGATTGCAGCACCCTGGTGAGTAAACCGGCATCGCAAGCGATCTCGGCAGGGTCACCTCAGTGCAGCCATCATCTCGGCGCGGGGACTCTCGGTGCGCTTACTTCTTTGACGCTCTCGGCGCGGAGAGGCTCTCGACGTGAGGGCCGTCTCGGCGCGCCTTTTGGCGCATTCTGCTCTCGGTGTGGGGGCCATCTCGGTGCGCCTTTTGGTCTTGCCCTATTTAGGCGCCGAGATGATGGAAAGAGCTCATTTTTCATTGAGCTCTCTCTCTCTTCGGCCTCCTCTTCTTCCACTGCATCGGCGATTAGCGTGGGGAGCCTCTCTCTCTGTGTGTTTTCTCATTCGGGACTACGTCCCTCTTTATTACGGAGTCATCCCCTCTTGGTGGGTGTTCTCCTATTTGACTTCTGGGCATACCCCGGACAAGGGGAGATGCTGTCAAAATTTTCTTGAAATTTTATTTTCTATTTTCCCCTTCATGTCATCTTATTCCTTTTGATTTCTGTCTGTAGCTGCTGAAATGGCCTCTTCTTCCAGCTGTGTTGCTTTCGGCACTGCTAATGTCGACGGTTCTTCCCAGGGCAGGGTGTCTGGACCTGTTGTGACTTGGAGGAACGTCGGACAACTGGACCTGGGTCTTGGGAGGATCGCCATAGTCGATGAATCCTCCGACTCCGAAACAGACACAGTATCCTCATCTCGCGTTGTGACCGTCGAGGGAGGACTGAACTTCAATCGTGATGATGGGTATCGCCCGGACTTTCCGAAGGATCGTGATCTTGCACCATTCATCTGCACCTTCAGTGTCTCGGGGAAGAGAGACGTCATGCTGGCTCGGATGGTGGAACGGGCCATGTTGGTGGACCGGGACAGCTTGAAAGGCTGCGTGTATCGTGGAGACACCCTCTATCTTCCGGGAGAGCGGCGCAAGTGGAATGTCAGCTTGGGGGTAACAGAGTTGGAGGCGGAGCAGAAAATGCTGACACGGGCTCCAGAATTCACACCAGCTAGGTGGGACACCACTGCGGGTCGGGTCAACAGAGAGAAACCCGGCTACGGTTTATTCTTGGTGCCCATCAAGTGGGGCTATAGAGACGAGCCATTCATCCGGAACTGCTTGGCCGTCCAATTCAAATTTCAATTAGCTGCTGGATGGTTCGCTGACATGAAAGTGACCGACGCCCATCTCTTCTGCGTAGGAGCGGTGGAATTCACAGAATATGTTCTGAAAGAGTATGCGCCATTGCTGGTCAGGGCCGGGGTGTATCACAGTGTGTATGCATCCCATTTCAGGTACCCCATCTCGAAAGGGTTGTGTTGCGGCATGTTCGAAGTGTTCTGCCCACAGTTTAATACTTTCTATAAAGTGGAGGGTGAAACTTCTCTGGACCTCTGGAGCCTGTCACAGCTGTCAGGTCTGCCGATCAATGGAGAGCCCTATGAGGAGGTCTATCTACATGACTTCATCAAGGATGAGACAGATGGTGAAGGTGAATATTACTTCGGCTACTCATACCGGTACTTGATGAAAGCGTACCGCTCCCTCTGCTTGGAGCTGAATAGGGGATCCTCGAAGGGGTATCAGCCCCGAGAGAAAAGTAGCAAATTGAGAGTCCGAGAGGGACATTGGATTCAGTATTTCTTCGGCGGCCCTCTGAAGTACAGTGCAGAGTTCCCCCATGTAGCTCCTGTTGCGGGTAAGCCCAGCAGACCGCCCAAGTTCAAGTCGGTGCTGCCCGCTTCCCTTCGACGGATTAGTCGCGGAGGACCGAATCCCACTGGGGTGGATCCCCTTACGCATTGTGCGGCTTACCTCACTTTCTGGTTGTGCACTTTTGCCCTCCCACAGGGAGATGAGACAGTCATTAGGCCGGAGGCAATATACCCGGCTTGTCAGATGGCTTGGGGCATGCGGCTTGCACTATGTCCAGCAGCACTATGCCTGATCTACAAATCTCTTGGAGATATTCATAGGCATCGGATCCCACGCTCTTTCAGAACAGTGGGGCCGTTTCATTTCTTCAATGCCTGGGTGTGCAATTTGTTCCCAGAGCTAGCTCCCAGGACTCTGCTGACAGCGACATTGTATCCCAGGATGCTGGAGTTTGCTAGTGCTGAACCCGGTCCAGTGTCTCATTAGCTGTTCTCCATCCGAGGACGGCTGACAAGGGTTCCGATGGATTCAGCGGGGACCATCCATTTTTGGAATTTGGCCGCACATTCCGCTCCATTGGTGAATCGTCAGCGTGAATGTAAGCTCGAGGCAGTGGAGACTTTCACACATTTCATTTCAGGCAACACCATGACCCGGCCAATCTTGGAGCCTGAGCTCATTGACTGGGCTTTATCAATTCGCCCCAGTGTCTTAGTGTTTAGAAAAGGGGGCGTGGTTCATTTAGAACCCTATTATCCCTTCAGGTTTGGCCAAAATTTCGGCTATGATCAGCACCTCTCGCCTTCGGTGGCCCTGTTTCCTCTGGATATCAGGTCGAAGCACGGCTCAACTGTTGTGGCTGAGGGTCACTCCTGGTGGGACTACTTTCACCGCTGGGACGCCAATGTCTTCAGAGTGCCGGTGCTGAACCGCGTTCCCCGGGTCACTCCAGAGTATGTGAAGTGGTGGAATGCTCGAACGGGCTTTTATCGTAATGCCAGGGTGGCATGCTGGGATGTAGCTGAGCGCACCATTCTGAGCCAGCAGCCTGGGCCAGTTTTCGATATTGAAGAAGCCCATTTGAAGAGGTTGTTCTCCCAACATCCGAAGGAGGTAGAGGCATATATAGCAGGCAGGAAAGCCACAAAAGAGGAAGCAACTGAATAGCTGGTGCTTGTGCTTGCTGACATAGATGAGGATACTTTCACGCAGAATTTAGAGCATCTATGCCAGATTGGGGGTTCCCGCTTGGAGCTTCAGCAGTATCCATTCCCCATTGAGAAGCCGCTCTCCAAAGTAGTTTCATGGAAGTGCGAGGTGGACCTCCTTTGCCCGTACCGGGCGTTTGTTAATAGAGAAGACAGAACACTGACATATTATCAACATACGTCTTGGCTATTTGTCTTGATGAATATCCACAGACTGACCCTTGACAGTCCCGTAGCAAGTGTTCTGGACAAGCCTTTGTTTGTATCTTTTCATTATGCCGACGTTTGGGGATTCGACCACCTTGGCTTATATCATTGCATAGCTTCTCATGGTCAGGCGGACTTCGCCGACCTAGTCGAGAAGTGCAAGAAGATTGGCGACGTCTACTGGCTCGTTCGGGAGGCTGCATCCCGAAGCAAGGAGGTGGCTTACCAGTATTGGCCTCTCTCATCTTTTTATAACGGCTGGGCAGGTAAGTCCTCTTCAGTTGATATGTAGAGTAGTTTGTTGCTCATTTCTTTTATAACGGCATGTGCTTCATTTGACAGACCGTCCAGATATAAAGCAGCAGGGACTTTATAGAAAAATCATTTCCCAAGCTCAGAAGCCAGAATATTTTGAGGCTCCTGCACCGGTGCCGACCACTACTCCACTGCCACCTGGTAAAAAGAGAGCGGCCTCCGCGATGAAAGTTGCAATAGGCCGAGCGAAGAAAGCTCGGAAAACTTCTTCCAAGCAGCCTTCGACTGATGCAGCTAAGACTTCTCTGCCTGAAGTGCCGTCATTCGAGCAGTTTGCCGCTAAGAAAGAGGCCACTCAGCAAGCAGCTGAAGGTGACATCACTTTCCCTCACGATCTAAAGGAGTGTTCTTTTCATGACATCTTCACTCTTTTGACGTCTTCTTTGTTTGACCTCAGCTGAAGGAGCGGTCGGCACCACCCCACGTGCTGAGGAAGTTGTCCTGGAGACGGGAGACATAGGGTCTTCTGTCATAGTCATGGAAGGGGCGACCAAAATAGCTGAAACCACAGGGGAGAGTCTCCCTGCTGTTGAGGAGGATGTCAGACTCCCTTCTCCTACACCTGTCGGTGAGGCCGAGGGTGAGCCAAGTGACTGTCATCCTTCTGACTTTTCTTCCTTATTGATCTTTTTGCCCTGCCTTATGTATATGTTTGTTGTAATGGCAGGAGTGGTTAGCACAGTGGTTGAGACGCCTGCCGTGGATGCTCCTTCACAGCCTGAAGGACATAAGACTGCGCTAAAGAAAGGTGCTATCCCATTGCGGCGTGTAATCACCCGCTCGGCGTCCCGCCAGGCGACAGAGGAGGCGGGCCAACCCGAGATCAGCATAGATATTTCCTCCAATAGCTCTGCCACCCCTTCTGGCGAAGAAATTGACTATTATTCTTCAGAAGGTGATGAACGAGCACCTGCGGCAGCCAGCAAAGGGGCAGCGGCACCCATCATACCGTTGAGCAGTCCTTTGATCTTTAGTCCTCCGAGGTTGCCGATGACATCATCTGAGGGAATGTTGCAGGAGGAATTTGCCGGACTGGACATAGAGGTGGAGATAACCCCTCCTTTTGTTGCTTCATCTGTAGAGTTAGAATCCTCCATATAGGTGCTTGAAGATATGGATGTCACAGACATAGTAAGTTTCGCCCACCCCTCTGCAGAGCCGCATATATTTTCATTATTTTCTGCCATCTTGGTGCTTACTGGAATCTTCGTTCCAGAATCCTGACGCCGCCATTCACCCTCCGGTATCGCCTTCTGGTGCTATCGTGGTTTCGTCGGAGGCTTTGGATATGCTACCACTGGCCACCGTGTCTTCTTCAGGGGCAGTTATCATACTTCACCCTGTGCCAGTAAGAATACACGCAGCTGTCGAAGTACCATCAATGGAGCCGAGCCCGCTGGGAGAGAGTCTCGCCCTAGTGCTGGCAACGGAATTGAGAGCTGAAGCTGACCCGTCAAGGGGTTCTGCCTTTGTCCCGACGGCCATAATGACCATTGCGCCTGACCCTGCAGCTCCATCCGTGCCAGAAATAGAGTTCGAACCTCTGCCTCTTCCAGCATTTGCAGAGGGAAGTTCTTCAAGGAGCCCAATGGAGCAAGATCATACTGCCGTGGTACTTGCTACTTCGGCTCTGGCGGCCGTTCCATCTTCTTCTTCCGAGCCAGATATTGGCTTATGGGCCCCCATAGACAGGGAGGTGACCTTTGAGGTGGCTCCGGCAGCCTCCCTGGGCTTTACTTCATCGGAGGAATTTGTCTGGCAGTATTTAGAGATGTTGCGCCAGGTTGTGGAGTCCCAGCCGATGCTATCTTACCCTCAGTTGAAGGAAGTGGCCGGGCGACTGACGATCGGGCTGCAAGCATTAGGCTGTCCTCTGGACACCTGGACCCAGCAGGTGCTATTTCTGCTAAAATTTGTAAACTACCGGGACTTTCTTGGGAGGGTGATGAACGACCGACTAGCGGCCCTGAGGCTGCAGAAAGCTGACTGTCAGGTGGAGCTGACGTCTCTGACCTCCGATCTTCAGAAGAGCAAAGCTCATGTTGAAGCCTCTGCTGCTCGGGCACATATTCTACGTAGCCGACGGGAAGAACTCCGGGCTGAATTGGCTACCATAGAAGCTGAGATACCACGGCTGGAGTCTGCAGAAGTCCAAGGCATCGAGGAAACTTCTTTACTGGAGGACCGAGTCGCGTCCCTAGAGACTGAGGTGACTCATGTTCAGGAGGAAGAAATGCAGCTGCGTGAACTGGGGGTGGCTCCACATGTTGGGCTCATTGACTTTGTAGATATTTTCAGACGGCCTTAGCTGATCTACCTTTGTAATTCGCCCCCTCCGAAGGGCCCCTTTTGTATTCATTCCCCTCCTTTTTGCAATGAAATACAAGTTTCCTTTACTATTTGAGGTGTCCACCTTCGCACTTGTATTCTATCACATCTTGTGGCAACTTTGGTGACCAGCTTGGAAGTGTACCCGTGTCTGTGCCGCAGGAGAGCGTCCACCCTTTCAAGGAAAGGATGAGGGCCTCGCTCCACCGCGTGACGGGGTTCCAGAGGTTGCCGGATTGGTGCAGATGTAATTCTCACCGACAAGAAACGTCGGAAATACGACTGCTGGCCGATGAGAGGTCCACCCGGGGTAGGCTTTATAATTTGTGGGACGACTGATGGGAATGCCACTCAGAGGCATAGCATATATTTTATAGTAATCCCATTACTGACCCCTAGTTTGGGGGAATGCTGGCCGACCTTGTCGATGGTGACAAGGGTCAAAAAGGTAGTTGGTCTTGCCGATGGTGACAAGGGCCAAAAAGGGAAGCGACCGATCTTGTCGATGGTGACAAGGGTCGAAAAGGTAGACAGTCTTGCCGATGGTAACAAGGACCGGAAAGGGTAGCGACCGATCTTGCCGATGGTGACAAGGGTCGAAAGGGTATACGGTCTTGCCGATGGTGACAAGGACCGGAAAGGGTAGCGACCGATCTTGCCGATGGTTTCAAGGGTAGAGACTGATCTTGCCGATGGTGACAAGGGTCGAAAAGGTAGACGGTCTTGCCGATGGTGATAAGGACCAACAGTCTTGTAGCAGAAACGAGAGCTCTGCTTGATGGTATCAAGTACCTCCACACTATCTCAAGCCAGCCAGCCCTTATTGAATGTGATTCATAAGTCCTTGTTCGAGCAATTTAAAAGGAATACCAATGCCCTTGGTCTATTCTATCATATGTCAGAGTGATTTGGAGATCTATCTCGCAGCATGACAAGATTGATCATATTTACAGAGAAGGCAATAAAGTAGCAGATTCATTGGCCTCTTTAGCTTGCTCATCAAAATGTAATGTTTTTCTTTATTACAATGAGCTACCCTCAATTATAAAGGGAGAGGCTCGGTTGGATAAGCTGGGTTTTCCCAGCATCAGATTGATGTAATCTCTATTCTTTTACTTTAGCAATAAAATTTACCTCCTAGTGGTCTGATGGTCCCTCCCATCCGCCCCTAGGCAGGGCTTTTTGGAAAAAAAAAAGACAAGAATCGGAAAGGGTAGCGTCCGATCTTGCCGATGGTGACAAGGGTCGAAAAGGGTAGACGGTCTTGCCGATGGTGACAAGGACCGGAAAGGGTAGCGACCGATCTTGCCGATGGTGACAAGGGTCGAAAAGGGTAGACGGTCTTGCCGATGGTGACAAAGACCGGAAAGGGTAGCGACCGATCTTGCCGATGGTGACAAGGGTCGAAAGGGTAGATGGTCTTGCCGATGGTGACAAGGACCGGAAAGGGTAGCGATCGATCTTGCCGATGGTGACAAGGGTCGAAAGGGTAGACAGTCTTGCCGATGGTGACAAGGACCAGAAAGGGTAGCGACCGATCTTGCCGATGGTGACAAGGGTCGAAACGGTAGACGGTCTTGCCAATGGTGACAAGGACCGGAAAGGGTAGCGACCGATCTTGCCGATGGTGATAAGGGTCGAAAGGGTAGACGGTCTTGCCGATGGTGACAAGGACCGGAAAGGGTAGCGACCGATCTTGTCGATGGTGACAAGGGTCGAAAAGGTAGACGGTGTTGCCGATGGTGACAATGACCGGAAAGGGTAGCAACCGATCTTGCCGATGGTGACAAGGGTTGAAAAGGTAGACGGTATTGCCGATGGTGACAAGAATCGGAAAGGGTATCGACCGATCTTGCCGATGGTGACAAGGGTCGAAAAGGTAGACGGTCTTGCCGATGGTGACAAGGACCAGAAAGGGTAGCGACCGATCTTGTCGATGGTGACAAGGGTCGAAAGGGTTGACGGAAGTGGAATGATGAACGAGGGTAGCCTCGTTACTACATCATCATCATCATTTTTATTTCATCCCTTTTTTTTCCTATCTTTCTTCTCTTTTTTTATCACATTACTGACTTAAGCGCCCTCTTGGGTTTTCGCCGAAATCAGCCCCCTCTTGCTTTTGCCCACGTGCCCTTTCGGTTTTTCACGTGACGGGGTACCTGATTTTGCCTGTAACGCCCTTTCGGGTTTTCGCCACAGCCGGGTTATAGCCATTTTTGCCCTTGTCCTAGTTTAGGAACAAGGCCGGCGGGGTATCTCTATTTTTAACCCCATTTCTGTTTCTTTCTCTTCTTCTTCTTCTTTTTTTTTTCGGAGGATCCGAAATACAGGAGAACTTGTTTGCTAGGATGCCGACCGGCCTTGTCGATGATGACAAGGGTCAGATCCTGGTTTGGTTCGTCGACATTGGTTAAATGCCGAAGCAAAGGCTATATGGTTATTGACCGGGACGAAAGGTCTAGGCCAAGGGACAGAGGTCGACCTACCTCACTGATGGTGACGAGGGTCGAACCTAGGTTTGTTCATCGATGTGGGTTACATGCTAAAGCAAAGGGTATATTCATTCACAGAGACGAAAGGTCCAAGTCAAGGGTAGAGGTCGACCTGTCTCGCCAATGATAACGAGGGTTGAACACGGGTTTGTTCGTCGACATGGGATACATGCCGAAGCAAAGGATGTATTCATTGACAAGGACGGAAGGTCCAAGTTAAGGGTAGAGGTCGACCTGTCTCGCCAATGATGACGAGGGTTGAACACGGGTTTGTTCGTCGACATGGGATACATGTCGAAGCAAAGGATGTATTCATTGACAAGGACGGAAGGTCCAAGTCAAAGGGTAGAGGTCGACTTGTCTTGCCGATGATGACGAGGGTCGAACACGGGTCTG
The DNA here is from genome assembly GCA_022559845.1 of Amorphophallus konjac. Lineage (NCBI taxonomy): Eukaryota > Viridiplantae > Streptophyta > Magnoliopsida > Alismatales > Araceae > Amorphophallus > Amorphophallus konjac. Next base: position 347,484,284 of record CM040120.1, read on the forward strand.
TTAGGGGATCTCCGGTGGGACTTCTGATGGTTATCCCTTGGGAATCTCATTGAGAGGAGGATTAAGATAACTTTTGGATTACTACTTTACTGACCTAAGTGCCCTTTTCGGGTTTTCGTCGAGGCCAGCCCCCTCTTGCTTTTGCCCACGAGCCCTCTAGGGTTTTCACGTGGCGGGGTATCCGATTTTGACTGTAACGCCCTTTCGGGTTTTCGCCACAGTCGGGTTATAGCCATTTTTGCCCTCGTCACGGTTTAGGAACAAGGCCAGCGGGGTATCTCTATTTTTAACCCCATTTCTGTTTCTTTCTCCTTTTTTTTGAACTCATGTAGCAGCAGGATGCTGAGAGGGTTGGCTAGAACATGAAGTATCGCGCCGAAAAAGAGGTTTATTCGTTGGCAAGAAGATAATGCCAACGCCAAGGATAGATTTATGCCGATTCGGGCGTAGGGCCCTATGGGGATGTTTTTTTGTTTAGGTTTATTTTACTGGATTTATTAGGCGTGCCAGTCACCGGAGTGATGATTCATTGTGCGCTCGACCTGACTCAGTCAGTCGATTGTGATATTCGTGTCAGGACCCTGAGTCCGTCATACCATAAAGGCTATGACGTTAATTACGTCCTTCCAAAGAAGGACAACCCTTGATTAATTGCCAAGAAAGGATGTCTCGAGGGCAAAATGAGATACGACTATTACGCTAAGTCCGCTAACGGGATGCGAAACATGCATAGAAAACCGTGCTACGCGGGACATGATAACGGTGTTATGGCGCAAACCCGGCAGCATGTCCCCTTGTCTGGGGCTATGCCAAAGGGAAATATAGGTCATTCACCCACGAAATGTCGGGATGGAAGCCAAAAGAGAGGCGGGCGTAGCCCTGGATCCAAAAGGATTTGAATGTGACGGGACAGTGTCCGCTACCATGTCGTTTGTTGATATTCCCCTTAAGGGACCATTGGAGGACATGCAGTGGCAGAACTCCGAGGGTCAGCGGGGTGACAAAAGAAACCTCGTATTCGGTATAATGTAGGGGTAAAACCCCGATTAATGTATCTCCCGTGGATCTGGATGAAGAACCATGATTCCCTCGTAAAGTGATGAAGGCTGGCATGAAGGTTGACAGGAATGGGACATTGAGTTTAGACTGGATTTGGGTTTAATGGAGTTGTTGAGACATCAGATTTGAATGGCACCTGTTAACAAGACGAAACGGCGCGGATAGGAGTCGGCGCGAGGGGGATCCCAGCGCGACGGGCAATCGGCGTGGCTGGAAATATAGGCAGACGGCACGGCAGGGCATACGGCGCGGCAGGCTCCCGCCGCGCCCTTCACCCGACGCGAGTTTGGCGCCGGGAGGCAGTGGCGTCGGGAGGCCGTTTTGTTGGTTTTCTTCTGATATTATGAGGGGTTCTTATGAGTTCAAGGGGATCCTCTATATTCAACGGGTATTCCATGGCAATAATTGGGTGAGATAGAAGATGGGGTGGATTCATTCACCAGGGGGTCCGAGGAGACAGTGTAACTGTAACGTATATCCCCTGTGGCGACCAAGGTGCCATGAGATGATATAGCTTAGCCCTTTGCCACACAGTCGGGAGCTAAATGCATAATTTTAGTGAAAACATAGCACTATGTGACCGAATAACCCTCTGAACGAATTTTGACAGCACCTCCCCTTATTTTGGGAGTATGCCAAAAGGGTATTATAGGTCATCCACTCATGAACTGTCGGAGTGGAAACCAAAGTAAGAGCCAGGCGTAGCTCGAGATCCAAGGGATCTAAATCATATGGGGCTTTATCCGTCTGTTGTGATATTCCCTGTACAATCAGTGGAGGGCATGCAGTGGCAGAGCTCCACGACTTAATAGGGTTATAAAATGTGGGGGAATGACCCCTTTAATATGGCTCCCATGAGGATAGAGGGAAAGGTAGTGCGTCCTCATAGGACATGATATCATGAGCAAGGCTGGCATGGCCTGACGGCATCAGCACGAACACATCAAAGTGGCCGAAAGGTGTGAAGGTATCGGCGCGAAGAAGAGGATGGGTTTCGGCGCGACACGAGCAGCTCAGCCGGTGCGGCCAGCCCTCGGCGCGAGACTTGCGTCGAGAGGGGTTCGCGCCGGGAGGCCTCCTGAAGGGGGGTTTTTAGGGGGGTTTGGAGGCAGAGGATTCTGGGGCTTTATCTGAGGATTTTAAAGGGGTTCTATTCAGGGATTTTGAGATGCTTCGCCTAAAGTTTTGAGGGGTTTTATTCAGGGTTTCGGGAGGCTTTATACGGGGGGCTTTGAGATGGCCACGGAAGATTGAGGATTGTTTCAAAACAAATCACCCCGAGGAGGAGAGGACTTTCACTCTGGGGCACCATTGGGAGCCAGGTTATCGATTGAATCATGTGAGCTTTGATGCGAACATATCCCTCACCATTTCACAAATGAGAGGCCATGAGATGGACTGTCTAAGGCTCTCATCGTGATCGTGAGGTTGAAAATACAGAGACGATGCAATAGAAATCACTCAGATGATCTAAGGGATCTATCCACAGCAGTTACTGAATGCAACAGATTTCAGAGGAATAGAGAGAGAGAAATAACTCCGGAATCTCATATTTCATTTCATCGCATAAAATGCATACATTCAACACATAAGGGAAAATCAGATTGCGAGAATCTAAATACAGAGGGTGCCCCTTGACAACCGGGCTACACTGGCAGTTGATATCGTCAGAAGAACATCGCTCGGAAGCAGACCAAAAGAAAGAAGACAGACTCAAATAAAAGATGGGGAAAGGGGGAAATATATCCCCTTAGGGCATTCGACAAACGACCCTACCTTGAATCCTCTTCTCCGGGCTTCTGCAACTCTCTTTCTTTCTTCAGATCTCTTCAGCGGGCGCTCAGACCTTTCTCTTCCCTCTTTTTCTTTCTCTTCTACTGGCTTCTCGATTCCTCTCCTCCTGGTTTTTTTGCTGCCCTCCTCCTTGTGCTCAAAGCAAGGTTCATATATATAGAGGTGTGGCCCTGTTTCCATCGACGCGTAGAAGAACCGGCGTGCTAATTGGTGTTTGCGCGCCGATTGCAATCCCGTGCCAGTTTCATTTCGTGCCAGTTGACCTCTGTGCCGGTTCAGTGGCGTGCCGGTTCACTCCCATGCCGGTTGACCTCCGTGCCGGTTTCAGCTCATTTCTTAGCATCCTTTGGCCCATTCTTTGTTTGTTTAGGCCCATTTGTGTTCGTTTCTCATTTTACGAGGGTTGACCCATCGACTGACTTGTCTTGCTGTCCAAGCTTTTATCTTGTTCATTCGGGGATGGTCCCGAGCCTTTTCTGAGCTCTTGAGTCTTGCTTTAGCGGTTGTCCATTGGAGCCGGGCGTCTTTTCTTTTCTTCTCTCTTTATTTTATTCTTCATCTTTGTTCGGCTTCTGCAACTCATTTCCGTCTTTCCTTTTCTTATCGGCATAGGGGTACTTCAGCCAGGGCTCCATACTTGCAAAAGCAAAAGGTTTAAGAAATGTCAGAAATATTTTCAGTGTCAACAGGCCCGCAACGGCAATGATGTATAAAGATCGGCTAGGACACGGAGTCTTGTGCTGAACAAGGGGTTTATTCGTTAGCAAGAAGGTAATGCTAACGCAAAGGATAGATTTGTGCCGACTCGGGCGTAAGGCCCGTAATGGCAATGATGTACGTATTATGCACGTCTGGCCAGGGTAGAGTGCCACTAGACCGAGGTAAGCGTAGCTCGATCAGGATGGAGTGCAACTAGACCGAGGTAAGGGTAGCTCGATCAGGGCGGAGTGCCGCCAGACCAATTTTGAGGTGGCTCGGTCTGGGAGGAGTGCCTTTAGACCAAGGACGGAGGTAGCTCGGTCAGGGCGGAGTGCCACTGGACCAAGTTTGAAGGTAGCTCGGTCAGGGCGGAGCGCCACTGGACCAAGGGTGGAGGTAGCTCGATCAGGGCGGAGTGCCACTAGACCAAGGGTGGAGGTAGCTCTGTCAGGGCAGAGTGCCACTAGACCAAGGATGAAGGTGGCTCGGTTAGGGCGGAGTGCTACTGGACCAAGGATGAAGGTAGCTCGGTCAGGGCGGAGTGCCACTAGACCAAGGGTGGAGGTAGCTCGGTCAGGGCGGAGTGCCACTGGACCAAGTTTGAGGTAGTTCGATTAGGGCAGAGTGCCACTAGACCAAGGATGAAGGTAGCTCGGTCAGGGCGGAGTGCCACTGGACTAAGGATGAAGGTAGCTCAGTTAGGGCGGAGTGCCACTGGACCAAGGGTGGAGGTAACTCGGTCAGGGCGGAGTGCCATTGGACCAAGGATGAAGGTAGCTCGGTCAGGGAGGAGTGCCACTGGACCAAGGGTGGAGGTAGCTCGGTCAGGGCGGAGTGCCACTGGACCAAGTTTGAGGTAGTTCGGTCAGGGCAGAGTGCCACTAGACCAAGGATGAAGGTAGCTCGGTCAGGGCGGAGTGCCACTAGACCAAGGATGAAGGTAGCTCGGTCAGGGCGGAGTGCCACTGGACCAAGGATGAAGGTAGCTCGGTTAGGGCGGAGTGCCACTGGACCAAGGGTGGAGGTAGCTCGGTCAGGGTGGAGTGCCACTGGACCAAGTTTGAAGGTAGCTCGGTCAAGGCGGAGTGCCACTGGACCAAGGATGAAGGTAGCTCGGTCAGGGCGGAGTGCCACTGGACCAAGTTTGAGGTAGTTCGGTCAGGGTAGAGTGCCACTAGACCAAGGATGAAGGTAGCTCGGTCAGGGCGGAGTGCCACTGGACCAAGGATGAAGGTAGCTCGGTCAGGGCGGAGTGCCACTGGACCAAGGGTGGAGGTAGCTCGGTCAGGGCGGAGTCACTGGACCAAGGGTGGAGGTAGCTCGGTCAGGGCAGAGTGCCACTAGACCAAGGATGAAGGTAGCTCGTTCAGGGCGGAGTGCCACTAGACCAAGGGTGGAGGTAGCTCGGTCAGGGCGGAGTGCCACTGGACCAAGGATGAAGGTAGCTCGGTCAGGGCGGAGTGCCATTGGACCAAGGGTGGAGGTTGCTCGGTCAGGGCAGAGTGCCACTAGACCAAGGATGAAGGTAGCTCGGTCAGGGCGGAGTGCCACTGGACCAAGTTTGAGGTAGTTTGGTCAGAGCACAGTGCCACTAGACCAAGGATGAAGGTAGCTCGGTCAGGGCGGAGTGCCACTGGACCAAGGATGAAGGTAGCTCGGTCAGGGCGGAGTGCCACTGGACCAAGGGTGGAGGTAGCTCGGTAAGGGCGGAGTGCCACTAGACCAAGGGTGGAGGTTGCTCATTCAGGACAGAGTGCCACTAGACCAAGGGTGAAGGTAGCTCGGTCAGGGCAGAGAGCCATTGGACCAAGGATGAAGATAAATCATTCAGGGAACGCCGGTTGAACCGTGTGATACAGCTTTAGGTGCTTCCCATTAAGTGGAGAGAATTGGATGACTCCTTTGTGATCCGCAAGGACATACGCACCCCCTTCATATGCTCGGTGGACGACATACGGTCCGACCCAGTTTTCAATCAACTTCCCCTTGGGGTTGGAGGCCATCACCTCTCTTCTTTTAACCATCACCAGGTCACCCCTTTTGAACTCCCATCCTTTGACCAGCTTATCAAAAGCACGGGCCATGCGGGCTTGATAGAGTTGAATATTCTGTTGCGCCCGGAGACCCTCTCCTTCAAGCTCGACGAGCTCTTCTAGTCTTCTTTCTACGTTGGCCTGCTCGTTGCCCACCAATCCATGCTGGATGGCGACCCGCAATGAGGGGATCTCCAGCTCAATTGGCACCACGGCCTCTGACCCATATACGAGGGAGTAGGGTGAGCAGCCGGCAGGGGTCTTGTAGACCGTACGGTAAGCCCACAGTGCCTCGTACATTTTTTCTTCCCAATCTCTTCTGTTAGTCTTGACAATTTTCGCTAGCAGAGTGCATAGCGTCTTGTTAAAGGCCTCTGCAAGTCCGTTGGCCTAAGGGTATTAGGGAGATGATGTTCTCCAATCAATCTTGTATTTGTCAGCTAGCCGATAAACCTTCTGATTTCTGAAGTGGCTGCCATTGTCGGAGATGATTCGGCTGGGAATCCCGAACCGAAATATTACATTCTGCTGGAAGAATCTCGCAACTAATTGTCCCGTGACTTCTTTTAGTGCTACTACCTCAGCCCATTTGGAGAAGTAATCTGTAGCTGCTAAGATGTATTTGCACCCTGATGAAGATGCTGGTAGTGGCCCCACCACGTCCGTACCCCACTGGGCAAACGGCCAACTCGGTAAGGTAGGATGTAGAGGCACTGGAGGTCTTCTTGACACATTAGCGTGCTCTTGACATTTCTGACAAGCCTTGGTGAACTTTCAGAAATCATAAAATATAGTGGGCCAATAATAACCCAATTCCTTTATTTTGATTTTCATTTTCGGACCAGCCTGGTGCGCCCCGGCCGACCCGGCATGGACTTCTTGCATTACCTGCCTTGCTTCCCCTAGAGATAAGCATCGAAGTAATACCTTCTTTTGGGCATATGCCATTATTCGGAACAATGTTCCATTCCTCATCTCATAAGAATTTTTGATTCTCAGGAGTCTCATTCTCTGTTCTTTCACCTTCGGGAGCTGTTGGTGTTGGAACCAATGCAGGAGGTGTTCCCGCCAGTCGGGCTGCTAGACTACTTCAGCAACTGCTACTTCATTGGCTTTTTCATCGGCTAAAGCTTCTGTCATACTGGGGACATGCCGCCGGTTGATGAATGTTATATTCATGCTCGTATCAAGCGGAACCGCCAAGGAACTTACCAGCTTTGCGAGGGCGTCGGCTTGAGCATTCTGTCCCCGGTTGATGTGCTTGATGCTGACGAAGTAGAACCTTGCCATTAGGCGCAGGGCCAGATGGTAGTAAGGGATGAGCTCCTGCTTTCGTACCTCAAACTCCCCTTCCAATTGTTTTATAACTAGCATGGAGTCCTCGAATGCCTCTAGCATTTGAATCCCCATGGATAGAGCAATCTGTAGCCCGATTATGAGGGCTTCATATTCTGCTTCATTATTTATGCAAGGCTTGTTTATTGAGCAGGATGTGTGTATGACTTCCCCTTCAGGAGACTTCAAGACTATGCCTGCTCCTGCGCGGACTCTGGCCGATCCTGTCGCTGTGGTGTCAATTCTGGAGGCACCATCAAAATACAGCTGCAAGAGGGAGGGACGCAACTGGCTGACCTCTAAAGTTTCATCTTCAGGAAGCTATGGTTCCAGAGGGCAGTCTTCGGGTACTGGATGTTCAGCAAAGAAGTCTGCAATAGCATGGCCCTTGATGGCCCTCTGCGGTACATAGGAGATGTCATACTCCATAAGAATCACCGCCCATTTGCCCAGGCGGCCTTTGAGGGCCGGTTGGGACATGATGTATCTAAGCGGATCCTCTCTAGAAATCAGCTTAACTTCGTGCGACAGCATGTAGTGCCGCAGCTTCTTGACCGCGAAGACCAACGCCAGGTAGATCTTCTCGATGTAGGTGTACCTTTCCTTCGTTCTGACCATTCTTCGACTGAGATAGTAGAGGGCTTGTTCTTTTCCTTCTTCATTATTATGGGCTAGCATTGCCCCTAGGGAATTGTGTGTGGCTGCTATGTAGAGGATCAGCGGCTGTCCTTTTACTGGCGCACCCAGCACTAGAGGGGTTTTCAGGTAATCCTTCAGTTTATCGAAGGCTGCCTGGCACTGTTCGTCCCAGTAGAAGGGAACATCCTTCATCATCAGCTTGTGAAAGGGGTGGCATCGCCCTGACAAGTTGGATATAAACCGCCGGACGTATGCAAGGCGGCCCTGAAGGGATTTTAGTTCAGAGAGGTTCCTTGGCGAGGGTAACTCCTGAATCACCTTGATCTTGGCGGGGTCTATTTCAATTCCCTGATATCTGACAATGAAACCCAAGAACTTTTCGCTCGAGACTCCGAACGCACACTTCATAGGGTTCATTTTTAATTCATACTGCCTCAGCCTCTGGAAAATGATTCGGAGGTCTTGCAGATGGTCTTCTTTCTTTCTGGTCTTGACTACTAGGTCATCTATGTAGCACTCGACCTTATGGTAAAGCATCTCATCAAATATTCTTGTCATCGCCCGCTGATAAGTTGTGCCGGCGTTCTTTAATCCGAATGGCATTCTTTTATAGTGATACATGCCTTTGGGTGTCCGGAAGGCAGTGTGGATCCGGTCATGCTCCGCGATCCATATCTGGTTGTAGCCAGATGACCCATCCATGAATGATAGGGCCTCATGACCAGTTGTTGCATCTATCATGACCTCCGTTATCGGCACTGGGAAGTCATCTTTAGGGCAGGCTTTATTCAGATCCCGGAAGTCAACACATATCCGGATCTGTCAGTTCTTCTTCTTCACGGGCACGATGTTAGCCAACCACGAGGTATGTTGATTTTCCTCGGCAAAACCCACATCAATGAGCTTGTCAACTTCTTTGCATATTTGAGTGATGAGCTCTGGCCTCATACGCCTAGGGGGCTGTTTCACCGGCTCTACCCCGGGGTTTATGGTCAGCTCATGCTGTGAGATCGAGGGGCTTAGTCCTGGCATCTCTCTGTAGGTCCAGGCAAAGCAGTCCCAATATTCTTGTAGCAGCTGGATGTACATCCTCTGTTCTTCGGCAGACAGTTGGGCGCTGAGGAAGGTTGGCCTGGGGTCATCCTCGTCTCCCAAGTTGACTTTTATCAGTTCATCGACTGTTGCTTGACCACCGTCTTCTATCTCAGGGGGTGCAGGCTGGAGGTCGACAAAGTCTGGTATATCACCTTTGAGGTCGAGGACCTCGATCCCTTCATCTTGACTTATTTGAGTTCTTCCAGAAATCTCTTGTTCGGCTGATAATTGCTGCATGCACTGTTCTGCCAACCAGTTTACCTTACTAGCAACTTCAAGGGGCGAGTTGATTGCCTCGCTCCCTGCTGAGGGGATTGCGGTCACCAAGGGCTGGCGACTATATGTCATTAAGTCAGAGTAGCCTTGTAGCTCTTTGGCAATGGGTGAAGAGATCTCAGTCCCTTGAGCCACCATGCGCTCAGTGAAGGCAACCATTTCTCTTCTAGCAGCATCTGTCTTTTGATCAGGCTCGGGGGAGGCTTCCCTGACTGGTTCGAGAAGTGCCGACATCATGAACAGAGGAGGGCCACTGGAGGGAGGCAGCTCTGTTTCTTCAACCTCTTCAGTTTCACTACTGCTAGCTGTGTCAAATTTGGCTTCAAGAGCTGCATCTTCCAGATAGGCTTGTTCCCAGCACCGACAGGGGAACATAGCCTCGGATTCCGAGCTTCTTGGCTGGGCTGGCTGAATGCACTCAACTTCTGTCAGGTGCTCATCAATAGTTGGCCCCAGTGGGTTATCCTCCATTGGGTAGAAAGCATAGATGGTATCCACTTCATAGCGCCCGCTATAGTAGTATTCTTCGAGGGTGAAGCCCAATCCCGGGTGCTGAGAGACACGCCTCATTTCTTTGTCCAGGCTCGGGGGGTACCATAGCTTTTGGAATGCTTCTTTCCTCTTGCGAGGCTGGCCGGGAGGGATGTGCTACTTCTGGAACATCTTGGCCATTTGATTTGTCATAAATGTCAGCCCCTATATAGGCATTAAGGGGTTTTCTATATCTTCAGGCAGATGACAATCAGTGTCTTCCTGTGTAGGGTGCTCTTCAGCTGTGTAAAATAGGCTGCTGGGACCATCTATCTGTGTCACCTCCCATGCTTTGAAAGGCTCGACAGTAGCATTGTCGAGGATGAGAATTGTCTTGGTAAGACCTTCGGGGATCCCAATGTGGTCATGCTGCTGGTCAACCCTGACTCTATTAGTTTCGGGGTAGATGGCGGGAGGTGCTATCCGGCCTCCATCCCCGGTGACAGTGATGTGCGAAACCACCTTGGGATTGATGTATCCATGCGGCGGCGGAGGGAACCATTCTACTTTGGAAGTGCCTTTTACTGTGCTAGAAGAGGCCTTGGCCGTAGGGGCCTTCTGCGACAATTCTGCATATAGAGGGGCGTCTGCCAAGTGGCATTCGAATACTTTGAATGGGTGGAGATCAGCAAATACTCTTTCCTCTCTCCCATCCATGCTGTATTTGATGCATTGGTGAAGTGTGGAAGGTACCACCATATTCTCATGTAGCCAAGGGCGGCCAAGCAGCGCCTTGTATGAGGTGCGGGAATCAATGACATGAAATTACACATTCATGACAAAGTCTGCTAGGGTGAGCGTGAACTCTGCTACTCATAGCGACACTTCACATTTCTGATTGAAGATGGCAATGCGCATATCCCCGACCTTTTGTAGGTGCACGTTGAAGTAGTGCCCCTCATATATCCTATAGGGCAGGATGTTGACAGCCGCCCCGGGGTCCACCAGGATTCTGTTCAGCTCTCGGCCATTTAGATATCCCCTCATATACAGAGGCCTGTTGTGACTGGTGGTGGGGAGCAACATGTCCTCCTGGGTGATTGTCATGCTGGCCTCCGGCAATGCCTCAGCTAGGCAGGCTTCATATTGGGTAGGCGTTTGGAGAGCAATAATGATCGCCTGTCTAGTCTCGTCACTGAGAGAGAGGATTTCCCAAACAGTGAATCTCGCTGGGAGCTTCTTCAATAGCTTGACCACCCGACTTCCAGCTCAGACATTGGATAGCTTCATTTCATCCGCGCACTTGGGCTTGGAAGATCCTTGGACTGTGGCCCCTGATGGACCTGCCTCATCAGACTCGGAGGCTGCACCCTTTTGCCCGGGGTTACCGTTTGGATGCTCCTCACTGGCTGCTGCCAGGCGAGTTTCTACCTCTTCTGACAATTCAGAAGATTGCTGGAGTTGTGGGCGACTGCCCCCGGTTACCGGTTCAACCTCCCAGCATGGCTGCTTCCCTTTTGACATCTTTATGAACTCCAGAAATGAAGGAGCGGGAGCGCCGCCCCCACTTTGGTTGTATAAGCCTGACGGAGGGGGGATTTGAACTCCCCTGACCTCCGGAGAGGGTATCTTGTAGGGTTGCTCCCCTCTGAAGATAGTGTTATGGTTGGCGGGTGGCTGACGCCCCCACCTTCGGCCCGACCGGGTCGCATGTGCGGCAGTTGCGGCTTCGGCCTGGCTTTCCTCAGCGGCGGGTGTGAAGTAAATCTCTTCTTCATCATCCTCACCGGGCAAATTGAACAGAGCAGAGAGGGTGTTGCAAGAAAGGATCACTCCCGTTGTAGCCTTGTCGGCCCTTCCCTTCCTTCTTTGTCTTCTTTTCTTTTCTTTGGCTGGCGCTTGCCCCCAGAACAGGCTGCCATCCCTATTTGATGCTTTGTCAGCTTCCTCTTCTTGTTTTAGCGAAAGCTGTTCTAGCTCCTGCCACAGGAGATGATCCCGTACCAGCAAAGGTTATAGCTTGGGCTGTACATACTCATCCAGTCCTTTTATGTAGTCATGTAGCCGCTGAGCTTCTGGACTGATCTTCTTGACTACCGGCAATAGAGTCTGCCTCTTCCGATTACGGGTAGGTATCCGGATAACTGCTGGTGGATTGGTCCACACAGGTGTTGCTACTGGCGAGGGGGATCGTGGTGTGATGCCACGAATATGTGCCCCCGGTGCTGGGCGAGGCAGGCCCTTTTTCTTGGCTCTTGCAGGGACTTGCTGCCACCCCTCCTGTTCTTTTATTGGGGTCAGAAAGTAGGCTTTATATGTATGCTGAGCACTTGCTTCTGCGATCTTTTCAGGCAAGGCTTGATACAGAGAGACCATGTTGACGGCGGTTCTTCTTACGGGCGCCGCGTGTGGTTGTGGAGGGTCGACCTTGTACTCCCCCAATTCTATCTCTTCCTTTTTTACCATGCCTTCGATAATATTATTAAAAACATAACAGTCTTCAATTGGATGCCCCAGCATCTGGTGGTAAGGGCAAAATCTTGGGCTGTCTCTTCTCTTCAGGTCCTCCGGCCTCCTTGGCTCAGGCAGGGTGACCTTATCATACTGGGTAACCCAGTCAAACAAGATCCTGGTCTTCTCCTTTGGGAAAGAGTATGGCTTCTTCATTTTATCCCGGATGGATGGGCCTTCTTCGCCATCTCTGGTCTTGGCAGGCTGAGGAGCAACTATCTTCTTACCTTTATCTTTTTGCTATTCAAATGCCTTGATATCAAGGGTGTTTGCTTCTTTCGGTGCCTGGCGCCGTTCTGCTGCCTTGCCCTTTTGTGCAGTAGGAATATTTGATGTGGGAGCTGGTTTCGCTAAGAAAGCCTCCACTTCGGCCACAATATTGTTCAGACGGTCGAATGATCGGATTTCCATGCCAATCATCTTCTCCAGCACCTCTCTCCTGAGGTTCTATTTACAAATCTGTACAGCGTCCTCCTGGTGCGGGGGCCGCTTGCATCTCATCCCGAGGTTCCTCCACCTCTTGATGTAGTCGAGAGCGGTCTCATCTGCCCTCTGTCTTGTTGAGTAGAGCTCAGCCACTGTGACCTCCCTCTCTGTGACATGGAATCTTTCTCTGAACTTCCTCTGCATGTCCGACCAGTCACTGATTGACCCGGTCGGGAGGCTGGAGTACCATTCAAATGCGAGACCTGTAAGTGAGGACCCGAAGAACTTCAATAAATATGACTCGTCAGTGGCCAAGTCACCCATGACGGTCATGTAGTAGGCAACATGTTCTTTCGGGGATCCCTTCCCGTTGAACTTGTCGAACTTCGGCGGCTTGCTGATCCCGGGAGGGAGCCGCTTAGCAGCATGATGTGGTGGATATGGCACCCTATATGCATCGAATATAACATAGTCACCTTTAGCTCTTTCAGTGAGCTTCATCTCGATCATCCTTTCTACCATCATCTTGCTCATGGTGGTTGGGTCGACCGGTTCCGAGTAGAAATGCGCCGGCTACAAGTAGGGGGTGACCAGGGTGGTCGCCTATGGAGGAGGGCGCAATAGTGGAGGCGTCTGGTGCACCTGTGGCAGCACTGGTGGAGCTAGTGGGTGCGATGGGCGCTGCTGAGTTGTTGCCAAGTTTGGTTCCACCTGCAGAGACGGAGTATAGAGTGGTGGGAAGTCGTTCTTGCTGGCGGCTCCCCTTGATGATTTGACCTGCACATCAGGCTGCTTGGAGGCAGAGGACTGCTCTGTCCTTTCCATCAATTGCTTCTTCAACTGTTCTATCTCCTGGCGGTACCTCTGGAGCATCATCAGTACGGACGGGTCCATAGCTACTGTGCTGGGGATGGCCTCTGTCGTCTCGCCAGATGCACCCTCAGGTAGGATGTCAAGCAAGACATCTTCTTCTTCATCTGCCGTTATCACATTTACTGTGAGAATAACAGCCTTGTCATGCTGTTGGAGGCGAGGCAGGGCTTGCTTTCCTTCGGTCACTGCTAGCTTCTCTTTTGCGGCTTCCACTCTTCGAGTGCTCGGCCCCGGTCTTCCGGCTAGCCAGGCCAACTCTTGAGGCTCCTCGGGCAATTTTCCATAACTGCCGTCTATACCGGCCATATTGCACGTGAAGATCTGCATCCTGCATTTATGTCCGCGAACCCTCCTCTTGACATTCCCTGGGAAGGTAAGCCTTTCGAACGCAAAGATCCTTTTCTTTTCCCCTTGACGGGGGGTAGTTTCATCGGCTTGAACATCAGAGCCGTCTTCATATCCATTGTCATCAACCGATGACGTCATCCTCCTATCTTTTTCTTCTCAAGCTGCCATTAATGGACAACAGTCTTCCTCAGCTGCGACTGCCTGCAACAGCCGTTGTTGGCCCAAAGAGGGGCTGCCTAACCCCCTAAAATAACTTCTGAACATATTGGTCATTTCTTCTTGCCCTCGACCCGGGTGCAGGGTCGGGGACAGTTGTCGACCTCCCATCGGAGGAATGTAAGCAAACCGAGTCCTCTCGATAGTCTGCCATAATCTTCTTCCCACAACGGGGATGTTGGCTTGTCGGGCGCAGGCCCTAAAGCTTTCTCGGTGTGGCGGATCCATGATTGTCTTTTCCTTCCTTGGGATAAGGTCCCACTTCTTGCTCTCTTCTACTCTGGTGAACCTGGGGTGGTACTGCACCGGAGCTTCTTGCTGGACAGGCTGGATCTTTTTGGGGACCCAAACCTATTTGAATCTTCTTGGCTTGGGAGCCAACCTTCCCTGGTAATGGCGACCGGCTTCTTCTTCTTCGGCTCCTCTTCCAGCAAGAGCCTAATAAGAGTTGTGGACTGGCACTGTAGGGATCACCCGGTCCGGGCTCACTCGAGCCTTACGCCCATCCAGAAAAATGCAGAGGCCACCGACCAGCATAGACTTGCCGAATGCGGAGAGACGTCCGGTCATAGCAGCATCAACCTTCCTTCGGGGGTTCCGGTGTCGGCGCCTCTCGAAGTTCTTGGCAGGGACGGGGTGGGCTTCATGAGCAATGTGATGCACCATGCCGTTGGCAACTTGGCATGGACTCGCGGACGAGTTATCACAGTGTCGAGCCTCCGGGGCCTCGACCTTTTCAGCAACCTTCTCTTTGACGGTCTTCAGGGACTCCGTCTGTAACATGTCGACGAAGGCCAACCCCAAGAAGTTGGGGAAGCCTACAGCTGGTGGGAAGTATCCGAAAACCGTGGGCACCGCCAGGTACCCGTGTTTCGCGTGGTCGGCGACGATTGCGGGGCCGAAGCCAACACCAGTGAGTCCGGATGACGTCATCGTTCGCCTGAGACAAACAGACAAACAATCAGTATTCTTAGGGGAAGCCCCCGAAAGTATCCTCTCTTGGCAAAGAGATGAAGGGAGACTCAAGTCCCATCGGGCGTGCCCGCTTGTGGGAAATGGATTTTATTTGTTTATTTTATTTATTTATTTATTTAATTTATTTGATGTATTGGTTAGTTTATTAGGTGTGCCAGTCACCGGAGTGATAATTTATTGTGCGCTCGATCTGACTCAGTCAGTCGATTGTGATATTCGTATCAGGACCCGGAGTCCGTCATACCATAAAGGCTATGACGTTAATTACATCCTTCCAAAGAAGGACAACCCTTGATTAGTTGCCAAGAAAGGATGCCTCGGGGGCAAAACGAGATAAGACTACTATGCTAACTCCGCTAACGGGGTGTGAGACATGCGTAGAAAACTGTGCCATGCAGGACGTGATAACGGTATTAGGGCGTAAATCCGACAACATACCCCCTTATTTTGGACTAAGCCAAAAGGGGAACGTAGGTCATCCATTCACGGAATGCTGGGATGGAAGCCAAAATAGAAGAGGGCGCAGCCTTAATCCAAAAAAAAGATTTGAGTGTGACGGGACAGTGTCCGCTGCCATGGCGTTTGTCAATGTCTCCTTTTAGGGACCACTGGAGGGCTTGCAATGGCAAGACTCCTAGGGTCGGCAGGGTTGGAAGAAAAACCTGATGGTTAGTGGAGTAGAATATCGGGGTATAACCCCGTCAATGTAGCTCCATTTAGACGTGGATGAAGAGCCATGAAACCCTCGTGGTGTAATGGGGACTGGTGTAATGGCCTGGGGGGTTTCAACGTCCTAAATCCTAGCTGACGGTGGACTCGGCAGGGATTCTGGAAGTTGGGTATATGACGGGTGGCCGGTAATGAATGTAAATGGCGGGGCAAGTGTTTCGGCACGAAGGTAAATGGCACGGTAAAGGTTCCGGCGTGACGGCCAACCGGCGCGACCATAAATGAAGGGAAAATGGCGCGGCAAGCTCCCGGCGCGCCCTTCATGTCGGCGCGCCCTTCACCCGGCGCGAAAGTGGCACCGGGAAGAGGCTGCGCCGAGACTGTGGCGCTGAGAGCTGTTTTTTTTTGTTGGTTTTTGAGATATTATGAGGGCTTTAATGGATTCAAAGGATTCTTTGTGTTCAATAGGGGTTTCATGAGCTAGTTTATGGTAATACTTGGGTGAGGTGGTAGGTGAGGGTAGATTCATCCGCATGAGGCCTAAGGAGATCGTGTGATTGTAATGTTTATATCCCCTGATGGTGGCCAAGATGTCATGAGATGGTATAGCTCCGCTCTCTGCCACACAGTTGGGGGTCAAATTCATATTTTCAGTGGAAGCATTATACTATCCGATAGTGTAAAACTCATGGATGAATTTTGGCAGCACCTCCCCTTATTTTGGAGTGTGCCAAAAGGGTATTATAGGTCATCCACTCACGAAATGTCGGAGTGGAAACCAGAAGAAGAGCCGGGCGTAGCCCGAGATCCAGGAGGATCTGAATCTTATGGGACTTTGTCCACCTATTGTGGGATTTGTTGATATCCCCTGCATAGTCAATGGAGAACATACAGTGGCAGACCTCCATGACCCGATGGGGTGACAGAATATAGGGGGGGATTGGCCCCTTTGATGTAGCTCCCATGAGGATAGAGGGAAGGATAGTATTTCTCCTTGGAAGGACAGGCTATCGTGACCCAAGATGGCATGGCTCAGAAGTGTTGAGGGTATCGTCATGACTGGCCTCAGCACCAGGGGTGTGGAGGTCTCGACGCAGCAACGCAGAAAAGCAGGTCTCGGCGCGACGAGAGGAGTCCAACCGGCGCGGGCAACCCTCGGCGCGAGACTCGCGCCGAGAGGGGTTCGATCGAGAGGGCTTCCGAAATGAGGGTTTTAGGGGTTTTTGAAGTAAAGGCTTCAGAGCTTTGGGTATTTTGAAAAAGGGGGGGTTGTTCAACGATTCAACGACCAGTCCGGACGATCATAGAGAGGGTGATTTAGGGAGGAGACAACCTTCCTTCTGGGGCCTCACTGGGAGTGGAATCACGCACGGAAACTCACTGTTCTGGTTCGGATTCATCCCTCTTCATTTTACAGATGAGAAGCCATGAGATAGACTATCTCAGGCTCTCGACGTGGGTACGAAGTTGAAAGGAAACACAGTAGAAAACCCTTCAACAGATCTGGAAGACCAAACGGTAAAACATGCCTAGTTCTCAGTATCCATAGTACATAATGAACCTCGGATGCAGAGACAGAAAGAAAAGGGAAAGGAGGCTTCAGCCCTCTTTTATTAACCATTCATCCAATCAGCATACATGCGTTTAGTCTAGAAGAAAATCTAAATGAGAAAATCATACATAGACTCTATCCCTGATAGCAGGGCTACATTAGCATTCGATGCTACTGGAGCAAGGGTGCTCGAAAATAAACACAAGAGGAGAAGTGGATATTCAAAATAAGAGACAGGGGAAAGGGAAGCTGTAGCCCCTCAGGGCATCTTGGAACTGATCCCACCTTGACTCTCCCTTCGAATCTCTGTGGACCTCTCTTCTCCTCAGCTTTTTAGAGGGCTCTCGAGCTCCCTTTTCCTTTGGTGGCTACGACTCTTCTTTTTTTTTTCTCCCCCTCCCTCTGTCTCCTCCTCTTTTTATTTTGAAGGGCAGCCTTCATATAGAGGGATGGCCCTCATCCTATCGGCGTGAGCTCCCCGGCGTGCCAGCATCTAGCTTCCCGACGCGGGCAGCCCTCGGCGCGTCTTAGTTCACATTGGGCTTGGCCCATTTTCTGTCATCCGGCGCCGGATCCATCTAATGGTCTCCTTCAGATGGCGTGGTGGGCTTCTTGTTATATATATTTATTCTTCCTGGGGCTTGTTTAACACCTTGCATTCACGAACATGTGAGGCACTGTGAATCCCATTTTCGGAGAATCAGAATTGTCTGAGCATCCTCTTCAGTAGGCAGATGATTGCCTGAATGTTGGTATAGTTTTATCAGCCTGACTATCTGAATGATAGCAGTACTGGACAGCGGCCTAGCCAGGGATGGCTTTAGTCGAGCAAAGTGTTAGGAGTAGTGGGTCTCTTCTATTCTGATTCTCAGAACTTCCAGGGACAGTGCGGGAGCCGCACCACTGGTTGGCCTTCAGAGCCTTGAGTCTGATTCAGTCTCTTTTGATATATTTTAGGTGCCAACAGCTTCTCAAATCAATCAACAAAGATACATTCCACCAAATGACAAGGTTTTGATATGATGAACATGACTCTCTCAAACAACCAAATATAATGACATTGGAGCGCAACCATACAAACACTTTCATGTATCTCACACATATGAAGAAGGGCATTCATACACGCATGTTTTCCACAAAAACTTTCTCATTTATACAAAGCAATCTCACCAAGTGTATATGCAATGTATATTAAACGTGCTAGCATCATTCCATCACAAGGCAACTATGGACATCACACAGAGTCACAAATGCATCCACATGATGAATTCATAATAACAACATTTTGTAATCATCAAAATCACATACACAACAAAAGAAGTTCCGAGAACGGTTCCACATTTCTGAAAGAGAGGTCACCATGGCTGTGCTATATGCCTCCAAGCTGAAGAATGATGAAACAGCCTTGGAGTACAATAAAAGATGGTGGAAGCTCAGCATGAGATGGAGGCGGCCGCCACATCAAGAAGATGCAGTGCAAATATGCAAACAAAACATGAGGCGGGAGATCCTCGAAAAGTTGATTGGAATTGAAATCATGTCTTTTCACCGATTAAATAACGTGGTGACAGAGATCGAGGCTATAAGGCCCGTTCTTTAACGGATCTTTACTGGTATTAAAATGTATTTTTAATAGATGCATTTAGAAATTCTTAATGGGTTTAATGGGCTTTTTCTAGCATTTTAACCCATTTTTTAAAAAGTTTTAGATATTTAATGGGCATATACATAATTTTGCTCCTTTGGGGGTTAAAATTTGATTTGAGGTTCAAAATCAAAAAAAATAATAATAAAACAAAAAAATTTACCTCAATCGGCCGAACCCTCACCCCTCTCTCATTTCCTCTCTCTCCCACACCCTCTCTCTCTCTCTCACGATCGCTCTCTCCCTCTCTCTCGGGGTGCGGTCTGACCGGGCGATCACTTTTTCTGCATCAAAATTCTCCCGACCTCACTGCAGGGGACGCGAGAGGCATCGTTGGAAAGCTCGCGACGCGAGGAGTGCGTTGACGCCAACGTTGGGGTGAACCGCGGAGCATGGAGGCAAGTGCGGGAGAAGGAAGGCGCGGCTACCCTCGGTCCGTTTGGCATCGTAACGACGGTTTCATCACTCAATAGGTAGGGGGATGGATTCATCATCGCCTTAGGAACGCAACAGTACCACATGCATGCCCATCGTATTACGTTTTCCTAGATTGTGGAGCAAAAATGCATAGACATGGTATTTATGTTTTAATTCTTGAAAATTATTGCATGGCCATCGTCTTTACATTTTTGATGGTTTGGGTATTGAGGATGGGTTGTGGCAAGGTAGGATGCAGGTTAGAAATTATTTCCCCGTCGATTTGGATTGACCAGGAGGGGATTCCATGGGGTTTACCCTGTTCTTGGATTCCCGGTAATTAAACGGTCCTAGCAGTGACCGTTCTAAATACATGATCTTCATCTAGACTGTTTTAACCCATTGAACAGTACTTAGTGAGACCGTTCAGAGACTAGGGTGGCCGACCCTCGACCGTGTAAAACCGTTAAACAGTAAGGCGGCGTAGATGGCACGGCCCAACATGGGTCTGTTCAGTCCATTGAACGGCCAGTCGTGGGACCGCCTAGGGGACCGTTCATCCTATGGAGCGGCCAGTTGTTGGACTGCTTGGACCACAGCACGGTCCGAACTTCGACCACTCTATGTGTGGCGATTAGAGCCACGCGGCTCAGTTATAACAGTTTATGTCCATTAAGCGTCCAGTCGTGCGACCGCGTACGACTGGAGCGGACCTCGGTTGACCATTTAATTCCTACAGAATTCAATTGTTAGCCTATTTATTCAATTATGCTTTTATTATTGCATATTTTCCCTATTTAAATTATTTTACAAACTGCAACTCATTTTTCAGATCCCAATAGAGTTACTTTCTCTTTCCTTATGATGGAACCACTAGTCGTAGCCCGACGACCTCTAGTGTTAGCCCACCTGGGAGAGGTGGCGGGGTAGTCCCAGTTTTCGATTTTTAAGCTAGTTTTCATGGGCCTCCTTGCTTGACAGTAGCGTCCTACTGGGGGGGAACTAGCTAGAGGCCTGGCTCATGGAATTGAGCTTGTGTGTGCACACGTGGTCAAGAGCTTGGACTGACACTGACGAGTGTTACCCTGACTAGTTCTTATCTTCTGGTACTGTTACGTGTCACACTTGTCGCGATCCAGATTTGTGTAGATACATGAGACACAGAGTAAGCCGCTAGTGGACACATCTGGTTTCTCTTTCTGGTGGTCCTTCTTTCTCCTGTCACTTGGAAATGTTGCGGTTTATTCTATTATAGATTTAGTTCCTGATGCTCGTGTTTAAATTAAATTGGCATCATAGTTAACTGTTATTAAACTATTTAGATAGTTTTATAGCTTTCCTAAACTATTTAGTGGGGAGGTAGGGATCCGCGTGACCCTTACTAAGTCTGGTTGTGAGACTCACCCTTACTTTTCTGGGTGAGCAGCCTCAGCCGTCTTCCGGAGCTCCCCGTGCTTTTGACGGCCGTACTTAGTGCCAGCAGTGGTTTGTCAATAGGTTGTTAGTGGTCTTTTTGGCTTACTTGTACCTTTTGGTCGGGGTATGCCCCGTGTAGTTGTGTATTTTGACTCTTGTACAGTTGTTGGACTTGTATAAATTGTGGATCTGTACTATTGTATATATTTAACACTTTGATATTTAAATTGCTTCCGTCTATAGTTCAAGTTGTTGCTATAATTAACTTTGTGCGCGTGTAATTCCAATTCTTTACGCATTACCTCGACAAAACCCTCCAACCCTTACAGGGCCTCATCAGCCTCTTGGGTGGCTTCCCCGAGTTCTTGGTATCGGTTAACTGGTATCCGGATCTCCGGGTCGTTACAGTTGGTATCAGAGCGGAGTTGAGGTTATGTATAAGGAATCAAAATTTCACTAGTCCAGAATAAGTCCATGTGAGTCTACTACTACTGGCTTAGGATGTTTTCCGTGATTACTGATGGCCTTTCCGTTATTATGTGTCTTCTAGATTAAAATGCCGCCTAAAAGAAGAACCTGTATTCCAAGGGAGGAAAGTGGCACCTCCCCTCCTCTGGTTAATGTGCCACCGCCAGTTCAAGCTGATCCTACTCCAGCTAGAGATGAATTTCCTGGTGGCCGTGGAAGGGGCTTAAAAGAATTTCTACTATTTTGCCCACCAACATATGAAGGACAGACAGATCCAGATGTAGCTAGAGTGTGGCTAGATGCGACTGAGCGTGTGTTCCATTCAATGGAATGCACGGAAGATGAGAAAGTGATGCTAGCTACGTTTCAACTACAGGGAGCAACACTTGCGTGGTGGACCATGGAGTGGGAAGTTGCTTTCTGATCTCGTCTGCTTCGTCAGATAACTTGGAGGGAATTTATCACGTCGTTCGAGCGTACATATAGTCCGGCCTATCTTAGAGTGGACAATATGTATCAATTCATGGAATTGGCTTAGGGTGACATGACTGTGCTGCAATACTGTAACAAGTTCTTGGAATTGGGTCGATATGCACCTCATATTCTTGCTAATGAAGGTTTGAAAGCCGAGCAATTTTTGTGGGGCTTGAAAGTAGAACTAAGGCAACCGTTGATTGCAACTAGGGTAGCAGAGATGGATGCAGCATATCAGGCAGGTGCGGCATTGCAACTTGATATGGCAAGATCCTGAGGGCGCACTCAAGTTGACTCAGTTCAGCCTAGTGTGCAGCATCAATAGGTTAGCCAGTCGACTGTGACAGGAGTTCAGCCTTCTGCCCCTATTGCCAGTGGCACTTCAAAATCCAAGTTTAAGAAGATGTTCAGGAAGTCTAAGAAGCGGTATGATCAGCAAGCTTCTTTTGGTACTGTGCAGCAGCAATCAGCACTTTCCTTTCAGCGACAAGGATCAACAGCAAGTTAGCTGAGACTGCGTCCAAGATGTGGTGGCAGCCATCCGAGCAGACCTTGTTCGATGCCGGTGGTTTGTTTTCGTTGTGATCAACCTTGACATGTGGTTAGAGACTGTCCTCAAAGGCCGAAACCTGTGCAGTTCTCTCAACCACAGCCATCTTAGTTCAGACCTCCTCCACCACCACAATCTCAACAATATTCTCAAGCTTCATCATCTCAGCAATCTACTGCAGTGGGCATGAAGCAAAAGGGGAAGGTCTCGCATATAACTCATGCTGAAGCTATGGCATCTCATCTCGTAGAAGGTACGATTATGATTTATGGCCATGCAGCTCGTGTTCTATTTGATTATGGTGCTTCTCATTCATTTATTTCTGAAGGCTTTATTCCCTCTATTGAGGAGCTGACATCAAAGATGTCTTGTGAGTTGCTTGTGGAATTACCTTATGGAGATTTCATGTTCACACCTCTTTGTCTAGAAGAGACTCCCATTGTGATTGGTAATCAGTAGTTACCAGCTATATTATATGCTTTACAGCTGGTGGATTATGATGTTATTCATGGGCATGGACTGGTTAGAAGAGTATGGAGCCATGGTTGACTATAGATCGAAGAAAGTCTATTTTCAGCCACATGGGAAACCAGCATTCTACTTCCAAGGTATTCGATCTCGTTCTTCTCGCTTGACTATTTTTGATATTCGAGCCTGTCGATTACTTAATGCAGGTTGTCAGGGATTCTTTGTTTCAGTGGTTGCTGTTGAGGCACCACAGCAGAACATCAATGATATTCCTATGATTTGTGAATTTCCTGATGTGTTTCCTGATGAGTTACCAGGCTTACCTCCTCAGTGAGAGATAGAGATGGTAATTGAATTAATTCTAGGTACGGCACCTTTAGCAAATGCACCTTACCGTATGGCTCCAGCTGAATTGAAAGAATTACGAGCACAGCTGTAAGACTTGTTGGAAAAAGGCTATATTCATCCTAGCTTTTCTCTATGGGGTGCTCCTGTTTTATTTGTGAAAAAGAAAGATGGAAGCCTGAGACTATGCATTGATTACAGGTAATTGAATTAGGTGACTATCAAGAACAAGTATCCTTTGCGTAGGATTGATGATTTGTTTGATCAACTTCAGTCAGCTACTATCTCTTCACGGATTGATCTTCGATCTGGCTATTTCCAATTGAGGATTCGGGAATCTGATGTGGAAAAGACTGCTTTTAGCACGCGATATGGTCATTATGAATTTTTGGTTATGCCGTTTGGGCACTACAAGAAAAAGTGGCAATAGCGACCGAATTAGAGACCGAATAAATCGGTCGCTAGTCGGTCCCAAATAGCGACCATATAGCGACCGATATAATCGGTCGCACGTCTGAGACCCATTTTACGACCGAATTTATTTCGGTCTCTAATCGGTCGCTGATCTTGCGACCGAATTTATTTAGGTCGCGAAGCGGTCGCGGATCACTCATCTCCCCCCCCCCCCGCCACCAGCTCCCCCCCTCCCCCCCCCGCGTCCCCCCCCTCCCCCCTACGGCCCCCTCCCGCCCGAGCCCCCCTCCGCCCGAGCCCCCCCTCCCCCTGCGGCCCCCTCCCGCCCGAGCCCCTCTCCGCCCTAGCCCCCCTCCCCCTGCGGCCCCCTCCCCTCCCGCCCGATCCCCCCTCCGCCCGAGCCCCCCCCTCCCCCTGCGGCCCCCTCCCGCCCGAGCCCCTCTCCGCCCTAGCCCCCCCTCCCCCTGCGGCCCCCTCCCGTCCGAGCCCCTCTCCGCCCTAGCCCCCCCTCCCCCTGCTGCCCCCTCCCGCCCGAGCCCCTCTCCGCCCGAGCCCCCCCTCCCCCTGCGGCCCCCTCCCGCCGGAGCCCCCCTCCGCCCGAGCCCCCCCTCCCCTTGCGGCCCCTCTCCCGCCCGAGCCCCTCTCCGCCCGAGCCCCCCCTCCCCCTGCGGCGCCCTCCCGTCCGAGCTCCTCTCCGCCCTAGCCCCCCCTCCCCCTGCTGCCCCCTCCCGCCCGAGCCCTCTCCGCCCGAGCCCCCCCTCCCTCTGCGGCCCCCCCATCTCCCCCCCGCGACCAGCTCCCATCGACGGTGGACGGACGACTGCGAGCGGCGTGGCGAGCGGCGGTGGACGGACGACCGGCGTGGCGAGCGGCGGTGGACGGACGACTGCGAGCGGCGACGGGGACCGGCCATCGGAGGTAAGTGAGGCGGACCCCCGCCGGAGCCCCTCTCCGCCCGAGCCCCCCCTCCCCCTGCGGCCCCCTCCCGCCGGAGCCCCCCTCCGCCCGAGCCCCCCCTCCCCTTGCGGCCCCTCTCCCACCCGAGCCCCTCTCCGCCCGAGCCCCCCCTCCCCCTGCGGCCCCCTCCCGCCCGAGCCCCCCCTCCCCCTCCGGCGCTGCTCTCCCCTCCCCATCTGGTTTCCCCCTCCGGCGCGGCTCTCCCCTCCCCATCCGGTCCCCCCTCCGGCTCCGGTCCCCCCTCCGCAGGGCCCCCCCTCCGGCTCCGCCCCCCCCCTCCGCAGGGCCACCCCTCCGGCTCCGGTTCCCCCTCCGCAGGGCCCCCCCTCCGGCTCCGGGCCCCCCTCCGGCTCCGGTCCCCCCTCCGCAGGGCCCCCCTCCGGCTCCGGTCCCCCCACCGGCTCCGGTTCCCCCTCCTCAGGGCCCCCCCTCCGGCTCTGGTCCCCCCCTCCGGCTCCGGTATTAAATTTTAATATCCTGCTATATTTGATTTCTGCTCTTATGAATGTGTTGGATGTTAAAATAAAATTCATGCTTGGAGTGGTCTCTGATCTCAAACTAGCCCACCCACCTCCTGTTGCTACAGTACCATTAGGAACTGGGAACAATCTTCCTTTTGCATTTGGCTGGGTAGGTTACATTTCCACATGTATAATGTACATGTACAATTTGACTTGTTCATGCATGTGCATGTGGTTTGGGGCTCAGGGGATGCTGATCATGTACTTGCTTTCACAATTAGACAAGCTAGTCACATTGGGGTTCCTTAATTTCCATTTGTGTACATGCTCCCAATTTTAACCATTTTTGAGCCTTCTTCTGAGCCTTAATTGGCTACATTATGTTGATACTTAACAGTGGTGAGCAATGCATTATGCATTCTGAGGACCCCGAGTGGGTCGATAGAACAAGTTACTTCCTTTTCCTTGCTTTTCAGATGATGTATTCAATTTTAGAATTCATCACGTTATCCAACAAATGGATGCACATGAGATTAGATGCCTTTATTTTTCTTTTCCAAGTCCTAAGGTGAAAGCAACTGCTGTTGTAGGGAAAGAAGAATCCTGGTAATGGATGTATATGTATTTGGAGCTGATAATCAGTGGTGTACCCAAAATAAATAAACTAATATAATAGGTATTAATATGATGTTTAAATTTTATTTTATGTATACTTGATCATTAGATTAAATTAATGGATGATATTAAAGGATAAAATAGTAATTTAAGTATTATTCAATTATCTGATATTTATATGATACCTATAATACTGTAGCTTTTCGATAGAACTATAGGGTCTTATAAGACAGTTTAAGATGGTAGTTTCCTTGTTGACTTGGATTTGGATGCACCCGCACCCCATATCTGCACCAAAATCAGACCTGTTCATCCTTAGCCTGGATCTAAAGATTCAATTATGTTCAAAAGCATCTGGCAGCATGATTTCTTCATGTGTTTGTGGGAGTGGATCATAGATTCGTATGCATGCACTCAGTCAGAATCTTTTTTCCTTTTTCCCTTGTCCGTAGTCCAAATGGAATGATATGCAAGATATATATCTGACTATCACAACCTTATGATGTAGAGAGTTTGCTGCTGATTTTATTTTTTCTTTATGAAATGTAATTCAGTTGGCATATAATCATGAGGATGAGAATTCCTAAAGAAGGCTCTTGTGATCCTGTGGCGCTTCTAATCAGATTTCTAAAACAGAATGATGCACCTAACCTTATTTAGATGCTGGGCGGTTTGATCACGTATCTTGCAATATATCCATGCTCTGTCTAATCAGAATACTGTGTCTGAAGACCACTGTTCCGTTGTTTATTTTTTCTTTTTTGTTATTTAGACTTGTAGCATTTCTAAAATAGTAATTATATATGAAGCTAGAGATAGTTGGGTGTTACTTGCAGCATTTCCAGCACATTCATAAGAGCATGAATTTTATTTTAACATGTTACTGCTATGTTTTTAGAATGTGTTATTATCTTGTCAATATTTAATTAGTTGGGTGTTGTATGTGAGCTGAGATGCGTGGGTGCAACCTAACATTGCACGCATCTTAGGAGAGCGTGTTAAACCCGTGTCAATCAATCTACCCGTTCAAGACTTTGGGATTGATGTGCACGTTCTCATTTTGAATGATGAGAATGTGTATATCTAACTCAAAGTCTTGAATTGTCCCGTTTGGACAGTCTGTGAATGTTTGATCGCACTTAGGTGGTTAATTACTATATGTGTTTGTGTTGTTTGTTAAAAATTTTGGCTGGATGCGTCTTCTCACTCCTCTCTGATATAGCTTTATTGATTTTGATTAATTTCTTAACCACTTATTAGTAAGTGTTTAAGAAAATTTCTTAATCAATAAATATTTTGTGGTATATCGGAGAGGTGTGGGGAGATGCTGCCGAAATTTTTAGCAAATAACACAACACATATAGTAATTAATCGGGCGATCAAACCTTTACAGATGGGTTAAAATGTGAAAATCTAAATGATATTTCCGTCCTATTTAAAATGGCAGAGATGGACGATGTGAGGAAAGGGTTGGACTTTTTATTTTGTTAAACATGTTAAAGTTTTGTGTGTTTACATTTCATTCGCATAGGGAAAATGTCTGAAGATCGTTCATGGATGTACCGTAGAGTAGTTGATCAGGTGGTGTCTATGGAATTTAAAAATGGAGTTGAGAGATTCATTCAGTTTGCTTTGAGAAATCCTATTGAAGCTGTAGATTGTGAGGGTCGTATCCGATGTCCTTGTGTAGTCTGTAAGAATTTGAAGTGGCTGACAACATGGGATGTACAACGTCATTTATACAGAAAGGGGTTTGTTAAAGATTATACAAACTGGATATGTCATGGTGAAACATTGTGGTCCTACGAGCCTGCCAATAGAGGAAGTGGAAGTTCATATGTTGATATGGTCATAGATGCTGTTGGTCCAGAACTGGAACTTATTGATAGAAATGGTAAAACAGTTAAACCGAAAGTAATTTACGCCCTTGGAGCTGCACAGATTAAAGAAGTATGCTTTTGGCTAAAACAATTGAGATTTCCAGATGGTTATGTGTCTAACATTGCTCGTTGCGTGAATACAAATGAGGGGAAAATATATGGAATGAAAAGTCATGACTGTCATGTGTTCATGCAGAGGTTGTTACCTATTGTATTTCGTGATATGATGCCGAAGCCGATATGGGGAGCAGTGACTGAGTTAAGTCAGTTTTTCAAAATTTTATGTGCATCAGAGCTCAGGTATGAAGATGTGGAAACTATTGAACAGAATGTGATCACGACAGTTTGTAGATTGGAAAAGATATTTCCACCCTCATTCTTTGATTCAATGGAGCACCTGCTTATACACTTATCATATGAGGCTAAAGTAGGAGGGCCAGTACAATTTAGATGGATGTATCCATTTGAGAGGTAATATATATATATTTTCTCCTCATAATTCAATTAGATGCTGATGTGTTTTTCATTATCTTATGAACATTCTGGTAGGTGCATGCATGAATTGAAAATGAAAGTTCGCAACAAGGCAAAAGTAGAGGGCTCCATTGCGGAGGCGTACATTATGGAAGAAATATCAAATTTCTGTTCAATGTACTTTGAACCTGAGGTACAAACTCGTCGTACTCGGCCACCACGTAATGATGATGGGGGAGACTCCGTTCACTCTGAGCGGCTGTCTATATTTAAGTATCTTGGACGTGCGTATGGACGTTCTTCGAGTCGGATGCTAAATGATAGAGAATTGCACTGTGCAGAAATGTACATCCTTCTAAATTGTATGGAGGTTGAACCTTATGTTGCGTAAGTTCTCTGCTCACATTACATTGTGTCTATAACTTATTATTTTTCATTCCATCTATAATGCTCCAATGGTCGTAATACAGACAATTTGACTCAGAATTAATCCAAAGATGTCCATATCTCACTGACATGGAGGTTGAAAAAGAACGAGAAAAATCATTTGCTTCTTGGCTGAAATATCGTGTAAGTATTATTACTACTCTTTCTCCTTGTTAGGCCAATGACAAATTCTGACTAGTGTGCTCTCCATATGTAGGTTGAAAATGGTTTTATTACTGATCAAAGAATTCGAGAGAGTAGTTATGGCCCATCGAAAGTTGCACGTACATGTCCAGCATTTATTGTGAATGGGTATAGATTTCACACTAGACAATATGGGCAGAATAAGTCAACAATGAACAGCGGGGTATGTGTGAAAGGAAGTACATATAATGAAAACGAACGTGATTATTATGGTATTATTGAGGAGATCTTAGAATTGCAATATCTCGGAGATGACAACCATATATTTCTGTTCAAGTGTCATTGGTTTGATCCCAATTCTGTTCGAAATGACACAACATATGGGATTGTCGATATCAGACATAAGTCTAAATTGAATACTTATGATCCATTCATTTTGGCCGCACAAGCCCAGCAGGTCTATTATACAAAGTATCCATCGTCTAGAAATAAAGAAAGAAATGATTGGTGGGCAGTTTGCAAGGTTAAGACAAGGCTTTTCCCGGATTATGAGTTGGATTTGACTGAAACAGTAGAGTTGGATGTGAATGCCGAATTCTTTCAATCAGACTTGGGTGATGATGTAGAGTTGCCTGCTTCTTGTGATGAATCTGTGGAGGCACTGTCTTTATCTAAAGAGAATGAAGTGGAAGAAGTCGATCCAGAACAACCTGAAATACAGTTGGGGGACTCCGAAGAGGAGGAATATATTAGTAATCAAAATGAATCTGATAATGAAGATGTGAATGTTGAATTTGATATATCTCCAACATCTGAAGATGAAATGGAGAATGTTTGATTAATGGTATACAATTTTACCTAAACTTTTAATACTCTGTAACTTTCTTTCTTTCACTATTTGATGAATATGCATGTATTTTATTACCAGTTGAAGATATGGTTCGAGGACGGCGTGGGACTTCTTCAGGTGGGAGGGGAGAGGGTAGCGGGAGGAGATTTACTTCCATTTCTACACCGGTAGTAGGTATGTATACTTTCATGTATAATGCATTGTAGTATTTGTTTAAAATAATTCTTTATGTTTTTATGGTATCTTATTCTTATTTTCACAGGACCCACGACCTCTGCACCGTTACCACCGACCTCTGCACCGCTACCACCGGTAGTAGGTATGTATACTTTCATGTATAATGCATTGTAGTATTTGTTTAAAATAATTCTTTATGTTTTTGTGCTATCTGATTCTTATCCTTACAGGACCCACGACCTCTGCACCGTTACCACTGACAACAGGTAGATTGACGGCCTCTGCACCGCCATCACACATGGCGAGTGGATCTACACCTCCTCCAGCTGAGTCAGGTATGTTCATTTACATTTCTATATTTTTTTGATAGTTTGTTTTATTTATTTTTGTCCATTTCGTATAGTACGTGCTGATGACGAGACGAGTCATCACGAGGGGGAGGGCAGTTATAATGAGACGATGCGGGCAGTGTGGATAAATGAAGGGTATGTAATGCATTATTTTTATTATCTATTCATCATTGTGGTATTAATATTTTCAATTTCAGGAATAAAATAGAGCCAGCCCAAGCATCACAATTTATTACAAAGTCAATTGAAGCACATTTTCCAAGCCCCATCCGTCGCTTTTCTGATTTTCCGATGGATGTTCGGGATTTATTGTTCACTATGTTCTTGGTATTTATCTTATTTTACCATATTAAGTCATTTTCCTGCTATATTTTAACACACTTATTGTTATGTAACATATAATTTATTTTTTGTTAATATGTAGAGCACCTCCTGCACCTCCTGCACCTCGTGCACAGCAGCCTCCGGTAAGTATTTTATTTGATTGATTTTCTATTTGTTAACTCTAAATATCATCTTACAAAATATAAGAATTTAGATTGAGGAGGGAAAATATCATTTTCTTAACTCTATGAACTTGGGTTTGAGGGTCCAAAATTAAAAAGAGAGGTCCAATCAATCCATCGATTGTTCCAACACGACATGGGGGGTGAAAGTAACCTGTAGAAACTGACGGAGTTCAAATTGGACTCCAAATTTGAGCTCGATGCTCAAATTTACATTTTCTAAATAGAACCAAGTTAATCGAGTGTAAGAGGGTCAAAAATAAAGAAATATATGTCCAATTAATTTGTCAATGACTCCAACACGACCGGGAAGGTGAGAGTGACTTGTAGAAACTGACGGAGTCCAAATTGGACTACCGATTTGAGCAAAACGTTTAAAATTGTCATTCGTCAATTTCACTTAAATGAAAAACATCTTGCTTTTAATTTTCAAGAAAAATTGATTTCTTTATTAAGGATTTGATTTTAATTTTTTTAAATGATATACAGGATCATCAGTCGCGAGATGTTGGACGAGACGACGACCAGGATGACACATATGCGGAGGATTTGTGATTTCATTTTAGTTATTTGCATGTTGTCATTTTATTATGGATGTATGATTAATTTGTGTGTTTGTATGTGATGAATTTGAAGTTCGTGGAGATTGTGATTTGTGTAGTTGATTTATATGTTTTTATGAAATTGTTATTTATCAGGTTATTTATTTTATTAAATTGTTATTTATCAGGTGATTTATAGTCGATTATATAAATTTATAAAAAAAAATACTGCAAAATTAGCGACCGAATAGCGACCAAATAGCGACTGTCTTTATTATTTATTTTATTAAAGTATTAAAATTAGCGACAGAATAGCGACCGAATAGCGACTGTCTCTATTATTTATTTTATTAAATTATTATTTATCAGGTGATTTATAGTCGTTTATATAAATTTATTTTAAAAAAATACTACAAAATTAGTGACCGAATAGCGACCGCATAGCGACTGTATATATTAGCGACGGGTCATGCGACCGATTGATATCGGTCGCTATCCGCGACTGATATTGCGACCGATAATTATCGGTCGCTATCCGCGACTGCTTCTGCGACCGATAATTATCGGTCGCTAACGGCGACCTATTCTGCGATCGATTTATATCGGTCGCCATTTAGCGACTATTATATAGCGACCGACATGTTCGGTCGCTAATAGGTGTCTGTTTGGTCGCAGTATCTCTTTGCGACCGATCTGCGACCGAATAGCGACCGGTAGGTCGGTCGCTACTCGCGGTTTTTCTTGTAGTGGGGCTAACCAATGCTCCAGCAGCTTTTATGGACATAATCCAGTGTGTGTTTCGTCCATATCTGGACCGATTTGTGGTAATCTTTGTAGATGATATTCTAGTCTCTAAAGAAGAACATGTACAACATCTTAGGATTGTATTGCAAACGCTGCGAGATCACGAGCTTTATGAAAAATTCAGTAAGTGTGAGTTTTAACTTCGGGAAATTCATTTCCTAGGCCACGTGATTTCTGGTACTGGAGTTGCAGTTGATCTGGCAAAGATTGAAGCTGTTCTTCAATGGGAGAGACCCAGGACTGTTAAAGAGATCAGAATTTTTCTGGGTCTTGCTGGTTATTATCGAAGATTTATTCAAGATTTTGCACGGATTGCCGCGCTAATGACTCGTCTGACTCATAAAGATGTGCCTTTTATCTGGTCAGATCAGTGTGAGAAGAGCTTTAATGAATTGAAAAGGCTACTCACTACTTCTCCAGTGCTTGTGCTACCTTCTGGCTCTGGTGGATTCGTGGTATGCACGGATGCTTCTCGAGTAGGTCTGGGTGCAGTGCTTATGTAACATGGTAAAGTTATAGCTTATGCATCCCGACAATTGAAACAGCATGAAGAGAATTATCCAACTCATGATTTAGAACTTGCAGCGGTGATCTTTGCATTAAAAATATGGAGACACTACCTATATGGTGAGAAATTTGAGATCGTCACTGATTATCAAAGCTTGCAATATGTGTTTTCTCAAAAAGATTTGAATCTTTGGCAGCGCAGATGGATGGAGTATATGAAGGACTATGATTTCACTCTCTCCTATCAGCCAGGTAAAATGAATGTGGTGGCTGATGCTCTGAGCAGGAAAGTGCAAATCAGTAGTTTGCTAGTTCATGAATGGAAATTATGGGAATAGTTTCCTTGTGAGACATTCAGCGTGGACATTCCTTCTGATCCGATGGTAGTTGTGTGTGCTAGTCTTATGATGACTCCAACTATTTATCAGCAGATCAAGGAAGCTCAGCAGGCAGATTCTGAATTGTCCCGCATTGTAATGATGCACGATGTTGAGTTTGATGATGAGTTGGTAGTAAGCTTCCAAGGCAAGCTATATGTTCCAGCTGGTGATTTATTAAGAAATGCCATCTTGCGTGAAGCCCATGGATCCCGTTATGTAATTCACCCCGGCACTACAAAGATGTATCAAAATCTGAAAAAACACTTTTGATGGCCAGGAATGAAATGGGATGTAGCTGAATTTGTATCTAAATGTTTGACATGCCAACAGGTTAAAGCCGAGCATCAAAAGCCTGGAGGAATTCTTCAACCCTTAGCAATTCTGATGTGGAAATGGGATCATGTCACGACAGATTTTGTTGTAGGTTTACCCCAGACTTCACATGGCTTCGATGGAATCTGGCTGTTGGTTGATCGTTTGACAAACACAGTAAGATTCTTGCCAACCAAAGTTGCTTGGAGTGTTCAAAAATTGGTTGAACTTTATGTCGAAAAGATTGTGCCATTGCATGGAATTCTAATATCTATTCTGTCAGATCGTGACCCATGATTTACTTCTGGCTTCTGGCGTAGTTTTCAAAAGGTGTTGGGCATAGAGTTGGCTTTCAGTTCAATGTATCATCCTCAATCTGATGGTCAGTCAGAAAGGACTATTCAGACTTTAGAAGATATGCTGCGATCGTGTTGCCTAGATTGGCAGGGTTCGTGGAGTCAGCATTTGCCATTAGTGAATTTGCATATAATAACAGTTATCACTCCAGCATCAATATGGCGCCGTATGAAGCTCTATATGGGCGTCCTTGTCATACACCATTAAACTGGTTTGAATCTGGTGATCGCTTATGGACAAGACCTGATATGGTACAGCAATGTGCTGATGTGGTGCGTCTAATTCGACAAAAAATGTTGATAGCTCAGAGTCGACAGAAAAGCTATGCAGATCAGCACAGACGACCATTGCAATTTGAGCCTGGAGATATGGTGTTTGTAAAAATATCTCCGATGAAAGGTGTTATGAGATTTGGGAAGCATGGAAAACTCAGTCCCTGTTAGATTGGTCTATTTCCTATCTTGGAATGTGTGGGCCAAGTGGCTTATCGACTTCAGTTGCTAGCGGCGATGCATGCAATTCATGATGTATTTCATGTCTCCCAGCTAAGAAAGTATGTTCCTGATGCATCTCACGTGTTAGATGATTCAGTATGGCCTGAAGTGACAGCAGATTTGTCCACACCATAGTACCCTATTAGAATTGAAGATCGTCGCGAGCAACGATTAAGAAATAAGGTAATCCCTCTGGTTAAAGTCGTATGGCAGCGTCACTCTGGCAATGAAGCGACTTGGGAACGTGAGGATGAAATGCGTCAGCAGTTTCCTTTCTTATTTGAATAAGGTATGAATTCTTTCAGTTCTCTCCTTGTGCTTCCTTTAAAATTTTGAGGGCGAAATTTTTATTAAGAGGTAGGGACTGTAAGGCCCGTTCTTTAACAATTTTTTACCGGTATTAAAATGTATTTTTAATCCATGCAATTTTTAATGGGTTTAATGGGCTTTTTCTAGCATTTTAACCCATTTATTAAAAGGTTTTAGAAATTTAATGGGCATATACATAATTTTGCTCCTTTGGAGGTTAAAATGTGATTTGAGGTTAAAAATAAAATAAAATAATAATAAAACAATTTTTTTTACCTCAATCGGCCGAACCCTCACCCCTCTCTCATTTCCTCTCTCTCCCTCACCCTCTCTCTCTCTCACGATCGCTCTCTCCCTCTCTCTCAGGGCACCGTCTGACCGGGCCACTACAGGAGACACGGGAGGCACCGTTGGAACTCTCGCGACGCGAGGAGCGCGTTGACGCAAACTTTGGGGCGAACCGCGAAGTTTGGAGGCGAGTGCGAGGGAAGGAGGGCGCGGCTACCCTCAGTCCGTTCGGCGTCGTAACGACAGTTTCGTTGCGCAATAGGTAGGGGGATTGATTCCTCATCGCCTTATGAACGCAACCGTACCACGAGCATGCCCATTGTACTACATTTTCCTAGATTTTGGAGAAAAAATGCATAGACATGGTATTTATGTTTTAATTCTTGAAAATTATTGCATGGCCATCGTCTTTACGTTTTTGATGGTTTGGGTATTGAGGATGGGTTGTGGCAAGGCAGGATGCTGGTTAGAAATTATTTCCACGTCGATTTGGATCGACCGGGAGGGGATTCCATGGGGTTTACCCCGTTCTCGGATTCCTGGTAATTAAACGGTCCTACCAGTGACCATTCTGAATCCACGGTCTTCGTCTAGACCAGTTTAACCCACTGAACGGTACTTAGTGAGACCGTTCAAAGACTCGGGCAGCCGATCCTCGACCGTGTAAAGCCATTAAACAGTAAGGTGGCGTAGATGGCACGGACCAACATGTGTCCGTTCAGTCCATTGAACGGCCAGTCGTGGGACCGCCTAGCGGACCGTTCGTCCTATGGATCGGCCAATCGTTGGACCGCTTGGACCACTGCACGGTCCGAACTTCGACCGCGTTATGTGTGGTGATTAGAGCCACGCGGCTCAGTTATAACCGTTTATGTCCATTAAGCGGCCAGTCATGCGATCACGTACTACTGGAGCGGACCTCAGTTGACCGTTTAATTTCTGCAGAATTCAATTGTTAGCCTATTTATTCAATTATGCTTTTATTATTGCATATTTGCCGTGTTTAAATTATTTTACAAACTGCGGCTCATTTTTTAGATCCCAATAGAGTTACTTTCTCTTTCCTTGTGATGGAACCACTAGTCGTAGCCCGACGACCTCTAGTGTCGGTCCACCTAGGAGAGGTGACGGGGTAGTCCCGATTTACGGTTTTTAAGCTAGTTTCCGTGGGCCCCCTTGCTTGACAGTAGCGTCCTACTGGGGGGGAAACTAGCTAGAGGCCTGGCTCAAGGCATTGAGCCTGTGTGTGCACACGTGGTCAGGGGCTTAGACTGACACGGACGAGTGTTACCCTGACTAGTTCTTGTCTTCTGGTACTATTACGTGTCTCACTTGTCGCGATCCAGACTTGTGTAGATACTTGAGACGCAGTGTAAGCTGTCAGTGGACGCATCTTGTTTCTCTTTCTAGTGGTCCTTCTTTCTCCTGTCACTTGGAAATGTTGAGGTTTATTCTATTGGTAGATTTAGTTCCTGATGCTCTTGTTTAAATTAAATTGGCATCACAGTTAGCTATTATTAAACTATTTCGATAGTTTTACAGCTTTACTAAACTAATGTTTAATTCTTCCAATGCATGCTTTAATTGCTTTTTTTTGTTTAGTGGCGAGGTAGGGATCCGCGTGACCCCTACTGAGTCTGATTGTGAGACTCACCCTTACTTTTCCAGGTGAGCAGCCTCAGCCATCTTCCGGAGCTCCCCGTGCTTTTGACCGCCGTACTTAGTGCCAGCAGTGGTTTGTCAATAGGTTGTTAGTGGTCTTTTTGGCTTAATTGTACCTTTTGGCCGGGGTATGCCCCGTGTAGTTGTGTATTTTGACTCTTGTATAGTTGTTGGACTTGTATAAATTGTGGATCTGGACTATTGTATATATTAATCACTCTGATATTTAAATTGCTTTCGTCTATAGTTCAAGTTGTTGCTATAATTAACATTGCGCGTGTAATTCCAATTCGTTATGCATTACCTCGACAAAACCCTCCAACCTTTACGGGGCCTCATCATCCTCTTGGAGTTCTTGGTATCGGTTTACCGGTATCCGGATTTTCGGGTCGTTACAGAGGCATTCCTCTCCGGTGGTTCCTCTACCCCTGTTGTTGCAAGCCAGAAGGCCAGATCAGTTGATAAGAGGCTCGAGCCTAGGGAAGTTCATACGGTCAACTTCAAGGCGTTCGAGCGGTAAAAAGATAAAGGGGTCGCCCACCCTCCTCCTGGCAAGCCGGCTCAGTGGCAGGATGGCCCCTCCTTGCGAGCCAGGATGAACAAGTCCTACTCCTTCCCTAAGGAGAGGACCTCGGTCCTTTTTAAATGGGCCACTAAGTACAACAAAATCACTCTTCCAAAGCCTAAGAGACCCGGTGATGCCCGAAGAAAAGATGATCCCCGGTTCTGCCCATACCATCAGGCACATGGGTACCCTATTGAAGACTATTATGTATTTAAAAACATTATTGAAAGTCTGATCAGGAAAGGGGAGATGCAGATGGATGAACATAAAGTGGATCCTCCACGCCCACATGAGTTGCCCGACCTAAAGAGGGGAATCAACTTGGTATCTTTATGCCACCAATCACTTGAAGAGATCTTTGAGGCTTCCACAGCCTACACAAATAAAGATATCCTACGGGGACATTTAAAACCCCCGGGCCCGATACAAGAAGGTAAAGGAAAATCAGAAGTGCTGTGCGCACTAGATGACTGATGCGGGACGGGATGCGACTCGATGCCAATTTGAATGCAAACCTTGGACTCTAGGAAAACTTGCGACTCATCCCGAGCGAGGGAAGCATGCAGATGTGCGCGGTTGAGAAATCGATAATGAGTCAAGGGTATTTGGCTCTTCCGTGCTCGGATCGAGTCACGGGACGGGTCTCGCACTCACTCTCGCAGCGGTGATAAAAATATATCGAGCTACTTTCCTATCACTCTAGCAGCGGCATATGAATATATACGAAGTAAGCAAAATGCCAAGTGGAGAGCGGAAATGATACCTCCACGCTCTAGGCGTGGCGAAGGCGACCCCAGCCAAGACTCATACTCCTGGTACAAATAATTCACAATAATTACAGAAATGATTTTATTACCCACTCCATGCAGGGAGGTAAAGGGCTACACGTGGGCCCCGGGAGTAGCAAACTCGGGTTGACGGGCAGCAAGCTGGAAGGGCTTTCGGGCCGGAGGCGGGCAGCTGGTCCGACTCGGTACTGTTCAAACTCGATTCAGACCTACTAGACAGCAAGTGAACTCGGCTGCTGGGACGGTGTCTTCCGGGTGCCTCCTTACTGTGGCGGCTGGCTGGGATGCTACTGGGGGGTTGCTGGTCGATTCCCTGGAGCGGCGGTCGCTGGTTCGGATCTGGGGATTTATGGGAGAATTAACTCCTAACTCTGTTCTGCAGTCCTACCTCAGGATAGATCTACGTGACCCGGCAAAAAGAATTGTTGCGCCCAGATCTGGAGGCGGATCGAGGCAAGGTCAGCGCCGTTGGAAAGCAGACTTGAAGGGCTACAACGTAAATTAATTTCAAAACCATATAGTAAACAGATTGTAAATGAAAAACTCTGTGGCACCGTTGTTGCTTCTGGATCACTTTATAGACCGTAAAGATAGATTAAGATCTGCCTGAAAATGGTCTTTGATCGAATGGAAACTGGTAGATCTGACGATTGGGAATTTTATGGGTGGGAGGGTGGGAAGTGGGGATCACACATGAATTTTTTGGTAATTTTTGGAGATGGCTAAGGGGACGGGAAAAATATAACAACCGAGTACTAACCCACAGATCTGCTGATTGGCAGACTGTCAGGGGTGGAAGTAAATAATTGGAAAGAATAGCAAATGGTGGCGGATTGGCAAAAAATTTAAACTGGGGATGTCTAATAAGGAGGGGAATGATCTCTCAAAATTTCAAGATCATTAGGTACAAGGATTGGGAGGACCAACCTTTTCTTTGAGCTTCTGTCATGGATCTCGAAATCCCGGACAACACTTCAAAGAACAGGCTGTGGCGACTCGACGACGGCACGAACAGAGGCGGCGGCGGCAGTGGCTGGAAGTCGCATCCAACAGAGGTGATAGAGATGGGAATCACTCCTAGAATCAAGGCTTCACACCTTGGAGAATGCTTCAACTCTCACAGCTGCAAGAAGTGGGAGAGAGGGGAGGGGTGCCCAAGGCACAAGAACACACAATTTTCTAATTTTCTTCTCATTAATTGCAAAAATATGGAAATACAAGGGTTATATAGCTCTGACCAAAAGAATTAATTGCCCTCAGATCTAGGGTTAGGGAGGGGCCAAGAAGGGATAGGAGAATTATTCTCCCATGTGGTCAAATGGCGATAAATAAAAAATTACAACATGAATATAATATCCTAAAAAGGGGGGCGCCCCTTTGAAAAAGGGGGAGAGAAATTTGAATTTCTTCCTCCCTCTCCTTGGTCCAAGTCCAAGGTGGACCATGGACCAACCCCCATGGGCCCTAGCAGCCAAGTGGCTCAATGGGAGAGAGGGTGGGGGTCCCGCCGGGCCTCCATGGCCATTTGCAAAGAAACCCACTAACTCCTAGTGACTAACCCTTTGGCTTATAATGCCATACAATTACAAACCCAATTAACCCAAGGATATAAATGCAAACTAAAGGATATAAATGTAAATAAAAAAGTTAGTGGTCTTGCTTCGATGTCCCATCAATGACCTGTCATGCGGGCGTACGCCGACCGTTAAGGAAAAGAAAAATAAGACCTCAAAGAATAGAGGGAAGAGCATTGTTCTCTCTTGCAATACATTATCAACCTTACCCAGCTCGAGCCAAGCTGACGAAGAAGAAATTGAAGAACTATGTCTTCCCCCATCCGATGAGGAGGCACGTCATCATACCCCTCCTCCATGTGAGGGTATGGGGGCAGAAATGTCAACCTCTAAGGGACAAGACATTCGCGGCAATGGTGATAAGATGCCATTGACTCCACCTACAACCGAGATAGGGGGCAGAGCTCCTGAATTTTCCCAGCCTGACCCTACCTTGGTAGCGGAGCTATATCAAAGGCTGCAAGAAGTCGAAGAGATAAAGAAGAAATTAAGCAAGATGGGCTTATACCTAGCTATACACGGACAAGCCGGGCCCTCATCCGAGGCTTTGCAAGGTGGTGCGGAGTCACTCGGGACCTCACCACCTCCAGCTATGCCCCGGCTAGCAGATGATTATTTAAAGGGCAGCTCCTCTCAACAGCTACAACACATGCCTTTGATACATCCTTCAGCCTCCAGGGGGCATCAGAGGGCAAGCATGATACCTCATACTATGTCGAGGATAAACCGGCTTCTACAATTAGCTAGCCCACACCCGAGTTCGATAGCTCCGGTGGTGTTGAATAAGCCAAGGGCTGAGCGAGCGGCCAAGATGAAGTTAGTCGAGGGGGAAGCCACCGAGGCCAAATTACAAATAATTAAACAAAGAGATGATGAGTCTGCTTTGGACTATACAAGAAAAGTGAGAAATCCCCGTGAAAGATGCAGGTGCCCTCCAAGTTACGAGGACGCCATTCGAAGGTGTGAAAGAAATCTGAAGGATGAAATCCTACAAAGGGTGATGGGCATCGAAGTTAGAACCTTTCAACAACTAAATGAGCTGGCAGTTGATGCTGAGGGCTTCTTGGCAAAATATTGCCCCGACTATTGCTACCCCGAACCAGAAGGATGAGCTAGCTGGCAAGCATCTGGCGTAAGAGGAAATATGCACCTCAGATTTTAAGGCTTTCGAGCTACAACAAAAGAAAACGAAAGAGGCAGCCGGGGTCTCTCCTACTAAGCCTGTTGAACAAGCACCTTCGCTAAGGGATAAAATGAAGAAGCCATATTCCTTCCCAGAAGATAAGACTCGGACCCTCTTCAAGTGGGCCCGAGAATGTGGCAAAATTATGCTCCCAGAGTCGAATAGACTAAGCGATGTCAAAAGGAGGGATGATCCCCGATTCTGCCTGTATCATCAATTGATGGGGCATTCCATCGAAGATTGTTACATATTTAAAGATGTCATCGAAGGGCTAATCAAGAAAGGCGAACTATAAATGGGCGAGTACAAGGTGGACCCACCGCGCCCTCATCAAATGCCCGGCTAGAAGAGGGTGGCTAATACGGCCGCACATGTCAGCATAAAAAAAAATGGTGCCATGACAGTCATCGCCAATTCTTCATTTGGCGCCTCCTGGATGGACGCCAATTCCCTCAGGTCGACTTAACCCTCGAACAGGTCGACTTATGCAATGGGCGCCCCTTTGAAGAGACGTCAGTTCTTGGCTAGAAACTACCGAAAGAAATGGCGACTTCCCATAAGATGTAGATTTAAGGGTGAAAATAACTCCTACAGGTGAAAAATCGATGATAAGGTTGATAAATAGTGAAGTAGAAGTGACAAAAGAATTAGCGACCAATGTCTGGATGTCAATTCCTGGATTTCTTGAAATTGTAGATTTTTGTAAATCCAAAGAATGTGCGCCCCTTTAAGTGGGTGCGAATTCATAAATGAGCGCCCTTGTAAGCGGACGCTAACTCTTAGCGATATTGCATAAATTACGTAAGCCAAAGAATCAGCGCCTGTCCACTCGGACGCCAATTCAAGAATCCACGGCCTACCCTATGGATGCCATTTTTACGTGTTCGGGTACTATAGCATCTACGGTCCCCCTATTTTCCCGCGACGCCCGACGGTGCTCCCATGCCATCGAAGCGGCCACCCTCGTGTGTGGCTGGCAGTAGAGTTGCCACCGGGCGGCCTCCATGCCTCAGCTGATATGTAAGTAGGGAAGATCTAGAAGGGGGGATGAATAGATCTACCACCAGAAATCTCAATTTAAAACTTTCAAGCACTACACTTGTATCTAGTGCCTTTAGAAGGTATAACTTACCACATCATTCTGATCGGCCA
This sequence comes from Amorphophallus konjac, assembly GCA_022559845.1. NCBI lineage: Eukaryota > Viridiplantae > Streptophyta > Magnoliopsida > Alismatales > Araceae > Amorphophallus > Amorphophallus konjac. Next base: position 347,525,209 of record CM040120.1, read on the forward strand.
ATCAACCAACCACCATATAAGCATAAGTAATAAAGATGCAGCAAGATGGAAGAGGAGCTAAACTCAAGTTAGCAGGCAATCAGATTTGCAAATAGCCAATAGATCACAACCCAAGATTAGTACTAGGCAGAGGTTTGATTCAAGGATCTCCTCACTCAACGGGTGATGTTCTAGATAGGCGTAACCTATCTTTCCTACATCATCTTTTGATATACATCTTAGTTGTGAACAACTGCAACTGACAGATAAGAAAACACACCACAAGGTAGACAAGAAATTTTTTAGGTGGTTCGATTGCCACTAGCAATCTACATCTACCCCTCACTCCCTTGGAGTGAGGCTTCCTTGCTCTAACAAGCAAACATCAGACTCAGTCTGCAACAACGGCTGATTCCACAGCTTAGCACCAAGGGAGACAAATCCCTTGACCATCAATCTTGCTCCCAGCAGAGACCGACTCCACTGCATAATCCAGTACCCGGAGGATCAACCTCCCTTCTTCTGATTTCTAAGAAGGAACCGTGAGCAACGCCCAGTTGCCCACGCCCAAAGGACACGACCTCTCTGCCTCTGGAACACAGAGGGAACCCGGAGATCACTCTCCCTTCTCCTGATTCCTCAGAAGGAACACCCTGGTTTCCCAAAGCAGACCACACACATACCACACTGTGTGCAAACACCTTGCGTGCTCGAAGCACCACAACGTAATAACCCAAAATGAAACGAAAAAGAAAAATGACAAAACAAGATGAAAGACGCCGGACAAAATAGCACGATAAAAGTAAAAAGATGAAAACAAAGATCTGTAGCTTCAGTAGAACCACTCGAATGAAAAAACTAGAGCTCTGTTTTCCTAAACTCTCTTTTCCTGAACCAACAGCTCTCTCCGATCACTGCTCTCTCATTCTTCCTTCTTCCTTCTCTTCCTTTTTCTTCGACTGAAACTCACTCTCGCTTTCCTCTCAGTTCTCCCCCTCTTCAATTCTCTCTGTCTGCTCACCTCCCTGCTTCTTGCTTGCCATTCCTTTTGAAGATGAAGGACGAGTATTTATCTCAGCGAAGAATTACCTTTTTGCAATAAATTGATTCAAAAATCAAATCATTTCATTGGTCCAGGTGGAATCGGAATATTCTGCCAGTCTGAAACTTCCATAAATCAGCCACGTGGAAAGGATTCTCGCGCCAAGGTTTCTGGAGTGCTGGCACGTGATTCACTTTAATTCATCATGAGCTTGCTGTCTGAGAGGATGAGGTTGAGGCACAATGTCGCCAGGTCGAGGCCGAGTGGATCGACATATCGCTTATATCCGGTCACGTTGGATCATCAGTTGGCTGCTTCGACCTTATTGGCTTCCGATCACTGGTTTCGAACTAATTGCGTTAATGCACTACTCAGATGCATCGAGGCACCTATTGAACAATCAGACTTCAAATTTTGGCTTCATGCCTGATGCGTCAATGCGGCTACTTGGTGCTTCGATGTAGTGTGACTTTATGACTGGCCTTGTTCTTGATGCGTGGGTGCAGCTACTTGATGCATCGATGCACTTGATGAAAACTGAGCTTAGTGCGTTGATGCATTGCCTTGTGGCTTCGATGCTTCACTGACTACAAGATATTGAGATTATCTTATGTGGCCAGAATTGCGCCAAGGCTTGTTTGCATTGCCTCGACACTGCTATGTTCAAGGCCTTCAAACAGAGACTGATGTATATAGAATTTGTTCTTCAACGTCGACACTCTTCCTTTGATGCATCGACCTGATGTGTTCAAGACTTGAAGCTATGTTTGCTTTAATCTTTCCTGTTACAACACATGTATCAAGTTTAGGATCTGATCAATCAGTTCAGCCTTAATGATCCATAGTATGTCATCATCAAAATCAGGGGATACAACATTCCCCCCCTTTTTGATGATGGCAACTATCACTCATTAAGCCAATTGTCAGTTATTAAGTCAAGATTTTACATGGCAACCTTTTTATCAGTCATTGAAGATGAGCTAAAAGAAGAGCTCTGAAGTCTATGAGTCAACACACAATTGCTGAAATCATGTCATTATGTAGTAGTGCGTGTGAAAAACAACATACACATGACTTTTTACATGTTCAAAAAATGCTTCACCACACACATACAAAATGCAAAAAGCATGATTGTGATGACCATGACTACTCCCAACATAACTTCTCATCTCTCACTCAACATGTCATTTTCCCATCATTTTCAATTTCTTATATCATTCTTTTCTTCTCCATAATCTTCTCCCCCTTTGACAACATCAAGAAGGGGGTATCCTGGCGGAAGTTCTAGGATGAACTGCTGACAGAGTCTGTTGAAACTGAGAGACTTTGTCCTCAATTGATGCAATCCTTGCAAAGAAGGCTTGGTCCCATTGCTGAATTTGTCTTTTAAGGTCCTGAAATTTTGCGGTCATATCATCAAACCAGCTGTGCAGAACACCAAAAATGTGTTCAATCTGACCTGTCTGCTGTATAGCCTACATTGGAATTTGAGAAGAGGTAGCTTTAGTTGGAGGATGTGGAAAAAGTTCTTTGAGGATTCTAATCATATTCACAACTTCATCTTCAACCAGAGTTGTTCGCTCAAACAAATTTTTCATATTCTCATCAATCTTGGCAGTTTGATCAATTACTGCTGCACTTCTCAAGGATAGTCTCTGTTGTTCTTCATTAATATCATAGTTATAGCGTTACATTTCCATTAATCTCTCATGGGTTTCCTCGTGAATTTCTTTAAGTCTCTTTAAAACAGAACCTGCTTTCTCACTCACATACATCAAGGATTCCATAAACTGATGTAACTTTTTATCTAATCTATCTTTGTCCAGCTTGTATTGCTCCCAGTGACTGTCTACTTTATGTTCCAAATGTGACATTTTTAGATACATGTTTCTGCTCAAGTGCTCAAAATTCATGTTGAGATGCATGATCGAAGAATTAATGCTCAAAATTTTTTTTGATAAGAAATTAATCAATGTAGCATGTATTCCTGACAAATTGTCAGCATGAACAGTAGATGGCCCTTCTCTTGCTGAGGATGTCTCTGCCTGTGGTTCTGGTGGCACTGGCTCATGCGTCTCTTCTTCTCCTCTCGGAGAAGGTTGTTAGAAGGGTCCAAAAATAACTACCAAATCTCTAGATTCAGTGGGATGGATATCAGGAGCTTGTGATTCGACAACAGCAGTAGAAGGATGAACTTCTTGGTCACCCGGTAGGTTCCGAACAATTCGACCTCCTTCCTGCTTAAATTTCATGAATTTTTCAATGAATCTCATGTTGTAAATATTAGCAATTGGAATTTCTACCATCTTTTCACCTTCCAAAGGAATTCCAACTTTCTTGAAAACTGCTCTCAAGTGTGCTGCATAAAGTAGATATCTTGTCTGTATGATACAGCTACTCAAGATCTGAATTATAATGTCTGGCAGACACACTTTCTTGTTAATAAACATGAAGAAAAATAGGAACCTCTATGTCTCAGTTAGACGACTTCTCCCACCACCATGTAGGGTGATGATAGTTGTAAATATGTGATGCAGAAGTCTTTGTAAAGGTGGGAATCTGTTAGTGTTGAAACTAGTGACAAGTGTCTGAGAAGATATTGAAGGGTCACTTGGCTTCCCAGTGATGATGGTGTAAGCTGAAAATTCACCATAATTGTAATCTGATTCCATCAGACCTTCTGCAGGAATGTGTCTTGCCTTTTGAAAGAGTTTCTGCTTGATCTGAATCTTCACCCCATTCACCTTAGTCCACAACCGCTTGTTATCATCATCATAAGATAAGTTTCTATACCACTGATGTACCAACCTTGGGTAGTAGACCCTGTGTCTACTTACAAATTTCTTCCATCCTTAAAATTCTAGCAATGGCAGTAGCTCAGGAAAATCGTCGAGCATTTTCTGGTCATGAAAGTCATCATATCTTGGGAACAAAATCCTCGGTGAGTTGTCCTCTTCAGCATTAAGAGATGATGCAGAGGAACCCTTTCCTTGACCAACTGCTCCTTTCCCTTTAACTTGACCTGAGGTCCTCCTTTTCTTGGCCGGAGGATCAGCAACTTTCTCCTTTCCTTTGAGAGACTCCTGTACCGGTCACTTTCTCCTTTGTCCAGTAGAAGCATCCACATCATGGAGATTCTTGGAGCGATGTTCCATCCTGCTAGCTGCTTTGACAGGGTCACGTTTCTCTTGCAAGGGAGCTTTTCCCTTTCCTTGTGTAATTGGAGGAGACATGGTAGGGCTGAGCGGTGGGACTCGAAAAAGCTCACAAGGATATGAAAGAGAACTTGAGGGTCACAGCCTCAGGAGCATGAACTGCCTACTATGAGAGAAGAAGAAGACTTCAGGTCGAGGTCGAGGGAATTGAGTGTTGACCTCGCACGACGTAGAGAGCTCCGGAGCTGAGAAGAAGTAAATAAGGGTTTTGCTAAAGATTGGTAAAGTTAGAAGCATATAAATGACTTGAGGTTATTAAAATTTTAAGAGAAGCACCCTCAACTTTTGAGATTTTCAGAAATGACCTCATTTTTCAAAGGTTCATGGATTATAAGCCACAAACTTGATATCAAAACCCCTAAAGGCTCACCTTTTCTGTAAATTTAATATAATTAAAACAATATTTTTAAATACGTGAGTCTGCCCCTCTCCATTTCTGTATGTCTTATTCATTAATTTCTTGAGATTACTCTAGGAGAAATTTATGCCCAGTATTGAAGTTAAACAAGGAAACTATCCTGAAGCAACTTGAAGTCAACCATTTTTTTATTATTTATTTTTCTTTCAGCTACATAAATATCAGTCAAGTCTAGTGAACATCTTTCAACGCGAGGAAACACGTTGTTTAGATGCTTGAGTCCCCGGTTACTCAAAGTGACTAACCATTTTGATTTGTGTTTCAACCAGAGATAGCAAGACACATCATGCCCTCTTCCACTGCATTTCATTGATGTAGGGAGATATTTCTCCTTGAAATCATGCCATTGCTCTGACTCAGCAGCAAATTTTTAATTTTTATAGTAATGGCATATTCCTCTAGCAACCCTCAATTGCAGTTTGGATGTTTAAAGACAATACAGAGCATTAACTACTACAACTAGAGCAGTCCCTTTACTTTCAATTTTCAGACATTTAGATGGAGGGGAGATGAGACTATATCTCTTCAGATAGAGTTAAATCTATTCCACTCATAGAGAGGTAGCTTTTAAGACATTTAATCTTCAATTTTCAATCTTATAACCAATAAACCATCTACTTAAGAAGGTCAGTTGCAAGACCATATGAAATCTCTTAAGGAGAGAGTGATTATTTTAACTTCCCAGTCATTTGATAAGATTTAGCCCAACCTTTCTTAGATCACCTTGAATGAATCAATAATTTTCTAGGCTGTAGTTAGACGAGCAGAAAGAAGAATTGAATATCAGAAGTAATTTGGAGGGTGTGGCAATGAGGTTAGACATGGAGAGATGATTTGGCAAGGAGTGCATCGACGCAATGAACAGGGTATGTCGATGTAGAGATGCGACCACAGAGGGATGTCTTGCCATGCCTCGACGTAGTTGCCTCACAGATTCGACCTTGTCTGATAAGTACAACAACCTCTATTCTTAACATTCCTTCTTTAGTGTTGGCATACCAACCAAGAATGTCGACCTCCTGACAACACACAAAATACTTGTTTCACCCTTCTTCATCAACTGTGTTGATGCTCTTTTGACCTGCATCGACCTACTCAGACAACCTATATCGGCTGAGTTTCAGCAAGTTTTCTCAATAGCAGCTGATGACAATCATTCTTTTACAGCCTCACAGACAAAAAATGTCCAACATAACCTTTAACTGCTCACAAGAGATGTTTGGACTCCCCCTCACACTATGCATGATCAGCAAAACAAATGCATTGTCACAAATGCATTGTCTCTCTCTATCTAAATGCAATCTATATGAAAGTTTGACCCATGGTACCTGGCAGAGAACACAGGTCCGAAGACCACCATCACGCGTGAGAATAGTTTCCAGACAGGCTTGACCTAACCTTCCACATATCACCATTTGATATACAAAAGGGTCATGCATGAATGTGCATCACAATTTCAGTGTAGTCCTATATGCAATGCAAGTTTCACAACTTTTACTTGAGGAGGCAAATGATTTTCAAGCAAATGATGTATACAGACATACGACATAAGAACTCAAGCAATCAATTTTATATATGCTCCCCCTTATATATAGAGCTATCAGGGAATAAACTAGAGATTAAAACCATAGAATTCTAAATAACAGAATTATACCTGATGTGTAACTGGTAAGAGAGAAAATATGCAAAGCAATGATAAGACTGAAATCAGAAGTGGGGTTTTTACCTCGTTCAGGTGCCTTGGCTTATTAACCCCTCCTTTATTTCTTGTAACTCCAAGGCATTCCTGTAAGACATATTTTCATTTTGCATGCAAAGGTACCCAAGTCTTCTTGGATCCTTTTGAGTTAATAACTCCTCCGGTAGGAGTTCTCAAGGATTTTAGGACATTGAAATTATCAAGCTGCAAGAAGTGACAATCATTCATAGTATGCCCAAACCTACCACAGTAATGACAATGACCAGAAGATTTTGTGTTTTTCTTATGCATGGCAAATTTTAACTTTTGTTTATTGGTAGTAATATTTTTATTTCCATTGACATGCCAACATTCTTTTATGTCATGTCCGGTCTTGCCATATTGATGGCAATTCACAGCCAACTTCATATTCTTATTATAGAAATGTGCATTGAATTTCTTATTTTTAGCTCCAGCAATTTTCTTGCCACTGGCCAGCCAACATTCAGAGGCCTTATGGCCAAGCTTCCCACAGTTGAAGCAAGCAATTGGTTTTCTTTTTGACGCAAATTTGTTTTTATCAATGACATGCTAGTATACATGAATTTTAGCATGAGTTTACTTCTCTTCCTTCCTTAGCATACCAACATTGAGCAGTATCATGTCCTAATTTACCATAATGAGGGCATTGAATTTTCCTTTTCTGAAATGTAGGAAATCTCCTAGCATGCTTCCTACCAGCATTCATGTTATCATGTTTCATCACTCTACATTCATGCATCAAGTGTGAATTTTTCTTTGCATGTGCATGTGAGTGTGTGACTGACTTTTGTTCAACATGCATTGTTGTAGCCGCACGGTGATGCAAGCTATTTTTCTTTCTTAAATTCTTTTTCTAGTTTGATGTATTATCTTCAGCAGTTTATTTTTTTTTCTCTTGGTAGTGAATTCAAAAATTGGAACATTTGAGGTGCTAGCTGTTTCTGAGCTCTTTACAAAAGAAGTGTAGAGTTTGTTTTCAACAAACTTCTTATTAGCATTGTTATAGCCTAGCCCTTCCTGTTAGAAATTTACCTTAACCCCCAGCAGCCTATCCAGATTTTCTTTCCCATGAACAAATTTTGACAATGAGATTTTTACATCTTGAACCTCACTTTCCAAAGAACCAATAAGCAATTTAGAATTAGCATTTTCTTCTTCACATTTGGTCAGTCTTTCATTTAATAGAGTATTTACAGGTTTGTGAGTTTCAATTTCATTTTGAAGTCCAACATATTGTTTCGAATCATCCAGGTTCACATTCTTACCCTTTTCAAATATGATCAATCTTTCAAAAAAGGCAGTGCTTAAGTGTTTTAACTTTTCAATCTCCTCTCTTAGTTTGTCATTTTGTTCTTGTAGTTCATCATCAAGAATTAAGTCACTTATCATAATCTAATCTTCGTACAATGTTTCTTGATTGTGTGTCATTTCAGATTTTTTAAAATTCTTCTGAAGCTCCAGATTAACCATCTTAATGGCTTCAAGTTTTTCAGAAATCAGTTTATTCTCATTCTCAAGATTTTTGAATTTTTGTTCAGATTCCTCAACTTGTTTTCTGAGTTTCTCTTTTTCGATTTTCAATTGATCTAGTTCTGAATTGACACTATCAAGACTTCTCGATTGTTTTCTAAAGATGTCATTCTCAGTTTTAAGAGTTTCAACATCATCATTTTCAGAACTAAACTTTATAGCATTATTCAATTTCTTTTTCAGGGCTTTATTTTGTTTTCTTAATTTCTCATGAGACTCAATCAGATTAGCATAGGCATCCTCCCAATCTTCTATAGAAAAGTTTTCAAACAGATTGCTTACTTGTTCTTCACTTTCACTTTGATCACTGTTGTGATCACTTCCTTCAGCCATCAAGCATTTGCTCACTTCCACTTGGTTGATGCGGACCAACTCATCAAAAATGCCTTTGGCAGTTCTGCAAGTTGAGACAAAGGGAAAAACGTTAGGATCAACTGCATATTTTAATAAGTCTAGAGCTCTTAGATTATCATTGTTCTTAGATCTATGAACTTCAATCCACTTGGATCTACCCTTCGGCAATTTGTGTGGCCCTCAAGTTATTACAGTCCACAAGTAAGGATCAAGTGCACTTACGAAGCGAGTCATTTCATCTATCTAGATATAGAATCAGGATCCTTTGTACACTGGTAGATGTGCCATCGAAGTAGTTCAAAAGAACAACACGGAAGCAACAAGAGAGCAGCAGTTAATGACGAAAGATGCACTAAGTAATCAGGATCAATTCTGCAGATCGCTGGATCTGATCAATCAGAAACCCACTCTGATACCAATTGATATGTAAGGAGGGGAGATCTAGAAGGGGGGGATGAATAGATCTAGCACCAGAAATTTCAATTTTAAACTTTCATGCACTACACTCAGATCAAGTGCCTTTAGAAGGTATAACTCACCACATCGTTCTGATCGGCCAATCAACCAACCACCATATAAGCATAAGTAATAAAGATGCAGCTAGATGGAAGAAGAGCTAAACTCAAGCTAGCAAGCAATCAGATTCGCAAATAGCCAATAGATCACAACCCAAGATTAGTACTAGACAGAGGTTTGATTCAAGGATCTCCTCACTCAATGGGCGATGTTCCAGATAGGCATAACCTATCTTTCCCACAACATCTTTTGATATACGTCTTGGTTGTGAACAACTACAACATACAGATGTTGGAGATTGTTGTACCCCTGTAGTTTTGATGATGCGAGACACTATGACTCATTGACTCATTTATGTGTGATGTCATATGTGTTTATGTTGCATTGATCCATTGTGGTTTGATGATGGCCAAACATTGTTCTGTTGTGTATTGTCAGACATGATCAACATATTCACATTGATATAGACAATAGATCCATGCATTTATTAAGTCAAATCATCATCTCGCTACATGCATGGGGGTCGATGCAGGTATGAACAATATATGCTATAAGGTCGATGCACATGTTGTAAGACCCCAAATTCTTTAGAAATTTATTTAGAAAGTTATTTGTAATTATTTGGAATTTATTTGAAGTTATTCGAATTAATGAGAATTATCCAAATTAATTAGATTAATTAATTAATTAATAGAATAAGTCATTTTTCTACTATTTTCTAAAAATCCCCAAAAATCACATCTTGTAGAATTAATTTTGTTTATCAACTTTGTCTTCTACAATTAAGCCTAATAAAATCGTTTATTAAGCCGAATTAGCGAACTAAGTCTTCCGAACTTAATATTTAATTAATTACGGAATAGTAGAAGTGGAATTTTATCTACCATATAAAAATTCATAAAAATAGTAATTAAATAATAGATACTTCGACTAACACTTTTTTCTTCTTGGAGTAAGCCTAATTAAATCATTATCTAGGTCTAATCAGTGGATTAAGCCTGACTTACAACCCACCTAACCCAAATTCGTATTCACTATTCACCCAAACTTTGAACATCAAATTCGAGCTTGTTTCTCAACCAAATGGGGTGATTCCAGAGGCAAATGAAAGGTATTACATAAAGGAACATTTACCCTCAATCAATTTGAGGTAAACTTAGTCCCAAAACGTGCTGCCGATATAGTTTGGTCAAGTCAAGGATTTCGGCGCCGTTTCTAAACACGTAGCTTGCAGCAGCGAATACCCCCAATTCAGAAGGCTCCAGAAGCTCTATGAGCTATCAAAATGAAGCCCTACGAGTCTTATTTCATTTTGCTGCTGTGGGGTTCGCTGAAATTTTGGATCTGGAGAGATCTAGTTCGATTTGTGGAGGTGGGTCAGCAGGCCGTTGGCTTCCCTTCATCCTTCTTTGATCCATCGATTGAGGTAGGAATTCTCAACCAAATCTTGATCATGAGTATAGCAAATTGTACCTCTCATCGAGCTCTTTCCATTGGTGGCAAAAGCCCCAATTTTTATTAGGTATCCGTGGAGATATCGAGGTTTTAGTGAGGTGCTGTCAAGTTGTTCTTTATTCTAGGTTTCGAGTTCCCTCTTCAATTTGAGGTAGGTTATAACAGCCCAACTTCTAATTAACATACATGAATGTAATCAATAGCATGTTAGCTTTCTTTTGGCATCAAAATCCCCAATTTTTATAGATCATGCCTAGAGTATTTCGTGTGTTATTAGAAGCATGCTAGCAAGCTAGACTTTTCTTGTGTTCTTCATAGAATAGGTTGTATTTCATTGGATTCCTATCGAAATTCGTGATTTAAAATTATGTTTCATGACCCTAGGATGCATATTAATAACCCTAAAGTATATGGTTAAGATCCCAATACATTTAGACCCCAATTCTTGGAGTTTTTCATGTTTTTTTTGAAGCCTTTTGGGTCTGGAAACCCAGGGGTCGACCCACGGGTCGACCCATTTCACCCTGCAAGCAGCAGACTGCTGCCTTGCATGGGTCGACCCACAGCCTGCAGGGGTCGACCCATGGGTCGACCCATGCAGCCAGAAGGCTCCTGGAAGCCAGGGGTCGACCCAGTGGGTCGAACCATACCTGGAATTTTTCCAGGGGTCGACCCAAAGGGTCGACCCATGCCCCGTATGACCCATTTTAATGATGTTTTGACCCGGGGATCAATCCGGATCATCGGGGAATCAATCCATTCAACCTAATCACATTGAAAACTACATTTTTGAGGAACTAATGACCTATTCATGTACCCTTTTTAGTTTCAATTAACATTGGTCCATATATGCAAACTTAGTGTAAAAACACACCGTTTATCATCTTCATTTCAATGCATACAAGATTAAATAGAAACCCACATAATTAGTGGTTAATGGTGTAACTAAATCTCTGTTAATGCATTCTATTTCACTCCTGTGGGAGTTGTTCTTTGCCTTATCATCTTGAATCAGCTTCTTGGCAATTGTCTTAATGCAAATGATAATGGTTAATCATGATATCTTAACTTGGTGATTAGGATTAATATGTTGATTAGCTTGTTTGATTGCTGCTGTTTTACAGTAGCGCAGCACGATTAACTCTTGTTGTGACTTGGTTTCGATCTCCTTGATGATTATAGTTACCTTGAAATTCTAGAAATGAATCTCTTTCCTACGTGAAGTTGTTATTGCTACTTAGTTTAAACCTTGGAATTCTGGCCATAAACTGTGGAAGTCTAGATTCGTGGGATCTTTGATCCAAAGAAATCAATGCCTGGCAAATAATTAAGGGCTCGGTCTGGTCCTGGGAAGAACGCCCGAACACTACGTGTACCCCCGGGGAGGTGAATGACTAGGTGTGGCATTTGGCACCAGTACTTGACATGTGTTAAATCTAGGACTGTCCACTACTCTCTCCACTACTCTCTACATTACTTTCTACTACTTTTCACTTTCCACTCTTCACTGTTCTATACTCTACTTGTGGTTACTTTACTTGCTTATTACTTGGACGTGGAAATGAAATTACATACGTGCTTGACATGACTTGAATTGTCTTGATATGGCCAACTTTTTATCGTTATCTCCTGTAGTAAATTCTTGTCTTACTATTCTATTCATTATATTTCTTGACCTTGCAAGATCTTTGAATTCTGTTTCGTGATATCACCGTTATCTTTTTATTATTTTTTATCATTTGTAGCATGACATTTTGAAAATGTAATTAAACTGTTAATCACTTATACATGTCTGTTATTTCCTACTGAGCGTTAGCTCACCCCCCGTTGTTTCCCCCTTTCCAGGCTTCTCAGGTGACGCGCTTACCGACGGGGAAGGGCAGGAGTGATGTCTTGAGTGTATCAGTTCTAGTGTGTTAGCAGTGTGTTTATTGTTAGTTGTGTTTGGAGATCATTTAGTTTCAGTTTGTTGTTGAGTCTTAGTGGTTGTTATTCCATGTTGTATTAAGTTACCTTTGAGATCATTGTATCAGTTTGGTTGTTTAATGATCATTTAGTATTTCCTTTCCATCTTGTAGCACTTGTGTATCATTTTAGATTTAGTTCCCTCTCTTGCCAGCGTGTCCCTAACTGTACGTCCCGATATTTCCGCCTTGTTCGGGGCGTGACAGTTTAGTTGGTATCAGAGCCCTAGGTTTCACATTCCTAGGTTTCCTATGTTTAAGTTTTCTTGCATTGCATCCCAATAATCGGTATATCAAAAGGTGTTGTCCGAACGTTAGGCTACGCCTATCGGGAAGGTGGCACACTTGCGCGAGTGGTCTTCGGATCGATTACCTCCGCCAGGTACCGAGTTTTTGGTCGTGTCTAGGTGCATTAGATCCCTAACCTTGTAAAAGTCTAGGACCTGACCTGGTAAGAATGGGTAGAACTTGGGTTAAGTTCGTTCCTTAATCGTGCTTTATCTATCTTATTAAACCTAGGTAACCTATTTCTCGTGTAGATGGCAACTGATCGTGCTGAATGGAGGAACCTGCAGCGTACGATTCAAGGCCTTACTCAGGCCCTTCAGCAAGTAGCTCAGGCAGGAGCGGCACAGCATGGCACCGGTGATCTATACCGGAACTTCCGCGGAATGAACCCGCCTAGATTCGCTGGTTCGACTGACCCCGACCAAGCCGAGCACTGGCTAGATGAGATGGGAAGAATCTTTGAAGTTATGCAATGCACCAACCAAGAGCGTGTCCTTTTGTCCACATTTCAATTGGAACATGATGCACGTACTTGGTGGGATTCTATCAAGGCAACTCTCGGTGATCGGCAAGTTATGTGGGAAGAGTTCGAAGAATTCTTCAACAGCAAGTATTTTTCTGATAGAGTGCAAGAGAAGAAAGCGGCAGAGTTCGCGGCCTTGAAACAGCGAGGTTTGTCCGTGGCAGAGTATGAGGCTCAATTTGCACGGCTTTCTCGATATGCTACACATCTCATTTCCATCGAGAAGATGAAGGCGAAGCGCTTTCTCAATGGTTTGAAGCTTCATTATATCAACCAATTGGCACCGATGGAGATTTCCACTTATTCCGAGATGGTAAGGAAAGCGCAAGTTCTGGAGGATACTCTTGAGATGACGGAGAGAATCCGTGGAAAAGGCACCAAGAAAGAATTACCTACGGGTTCCGGGAGTGTCAAACCCGGGTATGCCAAGAAGAGGCCTGTTAGTGGACCTGGTTCGTGGAGCGGGTCCGGATCGTGGAAGGGCAAGATGCCGAGGCATGAAGACAAGAAGCCTGGCCCTATTGTTCCATTCAAGGGCGTGTGCAACTATTGTGATCGTCCGGGTCACAAGATAGAGGAGTGCTGGCGCAAGTTAGGCGCCTGTTTGCGATGTGGAAGCAAGGAGCACCGTATCCCCAATTGTCCTCTCATATCGGAACAAGCTACACCGGCAAAACCTCTAGTCTTCAAGAAACCACAAGGCAAGCTTCAAGCTTTACATGCAGAGGAAACTGGGATTTCTGATGATGGCGGACTCGTCGAAGGTACTCTTACTATAATCGATAAGCCCGCATTTGCTCTCTTTGATACTGGTGCAACACATTCTTTTATTTCACGGAGATTTGCTAAGTCATTAGCTGTGGAACCTGTTTTGATGAATACTCCGTTAGAGATTTCAACCCCTATTGGCACTAGATCAACAATCCAGTATTTCTATCCTTCTAGTAAGGTTATGATTGGTGAACAGAACTTTCCAGCAGATTTGGTCTGCATGGATATGAAGGATTATGATGTAATCCTAGTTACAGATTGGTTGGCCAAGTATGAGGCCAATGTTCACTGTAGTTCTAGCTCAGTGACTTTTACTGGACATTCTGGTTTATCTTTTACGGGAGTCAAGCACCATAACTCCGTACCGCTCATCTCGGCTCTTCGAGCTGATAAGCTTTTGAGGCATGGGTGTGAGGCTTTTCTAGCCTTTGTTTGTGCAACCCCTGAGCAGCAGATTGAGATCAAGGACATTCCTGTTGTCCAAGATTTTCCTGATGTCTTTCCAGAGGAACTACCAGGACTTCCGCCTGAGCGGGAAGTTATCTTTTCTATTGATCTTATTCCTGGCACAGCTCCTATTTCTAAGGCTCCTTATCGTATGTCTCCTGCGGAACTGAGGGAACTGAAGCAGCAACTGATGGAATTACTCGAGAAGGGTTTTATTCGTCCTAGTACTTCTCTGTGGGGAGCCCCTGTGTTGTTCGTCAGGAAGAAAGATGGTTCGATGAGGTTGTGCATTGATTATCGGCAAATAAACCAGCAGACTGTCAAGAACAAATATCCCTTGCCGAGGATTGACGAGTTATTTGACCAGATAGCGGGAGCTCAATATTTCTCTAAGATCGATCTTCGATCTGGATATCACCAGTTGCGGATTAAGGAAGAGGATATTTATAAAACAGCTTTCCGCAGCAGGTATGGTCATTTTGAATTTGTCGTTATGCCTTTTGGTCTAACGAATGCTCCAGCAGCTTTCATGCAGTTGATGAACAATGCATTTCGGCCCTATCTTGATCATTGGGTCGTGGTATTTATTGATGACATCCTGATTTATTCTAAGAATGAGGAGGAGAATGCTGAGCATCTGAGAATGGCATTACAACTGTTGAGAGATCATCAACTATATGCTAAGTTCAGTAAGTGTGAGTTCTAACTGCAAGAGGTGTCCTTTCTAGGACATATCATTACGAAGAACGGTATTTTTGTTGATCCTTCGAAGGTTGAGGCAGTGAAGAATTGGGAACAGCCTACCAGTGTGACAGAAGTTAGAAGTTTTCTAGGCCTGGCAGGTTATTATCGAAGATTTATTCAAGACTTCTCTAAGATTGCGGTACCTCTTACAAGATTAACCCGCAAGGAAAATAAGTTTGATTGGTCAGATGATTGTCAGCGAAGCTTTCAGACTCTGAAGGAGTGTTTGACTACTGCACCTGTTTTGGCTTTACCTTCTGGTGAAGGAGGATTTGTTGTTTATACTGATGCTTCAGGTATT